>OU343062.1:12279641-14679641 GCA_910593695.2 Ocypus olens
TTTATTTATATTTTTCGATGCAGATGTGACATAAAAGTTTATTGCTGGGTGGTTTCCAGATGGAAATCCCAGATTTTGTCGACAGGAAATAATAGCCCTGGTTGCTATTGTTATAAAAAAATATAAATTATTCATTTGGGATATGTACCTTTGGCCGATTTGGCCCTTTATTTATATTTTTCGATGCAGATGTGACATAAAAGTTTATTGCTGGGTGGTTTCCCGATGGAAATTCCAGATTTTGTCGACAATAAATAATAGCCCTGGTTGGTATTGTTATAAAAAAATATAAATTATTCATTTGGGATATGTACCTTTGGCCGATTTGGCCCTTTATTTATATTTTTCGTTGCAGATGTGACATAAAAGTTTATTGCTGGGTGGTTTCCAGATGGAAATCCCAGATTTTGCCGACAGGAGATAATAGCTCTGGTTGCTATTGTTATAAAAAATATAAATTATTCATTTGGGATATGTACCTTTGGCCGATTTGGCCCTTTATTTATATTTTTCGATGCAGATGTGACATACAAGTTTATTGCTGGGTGGTTTCCCGATGGAAATTCCAGATTTTGTCGACAATAAATAATAGCCCTGGTTGGTATTGTTATAAAAAAATATAAATTATTCATTTGGGATATGTACCTTTGGCCGATTTGGCCCTTTATTTATATTTTTCGTTGCAGATGTGACATAAAAGTTTATTGCTGGGTGGTTTCCAGATGGAAATCCCAGATTTTGCCGACAGGAGATAATAGCTCTGGTTGCTATTGTTATAAAAAATATAAATTATTCATTTGGGATATGTACCTTTGGCCGATTTGGCCCTTTATTTATATTTTTCGATGCAGATGTGACATAAAAGTTTATTGCTGGGTGGTTTCCAGATGGAAATCCCAGATTTTGTCGACAGGAAATAATAGCCCTGGTTGCTATTGTTATAAAAAAATATAAATTATTCATTTGGGATATGTACCTTTGGCCGATTTGGCCCTTTATTTATATTTTTCGTTGCAGATGTGACATAAAAGTTTATTGCTGGGTGGTTTCCAGATGGAAATCCCAGATTTTGCCGACAGGAGATAATATCTCTGGTTGCTATTGTTATAAAAAATATAAATTATTCATTTGGGATATGTACCTTTGGCCGATTTGGCCCTTTATTTATATTTTTCGATGCAGATGTGACATAAAAGTTTATTGCTGGGTGGTTTCCAGATGGAAATCCCAGATTTTGTCGATAGGAAATAATAGCCCTGGTTGCTATTGTTATAAAAAAATATAAATTATTCATTTGGGATATGTACCTTTGGCCGATTTGGCCCTTTATTTATATTTTTCGATGCAGATGTGACATAAAAGTTTATTGCTGGGTGGTTTCCCGATGGAAATCCCAGATTTTATCGACAGGAAATAATAGCCCTGGTTGATATTGTTATAAAAAAATATAAATTATTCATTTGGGATACGTACATTTGGCCGATTTGGCCCTAAATTTATATTTTTCGATGCCGATTTGACATAAAAGTTTATTGCTGGGTGGTTTCCCGATGGAAATCCTAGATTTTATCGACAGGAGATAATAGCCCTGGTTGCTATTGTAATAAAAAAAAAATTATTCATTTGGGATATGTACCGGGAAATGTGGCCGGGACGATTTTTTTTTTCACTTTCGATTTCTTTACTTTCGGGACGCTTTCTGTTACTTTCGGGACGATTTTGCGTATACAGGATGCCCGGATTTCGTAGGGAGAACATGGGCAACTTCTGCATTTGAAGAGAGAGAGAGAGATGGTCAAATTAGTAAAAAGGTGCAGGTTCGTGAGCTCATTGAGAATCCACCCCCAAATCCCACTTGTCATGGCCTCCACAATAAAAATTAAAAGAAAATCTGAAATTGAAGAAATTGGGAGATTTTGTTTTAATTTTTATTTTAAACAGTGAGCCATGATAAGTGGGATTGGGGGGTGGATTCTCAACGAGCCCTCGAACCTGCACCTTTTTGCTAATTTGACCATTTTTCTATCTCTTCAAATGCAGAAGTTGTCCATGTTGCCCCTACGAAATCCGGGCACCCTGTATATGTAGGCGGCCTTGACAAAACCATCAACTTCGTATTTAATTATTACAGCACATATCATATCATTCGTGCGTATTTTGCTTTTGGAACATAAAAAACGGCTGCAGAAAAAAATATTGTACGTATCACATTCCAAAAGTGATTTTACGGGACTATCAGGATTCCAAAACAGCTAAAGGTACATACCCCAAATAAATAATTTTTATTTTTTTTTATAACAATAGCAACCAGGGCTATTATCTCCTGTCGACAAAATCTGGGATTTCCATCGGGAATCCACCCAGCAATAAACTTTTACGTCACATCGGCATCGAAAAATATAAATTTAGGGCCAAATCGGCCAAAGGACATATCCCAACGGAATAATTTTAATTTTTTTATAACAATACCAACCATGTCCATAAAATACTGTACTTTTTGTAGGTGATACCAAGGAAAATGATTAATTTTTATGCATGGTGTATGCCCCGGGATATTGCTAGAAATATTGCCAACTTCACATACATCATTTATTTCACTTTACAATTCTGCAAAAATCTTTATTGCTTCTCGACTTGATTTTAAAATAACTTCTTGTGAATAAACCAAATCGTTATTCTGAAGATGAGCTTTTTCAGAGGCAAAGCAGACGTAGAAAAACATTTGGCATACCCAAATGTTTTTCTACGTCTGCTTTGCAATTTTAAATTTACTCAAAATACATTCCAATTTACGATTCTGTAAAAATCTAAAAATTCTTCTTCGCAAATTTTGGAATAATCACCCTTGAAAAAATCGTAATTATGAACATGCGCCTTTTCGGAAGTAAAAAAACAATGGAAAAACAATTGTCACATACTTGAAATTTTCCAAATTTGCTCAAAGTGTATTCTACTTTAGGATTCTACAAAAATTTCCAGAAGCTTCTAGACCAAATTTTAAAATATTTTCCAAATAATAGTGCAACTCGTCATTCTAAAGATGCGCTTTTAGGGGCAAAACCAAAGTAGAAAAATAAATATCAAGTACTTGAAATCATCCAAAATGACTCAAAATTCATTCCATTTTACGATTCTACAAAAATATTCAATGCTTCTCGACTAGATTTTAAAATAACTCCCCGAGAACAAACCTAATGTTATTCTGATGATGAGCATTCTCAGATGCAAACTCAGATATTAAAAAACATATCCTTGAAAATTTTTAAATTTACCCAAAATACATTCCGATTTAATAGTCTCTAATAATTTCATTGTATTTGGTATAAAAAGTAAGTCTCTTGTTTTATATTTGTATTATATTTCATGTATATTTTCGACTGGCAATTTATTTTCAAATTTGTTTAAAAAAAACTTTGTTTTCGGGCACAAACAAATGTATTACGCAATGACAAGTAGCATTTAGAGATGGGCAAAACTGCTACTTTTGAATCACGTTGCTACCTGTGATTGCTACTTTCTAATATCAGTGATTTTAAACTGTGACTGTGATCACGGTTAGTAATCGTCGTAACACTTTCTGAAATTGTTAATGGTTTCGCAAAAATCTTTCTGATATGATTCTGCTAATATGTGTTCACCTGGTCACGTAAATAGGTAATATTTTGGCTATATTATCTGCTATACCAAATAAACAGAGAAAGATTTTGTAGAATCTTATAACAGAATGTTTGTTCAGTAAATTTGAAAAGTTGGAAAGTTTTAGATATGTGGCAAATGTTTTCCTCTGTTCTCGAAGGATTATTTTGATATAAAATCGGTAAACAACGGAGATATGGAGTTTTGAACATTTTTGTTTTAATTTTTTGAGCACTGCCAAAAACATCGCAGAAAATAATATAAAACGCGTAGAAAATCTTCATTCCTTAAAAAAATATCCTCAATGGTCGAAGTATCGCTTATTTAAAATCAATTTGGTTTTTGTAAATTCAACAATTTTTAATGAAGATATGGATTTTTGAAAATTTAAGTTTTAATTTTTTGAGCACCTGAATGAAAACATTGCAGAAAAATATAAAATGCGCAGACAAAATTCCATAAGAAATTATCCTCAGCGGCCAAAGTATCGCTTATTTAAAATCAATTTGGGACTTGAAAATTCAACAATTTTCAATAGAGATATGGATTTTTGAAAATTTTCGTTTTAAGTTTTTGAGCACTTGACCAAAAACATACAAAACGTGCAGGCAAAATTCCATAAAAAATTATTCTCAATGGCCGAAGTACCGCAATTTTCAATACAGAAAATCTTCAAAAGTCCTTTTGAAGATTTTCGTTTTAATTTTTTAATACTTGAATAAAAACATCGGAGAAAAAATATAAAACATGCAGGCAAAATTCCCTAACAAAAATCTTCAATGGCCAAAGTATCGCTAATTCAAAATCAATTTGGTTTTTATAAATTCAACAATTTTCAATAGAGATTTGGATTTTTGAAGATTTTCGTTTTAATTTTTTGAGCACTTGAATGAAAACGTCGCAGAAAAAATATAAAACGCGAGACAAAATTCCATAAAAAAATATCCTTAATGGCCGAAGTATCGCTAATTCAAAATCAATTTGGTTTTTGTAAATTCAATAATTTTCAATATGGATTTTTGAAAATTTTTGTTTTAATTTTTTGAGCACCTGAACAAAAATATGGCAGAAAAAAAAATAAAACGCGTAGAATTTCATTAAAAAAATATCCTCAATGGTCGAAGTATCGCTTATTTAAAATAAATTTGGTTTTTATAAATTTCCCACTTCACCCCCGGAGATGCTAGAGGTGTTTTACCCTCACATTGTTTTTTTTACAGGTAATAAATAGTACGTGTATAAAGTTTCGTTGAAATGGACAATATTTTCGCATACCACCCCTATTCCACTCCACCCCCAGAGATGCTAGGGCTGTTTTACCTCACATTGTTTTTTTTTCAGGTTAAAAATAGTACGTGTACCAAGTTTCGTAGAAATTGACAATATTTTCACGTGCCTCAATAAATCACTCAGTACGCCACTGCCTTATTCATTAACAATATTTGCCATCTTTTTGATTTAATACTCACATTTGACTACCGCCGTTTGGCGCTGGTTATAATTAATATTTTAACACACGTTCGCTGCCAAACGGCACTTATAGAATTTTTTGGCTCGCGCGAATCCATGACGACTTCATAAATTTAATTCGTCGCCAATTTTTATTAAAATCGTATACTCATAATTATAAATTGTTTATTGAATTTTGCTTAATACGTTTTTGTAATTTAATCTTCCAGATAAATAACATTTACATGAAATTTGCTAGAATTCTGTTGATGGTGAAGGCGCCAAAATCCGTGGCTGGAAAGTTGTGGGTAAGTTCTTGTCGGTACTGGTAATTGGCACCAACTCCGTTGGATAATTGTGATTTAACCGAAAATTATCATTTAACGTTATAATTTGACCACATGATTGGGAATGCGCATACAGGATTCAGGAAAGCTCACGTCTTATAATTAAAACACATATCTTTTTATCCGACTTGTTTTTACTTTCTTCGTTAAGAAGTACGAGAAAGTATTGTGATCGTGATTTTTTTTCAAAAATTTTTTTTTACAGAAATATCCGTTTTGAGGTCCCTAGATGCCATTTCAACAATTTTTGGAAAAAAAAATTGTGTCTGTGTGTGTGTCTGCGTGTGTGTGTGTGTGTGTGTGTGTGTGTGTGTCTGTGTGTGTGTGTGTGTGTGTGTGTGTGTGTGTGTCTGTCTGTCTGTGCGCGCTGTATCTCAAAAACTAATGGAGCAATTGATACGAAACTTTAAACATCCGTCTTATTTGATAATCTGAAGAACTGAAAAGCTTTTGGTAAAATTTCGTACATCAGAAGTGGGCGTTTACCTTAACTGTTTTTTTGTTTTTTGCCAATGTTTTTTAAAGTATGAAAAATATCACAAAAACATTTAAACAAACTTTGAAGACAACAAAGAAATGAACATCTTTTGCTTGAAAACATTTTTCATAAAATCATTTTAATTCGAGAAAAAAATTTATTATTTTTTCTTTTAATTTTTGGTTTATAATTATAAAACGATAACAGTTACAGCAAATTTGCGTTAATAATAATTGTAGATAATGCTAAAATGAACAACTTATAAAGAATAAGTTTTTTTCGAAATCCCTTTAGTTTTTGAGTAAACTGAGTTTTTTGAATTTGAAGTATAATTTTTCCATGTTTCATAATTTTGACGTTTTAAACGTCAGTTTTACCCGAGTCTACGAAACGTCGATGGACATTTAAAATATGATTTAAATTGAAAATGAACCATGAAAGCGTAAATATAAATTATACCATCAAATCGGAGAAAGTAACATGATGGCCACATCACCATTTTTTCCAATATTTTTTACATATTCGGCTGGAGCTAGCTCTAAGCTATAGAATCACTTAAAATTGAGTAAAAAATATTGAAGTGGGGGGCTAGAGTGAAAAATGTTTTTGTAATTTTTAATGGGTTGTGGGATGGAGCTAGCTTTAAAATTGATGGAGCCTGCTGGAGCTAGGTCTGAGGAATCTAAATCTATGAAAAAAATTAAAAAATCAAAAATGGGGGGCAAACGTCAACTTGGCCCCGCCAAATTTGAAACCCCCATAACTTTTTTACCGTTTTGGAGCTGGTTTTAATTTTTGTGGAGCTGGCTGGAGCTAGGGCTTTCTGGAGCAACACTTTTTTCCTAAAAATCGAAAGTGGGGAGCCAAGTTGGCGGACCCAAACCATTAACGGTTTCAGAAGGTATAACGATGATTCTAACCGTTACGTCACAGTTACAGTTTAAAATTACTGATATTAAAAAGCAACAATCACAGGTAGTAACGTGATTCAAAAGTAGCAGTTTTGTCAATTTCCAAAGTTAACTATTTTTTTTCGATTGATATAAATATGAATGTGGTGAAGTCATACAGTACCGTGTTGCAGTTTTTGTTGCTTGAAAACCCGACAGGTGTAGTTTTACAACACAAACGAAGCAGATAATACATTCTTCTGGTTCATTAAAACCATAGCTAACAACTACTGCCGAGAAAATCTGGAATTTCTACCAGTAACTACCCAGCAATAGAAATTGTTTGACACGAGGACGTCATTTTCTAAAATATCTAAATGTAGCGCTAAAATGGCGAAAGGTACAAATCTCAAGCGAATCATTCTTGTAACCAAAGCTAACAACTACTAAATTTAAAAAAAAACGAATTATAGCCTGAATATATGAATATTCAACCTATTCGTAACTCTGCAAGCAAAATTAAGTCTAACTAAGACTATAAACTATTAACTTATTGAAACAACTACTTCCCTGGCTAGTGCCACGCCGGATATTGAATGATACAAAAGAAATTTGCGTTACGAACAGGTTGAATATTCATATATTCAGGCTATATTTCGTTTTTTTTTAAATTTATTTGATACTTTCTGCAACAAGTAAGGTTGTTTCTATTTTATTTACTAACAACTACTGTCGAGCAAATCTGGTATTTCTACCTGCAACCTCCCAGCACGAGGTCGGCATTTTCGAAAACTTGTACATATTCCAAGCAAATTATTATTATGTTTCAATATAGCCTATTATATTTAATTTGTTAAATGCATAGGTTATACGAATTTGTAGGTAAAACCATGGCAAGTGATTTATTTTCATATATGGTGAAGGCGCCATCGCCAGGTTATTGCTTGAAATGTTTCCAACTTCACATACCTTTTATTTAAAGTTATTATAGTTTCGATCAAGTGTCGATTATTATCAAACTAAATAAAGAAAGTACTTTGTTGTGATGTAATAATCCAAACTTCGCATACGAAACGGAAGATAAAGATATAGTCATTTCATAAGATGACATACTACTAATTGTAATGTTACTTCATTTAGACTATCTAATTAAAATCGCAATTTCAAATTCAAACTGCTGAGATCTTATGTATTTCCGATCGAAAATTGAAAGGGCGGAAAATCTGCGTAATTCAGCGATTTTTTTCACGCGAAATGTCGCTTACTGGGCGGAACGTATAGAGCGTTAGGAATTTGTCGATTTGAATATGTGAAATTCGCATGAGTCATTTGACTCGAATCGCTGGCGTGCATGAAAAATGCAAAAAGTGAATTGTAGATAATGCGGAAAACAATAGTGAAATATTTCATTCAGCGCCGCCGGAGAGAATAACCGGGGGAGGACTGTGCGCCCACCCTTTTAACCAACCCCAGGTCTCCACCGCAGTCGCCCCGCGGGCGTATACGCTATTAAATTTCCTGCTGGCTGAATACGTTTTCTGCGGAATCAATGGCGCAGATTTATGATGGTTTAATTGGTGATTTAGGACTACACTGAAAGGGTCTCTTCTACTAGTATCAGTGGCATGGTGTCTACTAATAATTGAATTATTGTAATAAAAACATTAAATAGGTCAGGTGATGACCAAGTAACAATCCCTTAGTTTCATTCGAAATTTTAAGTTAAGAAATCCTATCTAGTTTATGGTTAGATAAGTAGCCCGTGCCATTTACCAATGAGGGAGGGCAAACCCAATAAAAAGCAATTACGAAAAATTATATAAACTTTAATACTGCATTTACACATTCGCTCGAGTGGCGAGTCGAATTTCGGGGCCCTCAAACACAAATTAGAAAAAAAAAGTTTTAAGAAAACTCTCATTGAGTTATTAAGAAAAAATAAAAGTAATCCAAAATTTTATACCATAACACATTGAATAAATTGAAATTATATTTCAAGAATTCGTCAATTATTTTGGCAGGGCTATTTCGGTTTAAATACCCTGCAGAATACAAGAATGGCAAAATTACTTTCCCAAATCCACCCTTACATCATTTTTACACGACTTTCTCCTCGCGTTAAATAAGGATTGTAAAAAAAAACATTCGAACAGTACTTTGGCGACGCAATAGATGTCTCGAGTGGTTTTTATGGTGACCTCGTTTTCTTCCAGAAATATTAAAAATTGGTTAAATTCATAATCAAAAGTACAAACATCAACGCAATTTTTGAAAATATCCTTCAACTCTTTCATCTCGTTCTTTTTTTTCTATTGATAAATTCCAATAAAAAATATGACTCTGCAACAATTTCATACGTATGAGTTCTTTGTTACACTGAGATGAGTAAATGCAATATTACAATATTACATAGTAGTAGACATAATTAAAGCTAAATAAACTGTAACAAAATTTATAATAGTAATCGTTGCATTTAATTTGCAATTGTCCAAATGATGAATTTATAAACAATACATAGTTAAAACAGAAAAACATATTAAATATCGGAAAAATAAAGACTTCGAAAATGTCGTAAAAAACTTTCTTAATTAAATATGACTTTAATTTTGAATAGAATACATTATCAGCTAACGATTTCAATGACAATAGAAGAGCAGTATATACTTTAGGCCCATAGTAATTAATACCTGTTTTATTAGTTTCAAGTCTACATCGAGTATAACAAATTAATTGTTTTTCGTGTAGGATAGTTATGCACTTGATCATGTGTTGAATATTTGGATATGTTTTGTCGCACATGTTTTACACATTCAAATAAAAATATACATGGTACTGTTAATACATTGAGGTTCACAAAAGCGTGTTTGAGTTCATCCCTGTACTGAAGAGAGGCGCCTCTGGATAGAGAACACGCTAGTTGCGCCCGAAGAATGTCCCCAACTTAAAATCCCGCATATAAGATGAGAATGAAAATAATCAAAGTATGCTGATAATAATGTTATATGTGGTAATGAATGGCTAAGATTTCTTAGTAAGTATGTAGTCTTGTTGAGCTTATCACTTAAGTTATTGCAGTGTGTTTGCCAATTTAATTTTGTATCTAAATGTACTCCAAGAAATTTACAAGACCCATGCTCAAGATTATCAGTCTTAAATGAGAATGTTAGGTGAATGGTTTTCTCTGGATTTAAAGACAACTTATTTGCAGTGAACAAACATTGTTATTTATTAGATCTCTACTCTAGTGTGACTCGTTATAGTTAGTTGACTTGCTAATGGAAGCAGTATCGTCTGCGTAATATTGCCATTATCGACGTGTTCCGGAAGATCATTAACGTAAATGAGGAAATATAGTGGCCCAAGTATTGAACCTTGAGGAACCCCATAGTTATTGCAGCATTGGACTTACTCCCATTAACAAAGCCAAGTTGAGTGCGATCACATAAATATGAATTTGGTAGGCGGCAACTCTATGGATTAAAATTATAATAATATAATTTCCTAAGTAAAATGTCTTGAAGTGCACAGTCAAATGCTTTAGTTAGGTCGAAAAATGACGTCACAGCATATGAACCTAACTCAAAACACTCTACAATTTCGTTAACAAAAGCTGTGACCGCATTACTCGTTGATCGTCCCTTGCGGAATCCATATTGATTATTATGCAATACATTTACCGACTGGAAGTTTGCAATTTTTAGCCACGAATCCGGCGCCTCCACCATTTTTTTCCTTTAGTAAATTTCCAAGTTTTCTCTACTAATTTACAGACAATAGATTAAAATTCATGATTAATCAAATTGCTGTAGTGCCATGGTAATAACAATAAGCTTCTAACTTAGGATTTACCCCTATTTTTCGAAAAGACATCTATCGAAAAATGGCCAATTTTGAAAAAATCAAAAGTCATCGTTAGGCGTAGTTTAGGTTCGATATTTTTGGCCACAAATGTTCTGTAGGGCTTTGTTTATAATATTTAAGTTTAAAAAAATTACACATATTCTTCATTTTTGTTTAAATAATTATTTACCCAGACACTTTTACAAAATTTCGTCTATTTTCAAAAAATCAAAAGTCACCGTTAGGCGTAGTTTAGGTTCGATATTTTCTGCCACAAATGTTCTATAGGGCTTTGTTTACAATATTTAAGTTTAGAAAAATGATGCATATTCTTCATTTTTGTTTAAATAATTATTTACCTAGACACTTTTAAGAAATTTCGTCTATTTTCAAAAAATCAAAAGTCACCGTTAGGCGTAGTTTAGGTTCGATATTTTCAGCCACAAATGTTCTATAGGGCTTTGTTTACAATATTTAAGTTTAAAAAAATGACACATATTCTTCATTTTTGTTTAAATAATTATTTACCTAGACACTTTTACGAAATTTCGTCTATTTTCAAAAAATCAAGTCACCGTTAGGCGTAGTTTAGGTTCGATATTTTCGGCCACAAATGTTCTATAGGGATTTGTTTACAATATTTAAGTTTAAAAAAATGACACATATTCTTCATTTTTGTTTAAATAATTATTTACCTAGACACTTTTACGAAATTTCGTCTATTTTCAAAAAATCAAAAGTCACCGTTAGGCGTAGTTTAGGTTCGATTTTTTAGGCCACAAATGTTCTATAGGGATTTGTTTACAATATTTAAGTTTAAAAAAATGACACATATTTTTCATTTTTGTTTAAATAATTATTTACCTAGACACTTTTACGAAATTTCGTCTATTTTCAAAAAATCAAAAGTCACCGTTAGGCGTAGTTTAGGTTCGATATTTTCAGCCACAAATGTTCTATAGGGCTTTGTTTACAATATTTAAGTTTAAAAAAATTACACATAATATTCATTTTTGTTTAAATAATTATTTACCTAGACACTTTTACGAAATTTCGTCTATTTTCAAAAAATCAAAATTCACCGTTAGGCGTAGTTTAGGTTCGATATTTTCAGCCACAAATGTTTTATAGGGCTTTGTTTACAATATTTAAGTTTAAAAAAATATCGAACCTAAACTACGCCTAACGATGACTTTTGATTTTTTGAAAATTGGCCATGTTTCGATAGATGTCTTTTAGAAAAATCGGGGTAAATCCTAAGTTAAAAGCTTATTGTTATTACCATGGCACTACAGCAATTTGATTAATTATGAATTTTAATCCATTGTCTGTAAATTAGTAGAGAAAACTTGGAAATTTACTAAAGGAAAAAAATGGTGGATGCGCCGGATTCGTGGCTGAAATTTATGGCTAACTTCCAGTCGGTTACAAATTTGATCATTTGATTGGACATATTTTTTCCAATATTTTTGAGAATATTGGCAGCAACGATATCGACATGTAGTTATTAATATTTGATTTGTCACCTTTTTTATAAATTGGAATTATACATGCCGCTTTAAGGCAACTAGGAAAAATTCCGGATTTTAGACATGCACTTAATAATCTCTCTCTCTCTCGCTCTGCAAGCTCACGGGTAAACTTTTTTCTTGCGGCACTAATTACGTACATTCCACATTCGTATAATAAATAACTATTCCTCGTTCTTGGTTAGGATATTTTTGTAGAAGTAACTTTAAGAAATCATCGTAATCGTCTAGGTATTCCAAGCACGTTAAATAATTTTCTTACCTATTGGAATCTTTGCCTTAATCGTGATCCCTAAATTGTAATTGTAAGCGTTTTAGTAACTGCCAAAGAATATTACTGGCGTAAACCTAGCGCCTCACTTTAGAAATGATAGACTTTTTAACGTAGATTGTTTGTAATTCGTTTGTACCCGTTTGTACCGCTTCACCATTTTCCGAGATATCCCAAAGCGGCCAAAGGGAATCAGATGAGAATCAGTTTTAACCGTTCGAACTTCATTTTAAATTGTTTGTACCTCAGAGAAACCGGTACAGGCTTTCTAAAATATGCTCAATAGGTATTTTTGTCAATTTTTGAGATTTCAATAATGAATCACTTCTTAATAACAGTAACCGATTCAATAACGTATCAATTATTAGTAACAGTAACTCATATAACCGAATTAATAATGAATCACTTCTTATATGTAATACTATTAAATTCTATTAAACAGTAATCAGCCAGAGAAATTGTTATTATTGCTGTTGTTAATTATCATTATTATTATTTTTTATTAATTATTTATGTAATTGACTTATTCGATATCAAAGCTGTATTATCTTTAATTTATATTATGGTTTTATGATCAGTGAATAAAAATGTTTATTATTATTATTATTATTAACTCTTTAGAGGGTACTACTGGCTTTGATTATTTTTAAAATTTTTGGAACCCCCTACGCTTCTAGTGCGCGTCATTTGGCACCTATTCGTTCTGAGACTTTTTTGGGGTGCGTGTTACCCTTTGCTTTTTATAGAAAATAACAAGGTACTCTAATCAGTTTATAAAGAATCCCTTTACAATATTTTTATTGGCACATTTTTCCATTTGTTATCCCCTTAACACCTATTTTGAAGTGTCTTTCAAGGACACATTCTTGTTTTCAAAGTGGAAGAGCTGAAATGGCATTGGAATAGTGATACACCATCGAGAGAAGAAGGATGAAATGCCCGTGGAAATAAGAAGCCAACTACACTACTCTACCACGGAAAGGGAGGCTCTTGCGATAGTGCTGGATAATTCAGGGGTATAGAATCTTCAACAATAGTAGTAAAAATCAACGGCTAGATGGAATCGGACGAGAATCATGTTTATTTATTTATTTTATTTATTTATTTATTTATTTCCCAACAGGACAATCCCAATATACCCGTTTGTACCTCACTTTAAATTTGTACCTCAAAGAAACCGGGAGTACAGGCTTTCTAAAATATTGTCAAAAGGTATTTTTGCCAATTTTTGAGATTGCACAAAGCGGCCAAGGGGAATCGGGATAATAGTTTGTACCCGTGTGTACTTCTTTTGAAATTGTTTGTACTTCAAAGAAACCGGAAGTAGAGGCTTTCTAAAAAATGCGCAAGAGGTGATTTTGTCAATTTTTAAGATATCACAAAGCGGCCAAGGGGAATCCAGAGATAATCGTTTACAGCCCTTTGTACCTCCTTTTGAATTGTTTGTACCTCAAAAAAAAAACGAAAGTACAGGCTTTTTAAAATATGCTCAAAAGGTATTTTAGCTGATTTTTGATATATCACAATGCCTTGAACATTAGAAAAACTAATGTACTTCCAGTTCCTCTGATGTACAAACATGTTGGAGAGATATAAATAAAAACAACGCTCTTTCAAATGGCATAAACCAAATTTAAAGGGTATAGCCGAATAAGATGCTCAAAAGTGCCCCCAAAGCAAATCAATAATCGCGATGACTGGATGAAAGATAATTAAAAATGCCGTTGATTGCTCGAAATTTTAGCCTCCTGAAGCAATTTGTTGTCGAGATAAGACCGAAAACGTGAATTTTACGTTTTTTTTTCTCCTTTTCTATGGCACGAATCAAGCTGAAACCACGTCTACCCAAAACAAACAAAAAAATACATCTGGCAGTATTTTTTTCAATTTTTTTGGCGCCAAATTCAAATAGAAAAATGAAGTTAAAGTTTTCAAAATTCATTTTTGCAGTGAAGGTATTCGAGGACTGTCTCAGTTTTTTTTCTGTAACTGTGTTTTACCAAATTCTATAACATACATTTTTTTCAGAATTTTGACGCCTCTTGACTTTTATTTGTGGGGCACTTTAAAAGACAAAGTTTGTGGAAATAACTCCAATTATAACAATGTGGATGAACTTCGCGAAGCAGTGACAGAGGCAATAAACGGCATTAATCGCAACACATTAATCGAAAAGTAACTGGCAGTGTTGTAAAACGCTGTCAATTGTGTTTGCCCAATAACGGTCAACATTTTGAGCATTTTTTATAATTCATTGTTATTTTACTACTTGGTTGTATTACCTCTTTTTGTTTTGTTACATTTGCTTTAAAAATAATTTAAAAAATTCAAATTAAAATTTAAACAATTAATATTTCCATTATTTTTTATTTTGGCATAGGTTGTTGTACATCGTTGAAAAGAGAAAAAAAAAGTCTATTTATGCGTGTAAAAATCAAAAATGGCGGCCATTTGAAATAAGAAAGTTGGTATTAATATCTCGGAAACCGCCATCTTGAATTTTATTTTGACTTGATTTCTATGTTTGCCTAATTAAACCAAGTAACTTTTATTTAAAACTTTTTTTCGCATCTTTAATAATTATTGAGATATTTGATTTTTTTGAAAATCGCGATTTTCAGTTTTTTTTAAATATTTTCTAAACTGCTCGGAATTTTGAAAATTTCTCAACATAATCTGAATCAGCATAGAAAGCTGCATAACATTGCCTATTTAACCAGATCTCTAGCTTTAAGAATAAGAAAGATACCCATGCAATCCTACTCTATTTAGGACACCCTGTATATCTCTAAAAATGACGGAAGTACTTATTTCACATTCACTATTACGTAAACAACCTTAAACGACTAAAAAACATTAATGAATTGATTATTGTTTAGTGACTTACCATACGGCCACTGTAAGGGAGTTCTGCATTTTCCTGCCACAACACTGTTCACTGCATACAGAGCCGTCCCCGGAGCCGATGCTCCCCCGTGGCGGCGGCGTGGCACTCACGTGCCTCCCGCCAGAAGCCCCCATATATTCCACACTGGGGCTGGCACAAATCCCGTGTCGGCACTGTCCCTTCCGCAAATTCGGAGACGCGTACGTGTCCTTGCAATCTTTACCCTGTTGCATATGATACCCGATACACTGAACGTCCTTATTGCACTGGATACCCTTCTCCTGCTGATACCCGCACTGGTAATCTTTTTGGTAATTTTGGCACTGAATATCTTGAAGACTAGAATCTTTTTGTTGTGTGTGGAACGTTTGCAAATCCTTGCCCTGACTGGTCACAGAACTACTCGAGCTGGAACCCGGACTGGACTTGGATAGCTGGTAACCGTCCTGGTACTGGCAGCATTTCATTCGATTAGGTGTACCCATGTACCTCATGCGTTGCTGGTACTGGTTTTGCGCCGGATACGGTACTGGAAGCCGATAGTGGAAACCCAAATCCCGGCGCATGTAAGGATCATTGGCATTGAATTTCTGGTACCTATCGTAGTACGGTTGGTAGTAGGTTTCTTGTTGTTGCGGCACATACCGTTCAACGGGCATGTGCGCATTGGGTGGAACGTATCGGTCATTAGCACCATATCGATCGTTTGAGTATTTATCGGGTGTGTGGTAATTGGGTTGATTCTGATGCGTTGTTAATCTTTCGTTATTGTAGTACCGGTGGTACTGTGTGTACCTCTCGTTTGGATTGGGTGATGTTGTATATCTATCAGGGTATCTTTGCTTTTCGTACCTTTCCAATGTTTTAGGCGAATAATTTTCCGTGGGTGAAGGAGATAGGGGCGGAGGGGGGATAAATCGTTCGGGTGGTGGTACGTTATTCGTAGGGGAAGGGAACGGATTTGCGGGGTAACAGTCTGGACTCGGGGTGTTTGTAGGCGATAAAGGTGGTGGTGGTATGAACCTGTCGCTAGCCGGCGCTGGCGATGGCGGTTCCATGTAAGGTACTTGAGTAAACGTTCGTTCTGCACGCTCCTGTGTAGCAAAGCGTTCAGGACAAGGTATAGCAGGAAAACGTTCACTTTGATACCGTTCCTGCACATATTGCTCAAATCTATTCTGGTATCGCTCTCCGTGCTGCTGATACCGCTGCTCCGCTGTCTTCCTCTCGGACGAACCTGATCGGTCTTTATATTTGTATACCTCTGGCGGCAGCGTCTTAGAGCCGTTTCCTCCATGGTAGACGTCACGCTCCTGCTGTCCGCTGCGGTGACGTTCAGTAGGCGTATATCTCTCGGAGCATACACTTTGAGACGAAGCATGTCTGTCGCCTCCGTTAAATTCGATATTGGTACTCGAATACTTATCCACCGGTGTATATCTATCTGAACTAGTACTATTACACCTCTCTTTATCTGTGGATAAAGTGTGGTACCTATCAGTCGGTGTGCTCGTCCTCGAATATCTATCCAAAGTAGCATTGTGATATCTATCCAAAGATCCGATATTACTCTGTACAGGCGCGAAACGTTCCTGATACCTCTGCTGGCAAGACCTATCCGTGGTGTAATGGTACCTCTCGGGCTGGAAGGTTTGACGCTCGCAGTGCCCTGAAGTTTGTAAAAGTTCCTTGCTGAGGCGCTCCGACGAGACCGCCGTCTGGGGCCGCTCGCCCAGAGGATATCGTTCCGACCCGCCGTGATAACGCTCGCCCGACGGTAACCGATCCGAATGCGAACGTTCCGACCCGAACCGTTCACTCTGAAAACGTTCTGGTGGCTCAAAACGGTCCGACAACGTCTTTTCACTGCCGTAAGTCGACGGATACCTATCAGGCAGCTGAGCCGCAGCAGGACAACCAGCAGGACACGATACAGGGGCTGGCGATGTGGAGGCATGCTGCAATGTGACTTGTCTCCTTCCATAGTCGTCTTCCGTAGGCATCCTGGTGGCCCCGGGCCCGCTGTCAGGACATCTGCAAATAAATATATTTATTAAACTTCAATCCAGAATACTGCTTAAAAAAATCTTTATAGAAAAAAGTTTGATTGTTACTGGAATGATAAATGAACTGACTGCATAGAGAGTCACCGGTGAGTTTGTTTTCGCCTTTAGCTGCGTTATAAAAACATTTATATTACTTGCAAGTATATTTATCTGGTTTCATATTTTGTGTAAGATATACACTTGTTTTGTTACAAAATCGAGTTATTTAAATAAGAAAACAGGGCTACAGTAAATGACTTATTTTGAAGGCTTAGTTTCATGCAATCAATTTCTACTGGCAGGCCAAAATAATATTTAGTTCATATGCAATAATGTAAAGCGAGACACAATTGTAGTTCCACAAGGCTGCAACTTAAAACTAACTAGGTATTGATGTCGCGCTCACGGCGTGGCTGGCCAGAACTATTGAGGCACGGCTTACATGTCTCATATCGGTTAAAGCTTAAAAATCTATATTTTTTAATGCTAATTATTTGCCATTTAATGTTATTACGAGGAATAAATAACTAATAAATATATAAATAAACCGCACGGCAGGATCCAGTAAAGCTGTATCTTAAAACTAGCATGAGGTATTGATGTCACGTCACGCGGCGCGGTAAGCCAAGACTGTTGAGACACGGCTAACATGTCTCATGTCGGTTAAAGCGTTGAAAATCTTTGTAATTATTTAATGCTAATTTTGTCGTTTAATCTTAATACGAGGAATAAACAACTGATAAATATAGCAATAAACCGCACGGCAGGACAATGTATGCTAAGCGAACCTTCTACAAAAGTTATATTTGACCAAAATCTCACAGGAAATAGCCAACAACGTAAAGAGATGCATCGAAGTAAAACCTGCAGGTCTCTCGCAAACACCCATCACGCAGCAGCGTTTCGAAGTCTTGGCCAATGATTTATTAGTACCACAGGACGAAATATTCGCAGAAGACACCGCCTCTCGATTGGCCGAAATATTTTCACGGCAACCCTGGAATGTTCCGAGACCTTAGTTAACAAGATTTACTTCCGGTTTAAAATTCCAGAGAGAATAATAAGCGGAAATTAAAAACACAATTCACTAGTTCTGTTAAGGAGATGATCAAGCATTACCTCAGAACCCAACAAGCCCTCGCGACGATCTACAAACATACCGCAAAACCGGTAGAAAGAAGGAACATGGATTTGAATTCAAAGAGAACCGGAGACTGGCCCTAGAAACGCGCTTATTGCCAGAACATGTCCTTACTAACACTCGCCGCAAGCGGCTGGTATTACAAAACTTGGACAAGTGCGATAAAACTCGGACCAAACTCGTTCTGTAATATTACGAATGCAGAAAAAGTAAAAAACTTTTGTTTTGAAATCCGGAAATGAGCTATTTTAAACGATGCTTACATTGTATCTATAATATTATTAGTTGTTATATGCAACCCAATTTGCTCATAAATTTTCTACGTTGGCATTAAAATGAGATTTTAATACCGACTTGGCCTCATATTTTTTTAGTGTCAATTTGCGTATAGCTAAACCAGTGATATTATTATAAATTGAATTGATAGATGTCGGCAACATATTTCTACACAAATAAATAATACATCCCGCTTGATCGTATATAGCATCAGACTATTGATTAGTCCGGCAGGCAGATAGAAATGCGCACGGTCGCCCGCCATGCTGCTCTGTTCTGCCTGTTGGGATGGAGAGGCGTGTAAACAGCGAAGGGCCTCGCTCCCTTTTCAGACCCTAAATGAATTCCACGGACCCTCCGATAAATGCGTTACTGCTGGTAGGGGTGCGCTCCCCGCCAACAAGATGTGTTTTTCAGTCTGTTGACTCTGTACCCAAGAAATATAAATTAGTTCCGTTAATGTACCTACGAACTTTGTTTCCTCGTTATTCAATTGAGTCATGGCTTATAGTTTCGCAAATGATCGACTCGATCTGCGCTCCCTCCCCACGCAAGGGTGAAAGGGCGCGCGCACTGCATTGTAACATGTACATACCTGGACTCATTATTTCATATTAAAGGGAGCAAAAACAGGGGAAACTTTGTACTTTGCAACGTATAAATCACATTTTCCGGGGCATAAAAATGCGCCCGCGTCTCTAAATCATTGAGGGAGCTCTCTTTTATATACAAGTCGCTTTAATTTAATCAAATTTAAATACGTTACTGATATGCTGATTTTTTCTCTCTTAAGGGATAGTGGAAATTGTAAGAGATAAAACAACGATTAGTAACATTCGCCATATCTAGGAAATATTTTCATCCTACGCATCGATTTTATTCAGAAATCTGAAAACTAGTTCACTGGTTGAACGCACAAGATGGCGCATTCGTACATTTGTGATTAGAGCTGTTATATTTTTAATTTAAATGTGATAATTAACTGGAAATAACTATTATTATCTTACTCTAAGCGAAAGTTCGATTAACGGCTGTAAGCATTTGCGCGGCGAGCCTCGTATAAAACGGAAAATCCAAGCAAAGCAATTTCACACGGTTGGCACCGGAGGGCGCATTCGCATATCTGTCATTACGGCTGTCATATGTTCAATTTCAATTTAATAATTTACTGGAAATTAACATGAACACAAGTGGTGAAATCTATTTATCGTGTAACGTGGATGTTTGGCCGTAGTGTACATCACAAATACAGCTCTATCCGTTAATTACCGTTGTCTCCTAATACCATACAAATGCAGTTGAAGAGATTTGTATACACCGCGAAAAACCTTCCGCGGAGGAGCGCGAAGAGAAAGCGTCGTTCACGAACTCGCACCTTGTGTCTTTTCTTTTCGCGTACTAAATAGTTTCGTAGTGTAACGTGACTTTTCTCGTGCCGTGTGAACAATTAAATTTATAGTGGAGATTAAAGTGGAAGTTGGCGTATATGGTTGCGGTTATTCTACTCCTGGGGAAATTACTGATGATGTCAAGGAGGTTATCTGCAACTACTAGCTTTCCTGAAACAGGACCTGGACATTTTTGCCACAGAATTTTATGGGCGGGGTAGTTTGTTGGGGTAAGTGATAATCACCACTGGCTCATAAAAATGTCAGGGCAATTGCCGATCGGCACGTGGCCCTACCCGACGACATTTCATACTTTACGGTCAAGACCATGCAGACCCTTTTTCGGGTACGGCGAAGCGCAGGTAGTCCCAAAAAAAGGGAGGTATCACAATACGTCGAGTATTTCTGTTACGGCGGAAAAAAAATAACCATATGTCATAGATTTTGAAATCATTTTTAATAAAATAAAGTGCATTTTCAATTTCGTTCGATTTAAAAAAAAAATGTAACTTGTACAATATGTCATAGATTAAAACAATCTTATAAATTGATTAAAATAATGTTTTCTTTTTAATTTTTAATGGACATTTATTCACTTTAATTTAACAACATTTATCGTTTGTAGAAACTTTTTTTTCGATTTATTAAACTCATCGACATATTGAAACGCTCAATACTTATTAAAATGAATATTTTAGAAATTGAAATAAATAATACTAACTTTGTTAATATCACACTTGTTTATCATATAGTGATTGTGATGAAATTATATGTGCTGGGGATTTTAATATAAATCTATACAACCATACAAATTCGACTACCACCTCATTTAAATCTCTTTTGGACTCATTTGGTCTTGTGCAAGTAATAGATTCTCCTACTAGAATTGTTCCAAATAGTCAAACCCTTATCGATTTACTGATTATATCAGATCCTGATATAATAACCAATACCGGAACAAAAAGCGTGCATATATCTGACCATGAATTAATATTTTGTGACATTATAGTAAAATATTTAAAACATGAGAGTACTTTTCGTACTTACCGAAAATTAAGCAATATAGATCATGAAACATTTTACAATGATTTGGACAACATATCATTCCACAATATTTATATTATGAACAGCATTGATGAGAAAGTTACCACTTTTACTGGAATGTTGTGCGAATTATTCGATAGGCATGCTCCATATAAAAAGTATCGTTTTTCAAAATCTCCGACTCCTTGGTTAACTGAAACTATTAAAATAATGATGCACCTAAGAAATAATGCCTTGATTAGGTACAAAAGAACAAAAAATCTTGAGCATTGGAATTATTATAAATCACTAAGGAATTTAACAACAAATGCGATTCGAAGAGAAAAGAAAGCCTATTATAACTTCCGACTCAGTCAAGCCTCTCCCAAAGATTTATGGAAAACGTTAAAAGAATTAAACATAAGTAACAAGCCCAAAATAGCAGTTCCTAAATCACTTGAAAATCCAAATTCCTTTAATGATTATTTTATTAACTCAGTACCTCATATATCCATGATTAATCAAGATTTAATTCAATTTTATAATAATCATACAAAATATAAATTTAATGAATTGTTTGAGTTTCGTTTAGTGACTGTTTCTGAGGTGGAGCAAATTTTGTATAGTATAAAAACAAATGCTATGGGCAGTGACGATATTAATGCAAGTATGTTGAAGCTATGCTGCCCTCATGTTTTACCGGTCTTAACACATATCATTAATTCTTGTTTACTTCAAAATTATTTTCCTGCTCCTTGGAAGCAGGCTTTAATTAAGCCCCTGGCAAAAATTTCTAATCCAAATACTTTAGCTGATTTTAGACCAATCAGTATACTACCAACTGTTTCTAAGATACTTGAAAAAATTGCAGCATATCAACTAAGGGAGCATTTATCACTGTATAATATCTTGCCAGTTCAACAGTCTGGGTTTAGACCTCATCATAGTTGCACAACAGCCATGCTTGACGTAACAGATAATATTTTTAGAGCTGGGGATTATGGTGAAGACAGTGTGTTAATTCTTGTAGATTTCAGCAAGGCATTTGATACTATAGATCATAATATCTTACTGTCAATACTACACTATATTGGTTTATCTAATAATGCGTTATCTTTCTTTAAGTCATATATGTCGAATCGTTATCAATCAGTTGTTATAGAAAACACCCAATCAGTCTTCCATGAAATTACTAGAGGTGTACCTCAAGGGTCAATTTTAGGGCCCCTACTTTATGCTGTATATACTTGTGATTTTGGACGATATTTCTCTAAATTTAAATTTCATATGTATGCTGATGATACTCAGCTATTATATTCATTCAACCACTCTGATGTAGCATGCTCTTTGGACGAAATAAATAATGAATTAAAATCATTTAGTGATGCATGTAGTGAACACTGTTTACAAATCAATCCTAATAAATCCATAGCGATACTGTTCAGTAAAAAGTTACATGAAACAGATCTTGCGTTATTTCTAAATGGTATACCAATACGTTTTGTTGAAGAAGCAAAGAGTCTTGGACTAATTGTGGATACAAAACTAAGGTTTGCATCACACATTTCTAAATGTATTCGAAATGCATACTCTAATCTAAAAGCAATTTATTCAAATAGAAGCTTTCTTTCACGTGAATTGAAAATAAAATTATGTGAAACCTTAGTCCTTTCGCATTTCAATTTTTGTGATGTTGTTTATGGTCCCTGTCTTGATGCAGTTACGCAAAAAAGAATACAGATAGTGCAAAACTCGTGTCTTAGATTGATTTACGGTATACGGAAATATGATCAAATTTCTCATACCCTAAAACTTACTAAATGGATTAATATGAAAGATAGGAGATATCTCCATATGGCCTGTTTGTATCACAAAATTATTAAATTAAAATGCCCAGTCTACCTTTATAATAAAATAACATTCAGAACAGATGTACACAATATAAATATTAGAAATAAAGGTATGTTAACACCACCTATGCACAAAACAACCTATTTCGAACGTAGTTTTACATATAACATCGCAAAAGTGTACAATAATATTCCTTACCTATATAAAACTCTTCTACCACGATCATTTAGTTATTTTATGAAGTCCCAGCTAATTCTTAATTGTGTCTAGTAATGGTACATACATGATAAATCAATTACTACTGCAAATTATTATTATTGTTGTTAAAAATTATTATTTACTTTTATTATTTAGCTACTTATTTTTGATTTGTTAATTCATTTAGCTACTTTAATTATTTAGCTATTTATCTTTGATTTGTTAATTTATTTTTGTATTTACAAATTGTTCTCCATTTATTTATAACATGAATTATTATATTATAATTGGGTTGAGTTTGTATCAGAAATGCCTTGTGCATGCCAAATTCTGTACTCCGCCCATGGGTTTTCTACAATATTGTTTTTATTCTATTGTGTGATAAACTTTGTACTTTTGTAGAAAATAAAGACTATTATTATTATTATTATTATTATTATATTTTGAACTATGTACTAATCACTTTCAAACTTGAAATAAATAGAGAAACAAGTATTTATATTATATCAAATTAGTTAATGAAGGAAAAGCGAAGTGGAACTGCTCATTAATTATGGAAAACTTCAGATTATGCTTCACTATTGGAAGTAAGTGATTCGCGAATGAGAAATTGGTTTGATTCAATAAGGTAAGATATACCGGGTTACCCAGGGATCTGCAAAAGCCCCATAACTTATTTGCTATTTGAGATATCAACTTCTAGTTTTCTTGAACTGGTACCCACACTTATTCTACATATTTTAAAAATATGTATGTTTTTGTACAGGATGTCCCAATATACATAACAGAATATACATAAGTTATGTTTTTTTTAATGGAACATCCTATATTTTATACTTTATTTTCAACCCTCGAAGAAGATAAAAATAGTATAAGATAGTATGGGTCTATTATGGACGATTGGTCAGTTATGGGCAAATTTGTAGCAAAAACAAGGACACATTGAAAAAATAACAGAAGCGCTCCTAGCAAAGCTGGCGCCATTTTTTATACACTAAAGAATTTTCCACATCATGAAGAATAATACAAATCAGCTTTGCTTCTTTTTTGTTCATACTGCTATACAGGGTGTCAACATACGCAAAATAATAGATAACTATTTTTTTTAAATGGAACACCCTATATATCTTGCTTTTTCCTGAAAATGCATAGTTTCGGCTGAAAATCCAAAAATCAGCAGAAGGTGGCAAAAGAAATATGTTTTTATTGATAAATCGTTAGTTTAGAAATTAAAGCGCGAATTAGCGTGTTTAATAACCATATTAAACACGCAATTGCGTGTTTAATGAAATTGAGTGTTAAATGTACCCCATTAATGCTGCCCATACAATTAAATAATGCGCACATTATAACATTTTCGTGAACAAAAGGATTTCTAAGAACATAATTTAATCCTTCCAAGTGTTTTTTTTTTCAAGGCAAAACCGCGCTCGAATCAATTGAAATGTGCAAAAAATTGAAAAAAATAATTAAAACAAATTTTAATTTTTAAGATTTTAGAAAAATTCAGTCGCTTTTGATATACTACTTTACTTCATAAATATATCTGGATTTTTTTTCAAGGGCTATCTTATTTTTCAGTCACCCCCGTGCTTAAATGAATTGTTTTAATTAGAATTGATAAATTTAGAAAAAAAAAATGTATATTTGACTCGGACTTACGGAATACATAGATCCTTCATAAGATTTTTTAAATAATTCAAATGGATACCACGTACGTCAAAATTTCTTGTCAAACTTTTTAACATTATTTCAATATTTAATGCAATTACAAATGATTTTGGGTAAAATGTTATATAATACTCATGTGGAAAATATAAACTTTATCTTGCGGGACTAATTACGTACATGCACTCGTATAATAAATAATTATTCTTGAAAATAATTCTTGAATAAAATGATTGCTTAAATTTGATTTTTAAGGCAAAGTTAATTAAAAACCGAATTTGCAAAAATTTGTAAAAAATACTATTAAAGTTTTCTCTACTTTTTTTTACGATAAATATCAAAGTCGAAGAAGGTAACATGATGGCCACAACACCATTTTTAAAAAATAATATTTTTTTAATTTAACCGCAATTTATAGATTAATAAACTGTATAGTCTTTGTAAATGAATTTTGTTACTTTCAAATGTTTCGGATAGATTTTTTCAATATCAACCGTTTCTTGTTTATGTTTTTTCTTTACTTTTAATTGCTGTTCTACAAAAAGAAATATCTCTGTATTGTATTTTATTTGTTTTAGTTTTCTGTCAATACATTTCTTTGAAAACTCTTTTGGACGTGCCATGATATTACTTACTTACTTCATATTACTATACTTTATCTTTGTAGGTATTTTCTTTACTTTCTCCGTTACGAAGTACGAGAAAGTATTGTGGTCGTGAAAATGTTTTTAAATTTTAAGTCGTTCAAATGCCAAATAGGTGGTGTCTTGGAATTTTTGAAATAAAAACCCCTGTTAGCTATCATTGTAATGTTTTATTTACAAATTTAGAAAAAAACGTTGTTAATACGTATATTTAAACAAAAGGCATGTTGTTTAAACTGATTTTTCACGTATAATTACTTGTCAGATAATATAATAATTTAAGGGCAGAAAGACCGATAGGTCGATAGCCCTAATAAAACATTGTTTACTACTACTATAATAATTTAATTTAAATTATTTCTTACAATTGATAACCTTATTAAATTAAATTACCGAGTAACAGCAATTACATCTTATGGTAGTTTTTTCCTTATATTTAAAGAGAATTCATATTGGCGATCCCCTTTCGTCGTATTGTGCTCTTGGCCCTACCCTAGACCAGGACTACCTGCACGGGTAGCCCGTAAAGTATCAAATGTCGTCGGGTGGCACGTGTCGGTCATAAATTTCAATTTCTTCACGGTTTGGTCTTGAAAAGGATCACTAATGGTTGGTAAACAAACCGCAAGTTGGACCCTTTGTTGCTGCCGCTGTGGCAAAAACGTCCTAGTCGCTCCTGAAACGCCTTCTAATAGTTTAAATTGAGACATAAATAGAGAAACTTCATCTATTGCCCCAATGGATATAAAACTTTGTTAAATAAAGCTCTTTTTTTTATTAACTTAAATGTAGTTAATTATTTGATGTGTGGGATGAAAACCGTTGCGTGTTCCACATGGCGAAACCGGTTTTATTAGCCTCCAGAAGTAGCCTCCAGAAGTAGGCAAGGCAGGCGCCTCGACTGTGGGCCTAGAAAACAACTTTCGCGTCTTGGCAGATTTTGCTATTACTACAAAATGTCCCTATATCAACCAATAAAAAATGTCTAAATATTAAATCAAAATGGATTATTGCTACTGATTCGTTGGTAACCACGTTGAAAACCACTGAAAGTGGATTTATGAGAAGAAGTAAAAATGGTGCGACCACATCACTATTGCACCATCAAAATGGGAAAAAGTTGACCTCATTGCCGTTTTCTACTGTTAAAAGTTTTTTATTTTTATTTAAGTGATAAATTTACTTAATATTTACTTAACAATATTAGCTTTTTTTTATAAATGAACGGCCTTTATACATTCGGCGTCAAAAAAAAGCGCCATTCGAAAAATCGCGAAAAAACTCGATTTTTCAAACCGTCGTAACTTGGTTCAATTTGGTCAAAAATCGATGAATCTTTCACTTTGGGAAAGATTCAAGTTTTATCTTTAAGAATGTGTAGTTGATTTTGACCCCAAGTCCAACCCACCCCCCGTAACAACGGGATGAAAAAAAAAGGTTTTTTATGTAAAAAATTGTCCAACTTTTTGACAAGCTGTACCGGGCGCAAAAAAAAATCGGCGGGAGATTTCACTACAATGGCAAAAAAATGTAATCAATTTCCTTCTAATGTCTTAAAAATTTGAGTGGTTTCGATGATTTGGAGCAAAGTTATGAATTTTTGAAAAAAAATGACATTGAAAATGAAAACAAGTTGTAAAAATTTAACATTTTTTGTCAATCCGAAACACTTTTTGTAGGGATTTTCTTAGATCGCAAAATTCCATCTAGTTTCGTGCGAAATTCGCTTAGTTATAGCCAAAAAGGCGCAAAATGTATTTTTTTTTCAAAACTGCATAACTTCGCGCCAAATCATCGCATCGACTTGAATTTTGAAGGAAATTGGAGGAAAATGATTCAACTTTATTGCCATGCTGACCGATTGAGTCCACGATTTTTTTTTGCACACGGTACAAGAAACCAAATTTGCACATTTAAACTTCAAAAACATTTTTACTTTCTCCGTTACGAAGTACGAGAAAGTATTGTGATCGTGATTTTTTTTTCAAATTTTATTTTTACGGAAATATCCGTTTTGGGGTCCCCAGATGCCATTTCAACAATTTCTGGAAAAAAAAAATTGTGTCTGGCTGTGTGTGTGTGTGTGTGCGTGCCTGTCTGTGCGCGCTGTATCTTAAAAACTAATAAAGCAATTGATATGAAACTTTGAACATCCGCCTTATTTGATAATCTGAAGAACTGATAAGCTTTTGGTAAAATTTCGTACACCAGAAGTGGGCGTTTACCTTAACTGTTTTTTGTTTTTTGCCAATATTTTCTTAAATATAATAAATATCACAAAAACATTTAAACAAACTTTGAAGACAACAAAGAAATGAACATCTTTTGCTTGAAAACATTTTTTATAAAATCATTTTTATTCGAGAAAAAAATTTATTATTATTTTTTTAATTTTTGGTTTATAGTTATGTAACGATAATAGTTACAACAAATTTATGTTAATAATAATTGTAGAGAATTCTAAAATGAACAACTTATAAAGAATAAGTTTTTTTTCGAACTCCCTTTAGTTTTTGAGTAAATTGAGTTTTTGAATTTGAAGTATTATTTTTCCAACTTTCATAATTTTGACGTTTTAAACGTCAGTTTCATCCGAGTTTACACAACGCTCGATGTACATTTAAAATATTATTCAAATTGAAAATAAACCATAAAAGCGTAAAAATAAATGATACCAGCAAGTCGGAGAAAGTAACATGATGGCCACATCACCATTTTTTTCCTTTAGGGGGTGGCAGGGAGTGGAATCGTTTTAACAACAAAACAATTCACATGATGTTGAAGAGAAAATTTGAAACTGTTCAGATTGCAAAAGTTCATCGATTTTGATGCAAAATTACTGAAGTTATGGCCAAAAAAGTGAAGTCACTTTACTCCAAATCATCGAAACGACTCGAATTTTTAAGGCATTTAAAGGAAATTGATTAAATTGTTCTGCCATTGTGGTGAAATTTCCCGCCGACTTTTTTTGCGCCCGGTACAGCTTGTCAAAGTTGGACAATTTTTTACATAAAAAACATTTTTTTCCATCGCGTTTTTACGGGGGGTGGGTTGGACTTGGGGGATAAAACTTGAATATTTTCCAAACTGAAAGATTCATCGATTTTCGACCAAATTGAACCAAGTTACGACGGTTTGAAAAATCGAGTTTTTTCGCGATTTTTCGAGTCGCGCTTTTTTTTGATGCCGAGTGTAGATAATACTTTGCTTAACAAAGAAATTAAATAAATATATCTTTTTTTATAGATTTTTTTAAATTGATATATTATATTTTTTTGCCAAAAACGTGTTTTTTTTCGTTCGGGGGTTGTACGGTTCGAAAGGGGATCGTTCCAATCTGAGTTTATCCCCTTAAAGTAGAGCCAAAATGGGATTTTTTCCCCGAAATAATCATCAAATTTGATTGAAGTCACTGAGTTATGTGCGAAAAACCTGCACTTTTTTCAAACACCCATAACTTTGTGCCAAATCGTCGTAGGAACTTCGTTCTTTGAGTCCTGCATAGGGAATTGATCAAATTTTAATGTCTTTATGGTGGAACGAGTCGACAAAATTTTTCCAACTCCGTAAACATCGTCAAAGTTGGACAAGGTTTCCTGAAAAAACTTTTTTTTTCACAGAGGTGGTAGAGGGCGGCGGAAGGGGCTACGCTTGTTCGCATGCATGACTTTAAAGAAGACACTTCAAAGTTTTTCGCCCTCAAAGATTCATCACAATCGATTGAAAATACGCCGAGTTATGGCGGTTTGAAAATGGATTTTTTTTTCCTTCAGTATATTTAGATTTTTATATTTAATATAGAAATTTTTTAAATTCGTTTTCTTGTAGATGAGTTTTTTTAAATCAACTTTGAGCTTATGGTGTTTTTTTTTAATTTGACAGCTTATAGATGAATTTTTTTAAATTCAACATTTTTCTTTATGAAACGTGATTATTGGTGATCATTGTTAACCAGTTTAAAGCTTGCTTCATTCTATTTTCTAAAATTTAGTTACATGTTTATTATATTATATAATTAAATTTATAAGCTTTATTTTTTGTTGGTTATTAATTTTATTAGTTATTTTTTTGCACACTTTGTATATCCCAGTATTGGTCTTCCGTTTGGGCAATAAATAACTATTATTATTATTTATAAATTGTTATAAATTAAACTTTTTTTATATTTCTTTATTTCATTTAAATATTAAGGTTGTTTACATTGTTCTAACTACTTTTTTTAAATAATGTTTATTGTGGAATTTTTAAAAATACAAAACATTTTCTTATGTTTTTTAATGTAATTTCTTTTTAATGATTTTTTTTTAATGTAACTATATGTTTGTAGATATAACTGTATGTTTTAACTAAACGTTTTTTACATAAGATTTTTTTAATTCAAGCATTATTACTTTCTCCGTGCAAAGTTTTCGGGATTTAATTCGAATTCGGAATTTCAAGACTTCCGAGACGACTCCGACCATTTTTGAAATATGTCAGAGTGTCTATCTGTAGGTGCTGTGTCTCAAAAACGAATTAATTTTTAAATGAATACACGTAAACTTTAATTGACTGAATCTGAAAACTAAAATAACTGATAGAAGTGGCAGCTAATGTCTAATATTAATTAGAAAACCAAAAAAATCATCGTCTACTAATTTGAGTAAAACCCCCATTAATTTTGAATAAGGATAATATTTTGTTGAATAAAATGTAGCAATTGATAAAAAATTACTCGCTCTAAAACTTTTTCTGCTAAAGCAGGGATGTTTTTATCAAAATATTAAAAACCTGAAGTTAATTTCTTTTTTGAAATTTTTTTTTAAGAAAATATTACAAGAAAATATTTACAAATACATATTTTTTTTGATAAACTCTTTTATTTCAGTGAAAAAATTAAAAATTGAGACATTTTTTATCAATAACTTGAGATGAGATTTTTAAATTCAACTCGTGCTTTACAGATTATTTTTTTCTAAGTTAAACTTTTTATTTAGATGTGATGTAAATTCAAATTTTATTTTATATATTACTTCATTTTAACTTAACTTTTCTTTTGTAGAATTCATTTTAACTCAACTTCCTTCTTTGTATAATATTTTGTTAGATTCAACTGATTCTTAACGAATAAGTTTTTGAAAGAGTATGGAATATTTTAGAAAAAAAGTTACATTATGGCCATAAAAAAAGTTATCATGATTTTTTGTAATATGCGACCGAAAAAGTGGGAGGTAGCTACGCAGAATACTTATAAAAATTAAAATTTTGTTTTAAAATTTTATATTTAAGCTTTATTTTAGTTAATAAACTATTTTTTTTTTTCTAGTCTAAATTAACTTTTTATGTGTAATAGTTACTTTTTGTGATGTAGTGAGGCGTAAGGACGGTCGTGAAGTTAGCAATAGATCCATCAAAAGATTTTAAAAATTCATATCTCGGAGAAAACAAAAGCAATTCGAAAAAAAAGTTAAACATACCATTAGGGAACGTCTAAATTAATAACACAAAAAGAATCAACTCTTAATTTTAACCCATTATATTGCAAACTTTGTCAAAAATGGAGATTAATATCGCGAAATGTGGATTTCTGCGACTTGCCGAGAAATTATTTTTTTCTGGTTTGAAAGAGTGCTCGTAACGTTTTTTTGACTTTTGATTATGAAAGTACCTTTATTAGTGATAAGAATAAGAATTTTTATTTAGTTATGGCTGATTGCAAACTTTGTCAAAAATGGAGATTAATATCGCGAAATGTGGATTTCTGCGACTTAAGGAGAAATTATTTTTTTCTGGGTTGAAGGAGTGCCCATAACGTATTTTTGACTTTTGATTATGAAAGTTACTTTATTAGTGATAAGAATAAGAATTTTTATTTAGTTATAGCTGATTGCAAACTTTGTCAAAAATGGAGATTAATATTGCGAGGTATGGATTTCTACGACTTACGGAGAAATTAATTTTTTCTGGGTTGAAGGAGTGCCTGTAAGGTTTCTTTGACTTTTGATTATGAAAGTACCTTTATTAGTGATAAGAATAAGATTTTTTTTAGTTATGGCTGATTGCAAACTTTTTCAAAAATGGAGATTAATATCGCGAAATGTGGATTTCTGCGACTTACCATGATTTTTTGTTGAAGGAGTACCCGTAACGTTTTTTTGACTCTTGATTATTACAGTACTTGTATTAGTGATAAGGATAAGTATTTTGATTTATTTATGGCAGATTGCAAACTCAAAAAAAAAAAAAAAAACTTTTTTGAAAGGGGTGAAAAAATATAAAGGGTTAAAATTAAGGGTTGATTCTTTTTGTGTTAATAATTTAGACCTTTCCTAATAGTATGGTTAACTGTTTTTCGAATTGCTTTTCTTATCTTCGAGATATGAATTTTTAAAATATATTGCTGGATCTATTGCTAACTTCACACCATGACATGAAAGAAGACAAGTTTTTCGCCCTCAAAGATTCATCAAAATCGATTGAAAATACGCCGAGTTATGGCGGTTAGAAAATGGTCGAAATTTCACGAATTCCAAGTGTTTCATTTTTGTTTTCCTTCAGTATATTTTACTATCATAGAACTAAACACTAATTCATTATATTTTTTTTTACATAGAAAATGTCATTAGATTTTAATTTTAGATTGATTTTTGAGGAGTTTCAATATTCGTTGATCTGAATCGGTGTCATGATTTATTTATCGTAATATATTATACGCTTGTAATAGTCGTAGAATAATAGTAGACGTCACAAGAAAGAATTATTGTACTCAATGAGTAGAAATAGAAAATTAACTTAGAACTCCGGGAACTCTCAATTTTTTGTTTGCTTTGCGACTTTTTTCAGAAAAATATTTTTGATAGTTCCGGATAGTTCTGATAGGTGTTTCCTGTAGTTCTTTGTGAGTTCTATCCATAGTTGTTATGAAATATTTAGATTCGACCAATATTAAGTGAGTAATATGAATTTGAATATTTAGAATTTTCAACTTTTAAAAATTTTTATCTCTGGAAATTCAACAGAACTCTTTTTTAAAAGTATCAGGAACTATAGTACTAACCCAAACACATCTTAAAACTAGTTCAGAACTATTCGATAACAATGTTGGGGTGCGGTGTCAAGTTGCCACCCCATTTTTCAAAAAATTCCAGACAGCCCAATTTTACAGAACTCTTTTTTTAAAAGTTGATAGTACTTCTAGATACATCAAAAGGAATTGAGAACGCTATTCAGAACTATCAGAACTCTTCATTGGGGTGCCAACTTGACACACTCATAATTTTTTCTAAATTTTTTAAATTGTTTTATTAATTTAATTAATTATCTACTGCTTTTGCAAGTAACCGTTTTCAATTTAAATTTAATATGGTATTTAAAACTTATGTTACAAAATTTAAAATAAAATTGAACGTTTTATCGAAAAGAACAAATAGTAAAACTACAAATACAATCTACATCAAAATACTTATGACATGCCGAAGGAAACACATAATTTCCGATTAATTTAAATTCCTGAAACCGACGGGGACTTGATATATTATTTTCGGTCGTGGTCGGTTTGATTAAATTGGACGTGACAGCCCATCGAACTCGAATATAGGAAAAGTTTTGAAGCGATCGTGAAATACATACGCTTCTGAAAGAAACAATTTAAATCGCATTAAAGTTGCTTTTTGCGATTGTTCGTCGAATAAAGTTATTCGCGTCCGACGTAAGCTGTGCCCTAATGGATCTATTTGTAATTCGTGCATGTGTTTGCAATGTGTGGGATTTCTTTAATGGAATTTAAATGATCCGTTTGCATTCACGTGGGCGTTGAAAATTATCAATTATACTGTTCAAAAAGTTGCGCTTAGTTCTTAAAGTTTCAAACTTACATCTATCAAATCGTTACTTGTATTTAACATGAGTATAAATTTTTCATCCAAGGTCCTGCACAAATGTGAATAATCACAAATGGCGCAATTTCGTATAAAAAATGCAAAAATATACCTGGTGTTCCATAAAGAAAAAAAACATAAGTTTATGTTGGCTCTCCGTTATGGGGCACCCTGTATACATACAAATATTTTTTGATTATAGACTCGATAATTATCTACAACTTTTATATAAATCATATTTTTCTATCTTCAATTTTTAAAGCCTAAAAGTTACTGACGCTTCAGTGAGATTTAACTACTCGTAGTTAAAGCCCGACCTAGCATTATAATTTTGGAATTTTAATCTTAAGGCTGGGCTTTAAGTAGGCCTTAGAAGAAATATATCCCCTACATAAATATAATCAAAATTCAGAATGCAATTCGTTTTTATAATTTAATAAAACAGTCTCTTCTATAGTATAAAATTGGGAATTAAATGAAAACCGTTCACTATGAAATTTTTTGTTTCCAGGCTTCAACCTAAAAGCATATCCGTCTTTATATTTAAGATTGCGTACAGTATCCACCACCAAACAGCTTATATATTTAGTAAATGTATCAATAAGAAATAGGGCGGCGCGGAAGGGGACTCTGTGAATCGGTGCCTGCGTAGGCAGATGAAACGTTGAATATTCAAGCTGGGCGGATGAAATGAATCTTGAATATGATGAATATTTAAAAGGCACAATGCAAAATATATAAACAAGACGTATACTTAAGGAGGGAAGGATCAATATCACGGTCTTACTGAATAAGTCACACACTAAATAATCCAACTATAAAAAAATGAAAGAGCACTTCCTGTGAATAGTTGTCTTAATTCTATGGAAACAATTTCAAATAACTTATGCATTTAAAATTATTAAATACAATAGGCTATATCCATAAAATATAAAAATTTACGTTTATCTTAATTAGACAATTAAATAATAAAATTCTCGTGCTACAAAAAAATTCAAAGGACTACAGTAGTTGATTGCTATGGTTGCTATTCTTATAAAAAAATAAAAATAATTAATTTGGGATATGTGCCTTTTGCCGTTTTGGCCCTAAATTTAGATTTTTCAATGCCGACGTGATAAAAAATATTTATTTCAATTTTGTTTTATGACAAATCATATAAACCAGCTTAAACTGTATTCTATGATCATCAAAATGTTCATCCAATATCATTCGACCGTTCTTAACCTAATTTCCCTTCAACTATTATTTCCTAAAATACTCTTTAAGCGCAGTTCGCAGTTAAGCAAATTAAATCAATAACCTTACTTTGAGTTGATGTAAACTCAGACTTTAACTTTATCCTTGGGTTATCCCATATAAACAACCTTGATTTGATAATATAAAAATAACCCCTCGTAATCCAACTAGTATTTACATGTTACATTAAATCAGCAAGAACATTAAGGTTCCTTACAAATTTCAATTTCATCCGTGGAAGCGATTCGCGAAATCTGGGTTTCATCACCGAATTAAATTAATTCGGTATAAAGTGGGCATTCGAGATAACGTCCGCCCTCCCTACTCCGGTTCCTTCGACCCGCAGGATAAAACAGAAGATATTCCGCACACGCAGTTCCGTCTTCAGACGAATTCACTTAAAACGGTTTTAGTGCTGCAGTTCGCCGTTAGGTAATTTGATGGCTCGACGGGGCCGTTTCTGTTTTAGACGTTGCGCCAATGTTGTATAACGCACTTACTTCCATTTCGGCCGTACCGTGTTTCCGTTTAAACTTTTAAAGTCATGTTCCGGAGTCGCTTTATTTCAGGTCTGCTTAAAGGTGTTCGGAGCTCGTTTGAAATTCGAGGGCACCACTTCCACTAAAACGCGGGGATCATTTGTTCCAGACGCCTCCCTCTATTATTTATATGACGATTAAGACATGATAATGCTATTTTCATCACGTACAAATGCGCTCTCGTACATTTACGTCCGCTGGCATTAATAATTGTTGTTTTAATAGATTATGACGATTACGCCCTGCGAGATTCATGAAAATGTTTTAAGTTTCATATTTCACGCAGTGTTAATCTAATCAATAACACTAGCCAACAAAATTGGACTTTTTCTCTGTCCTTGGGACTAGACCGGAATTTTTCGATTGCTTGGGTGTAACAAAGTACCGAAATCGCGATCGATGAAACCCCCGAGACTTTGGTTTTGAGGTTAGAATTCGCAAAAAACCTCTTTTTTACTTTCTACGTTACGAAGAACGAGAAAGTATTGTGATCGTGATTTTTTTTTTCAAAAATTTTTTTTACGGAAATATCCGTTTTGGGGTCCCTAGATGCCATTTCAACAATTTCTGGAAAAAAAAATGTTTTGTGTCTGTGTGTGTGTGTGTGTGTGTGTGTGTGTGTGTGTGTGTGTGTGTGTGTGTGTGTGTGTGTGTGTCTGTGTGTGTGTCTGTCTGTGCGCGCTGTATCTCAAAAACTAATAGAGCAATTAATATAAAACTTTAAACATCCATCTTATTTAATAATCTGAAGAACTGAAAAGCTTTTGGTAAAATTTCGTACACCGGAAGTGGGCGTTTACCTTAACTGTTTTTTGTTTTTTGCCAATATTTTCCTAAATATGAAAAATATCACAAAAACATTTAAACAAACTTTGAAGACAACAAAGAAATGAACATTTTTTGCTTAAAAACATTTTTCATAAAATCATTTTTATTCGAGAAAAAAATGTATTTTTTTTTTTAATTTTTGGTTTATAATTATAAAACGGTGATAGTTACAGCAAATTTATGTTAATAATAATTGTAGAAAATGTCAAAATGAACAACTTATAAAGAATAAGTTTTTTTCGAAATCTCTTTAGTTTTTGAGTAAACTGAGTTTTTGAATTTGAAGTATAATTTTTCCATCTTTCATAATTTTGACGTTATAAACGTCAGTTTCATCCGAGTTTACACAACGCTCATATTTAAAATATGATTTCAATTGAAAATAAACCGTGAAAACGTAAATATAAATAGCTATGATACCATCAAGTCGGAGAAAGTAACATGATGGCCACATCACCACTTTTTACTTTTTTCACTATAACTTTGGAACAACGCAAGATAATTTGAATCTGAAAATACTGCTTGAAAGCTTATAAACAGGGCTAAATTTGGTATATAAATGACCTTGGTTGCGTAATCAAAACCCTAATAAAAAAAAATCCGTGAAAAAACCGCAAAAATCGCGTATTTTGAAACATTTTTGCGATTTCAATCGATTATAAAAAAAAAACGAAGCTAGATACCTCAGATCAGTTTCGCCGACCTGAGGGCTTATTAAATGGGCTACAATTTCTGTATGGCACATCTCTGTGACTTAATGAGAAGTCTTCAAAATAATAGGTTTTGTTTGAAAAAATCGCGAAATTTGCAATTTTTTCGGCCTTTTTCCCCTTCAAATATAAAATTCCACAACGCATTTAAAATCTATCGTATTCATTTGAATGCCTATTAAAAGGGCTACAATTTCTACATGGCACACCTCTGTTACGTGATCAGAAGTTTTGTAAACATTAATTTGTGTTTGAAAAAAATCACGAAAACTGCATTTTTTCGAATTTATTTTTCATTATTCATTAATATTTTTGAATAACATTTACATAGCATTTAGAAATCAGTCTAAAATTATTAAAGAATTTGTAGTTTTCGTCATAAACTGTTAATTCTCATGTTTTTATTGTCCCGAAGGGAAGATTCAAATTCGCGATGTTTTGTAACTATTTCGTATTCCCCGCTCGGAATTTGTCCACACGTAGTGAACGTAGCGTCACCACACTGGCGCCGAGCTGAGCCATCATTAACAGAATGATATTCAATGACTGATAGCATAGAAATTGTAAACAAATTTAGAATCTCAAATAAATTGGTAACCTCAATGGCAGAAGGCCGAGATTTTGACGTCCAGGTTGAAACAGTGGAATTTGGTGGACGTTGATGTAATAGTTTCAAGTCATCGAAAGCGGCACGAAGCATACTCTGCATTTTTTACTGATGGTGAGAATCTCTGCTTCTGTCACGATGTGAATGGTTTGTTTTTGGCACTACGCATTGAGTGTCAGCCACAAGATTGGCGCTTGTTCATCAACGGTTCATCCAACAGCCTAAAAGCCGTCTTGCTCCACAATGGGTATCAGTATCCATCTATACCGGTCGCCCACTCAACTACACTTAAAGAAACGTACGACAGTGTAAAAACTTTGCTTTGCGCTATCAAGTATTCTGATTTCTGCTGGGAAGTAATTGGGGACTTGAAAATGATTGGGATTCTCATGGGTCTTTAAGGGGGGTGGACGAAGTACCCATGTTACATTTGCTTATGGGATAGCAGAGATGTGAACTCCCATTACATCCGTGAAGATTGGCCGAACCAAGACGAACACTGCGTAGGGGAACATAACGTAAAGTTTGAGCCATTGGTTGATTCGGCGAAAATTCTTTTGCCCCCACTGCACTTAAAACTCGGCCTCATAAAGCAATTCGTCACTACGTTGAACACAGAGTCAATAGCTTTTGAATCATTGAAAGATATCTTTCGAAAAATATCACAGGCGAAAATCAAAGTTGGGGTTTTTACTGGACCACAAGTAAGAAAACTGATGGCATTAGAAGGTTTTACTCAATTACTTGACGGGGAAGAAGAAGCGGCTTGGATGAGTTTCAAGGAAGTAGTCGGGCAATTTCTAGGAAACAATAAGGACCCCAACTACAGAACTATCGTCTCAAACATGATCCAGAAATTCCAAGAGCTGGGTTGTCGTATGTCCCTTAAAGTCCACATACTCCATTCCCATATTGACAATTTTAAGGACAACATGGGGGTGTACTCTGAAGAACACGGCGAAACATTTCACCAAGAAATATTGGATTTCTAAAAACGCTACCAAAGTCGACAATGTAAAGCCAACATGTTGGGAGATTATATTTGGACATTGCTTCAAGAAAGTCCACGAGACCTTGTTCGAAAATCGTCAAAATCTGTTACATTCAAAGTGTAAATTTATAAATTAGTTGAATAAAATGTAAATATCGAATATGAAATTTTTACTGATGATTTTCCAACATTTCCAACTTTTAATACCTTTTCCAACATTTAATCTGTTTATGTTAGAACATCAAACTGTTAGAAAGGTTTGGCGCTTGGTTAGGAGACGGCGATCGTCGGTGGCGCCACCTGTGCCGGTGCGGTGGCACTGCGTTCGTGTGGTTCGAATGACGCGCAGAATTCAAATTCGTGGTAGCGAACCCCACGAGCCATTGAGGTTACCAAATTCTTTGAGATTCTAAATTTGTTTACAATTTCTATGCTATGAGTCATCGAATATCATTCCATTAATAATATAAATCATACAAACGGTGTTTTGTAAAAAAAACATTAATATACAGGGTGTCTACGCTAAACGTTAGTTTAAAGGTTAAGGGGTTGCCATTGTTCTAAAAATTCATAATACAGTTAAGTCAGTTCTCCTCAAATTTGTTTTTTTTTTAAATCGAACACCCTATATATTATTATATTTTTGGATTTCCCGTTTTCCGTGTGATGAGGATTTTTTTTCAAATTTTTAATACAACTGCAACCCCGTCAACTAAAAATTAAAAGATGGGAGTAATAGGTTTTGTCATGTAATATTTTTGATGGAAAATATATTCTTTAAAGATATTAGACACAGAACATTTAATAACTGCAAAACTACATTTTTGAGCGTAATTCTGGAAACTTTCTGTTACCTGTATCCTACCTCGATGTTTAAATTTGATGAAAAAATTAACCCAGGGGGTGCAAATGGCGCATAGGGGTAATTCCAAATTAAAAAAAAAATACAAATGAAATCCTCTAGAAATACCTAAAAGTTTTAGCTTTTCGATCTTAAAAGAAAAAAAAATACGTCCTTAAAAGAAGAAAAAACAACCCAGGGGTGCAAATGGCGCGTAGGGGTGGTTCCAAAATTTTTGAAAAAATTACAATGGTAGCCTGTTGAATGCTCTGCGATCCCTGAAAGTTATAGCTTTTCGATTTTTAAAGAAAAAAATACGTCCTTGAAAGTTGAAAAACGAACCTAGGGGGTGGGGCAAAAAACGCGGTCCGGAAAGCTAGGAGGTGTTTTGAAAATTTCGAAAAAATCACAAATTAAGGCTCTTCATCAACTCTACTAATCCTAAAAAAGAAGGCCCTTCGAAAGCAAAACGAAAGCCGGGGCGGCGAATAACTGACCATAGCGGCACGTCTTTTTCTAGAACACCGGGCTGGAGGGAGGAATATTTTGTGAAAATTTGAAAACCTCAATCGACATGTTTCTTATGGTTATCCTGAAAATGCACTTTTTTGTTAAGAGGGTGAAGCCTAATTGGGCAAAAATCGAAAAAAATAATCCGAACATTTTTTGTAGTTTACAATTAGAAACACAAAAATCCAAAGATAAAAAATGGTGATGTGGCCATCATGTTACTTTCTCCGACTTGATGGTATCATTTATATTTACGCTTTCATGTTTATGTTCAATTCAAATAATGTTTTAAATATACATACAGCGTTTTGTAGAATCGGATGAAACTGACGTTTAAAACGTCAAAATTATGAAAGATGAGAATGACAAATTATACTTTAAATTCTAATAGTAAGTTTACTTAAAAACCAAAGAGATTTCGAAAAATACTTATTCTTTATAAGTTGTTCATTTTGGCATTCTCTACAATTATTATTAAAATAAATTTGCTGTAACTATTATCGTTTCATAATTATAAACCAAAAATGAAAAAAAATTAATACATTTATTTCTCCAATAAAAATGATTTTATGAAAAATATTTTCAAACAAATCATGTTCATTTCTTAGTTGTCTTCAATAATTATTGATTATAAGCAGTGATTATAATACACTTGTAAATATTATAATCACTGGTACTAGGCATTAAAATACCTACCAAGGGTTTCCGTAGAACGAGATGATTGGCGACTCATTAATGCAAGTCATAGTCCTGGTGATGAAATCTAAAAAGGTACCGTGGACCCTAAATAGAAACGCATTATTATTCAAAATGATTAAAGAATAGAATTGAATAAAGCCGTAAAATGTATTATACAATTGTCTTAAATTTGCGGCTGTCGGGAGTCAAGCTGCTGATTACGTTCTAGAATTTTTGTGTTTGTTTAAACCACGCGCGCGATGCTAAACCAACCTTAAGAATTTACTGATCTTGCGTTAAATAAATATCAACATAACCTATAATTACATCTGCAAGTTCTACCACTGAAACGCTAGAACATCTTTAGAAGAAAAACGTAAGTGATTACAATTTTAAACCTAAAAATAGAGTATTTTCGATTGCATAAAAAATGCATTTACCTCAGCACTAAAGTGCCCTTTTATTAATATTATAGTTTAAATTAAATTCAAAAGTAATAAAAGGATTAACAGAATTGTAATAAAATGATTAACACAGAAATTCTAGAACGTAATCAGCAGTTTGACTCCCAACAGCCGCAAATTTAAGACAATTGTCTAATTACTTTTATGGTTTTATTCAATATTATTCTTTAATCATTTTGAATAATAATAATAAGTTTCTATTCAGGATCCACGGTACCTTTTTTTAAATTTCATCACCAGGACTATGATTTGCATTAATGAGTCGCCAATCACCTCGTTGTACGGAAACCCTAGGTAAGTACTTTAATGCCTAGTAGCAGAGATTATAATATTTACAAGTGAATTATAATCACTGCTAGTACTGGTGAATTCCATTTTAGTGCCGGCTTCTAATATTTAAAGTTCGATTTTTAATCCGATTGCATAAAAATTATTACAAATTTGAACTTAAATATTTTTGTTACTACGCAAAACAAAGTGACCAATTTTTCTAGTAGTGTTGCTACCAATTGGAAGCATTGGTAGTACAAATTTCAGATTTGTACTGTGTACCCCACTGGAGATACAGCTTTAGAAAAATACGGAATTTGTTGAAAATGCCAATTTTCTCCAGCGAAAAAAATTTAGAAGGGTTTAAAAAACTTTAGATTTTTTGCCTCAGATAAAATCTATTGTTACCGTTGTACTTGCAAACTAAATTTGGTTTGAGTGTATTGCCCCCTTCCCAGTCCAAAGCAGGGTCGAAAAAGAAAAAAATGCAAATCTCAATGCTAAACTTTGACGGCCATTAAATTTGAAAAAATAAAACAAATGATGAATGAAAATTACACTAAACTCTTCGGCACTTTAATCTGAGTTAAGAGATTTTTAAATTTTTAAATTTGCACAATTGGAAAGAAAGTTATGCCACTTTGCGCAAACGCTTGCAATTACAAAAATGTACATGTTTCATGCTCCATCCGGGGACATTGCTGCCACATGGCAAGAATTTTTATTTTTCTTAAATTAGTTTTGAACTCTAGATACATGTATAAATATCTGTGCAAAATATTAAAAAAAATTAAAATGGTGCAGCACAACCTTTTGTTGAAATGGCATGGAATGACCCTTACACCACTTTGCACCACTTCTTCAGTGCTCTTTGCATTAGTTCTAATATTATGTTTCGATGCTTCCCCGACATGAGTATCACTATGTCAACTGCATAACCTTGGGTGTACTATCCCTCATTATATCCCCACAAAAACGGGAGTTGTACCCTACCCTGCAGTCAACCTTTGATAGTAGTGAGCCGTCCTGTCTTACCGGAAATTGTCTACTCGACCTTTCTACCCTGTAGCATGTATCCATCTTGCCGACGTCTTGTCTGCTCTATGATTCACGGAAGCCGTGCTAATGCTCTTGAAGGAAATGTTATCGAACGTTCCTTCTATGACAAGGAATGCTCCTAGTGCAATTTCCTTGTTTACTAATGCTTCATTTTTCACACTAGTTGGTGGCGTACAGATTCGCATGATTTTCTTGGTTGGTATGTGCATTGATTGGGCTGTAATGGCCTGCTTTGAAGACAGGTTTTCCACACTTGTTTCCCCCCAGTTTTTTCTAATGTTTTCAGCAAAAACGATGTTAGGCCAATGGGTCTATGCGACTTGGCCTAGGCGTAGTCTTATTGGCAAGATTTTGGTACAAACGCCACTCTTACTTGCTTCCAGGGTGTTGGCACATATGCAGTTACCAGGCTTGCGCTGAATATTCTTCTCCATGTTGTAGCAGTGCCGGAAATATCCCGTCAGAGCCTGATAATTTAAAGCGAGAAAATGATGCAATGGCCCACTTAATAATCTCCCAGTCGTTTTTCTTCTCTTTTCGTGCGGGTCTTCGGAACCGTAGGGTTGACTTTTCGCTTCAGGTTGCATCACGGTAGAGATGGGTTTAAAACAGGACCTCATTTGCAGTATGTTTACGATTAGGTTCTATTGAGTTAATTGGGCCCTTGGCGAAAAGTCGTTGTAGTCTTGCCGTTTCAGATTTTTTTTAACAACTTTACACAGCTTCCTCCAGGAACCGCTCTTGACCTTCTTTGCCTTTCTTACCGTCAAATAAGGCTTAGTTTCATCGCTTCATATCAATCCCTGCATCAGTTTTTGAGATACAGCGAAAATAGACAGACACATCCACAGAGACGATTTGTTTCTTTTTTTTTCCAGAGATCGTCAAAACCGATATTTCCGTTAAAGAAATGTTTGAATTTTAACGATCTCAACACTTTCCCGTGCTTCATAACGGATAACGGAAGAAAAGTATATGAATTAATATTTACTGCAAAACCATTTTAAATATTACATAAATGCAAATTCTCCCCCGCGACAATATGCGAAAATGTTGAATTATGTGGGATGATTAATCATCACCTTGAAAGTTTCACGCAAGCGGCGCCACTGTGCAGCGAAAATAATAAAAAAAAAACAAGGCACAAGGTAACATATTGTGTTATTTATCATCAGATTAGATTCCACCCCGGATTCGTATGCGGGCAAGCGGAATTTTAATCAATTACAAATACGCCACAGGATTCATTTCGGGAACGTTTCGGATCATAGTTTATGACAATAAAATCGATGGGCCGTGAATGTGATCCGTGTATTGTAATCATACTCAAATCCGATCTTTTGTACTCCGGGATACGGCCCTCAGCGGCTATTTGTTATTGGAGTGCACACGCGTAAATTCTATCGGGGAAAAATGTGAGGCGCACAATTCTAGTTAATGCCAGTGTTTATCTATGTGGACAATGGCTGTGCTATATGTGAAAACTGTTTTGAGTGATGCCTTTCCATTGACATTTAGGATGCAGCAAGCGCAGCTAATGAATTGATAATAGAAGTAATCAACAAGGGGTTTTAAATCATATTCATTTGATGAGATTTAGTTTGTCAGTTTGATTATATTTTGCTGTTAATTGACCCCACTTTCTTCTGAATCAATGAAAACGCATAATGTAGATGATCTGATTACGATGAAAATCATGCTGGGTGTGCGATTGCCGTCGTAATTACTCATGTTGGTTCTGCCTAGTTACACGTTGGTTATCGCCGGACTTTTTTAATTGTTTCCACAAAGAACGTTGCGATTTTTCGGGCATTGTTTGACTGATTTTATTAGTAATAGTCTCTATAATCATTTTGGCAAGCTTATTCTTAATACAATTACTTTTTAACCATTGTGAGAGTAACCGCGTGTTTTTATCATAAAACTTTAGCGCCAGCTCTACAACTTTTCAGTTCTTCAACTAATCACCTTCTTTATTTGTTATTTTCTATTATGTGTTATTTATTTCATGTGTTAAATTAATGTAAACTTCTGTAAATATGATTCACGGTGTTTGTGAATAAAGAATTTTGTTTTAAACTAATTTAAAAATCTTTAACAACACAAAAACCACTGTAATTACATAATCCTTTCAGTAACTAGTTTATTAGCAGGTAAAATGGAACAATTCAAATCATACGTATTTAAAAATAATACGATCATGTTTGTTCATGACACATCATTTTATGAACATGCTAAAGCCATCGAATCGGAAAATGTAAATGCGCACGCTGCTACAAAGTATCAATATGCACAGTTTGTAAACCAGCAAATAATTTTATGGCAACACAAACAGAATCTGATTGAAGTATGTTACCTCCTAGCTACTTCAACATTGTTTCCATTACATCAAACACTGTCCGTTCATTCGATATTCATCCGGTGCAGCAACGCCATACCCTGTAATATTAATCAATATTACCATATTATTTGTCTACGCCAGAATTGCAGACTGGCGAAGAGGAACGTTCCAATTAGGACACTTAATGGGGATAAGCTATCATTGTCTCTATTAATCCCGCCGCAAATCAAAGGGTCGTTTCATCAGCAAAACGATCATCGCGGTGGTTGAATACTTCAAAAGAAATGAATATTTGATAAATATAGGCATTAGAAAATATGCGAAGAGAACGCCGTTGCAATCTACATAGAAACCAGAACAACTTACTTCACGTCGTGCAATAATGACATATGATGGTTGCGACCGTTACTATGTGGTAGTCCATTGTCAGGTAACCCTAGTAGCACAATATGTGTCAGAAATATTTTCCACATATTGATTTTACATTTTTACGTTTCGGAAATATTAAAAGGCCAAAGTAAATATTTATGTATTATGTCTTTGGAAATATTGAAATGAAATTATTTTATAAACATATTCTATATATTTCAATCCTTATATTTAGTAAGTAACATTTTATAAATATATCCAAAGAAATATATGGATGACAGAAAAACGCAACACTGTACTGTCTCTGTCAATTCTGCCTCGGTTTGAACTGTTTTACACGCAGACGTCTGTGCTAGTGGCTATTTCATTATACCGGGTGTGGCACTTAAGACGCCTCGGACCATAGCTCCTTTACGATAAAAGCTATCGAAAAAAATCTAAGAACAAAGTGGTGCATAGTTACCGTCGCTATGTTTCAAAAATATTTTTAATCATCAGTGGCGTGCCGTACTCCAGTGGCTTACCAAACTTATGTTTTTTTAAATGGAATGCCCTATTTTTTATTGCAGATTTGGAAAGTGCTCGACGAGTACTTATTTTTTTATCTAACATGTTATACCCTTCACTTTAGCGGTTTCGCTGTTATAACCCCTTCTTTCAAAATTGCGCCCCATTTTTGAGATTTTTTTGTAGAGAAACTAATTGACGCCGGCGCCTAAATTTTGAATTGAGGTACAGGTTAAGACCTCGTATACCTTCACATAAATTTTTTTCGGGTAATTTATGGAAAAAAAATAATTTTTGATTGATCTTCGCATGTTGTCATTTTTTCCGAAAATTTCAAATGGCACCCCCCTAAAAAAATTACGGCGTTGTACAGCCAAAACTCTAAATTTTTCATTGGTGTAAAAAAAATTACACATTGCATAACAAAATTTCGGAGAAAAAAAGGAATTTCATCGCAAATGTCGGGAAACGTTTTCCGTTCCCAAGTGTGCCATGAGAAAACAAAAGATTGGTAATTGTCAAAGTAAATTATTAGACGTCAGTAGCAGCCATAAGTCATTTTTGATAAACGTTCTAAAAATGTTCCGAACTCAAGAGGAAATGGTGATGACATGATATTTATTCTTGGAGAATGTAACAAGAATTGTTTCTTGGCATCACGAGTGTACGCTGCGAGATATCCGCACAGGGCACATCCAAATGAACGTGCGTTTCAAAAAGTGTTGGAGAGATTTACTACTACGGGAAGTGTGAAACGGCCAAGGAGAGTTAGAAAGAAGGCAGTTATTACCGAAAATAATGAACTGCAGGTTCTGGAGGCAGTTATTGAAGATCCTCATACCAGTATCCGTGATATTAGTAGGAATCACGATATTTCAACGCGATCCGTACATCGTGTTCTTAAAAAGTACAAATTCCATCCATTTAAGATTCAACTGCACCAAGAATTGCAACCTCAAGATTTTCATGCGAGGCAAAATTTGTGCATGTGGGCTATCAACAAAATTGAGCAGGAGCAATCATTTCTTATGCGCGTATTATTTTCTGATGAAGCAACATTCCATAGAAATGGGCATGTCAATCGCCACAACTACCATTATTACGCCGATGAAAACCCACAAGCCATGCGAATGATAAACCACCAGCAAAGATAATCGCTGAATGTTTGGGGAGGCATACTCGGAGAACACCTTTTGGGTCCTTATTTCATCGAGGGGCACCTGAACGGCAACAGTTATTTGAGGTTCCTTCGCGACGACTTGGATGATCTCTTGGAAAATGTCCCTCTAGCCTCTCTTCGACAGATAGTTTTCCAGCACGATGGAGCTCCTGCATATAATAGAGGTGTCGTTCGGGAATTTCTCGATGAAACGTTTCCGGACTCCTGGATTGGTCGTGGGGGTCCTGTGAGGTGGCCGCCAAGATCACCAGACCTCACACCTTGACTTCTTCCTTTGGGGCCATATCAAAGACAAGGTTTACAGGACGGTACCAACTACTGTCGAGGATATGAGGGAGAGAATCCGCGCGGCTTTCCGCGGTATATCACCAGAAGTCCTTAGTGCAGTGTCTAGAGCCTGTGAGTCGAAGTTGCGGTTATGCCTCCAGCAGGAAGGTCGTCATTTCGAACATTTAGTTTTCTTTATCTGCATTTTTCAAATCATGTTGAATAAATAGGTACATACTATTATGTTGACCGTATTTGTGTATTTGTTTTCTCATGGCACACTTGGGAATGGAAAACGTTTCCCGACATTTGCGATGAAATTCCTTTTTTCTCCGAAATTTTGTTATGCAATCTGTTTTTTTTTTACACCAATGAAAAATTTAGAGTTTTGGCTGTACAACGCCGTAATTTTTTTAGGGGGGTGCCATTTGAAATTTTCGGAAAAAATGACAACATGCGAAGATCAACCAAAAATTATTTTTTTTCCATAAATTACCCGAAAAAAAATTATGTGAAGGTATACGAGGTCTTAACCTGTACCTCAATTCAAAATTTAGGCGCCGGCGTCAATTAGTTTCTCTACAAAAAAATCTCAAAAATGGGGCGCAATTTTGAAAGAAGGGGTTATAACAGCGAAACCGCTAAAGTGAAGGGTATAACATGTTAGATAAAAAAATAAGTACTCGTCGAGCACTTTCCAAATCTGCAATAAAAAATAGGGCATTCCATTTAAAAAAACATAAGTTTGGTAAGCCACTGGAGTACGGCACGCCACTGATGATTAAAAATATTTTTGAAAGATAGCGACGGTAACTATGCACCACTTTGTTCTTAGATTTTTTTCGATAGCTTTTATCGTAAAGGAGCTATGGTCCGAGGCGTCTTAAGTGCCACACCCGGTATATTCCTGTATATTCTCTCAATCGGTGTATAATTTATGTGCCAGCTTCAAAGTGTGATATTTGACCGTAAGTAGAGTTGTACCAAGCACTCGAGACGTGTTACGCAGTGACTGTCTTAAAGTCAATTGGCTCCAGAAATTTGTTGTCGTGTTCTCTCAATACTTTCTCACTCCGAGCAAACTTTACCCCCACACATCTTGAGTGCTCGGTAATAATGTACATGCCTTTGGGATCCGCACCACAACCTCATATATCATGATATTTCCTCAACACTGTTTTACAAATATTGCAAAAATATATGCATAGTAATATTTCCTTAACATTTCATACAAATATTGCTAAAACATGTAAAAATCTGTCATAATCAATATCACAGAAATATGTGTTTTCTAATATTTAAGACATATTTTGTGCTACTAGGGAACTTTGAATTAAACAACATTTTAGAGTTAAAGTTGATGTGGAATTTAATTAATTTTAGTACCAAAATGAAAGAAAATATTGCATGTGCCACTAGCATAATTATAGACAATAGCCCTTAGGAGTTTAACTTCCTTTAATTCAATATATATATATATATATATATATATATATATATCATAAAATAATAGCTTCAACAATCAATCATATACCAGCTACATTGTAGTTATTCATGAAACGGAATCCATTTAACATCATTAATCATCAACACCGTCAATATCTACATCGCCGCGTTTAGAAATTATTATAATGTAACAAAACTAGGCCCCGAAATAATAGTATTGAAGTGTCTTTTGTTTTGAGAGCGTTTAAATACATGGTCGCCATTTACCCAAAATTGACTGCTCTATATGACAAAAAAATGACAGGAAGGTTTACGTAATTGGAAATGTGGTTGAAGTAAAATGTTATGGAACAGATAGTAATTTTAGAAGACGTTTCTAGTTTTCTTTGTGGAGGTCGCCATCTAGCCGACGATCAGAGTATCAAGGAAGCCTTGAAGATAGTGCTCAATTCGAATAAGATGGAACAGTTTAATATACTGCAGAAGGACAGACCTTCGGTTTCTGACAGGGTCGATCATGTGCACTCTGAAGTAAATGAAAATTTGTGAGGATGAACTTAAAAATTCTAGTAAGTAATCAGGATTTTATAGATGTACTCAAACAATTAATATGAAATTATACACCCTTACATGTTACAGATAAATAAATTTAATAAAATAAACACGACGAAATATAGCCTGAATATTTCAATATTCCAACTGTTCGCAAGTCTACAAAATTAAGTTATGCATTAATCAGAGATATGCACATCTTAATTCATATCTAACTTTAGAAAGACACTGTATAACCAACAAGAAAACATAGAGAACCTGTAAATTAAAAAAATATATCTAAAACATTGTGTGGAACTAAAGTAGTTCATCCATAGCACAAAACTATTTTCTTTTTTTGCGGAATTCCAGTCTGAGGAGGTTTTTTTTTTAACTTAGGCATGAGTCATTCAGTCACGACAAGGTTATTATTTATGTATTCAATTTGGGATGAGTAAATGAACAAATGAATAATATCAGACGTATACAACCATGGACCCGAGCGAATACTTCTCGATCCCCGAAAAATCTTCCGCCCGGGATGGGAATCCTCTACCCACTAGACCAACGGACCCCGCCCAGTCTGAGGAGGTGAAAAATGAGTTTTTTTTAAGTAAATTTCTCCTAAAATACAATATGAAAAAATGGTTCATATAAAAGTTGTAGAGTATTTTATTCACTTTGCTGCGGTACATTCAGATTTTGCGAAAATGAAAAATTTACCCAACCCTTCCCCTACCCCTCATTACCTTTGCAAAATAGTTCTTGTTAGCACAGACATAAAAACTATCAAATACCAAATCCATCCATGTATAATAATATAGGGTGGTCGCGTTTAAATATTAGAGAAATCAAGATGATAACGGGGAGAAATCGGCGCTTTTGAAAATGCGGTTTAGAGAAGAAGTTCAAAGTATCAATACTACTTTGAACGCCTGTAACTCCGTCAATTTTAATCGGACTAATTCCAAATTTTCAAGAAATATTTTCCAAATGTACTTGCTAAAAATGTCAAAACACAAAAATGGATATTTTTTTATATTTCTGACTAGGCATGACCCTTTCATTTTGCAGAGTTACGGGCAGGTTGAATATTTATATATTCAGGCTACTTTTCGTCTTCATTTAATTTACATTTAACCCTCCGATGGGTGAGAAGGTCCCTGGGGACCTTTTTCATTTTCAAACTGAAATAACTCCTTGATGGTCCATGGGAAGTATACCCGACCCCCACATGTATTCCAAGGAAATTTTATCAAGAATTAAAAAAAAAAGTTCAAGGCGATCCGACCAATAGTTTAGTTTCTATTAAGATTTAAAGGTGTTTAGTACGGGAAAGTGTGAAAAGGTCCGCTGGGACCTTGTACTGAAATTTCAAGAAATCATTAATAAATGCACTTTCTTTTGGCTTGTGTCATTGTTTGAGCACAAACGTGTTCTTTGAATTTTAGTTACCTTTTGGATTATTTTATTGTGCCTTTCCTTGAAAACATAATAAACTTTCCGTCCCTTTTAGAATTTTTGTTACCTGCTTTATGTTTGAACACATTTCAAACGAGTTCTTTGAATTTACCCTTACTTTTTGTTACCTGCGCATACTAGAAGTAGGAAAGGGTATAAAAGCGGCTCTAGTTTTGTAAACCAAATCATATAAAGTTGAGACAGTGAACAGTGAACATCGAGTGCGAAATTTTATTTTGAATTTCATAAAGAGAAATAAAAGTACAATGCAATGGCAGAGGAAAATTCAGACATTGCTGAGATTGTGGTACGTCGTAGTAGACGCTACCAACAAATGAGTGAGGATGAAAGACGTGCAGCGGATGATAGATTTGTAGACTTCATGAGTGCGGAGATGAACCATGGATATTCCTGCATTTGGTCTTGGAGGTGCGGATGATGACGACTTGACATATCAACCAAATTTTCATGTTGATGATTCGGATGCGGAAACTGAACCACATATAGACATCAATGAAGATAATAGTGATGACGACGATGATAAAGAGGAAGAAACTGATGCTCCGCAAACAAGTGACAATTACTTCATTTCTAAAGATGGCACCAAATGGACTAAAACTGCACCACCGACTTCCCGTACTCGTGATCATAACGTGGTCGACTATACAAGGAGGAATCCGGGACCAGAAGGATCCGTTTACCATATTCCGCTCGCCCATCATCGAAGACATGGCGTACATCATAATACGCGAATCAAATCGTAAATGCAGGGAAGTGATAGCTGCATGGAATATGGCAAATCCAATGAAAACAAAGGAATGGAAACCAATCACTTTGAAAGAGTTCAATGCCTTTTTAGCTATTATATTGCATGCTGGACTCACTAAATCGAATAGTGAACCTCTTGCAGAGTTCTGGGGCCCAACACGTTGTCCAATATACAAAGCCGCATTATTATTAGAACGTATGAAGTGCATAAAACAATGCCTTAGATTCGACAATGGAAATACGCGACAGCAGCGACTAATCCAATATGGAGGGGAACATTTCAACGAATCCAATTGATCCGGGATTCTCAGATCACATAGGCATCCATGTGAAAATAAATACTTATTGTGATAATGTAAAATTAGTTAAGAAAACGATTCGCCCAATTACTAATGCTGGCAAGATACACCTTTATAATCATCTTGATGAAATTAATTGGAGTTTGTTTGCTGATGTGAATATTGACATTAATACTAAGTTTGATTTATTCATAAAAACAATTCAGCAAAGTATTCATGAAGCCTTTCTACAAAAAAACCCCAATTGGTAAACAGAACAAACTTAATATTAAATGGTTCAATAAGGATTTAAAGCAAATGAGGGAGACGCTGTTTTTAATGCGTGAAGCGTCTATCCGAAATCCAGATCTTAAGGTTAACTATTTAAGGTACAAGAAATCCTACCATCTTGCACTCAAAGATGCCAAAATAAAGGTGAATCATAATTTTCTTAGAAAATCCAAATTCGCACCAAAATCCATGTGGCAAATTATTAATTACTTTCCAAATCTGACATAACCTGTCATATTGATCCTGATGAAATGAACTCTTACTTTAGTAAAATTTCGGAAACGCTTTTAGTTAATTTACCGCAATCACCTAGTGACACAATCAAACTTATGTTACAAAATACTATGCTTACAAATATACCATATTTTTCTTTTAGGGAAGTTAGTACTTGCGAAGCCAGAAAAATTATAAAAACCCTAAAGAATACGAAAGGTAGGGATATGTATGGGATTAACGTAGATATTATCAAGTAGTGGATATAATTATTTCTCCACTCACGAAATTAATTAATGCTTGCATTAAATCCTGCATCTTTCCTGACATCCTGAAAAATGCCTGCGTCATCCCCATCCATAAACAGGGCAGTACTTGTGACCTAAATAATTATCGCCCAATATCACTCCTTCCTATTATCTCCAAAATATTAAAGAAAGTTTTGGCCAACCAGATCAGTGAGTTTTTTGAAGCCCATAAACTATTTTCAAATGCGCAGAATGGTTTTCGTAGGGGAAAGTCGACGTGTGGTGCAGTTATTGCTTTTGCTCCAGAAATTTTAAAGGGTTTTGAGGATGAAATGTATTCTTTTGCCTCCTTTTTAGATCTTAGCAAAGCATTTGACTGCATTTCGCATGATGTTCTCTTGCGAAAACTTTACTGCTACAACTTTATGCCTTCCAGCTGCAGACTTATCAACTCGTATCTTACTGATCGGTGTCAAATGGTGCGGGTTGGAGATCGAAACTCAGAGTATATACCAATAAACAATGCCGTTCCCCAAGGGTCAATTCTTGGCACATTGCTGTTCTTAATTTACATTAATGACCTTCCAAACATATACAATGATTCTTCGGTTATACTATATGCTGATGATACTACTATTAAATCAACGTCTTGTAACTTACAGACAGCAATGGAGCAGGATGTACAGGCAAACAAAATCACGCTTGAATGGCTGACTTCAAATAAAAAACTTTAAATAAAAGTAAAACGGTGAAAATCACGTTTTCCCTTAAGACATCTGTTCTATTCCAAGTAACTCATTCTAAGTTTCTTGGCACATGCGTTGATTCAAGGTTGTCCTGGAACGAACATGGTAACATACTTGCCACTAAGATCTGCACAAGTGTGTACTTATTGAGGTTCACTTCCTCAAATAGCTCTTCGTACAGCTTATTTTGCTTTATGCCAGTCCCACATTTCATACTGCATCTTAACTTGGGGACATTCTGGAATCAGTGGGAGAATATTTAGGTTGCAAAGAAGAGCTATTAGAGCCATATGTAATTTACCATATAGAGATGATTGTAAATCTAATTTGATCTCTTTAAAAATTTTAACTATGCCTTGCATTTTTGCGCTTGAATGTCTGATGTTTGTTAAAACTAATATCAATAAATATATAATCCATAATCAGATTCACGAACATAATACAAGACAATCTTTGATGATCTATCCTCGCTGTCCAAGACTAACGAAAACCCAAAATGGGATAAACTACTATGGGCCTAAGCTATTTAATATGCTACCCGAACGAGCAAAAAATCTACCAGTCAAGATGTTCAAAACCATTATTAAACATTATTTAATCTCTAAGACATTTTACAGTATCGAGGAACTTTTATCAAGTAGCCTTCAAGATATTGATCAATCTTAATTAGATTATTTTAAATTATTTATTATGTTTTTTTTGTATATATCAAACAGTTATATTATGTGTATTTTTAAAGTTATTTCCATACAGAGGCCGCACCCGCTTCACACAATACATTCCATCGAAGCCTGCCAAGTATGGTATAAAGAGATGGTGGTTGTGCGACTCGAAATCATTTTATCCTGTCAAATGAATGATTTACTCTGTGAAATTGCCTGACCAGACATGAGAGGTGAATCAAGGGCACAATGTACTTCAACTTTCGGAGAGAAATTTGGATGCAGGCCGCATAATTTATGTTGACAATTTTTTCACAACTTTGGATTTGATGCGTACTTTGATCAGGAAGAAAACTGCATATGTTGGAACAGTGCGCTCGAATAAGACATTTGTGCCACGGAAGTTCCAAAAAAATCGTACGAGTCCTCTCAACAGCACATTGTTCGGCTTCAACGAAGGCGATATAGCACTATGTTCATATGTGCCCAAGAAGAACAAAGCGGTCATTTTGCTGTCGACACAACATTATACTTGCGGTGTGGACGTGCAAACTGCGAAGCAGAAGCCGTTTGCTATTTTGGATTACAACGCCAACAAATCGAGAGTTGATATAATGGACCAGATGCTTGGCACATATACATGCAAGCGCTCAACAAACCGCAGGCCACCGGCCATGTTTTATAATATGGTGGACATTGCTGCATTAGCTGCATTTATTTTATACAACGAAATGAAGCCAATAAAAAGAAGTGACAGACGACGGTTATTCCCACTGATGCATCTTATGTATGGTTTGTGGCAGATGTGAAATAAATTAAATGAAATGATAACTTGATTAGTTTGGGATATACGAGGCGTTATTAAGTTTTTAGCCATTTTAATTTAAAATACGGCTTTTTCTTAGCAACTGTACAGATATACAGAAAAAAACAGTTAAACATGTTTATGTGTGGTCTTTTTCGTAGAATTCTGTGGCATGTTTATTTTTTTATTTTGACTTTAAGGGGGTTTTCGTTTTTTTTCGACCAAAAAATCGAATTTTTTTTTATTATTGTATTCGATCCTTTACATATTGAATTATATTTCTCCAAAAGCGCAACCCGAAATTCGAACTCCTTCCATGAGTTTCAGCCGCTCCAAGGAAAGTCGCGCGCGGCCGGCGCGCTCGGGCTCGGGCTCGGGCGCGCGCTACTTTCAAAACTTCAAACGCGTTTTTCTCAAAACGATGTTTTTTTAACTGGTTTCCCATTTTTTGAAAAAACTAGCGAACCGATTTTGATGATTCTTTGAGGATTTTGTTCTGCATGTATCTGGCTATGGTTGGAACCTCAAAAAGGTGAAACATTTTAATTATTTCGATTTTTTAGCTCCCCGCAAACGGAAAAAAAAACAGGTGAATTTTCACCTTTTTTTTCAAAAGGCCGCCATTTTCGAAGAAACTCGAAAATTTTAATTTTTCGAGGTTCCAACCAGAATTACATGTGTGCTGATTAAGTTAGACTATCTATTTTCTGTTTCAGATACGCAGAACTGGAGATTTTTGGGAAACCACGAACAAATTGATAAAAAACTTGATTTCGTTCGGCGCCATTTTTTTAAATAAATAATTGACATTTTTCAAAAAGAAAAATTTTTCTTTGAACCTTATTAAATGTCCTTTCCAGCCATATAATTTATATTTACCGCATATTACATCTAAGGTGCGAAAAAAAATATCGAATTACACCTAAAAATCGGTGCAAAGTAAACGAAAACCCCCTTAAATTGAAAATATTTCTAATATAATCAATTTTTGTCGTTAATTCAAATAGATATTTATTAACAATGTTATATCAATATAAATCTGATTTCAAATGCCATAAAAATGTACAGAGGGTAATATTTAAAAAAAAATCAACTTTGTGTAATTACTCTTAAATTAAAAGTCAAAATAAAAAAATAAGCACGCCACTGAATTCTGCAAAGAAGACCACACAAATAACTGTCAAACTGTTTTTTGGGTATCTTACAGTTATTGAGAAATAGACGTATTTTAAAATAGCTAAAAATTAAAAAAGCCCTATATCTCCAAAACTAATCAAGTTAAAACAATTATTGTTATTTTAGAAAAAGAGGTGTATCAGATTTTTCTAACTCATACGCCTAAGAAAACATCGAATTTGGTCCACTTATACAGATTCCGCTCCGGCTAGCTCCACCTAATGGCTAAAGGTACACACTTAGCCGAGATATGAATATACGGCCGCCATTTTCTAGAGGGGGGTATGAAGCTTTATGGGAATATTACATGGGCATGGGAATGTTCTTGAACCGGGTTTTATCCTCTATTTAAACGAACCGCTCGCCGAAGAATATAAAAAGAAACAATTGAGAGACGATTTCATATTTTGGTCTTATTTACATTTACTCCACCTGTTGAAGAACAAAATAAATAATTGATTGTCGATTTTTTGGCTTATTTACATCTACTACACGAGTCCAATATGTTTCTTAAATTGAATTTGTAAAAACTGACTTTATCCTCAAAAAAATATTTGAACATCGAGTTTTTCGTTTTCGCCTAATTTACATGTATATGTATACAATGATTTAATACGTTCGCGTGAGGATGATAATTTCAACGGTGGCATGATTTCATGCTTAGAGGATTTTAAAAATGAGAACCAAAAAGAGGGTCAACTTTTAAGTTTTTCTATTAACAATTTTTCGGTGTTAGCGACCCATGAGCTAGTATTTAAAAAAAAATAACAAAATGTTACCCATTTTTCGAAAAGGTTCGTCATCACTGTTCTAAAGTGACACAAGTAAAAAAATAATATTTTGAGAAAAACGCGAAAAACTATGAATTGACCTCAAAAAAAACAATAAGTTTATTGCCAATTTTGAGCTCTGGTGGGCGGAATTAAAAGCTAATTTGGTACACTTGTAATGATATAAATGAAGATTTTTGACTTTTGTCATTTTTGAAATACGTGAGCAATATTAACAAGAAGCTGTTTTATGAGATGGTGTGTTATAAAGCTGAACTATTCGGTACTACAATTATAGGAGTTAAAGGTGAATTTAGGTAAATCATACTTTATAGTAATTTACGATATAAGAATCGAAGCTTTTTACATTACGAGAGAAAAGTTTTAAAGCACGAGCGAGGTAGAAGGTAACCTAATTTTGGATTGGTTTTGATTTATAGCTATACATGTTGGTTGAAACATTTGTGAAATTCATTGGGGGTATTTTAAATAAAAGAAATCTAGTAGAAAATGTATGGAACTTTCCGGAAGAACTATAGCTAGAATTTATAGCTGCATATGTGTAGAATGCTTAATCATTTAATCTATTAATTAATTAATTGATAATTAATACATAAAATACTATTGATACATGCAGGGTATACGATGTCGAATTATCACTCTCACTACCAGTATCTGACATTTGTACAACTTTTTACAAAACTGACTTATGTCATTAAAGCTGTGTCATCATATTTCTTCTAATAAAAGAAACAGTTTAAAATCAACAAAACGCTTAGTCGTAAGCGGTCTTGGCAACAATCTTCCTTTCCGTAAGCTAAGGAACGATTTCGCGGCCGTCATACAAATAACTAATAATACCATAAATTCATTTTTCACTGAGAAATTCCTTGAGAATGACCAGTGGTCGAAACTAGTGGGAGAGAAAAACAATAAAAAAACAGTAAAAAAGGTGTTTTAATTTATCAGAATAACTAAAAATATTGTAAACTTAGAAAATTGATTTAATTGATTTAAACCTGTATCTATCCAATATGTGTATCACGAAATGATAAAAATATTATCTCAGAATTGCTAAGAAGCAGTCTTACCTGTGCCGGTCGCCGTGGTGATCCGTGATGGCGGCGCCAGGTCTGAAGGGGGGGACGCCCCCCGCACCCCGCCTACAGCATATTTCGCGCGCGTTCTCCTGCAAAAGGGAAATAGGGATGAAAAATAAGAAAATAAATCAGCGAAAATAATGTTAAATATTTATTCTCATGCATTATGCATTAGTCGTGAGCCGAGGACGGAAGGCTGTTGGGGGGAAAGTCCCGATTTCGCTTCCGCGGGACCCCCCCCCCCCCCCGCAGACCTAAAACTCAGCCGTTATCTATCATATTTTGATTAACGCCCGTGGAATGTGAAAAGGTTACTAATCCGAGTTTACAAGTAGTTCCCCCGGGGATTATGGTAAGTATTCCGTCAAAGGCACATTCGTTATGGCACCGTTACCTTGTGTGTTTGGAAGTTGCGAATATTACCTACAAGCCCTGCGGTATTACAACTCAGGCACAGAAATTTACACTCTAATTAAATGTTTATTTACTAGACAGAGCTCGTATATTTAATATTAATTTATTTGGTCGATCTACAAAAGCCTCTTAAAATTACTTCTACAATATTAACGTTCCAGGTCTCATTTATATTTAAAGATAATTTTTAAATAGTTTAGTCTAACCAAGGGTGAGTTTATAGTACATTTTTTAATTCTAAATTAAATTTAATAATGCAATTAACGGGGCGCTCCGTGGCGTAGTGGTTTGGCTCCCGCTTTCGGCGCGAGGCGTAGTGGGTTCGAGTCCCACGCTCGGGCGGTAACTTTTATTAACGAAAAGTTTATCATAAATTCAATAAAACGAAATGTAGCCTGAATATATGAATATTTTCGTTTTATTGAATTTATTTAATGCTTTCTGCAACAAGTAAGGTTGTTTCTAATTTATTGAAAAGTTTATCGTTTAAAGTTTAATGGATGTTCAGTGTTTGTCCCATTAAATATTAAAGTGAAATTTCAACTATATAAATCGTTACTGGCCGAATAGCCTACGTTGCTTACGCCACTTTCCTTAACCCGCAATTCCGTCAAAACATCCTTCCTTAAAAAAAAAAAGAAAAAAATGCAATTAATTTATCATTATAGACCCTAACCGGAGGAATAGCGATAACGCCAGAAAGTATAAGGACATTGCCTCCCAGGAAATTAATTGGCCTCACCAAGGAAGTTGAATTCTTGGGAAACTACAAGCAGTAGGGTATTAGTACAAACGACCTTCATGGCTTTCCACAGCCAATCGACTCCGTCTAATCTAATATAATCCTAATACACCTGTCATTCAGCGTATAAATTCCGAAGGGTACACTGGTCGTACTAAACATGTAATAATGATAATTATTTATTTAGGAGTAACCCCGTTTACAAAAATTATCTCAAAATACAGTAATACAAAATTATGATTATGGTTGTAACCGTTACTACGTGGTAATTCATAATGTAATCACTGAATAAAATACTTACTAATTTTTTTACCACAATTTATTTAATATGTGTACAACTATTACACATACACACATAAGTCGTGATATTAGGTGATGTGGCTATCATATTACTTTCTCCGACTTGATGGATTGTATAATTAATATTTACGGTTTCATGTTTTTTTTTCAATTTAAGTCATATTTTAAACGCATCTCGAGCGTTTTGTAGACTCGGATGAAACTGACGTTTTAAACGTCAAAGTTATAAAAGATGGAAAAATTATACTTCAAATTCAAAAACTCAGTTTACTCAAAAACTAAAGCGATTTTAAAAAAAACTGATTCCTTATAAGTTGTTCATCTTGGCATTCTCTGCAATTATTGTTAACATAAATTTGCTGTAACTATTATCGTTTTATAATTATAAACCAAAAATTTTAAAAAAATAAATTTTTTTCTCGAATAAAAATGATTTTATAAAAAATGTTTTCCAGCAAAAGATGTTCATTTCTATGTTGTCTTCAAAGTTTGTTTAAATGTTTTTGTGATATTTTTCATATTTAAGAAAATATTGGCAAAAATAGTTAAGGTAAACGCCCACTTCCGGTGTACGAAATTTTACCAAAAGCTTTTCAGTTCTTCGGATTATCACATAAGACTTATGTTCAAAGTTTCATATCAATTGACACACACACACACAAATGTTTTTTCCAGAAATTGTTGAACACAGTTCGAGCTGGCTCTACTAAAATATAAGTTTTCTTTTTCATTTTTATCTTAACACAATAATCAACAAAGAACTAATTTCGAATATTTGTCTGGTAAATGTGTTGAATAAGGACAAACGCTATTTACACATTAATTAGAAATAATAAACATTAATTTAGCAGACAGTAGAAGTTAAGTGCTTTTTTTTCTGAATTTAAAACTGCAGCTACATTTAATTAAGTCCGTCTGTGGAGTAATTCGGCGCAATGGCGATGAAATATCGCTTCAGAACTTAATGTAATGAAGACGGGGAAAGTAGCACGCGGGACAGTTAAGTATTTTATGGTCGCCTTATGGCGTATTAAGGCCAAAATTTATATCCTGAGATTATAATGAATAAGTTTTCTACTAGCAATAGAATCATACATACATTGTAGCCAGAGGCGGCTCATCTGGGGAAGGGCCGGATCCCACTTAAATGACTACTGACCTAGTAGTTGTTTAAAATATATATATTTCTTTTATACACACACTCTAAAATGGTTCTTCAGTTAAGCGGAGTATTTTAATGTATTCATAAATACGTTGATTAATATACTTCGGCCGCGATATGAAGGCGTCTGAGGCAATTAGTGAAGTGTCGGAAGGGCCGCCCTCATAAGAAGTGATGGGATATTTGGTTACTTTACATTCACAGATGTTTTAATTGCTAGCTATTGGTGCACCGTCGGTTTCTATTTATAAATCAGTGGTTTTTAAAAAGTTACAGATAACTTTGTAAATAAATATTGATGCAACCCAACATCTCATGTTCGCTTATTGAGAAACTCAGGCATTCGAGACGCATAAAGCACCCGCCCAACATGCAAATGAGGGCGGTCCAAGTTAATCACCTCAGATGCCTTCATAGCGCGGTCACACTTTACTAGTATTCACCAGCTCGCCGAGACAAACAGACGCATCCGCACGAGCTACGAGACCCACCACTAGAGCAGCCATACAGACCGGACGAAACCAAGAACATACCGCCTCTCCTAGTCGTTTTCACAACTGGTGAGCGGGAAATTCTGAGATCGACTAGCCGTTTTTACGGCTCCACATTATGGCTAACAACAACTACGCCGAGCAGTTCACCAGGATCCAGGCCGAGCTGGACCTCATCTCCCCCGCTGACAAAACTACAAACTACTTTACTTCAACGAATCCCAAAAGAGGAACAAACTCTTCATGAAAAACACCGAGCTAACGATGGACTACATCAAACTTCAGGACGAGCTCGACATGATGACAAAACGCGCTGAGGCGCTATCGCGTACAGCGACTCCAACACCAAAACCAACACCGAAGACCACACCAATGCTCACAGTCCCCACCGGGAACAGCTATGCTGTCCTCATGGACACGGACGGCTCAGAAGAAGAGGACACGACCCCATCGCCGAGGCCGAGCAACTCGAAGAAGAGGATCGCATCACCCCCTGCGACCCACACCACCGCCAAGAAGGCGGTCCAGCAACAACACCCAAAGGCGGCCAAAGAACCGGCCGCTAAAGCAGCGGTCCCGTCCACCTCACACACCACGACCCCACCAACACCAATGTCTACCCCGGCCGTGCAGTCCAACAGAGCCAACCTCCCCCACGTCCCCACTGCACTCAGACCGCCTCCAGTTGTCCTGCCAGCGGACACGAACTGGCCGGCCATCAAGGCCTTGATGGAGTCACACTCCATCAAGGTCAGACAAGCCAAGTATGCAGCCCGGGGCCTGCGTAGAAGCCCCGAAGGATTTCCGCACCTTCACGAGGGTCTTCGACGATAACGGGACGCCATACCATACGTACCAACTCCCAGAGGACGGCCAAGGCAGTAATAAGGAATATTGCCCTGACCTGCACCGAGGTCAAGATCGCAGAGGATCTTCGGAACCAAGAATTCCCGACACTTTCCGTAAAACACATGACCCGCAGGACAAACAGGCCGGACAAACCCATCCCCTGTGGATGGTGTATGTACAACTTGACGGTGGCATGGATATACACCGCACCCTCACCGTCAAGAAGGTCCTGGTGCCCGACGTGAAAATCGAGCGGAAACATCACGACGGAAGCAAACAACAATGCTACCGTTGCCAGCAGCTAGGGCATACGCAGAGCTGCTGCACGATGCGGGGGCACGATGTGTTAAGTATGCAGATGCATACTTGTCGCACAACTGCGAGAGGCCTAAGACAGGCGCGGCCAATTGCGCAAACTGCGCCAAGGCCCATCCCGCGTCGAACAAAGGCTGCACTCGCTTCATCGCTCATATGAAGAAGAGTTCCCCCACACCGAAGCCTCTCACGAAGAGGTTTGCCGCAGCCGCGGCGGGTTCCAACCAACATAAGAAGACGGCACCAACGCCCTCGACGGGGCCCGACTACGCGCAAGTCGGCACCATCGTGGCGGAGATGCTCCAGGCCCTTGGCGCGGCGAGCCGCCCGACAGACCACGCAACCATCCTCAAGATCGTCCTGGCCATCTTGGGCACAAGAGTTTAGGCAAGATTCATCTCTTTTTTTCTTGCAGGTCAGTCCGCAGCGAGGACAACAATGAGTTACGGTGGCCATCCTTCCGCCACCGAACTCCAACACGAGCCCCAATGGCAATTTTTCCGCCACCGAACTCCAACACCGAACACACAACGAGACGAGGCGGCACACGACACACCATCAAGCGAACGGCTATCCGCACAGTAACAAGTGGAAGAGTTTTAGCTGGTACACCCTTCAGGGACTCCGGCACTACCCCGCTACGGGGGTGTCTATAAAATATTTCTTCTCCACAAATCAAAGCAAAAAAAAAAAAATGTGTTCATCAAATACAATTATTAAACAAACATCCTCCTCTACTCAACTCCAATATCCTTAAATTTAGTGAACGCTGCAAACTAATTGCTAATAAATTTGCCAACAAATACTGCACACTAGAATATATAGAAGCAATGATGCTAATTCGCGAAAATCCTTCGTCCTGCTACTAATTTCCCGAAGCAACATTATTTGAACATCTCATAGCTTTGAGAGAAAGTGTGGATCACTAATGTCATCATACATGCCAAATATATACGTGCTCTTTTTTTTTACGTACCTACTTTTAGGTACATAATTCATTATATTCCATTGTACTGTGTAATTCTTGACTGAAGTACTCCGGTCGATGGCCATTGTATTTATTATGTATTTAGTAAGTACAATAAACGTTTATTATTATTATTACAATTATTATTTTGTCATATGAAAATGAAAGCTGCATATTTTTGCATATTTGAAAGCGTTGAGGGCAAACGAGAGTCCACTTTCATCAATTTTTTGATGGATTGGATTCTTAAAATAATTTGTTAATGTCAACGCGCCCTCTGTCCCAAAATGTATCAACTAAATGGTGATAAACAAGCGGGTGTCATGATTACGATGATTTTTAATATAATTCGATTATCAAATTATTCTACTTTAGAGAGTTTTTACAAAAAGTATTGTAGGTAATAAATACTCAAACCAGCCTTAGGAGACGCGTACTCTTATGCATTCAGCAACCATTCTAGGTATGCTACAAATAAGATGGTGTAACGCATCTTGAGTCAGCTCGTCCCAGGCTATCTGAAGCTGGTGACGCAGTTCATCTAAAATCCAAAGTGTTTGGAGGATGCTGTAAACGACGCAATGTTCTGTCCATCATATCCCAAACATGTTCTATGGGGTCGAAGTCGGGTGATAGGACCGCAAACCAAAAGAGCATATTCGCCTATAAATGGTGCTCATAGAGACTCTATGACCAATTGTTCTTAACCAATTTATTGCAATCGATCGTGTTGGTTCTGTAGGATCTCGAATTGCACTTCTCCTTAAGAATCGATCTCCACGTTCTTATGACACTCTGGGATGTCCACTGCCTCTACTGCGAGCTTCTATGCTTTCTTATTGCCAATCTCTCCAAATTCGACTTACACTGACGTGTGGTCGACCAACACGTCTGCCAATTTGACGGAATCCTAAACCAGCCTTATGCATTCCGATAATTCGTCCTCTTTCAAGTGGTGCAATTTTATGAAAATTTCCACGTCTTCTCACTCGCGGCATTTTTTAAGGCACTAACAATTAGGTCAAACAATAAAAGGCTGCAAACTAATGCGATAAATAAGCTAAACTAAAATAAACTCTCATACGGATGCTTTCAATAAAGCTTTCCCAGAACGAAAGGTAAAAAGTCAATCTCCTTCAATAAAATGGTTCACACCTAGGCTACAGATAATGCGTGAACAGGTAAATCTGGCTAGAGAAGCTTATTTACAGTCGAAGACTCCTGCCTCAGCCCAAATTCATAAAAAAACTAAGACAACAGTATAGACTCGACATTAAAACGGAAATAAAAAACGCAAACAGCCGATATACAGTATGTTTTTTTTATCGTGGGCCATAGGATTTTACATGCTAAAAATTATACCTTGTTAATGTATATTTTAACATATAATTTTAAAGAAAATTGTAGTTAGTAATAAATCAATTACTTTTCCACATGATGCGCTTAATTAGATTAACTTAAACATGTTTTATTCCATTAAAAAAATGAAATTAATTCACTAATCAATCTGACATTTCAGAAATTCAAGGTACTTTGATTATTTTTGCTCAGTTATTTATTTTAAATAATTTCATTTTTGAATGGAATAAAACATGTTTAAATTATTCTGACTAAGCGTAGAAAAATAATTTATTTATTGCTAACCAAAATTTCCTTTAAAATTTTATGATAAAATATACATTTACACAAGGTGTAATTTTTAGCATGAAAAATCCTATGGCCCACGATAAAAAAAATACCCTGTATAAAAACGGCATTAAACTTCAATAAAGCTACATGGTCACTTGTGAATTCCAAACGACCACTTAAAAGATCGACAAACACCCAGCCAAATATCACCGCAGATGAATTTAACAACCATTTTTCTTCAATAGCTAAATTGGTAATAAATAACTTACCAAATACTGACAACGATCCTATATCAATAATGGCAAAAACACGCTTCGCAAAACGTAGCTCTCAATATTTTATATTCTCAGAAGTATCTTGTGCTCACGTTAGAGAAACCATAATGTAACTGAAACCGAAGAGCACCACAGACATATACGGCCTAAACATCAACACAATAAAGCTGATAATTGATCTAATTATCGAGCCCATCACACGACTGGTAAATGAGTGTATCAGAGAGTCCATTTTTCCGGACCTATTAAAAATAGGTAAATGTGTTCCAATATTCAAAAAAGGAGATCGCAACGAATTAAATGACTACAGACCGATCTGTATCCTGCCTGTTATATCAAAAATCATTGAGGCTATTATGACAGAACAGCTGTCTACATACCTCGAACTCCACGGCTTGCTGTCAGATTCACAATTCGGATTCAGGAGAGGAATGTCGACAGTAAAGGCCATAAATAAATTTATCAATTTTACATTAGATGCCTTCGAAAATAACGAATTAGTTGCGTGCAATTTATTAGATATAAGTAAGGCTTTTGACTGTGTTTCTCACGAAATACTTCTTAGAAAGCTTTACTATTATAATATATCTCCGAAACCTAACAAACTGCTCCTATCTTATATATCAGGCAGGAAGCAGATCGTAGAAATAAATGGATGTCACTCGGAACAAGCTAACTTAGACTATGGTGTAGTGCAGGGATCTATTTTAGGCCCACTCCTTTTCTTAATATAAGTGAACTATCTCCCAAATAATCTTACTCACTCATTATCAGTCCAATATGCAGATGATACCACTCTGGCCTGCAGCAATATATCATTAAACGTAGCATCCTCCTCTAAATTAAGTGCCGATATAAACTCTATCACTGAATGGTTTAATGCAAATAAATTAAAATTGAATGATAACAAAACAGTAGAACTGGTTCTAACATTAAAACATATCCCTCTGAGAGGTACAAGTTCAGCGACATTTCTCGGACTACATATAGACCGGCAACTTACATGGGAATACCATGGGAAGGACCTCATATCAAAATTGGCAAAAATATATTCGTCTTAAGAAACATCGCTAGATCAGTTCCGGAGGAGATACTTGTGAAAACATACTTTTCCTTTGTTCATAGCCATTTAACATACGGCATCATTCTCTGGGGGCACTCAGCCATTATGACAGATGCCTTCAGATTTCAGAGACGAGCTGTAAGAGTTGTAGCTAACCTAAACTACAGACAGGATTGCAGACAATATTTTAAATCTCTTAAAATCTCAACAGCGCCATGTGCATATATACTAGAATGCCTATTGCACATTCATCAAAATATGAACCACTATAACACAAATGATCACTATCATGACCACGAAACAAGAAAAAAAAATGACTTACGTATCAGCTCTCACCGCTTAAGTAAATCCAAAACGGGCACGAGATACTTCTGCATAATATGTTTTAATATGTTACCCAGTGGTGTAAAAATTTTACCCCTTAAAAAGTTCAAAAATCGTACTAAGAAATATCTAAACACGAATGCATTTTATAGTATTGGTGAATTTCTCTGTACCAACCACCAAAATATTTGAAATCTGAAACCGTTTGCCTGTTCTTATCTATGTTATCTTTTAACTTACTGTACAAATGCAACTGCAATTAATCTTACAATGTCCACCTTCTAGCCAGTTTTATGTGTATCGATAGGCGATGTCTTCAATCTTAGACTGTAACTTTTAAACTTTTTACAATATTTTAACATGTAACGTTGCCAATTTGTACTTTTAATATGAAATATTTTACTTTTTAACCCTTTTACATGCTCATGTATGCTTTAAACAATTTTATGTGTACACACCCTTATTAATTTTAGTCTAATGTTACATATTGTATACTGATGCGCTGCTTTACATACCATTTATGTCTGACCTGTGTAAAAACGAAAGTTTAATAGCACCAATAAATGATGATGATAAATGATATGATATGAAAGAGATAATTAGAGATAATTTCTTTTAGAAGTGACAAAATTTAATCAATCGTATATCAACATACATCAACTATTGCCAAGAAATTTCAGAATTCTACATCAACTCCTTCAGGGTGGTTCGTTTTTTTTTCTTGAAACGCAGAATATTTCGCTTTAAATCTTATAATTATTTTACATCGAATAAAACACTTTGATCAAAGTGTTTTATTCCATATAGAAGATGTATAACGAAGTAAAAGATTCCTACATAACAAATAATTATTTTGTATATAAATAATAAAATACGTCACCGTAAGTAAATTACATATTTCATTCGCTTCATTGCATTCCCCAAAGAAACTGACTAAACAAAGACATTAGGTTTTATTTTATGGTCACACAGATTCGGGGAATATGGTCATTAATGAATAAATAAAGGAGCCACACTTGGGAATGGAGATATTAACGAGATAATTACTTACTCGGAATATTCAAATGAAGTCAATTATATCCTGGCAGAAATTCTGCCTAATGACTTCTAATAAGAGCAAGGCACATTAACACCTATGAAGTGGAATATGCAATGAATTTACTTGTTTCCATTAGCTTCTATATTTACTTAATTCAATTGATTTTTTGATAATTGATACGATTCGGGTTAGGTTCTTTGATATTTACTCTCGTAATTAATTAAATTAATGGTTTGCGGGAATTCAAGTTGGGGAATTACGAATGGTTTGCAGATCAGATAATACAATTAATTATAGGAATGAGTTTTTTTTATGGTTAATTTCATAATGAATTATGCATCCATTTACCATAGTAATCATTAAGAGTTTGTGGAAGACCTTCTTTAATTTAATCGATGTAAACATCATAAGTAACAGTTCTTAAAATTCAGGTAGCAATTATATTTTCAAGGAGAATTAAATATGTATTTTATTCGTGTGAAAAATGATTCGATAAAATAAATCATTCTCCTTTAGTAAGGATAGGTATGACTCATCATGCATTACAAATACCCTTTAATTAAATCTCCTAAATATTTGTTAGAAAGATATAACAATAGTGCCCGTACTTGGACGGTACAAGTCAATGGAGGAAGCATTAGTAAACGTACGTCGTGTTATAGAACCGTAGCGCAAGCGCCATACAGCATCTAACGCTAACACTAAGTAATGAATTTATAAAATGTATGTTAGCACTAAAACGGTATTAGAACACGTTGTAATAAATTATCCATTAACAATTGTACCCCAAACGAGTTAATAGTAATTCTGACAAAATATTTCAAATTTACCACAATCCCGATTGCATTGTCTATATATAACCCTACCTACCCGTATATATTTTCGATTTTTACAATAGTTTCGACATTCATCTTTCAGATATTAACCAATACGTTTATAGGCAATAAGACATACCCAGCTCTCGTTGGCATTATTATAAGGCGTGAGCCACAGAATTATGTTTCAGAGTTGGCCATGCCTGAGAGAGAGAAGCATAGCAGTCACATCTGAGATTAATTCATTACGATATGATTTTTCCCAAGTGTTGCAACTGCCAGTGAGAACTAATAAAGAGCTAGCCCCCCAGGCTATACATACATTTGGACCATTTCGCAGAACTACAGAGCGAACGAAAAGCTTAAAAAACCAAGAAGTATCATACAGGACATACGGATAAATGAGCGAGAGGCTCCTACGAGGGGAGACAGCCAGACAAATGAAAGGAGATTCACAAGAATAAGGGGAATCACAAGAAAAGAGTTTTCAAGTATAGGATTCTGGAACGTAGCCGGAATTATATCGAAGCACAAGGGGGGCTGGTGGCAAAAGGAGTTGAAGAATGGGTGAACAAAATGGATATTGGGTGTTTAGTAGAAACATGGATAGTAAAGGAAGAATGGGAGGAAACCTCTACCGGGGAAATTCGAGTGGGCGATGAAATGGGCGTCTAAGTGTGCGGCGAAGGAAAGGGCAAGGGCGGAATGATAGTGGGATGAAGGAAGAGTATGGGGGTGGACGTGACGGGGTTTGTGGAAGGAATCAAAGGGGTGGTATGGGTGAATTATCGGCAGGGGACACAGAGAATAAACGTAGGGGCTGTATATTGGGGAGAAATAAGTCAGGAAATCGAAGAAGGAACTGAAAGTGGAGGAAAATGGGTGATAGAAGGAGACTTTAATGCCAGAATAGGAGAAATGGAGGGAGGGGTCAACGAAGAAGGGGAGGTGATACAAAGGAGATCACAAGACAAATGGGTTAATGGAGAAGGAAGGAGAATAAACAAATAGGCGAGGGAAGAAGGATGGGACGTTCTTAACGGTTGCACAGAGGGTTACTGGGAGGGGCAGAAGACCTACATTGGACCGAGAGGAACCTCGGTGATCGATTACGTGTTGATGAAAGGTTCATCCCTTTCATCAACACGTAATCGATCACCGAGGAGTGAGATAAGATGCATGGAGGTAGAAGAGGTATTAGGATCGGACCATCTTCCACTGAAAGTAGATATTTCGATAGAGAGGGAGAAAGGAACAGAGAAGGAGAGGGAAAGTTGGCATCTAGAGAGCGGGACAAAGGCAATGGAAGAGATGGACAGGAAGCTGATAAGGATTCGCTGGGAGGATGTGGAAACAATGGAAGAGATGGAGAAAAAGATAGGAGAATGTGGGAAAAGAGTGGTTCGACGGGGAGTGTAAGCAGGCGAAAAGGGAAGTACGAAGGGCAGTGGAAGAATGCTTAAGAAATTGTGGGAAGGAGAGAAGGAAAAGAGTAGTGGCTGCGAGAAATAAATACAAGGAAAACTGTGAGAGGAAGAAGATAAATGAAAGAGCTGGGGAAAAGTTGAAGGAATGTAAAAATGAGAGGGAGATGTGGAACCTGCTGAGGAGAGGTGAGGAGCGGAGGAAGATATGGGTGACACTGGAAGACTGGAACAGTAAATGCAAGGAAAGTAGTGGAGAGCCGAGGGCGGTTGGAGAAGGAAAGAGAGGAGACAGGGAAGAAGAGTTTTCGGAAGAGGAAGTAGAAAGAGCTTTAAAAGAATTGAAAATAGGAAAGACGGCTGGAAGAGATGGACTGAAAGCTGAAATGTGGAAGGTGATTGGATAAAAGGGGAAGGAGAAATTCAGAGAGTTGATGAATCAATTATGAAGGGGAAGTGTTTCATTCTAGCGCCTTGGAAGGTAGGCAGGATGTGCCCTACATACAAAGGGAAGAAGAGTTTTCGGAAGAGGAAGTAGAAAGAGCTTTCAAAGAATTAAAAAATAGGATAGGTGACTGGAAGAAATGGACTGAAAGCTGAAATGTGGAAGGTGATTGGGTCAAAAAGGGAAGGAGAAATTCAGAGAGTTAATGAATCAATTATGGAGAGGGCAGTCGAACATTCCAGCGTCTTGGAAGGTAGGCAGGATGCGCCTTATACACAAAGATAAGATAAGATAGATAAGATAAGATTTATAGGTGCTATTTACAGGATGTTTACACAAGTCAAAAAATAGGTAATACAAAATATAAGTAATACATAATAATAATTTGCCCAAGCTTTATAGGAATTTACACTTCAATTGGTATTTATACACAGAAATCACTAAAATTGTTTTCAATAAATTCTTCTATACTATAAAAAGCCTTCTTAAGTAAATAATTTTTAATTTTCGTTAAATATTGTTTTGTTGGTAGTTGTTTTACCCGGTTCGGTAATAAATTATAGAAAATTACAGCATAACAATTTACTCCAGTTTGTGACTTCGATACGCGTAGGAAAGTAGGACATTCAAGGTTACTACCTCTTGTATGGTAATCATAACGTGAGCTATGGGTGGTAAAAGACTCTGCATTTTTATTAATATACTTTAAGCACTCCCATATATAAATACATGGTACAGTGAGAACTTTAAGCTTTATGAAGTATGGTCTACAATTGTCTCGATATTTTAATCCTGCTAGGACTCTTACCGCTCTTCTCTATACTGAAAAGATCCGATGTCTTATGGCAGAATGACCCCAAACTAGAATGCCATAGGTTAGAAGCGAGTGGCATGTTGAAAAGTAAGCAGCTTTTAATACTTCATTCGAAACAGAATCTGCAAGATTGCGAAGGAGATAAATATTCGAGGCAAGCTTCGTCTCCGACGAATTTCCATTGCAATTTACTGTCAATATGTAGACCAAGAAATTTTGTTTTATTTACTGCTAAAGAGGGATTTTTACGCATAGATAACACCATTGTTTGAGATTTGGTTTCATTGAGGTTTAGCTGATTACAGAAAAACCACTCTTTCGCAGCTGCTATAGAGTTGTCATTCTGTAATTTCGCCAGGTTAAAATCTGCGCTACTATTAGTTAATATAGTATCATCTGCAAATAACACTACCTGACAACTTTCCAGATTATAAGGGAGATTCTTTATATAAAGAAGGAATAGTATTGGCCCTAAAACAGAACCCTGCGGTACACTATTCTGAATCATTCCTGCGTGTGATATGCTATTTCCTTTTTTATGACTTGCTGTATATTAGCGAGATAACTACTAATCATTCTACAACTCTCCGGATGAAAATTATAAACATATAATTTTCTAATTAGGATTTCATGAGATACGCAGTTGAACGCTTTACTCAAATCAAGAAACATTGATATTGAGTAAAGACCATTTTCAAAACAATTGATGGTATAGTCAATAAACTCCAACAAAGCATCTATCGTTGACGGTTTATTTCTGAATCCAAATTGGTTTTTATGGAAAATATTATGACATTCCAGATATTCAAGTAATTTATTTTTTAGAAGTTTCTCCAGTATTTTACTAATGATCGATAGTATACTGATCGGTCGATAATTTGATGGATCATTTGGATCACCCTGCTTGAATATAGGTATCACCGTTGCAATTTTCAGCGCATCCGGGAAAATTGATTTTCTGATACACATATTAATAAGTTTAGTTAGTCGAGAAATTATAAGATTTTTGATACATTTGAGAAGTTCTACATTTAGTTCAAAGTTATCACGACCTTTTTTTTATTTTTTAAATTATCAATTGCATCTCTTACTTCAGATACAGTTACCTCACGAAACCTAAAATAGACCTTTCCCTTACTAATACTACCACGCATCAAAGAAATCGGATCAATATCAACTTTGGGTAAGGATTTTAAGATATCATGTGCCACATTTAGGAAAAAGTTGTTAAAAACATCTGGATTTATATTGTTGTTTGAATCACAAATTTTCTTTGGTTTGTAGTTGTTAATTATTTTCCACATAGCTGTCTGCGGATTGTTATGAGTAGTTATGAAGGTACTATTTGCTTGAATTTTGGCATTCCTAATCTCATTTTTGAATTTTATGTTATAAGAATTTCTAATGTTAATTAATTCCTGCTCTTGGGAATTATTACAGGCTTCAGACATGAAATTAAGTGTAGTTCGCATATTACGCAGCTTTTCATTGAACCAATTTACTGTTGGAGTATTAATGTTTTTATTAGTACGTAAAGGAAATGCACGTATCACGTTATCCATCAAAAGCTGTAAGAATGTATTAGTTATAGTGTTTATGTCATCGGATGCTTCTATGAAATCCCAATTAATTGTTTCAGTAAAGTTAAAAAAATAGATCTTTCCCACTACGGAAATTGGACGATATGTTATCGCCTCAGATGTTGGAGAATCTAGGATAGTTTTAATATTGCAGTCAATTGCCAGGTGGTCAGATAAGCCATTATTAATTGTAGTAGTTTGAATATACTCCTGATCGATGTTCGTAAATACATTATCAATGCAGTTTTGCATTCTAGTTGGCAATCTGTAATTACTTTCTAAACCATAGCTTTTAAAAAAATCTTCTAACCTATCTTTGTTAGGGTCATTCGAACTAAAATTGATATTAAAATCACCCGTTAAGACAATGTCTGATTTGATAAAAGATAATTTACTGAAAACATTTGACAAAACATTTAAAAACATTTTAAAATCACCTGAAGGTGAACGGTAAACAGTTAAAATTTCGACCGCAGCAACCTCGCAATCCTTTTCAATCGACATATGTGTAATATTTAATTCATTGTACTTTATATGTTCCTTAACTAGTATCATCACTCCGCCATGTATGTACTGTGATCTGGAGAATTGTGAGGCTACCACTAAGTCAGAAATTTTTACATTGCCTTGTTCATGTTTCATGAGCCAGTGCTCGGACAAACGAATTATCGAGTACTTATTAAGATTCTCCATAATAAATGATTCAAATTCATTTAGTTTGTTTCTTAATGATTGCATATTGAGATGGAGAATATTAATACAACTATTTGAGCGTTCTTTTATTCCGGTTTTTTTGGTTTCCAAAGGTGGAGATGAAAGAAAAACTGAAAATTAAATCACGATCACGGGGGTAAGCTACAAAATAGCCATGTCTCTGGTAAAAAAAACAGATTGAAAGAGGAGCTGGAGACAAAGGGGTTGTTACCGGGGTCGCAGGAAGTCTTCAGGAGGGGAAGAGGTACAAGAGATCAATCAAATCCTTACCCTGTCGTGGATGATTGAGAGAGTGAGAGAGAAGAAAGGAAGTGTGTATGCGGTATTCCTGGACCTTAAATTGGCATATGCTACGATTCCAAGGGAGAGTATGGTAGAAGGTTTGAGAAGAATAAGAGTGAGTGAGGGAATAGTTGAATGGGTGAGAGGCGTGTACGAGGAAACATGGGTCGAAGCGAAAGTAGGTGAGGAGGTGTCAGAAAGGTTTAGGACGTGGAGGGGACTGAGGCAGGGGTACCCGTTGAGTCAGGTGCTGTTCAACCTATACATCAGTGAACAGATCCTAAAGAAAGCGCAGGAAGGGGGTGTGGTGATCGGGAAATGTAAGGCATGGATGTTAGGTACGCAAACGATATGCTATTAGTGGCAAAAGATTGGGTTGGGATGAAAGGTATGTTAAAAAGAGTTGAGAAATACATGGATAAAAGAGGGCTGTGCTTGAATGAGGAGAAGACGAAATGGATGAGGTTCAGGAATAAAGGGCGAGGGGGTGGGGGCAGTGAGAGAGTTAGAGTGATTGAGAGGGTGAAGAGGTTTAGGTATCTGGGGTTTATGTTTAAAGGGACGGACGGATATGAAGAGCACTTAATCTGGGTACAAGGAAAGGAGAGGAAAGCGTGGGGATGGCGTGGGAAAAATGGGGAGGATGGATGAGAAACAATGTAAGGGTGACGTGCATAAGGTCGGTATTAATGTATGCAGTAGAATAATGGGGGACGAGAATGTACGAATGTATTGAGAGGGAACAGCTATGGTTCCTGAGACGGTTGCTGGTGGTGGAAAGATCGGATACATTTTGTTATAGGAGACGAATAGGGAGCTATTAACGCGTGAAGCAACAGAGAGAGTGGTAAGGTATGAAACGAGACTGTGGGAAATGGGAGAGGAAAGACTGGTAAAGGCGGTGTCGGGGACGTGCGGGAGTGTATAAGGGGGGAAATGGAGAGAAGAGAGAAAGAGAATGTATGAGAGGGTAGGTCTGGGAGAGTTAAAAGTAAAAGAGTGGTTCGGGAGAGGTCTGGACGTGGTTGCGTGGGTGAAGAAGAAGGTGAGGGAGGTAGAGACGCAGGAGAGGCAGGGAAAGATGGCAGGTATTTGTGAGGGTACCGAGATACTTATAGGAAGGGAGTGAAAAGCAGAAAAGAAAGGGTAGTAACAGCGAGAGAAAGGTGTGGAACCGGAGAAAGAGGGAGAAAAAGAGGATGGGGGAATAGTATATGAGATGTGAATTATGTGAAGAGACACGTAGAAACATCTGGCGGAAGAGTGTGAGGGGGTGAAAGATGAGTAGGTGGGAGTGAAAGGGAATAGAAAGGTAACAGAGTGGATAAGGGAGGATGGGACCGGGGTAAAAATGCTGGAAAAGGTAGGACGAAAAAAGGAAGGCGGTAGGGGTAGAGGTGGGAGGGGATGAGAGTCATGCTATGTATAATATTATAAGGTTGTAACTTTTATGCCAATAAAGGTTGTTGTTTTTTTTATAAGATTACATGTTTTGATTGCGAAAATAATAGTAAAATCTGGTTGTACTACGGCAGCAAAACAATCATTTTCCATTTCTTCCCTATTCTCTCATAAATCCGATTCTTCGTTGGTTGAATTATCTCCAATGTCATTATTTTGCTTCTCTTTAGTCAAATTATTATTTTGGTGCTTTTTTACATCGATCGAAAGCTGAAGGGACCGTTATGGTTTGTATGACGTTATCTTCGTAACAAAGTGAAACAATTAACTAAAAAGTGGATAAAGTACCACTTCATTGAACTTAACATCAAATATTGTCTCATTATGAGTAAAAGTGACACTACTTGTATAAATCCCTAATCAATTTAGAAACTAATCGAAACAAAAGGAGCTAGTGTTAAGTTCAAGCTGTATATTTAAAAAGCATTTTCTCTAGTTTTCGTAATAAGAAGGCTGTGCTTGCAGACCACACTAAAAAAAATAATATACATAGTATAAATTACTTACTTTTTAATTACATGGATTATCTATAAATAATTAATTAATTACCGACTGGAAGTTTGCTATAAATTTCAGCCACGAATCCGGCGCCTCCACCATATTTGCCTTTAGTAAATTTCCAAGTTTTCTCTACTAATTTACAGAAAATGAATTAAAATTCATAATTAATAAAAAATGACACATATTTTTCATTTTTGTTTAAATAATTATTTATGACAAATATGTGTAAGTTTTTTAAGCTTAAATATTGTAAACAAAGGCCCATGGAACATTTGTGGCCGGAAATATTAAACCTAAACTACGCCTAACGATGACTTTTGATTTTTTGAAAATTCACGAAATTTCGTAAAAGTGTTTAGGTAAATAATTATTTAGACAATAATGAAGAATATGTGTAATTTTTTTAAGCTTAAATATTGTAAACAAAGGCCCATGGAACATTTGTGGCTGAAAATAACGAAACTAAGCTACGCCTAACGATGATTTTTGATTTTTTGAAAATTTCGATAGATGTCTTTTCGAAAAATCGGGGTAAATCGTAAGTTAAAAGCTTATTGTTATTACTATGGCACTACAGGTATTTGATTAATTATGAATTTTAATCCATTTTTTGTAAATTAGTCGAGAAAACTTCTAAATTTACCAAACGCAAAAATGGTGAAGGCGCCGGATTCGTGGCTGAAGTTTATGGCTAACTTCCAGTCGGTTAATTAATTTCGTATGTCAAATCTTTATTAATACTCTTTTGTTGTTGATTTTAATCAAATTAATAGACAAACCCATAAAAAAATATTAATAAAATTTACATAATTTTTCTCAGCGCCCACATTCATAATTCTCTTATTTGCAGAAGCAAACAAATGGCAAACAATTTTATTTACGAACCTTGAAAAATTCCATGGAAATCTGCCGCGGTTTGACATATTGATTAATACGTTTAATTAATCCCTATCACTGAAACCTTCGGCTTTTACAGCGGCCTGGAAATCAACGGTCTTTCACATGGTTAAAAATTTAATTAAAAACGATTTCTTTCATCATATCTCATTTCCTAAATATATTAAACGTAATATTTTATGTAACATGAACCAAGAGTTTTCATGTATTTAAATACACTATATCAGTAATAATAATATTTTTTTAAGTAAAAGAAAAATGAAACAGCAAAATATAATGTTTTTTTTTATTCTTGTATTTATTACACTATTATTTGTCAAAAATTTCAATAGTAACGGAGTTTTATCCGCAGACCCAACGGCAATCCTGCAAAAAAATGTAACTTGGCGTCAACCTCTCCAATCTAAGAGCCCTTATTAAGTTTTGCAGGTATACCCTGTTAATCTTCTCATGTGCTTCATAATTTATGGCAGGGGTATCGAGACAAACATCATGAGAACTTTTGTTTTAAAAATTTAAGACCCATTTGTTTGGACTCTGCGCGAATTCGAAGCGCGAGGGTGGAAATTAATTATTTTTATAGTGTTTGGGGGGCGGTGATCAGAATTTTATTTTTTTATAAATTAGTATGGTTAATGTGCAAACCATTCATGTGCTTATATTTTTTATGGCGATATGGGAACTTATAGAAATTTTCCATTTGCTAGGACTATGCGCGAATTCGAGGCGCGAGGGTGGAAATTAATTATTTTTGTAGTGTTCGGGGGGCGGTGATCCGAATTGTATTTTTTTATAAGTTAGTATGGTTAATGAGGAAACTATTCATGTGCTTATATTTTTTATAGCGGTATGCGAACTTATAGAAATTTTCCATTTGTTGGGACTCTGCACGAATTCGAGACGCGAGGGTGGAAATTAATTATTTTTATAGTGTTCGGGGGGCAGTGATCCGTGTTTTATTTTTTTATAAGTTAGTATGGTTAATGAGGAAACTATTCATGTGCTTATATTTTTTGTGGCGGTATGCGAACTTATAGAAATTTTCCATTTGTTGTGACTCTGCGCGAATTCGAGGCGTGAGGGTGGAAATTAATTATTTTTAAAGTGTTCGGGGGGCGGTGATCCTAATTTTATTTTTTTATAAGTTAGTATGGTTAATGAGGAAACTATTCATGTGCTTATGTTTTTTATGGCAATATGCGAAAAATAGTTACATGTTATTAGATGTGCGCCAAATAATTATGGGGTTAAAAATTAGGAGTGGCGTTGTGACAACTAATTAATTATGCTTTAGTTCCCATTTGAGGTTTTTTTAATTTTTCTAAACTGAATTTGGAGGAAATAACTTATTTTAAAATCTATTGCTGAAATCTATTGCTAACTTCACACCCGTACTACTACAACACAGAGCTCAATTATTTTACACATCATTTATATATCTTAAAAAAAAGACTAAACTCTAGTCAAAATTCTGATTAAAAATCAATAATATACAGTAGTATAAAGCATTTCTGTTTTATTTATCCCTAAGTACATTACATATTTGTATATAATTTTACTACTGAAATGTTTCTAAACTCTTCAAATAATTTATTAGCATGTAAAGCTCAAATATTTGACATCGCATCCGATGAAACATCGATAACTTTTCAAAGAATAACGAAAGTTCTGGGAAAGTTAGAAAAGATACACACATATTTCGTAATTTATAGCCACATAAATAGATGCTTGTATTTCGATTATAACTCCAGACATTATCGGCCCCACGGAAAAAAAAATGTATATAAATCACCCGACCTAAATTGCGAAAGATAAATCATAAATTGAAAATGCCATTGCGACCCTGATTTACGCGCTCGCATTTCAAAAAAAAGGGGGATGCTTTTATTGCATGTTTATGTATTTTCCTTTCTTCGTGGGGGGAAAGTGACGGCAGAGATAATCCGCGGGTGATTCTTAAAGTTCAGACATCCAACGGCGACCTCTTTATGCATTTGGGTCGCGGGATGGTAAATCCCGCCGGGGGGGCGGCTCTTAAATCCGAGATTTTAGAGGGTGATTTGGGTCGGCGTCGACGTGTTTTTCGTGGATTTGTGCAATGATCTTATTTTTATCGGAAAACTTGTCAGAGCTTAATTAAAGTTTACGATCTTGGATGACTGGACTGTAGACGTGGTAATCACCTAATTGGTTTAGTTGCTGGGATGTTCAAAATTAAATCTGCTCGTAACGATTGGATGATTATAGCTTCCACACGATCTTATATTATATGAACATTCATTGCAAGTTTGATCTTAACGATTGGAAGATTAGAGCTTCCGCGCGATCTTGTATATTCTGTGAACATTCAGTTTATTACAACTTACAGCTAACATTACCGAAATAATTAATAATCAAAGTATGATGTTTTCTTAACTAAATAAAAGTTTTGTGGATTTTTACTTACACGGTTTATATTTATTTCAATTTTTTTCGTTGTAGATTCGACAATTCAAAATTTAGAATTTAAAAAAAATCGCAACTCGCAAGAAAATTGTTGGATTTTTAAAAACCAAAACTGATTTGAAAGTATAATGTTTTCTTAACTAAATAAAAGTCTTGTAGAATTTTACCTGCACGATTTATATTTATTTTAATTTTTTTCGTTGTAGATTCGAATATTCAAAATTTAGAATTTTAAAAAATTCGCAACTCTCAAGAAAATTGTTGGATTTTTAAAAAAACAAATATACCTTGAAAGTATGATGTTTTGTTAACCAAATAAAAGTTTTGTAGATTTTTACTTACACGATTTATATTTATTTCAACTTTTTTTGTTGTAGTTTCGACAATTCAAAATTTAGAATTTTAAAAAATTCGCAACTCGCAAGGAAATTGTTGGATTTAAAAAAAAAACAAAATTACTTAGAAAGTATGATGTTTTCTTAACTTAATAAAAGTTTTATAGATTTCTACTTACATGATTTATATTTATTTCAATTTTTTTCATTGTAAATTCGACAATTCAAAATTTAGAATTTTTAAAAATTCGCAACTGGCAAGAAAAATTATGGATTTTTAAAAACCAAAATTACTTTGAAAGGATGATGTTTTCTTAACATAATAAAAGTTTTGTAGATTTTTACTTACACGATTTATATTTATTTCAATTTTTTTCGTTGTAGATTCGACAATTCAAAATTTAGAATTTTAAAAAATTCGCAACTCGCAAGAAAATTGTTGGATTGTTAAAACCCAAAATTACTTTGAAAGTATGATGTTTTCTTAACATAATAAAAGTTTTGTAGATTTTTACTTACACGATTTATATTTATTTCAATTTTTTTCGTTGTAGATTCAACAATTAAAAATTTAGAATTTTAAAAAATTCGCAACTCACAAGAAAATTGTTGGATTTTTAAAAACCTACATTACTTTGAAAGTATAATGTTCTCTTAACTAAATAAAATGTTTGTAGAATTTTACTTACACGATTTATATTTATTTCATTTTTTTCGTTGTAGTTTCGACAATTCAAAATTTAGAATTTTAAAAAATTCGCAACTCGCTAGAAAATTGTTGGATTTTTGAAAACCAAAATTACTTTAAAAGTATGATGTTTTCTTAACTAAATAAAAGTTTTGTAGAATTTTATTTACACGATTTATATTTATTCCAATTTTCTCGTTGTAGATTCAACAATTAAAAATTTAGAATTTTAAAAAATTCGCAACTCGCAAGAAAATTGTTGGATTTAAAGAAAACAAAAATACATCGAAATCATGATGTTTTCTTAACTTAATAAAAGTTTTGTAGATTTTTACTTACACGATTTATATTTATTTACATTTTTTTCGTTGTAAATTCGGCAATTCAAAATTTAGAATTTAAAAAAATTCGCAACTCGCAAGAAAATTGTTGGATTTTAAAAAACCAAAATACATCGAAATCATGATGTTTTCTTAACTGAACAAAATTATTGTAGAGTTTTACCTGCACGATTTATATTTATTTCAATTTTTCGTTGTAGATTCGACAATTCAACATTTAGAATAAAAAAAAATTCAATTCAAATCCAATTTGTTTTAAAATAATGACGTTTCCTTAACTGATTTTGGTTTTTCTATAATTTTAACTCGGCATCCTATATGTATTTTAATTTATTTTTCGTATATATCAAAACTAAATTTAAAAAAAAACACAACTTTTCAAAAAATTAAATTATTTTGAAAGCATGTTATGGGCTAAATATAATTCTTGTCCCGGCGTTTCGTATGTATTCTATTTTTTTTGTAAGTGTTCAACGTGTCCAAACTAAAACAACCGAACTTGTGAAAAAATTGGTGAAATTTCAAAAACCAAAATGATTTAGAAAGGACGTCATTTCCTGGGCTGAATTAAATTTTTGTAGAGTTATATTCTTGCGTTTTATATTTATTTCAATGTTTTTAATTCGAATGTCAACAAGCCGAAATTTTTGTGCATTTTTGGAAACCCAAATTATTTCGAAAGAATGGTGTTTCTGTAACTGAATTAAATTTTTGCAAAATTTTACCTATACGATTTATATTTTTTTAATTTTTGACTAAATGATATTAAAATTAATGAAGAGGTGTTTTTGGATTTTTATCTATTTATAAAGAATAATGTATTGTGAGTAAACGTGGATAGTTTCAAATCTGTGGCAATTGTTTTTATATTTTTTTTAAACCATCGGAAGTGAGCAGCTCCACTATGACTTTAAAATGCATTCTCATGCGATTATCTTTAAAATTAACGAAAGGGTGTTTTTGGATTTTTATCTATTTATAAAGAATAATGTGTTGTGAGTAAATATGGATGGTTTCAAATCTGTGGCAATTGTTTTTATATTTTTTCAAGCCATCGGAACTGAGCAACACCAGCATGACTATAAAATGCATTCTCGTGCTATTATCTTTAAAATTAATGTAGGGGTGTTTTTGTATTTTTATCTACTTATAGAGAAGAATGTGTTGTGAGTAAATGTTGATAGTTTCAAGTCTGTGGCAATTGTTTTTATATTTTTTTAAACCATCGGAACTGAGCAACTCCAGCATGACTATAAAATGCATTCTCGTGCGATTATCTTTAAAATTAATGAAGGGGTGTTTTTGGATTTTTATCTATTTATAAAGAAGAATGCATTGTGAGTAAATTTTGATAGTTTCAAATCTGTGGCAATTGTTTTTATATTTTTTTAAACCATCGGAAGTGAGCAACTCCTGCATGCCTGTTAAACGCGTTCTCTTGCGATTATCTTTAAAATTAATGAAGGGGTGTTTATGGATTTTTATCTAATTATAAAGAAGAATGTGTTGTGAGTAAATGTGGATAGTTTCAAATCTGTGGCAATTGTTTTTATATTTTTTGAAACCCTCGGAAGTGAGCAACTCCTGCGTGACTCTTAAACGCGTTCTCTGCGATTATCTGTAAAATTAATGAAGGGGTGTTTTTGGATTTTTATCTAATTATAAAGAAGAATGTGTTCTGAGTAAATGTTAACAGTTTTAAATCTGTGGCAATTGTTTTATATTTTTTTAAACCATCGGAAGTGAGCAACACCAGCATGACTCTTAAATGCATTCTCATGCGATTATCTTTAAAATTAATGAAGGGGTGTTTTTGGATTTTTACCTAATTATGAAGAAGAATATGTTGTGGGTAAATGTTAATAGTTTCAAATCTGTGGCAATTGTTTTTATATTTTTTTAAACCACCGGAAGTGAGCAACTCCAACATGACTATAAAATGCATTCTCATACGATTATATTTAAAATTAATGAAGGGGTGTTTTTGGAGTTTTATCTATTTATAGAGAAGAATATGTTGGGAGTAAATGTGGATAGTTTTAAATCTGTGGCAATTGTTTTTATATTTTTTTAAACCATCGGAAGTGAGCAACTCCAGCATGACTATAAAATGCATTCTCGTGCGATTATCTTTAAAATTAATGAAGGGGTGTTTTTGGATTTTTATCTAATTATAAAGAAGAATGTGTTGTGAGTAAATGTGGATAGTTTCAAATCTGTGGCAATCGTTTTTATATTTTTTTACACCATCGGAAGTGAGCAACTCCAGCATGACTTTAAAATGCATATCATGCGATTATATTTAACATTAATGAAGGGGTGTGTTTGGATTTTTATCTATTTATAAAGAAGAATGTGTTGTGAGTAAATGTTGATAGTTTCAAGTCTGTGGCAATTGTTTTTATATTTTTTTAAACCATCGGAAGTGAGCAACTCCAGCTTGACTATAAAATGCATTCTCGCGCGATTATCTTTAAAATTAATGAAGGGGTGTTTTTGGATTTTTATTTATTTATGGAAAAGAATGTGTTGTGAGTAAATGTTGATAGTTTCAAGTCTGTGGCAATTGTGTTTATATTTTTTTAAACCATCGGAAGTGAGCAACTCCAACATGACTCTAAAATGCATTCCCATGCGATTATCTTTAAAATTAATGAAGGGGTGTTATTGAATTTTTACCTAATTATGAAGAAAAATGTGTTGTGAGTAAATGTTGATAGTTTTAAATCTGTTTGACAAAATGATACATTTTTTTAAGAGGGGACAACATCTGAAAAAGTTAACATTTTATGAAGGATGTCGGTTTTTCAATTTCCGATTATGGAAAATATCGGAAGAAATTAAATGAATGATTTTATCATTTTCTATTCAATGTGAAAACAACCCGACTTCGTGTTGAGAGTCATAATTCATAATAATGTAAACAAGCTGGAGATAAGTCGTTCTGTCGAGGAACCATTGACACAGATGAAGAATGTGTGTGATGCACAAGTTGGGGCTTACACAATTTCATATGGGTGCATTTTAAAGTATAGACATGTTCATTTCCTAATAGACTAGACCAGGGGGACCCAAACTTTTTTAGTTAGCTTCGCACTTACAGAATTAGTATTTTGTCACGGCGTCCTCAGTCGAAATATGTGTGCAGTCGTGTACAACAAAGTGTTGCACATGTACAATGTATAAAGAATGTGTTTTACAACCAGCCAAACGTAACTCAAACTCTGTCTTACGGGAACAGGAGCCCTTCGCGGCGCCCCTGTTTACTCTCCACGGCGCGCACTTAGGTAACCACTGGACTGGACAAAGGTATTTGTAGCTCCAATAATATTTACCACACGAGTTATGAAGTGTAGAGAATTTTATCCTGAAAATTATGATCGCGCTCTGACGAAAAAAGGTGGTATCCCCTTAACGGCTGTATCGATCCAGCCCGGTTCCTCCACCCCATGTAAAATTTTAAACTGAAATAAATTGGAAATACGAAATGCGTCATAATTCCTTTAATTTTTCTTAGATCTTTTTTTACATCTTTCTAGAGACTCCACCTGGGACATGAGGCAACGGGAGCAGTATTTTCAAAAATCGTTAGAAACGTTTAGGAGCTGTGGCCCGAAATCCGATATTTCAAGCATGTGCAAAAACGCTGCTTTAGACTTTAGTTTTGCTCTTGAAGTTGCTCCGTTTGTTATCGGCGCTTAGTTTATCTACGCGTCTTAACAAATACGTAAGTATCTTAATTTGCATTTTATGGGCTAACCATTGCTCCTTTTCAATATTAACATAAATTCTGCATTATTGAAATTTCCAAACGAGATAATTTTCGAAGAAGTACAGCTGCCAGTAACTACACAATGAAGATGAGCTCCTACCCGCTGTGCGCCGATTTACCGAGGGACATCGTTAGAACATTTCGCAGAACAATTAGTAAAAATATGCAGCTGCTAGTGCAACACAATGGGCTGTCGATCCGCCTCCCGATGCCTACGTAACGAAATCGGCTCGAACCCAAATTGTTCTTGGAAGAGCAATTTGCCGGTTTGAACACGTGCGCCGACCTCGGCGCTCTTGGGACACCCCACCACCCGCAACTTGGAGAAGAGTAGGGCGTGCGCCCCGTAAAAGGCTGTGGAGAGCTCCCCAGATCAGATGAAACACAAACATTCAGTTCATCATTCGTCACAACACCAAGTCGCCGCCACGCATAGCTGAGGCGCCGTCGATCCACCGACGCCGCCGCCGCCGTAGCCGCCGCTTCCACCGCCTCCGCTTCCGTTGCCGTCGTTTCCGTCGCCGCCACCGCCACCAAATCGCCGGTCATCTATCCGCCAATTCATCGGACATCTCGATGCTTTACGTCGTGAACATTTAGTGAAGTGTCGGTGACTATTTTACTTTTTCGTGACTGTTTCTTTCTGTGACATTATTTCTTGACATTTTCCGTGTACATTTTTTATTTTCTTTTAACTTTGAACATTCTTTCTGTAACTCCGTGTGTAAATAATAGCGATCGTTATCGCGCCCATAAGACTTTCTCTGCGTCCACCGCATCCTTCGTGTTGTTTTTGTTTTTGTGGTATGTCAGCGACACCGACTCCAAGCGCTAACTAGAGGTCAAAGAGGGTGGTTTTCACTCCGCGCTGCGTCCCCCGTAACACGTTCACAAAACGTGCTCCTATAATATTTATATCGATACATTTTTCAAATATTACCGCCTTAACGAGATGTGGAAATTTCGATGAATTTTTAAATATCTTAAGCGAACCACTTGATCAAATTGATAAAAAATAAATTTGTGATAGTAGGTGGAGATTTTAATGTTAAATTAAATATCAGCGATACAAAGGGCACTATTTTATGTGACTTATTTAACATATAGCCTATAAAACCGAGTGGTATTTATATAAAAAAATAAAATATATGTCTTTATAATATCTTCACAAATATCGATCGCACCGGGGTTTTCAACTGAAGATTTTTCGAAACGTGTTACTAATAGTTCATGTTTTTTTTTTATTTATGCTCTTTGACAATAAAACAAGATATTTAATCAATTTAAGCTCTGCAATGCGGCAGCTACTCGAAATTGCAACAAAAAACAATAACGGAGAATTCGACACACTCGGTCTCACAGACCAGTAGGTCACCATTGGCGGGTTAAATCACATTTAAAAAAAACTAAAAAAAAAGGCGACCAATTACCGAGTTTGGCCAATTCAAATCGTACAATTTATTGAGTAACACCATCTGGAATTTCCTTCATGATGCTTCCTGTGTCAATAATAAATTCAATTACTTTAATAATCTTATTGAATGCTATATTCTGCAGTCTATTCCAGAAAAGTCATTCACAAAGCCCCCGAACAAAACAAGAATTAACTGGTTCAATAATGAACTTCGACATATGCGCAAAGTCTTGGGTTTGCTGAGAGCAGACTATACTGAAAAATTCGGATCTAAAGAGGAAATATAATACAATGAAAAACACTCCAAACTTGCGTTAGCAGACTCCAGGATTTCTGTTAGTCAACAATCAATTGAGTTTTTTGTAGAACACAATCTATAATGAAACAGGCTTTCCTCCATGGAAACCAGTGGAGGAAAATCGACGACTGACGCAATCATTGCCTTTACAGATGAGATCGTTTTGAAACCTGGATCTAACCAAAGCCTTCGATTGCGTCTCTCATGAGGTTTTCCTACGGAAATGATATTGCTACAACGTGTTACTCGGGGCATGACGTATGTTGAATTGATACATTAGCAATCGGTCTCAAAGGGTTAAATTCAAAGATTGCGTATCAAGTCAACTGAATATCTACCATGTGGTACCCTAAGGTTTAATTCTGGGTCCTCTACTATTTCTGATATACATTAATGATCTACCCGATCATAACTTAGACTCTTCATTGTCTCTATTTGCTGATGACACTACTATCAAAAACACATCCGCTGATCGGGTAAGTGCGTTGTGTGAGAATCCGTTATTAGTTGGGATAGTTATTGAATTATTTAGTGCAAACAGATTAGTAATGAACCCAGACAAGTCTAAAACTGTGATGTTCTCATTACAGACAGATGCACAGGTAAGTTGCACCAAATTTCTTGGGGTCCATCTTCACTCCGAATTAACATGGTAAACTCTGTTATCGGCGATTAGCTTATCTACGCGTCTTAACAAATGCGTAATTATCTTAATTTGCATTTTATGAGCTAACCATTACTCCTTTGCAATATTAACATAAATTCCGCATTATTGAAATTTCCAAACGAGATAAATTTCGAAGAAGTACAGCTGCCAGTAACTACACAATAAAGATGAGACTCTACCCGCTGTGCGCCGATTTACCGAGGGCATCGGTAAGACCGTTTTCGCAGAACAATTAGTGAAAATGTGCAGCTACCAGTGCCAACACATTGAACTGTTGATCCGCCTCCTGCTGCCTGCGTACGTGACGAAATCGGTTCGAACCCAAATTGTTCTAGGAAGAGCAATTTGCCGGTTCGAACACGTGCGCCGACGCTCCCGTCACACCCTACCACCACCACCAACACTACCACCCGCAATCCGGGGAAGAGTAGGGCGTGGACCCCGTAAAAGGCCAAGGAGCGCTCTCAAGACATCAGTCATTTTTCGACCATCAGTAGACTCAGAATTCGACTCCATCATTCGTCACAACACAACAGTCAGACGCCCAAAACGCCGCCACGCTGATCGATCCACCGATGCCGTTGCAGCCGCCGACGTCGCCATAGCCGCCGCTGCCGCTTCTACAACCGCCGCTTCTACCGCCGAAGCTTCCGTTGTCGCCGCTTCCGGCGCCGCCGTCGCTGCCACTGCCGCCGCAGCCATCGCCGCCGCTTCCGTTGCCGCCGACCCACCAGTCACTCATCCGCGAACTCGCCTGGCATCCCCGTGCTTCAGGAACATTATGTGAATTGTTGGTGACTATTTACTTTTCGTGACTGTTTACTGTTTGTGACATTATTTTTTTACTTTTTTTTGCTCCCGTGTGTATATATTTTTAATCTTGAACTTTGAATATTTTTTGTAAATGCCCCCATCCCGTGTTTCTTGTGCTGTGCCAGCTAGCTGGAGGTCAACGAGGGTGGGTTCTTCACCCCGCGCTGCGCCCCCCCCGTGACAACTGATGGATGAACTGTCAAGGAAACTTTGTAGTAATGTTTATTTATTAACTATGCTCAAAAACTCACTGTCTGACTTAGTCTTAAAATCTGCATATTTTGTACTGGTTCGGAGCCATATATCTTACGTAATTTTGGCATGGGGCTATTCTATTATAGTCTTTAGACTACAGCACAAATCAATTAGAAGTGGACAACATTCAATTTTGAGAAGACTGTAGGAATTCATTTATAAAACTTGGTATATGTAACCGAGTCATTTTAGAATGTCTCTGTGATGTTCACAAACATATTGGTGGATATACCGTGAGATCAAAAAGTAGAAAATGGTTGGCAACCCTTAAAACATAACCTAACTAACAGAAGTTCAGTGGAGTCACTATAATAGGAATTTTGGCATGGAAAAGCCTGAAATTTAAATAAAACATATTTGATGGTTCCTCTGTCTTCGGCATTTTTGAAAAAAATTGTTTTGCAAAATCTTTTAATCATTACTTTACACACATCAACATATGACATAAAATCACTTTTCACATACACATCAAAGTTAAGCCTAGGAAATAGTTATTTGTCTACCAAGTGTGGAAAGTGCTAGTTTACCGCACGACGTGCAGATTGTTGATCGAGGCGCAGCCGAAATCAGCAAGCACATAAGTACTTGTGTTGTTAAATGTACCTTAACGTAACTTGTTGCTAAGGAGTTATTGGCATGCTAACATTACAGGATAAAATAAATATTACATTTACACATTTGTCATCTCTGCAGGACAAAGAATTGTCATCTGCATTTTGCAAAATTTCCGGACAACCAAAGATTTTTTAAATAAAATTGAAAACCCTCACTTGTTGCAGAAGCTATAATTAACATAAATCAAGACGAAATGTAATCTAAATATGTGAATTTTTAACCTATTCATGCAGCTTTTCGTCTTTATTTAAATCATTTTCTTAAATTTAAAACGTCGATGTAATTATTTTGATTTTTAAATCAATAAATCCTTATAAATATTTCACCCCGTTTATATTTACATTGAGGATCATTTGCAAAACTTGCGTCACCGCCGCCGACTCTTCAGTATTTATCAAATGCAAAGGGCGTACTTGAAATTTATGATTTGGCGTGGATTCCGGGTCGCATTTTTTTCCATCGCCACTCCGACGACGCTGCGAACAATTTTAATGCTACATTTATTTTACGCCGAGAAATAATCGTTAAGGGAAGAAGGATATAAAAGAGACAATTACATTCTCCGAGAATAATGTCCTTACTCTTCCAGCCATGAAGTTTCCAATAGAATATCACTTCGTGACTATTATCTCCGCATCAACAAAAAGCGTGTGTCTATGTGTGTGGAATATCTATTTATTCCCCCTCCTCCTCCCTCCAATATCGTACTTTATAAATTGTCTTCGAAGGGAATATACATTACAATGGAATTTCGATCGATTTTAGAATGGTCGGATAATTTACAGACAATATCCCTTCCTAAATCGATTTTTACTCTATTGTGCTATAAATTGTATCTTGACCTCAAGACCTATGTACACGCTTTCCTGGCCTTTATGACAAAATGGTAGGGTGTACGTATCCCCTTTTGAATATACGCTGTTAAAGCTTATTAATTACAAATTTAATATGAAATTGTTGTATATTAATCATTATTACCCTTCAATACTCACAGATGGCATCGCTACATGAAACCTGCTAGTATTAATAAATAATATAGTTCGTACACCTCATTTTGTACATCCAATTAACACTTTTTGAGCGGGTGCTATGACCAAGGTGACTTGCCTGAGTAGCGGGTTGGATTTGCAACGCAAGCGAAAATATTGCGCACACCGCCCAAGACTCGATCAATTATTTTCAGTAAATAAATTATTGCATATTTACAGTATACGCAAAGATGCATAGTTTAGTTTTCGTTTTAAATTACATTCCTGTATGTGCTGAGAAAAATGTGTAGTATATTCCTGAAAAATGAATGGCATGCCCCATTAAAAAAATGTATAGACAGCGCATTAAATATTCAGGGAATAATGGCCCCTTCTAAACACACACACATTTAATGATATCGCCAGCGCTCGAACAAAGGGTCCCTTTTCCCAGAAGGGAGAGCCCGGGCGAATAATATATTAAAACTTTTTAAGTGAAAGTTTTCCGCCCCAATACAAGTTCCCGACTCGGGGCCGGGAAATTTTCAATAAGATTTTAAAATTCAATAAACCCCCTCAATTCGACCACACGGATTCCGTTCAATGCATGAATTTGTTTAATATTATGGATTTTGCGGAGCCACGAGGGAGCAGACGGGATGACGCAATTGAAAGTTTGCGCACGTAAAGAGGGAAAAAAGGGGCGACGTTTCCACTCGGAGGCAGGGGCGCAATATTGAAACAGTTTCTTTTTTGGCGGATGCACGCCCGCCACTTCTTACGAATCCCATTCACAATGCGAAACTAGATTAACGTGAATACGCTCCGAAGAATATTCATATTTAGATTTTTTTCTTTGCGCAAAAATAGCTTGAGTTTAGAGAAGCAAGTAGTTGCCGCTGTTTACTAAAATTACTACTAAAACAAAGCAAAGTAGAAGGTAACTGGAAAGTCAGAAAATGCACAGCACGTTGCTGTTTAAAAATTGATTAAATAAAACAAAAACAATTACATTCACCCTGAATAGGTGAAATGAAATGAATTAAGATTAGATCACGTGTTTCCTTGACCTACATATTGATTCGGCACAGAGAAGGGATTGTCATGGGTCATTTCTTGCAAAAAAAGCTATCGAAAGTAACATTTGCCCTGCAAAAACTCGCGGGAACAGTTTTAAGTGCTACGCTACTAACTGCAAATTTTCAATACTTTAAGTCCATTTTGAAGTAAGTCATTCTGGTATGGGGCAATCGCATATTTTCCACGCAAAAGAAAGCAATCCGTATTTTGACTGATCTTGGGCATCAAGGTGATTGTAAAAGTCCTTTTTCAAATTTTAGGATTGTAACATTATCATCGCTCTTTATATTAGAATCTTCTTTATATACAAAATTGTCCAAGCAAATATAAGCATCTTGACTATTCCTAAGACCAACTAAACCTTGTATAGGTGTAAAACATTTTGTTATAGACTTCTACAGTAACGTACCACTTCATTGAAAATTTTGCTTTCAAAGGAGAATGCAGGAAGTATTATTCAAAGATCCAATAGATGCATTTTTGGCCTCTGAAATTGCTATGTTATAATTTTCAAATTGTTTAATAATATTTTAATGTGTTATGTGATTGTAGTAATGTAAACATTTCTTTTTAAATATTTACTATCTTTTATACATTTTGAAATTTACCCAATACTGTTTTATATTTTGCGTGTATCGTTAGCTTGAGTAATACTTATGTGATTACCAATAAATCATTATTATTATTATTATTAAATACAAGAAAACCTTTAGAGACTACTTGTGGTCAATTACACCGACTCATTGAGGCCGGTCAAGGTGGGCACAGGGCGGGCGCAGAGCGCAAAAATGGTCTCATTGGCGAGAAAAACCTAATCAGAGAGTTTAGATTGGGGGCGGACAGTGCTAACCGCCTTAAGGATGCCATCAACATAGTGGAGGCTGATGAGGCCCGAATTACAAGCGGTAGCAAGGCAGCGATCAAAATTAAAATTAAGAGCCTTGGGAAGGATACCACATCAGAGATCCTTCTTGAAGTCGTCAAGTTTAAGGAGAATCAAAAGACCTGCATGGTTAAGTGGATACGTAACTATGAGGCGAACCTAAAGACTGCTCTGATCAAGGGCCCATGTGGCGATATGGCAACGTTTCTCGTGAAGAAACTTCCCATAGGCTGGACCAAAGGCAAGATCAAGAAGTGCCCTGCTAAACCCCAATCTTGCAAGAGTTACAGTGGTTTTCTCAGCTTTTGCTGGTTAGTGAGCCCAACCTCTCCAAGCTATATACAGATACATAGCATTGGGACGTGGCTATTGTGGTGCGTGACCGTCGTACACTCAAGATGATGGCCTGGGGTCTTCAGTCATGTGCAGATGTGAACATTTGATGGCATACAGCTGTTACATATCACTAGACTACGGCCAGGCATGGTTACTGGAAGCCCAGCGTGTATCTTTATCACTAGGAATTTCAACGCGAAGTCGACGCAATGTATCTCCTCCTCATACAGACATCAAGAGGAAGGCCATTCTGGAGCTCTTTGCATCGCTTGACCTCTCCATTTTCAATACTGGATAAATTCCCACCTTTGAACAAAGACCATCCCAATCATACCTAGACCTAACACCGACCACTCAAAACCTGCCCGCACAAATCTGAGGCTGGTCTGCGATTGCTGAGCTATCACAAGTATGTGGAGTTCAGACCAATCAGCCTCACGTCTTTTCTTCTAAAGGCTGTGCGACAATTATATCAGGGAGCAGTGTTGCTTGAACAGCAAAGTGCACCTAAGCAAACACGCATACATGCCTGGGAAATCGACTAAGTCGGCCCTTCATCATGTGAAGGATCCCTGGCGAACAAACAGTCAGCCCTAGGAGCCTTCATAGACAGGCTTTTGATAAAGTCTTCTACGCCAATATAGAACAGGGTCTAGATAAACTCGCGGTCCCCACAACTATCATTGGATGGGTCGAGGCCATGCTAAGGAATAGAACTGTAACTGCCTCAATAGGTAAAGAAAGCCAAACAATAGCTGCCACAAAAGGATGTGCAGAGGGCGGGGTGCTATCTCCTCTTCTGTGGAATGTCGTTGCGGACGGCTTACTACGGCAACTAAACAACGCAGGATACCATGCTGTGGGTTATGCAGATGAGGTGGTAATCCTACTCATTGAAAAACACGAGAGTGTTCTGTCTAGCCTAATGCAGAACGCTCTCAAAATCATAAAGGAATGGTGCGGAAAAGGTCACTCTCGGTTAATCCCAAGAAGACAGAATTATTACTGTTCACAAGAAAAATGAAGATCAACACAGGTAGACTTCCCAAACTTTTTAATAACCAGTTATGGTTGGCGAAAACCTTGGTATTATACTTGGTATTATGCTTAACTGGAAGAACCACCTAGAACACAAGCTGAAAAAAGCCTGTGTCATCTTCTAGGACTAACCTGGGGTCTTAAACCAAAGGTAGCCCGGTGGCTCTACATTGCAATTGCCAGACCAGCTCTGATATACGCAGCGATAACCTGGCGGCCGAGAACTAACCAATCGGTAACCAGGAAGAAGCTAAACCACCTACAACGATTGGAAACTCTACTGAACCTGACGCCCTTTCACATACATGTAAGGGAGGTGGCAGTAAGCACAGCCTTAAGACTAAAGGCAAATGGTACGTGGAGCCCGACAGCAAACGGTATGAGACACGGGAGAATACTATGACAGGCGGGATCAACCATGCCTGAACTCAAAGAATCCTTCTACAGTGTCCCACCGAGACACCTGTTTAAGCGGTAATACGAAATTAAAGATCAGATTGATGATAAACCAGAAATCACCTTTTATACCGACGGGGCTAAGAATCATGAAGGCGCAGGGGCAGGCATTAACTGCCAGGAACTTGACCTCAGACTCAGCATCCCCCTAGGTAGGAATGTGACGATTATTCAAACGGAACTTTTCGGGATAATTAAAGGTACTCGGAAACTATCGGAACTGGCAGTCTCGAACTTGTTCCTCACTAACAGCAAATCAAGCATAGCTGCGCTATCGAGACCAATGGTGGCCAGCAACATAATACTAGATTGCAAGACAAGCTCTGGACAAACTCGCCGCAACCAACAGAGTCACAATATCCTAGATTAAGGGACATTCAAATAATGAAGAGAACGACTGGGCCGATAAGCTAGCCAAAAGGGCTGCCCTGCAAAGGGAAGGCTCCAAGGCTTTGTCACTGGCACCACTCACTATCTTCGAAATACTTAAAGGAAACTCCCCTGAAGAACACAAAAAGGAATGGCTACAAACTGACAAGTATGTGGTCGCCAAAAATGCATCCACTCACCAACACCAAAGCTGAGCAGGAAATACATTGAATTACCAAGAAGCCATTTGCGGCTGCTAATCGGTACCTTTACTGGGCATTGCAAACTAAACAAACACCTCCGTAACATAGGGGTGGTAAAAGATCCCCTATGTCGGAAATGCGAGCAAAAAGAAGGGACCCTAAGACACATTCTGTGTGAATGTGAGTCACTGAACCAACTCAGGTGGTCCGTATTCGAAGAGGAGTGGCCAGATTAGTCACAACTGGGCAACACTTCACACGGCCAACTACTTGACTTCGCAAGAAGGTTGGCTTGAGGAGTAGGGCTCAGGAGGTGGCACAAAGGACCAACGAATGGTCTAAGTGCTGCAATTAGTCGCCCTCCACAAACCATTAAGTGGAATTTAGGGCCAAGAACAGGGCCTCAGCGACACCTGCGAAGCCTCACTGGGTGATAGATAGACTCTGAACCTCTGAGAGCATTACTTAGTAGCACTCAAGTCTTCGTCAATACCAGCGCCGAGGAGGCTGCAGACCATTCGCAACAAAGATACAGGAAGCCTGCTCTACGCAAAGCATCCACTTGTGGACTGGCAGAATGAAGTCCCTTCGCTACGTTGGCATTACCGCCCAACAAAGGCTGGCCCATGCAAGACATATCGGCGAGCTGTGTAACCTACATAAAACTATGAAGCGAGAACTGCGCCTAGAGATCAAGCGCAGAAAAATATGATGCGAGGAGTTCGAGAATGACCAATGACGTTTTGGTTAAAGCATCCTACGGAGAAAGCTTAGAGCGGTAAAGTTTGACCCTGATATCCTGGATCCAAAATCTACACCTGAAAGCTTTGGCACACGGATGGCGAGAGTGGGGTTTTGGCTTCACAATCCTTCGGGAAAAGTTTGAGGCGATCTTGGGCCCAATATTTTGGTGCTGTGGCACCGGACTTCTTCCCACCTGGCCAGCAATCAATGGCCTTCCAGTTCGGCAATGCATCGTCATTAGACTTATCGCAGAAGTAGATGTGGCCAATACAGTTAGCCAGGAAAAAACACCAGGTCCTGACAGCCTTTTGAGAGAAATCATCAAGATGTCAGGGAGCGAAGCTGATAAAAACGTGCTTCCAAAAAGGTGTTGCCCCAGCAGGCGTAAGAGGATGAGGCTAGTTTTAATCCCCAAACCTGGGAAATCATCAGATAGAACAATCGCCTACCGTCTTCTTGCTGGACTTCATCGCAAAGGTCATCCAAAAGAGGTAGTCAATCGATCAGGTTGTTATATTGAGAGTGACGAGCAGTTACCACCTTCACAATAGGGGTTGGTATATAAAACACTGTCTGGTGCCTTTAAGATTTATATTCTAAATATATTGTTCAATTTGCATGACCTATTCGTCGTTTCGACTCTAAATTGACACTAATAATTGACGGCTTGGGGTATATCTTTGTCCCTAACCGTAACATAAGTGTAGACCATTGAGAATAGAGTGGACTGTGACAGTGAACCAATAAAAAGAAAAAACACAAATATTTATATAGAACAGACGAGTAAAGCTATGCGCACACTTGTCGGAATCGGATGGACGGCACGCATCGGCAAAAATTGCTTAACACAGTTGTAAACGAGTCAACGAACATTTATCGGTACGGCACGGAACGGATTAATGTGCGTTGACTCGTTTACAACTGTGTTAAGTAATTTTTGCTGATGCGTGCCGTCTGTCAGATTCCAACAAGTGTGCGCGTAGCTTAATAAGAAACAACATATGTGTTAGATTCGATTAAATTAAATTAAACAGAGCCGATTGGCTGTGGCGAGTCTTACATCACTGATTAGGTCTTTTGTACTATACCTCATTTAATAACCAGGCGGACTAAATCAAATTATAGCCGCCAAAATACGTTGTTGTGATTGGCCAATCGGGTGCCGTTTTTAGACAGGCCCAAATGGCTTAAAACAGTAATGGCCGTTGTTATGATCAGCTGATCTCTAACCGATCCATGTGTCTTACCGTTTTCACGCATTTCGCCTCAGTTTTTGTGTTTTTAGCCAGTTATTTCTACTGTTGATAGTGTAAGAATCGATTCCTCTCATCCGCGATTTTCGAGGAAATAGTTATTTCATTTTTAACTACTGATAAATACCCAGCACAAGTTTGATGTCATTTTCGACCCCTAAGAAACGGAAATGCTTGGATTTTAGAGCATTAACGCTCCAACAATTCAAAATTATCTTATATAAAGCTTTAAAACAAGAGGCTTTAAAACCTACTGCCGTCGCATACAAAATTGTGATTCATTAGGCAAGTGTGGCGCAAGTTATTGCAATATGGAATCAAATCATAAACATACATTATATTTAGGATTGTGGAGTTTCACACAATTAGGGGGTGAAAGGAGATTGGGGCAGTAACAAGTCCTAAACGTCTTGGAGGACGTCCAGCGACCGAACATATCTACAAATTCTGCGTGTGGAAAATTGTACATAGATTTTTTTTTTAATAAAATGGATACATTGGATTAAATTTTGATTAAATTAAAGGATAGAGATGACCGCCAATGACGTCCCGTTAAACATTATATAAATTAATGAATGAGATTCATTTTAAGTAAGTTATTATACGTTTTTAAATAGCAAATTTATTTACTTTAATAAAATTTTATTTCACGACAATCTAGTATTTATATTTCAAATCTTTTACGGAATTATATGTATTTTTAAAATACACCTACTATTTCAATCCACTTTATATGTAAATAAATATATGTACAACTTGAGTTTTTCAGTATGCCCCTAAATTCTTAAGAGGGTCTCATACTTACTTTAATTATTATTTTAATATTATATATTACATCATTGAGTATATGATCAAGAAAGTATGCCTAGAATTAATTTATGTGTTGGTATAAATGTTGAATGAATGTTATGGATAAAAGACATTGAAACCATTTTATTTTTACCGCCAAAACATGTCTGGTTACTTTTCTGGTTACTTTTTATAGTGTAAACGTGACTTTCGCATTTAGTCCGCCTGGTTATTAAATGAGGTATAGTACCCTACTGTTAACAGTTTCACAGGAATTCAGCTTACTTGGGAGGCAATGCCCTATTCCGCTCTGCCGTTATCGCCATTCCTCCGGTTAGTGTCTCCAAACACATGTATTACTAGGCACGAAATGCAGAATTGCATCTTTAAAGTCTGAGAACTCAACGGCTGAAGATTTACATTTACAAGTTAATTGAAAATGATTATTAAAATTATCAAAATATATTGTGGGTAACATTAAGGATTCGCTTATATTTGGTATAAATCTTTACAATAAGGTGGACGACTGTGGAGCTGTTCAGTTGTAACAGAGAATGCACGGCCCATGTGCTTACTGCGGTAAGTAATAAACACCAGAGACTCGTAAAAATGTGCGTGCTTACGTGCGTATTTTTAATGTTTGGCAATACCTCGAGCAGATAGGCGACTGACTCTTTCGGGCTAAGCTGGAATTACTAATGGATGCAATATTCACGATATAAATATAGAAATTTAATTGCAGCGCGAAGCGGAAGTGGAAGCACAGCGTGATTATCACGTTGGACATCCAAAACGCATGTAATACCCTTTTTTCAGGGCGTGTTGACCACGCACGACCAACAGTGATCCCTCTGAATTCAGAAGACCGGCAGGAACGCCAGAGGCTGTCTCTGATGTACTTCGGGATAATCAGAAGGTTAAATGATTTTTCGAAACTCCTGTCACACAATGCGCTTGTGTGTGTGTGTCATTTTTCGAATCATCGAAAATACATTTTTTCGCATTCGTTTTTGAATTTCCGCGCTGAGAAATGAATGACGCGATTGTGTCCAAATCAGACGAAATATGGGAAGAAATAGGTAGTGCTGTCGGTTTGAAGGCCACAATCGTGTATTCGTATGTGTGCAGTGATATTTACCAGATTCGCGGTCAGTTATTTGGATGTGAAAACCCTGTCACCGAAGAAGAATCAGGAGAAAAAAGTGTCAGCGCACAAGAACTGGATGCATCAATTGTATCATTGGAGAGAAGTGTCGACTGCGATGACAAATTTTCATTCTGAATACGAAAGAACACATTTGAAGAACTGATCACGGAGGTAGAGCACTACATAACAAAGAATGAGCGGAAGGAATAAAAGAAAAAATATAAATTGCGGGAAGGAGCTTGGGCCGATTAAATGTCGCTGCATATATTCAATGCCATCAAAAAACATGCAGTACATTTCGACAGCCACACAATTTATAGAGACAAGAGTGGGGGCAATTTTGCAGGTAAGTGAACATCTTTCTGACATATACAGATGCAGGCACAGGTATGTATAGATGATAGATATGTACTTTTCCAGCACATTGTAACTGTGGAGCCAAAATTTACGGCGAAATGACAATTCAGGAGATGTCCATACCCAGGTATCCTGCTCGTTCCAAAAGCAAGGCGATGGAAAACATGTGGGAAAAGGCTTCGAGGGAGCAAACACTTGGAAGTTGGATGTGCACTTTCTAAGCAGTCAGCTGATATTTTTATTGCGTCGCAGAAAATGATTTATCAAAGATCGGGAGATCTTGAACCGACGGCTTGAAGCCGTTTGAAGCACCAGATGATAGTCGCAGAATACCTGGACAAAAATCCTGTGACTGCGTTGCAAATAATGGAAAACAGTCCATTGGGGAAAAACAGTATTCATGAGATCGGGATCGATCCATTTTTTTGTGCATTTACATTCAGCTCATCAGAAAAGGTTATGGAATCATTTCGCCGATAAAACCCCGCTACTTATAGATTCAACGTCAGGAATAGCGCAAAAAATTACAAAATTTGATGGCAGCAAAAGTCATACTCCATAGCTACATTGCCGTAATCAATGGACAAGCTGGTCAATTCACGGTTTCTGCAGCAATAAGTGAGAGGCAAGACACACTTACAACAGCAACCTGGCTTTCAAGATTCCTGCAGAGTGGGGCAAAGTACCCAAAGCAAGTATTTTGCTCTCTCTCTCTCTCTCTCTATCTCTATCTTTCTCGTACAGAGTCGCCGAAAAATTCACCCATTCCTGTCCTTTATGTTTTCCAGGTTTGCGATTCTTCCCGAGCTCTTCTGACCGCGTGTATTTCTAGTTATACAAATTTTCTAAGAATAGAAGATTATTGCGATTTTTTTTTATTGGATCCCATTGCCGCTGACAAAATGCCTCTTATTTCAATTGATGTGGCCTATTATCTGAAAAACTGGGCCGATTTTTTGAAAGAAGAGCGCAGAAATATTAAAGTTTTTTTTTTATTTAGCTAGTATTGGACAGCTCATTACCTCTAAGGCTTCAGATGCAGCCAAGGAATTAATTTTATGCCTGCTCCGATGTTCCCTATCGGAGACAGATGGAAAAAATTGCCCCAGCAAAAAAACGGAATGTCAAAAATCCAAATCGAGAATTCGATTGCAATGCAGCGCAACCTCTTTCTCCGGGAAATATCACGGGAGATGAGGATGAGGAAGACACAGATGATCAAGAACTAAAGAAGAAAAATACAATCTGGAAAAAATGGGCGATGGATTTACGTAATGAAACTGAAGAGAAAATTGCGTCCGATATTGGCACTCACGACAATCCCCATTATAACCCTGAATTTGCACGCCGCTTAGTAAGAGAAATCCGCCATTTGCCGATGTAGTCGCTTGTTTATACCCGATTTTCAAGGGAAAACAGAAACTCGAGTTCTTCCGTCGAGTCGGAATTTAATAAAATAAAAAAATATATTCTCGAAAAAGAAAACGGGGCGGGTAGATTCTACAGTCCAAAAATTGTGTGATCAAAATGAAAAATTTAATTGATATCAATGAGAAAATAGACTAGTTTGATCGATTATAACGGTGTTCTTATAGTAACGAAAAATGGAGCAGTTGCATCTTTTGCTTAGTTCCGGCTAAACATCGTTTTACAAAGATTTAAATAATGTAGTTGAACCCCTTTTTGCAGATGATTTTTCAATCACTTACACAATATCAATATGTGGAACCTTCTTAATTGGCCTCTGACCCATTTTTAACATCTCAGCACATACTCCATTAACATAACAATAAAAATGCGATTGCTGCACTCCATCGATCACTGAGCGCTGTGTTAAATAAAATTAAAATTGCGTTTTAGAGCGCAATATCTTTAAACAACATCTAGTTTTAATGTACCTGGCAATATAGTTTAATCTAAAAGTGTAAAATAATGTATTCAAGATGGCGTCTCTCCGGAGGCCGGGTGGCAGAGTGTACCTAGCGTGACTATATATTTAAAAAGTACTTTCCACTATTTATACCAACCATAAATTATATCCACCTCCTCCTCTGAAGGGAGACACTCGGTTCAGGAATAAACGCAAAGAAGATATTTATGATGCAGAGTGAGACGTTACTTCTACCCCCGATCATGCCCCGGCACGGAAAACTTCTATAACGGACCTAAACCCGTGTCGAAACATGGAATTCGTTTCGCGATCGTATCAATCGCGAACAAAGGAGGAAACAATTGTCGGCCAAAGAGGAAAAGATTCCGAGAGAAAGATATTGCCGTAATTAAAACTTAATTATGATTCCGTGAAACTATGCAGTTTCGCGCCCGAGTTGCCCGCTGTAAATTGAAACGTCGGCGATGATTGATGGAGTTGAATTCGCTCGTTAATACAGCCCAAATTGGACGACTCTCTAATCACGTGTATGTTTAATTGGGAAAATTTCAAATCGAACGAGGGCCAGTGTTTACGCTACAATATGATTTTTCCCTGGGGACACAATTTATACTCATCTGGCGGGGCAATTTGATTGATGCAATGAATATTTTTTTGTGACGCTGCCAATTATTGTTTATAGAGATGTGTAAAGTACTGTTATTCAATGAGCTGGTATTAGTGTCAATTTGATTTATTGATGCTAACAGAAAATATTTTCTAGTTATATTACCTCAGATAATTTTTACCATTCTCTGGAATGTAAACATGTGTTACGTTTCAAAATGCACCTAATGTTGGTTCGCTTAATTGTTTTCTTATATTTCTATATTAAGTATAATGGGTTGCCTATGGTGAATCAACGGTTATATTATTTTCCCACCTGAGCTCTTCTTTCCAGGTTCGTTATCATTATATTTATTTTTTTGTTAGTTCTTGATTTTTAATTTGGAACGCGTTTCGATCGTTCTATTTTACGTGAGGTGTAATCGAGTAAAGTCGTGGAGAATTATTTTGCTGATTAAAGTTGTGATTTAGAATCACACCGAAGATTTCGGGGTTGGTTAATTAGCAATTTAAGAATCGATGCCGTTCTTGTATTTAAACGCGTGATAATCAACGTATAGTTGGATTTTTAATTCCCCGGCGAAATATACTCGCACCACGTGGTTCTAAAAGCCCCCGTTCTCGGGGTAAGTAATTTCTATCTCAGTAATTTTCTTACGAGACGTTTTTATTTTATTTAATTTTATGTAGTGTTTTTCGTCTGGTTACCAGTTTATGGTATTTCTTGGGTTTTTTTTTTGTTTCGTCGACCACGTGTTGGAAAATTCGAGTACGTGTTATCTAGAGGTTTTCCGGATTCAATCTCTCCACGTGAGGAACCTTTCTGCGTCTTGAGGCAAACCGGAGTTTCATCTGGAATCCTCTGGTCAGTGTGTTGTTCCTTATCATCGTTCCGGGCGTGTTCCGATTGTTCGTGCCGGTGATATCGTCTACGACGGCGTGCGTGATCATCTTTGGAGCGGAAGACGGAAACAGCTGAAGTGGATGAGTAGAAAGGGTATCCCGGGATAAGATGGTCAAAATGCCACCCGACACAGATTTTTAAATAAATATGATAATAACCACATAATAATAGATGCGATAACAGAAAATCGATAATTAACGGGGTAGCTTGACCTTACAACAATGTTTTGCATTGTCATAATCGATAACAGAAAAACGGTAATTAGGTGAGTAGCTTTTAAGGTTATGAAAACATGATGTTCATGACATTACGTCACTGTCATTAAGTTTTAATTTTTACAATTACTCTTGTAGCAAACCAAACTATTCAGCTTGTAATAAACCATAACTTTTCCTGATCCTTATTATTATTTCATTCGATAAATTATCTACCCAAATATACCGCGAGCTTGGATGAATTATCAAAAACACATTTTTTTCGTACCTTTTACCATTTAGTAATTCATCTCGACATAACATTTGTTGTCAACTGGTTATTTACCTCGAGCTGAAGCTCTCGGTTAATAACCAGACAACAAATGTTATTGTCTCGTTAAATTACCAGGTAACAAGGTACTCAAAAAACAATTTTTTGATAATTAACCACGATCTAGGTATATTACTACCGAAAATATCATTACTTGTGCCATTAAACCAAAGTAGCCGTAAGCCGTATATCAAAAAACCCCTGCAGGACCCAGGAGGGGTTTTTCAAATATATATATATTTTTTAACCAATAAAAAATTATTTCAAAAATCTAAAAAAATTCACATATATTAGCGACCCAAATACAAAATTGGGTGATTTTTTTCAAGGTCAGTAAAGGTCATTTTGGGTATTAAAAAAATTATAGAAAATTAAAAAAAAAATTATGGCCGCTAGTCTAAGAGCGGCGGAAAATTATATTTCGGCATATGATTGCTATCAATAAATATCATCTATCTTTTTTTTCATCTCTCAACGTTTGGTGCGACATCTTTAAAAATTCGAATAACTAATATTTTTACGATATTTTGACATTTTTAATTTATTTATTAACAATTGAACAGTAATTTTATGTAAAATTATTGATAATATTTTAGTATTCATAATTTGTTTTTTTTGGTTTCGTAGAAACAACCTCATTTTTTGACTAAATATGACCTTGAAATCCTTGAAAAATAAGATTTTATTTTTTTAACCATTAAAAAATTATTTCAAAAATCCGAAAAACTTCACATTTACCGCGTGACCCAGGGATCTGTAAAAGCCCCATAACTTATTTGCTATTTGAGATATCGACTTCTAGTTTTCTTGAACTGGTACCCACACTTATCCTGCATATTTTAAAAATGTATGTTTTTGTACAGGGTGTCCCAATATACATAACAGACCAAAGTTATGTTTTTTTTAAATGAAATACCCTATATTTTATACTTTATTTTCAACACTCTTGAGAAGCTGATAACAATAGTATCAGATAGTATGGGTCTATTATGGACGGTTGGTTAGTTATGAGCAAATTTGTGGCAAAAACAAGGACACATTGAAAAAATTGCAGAAGCGCTCCTAGCAAAGCTAGCGTCATTTTTTATATACTAAAAAAATTTCCACATCACGAAGAATAATACAAATCGGCTTTGGTTCTTTTTTGTTCATACTGCTATACAGGGTGTCAACATTCGCAAAATAATGGATAACTATTTTTTTTTAAATAGAACACCCTATATATCTTGCCACCAATGTATGGAATTTTTAATAAGCTTTCCAATGTAAAAACATTTTTCTTATGTTACCTCCTGCTCATTTTTCGATTTTTAGCCAAAATTATGCATTTCCTGAAAAAATAATAGGAGACCAAAGTTGTAGAGCGGAAAATTTCCGATCGATATGAGTCTTTCGACTTTTCCAAGTAATACCGTGCACGATTTTTTTTACAATCGGTAATTGCAGAAAGGCATTGTAAAAATTAAATTTAACAATTTTTAGCGCCCTTTTGGACTTTTGGATTTAGAAAGAAATATTTTAAATAATTTCCGCGGTTTTTTGACAGTTTGTATTTGTTAAATTACTTGGGTGTAGTGTCCCTGTTAATACCCTTACATAATTACGTTAAAGTTATTGTTCAACAAATTTGTTCTGCATGTAAAATAGTATATTGTACAAAGAGCATATAATGATGGCTATTAATCACGAGAACGATGTTTGCGGAACGAGCCGCAGGCGAGTGGAGTAAATCGTTCGAGTATAAAATTACAATGACAATAAAAATTAAAATTAAAATCAAAATTAAAGTTGTAATTACAATTACAATTGAAAAAAATAAAAATGAAAGTTAAAATCAGTATTAAATAGGGTAAACAAAATAGTACCATAAATCGCGTTGTGTGAATAAAAGCGCGAATTAGCGTGTTTAACAACCTTATTAAACACGCAAATGCGCTTGCGTGTTTAATATGGTTATTAAATACGTGTTTAATGAAATTGAGTGTTAAATGTACCCATTAATGCTGCCCATACAATTAAATAATGCGCACATTATAACATTTTTGTGAACAAATAATATTAATCTTTGCTCCGCAATGATTAAATGTGGTGACTGTCGTAAATGGCTTCACGTTTCTTGCAGCGACTTGGATGCGTTTAGATTGAAATTTTTAAATATTCTAATTTTGCGTCTTGTAATAAATCCTTGGAATCGACGACAATTTCCTCGATTTTAAAACAGCAATTCTCTGAATTTAAAAGGGATTTTCTGGAGAGTTTTAATAACGAAACTAAGCTTTATGAATAAATTAAAACAGTTGGTATTGATAACCGCAGATTAAGAAAAGATCTTTAGCAATTAAAAGCAGGTAGCGTGAAAGATCCAATGAAATTAACCACCAATATAGTAAATTAAATTAATGAGCAAAGCGAAAGCTCTACCAACATTATGATTTTTAATGCACCCAAATCTGACAAAGCGTCAGTTGCAGGTAAAATTGCTCACGATAATACTCTGGTCAATACGCTTCTTAGTCCGATTCATCCAACTGTCCTGCCTGTGAGGAGGATGATTATTAGGTTAGGAAAGGTAAACAATAAAATTAAGGTAACTTTTTTTAGTTGATGTAGAACTCTGAAATTTCTTGGCAATAGTTGATGTATCTTGATATACAATTAAGTAAATTTTGAAGGGCAAGTGTCACTTCTAAAAGAAAATATCTCTATCTCTTTCATATCATCTGAGAGTTTATTTTAGTTTACCTTATTTATCGCATTAGTTTGCAGTCTTTTATTGTTTGACCTAATTCTTAGTGCCTTAAAAAATGCCGCGAGTGCGAAGGCGTAGAAAATTTCATCAATTTACACCATTTGAAAGAGGACGAATTATCGCAATGCATGAGGCTGGTTTAGGATTCCGTGAAATTAGCAAACGTGTTGGTGGACCACACGTCAGTGTAAGTCGAATTTGGAGATATTGGCAGGAAGAAAGTCTAGAAGCTCGCCGTAGAAGCAGTGGACGTCCCAGAGTGACACAAGAACATGAAGGCGACTCTTAAGGAGAAGAGGAATTCGAGATCCTGCAGAAACAACACGATCTATTGCAATAAATTGGTTAAGAGCAATTGGTCATAGAGTCTCTATGAGCACCTTTTATAGGCGAATATGCTCTTTTGGTATGCGGTCTTGTCGTCCTTATTTTCCTCTACCTTTAACAATTCAGCATAAGGCCAACAAGCTGCAGTGGAGCCAGGACCGACAAGACTGGGATCATCAATGTGTAGAAATTATCTTCAGCGACGAATCCAGATTTTGTTTATGGCACTCTGGCGGACGTTTAAGGGTTAGACTACCTAGAGGTCAAAGACAAAATTTACAATTTGTTCAACATCGTCACACGGCATCAATTCCTGGTGTAATGGTTTGGGGGGAAATATGCTACGGAGGAAGGACGCCTTTAATATTCATTCTGGGCACATTAAACGCGCGCTGTTACATTAATACAATCTTGGAACCCATTCTACTTCCATTCATCCAAGACCATCCAAGGGCAATTTTCCAGCAAAATAATGCGTGATCTCATACTTCTAACGTAACTACAGACTTCCTAGAGCTAAACAGGATTAATCGTTCGCCGTGGCCATCGAGATCTCCCGACTTGAACCCCATAGAACATGTCTGGGATATGATGGACAGAACATTGCGTCGTTTACAGCATCCTCCAAACACTTTAGATGAACTGCGTCACCAGCTTCAGATAGCCTGGGATGACCTATCTCAGGATGCATTAGACCATCTGATTTCTAGCATGCCCAGAAGGGTTGCTGAATGTATAAAAGTACCCAGAGATGTAACGCATTATTAATTATTTTCTTAATAAATATTATTATTTTTCTATAAAAATTTAATCAATTGTATATCAACATACACTAACTATTTATAAGAAATTTCAGAGTTCTGAAACTCTTCAGGGTGGTTCATTTTTTTTAAACCCAGTATATATGGATTGCAATTCCAATATTATCACCACAAATTGTGGGCTACCTCAAGGGTCTAATCTGAGTCCCTTATTATTTCTTACATTTGTTGATGATGTTTCCTAGCTCCTGGATTGTATTTTTTTATGTATGCTGATGATCTCAAGTTGCATAGTACTATTAAGGATATCAAATATTGTGAACATTTATAATTTAATCTCAGAAAATTGTCTAATTGGTGCACTTTAACTTATAGTGGATTACGTAATACATATAACTGTAATTATAAACTTAATGACACACTTAATTGTAAAGTGGAGCGTTTTAGTGATTTAGGTATTATATTTGATAATAAGTTCAACGTTCAATAATCAAATTGAAAAGGTAACTAGTGACTCATAGCAACTCCAAGTAACTTAGGATTTATAATTCGTAATAGTCGTGATTTTAAAAATATAAATACTGCTTTAATACTTTATAAATTGTTTTTTTTTATAAGTAAACTTTGTTATAGTGCATATTTTTGGTCGCCTAGTTATAAATAATTCATTGCTTTATTTGAACGATTTGTTAAATATTTATATCTTTGTAAATACCGGACTTACCCGGATGATCTTATTTCTTATGGCACACCTCTCAGAATTTAATTTATTATCAATTAATAATAGTTATTCATCACCATAGTGACAATACTAATTTTTTAAACCTCATTATTTTCAATACTTAACGCTTAACCTGTATATCATTCAATATTCGGCGTTGCACTAGCCAGGATTTTAAATGAGTCACGAACAGGTTGAATATTCATATATTTAGGCTATTTTCGTCTTCATTAAATTTATTTAATGCTTCTGCAACAAGTGAGGCTGTCTTAAATTTATTTAATATTCAAATCGTCAGTCGGTTTTCCAACCGTAAACAATTTTTTTTTTCTACATACCTGTACTTTTACTAATCACGTACACCTCAGGTATAAAACGGGTTAAAAAATTGCATAATCACGTCAGTTGTTTACGAGTTGTTCACGTTCACGTAAGTGTATTTTATTCTTTAACAATTCAAAGGCGAAGCTGCACTGCTGAGAGATAAATCTTAAAACGCGTCTTCAGATGACTATTTACTTAAATTTTGCATAGTTTATGGTTCCGTTTTATAGTTTAAAATTTTCAAATTCGTTTAGTTTAATTTTCAAGTTAGTCCTGTAGGTAGAAATAAACGATATTAAACCAATGTTGTTTCACTAGTAGTATTAGTAATAATATGCAAATTTCTTTTGTATCATTCAATAACTGGCATGGCATTAGCCAGGGAAGTAGTTGTTTTGAAGTTATTTGAGAAATAGACTGTTGTACTTCCTGAAATCTATTTTTATTTGTTTTATTTACTACAGTAAATATGTTTATTTATTTATTTTTATTTGTTTTATTTACTACAGTAAATATGTTTATTTATTTATTTTTATTTGTTTTATTTACTACAGTAAATAAAATAAATAAAATAGATATCAGGAAGTACAACAGTCTATTTCTCATATTAAATCACCTGATAAACATGAATTACCAACTACAAACAATTAGAGTTATTTGCTTGCAGTCTTAATAAGACTTAACTTTACAGAATCACGAACAGGTTGAATATTCGAATATTCACGCTATTTTCGTCATTATTACATTTATAGTCGTAATCAGTTAACATTTATGTACAGCACACCATGCTCTACCCATCATTAGTTTTCGCCATTACTTGTGATGATAAAACGATATCATGAAGTTCAATATGGAGTTGACATATTTTGTAATAACAATAGTGAATTAATTAATAATTTAAAATCGTGTTTGCTATAAATATTTGTTTCCTATTTTAATTTTGTAGTTTTAGGTTCTAAATAAGTTAATTTGTTCTTTTCGTATTACCTGTTACTTAGGCGTTATAAGTTAGTTGATAGTATCAGATGGCTGCATCGGCCGGGCCGTATTTTTCAAACTGCGGACCGGGCCGGGCTTTCCGATGGATAATGTAACCCGGGCCGCGCCGGGCCGGGCTTGGATAAATTTAATTTTATTATACTTTGGAAAGCAACAACTAAGTGAATTGAAAAAAAAATGTTATTAACATGAATTCAATGTATTTTAAAAATTCTAAGGAGTACATGGGTAGTTTTATTTATTTAATTCAATATTTTTCGGGGATGGGCCGGGCCGGGCCGGGTTTTGAATATTCAGCTTCGTGCCAGGCAACACATTTTTGTTTTATCGGGCCGGGCCGGGTTTTCAATTTTCACCGTCGGGCCGGGCCGGGCTTTCAAAAACCCGCCTCTGCAGGGCTCTGGATAGTATTATGTTTATTTTTTTATTTATATAGAAGCATCCTCCTTCTCATCCATTTTTCCTTTGTAATGAGGCTTCTGCCTGTTAAGGAATTAAATATTTTCATTATTATTAAAAAAAAAGCACTGCATAAATAAAATTAAAAATTCACGGAGCACTTTTGGTGGATGCGCCGGAAAATATATGGCTAAAACTTCTTATCGGTAGTTTAGTGGTCGTTCTCTGTGAAAATATCGACTTTAGGATATATAATTAAATTGTTATTAGTATGGTGCTGGTCAGTACATTTCGATTCCTATTGAGTATTTATAATTTCGGATTGGAAAACTTTTCGAATATTTTATTGCCTCTTATAATGGTGCGATTTGACCGGCATTTATAAAATTGACCAGAGCCTAGCTTATCATGATAGAATATCGAAATTTCTCAAGATGAACCAAATTTAAATTAGAGGTTGGCTTGAAAAGAGTGTTTTTTTTAATTTTTAACTTAGTCATTTTTTAGTCTTTGTAAAAGTAATTTTGTAGCTATTGTTATAAAAAAATAAAAATTATTAATTTGGGATATGTACCTTTAGCCGTTTTGTTCCTAAATGTATATTTTTCGATGCCGGTGTGACAAAAAAGTTTATTGATGGGTAGTTTGCAGATAGAAATGCCAGATTGTCTCGAATGCAGATTTTAGAAATGGTTGTTGTTATAATACATTAAGAATATTTCGGTTGGGATATGTAACTTTTGCCGTTTTGTCTTTAAATTTAGATATTTTCGAAAATGTCGAACTCAAGATTAAAAATGTTTATTGCCGAGTAGTTACATCGTAGAACTCCTAGGTTTTTTACCGTGTATATTAAGGTGCTGAAAAGATTTTTTGTGAAAATTCAGAAAGTAGCTGTTGACTCTTAGCGATTTTTTTTTGCTATCTCTTGACATTTAGTTAAAAATTAATAATATCGAAAGATATTGAATCGCTCATTATTATTACATTATATTACCGGCTCGTTACTGTTAGCTACAATACAGACAGGCCATTTGAATATGTTCTAAAACGTGGATAATTAATTTCCTTAGGTAATTTCTCTAGTCCATCGGATTAAGTTTTTACAATTATATTTATTTATTATATAATTTACATAATACCACAATTCCAATGATCCGTGTGGCAAGTTGGTGATGAACGTTAGGTGCAATTGTGAGTTGTTATTTTTTCTGAAGATATCGTTGAAAATATTAATAAATTGGTGGAAAGTAAATTTTAGTTTTCTCAGCGTTTTACCAAGGATCATATAAAAAAACGCATAAAATGATTGATATCCAAAATAGGGAGTAAAATATTGTCAAACTTATTTTGAAAGTAGAAGGTATGATAATAATTAAATATATTATTCACTCCATAAATTGTAACGCATAAGAATGGCTTTTTATAACTAAAAATGAGTAAGACATAATTAATTATTATATTGTCGAGCCATTCTCTTTTATTTAATGTATAAAAATTACTAAAATACAGCTTGTCTGATTTAAATTTGCTGACAATGTCAGTTATTCAGTACTTCAAAATAAAGAGCAATAGTTTTTTTTACTTGGTATTGATGGTAAAATATTTACATTTGGTAGCACTTTATGTTCTTTCTTAAGTATCTGACTGAAGGCATTTCCCTTTCTTCTTCTTATCGAAATCTTAATATGTTTAGATCATGTTTGGTTCCCCCATCAGCTTTATTTGATTAATGCGTTGGAGAAGGTTCAGAATAAATGCCTGCGAATTTTTGCGTATACATTAAATATTAGGATTGCTACTGTCAATTATAGTTTTATGTTAGTCAACTTAGACACGTTGACATTACTTTTTCGCAGGAATTTGTTTGACATGTGCTTTCTTTATAATCTTTTAAATAGTAATATTATTTGTCCCTCTTTGATAAGATTTTTGGCATCAATCTGGAGGATCCTCAACCAGATTGAAAAAGCTTTTCAGAGAGAGAAACCCGTCGAGTTAATTATGGTCTTAATAAACCTCTGTCTAGGCTATTAAATACTGCTAATTAACTCTTACCTTCACCGAATTTCGATCTATTCTTGAACAATTTAAACTTGTTCCGTAAGTCATTAAGTGTTTTTTTGAATATAACTTTTTCATAATTCACATTTTTTTATAATTTTTAGTTTTAATTTCCAGCTATTAAGTTTCAATTAGGCTTCTTTTATTTTATATGTATGTACGCTAAATTTCATTTCATTTCATATAATTCATGCATTTTGTCAAGTTTTATTTTTATTACTATTTTATATGAAGCTTTCGTTAAATAAATAAATAAATGTCTTTTCAACATGTTCATAAGAAACCATTTTACGTTAAGAGGCAGATCGCTTTATTTCTACATTTAATTTTAACGTCTATATTCGCCACTAACATATTCCCTTAGTTTTCGTACTACTCGTGATCCCTTTTGATGATGATCGCCTTTTAAATTCAATTTTTATTTTTCTGTAACAATAGCAACTATGGCTATAAACTACTGTCGAGAAAATCTGGGATATCTACCTGCAAACTGCCCAGCAATAAATATTTTCATCACATCGGTTTCGAAAAATATACATTAAGCGCCAAAACGGCTAAAGGTACATATCTCAAATAAATAATTTATATTTATTTATACCAATAGCAACTATAGCTATAAACTACTGTCGAGAAAATCAGGGATATCCACCTGCAAACCGCCCTGCAATAAACATTTTCATCACATCGGTTTCAAAAAATATACATTAAGGGGCAAAACGGCTAAAGGTACATATCTCAAATAAATAATTTATATTTATTTATACCAATAGCAACTATAGCTATAAACTACTGTCGAGAAAATCAGGGATATCCACCTGCAAACCGCCCTGCAATAAACATTTTCATCACATCGGCTTCGAAAAATATACATTAAGGGCCAAAACGGCAAAAGGTACATATCCCAAATGAATAATTTTTTTTTTTATAACAACAGCAACCAGGGCTATTATTTCCTGTCGACAAAATCTGGGATTTCCATCTGGAAACCACCCAGCAATAAACTTTTATATTACATCGGCATAGAAAAATTTAAATAAAGGACCAAATCGGCCAAAGGTACATATCCCAAATGAATAACATTTTTGTATAACAATAGCAACCAGGGCTATTATCTCCTGTCAACAAAATCTGGGATTTCCATCTGGAAACCACCTAGCAATAAACTTTTAAATCACATCGGCATCGAAAAATATAAATTTAGGGCCAAAACGGCCAAAGGTACATATCCCAAATGAATAATTTTTATTTTTTTATAACAATACCAACCATGTCCATAAACTACTGTACTGTTTGTAGGTGATACCAAGGAAAATTATTATTTTTATACATGGTGCATGCGCCGGGATATTGCTAGAAATATTGCCAACTTCACATACATAAATAAATCGTCTATCTAAAAATTACCCATCTGTTGATTTAGTGTATGTGTGCAGAACACATTAAACCGGGGGTTAGCAATCTTTTTTATATGTTGTACCGGTAGGTAGTCAAGGGTAAATATACAGGGTGTCTCGTTTCGAGTGTGCCAAACGAAAACATGAAGTAGTGAATGTCATTCTGAACAGAAAATTTCAAATAAACATATGTCTGATTTCTTACCGTTATCGAGATAAACAAACTTAAAGATTTTTCGAACGTAAAAAATCTTCAGTATAAATTTATTAGATTGCCATAATTTAAACGAACAAGAGTGGATATAAGCATCATGTACGTACAATATTTTATAAATTATTTATAAATTTATATTTTTTATAAATTACTTCCGATATTTCCAATTCTGAGGTACGACTTTTAATTTTTTTTTTTTTTTTGTACGTATAATTCACGTTAATTATATTTCTATTGTACGTTTTTACACGTGCCGAAAATGAGCCTTTTACGAAAGCAGAAGTAACAGATATTGATAATACAATAATATATAATTGATGCAAACAAGATATCAAGTCATTGTTAAAAATAAACGATAACATTTCTTTTGAAGAATTAGATACACCTAAGAGATTTTTATGTAAATGGAGTACACATAATTAATTCTTTGATAAAGTACAACAAAAAAGGATTGTACTCGATGAAGTATTAGGAAATTCTTTCGAAAATGCTTTAAATTTTTATAAATCTAAGAAATCGAAAATCTGCAAAATTCTGCAAATCTGGTTTCAAGTTAAACGATAAATTTGATTAACTTTATTCTAAAATTTGAATTTAAATCAGTTTATAGTGCAAATCTTTTCTCTTGAAATTAAAAGAATTTTTCCTTTTTTCTGTTCTTCGTCTATCAAATTAGTATTTTTCGTATCTTTACGAAATACTTCGTATAATGAATTAAAAAAGAATTCGTTATAGGAAATTCCTTTATTTTATTTATTAAATTATTTTTGATTCTATTTTTAAAATAAGTTATCTGTAGATTTATTTTGTAAAATTTGAAAAGCTACATCCGTCTGTTCAAAAATCTGTTTGTAAACTTTTAAGAAAAATAATGGATTTTTATCTAGCAAGAGTTTTCATAAGCTTCACTCAATGTCCATCATTTATAAATATTATCGAAAACGTCAATATTTTTTCTCCATTCAAATCGATGGTAAAAACGGTTCCACTTAAAGAGTTTTAGTGATAATCTAATAAATTTATACTGAAAATTTGTAAGATTTTTTATGATCGAAAAATCTTTAAGATTATTTATCACGATAACAGTAAGAAATCGGACATATGTTTATTTGAACTTGACATTAACTACTTCCTGTTTTCGTTTGGCACACTCGAAACTGAGACACCATTTTGAAAATTAAGTCCTAAAAGAAGTTCACAAATTCTTAAATGATGAAATGTTTAATGTTGGCGGCGTTTACTTCGTGGTACATCTTGATTGTAGATTGGAATAAAACACTTTAACTTTTTTATACCACTATATTTTATTTATGCTTGAAGCCCTGTAATATATAAGAAATGTAAAGCCTTAATTTAATTTACTTATGTTTGAAAATGACCAGTGAATGGTCGAAACTAGTCACATAAATAAAATATAGTGGTATAAAAAAGTTAAAGTGTTTTATTCCAATCTTAAATGATGACTTTTTTTCCTTCGTTTGTCTCTCTCAAAAATATTGTTTTCATTATCTTATCGCGTGCTAGAGATTGGAAGCATCTGCATGAAACATTGTGTTAGTTTGCTGCTATGCAAATTATTTGTAGTATAATTCAATATATACAGTACGTTTTTTTTTTATCGTGGGCCATAGTATTTTACATGTTAAAAATTATACCTTGTGTTAATGTATATTTTATCATATAATTTTAAAGCAGATTTTAGTTAGTAATAAATCAATTACTTCTCCACATGATGCGCTTAATTAGATTAACTTAAACATGTTTTATTCCATTAAAAAATGAAATTAATTCACTAATCAATCTGACATTTCAGAAATTCAAGGTACTTTGATTATGTTTGCTCAGTTATTTATTTTAAATAATTTCATTTTTTAATGGAATAAAACATGTTTAAATTATTCTGACTAAGCGCATCATGAAGAAAAATAATTGATTTATTACTTACTAAAATTTCCTTCAAAAATTTATGATAAAATATACATTAACACAAAGTATAATATTTAGCATGTAAAATCCTATGGCCCACGATAAAAAAAATGCCCTGTATATAGTAATAATAATAAAAGGTTTTTATTTTCAAAACCTATACATAAAAATACCAATAAACCAATATTCACAAATTATATATAAATAAAATAGATCTTAAAAGCTATGAAAATAACCAATTCAAGATATAAATTACAAATTTCCCTGATTTTCCACTGGGACGGACTTTTAATAATCACAACGTTTAAATCATTTTATGGACAAATAAAATGTAATTTTCTTTATTAGTCATGAAGGTATTTAAATTGAAATCAGTAGTTTGTTAATATTTTGTAATCTATGCAAGAATCGAATTGTGAATTACGAACAATATAGCATTTCCTATTACAAGATTATTCTAAAGCCGATTTAGCTATTTGGAATAGTTGATATCGAAATATATTGTCTTTTATATTTAAAAGTTACTAAGCTTTGAATATAATGGCTCTGTATAATTGTTATTTATAGTCACAAAATTAACTTGGGAGAGGATATTTATGGAATTATTGTTTCAATTATGAGTGAGGCTTATAATGGATTGGGTTAGTAATAAAGTGCACGTTTATCGGTGGACTAACATTAGAGCTAAAGACATTATGTATTATTTTGTACCATTGCTCAGAATAAACCGGTACACATTTTGTTTTATAAATACAATTTATAAAAATAAATTTATAGCAACACTCTATAATTAAAACCCAGGTAGATTAATCGAAATAAATCACAGGGAAATAATAATCTATAAATACAATCGTTAAACTATTTATAATAAAACCCATTGGAAACGTGAATAAATTGTAGATATTTGAATTGATAGAGTTAAACGTGTCGCATCATGCGGCCATATTGAATAACATCCCCTAATTACATTCATTAATTTCACGTGACAAATTGAATGAATTATGCAATATGAAATGTATCAGTCGAATGCTGCTCGGCGATGTAATAAATGGGAATATTTCACAATTAATGAGTGATATTGATCCATCCCGGGATATACAGGCACTGAAGCAGGTGATGCTTCGCGTTTAATTGACAGGTGAGACGCTGCTGTCTACGTGCGCGTTAAGTCTATTGTTTCGCCAAAGTGGTATCTCATTAATTTTACTCAAAATTTACAATAGGATGTGTTAATAATTTAAATAATGTGCAGTACACTTTTTCCAGTCAGCATCTGTGACAATTCTCTCTCACCCCGAATCCCTATAGGGATGAATTGGTGAAATATAAAAATGATATTGCGGAGGACATTATAGAAGTTTTTGCCACTATCTTATCAAATCCCCATCTTTTACAACAAGATAGTTTTTATAATGATCTCAAGCCCAACATTACACATGTTCTAACTAATTTCCTAAATCACAATGGCTCCCCAAATACTCAAATTATCATAATGGAATGCTGGATCCGTTCTATCTAATAAATATAGTCTCATTCAATATTTAAATGAAAATGAAATAGATATTGCGCTTATTTCTAAGACGTGGCTTAAGCCAAATCTCACATTCAAAGTTAATGAGTACCACTCTATATGGAAGGACCGCGAAAACGGCAAAGGCGGTGTTATGATATTGATTCATAACAAAATTCAGTACAATGAACTTCCGATGACATATTATGCTCAATGCAAAATTAAGTATTGCGGTATATCTATACAGGTCAATAATAAATAAAGACGTACACATTCTATCGGTTTATAAACCACCAAATTATTTGTCTTCTACGCAAGGATCATTGATCCATACAGGCACTCATGTATAGTTGGTGGGGATTTCAATTCGCATCATTTATTGTGGGAATCATCCTCGCAGGATAATCAAGGAATAATCCTAGTCGAGGTATTAGACAACCTCAATCTAACTATTTTAAATAATGTGAAACTCGAGTATGTAATCCTAATCATAATAAATCTGCTATAGACCTCAGTGTTTCCTCCCCATACCTTAGTACCAATCTCATTTGGACAGCCTGCGAAGACACCTTAGGGTCGGATCATTACGTAATTCAGTTCACTCTCAATAGTCATCTTGAACGCATGGCTAAAAGGAAAGCAACATGTAAATGGAACACAAACGTAGTAAACTGGACCGATTACACAAAAAATATAAATGAATCAATCCAATACACGCCTTTGAATGAACATGAGCCTCAAGTACTTCTTTCAGCGATAGAAACTAGTGCCTATCAAAGCATTCAAAGGTCAAGCCAGTAACGACGAAATCAAACCCCCCTTAGTGGGCCATCAAATCGGAGAAAGTAACATGATGGCCACATCACCATTTTTTTTTTCAAATATGCCAACGTGCACGTGGTCCAGTGGCGCTGCTTACCGAGGATATTTTTGTATCTGTATTAGAGGTGGGCAGAATGACTCTTTTTTATGAGCTGCCTCAGAAAAAAGAGTCGACTCCGGGAGTCGGCTCGTGACTGTTGAAAAAGTGAAAAGTATATCTAGGAAAAAGTGATGAGCAAAAAAAATTCGACTAATAATTCCAAAGAATCGACTTATTTTGAAGTGAAATGAGTCTGAAAAAAAGGCCAGCACTTTTTCAAAAAAGAAAGGACCCCCGCACAAACCTTATGGAATATGGGTCTCGGTGGATTTGGCTGAAATTTTGGGAATTTGTAGTTTACGTCATCCTCGTGAAAAGTTCTCATGGTTGCAACTTGATTCGTTGAGCCGTATGACCACTAAAATCAGTCGAAAGATGAATTAATAGATGTTTAAGTGCCTACATAGTGACCGATGTGAACCTAGCGCCCGACATTAAAAAAGTTGGACTTTTTTAACGTGTATCGATTGTACCTCGTTTGTACCTGTTTGTACCGCTATTAACTTCGTTTGTCAAAGACAAAAAAGTAATTAAACAATAAAAAAATGTCCAGCGCCCAACTTTTACATTTTCAAATTTGCTTTATGCCATTCGAAAGAGAATCGTTTGTACCCGTTTGTACCTCTTTTTAAATTGTTTGTACCTCAAAGGTACCAGAAGCACGAGCTTTTATTTTTTTTTAATTCTATGGAGGCGATTTTAGTCAATTTTCAAGTAATCGCAAAGCGATTACTGGGAATCGAAAGAGCATCTATTGTACCCGTTAGTACCTCTTTTTAAATTGTTTGTACCTCAAAGGTACCAGAAGTACAGGCTTTTAAAAAATTTTGCATTCTATGGAGGCGATTTTAGTCAATTTTCAAGTAATCGCAAAGCGGCTAAAGGGAATCGAAAGAGCATCATTTGTAACCATTTGTACCTCTTTTTAAATTGTTTGTACCTCAAAGGTACCAGAAGTACAGGCTTTTAAAATTTTTTACATTCTATGGTGGCGATTTTAGTTAATTTTCAAGTAATCGCAAAGAAGCTAATGAGAATCTTAATAGCATCATTTGTAAATTGTTTGTACCTGGAAGGTACCAGAAGCACAGGCTTTTAATTTTTTTTTAATTCTATGGAGGATACCGGTGTTTTAGGCATTTGAAAAAAAATACCACATAAAATCACAATCTGAAAAAAAATTAATTTTTATTTTTTAAACAAGATTTAAAAAATATTTCAGAAATACGGTACGCTACACCTACAAAATGTAGTACTATTTTTTTACTATAAAACAAAGCAAGACAAAAAAAGTTCAATAACTATAAAAAAATGAAATAATGTTGGTTTTGACAACAATCTTAAATAAGAAGCGAATAAAGTTATTTTTTATAATTTGTATATTTAGACATTTTTTTAATATAATATCTTTTGGCAATTTTGAAAACTAATTCGCCCATGCTCTCGTAACCTCATGTAAGTTCTAGTCCTACATCGAAAGGTCACTTCAAATGGAATTGATATACCTTCTAATTTATGTATCGTTCTCTGCGCCAGTTTTAGAAACTATATTTTTCACAAGATAAGGAGTTTCCATGCATAACTTAGAATTCAGGATCTGAATTGCTTTAAAGAACTCGTTATAGAATTCAATCAAATATCTTTTAGAAATCGACTGCAAGTCAGGTATATTGTTATTATCATCGACTACCTTATCCGTTATGTATCCCAGTCTAAATAGTTATATAAATAGTATTAAGGATAAAATTATGTATATAATGCAAAAATGTCGTGACTGAATGGGTAATACCTAAGTCAAAAAAAAAAATATTGTTATTATTGAGTTGATAATTATTTCTAAAATCGCCCACTTAATGTTTATTTTTGTATCTGTGAGCTACATAGCCTGCTATATTCATTACAAACTTTTTGTTTCTCTTCGAAATTTTCAATTAATTGCAAAAATTTTTTGTCGACAGCTTCTTCGTTTAAGTATTGTGGTTGCGTAGATGTAATAAAAAAACATATTTCATCATCACAATCACCCTGCTCCTACTAATCGATGCTCTTTCGATTCCCATTAGCCGCTTTGCGATAACTTAAAAATTGACTAAAATCGCCTCCATGGAATGCAAAAAATTTTAAAAGCCTGTACTTCTGGTACCTTTGAGGTACAAACAATTTAAAAAGAGTACAAACGGGTACAAATGATGCTCTTTCGATTCCCCGTAGTCGCTTTGCGATTACTTGAAAATTGACTAAAATCGCCACCATAGAATGTAAAAAAATTAAAAGCCTGTACTTCTGGTACCTTTGAGGTACAAACAATTTAAAAAAGGGTACAAACGGGTACAAATGCTGCTCTTTCGATTTCCCGTAGTCGCTTTGCGATTACTTGAAAATTGACTAAAATCGCCACCATAGAATGTAAAAAAAATTAAAACCCTGTACTTCTGGTACCTTTTAGGTACAAACAATTTAAAAAGAGTACAAACGGGTACAAATGATACTCTTTCGATTTCCCGTAGTCGTTTTGCGATTACTTGAAAATTGACTAAAATCGCCACCATAGAATGCAAAATTTTTTAAAAGCCTGTACTTCTGGTACCTTTGAAGTACAAACAATTTAAAGAGAGGTACAAACGGGTACAAATGATGCTCTTTCGATTCCCCGTAGTCGCTTTGCGATTACTTGAAAATTGACTAAAATCGCCACCATAGAATGTAAAAAAATTAAAAGCCTGTACTTCTGGTACCTTTGAGGTACAAACAATTTAAAAAAGAGTACAAACTGGTACAAATGATGCTCTTTCGATTCCCCGTAGTCGCTTTGCGATTACTTGAAAATTGGCTAAAATCGCCACCATAGAATGCAAAAAATTTTAAAAGCCTGTACTTCTAGTACCTTTGAAGTACAAACAATTTAAAAAGAGGTATAAATGGGTACAAATGATGCTCTTTCGATTCCCTGTAGTCGCTTTGCGATTACTTAAAAATTGACTAAAATCGCCACCATGGAATGCTAAAAATTTTAAAAGCCTGTACTTCTGGTACCTTTGAGGTACAAACAATTTAAAAAGAGTACAAACGGGTACAAATGATGCTCTTTCGATTCCCCGTAGTCGCTTTGCGATTACTTGAAAATTGGCTAAAATCGCCACCATAGAATGCAAAAAATTTTAAAAGCCTGTACTTCTAGTACCTTTGAAGTACAAACAATTTAAAAAGAGGTACAAATGGGTACAAATGATGCTCTTTCGATTCCCTGTAGTCGCTTTGCGATTACTTAAAAATTGACTAAAATCGCCACCATGGAATGCTAAAAATTTTAAAAGCCTGTACTTCTAGTACCTTTGAAGTACAAACAATTTAAAAAGAGGTACAAACGGGTACAAATGATGCTCTTTCGATTCCCCGTAGTCGCTTTGCGATTACTTGAAAATTGGCTAAAATCGCCACCATAGAATGCAAAAAATTTTAAAAGCCTGTACTTCTGGTACCTTTGAAGTACAAACAATTTAAAAAGAGGTACAAACGGGTACAAATGATGCTCTTTCGATTCCCCGTAGTCGCTTTGCGATTACTTAAAAATTGACTAAAATCGCCACCATGGAATGCTAAAAATTTTAAAAGCCTGTACTTCTAGTACCTTTGAAGTACAAACAATTTAAAAAGAGGTACAAACGGGTACAAATGATGCTCTTTCGATTCCCCGTAGTCGCTTTGCGATTACTTGAAAATTGACTAAAATCGCCACCATAGAATGTAAAAAAATTAAAAGCCTGTACTTCTGGTACCTTTGAGGTACAAACAATTTAAAAAGAGTACAAACGGGTACAAATGATGCTCTTTCGATTCCCCGTAGTCGCTTTGCGATTACTTAAAAATTGGCTAAAATCGCCACCATAGAATGCAAAAAATTTTAAAAGCCTGTACTTCTGGTACCTTTGAGGTACAAACAATTTAAAAAGAGTACAAACGGGTACAAATGATACTCTTTCGATTTCCCGTAGTCGTTTTGCGATTACTTGAAAATTGACTAAAATCGCCACCACAGAATGCAAAATTTTTTAAAAGCCTGTACTTCTGGTACCTTTGAGGTACAAACAATTTAAAAAGAGTACAAACGGGTACAAATGATGCTCTTTCGATTCCCCGTAGTCGCTTTGCGATTACTTGAAAATTGGCTAAAATCGCCACCATAGAATGCAAAAAATTTTAAAAGCCTGTACTTCTAGTACCTTTGAAGTACAAACAATTTAAAAAGAGGTACAAATGGGTACAAATGATGCTCTTTCGATTCCCTGTAGTCGCTTTGCGATTACTTAAAAATTGACTAAAATCGCCACCATGGAATGCTAAAAATTTTAAAAGCCTGTACTTCTAGTACCTTTGAAGTACAAACAATTTAAAAAGAGGTACAAACGGGTACAAATGATGCTCTTTCGATTCCCCGTAGTCGCTTTGCGATTACTTGAAAATTGGCTAAAATCGCCACCATAGAATGCAAAAAATTTTAAAAGCCTGTACTTCTGGTACCTTTGAAGTACAAACAATTTAAAAAGAGGTACAAACGGGTACAAATGATGCTCTTTCGATTCCCCGTAGTCGCTTTGCGATTACTTAAAAATTGACTAAAATCGCCACCATGGAATGCTAAAAATTTTAAAAGCCTGTACTTCTAGTACCTTTGAAGTACAAACAATTTAAAAAGAGGTACAAACGGGTACAAATGATGCTCTTTCGATTCCCCGTAGTCGCTTTGCGATTACTTGAAAATTGACTAAAATCGCCACCATAGAATGTAAAAAAATTAAAAGCCTGTACTTCTGGTACCTTTGAGGTACAAACAATTTAAAAAGAGTACAAACGGGTACAAATGATGCTCTTTCGATTCCCCGTAGTCGCTTTGCGATTACTTAAAAATTGGCTAAAATCGCCACCATAGAATGCAAAAAATTTTAAAAGCCTGTACTTCTGGTACCTTTGAGGTACAAACAATTTAAAAAGAGTACAAACGGGTACAAATGATACTCTTTCGATTTCCCGTAGTCGTTTTGCGATAACTTGAAAATTGACTAAAATCGCCACCACAGAATGCAAAATTTTTTAAAAGCCTGTACTTCTGGTACCTTTGAAGTACAAACAATTTAAAGAGAGGTACAAACGGGTACAAATGATGCTCTTTCGATTCCCCGTAGTCGCTTTGCGATTACTTGAAAATTGACTAAAATCGCCACCATAGAATGTAAAAAAATTAAAAGCCTGTACTTCTGGTACCTTTGAGGTACAAACAATTTAAAAAAGAGTACAAACTGGTACAAATGATGCTCTTTCGATTCCCCGTAGTCGCTTTGCGATTACTTGAAAATTGGCTAAAATCGCCACCATAGAATGCAAAAAATTTTAAAAGCCTGTACTTCTAGTACCTTTGAAGTACAAACAATTTAAAAAGAGGTACAAACGGGTACAAATGATGCTCTTTCGATTCCCCGTAGTCGCTTTGCGATTACTTAAAAATTGACTAAAATCGCCACCATGGAATGCTAAAAATTTTAAAAGCCTGTACTTCTGGTACCTTTGAGGTACAAACAATTTAAAAAAAGTACAAACGGGTACAAATGATGCTCTTTCGATTCCCCGTAGTCGCTTTGCGATTACTTGAAAATTGGCTAAAATCGCCACCATAGAATGCAAAAAATTTTAAAAGCCTGTACTTCTAGTACCTTTGAAGTACAAACAATTTAAAAAGAGGTACAAACGGGTACAAATGATGCTCTTTCGATTCCCCGTAGTCGCTTTGCGATTACTTGAAAATTGGCTAAAATCGCCACCATAGAATGCAAAAAATTTTAAAAGCCTGTACTTCTGGTACCTTTGAAGAACAAACAATTTAAAAAGAGGTACAAACGGGTACAAATGATGCTCTTTCGATTCCCCGTAGTCGCTTTGCGATTACTTGAAAATTGACTAAAATCGCCACCATAGAATGTAAAAAAATTAAAAGCCTGTACTTCTAGTACCTTTGAAGTACAAACAATTTAAAAAGAGGTACAAACGGGTACAAATGATGCTCTTTCGATTCCCCGTAGTCGCTTTGCGATTACTTGAAAATTGACTAAAATCGCCACCATAGAATGCAAAAAATTTTAAAAGCCTGTACTTCTGGTACCTTTGAAGAACAAACAATTTAAAAAGAGGTACAAACGGGTACAAATGATGCTCTTTCGATTCCCCGTAGTCGCTTTGCGATTACTTGAAAATTGACTAAAATCGCCACCATAGAATGTAAAAAAATTAAAAGCCTGTACTTCTAGTACCTTTGAAGTACAAACAATTTAAAAAGAGGTACAAACGGGTACAAATGATGCTCTTTCGATTCCCCGTAGTCGCTTTGCGATTACTTGAAAATTGACTAAAATCGCCACCATAGAATGCAAAAAATTTTAAAAGCCTGTACTTCTGGTACCTTTGAAGAACAAACAATTTAAAAAGAGGTACAAACGGGTACAAATGATGCTCTTTCGATTCCCCGTAGTCGCTTTGCGATTACTTGAAAATTGACTAAAATCGCCACCATAGAATGTAAAAAAATTAAAAGCCTGTACTTCTAGTACCTTTGAAGTACAAACAATTTAAAAAGAGGTACAAACGGGTACAAATGATGCTCTTTCGATTCCCCGTAGTCGCTTTGCGATTACTTGAAAATTGGCTAAAATCGCCACCATAGAATGCAAAAAATTTTAAAAGCCTGTACTTCTGGTACCTTTGAGGTACAAACAATTTAAAAAAAGTACAAACGGGTACAAATGATGCTCTTTCGATTCCCCGTAGTCGCTTTGCGATTACTTAAAAATTGACTAAAATCGCCACCATGGAATGCTAAAAATTTTAAAAGCCTGTACTTCTAGTACCTTTGAAGTACAAACAATTTAAAAAGAGGTACAAACGGGTACAAATGATGCTCTTTCGATTCCCCGTAGTCGCTTTGCGATTACTTGAAAATTGGCTAAAATCGCCACCATAGAATGCAAAAAATTTTAAAAGCCTGTACTTCTGGTACCTTTGAAGAACAAACAATTTAAAAAGAGGTACAAACGGGTACAAATGATGCTCTTTCGATTCCCCGTAGTCGCTTTGCGATTACTTGAAAATTGACTAAAATCGCCACCATAGAATGTAAAAAAATTAAAAGCCTGTACTTCTGGTACCTTTGAGGTACAAACAATTTAAAAAAGAGTACAAACTGGTACAAATGATGCTCTTTCGATTCCCCGTAGTCGCTTTGCGATTACTTAAAAATTGACTAAAATCGCCACCATGGAATGCTAAAAATTTTAAAAGCCTGTACTTCTAGTACCTTTGAAGTACAAACAATTTAAAAAGAGGTACAAACGGGTACAAATGATGCTCTTTCGATTCCCCGTAGTCGCTTTGCGATTACTTGAAAATTGGCTAAAATCGCCACCATAGAATGCAAAAAATTTTAAAAGCCTGTACTTCTAGTACCTTTGAAGTACAAACAATTTAAAAAGAGGTACAAACGGGTACAAATGATGCTCTTTCGATTCCCCGTAGTCGCTTTGCGATTACTTAAAAATTGACTAAAATCGCCACCATGGAATGCTAAAAATTTTAAAAGCCTGTACTTCTAGTACCTTTGAAGTACAAACAATTTAAAAAGAGGTACAAACGGGTACAAATGATGCTCTTTCGATTCCCCGTAGTCGCTTTGCGATTACTTGAAAATTGGCTAAAATCGCCACCATAGAATGCAAAAAATTTTAAAAGCCTGTACTTCTGGTACCTTTGAAGAACAAACAATTTAAAAAGAGGTACAAACGGGTACAAATGATGCTCTTTCGATTCCCCGTAGTCGCTTTGCGATTACTTGAAAATTGGCTAAAATCGCCACCATAGAATGCAAAAAATTTTAAAAGCCTGTACTTCTGGTACCTTTGAATAACAAACAATTTAAAAAGAGGTACAAACGGGTACAAATGATGCTCTTTCGATTCCCCGTAGTCGCTTTGCGATTACTTGAAAATTGACTAAAATCGCCACCATAGAATGTAAAAAAATTAAAAGCCTGTACTTCTAGTACCTTTGAAGTACAAACAATTTAAAAAGAGGTACAAACGGGTACAAATGATGCTCTTTCGATTCCCCGTAGTCGCTTTGCGATTACTTGAAAATTGGCTAAAATCGCCACCATAGAATGCAAAAAATTTTAAAAGCCTGTACTTCTGGTACCTTTGAATAACAAACAATTTAAAAAGAGGTACAAACGGGTACAAATGATGCTCTTTCGATTCCCCGTAGTCGCCTTGCGATTACTTAAAAATTGACTAAAATCGCCACCATGGAATGCTAAAAATTTTAAAAGCCTGTACTTCTAGTACCTTTGAAGTACAAACAATTTAAAAAGAGGTACAAACGGGTACAAATGATGCTCTTTCGATTCCCCGTAGTCGCTTTGCGATTACTTGAAAATTGACTAAAATCGCCACCATAGAATGTAAAAAAATTAAAAGCCTGTACTTCTAGTACCTTTGAAGTACAAACAATTTAAAAAGAGGTACAAACGGGTACAAATGATGCTCTTTCGATTCCCCGTAGTCGCTTTGCGATTACTTGAAAATTGGCTAAAATCGCCACCATAGAATGCAAAAAATTTTAAAAGCCTGTACTTCTGGTACCTTTGAATAACAAACAATTTAAAAAGAGGTACAAACGGGTACAAATGATGCTCTTTCGATTCCCCGTAGTCGCCTTGCGATTACTTAAAAATTGACTAAAATCGCCACCATGGAATGCTAAAAATTTTAAAAGCCTGTACTTCTAGTACCTTTGAAGTACAAACAATTTAAAAAGAGGTACAAACGGGTACAAATGATGCTCTTTCGATTCCCCGTAGTCGCTTTGCGATTACTTAAAAATTGACTAAAATCGCCACCATGGAATGCTAAAAATTTTAAAAGCCTGTACTTCTAGTACCTTTGTGGTACAAACAATTTAAAAAGAGGTACAAACGGGTACAAATGATGCTCTTTCGATTCCCCGTAGTCGCTTTGCGATTACTTGAAAATTGACTAAAATCGCCACCATAGAATGTAAAAAAATTAAAAGCCTGTACTTCTGGTACCTTTGAGGTACAAACAATTTAAAAAAGAGTACAAACTGGTACAAATGATGCTCTTTCGATTCCCCGTAGTCGCTTTGCGATTACTTGAAAATTGGCTAAAATCGCCACCATAGAATGCAAAAAATTTTAAAAGCCTGTACTTCTGGTACCTTTGAGGTACAAACAATTTAAAAAGAGTACAAACGGGTACAAATGATACTCTTTCGATTTCCCGTAGTCGCTTTGCGATTACTTGAAAATTGACTAAAATCGCCAACATAGAATGTAAAAAATTTTAAAAGCCTGTACTTCTGGTACCTTTGAGGTACAAACAATTTAAAAAGAGGTACAAACGGGTACAATAGATGCTCTTTCGTTTCCCCGTAGTCGCTTTGCAATTACTTGAAAATTGGCTAAAATCGCCACCATAGAATGCAAAAAATTTTAAAAGCCTGTACTTCTAGTACCTTTGAAGTACAAACAATTTAAAAAGAGGTACAAATGGGTACAAATGATGCTCTTTCGATTCCCTGTAGTCGCTTTGCGATTACTTAAAAATTGACTAAAATCGCCAACATAGAATGCTAAAAATTTTAAAAGCCTGTACTTCTGGTACCTTTGAGGTACAAACAATTTAAAAAGAGGTACAAACGGGTACAAATGATGCTCTTTCGATTCCCCGTAGTCGCTTTGCGATTACTTGAAAATTGACTAAAATCGCCAACATAGAATGTAAAAAATTTTAAAAGCCTGTACTTCTGGTACCTTTGAGGTACAAACAATTTAAAAAGAGGTACAAACGGGTACAAATGATGCTCTTTCGATTCCCCGTAGTCGCTTTGCGATTACTTGAAAATTGGCTAAAATCGCCACCATAGAATGCAAAAAATTTTAAAAGCCTGTACTTCTAGTACCTTTGAAGTACAAACAATTTAAAAAGAGGTACAAATGGGTACAAATGATACTCTTTCGATTCCCCGTAGTCGCTTTGCGATTACTTGAAAATTGACTAAAATCGCCACCATAGAATGCAAAAAATTTTAAAAGCCTGTACTTCTAGTACCTTTGAAGTACAAACAATTTAAAAAGAGGTACAAACGGGTACAAATGATGCTCTTTCGATTCCCCGTAGTCGCTTTGCGATTACTTAAAAATTGACTAAAATCGCCACCATGGAATGCTAAAAATTTTAAAAGCCTGTACTTCTGGTACCTTTGAGGTACAAACAATTTAAAAAGAGTACAAACGGGTACAAATGATACTCTTTCGATTTCCCGTAGTCGCTTTGCGATTACTTGAAAATTGACTAAAATCGCCAACATAGAATGTAAAAAATTTTAAAAGCCTGTACTTCTGGTACCTTTGAGGTACAAACAATTTAAAAAGAGGTACAAACGGGTACAATAGATGCTCTTTCGTTTCCCCGTAGTCGCTTTGCGATTACTTGAAAATTGACTAAAATCGCCACCATAGAATGCAATTTTTTTTTAAAGCTTGTACTTCTGGTACCTTTGAGGTACAAACAATTTAAAAAGAGGTACAAACGGGTACAAATGATGCTCTTTCGATTCCCTGTAGTCGCTTTGCGATTACTTAAAAATTGACTAAAATCGCCACCATAGAATGTAAAAAATTTTAAAAGCCTGTACTTCTGGTACCTTTGAGGTACAAACAATTCAAAAAGAGGTACAAACGGGTACAAATAATACTCTTTCGATTCCTCGTAGTCGCTTTACGATTACTTGAAAATTGACTCAAATGCCACTATAGAATGCAAAATTTTTTAAAAGCCTGTACTTCTGTTACCTTTGAGGTACAAACAATTTAAAAAGAGGTACAAACGGATACAAATGATGCTCTTTCGATTCCCCGTAGTCGCTTTGCGATTACTTGAAAATTGGCTAAAATCGCCAACATAGAATGTAAAAATTTTTAAAAGCCTGTACTTCTGGTACCTTTGAGGTACAAACAATTTAAAAAGAGGTACAAACGGGTACAAATGATGCTCTTTCAATTCCCCGTCGTCGCTTTGCGATTACTTGAAAATTGACTAAAATCGCCTCCATAGAATGCAAAAATTTTAAAAGCCTGTACTTCTGGTACCTTTGAGGTACAAACAATTTAAAAAGAGGTACAAACGGGTACAAATGATGCTCTTTCGATTCCCCGTAGTCGCTTTGCGATTACTTGAAAATTGACTAAAATCGCCACCATAGAATGCAAAGAATTTTAAAAGCCTGTACTTCTGGTACCTTTGAGGTACAAACAATTTAAAAAGAGGTACAAACGGGTACAATAGATGCTCTTTCGTTTCCCCGTAGTCGCTTTGCGATTACTTGAAAATTGACTAAAATCGCCACCATAGAATGCAATTTTTTTAAAAGCCTGTACTTCTGGTACCCTTGAGGTACAAACAATTTAAAAAGAGGTACAAACGGGTACAAAAGATGCTCTTTCGATTCCCTGTAGTCGCTTTGTGATAACTTCAACATTGACTAAAATCGCCTCCATAGAATTTAAAAAAATTTAAAAGCCCGTACTTCTGGTACCTTTGAGGTACAAACAGTTTAAAAAGAGGTACAAACGGGTACTAACGATTCTCTTTCGAATGGCATAAACCAAATTTGAAAATGTGAAAGTTGAGCGCTGGCCATTTTTTATTGTTTAATAACTTTTTTGTCTTTGAGGTACAAACGAAGTTAATAGCGGTACAAACAGGTACAAACAAGGTACAATCGATCTACGTTAAAAAAAAGTCCAACTTTTTTAAAGTCGGGCGCTAGGTTCACATCGGTTACATAGTGGTAGCGGCAGTTCTCTATTTCTTACTTTCGACTGTTTATAGTGCTCATACGGCTCAACGAATCAAGTTGCAATTATGAGAACTTTGCATCAGGATGCCGTAAACTACCAATTTTCAAAATTTCAGTCAAATCCACCGAGACCCATTTTTCATATGGTTTGTGCGGGGTCCTTTATCCCCAAGAAATTTGATGTGCAATGAAAATGCACACCTTCATTGATTACCAAATACTTTGAAGTCTTTGTGGAAAAATACTTTGTTATTGTATACCTAGGCAAAAATAAATACCCGGTTATTTTACACCCATTAACATGCATGTTTACCATCTTGTAGTTTTACTCCTCTTAAACGACTTCTTACGCCCATTAAGTTATTTCTCTCTACTTTGTTCTATGTCTGTTATCGGTCCCGTGATTTATGTTCGAACAAACAATTGCTTTAGTCACGGTTCATTTGATCCTTAGTGTGTATTCTTCATGTTTAACCTAGTCGATCTAAGGATTATTAGTTATAGGCAATGAATCAAATTTTATCTTTTCCAATATAAAAGTAAATGATGGCGTGAGTCGGTGAAGTGCATTTTTCACTGGACAAAGGAAGTAATTTTATGGGCAATTGACACTAAAGAGCGTTTCTACGGCAGACATTCATGTCTAGCATGAAAAATGCGGCATCGATTTATTTCAGAAATTGAACATCAAACTCCGGACAACTCAATTAACTCACCACTCGCCAAGACCCACTTTTTCCCATTGATTGTTTGAAGCAATTAGCGGATGGATTATTTTGCGAGTCCGTTTAAAACGGCGTGTGTTATTCGAAAATAACTTTAATGCCCTTTTGTGCCGGGACACAATGCGCCCAACCTAATTTCATAGTAAATTCCCCCACATTACGCCTAATGTATGAATATTTTTACAAAGCTTGGCCGTAAATATATTTTAAAAATTAACGGCTTAGCCGGAAAATTTATACGCAATGCATTATTCAAAGAGGCCGCCGGTATAATAAATGTTTCTCGTGTATAAACTGTTTCAATTGTGCTTTCATGGTCCTTGCACACAGAGCGAAAAAAAATTCACTCAGACAATTATTCATTACGGTGTTTTGTTACGAAAGCTGGGCCTGCGATTGTGTAAGGGCTAAATTCAATATGAGATTTCATTTTGCTATCTAACAATGGGAACGGGGCGGTTTTGTTCAAGTACTTTTCGTTTCGGTGAAAGCTAGGTTTTTAGGATTCAGTAATTTATTTAAGCCAGTCAATACGGGTCTGATGAAGATTTGAAAGAGTCGGTAAGGTTACATTTTAATGATCTGAAAATCTAGTACTCATTCTATTTTAATTCCGAATAGAGTTTTTATACTGGAATTAAAAATTTGTCCTTTGAAATATTATTTAAAAATAATAACGGGTGTGAAGTTAGCAATAGATTTCAGCAATAGATTTTAAAATTCATTTTTTTTGTCATAAAAATGTACAATTTCCAAAACCTTCTATAAGTAGGGTGGGGTTACTACTAAAGAATACACTGAACGAACCTCCCCCACCCTAAAATTTCAACCCCCTACAATTTTTCACACTATATAAAAAGAAAATTTCCTTTTTCGCAAACTTCGCTGACCGATAAGAAAATGCTGAAAACATGTAATTATTCTAAATACTTAGACCTACTAACACAAAAAACAAAAAATGTACCGACCCCTAAATCACTTAAAAAAATTAAAAACTTATCCGCCCCATGAACCGCGAAGAGATGCGCGTCTACACTTTTTTTACGACGTTCGATGTCCATCTTGAAAAAGTAAAAAATACAAAATAAATCTAGATATACAGGCCTAACAATAGAAATAATAAAAAAAACGTGCCGAGCCCTGGATCACTTTCAAAAAGGAAAAAAAATATCCGCCACACTCTCCGAAAATGCGTTTTCTTTCTATTTTTCAATTAAGCCTTTCACAGTATGAATATTTTAAACAATAATATATAGAACACGTGAATCAGTTTATATCCTTTTAACTTTTTTATGGCGGTCACAGAACTTTGAAAAAAACTTCAGTTAATGTGACGGCGGATACATTTTCGGAGAGTGTGGCGGATTGTTTATTTTTTTTTTCAAAGTGATCCAGGGCCCTGTACGTTTTTTTTTATTTATCCTGTTGTTAGGCCTGTATATTTAGATTGTTTATAAATTTGTAATTTTTTCATGGCGGTCACCGAACTTTGAAAAAAAGTTCAGTTAATGTGACGGCGCATACATTTTCGAAGAGTGTGGCGGATTGTTTATTATTTTTCAAAGTGATCCAGGGCCCGGCACGTTTTCTTTTATTTCTCCTATGTTAGGCCTGTATATCTAGATTGTTTTTGTATTTTTTACTTTTTCGAAACGGACATCGAACAAACTTTAGTAAGTGTGTGTTCTTCAAGAGAGATCCTCAAAAAATACCTGATAAACTACTAAAAAAAAATCTGCAAAAATTGTCCTGAAGAGAAAGTCCAGAACAAAATCTTGAAAAAGCCCTGAAAAAGTTCTGGGAAAAAAATCCTGAAAAAGTCTTGAAATGTGTCCTAAAAAATAACCTGAGAAAAGTTTTTAAAAATGTCACGAAATAAAGTTTCGAAAATAAAGGTTAAAAAAATCTTAAAACATCTTGAAAAAGAAGTCCTTAAAAAAGTACCGGAAACAATGTCCGGAAAGAGACTTTAAAAGAGTCATGAGGAAAGCAATCTTGAAAAAAAGTCTTAAAAGAAATCCTGAAAAATTGTAATTAAAAAAGCCATAAAAAGATCTTTAAAAAAACCCGAAAAAAAGATCTGAAAAAGATTGTCCTGAAAAAAAATCCAAAGAGAGTTGAGAAAAAGTCCTGAAGAAAGTCCTAAAAAATAGTTTTGAAATAAAGTCCTAAAAAAAAAATTCTGAAAGAAGAGTCCTCAAAATTAAGTGTTGTTCAAGAAAGATCCTTAAAAAATACCTGATAAACTACTGAAAAAAAATCAAAAAAAATTGTCCAGAACAAAATCTTGAAAAAGCCCTGAAAAAGTTCTGGGAAAAAAATCGTGAAAAAGTCTTGAAATGTGTCCTAAAAAATAACCTGAAAAAAGTTTTGAAAAATGTCACGAAATAAAGTTTCGAAAATAAAGGTTAAAAAAATCTTAAAACATCTTGAAAAAGAAGTCCTTAAAAAAGTACCGGAAACAATGTCCGGAAAGAGACTTTAAAAGAGTCGTGAGGAAAGCAATCTTGAAAAAAAGTCTTCAAAGAAATCCTGAAAAATTGTAATTAAAAAATCCATAAAAAGATCTTTAAAAAAACCCGAAAAAAAGATCTGAAAAAGATTGTCCTGAAAAAAAATCCAAAGAGAGTTGAGAAAAAGTCCTGAAGAAAGTTCTAAAAAATAGTTTTGAAATAAAGTCCTAAAAAAAAAATTCTGAAAGAAGAGTTCTCAAAATAAAGTGTTCTTCAAGAAAGATCCTTAAAAAATACCTGATAAACTACTGAAAAAAAATGTTCCCGAAAAGAAAGTCCAGAACAAAATCTTGAAAAAGCCCTGAAAAAGTTCTGGGAAAAAAATCCTGAAAAAGTCTTGAAATGTGTCCTAAAAAATAACCTGAAAGAAGTTTTGAAAAATGTCACGAAATAAAGTTTCGAAAATAAAGTTTAAAAAAATCTTTAAAAATCTTGAAAAAGAAGTCCCGGAAACAATGTTCGGAAAGAGACTTTAACCCGCCATTGGTGACTCAAATTTAATGGTGACGCCGGTGTCACGCACCGGGGTTTTCAACTGAAGATTTTTCGAAACGTGTTTTTTTTATTTATGCTCTTTGACAATAAAACAAAGATATTTAATCAATTTAAGCTCTGCAATGCGGCAGCTACTTGAAATTGCAAAAAAAAACAATAACGGAGAATAAAGTTATTCAACACGTCCCGTCTCACAGACCAGTACGGTCACCATTGGCGGGTTAAAAGAGTCGTGAGGAAATAAATCTTGAAAAAAAGTCCTAAAAATAAAGTCCTCAATAAGTCCTGAAAAAAAGCAATTAAAAAATTCATAAAAAGATCCTAAAAAACCCGAAAGAAAGATCTGAAAAAGATTGTCCTGAAAAATAATCCAAACAGAGTTAAGAAAAAGTCCTAAAGGAAGTTCAAAAAAATAGTTTTGAAATAAAGTCCTTGAAAAATCCCAAAAAAGTCCTAAAATAAGTCCTGAATATACCGGGTGTAACTGAATTCTGGTAGGCCCCAAAATCCCATTTGAATTTTTACATATATCTTTAAAAAAATTAGTATGGTGTTTTTAGAAAATAAAGTATACTTTTAATAAAAATTCAATTTCCGGTTTAACCGGAAATTACCTTAACTTTTCTATTTCAAATGGAACACCCCGCATATTTTTACATAATTTAACTTGTCTCTAAATTCTGAGTTAATAGATGTATCATATATGACCTTTTGGTAGTTAGTTTTTTGTTTAAATTTAAATTAAATTTAAACAAAAAACAAATTTGAATTAAATTTAACTCAAAAACTAACACCAAAGGGTCACTTATGATAGATTTATAAACTTAGTATTTAGAGAGGAATTCAATTGTGTAAAAATATACAGGGTGTTCCATTTGAAATAGAAAAGTTAAGGTAATTTCCGGTTAAAGCTACGCGCACACTTATCGGAAACGGACGGACGGCACGCATCGGCAAAAATTGCTTAACACAGTTGTAAACGAGTCAACGCACATTTATCGGTACGGCATGCAACGGATAAATGTGCGTTGACTCGTTTACAACTGTGTTAAGCAATTTTAGTCGATGCGTGCCGTCCGTCCGATTCCGACAAGTGTGCGCGTAGCTTAAACTGGATGTGGAATTTTTATTAAAAGTCCACTTGTCGACACACTTTATTCCCCAAAAACACTATACTAAATCTCACAAAGATCTGTAAAAATACAAATGATATTTGGGTTCTACCAGAATTCAGTTATTCCCAGTATACCGTGAGATCCGTGACGGCTCGTGGAACATGTTGATGGTAGAGCCACTTATACAACATACTCTCCCTTCCTTTTTTGAAGAAAGAAAGAACGATTTGTCTTCCTAGATCAGTAACTGGCGAAAAGGTGTTTTAAGAACTAATTAAAAATTCTTGCTGAGCTTGAAACTACAGGTAGTGCCACTCTATTTGACGAGCCGGCCCTGGTTATAATCTATTAAAAAAATATTGGAATTTAAGTAGTTGCTTATGTTCTTAAAATATTATTATTTTGGAGTTGTATGGAATTATTTCAGAATTTTTAAACAATTTCTACTATTTTTTATTTATTTTAGAAAATGATCAATTTTTAACGCAATTAAAAATGCATGCTTAACAACGAACAGTTATAACCCATTAAAAAATTATTGGAATTTGAGAAGTTGATTATATTCTTAAAATATAATAGTTTAATAGTTGTATAGAATTATTTCAGAATTTTTAAACAATTTCTACTATTTTTTTATTTATTTTAGAAAATTCTCAATTTTGAACGCAATTAAAAATGCATGTTTAACAACGAACAATTATAACCCATTAAAAAATTATTGTAATTTAAGACGTTATATTCTTAAAATATAATTATTTTAGTGTTGTATGGAATTATTTCAGAATTTTCAAGCATTTTCTACTATTTTTTATTTATTTTAGAAAATGCTCAATTTTGAACGCAGTTAAAAATGCATGTTTAACAACGAGCAGTTATAACCCATTAAAAAATTATTGGAATTTAAGAAATTGACTATATTCTTCAAATATGATAGTTTGAGAGTTGTATAGAATTATTTCAGAATTTTTAAACAATATCTTCTATTTTTTATTTATTTTAGAAAATGCTCAATTTTAAACGCAATTAAAAGTGCATGTTTAACAATGAACAGTTATAACCCATTAAAAAAATATTAGAATTTAAGAAATTGACTATATTCTTCAAATATGATAGTTTCAGAGTTGTATAGAATTATTTCAGAATTTTTAAGCAATATCTTCTATTTTTTATTTATTTTAGAAAATGCTCAATTTTAAACGCAATTAAAAATGCATGTTTAACAACGAACATTTATAACCCATTAAAAAATTATAGGAACTTATAACTTGAGAGTTGTATGGAATTATTTTAGAATTTTTAAACAATTTCTACCATTTTTTATTTATTTTAGAAAATGCTCAGTTTTTAACGCAATTGAAAATGCTTGTTTAACAACGAACGGTTATAAACCGTTAAAAAATTATTAAAATTGAAGAAGTTGATTATAATAATTTTATAATATAAAATATAATAGTTTAAGAGTTGTTTAGAATTATTTCAGAATTTTTAAACAATTTTTACTATTTTTTTATTTATTTTAGAAAATGCTCAATTTTGAACGCAATTAAAAATGCATGTTTAACAACGAACAGTTATAACTCGTTAAACAATTATTGGAATTTAAGAAGTTGATTATATTCTTAAAATATGATAGTTTGTGAGTTGTATAAAATTATTTCAGAATTTTTCAACAATTTCTACTGTTTTTTTTATTAGTTTAGAAAATGCTCAATTTTGAACGCAAATAAAAATGCATGTTTAACAACGAACAGTTATAACCCATTAAAAAATTATAGGAACTTAGGAAGTTAATTATATTCTTAAAATATAATAGTTTGAGAGTTGTATAGAATTATTTCAGAATTTTTAAACAATTTCTACTGTTTTTTTATTTATTTTAGAAAATGCTCAATTTTAAACGAAATTGAAAAAAGCAATTGCCAGACACTTGAAATTTTCTAAATCTACAATACTTTATTTCACTTTCGGTGAAAGAAAGAAATACAAGAAAATCAAAACTTACAAAAAAGGAATATCCATTCGAGGCATTTTGGCGGTTAAGATGCAACCTAGATCATGATTCTTTGCTTCCCTCGGATTGGTAGAAGAACACAAACACCAACACACACACCCACAAATCCTGAAGATGTATCACAACACAACGGGCACTAAAACTTTCGAAAAATAAATATTCCGAACCAGAACACACACATTCTACGCGACCACGAACTGCAGACTGAATTGTTATCAACAGGTACGCTGCGGATTGGTGATAAGAATTTAATCTCGTTCCTGGCGAGAGAAAAAAAAACGAAAATTTTGATTATCTTCAACCGCCCGGGGCAGACTAAAAACTGGTCGAATTTTAACACGGAGGTCAAGATAAGATATAGAACGTTAGAAACATTGCTGATTATATACTTCACGTGGATCTTAAGAAGTTGATTATATTCTTAAAATAATTATTTGGAAGTTGTGTGGAATTATTTCAGAATTTTTAAATAATTTCTACTATTTTTTATTTATTTTAGAAAATACTCAATTTTGAACGCAATTAAGAAATGTACGTTTAACAACGAACAGTTATAACACATTAAAAATTTTTGAATTTGAGTTGCTTATTATGTTCTTGAAATAAAATAATTTGGGAGTTGTGGAGAATTATTTCAGAATTTTTAAACAATTTCTACTATTTTTTATTTATTCTATAAAATACTCAATTTTGAACGCAATTAAAAATGCATGTTTAATAACGAACAGTTATAACCAGTGGCGGCTCGTGGAACATGTAGATGGTAGAGTCACTTATACAATATACCCCCCCCCCCTCCCTCCTTTTTTGAAGGAAGAAAGAACGATTTATCTTCCTAGACCAAAATAACTGGCGAAAAGGTGTTTTAAGAATTAATTAAAAATTCTTGCTGAAACCACATGTAGTGCCATGGCTCCTTGGCTCTATATAACGAGCCGCCCCTGCGTGAGATCAAAAAGTCGAAAATAGTCACAGCACATTTTCTGAATATCCCTATAACTGAAGTAAATTTAACCAGATTTTAAATTGCACTAAGTTTGCCACATTTTGATTTTAGCATCTTCGAAATCGGACATTTTCGTGTGACATTTTCGTAATTTTAATTTTTTTGACTTTGAAAAAGTGCAATTTGACGTTTTGCGTTAATAACATGAAAATATTTCGACGTTAAAATCATCAAAATCGGGCGACGGGTTTGGAAGTTGTTCGAATGCCAGCCCGGCCGAAAGATTTTTCGGGGGTCGAGAAGTATTCGTTCGAGTCCGTGGTTGTTTGTATACGTCTTTCATTATTCATTTGTTCATTTATTCATTTAATTTATAACTTAAATATATACAACAAAGATGATGGCTAATGGTCAAGCACGAAAGCCAGGCATAACGCCGAAAAAAAAAGAAATCTTAGAAAATTAAAAAAGTGCGATTTTTTGCATGTTGTATTAATTTTACAAAAACATTTTGTATTTAATTTTAAAATTACTAAATTAGCTTTGGCAGTTGTGCAATTAAAAAAAAACAAAATCGCAAAAGTTTAAATCTTTTGACTTGGAAAACGTAACAAATGCAATTTTCATCTTATACGTTGATTTCACGGAAATATTTCTCAGTCTGTTTTTAGACAGCACTTAAAAAATCGCTATATTTTGACGCCAGAATGATCAAAATCTGACAACGCGTTTGGAAGTGCAATTTAAAAATCAAAATCGCGATTTAAAATCTCTGAATATCGCATTTTGTATTAAAATCACGCAGGGCGGATCCAGAAAATATCTAAAAAGGGCACTATAAACATATATTCAAAATAATTTAACGAAAACACAGAATAAACATTTATTTTCTGCCGCCACTGACATTTTCGTAAAGGACACGACAAATTTAAAAAATCCAGGCTCAAGGAAGGAGCGATCCCCCCGTGGGAATTGACAATGCTAGTCCTCTATATCATTATGCGATGACAATTGTTTTCTAGAATTATCGTTAAAAAACGAAAGGCTATTGAACGCCAAATTTAATTTTATACCATATTTATATATGTTTCATGAGTGTGCGAGTGACACTTTGGATAGAGAATTTTTCAAATTTTGTTTAGGAAACGAAAAATATTTTATTTGTAAGTCTTATCTACATTAAAGAAAGAAAGAAACAAACAAAATATTTATTCAATAGATATAGTGCATTACTTTTCCGTTGCTCGTTGGTTTAAAGCTAACTTTAATGTACCCAAATGTATAAAAAATCGTTCATTAATGACCCCTATTAATGAACAATTTGTTTAATCAACGATTTCTCATTAATAAACGATTTTTCACTAATAAACGATTTTTCATTAATGAACGATTTCTAGTTTAGCATTAAATAGCTAATTCATGAGTGGCTAATTACTTATAATTACTAAAAATGTAACTGATAATAGTGAGAAAACGATCTATAATTTGTTTCACATGTAAATGCAAAAGTGTATCAATTATCTGCGCTAGAAACAAATTAGCGGTGAACCGCCTTCGATTTTGATTACCATTAAATGTCAAAGTGTGAAACGTCAAATTTATAAAACGCGTGTCTGAATGTCTGCTACTATGGATAGTGTCGAGTTTACATTAACACCGCTAAAAGTACTAGCCAATGCAAGTAATGCAACACTAAGTTTGCTTCCGGAAAAGAGTAAACATTTTTACGAAAAAACTTAGAATTTATTTCCTGCTGCGAGGAGAATCAGCGTCATTCGGAATCGGTGCTATTCGCACGTTTTGCCGATATTGCTACAAAGGGCTTAACAGCAAGTTTGTTTGTGTGTTTTGTTTGGATTTTCTCTAATCTAATTTCTATCTAAGTGACGATCAACGGAAAAATCTTTTAACCAACTAGTGTGTTAATTGGCGATTAATGATCTGAACAATTCACGCACGAGCGCTTGCTCTCGATCATTAATCGCTATCATTAACGCACTCGTTGGTTAAGTAACTATTAAAAGATGTATGTACCAAATTATTATTATTGAAAAAGTTAAAAGGCAAACACATTGCATAATAAAATATTCTACACACGTTTATGTGTACATATAAAATATTAAATTTAACGGTTTCACAAATTCTATTCAAATTTTTTTGTTGATCAATTCACTAATACTATACGGCTTAATTTTAAGTAAGAGTTCTTTCACACGCTTTTAATAGTTATTTAACCAACGAGTGTCGTAATGATAGCGATTAATGATCAAGACATTTTCACGCACAAGAGCTTGCGCGAATGCGTTAATTGTTGAGATCATTAATTGCCAATTAACACACGAGTTGGTTATAAGATTTTTCCGTTGATCGTCCCTTAGATAAAAATTAGAGAAAGTCCAAACAAAACAAATAAACAAACTTGCTATTAAGCCCTTTGTAGCAATATCGGCAAAACATGCGAATAGCACCGACACTATCCATAATAATTAGCCACTCAGGAATTAGCTATTTAATGATTAACTAGAAATTGTTCATTAAAAAAAAACGATTATTAATGAAAAATCGTTTATTAACCCGCCAATAATCTGTGAGACCGGGTGTGTCTCTTTAACTTTATTCTCCGTTATGGTTTTTTGTTGCAATTTCAAGTAGCTGCCACATTGTAGAGCTTAAATTGATTAAATATATTTGTTTTATTGTCAAAGAGCATAGATTAAAAAAAAAACATGAACTATTAGTAACACATTTAGAAAAATCTTCAGTTGAAAACCCTGGTTCGTGAGACCGGTGTCACCATTAAATTTGCGTCACCAATGGTTAATGAAAAATTGTTCATTAATAAAAAAAATCGTTTATTAATGAAACATCTTTCATTAATAGGGGTCATTAATGAACGATTTTTGATATAGTTGGGTACATTAAAGTTAGCTATTAACCAACGAGCAACGAAAAATGTATTTAAATGATTTATTTCTTTTATTCCTTGCGGCAACATAAAAATCTGCCACATTTTTCGGTCATCAATCAAATTTTTATACAAAAAAAAAAATGGTAGGAAGGCATATGATTAAATAAATAAATAAAATAAATCTTTACATTTTTTATTAGTGCAACACCGTGCATTTCTCTTCGACAATTTTTAAAATCTGCCTTTCTATCCAAGAGCTATTCTAAAATAAATCGAAAAACAAATTAATGTCGAAATCATTTTTTCACTTTATCTATATCTATTTAAAAAGTATACACACTTTCCTTGAAAGCCTTTGAACATTCGTTCATGCGTTATCCTCAAACATCTAAAAACAACTGAACGTCTATATCGATTTAATGAATACGACATTTTGCACCAAGAATTTTCAAAATCAGTCTTATCGTTCAAGGAGTATTCTCAAGAGTGTGTCAGGTTGGCACCCCAATGAAGAGTTCTGATAGTTCTAAATACAGTTCTCAATTCCTTTTGATGTAGGTATCTAAAAGTACTATCAACTTTTAGAAAAGAGTTCTGTAACATTGGGCTGTCAGGAATTTTTTGAAAAATGGGGTGCCAACTTGACACCGCATCCCAACATTGTTATCGAATAGTTCTGAACTAGTTTTAAGATGTATTTGGGTTAGTACTATAGTTCCTGATACTTTTAAAAAAGAGTTTGAATTTCCAGAGATAAAAATTTCAAAGTTGGAAATTCGAAATATTCAAATTCATATTACTCACTTAATATTGGTTGAATCTTAATACTTCATAACAACTATGGATAGAACTCACTACATCACTCAGAACTATCCGGAACTATCAAAAATATTTTTTTGAAAAAAGTCGCAAAGCAAAACAAATTGAGAGTTCTATGAGTTCTGAGTTAATTTTCTATTTCTACTTATTGAGTAAAATATTTCTTTCTCATAAACAAATTCAATACAATCACGATTTATGGCATTTTTAAATAAATGTAAAATTCGAAATTAGAAAATTTAATTTTAAAAATACCTATTTTCTGTCATTGAATCGCAATTTACCATTAGAGTTTTCATTAGAACTCCTTGAGTACAACCCATAGGTCTAATCAGAACTCCTAGAACTATTAAAGAAAAATCAATATTTTGAAAAAAAAAATTTTTATTAAAGTGTCAGCACAAAATTAACCTACATTGCTCACCCCTCTTTAATTTTCCAATCAAAAGAGCTTTTGAAGTTTAACTGTCTGTCATAACCATTGAAAAATAATTATCTTTTGCATCTCGTACATCAAAAAATACTTTGAATTCATGCCATTCGCATTAAAATTCCGCAAACCGTCCGATTCAAGTATTTTTTTTTCAGCAGCTGTAATTGCACCATAAACGCTGCATTTCCGTCATTCGGAATGTGCGATATCGCGCGTTTTGACATTGTAAGTAGAATGATGTGCGAACCGTTTCCCGTCGGTGATATCGGAATTTATGCGACCCCCGTATCGGCATATCGGCTCGTCCCTCCGGCGATATTTTTTAAATTCCGCGTGAAAAGGGCCGTTAAAATCAAACGACCGTCACAATCAACGTTTGATTATACATTTTTATTACCGCTCCATCACACCGCGGGAATAATATCCTCTTGTCTCGCTAGAGGTCACTCATTATCGTCGTTTTATACTTCGCCGATGAATGGCCCGTAATCAGTACGGAAAATTTTACGTTCCGCTCGACAAATTTTTCAAATTGTGAAATTTCATCGTTTCCAATAATGATTCATTCAAGCATGCAAGACGATTATGTCATTAGGGTTGTAATTTCCTTCGCAGCAATTTCACACTGTAGCTCCAGAATCTGTTCATTTTTAAGCAAATGAAAACTTTTAAAAATGTTTGTACTCTCACATTACAATTAAAATAAACATAGGTTAATTACACTTATAATCTGTTCACGAAAAAGATGCAGTCGGTGTAAACAACGCCTTCGACGTGATCACTTCATTAGACGCATATGATTGGTCCGCTCAGTGATACGAGTTCTCGGCGGACCACGCCAGATTCAGTTTGTATTTTGTGCCCGTCGATTTGCAGAGTACACCGACTGCATCTTTTCCGTGAACAGACTATAGAGTAACTGTAACATATGTTTCAGATATTTGTTTTGTCCAAAAAAACTGTTGAAAGCCGTAACCGGCAGAGGTGTATTATAATTCGTTGTCATGGAGTGTATGGTTCAAATGTGCGTAAACATATGTCGACATCCAGTGCCGGCTTTAGGTAGGAGGAGGGCAAACCAGGAGCCAGGGCTAAGGGCAAAGTCACACACTGCGGTCTGTTCCACTCGACATTGACACCCGGCGGTTTTTATCGACGGAGTGTGTCCACTCAAATGACAACATACACGAGAATTTGAAATACATAATCCTGTGGGCTTGCTATATTTGCGGTGGAAAAGAAAAACTAGAAGAATCGACGAAGTGGGTAACTGTAAATCATCTCCCAACCAAATGACGTGTTTATACTATATTCAGCAAATGCAGTATAAAAATGTGAATATGAAGAAATTAAAAAAATCTCAAATATTGATTTTAGCCCCCAACAAATAATGGCTCTTTTGATTAAAAAAATACAAGTTAAAAACTCAAAAATTGAATCAATAGTTGACGCAAGAATTGCTACAAATATTTAAAAAAGTAAGTAATTCCTTAAACATAAATCCCGCAAATTAGTGAATTAAGTTTATCTTATATTTATTTAAATTAAATCCCACTACAACAATAATTATAAAATTAAATAAATAACCTAAAATTGATACAGGCCAGAAAATTCCAAAATTTAGGATGAAAAAATCAAAAACTATTCATTCGAGAACTATTTGTCTCAAATAGACTTGAAACTTTGAACATGCGTCTTATTTGATAATCTGAAGAACTGAAAAGCTTTTGGTAAAGTTTCGTGCACCGGAAGTAGGTGTTTGCCTGAACTGTTGTTTTTTTTTGTTTTTTGCCAATATGTTCTTAAATATGAAAAATATCACAAAAACATTTAAACAAACATTGAAGACAACAAAAAAATGAACAATTTTTGCTTAAAAGCATTTTTCATAAAATAATTTTTATTCGAGAAAAAAATTTATTATTTTTTTTTAATTTTTGGTTTATAAATATAAAACTGTAATAGTTACAGCAAATTTATGTTAATAATAATTGTAGAGAATGTTAAAATGAACAACTTATAAGGAATAAGTTTTTTCGAAATCCCTTTAGTTTTTGAGTAAACTGAGTTTTTGAATTTGAAGTATAATTTTTCCATCTTTCACAATTTTGACGTTTTAAACGTCAGTTTCATCCGAGTTTACACAACGATGTACATTTAAAATATGATTTCAATTGAAAATAAACCATGAAAACGTAAATATAAATGGCTATGATACCATCAAGTCGGAGAAAGTAACATGATGGCCACCTCCCCATTTTTACTTTCTCCGTTACGAAGTACGAGAAAGTATTGTGATCGTGATTTTTTTTCAAACATTTTTTTTACGGAAATATCCGTTTTAGGGTCCCTAGATGCCATTTCAACAATTGCTGGAAAAAAAAAATTGTCTGTGTGTGTGTGTGTGTGTCTGTGTGTGTGGCTGTGCGCGCTGTATCTCAAAAACTAATAGAGCAATTGATATGAAACTTTGAACATACGTCTTATTTTATAATCCGAAGAACTGAAAAGCGTTTGGTAAAATTTCGTACACCGGAAGTGGGTGTTTACCTTAACTGCTTTTTGTTTTTTGCCAATATTTTCTTAAATATGAAAAATATCACAAAAACATTTAAACAAATATTGAAGACAACAAAAAAATTAACATCTTCTGCTTGAAAATATTTTTCATAAAATTATTGTTATTCGAGAAGAAAAAAAATGATTTTTTTTTCATTTTTGGTTTTTAATTATGAAACGATAATAGTTACAGCAAAATTCGTCAGTTTCATCGGAGTCTATAAAACGCTCCATATACATTTAAAACATGATTTAAACTAAAAATAAATCACGAAAGCGTAAATATAAATGATACCGTCAAGTCGGAGAAAGTAACATGATGGCCACATCACCATTTTTTTTTATTTTTTATCATGTAAAACTATTCATTCTGAGAACTATTTGTTAATAGAATTTGGTTGTGGGACATCTGGCAAGAGAGATATTCTTTTATAACGATTAAAAAAATACTGCCAAAAACTTTTAAAAAATTGACGTAAAAATATCGAAAATTCGGGCCTAGAAATAACAAATGCGGATTAAAATATAAAAAACTTAACACACTAATAAATAAAGAAATTTTAGGCCAAAAGAAAATTCAGGTGTAGGCCTAAAAAATAATAATCTATTAAATAGGCCAAAATATTGAATATTGAGACAAAACATTCAAAACTGGGATCTAACGGTCTAAAGATAAAAAATACAGACAAAAAAATCAAAAAACTCAACAAACAAATTAAAAATTTTGACCAAAATTAAGAAATTTAAACTAAAAAATAAAAAAATCGGAAGCAAACGTCAATGATCTAAAATATGGGCAACAAAATTAAGAATCCTGATGTAAAAATAAAAAACGCAGACCAAACAATTTAAATTTACATAAAAGAAAAATAATTTGCCATTTTTAGCCCCAAAACTTATTCTTTACTTCAAAATATAATTCTGACCAGAAATTCGAAAATATTAGGAAAAGAATAAAGAAAATCGCATATAAAAAATAATCACTCAGGTTAACAAAAATCTAAAATAAAAGGCAAAAAATCTGGACCAAAAAACTTAAAAGTACCGCCTAAAAAATAAAAAAAATGCGTATATTAACTAATAATTCAGGCTACCAAATCTAAAATATAGAACAAGAAATCAAAAAGTTAGATCTAAAATTGAAAATTCGGGCCAAAAAATTAAAAATGCGGACTAAAATATCTAAAATTGTAACAGATATATCTAAATAAAGAATTTTTGGGCCAAAAGATAGATACAAATTTTAGACCAAAAAAATCGAAAATACAAGCTAAAAATCTAAAATATAAGCCAATTAAATAATAATCCAGCCCTAATAATAAAATATTCAGATTAAAAAATTAATATTCTAGTAAAAAAAATGGTGTTGTTCCCATCATGTTACTTTCTTCGATTTGAAGGTTTATTTTAAATACAAATGATATTTTAAACGTACGTCGAGCGTTTTGTTGGATCGGATGATATTATTTTAAGCAGTTTTTAGGCAAACCATTAAAAACTCAGACCTAAAGATAAAAATGCAGACCAAAAAATCGAAAATTTCAATAAACAAATCGAAAATTTTGACCAAAATCAAGAATATTTAGCCTAAAACATAAAAAAAATGGGAACAATAAATCTAAAACACAGGTTAGTGATATAAAATATGAGCAAAAAATCAATTTTGGTCTAAAAATAAAAAAAAAAAATAACACCAAAAAAATTAAATTTAACTAAAAGAAAAATAATTTTCCATTTTCAGTACCAAGACTTATTCATTAGCTCAAAATACGTTTCCGACTAGCAAATAAAGAAAATCGCATATATAAACAATAATTTAGTTTAAAAATCTAAAATAGAGAGCAAAAAATCCAAAACTTATACCAAAAAACTCGTAAATACCAGCTAAAAATTTTACAAAATGCGTATAATAATCAATACTTCAGAGTAAAACATTTAAAGCAATGGAAATCAAAAAATTAGACCTAAAATAAAAAATTCGTGGCGAAAAAACCAACAAGCCGACGAAAAAAATCGAAAATTTGTACAAATAAATCGAAAAATTAGGTCAAAATAAAGAATATTTAGGCCAAAAGATAGATCAAGAATTTGAACCAATAAAATCTAAAACAATAATTTAGGTCAAGAATCTAAAATATAGGCCAAATAAGTCAAAAATTTAAAATATAGGACAATGAAATAAAAAATCTAACTTTATGGATAAAAAATTTAAAGAATAGTTATTTGTTTAACAAGGCAATAAAGTGACTTGGCTGGATTCACAGCCTCGCTCGCAAGCTCGCTCGGCGGTGAAACTCCAGCCGCGTCCATAAATCTGCTTTATAACTTACGCGGGGTTGTTAATACTTCGCAGACGCCGTTATTGGGCTTCTTCCACAGGCAACATCTAAAGGAAAGTCTCTCGTTTTACTGTGTCTGGTAATAAGTGCGCCGGTCGACGACGTTTAAACGTCAAATTCCGGGCCACTAGGAGCCGGTCACGGCAAGCAAATTTCGCCACCGTTCGGCGACTCGATTTTTGTGCGTGGATAAGTTAGGGACTCGCATGGGGGTCGGGAAAACACACGCGGTGTTATTAAAACTTCGGGGAACCTGTTTTTGGCCTTTTTGGCACGGGAAATTCGAAGACAACTCTCATTTAATTGAAAAATACATTGCATTTAAGCAAAAAATACATTGTAATGTTAAACAAATTTCCGGGCGGCTTCTATTGGTCGACGCAGCGTCTTATCTAATTGGACGTGAAGTCTCACCTGATTGGCTCATTACTTTTACAGCCTAGGCATAAATAAGCATTTTTAAAGCCTAGTCCGCAAAAGTTATATTTCACGGCCTAAAATCAGTTCGAAAATACTTACATTTCATATGAATCCGCGAAAAAAAAATTTTATATTCTGGTAAGAAAAGGTGATGTGGCCATCATGTTACTTTTCCCGATTTGATGGTCTATTTTAAATTTAAATGATATTTTAGATGTGCGTCGAGCGTTTTGCAGGATCGGATAAAACTGGCGTTTAAAACGTCAAAATTATGAAAGATGCAAATGACAAATAATAGTTCAAATTCTTTGAGTCAGTTTTCTCAAAAACTAAAGATCAAAATTGTGGAAAATGAAAATGACAAATTATACTTTAAATTCTAATCATATTTACCGTTAGTTTTCTCAAAAACTAAAGCGATTTCAAAAAACGGTATTTTATTTAAGTTGTTCATTTTGATATTCTCTACAATTATTTTTAATATAAATTTGATGTAACTATTATCGTTTCATAATAATTTCCAAAATTATTGGAAATTTTTGTCATTTTGGGTATAAATGACAAAAATTTCAGATATTTTTTTTGCAAGGCAATGATTTTATGAAAAGTGTTTTCAAAAAAAAGATGTTTATTTCTTTGGTGACTCTTAAATGGACATTGTTTAAGGAAACATCAGCTATTGTATTATATTTATTACACAGAATTTTCAATTCTTCTTTAATTTACCTTTAAATCGATGTCTCCAGTTGTTGTGCTAATAAAGCTAATAAAAATATTTCATCGCCATTTTCATTTTTCTCGACCAAAAATTAGTAAGATTTGCTTATTTAGAACCAGGAGTTCTTTGCCAGTGTTATCAGTCAGATTAATTGATTGAAGATACAAAACAGCATGTGTTGCGCGACAAAACTTAACTCATACTTCCAGCAACCAGCACTTAACAACCATCAGAGAAATCACCGACTGGAAGTTAGCCATAAATTTCAGCCACGAATCCGGCGCATGCACCATATTTGCCTATAGTAAATTTCCAAGTTATCTCTACTAATGAGAAAATGGATTGAAATTCATAATGAATCAAATTGCTCTAGTGCCATAGTATTAACAATAAGCTTTTAACTTAGGATTAACCCCGATTTTTCGATAAGACATCTATCGAAACATAGTTCATTTACAAAAAGTCAAAAGTCATCGTTAGGCGTAGTTTAGGTTCGATATTTTTGGCCACAAATGTTCCGTAAGACTTTGTTTACAATATTTAGGCTTAAAAAATTACACATATTCTTCATTTTTGTTTAAATAATTATTTACCTAAACACTTTCACGAAATTTCGTCTATTTTCAAAAATATTAAAAGTCATCGTTAGGCTTAGTTTAGGTTCGATATTTTCGGCCACAAATGTTCCATGGGGCTTTGTTTTCAATATTTAGGCTTAAAAAAATAACACATATTCTTCATTTTTGTTTAAGTAATTATTTACCTAGACACTTTCGTAAATAACTTCCAGTCGGTAGAGAAATCTAACATACCCTTTTAAATGACCTTTAAAAAGTAAAACTCTAAGCTGATGAATATCCGTCGAATTTTCGTTAATTAACTAAAATGAACCTGCCTAACAATAACACTTTACCATTAAAACGTGCAGCTCATTTTGCAACCCTTGTCATAATTTGGTGAGCGTTTGTCAGTGGCAGCCGGATTCGTCAGATAAGTGAGTGCCGTAATTGAATATTTAATTATAACCCCTCTGGCCGTAATTACCGCCCCCGATTTTCTTTATGGCTCCGCCCGAACCTGGAGACTTCGATAAAGCACGACAGCGCATGGGGTGCGGGTGCTATGAGGGGGGCACATTTTAATTAAACGTTAAAAATTCATCAGGAGAAGGGCGGATTGCGCCCTATCTATTTAACCCTTTAAACGTTATTGGAACAGCCATGAAGTATATTACAAATTTTAAAAGTAGACAATGTATGAGTGGGTAGAGTAGCAAACTATTCTACTATTTTAATGTATGGGTAATTTATGGTAAAATTAAGATTTGAGAAAATAAATATGAATTAAATTTAAAATTTTCGGCTACGATAACTGTCCGTACGATCTATAAAAAAAGACTATAAACATGTTATACCAATAGTACAACCAATAATTTTAAATATAAGTTACTATTTTTAATTACCAAATCTCCAATTTAATCAACACGATCCGTTCAAAATGAACTTTTTAAGAAATCACCGGTGGTCGCGAAGATGTGAAACATTTTTAATGTTTGCAAAGTCCCAACTTTAATCCGACATTACAATAATGTCAATATTTAAGGTAGAATGAAATTTCAAAAAATTAAATGAATTTTTGTCCAAAACCATTTATCTTGGCTGCTTGTTTCACAATTTCTTAGGAAACATGACGATTTTAGTAAACTGAATTATTACAATCGGCAAACGCGTTATTAAGTTGTACGTTTTTTAAAATCATGATTTGAAGTATGAAACGAATTTTATAATTAGATTTTTAATTTTGAAATTTAAATTTTAAATTTTGAATTTTAATTTCTAGGTTTCTAATTTTAAATCTCGATGTTTAAGTTTTTAATTTAATTTTTTTATTTATTATCTATTTTAGCTGACTTTTAATTTCTTATTAGTGTTGTAATTTTCCATGTTTCAATTTATTTAAACTTGTACAACGATGACCTGTAATCATACTAATTATTACTTTACTTTACTAACAAGGGAACGGTCAGAGACGTCCCTCACTGATTGCGACGTACCTTGTATATGTTGTAGAGTATCAAAAAGTAAGAGATCCGTATTTTTTTGTGTGCTTATCTCGAGGTTTAAGGAGTGAAACCACCTCTTGAAGAAAATGAATTTTTTCCATTTGAAGCATATCACTTCTAAAATACGAGGTATATGAAAAATGTTTTCTATACATGTTTTACAGTTTTTTATGCTCTTTGCAACGATGTTTTTTAAAAAAAAACAAAATTTTTAATCTAGCCCTTTTTCTTCAAGGAGTTTTTAAAAAACTTAGTACATCGTTGTAAAGATCATAAAATACTGTAATACTATATACTATATAGTATATATACTATATAAAACATTTTTAATATACCTCGTATTTTAGAAGATATACAGAAGATATACCGGGTGACCCAGCGATCTGTAAAAGCCCCATAACTTATTTGCTATTTGAGATATCGACTTCTAATTTTCATGAACTGGTACCCATACCTATTCTACATATTTTAAAAATATGTATGTTTTTGTACAGGGTGTCCCAGTATAAATAACGGATCAAAGTTATGTTTTTTTTTAATGAAACACCCCATATTTTATACTTTATTTTTAATCCCCTTAGGAATCTGATAAAAATAGTATAAGATACTATGGGTCTATTATGGAGAGTTTGGTTAGTTATGGGCAATTTTGTGGCAAAAACATGTTTACATTGAAAACATTGCAGAAGCGTTCCTAGCAAAGATAGCATCATTTTTTATACACTTTTTGTTCATACTGCTATACAGGGTGTCAACATATGCAAAACAATGGATAACAATTTTTTTTTTTCAAATGGAAGGAACACTAACAGGTGAAAAGTATTTAGAACTGCTCAGAGACCATCTCATTGCTGCTCTCGCCGTACTGTACCCAAATCACGATGACCCCGGTGTTCCCAATAATGCTTTATTTTATCAGCAAGACGGAGCACCCGCTCTTTACCATGTTACTATTCGCGATTACTTAAACCACGTGTTTCCTGGGCGCTGGATTGGAAGGCGGGGGCCGATTGAATGGCCGGCACGATCCCCCGACCTCACGCCTTTAGATTATTTTTTGTGGGGTTATCTTAGAAGCAAGGTTTACTTTAACAGACCAAATTCCATTGATATCTTGAAAGAAAGAATCCAAAATGAAATTCAGGCAATTACCCCAGAGATTCTTCAAAATGTTAGGCAGGAATTCATGCATCGACTTGCCTTCTGCCAAGAAGTAAATGGACTTTAAACACTTAATTTAATAGTTTAATGTTTTTTGAATTGTTATTTTATTTATTTATTATTCTGTCAAATTGCTATTCATCTGATTTAAATTGATAAAAATTAAACAGCTATCTAAATTTTTGTTTTCAATTTTACATAAATCAGTTTCTTTCATTAATCCCAATAGTTTCGCCCCCGAACGTCCCCTTGTAAGATATTTTGCATATTTATCTAAACCCACTTCCCGCCTTTATAATTTTACCAAAAGCTCAGAATATCAAATAAAGCTTTTATTTAAAATATTTCTACTGGTTTCTGAAATACACCGCCCAAAAATAGTCACGCACACAGACAATTGTTTTTCCAAAAATTGTTAAAATCGTCAAATCAACATAGATATTTTTATAAAAAATAAAATGCTAAAAACGTTCACGATTTCAATACTTACTTTATATGGAAAGTTAAAATATCTTTATTTATACTCTCGGACCACCTGAGCGAGAAAAATGTATCAGCTTTATAAAAGATTCATCTTTATAGTATATTTAAACATCTGTAAAAAAATATTAAAACGATTTTGTTAGTTTTAAAAAATATAGCAGCTTTATAAAATATTCATCTTTATCCATAAGATTATGTTATTAAGATATCTTAATTGGTTCAGAAATTATCTTGTTTTTACAATCGATTAAACTGCAAAAAAATTCAAAGAACAAATTCAAAATCAGTAATAAATATTAATACGAACATTCTTATTTTGAAAAACAATACAAAGATTATTCTTTATTCAGAGATATATTTCATCAAGATATCTAAATGGTTGCAGAAGTTATCCTATTTTTAGAACCGAGTGAATTGTTTCATTAAAATACCAAAGTTCAAATTTAACAAATTTAATAAAACGAAATATAGCCTGAATATTTGAATATTCAACCTGTTCGTAACTCTGGAAAGCAAAATTAAGTCTTACTAAGACTATTAACAAATAACTTATTGAAACAACTACTTCCCTAGCTAGTGCCACGCCGGATATTGAATGATTATAATTTAACATTGCATAGAAATTTTAACAAACAGCTTCTTCAAAGATTAATATTTATGCAATTTATTCAATGGCAAGGCAAGAGTAATCTTATATTAAAAACCTAATCAACAATTGCATGAAAGAAAACCAAAGATAAAATCTAAACATTTATAAAAACATTTTTAAGTTTTCGAAAAATTGTAGCAGTAAAAATATCTTAATTTTCATCTGACTTTTATAACCGAGCGATTTGTTTCACGAAAAAACAAATGTTCAAATTTAACAATGCATAAAAAATATTAAAACGAAATTTTTAATTTTGAAAAAATGTAACAGATTAGTCTTCTAAAAAACTAATCTTCATCGTGAAATTTATCTCATGGAGCTTTAATTTCTGTTGGAGTTATCTTATTTTTAAACCAGAGAGAATTGTTGCATGAAGAAAGCAAAGTTCGCATTTAACAATCAGTAATAAATATTAAATCGAAACGTTAAGTTGAAAAAATATTACTACAGCAATTTAGTTTCTGGAGGTTTCTTCATTTTTCTTGGAGTTATTTTATTTTTAAAACCGGGAGAATTGTTTAACGAAGAAAGCAAAGTTCTAATTTAACAAACAGTAAAAAAATATGAAATCTAAATGGTTAGTTTAGAAAATAATATCGAAATTCTAAAAGAATAATCTTCATCCTGAAATTTATTTCATGAGGATATTTTATTTTTTGTTGGAGTTACAGCTTTTGAAAAACCTGAATTTTGTTGAAATCGCCCATTTTCAAGAGCAAAAAAAATGGAAGGATTCAAAATACTTCAGCTTTCTCCCCTCACGTAAAATCTACATTTACTCCAGTATTTGCTAAACATATTTGGTTTGTGTTGATTGTCTCCTTTCCAGTGAAACCCAGGGCAAAAAAGATGCAAATTTTAAATTTTATTAAATTTTCAAAAATATATCCAATGGTGAATCAAAGTTGAACCAAAACAATCAGTGTTAAATTGTATTCTTTTTTTAGCCGACTCTTGTGAGTTCGTGAATAATTTATTTGTCTGTAATCTTAGTAAGACGTAATGTTGTCACTAACAGGCTGTAAATTCATATATTTAGGCTATTTTTCGACTTTATTACTAATGGTAAATGATAAATGGTCAACGTGAGAAATATCCGGCGTCGAGCCGGTTTTTCTTTCTCGAGGACAATAATATTATTTATAACTGTCAACTCATTCATAGCAAATTGTTGAAGATAAATAAGATGTTTTCCCTCTTTCAATGTTTCCTTGCTAAAATATGTGTGGATCACCTTCAGCTATAATCTCCAAGCATATCATACAAATATTATTTTTTAAGCTTCCAAAAATTTCTTTCGATCCTCTAAGAGGTGCCATTCTTTTGACAACTATAACGATTTTTTTGCAATACATTTTTCCAGTACTCTATAGTGCGCTTCAGGAATGGTGAAATGACATTCCAGCCCAATATTTTGTTGGGATTGGTCATAATTGCGGTGATGGCGGTTGCGCCAAAATCCATGGCTGGAATGTCACCATTTATGAAGGGCACTGCAAACAAATTATTTTAAATTGCTTATTACATTTATTTTAAAAACACGACCGTATGTAGCACTTTTTAAATTTTAGACTTCGCGTATCCATGGACATTCAAATTGATTACTTAGCTAGTTCTGAAGGTCAGTATGAACAAATTATTTTAAATTGCTTCATACATGTTACTGCATGCATTTATGTTAAAAACTCGAACGTATGCAGCACTAAAATGAGATTTAAATTTCTATACTCGTGTATTCGTGGACATAGATCGATTAAAAAATGAATTAATTCGTTATTTCTAAAGGGCACTATAAACAAATAATTTTAAGTTGCTTATTACATGCTGCTTTATACATTTTTGTTAAAAACTCGAACTTATGTGGCGCTAAACGGCAATTATAAATTTTTGAAATTTTAGTTCTTACAATATCCCTGGACAGAGATCGATTAAAAAATTAATTACTTCGTTATTTTTAAATATATCTATTAACAAATAATTTTAAGTTACCTAATTTATTTTTCTTATCATATTCATGTCAAAAAATCAAATGTGTGCAGCATCAAATGGCACATGTTATAATTTTTTTGAGGTTTTATTTCTCTCGATTTCTTGGTCGATTAAAAAAAATAAATACTTTGTTGTTTTTAAAGTGCACTATAAATAAATAGTGCACTTCAATAAAAACATGTTATAATTGGTTTTATTTCTCTCAATTTCTTGGTCGATTTAAAAAAAAATACTTTGTTGTTTTTGAAGGGCACTATAGATAAATTAATTTAAATTGCTTGGTGGTTGTTGCTTATTATGTGTATGTGAAAAATTTAAATATAATTTGCGCCAAACGTCAATTATGATTTTTTTACTGTTGTGTACAATTATTGAATATAAAGGTTAATTTTAAAAATGCATTCCTTCCCTAGTTTTGACGAAAATTTTAAACGAACTGTTTTTAAGTGTTAGTAAGATATTCGTTAATAGGTTTGCATAAAAATTTGCACTGGGGTTACACCCAAACGGCTGTAATTAATATTTTATGGAGATGGGTCATAATTCGGGTGGAGGCGCCAAAATCCGTGCCAGAAAAACGGGGCTAACTTCTCGTCACTTGAACATATTCTGTCTTATTCAGTTCTTGACACGAGAATGTATTTGACCTTGCGTCTTACTACCTTTTTTTAAGGACGTTGCTGGCGCGTGAGCTAACCAGAACAAGAGGCCCTCGTAAATTAGGAACTTGGAGGCATTTCTTCTCCAAGTTCCCCTTTATCTATTTATTTTAATTACTTTATTTTAATTACAATTACATAATTCACAAATTAAATTTAATTTTCTTCTTTTCCTTTTCTGTTTCTATTCTTCCCTTTCTATTTCTTGATATTTTTCTTCTTTTTTAATTAAAATTTCTTTTACAAATTTTTCAAATGTTTCCCAATTATTTGGTTTTCTATTATAAAATTTATTATATTAATTATAGTTATATCTTGCCCTATATCTTTATTTAAATTATTTCTTTCACCTTCCCATCTTTTACGTTCAAACAAAGTATGTTCTTTTCCATCACTACAAAATTTACATATTCCACTGTCTAACTTTTTAATTTCGTTAAGATAATTTCCAAAACTTCCATGTCCACTTAGAATTTGTGTTACAAAATAATTTAGCTATCCATGTTTTCTATCCATCCATCTTACTACCTACCGTATTTATAGTTTTATTTGCGCGAGAGTAGCAAAGGTAATTAGAAAAGCAAGAAACTGCACTTAAAGACCGAATGTAAATGTCCGTTGTAAAAAAAAACAAGTTAAACACTCTAACCAGGAACGTTTTTTCCACTCTAGAATATATAGGTTTGGTGGTGCGAATATATCAAAAGAGCGAATGAGGTGTACAATTTCGACCTCTGGACAGTTAAAAAGCTTGATATATGTCCTAATTAAGGCGAACACTAGAAATTCAACAAACCCCGAACCTACATAAAATATATCAATCCCGCTTTGCGCCCCCAATGAAACTCACATTGTTTGTTATTGAATGATTAATAAGTACATCGATTTTCGAACAAAATGCCAGCGCCGAGTCAATTACAAGGGCAGCTCACATAAATGCTCAATAGAAATTAGCTGTATTGTTGGTTCTAGTTTTAATTATCATACCCATTAAAATGGTTGATCGATACATTCGTCATCTCACCATAATAAATTCCTAGGGTATGTTAACAGCGCCCATGGCAAAATAAAATGCTTAATGGAAGCAGAAACGAAGAGACAAATCCAAATCAGAAAACCAGATGGATCCCTCAAACAATCTGTATTTCAAAAACCAACTCAAACAGATACCTCAATGCAAAATCAAACCACCAAAAGGTATTAGTAGTTTAAAGTCTGATCACATCAGACACAACCCACAGAAGTGAAGATTTAAACATAAGGTGTGAGCAACAGAATTTTGTTTCAGAGTTGGCCATGCCTGAGAGAGAGAAACATAGCAGTCATATCTGAGATTAATTCAATTGAACTAATCTAGTCTCATGACGTAATAATATGCGACATACCTCATTTATCTCACAGCCAACTCTGCAACAAAATTTTGTGGCTCACACGATAGTAAAAAAAATGTAGTAGTGCAGAATGATTTGAAATATGAGTACATTTACAGAACAATAACATCGAACTCAACGACTTATTCATTAAAACTGTAATGTTTAATTATTATTATTTACTTCCCTATTTCAATTATTCCTATAGTCGCTTTTTCCATTTGAGTAATGAAATAAAACATGAATAATTCATCGGAAACAGTTGATGCAAAAATTGCAATAAATATGTAATTCTATTATATAAACACACGTCGTGCCAATTTATCAATTTCCGGACGAATTTGTTCCCCGCGCACTCGCCCAAAATTGAATAATAACGTTTTTGTCAAATGAACGAGGCTTTATTTAATATTTTCGAGTGCATTATTTGAGTAACGTTTCCAGCATGCTGTGTGCCATGTCGTACGCAATATTTCAATTTAGATTTTTTTTTCGATTATTTTGTTGAACGCTAAACAACATGTACGAAAGGGAGGCCAAATTTTATATTATATTTACATTTAAAAAATTTTGATGGAACAATATGTTGTGTATATAATTCAATTCTAATTTTGTTACTTATGTTACAAATTTTGTACCAACAAAATCATAGGAATCTGATTAAAATTAGATAAAATCGACAATAAAATTGCAATCTGACACCTGAGTAGAAACAAATTAGTTCGAACACTAATATAATCAGTGGCGGATTTACCGAGTCTCGGACCTTAACTACAAAAGAGCCTCAAAAAGCACCCAATACCAACAAAATGCACTAACATTTTTAAGGGTAGAAACGCCAAAGTGGCGGAATCTATTGCCTGAATGCTGTACTGAGGTCGAAACCGGTCTGATGGGGGAACAATATTTAATGTTAACATTTTTATAATTTCAAAATAAATATCGCAATAGATTAAAAAGTGATTGTGTTACTTTCTCCTATTTGTTTATATAATGTTTATGCACTGGTGGAAAAAAAATAAACACTTGAAATTCGTGAAATTTCGACCATTTTCAAACCGCCATAACTCGATTTTGATGAATCTTTGAGGGCGATAAACTTTGAAGTATCTTCTTTAAAGTCATGCATTTGGACTTAAGCGTAACCCCTTCCGCCTCCCTCTAGCACCCCTGTTAAAAAAATATTTTTTCAGGAAACTATGTCCAACTTTGATGATGTGTACGGAGTTGGAAAAAAAATGTCGACTCAATCCACTATGAAGGCATTAAAATTTGATCAATTCCCTATGCAGAACTTAAAGAATGAAGTTCCTACGACGATTTGGCACCAAGTTATGGGTGTTTGATAAAAAGGTTTTTCGCACATAACTCGGCGACACCCACAGTTCTTTGAAAAATTGATGAATTTTAAAAATGCCAAAAATTCTGCAAAATAATTGTTTCTAATGCATGCAATGAGTTTCCAGATTTTTATTCCAACGCCAACTATTTTTTACTCGAACACAAGTCATCAGCGATCGCATTTTTTTAAAGATTTAAAACTTTAAATCCGTTTGCGTTAGACTCACAGTTATTATGAGGAATTGTAGATAATTTTATTGTAAATTAAAAGTCTCTTTCAGATTTCAAACTATTTTTTCAGTTTCCGTGTTGGGCGACTTACAATTAGCATCCGTTTTCCTCGAAAAGTGAGCTTATTTTATCAATCGCGTAACTCTTTGGAAAACTGGTGCTTTTTCTAAAACTAAATTGATTCAGCAAAATTAATCCTTTCTTATGTATATATACATACATCTTTATTCAGACTAATTTGTACAATTTGTTTGCGTGTATAATTGATTGGTTTGGTTAGTCTGTCTGGGCTATCGACCATGGGTCTTTCTGCCCTTTCTTATGTATGTGGTGAATTTTAAGAAATATATTCCCTTGCCAACAAATTTTTACGTGAAATCAGAAATGTATAGCTTTTAATGGATTTTGAACATTCGAATCAAAATTTTCTATTAATTTTGTTTTTTGTATTTTTGGTTTTTCATGTTCAAGTTTGGAACATTGCTGTTTTGTAAATGGCTTGAATATGTTATTTGTTTTTATATGAAATAAAAAATGTATTGCTTTTTTATGAATTTTGAGCTTGAGTATATTCGAATCAAAATTCTCAAATGAATTTTTTTTTATTTCTGAAATCTTTGACTGCATTTTTAGTTTTTCCAGTTAAAGTTTGGAATGTTGTCGTTTTGTGCATAGCTAGATGTACATTATTTTAACGTAAAATCAGAAATATTTTATTTATTTACGGATTGAGAGCTTTTGAAGCAAATTTCTTCATTCATCAATTTTTACAATTATTTAAACCGTTAAATGCATTTTTCGTCTTTCTAGTTGGAGATTGTAGTGGTTTGTTTTGTTTACACTTAGGATATGGCAATTAAATCAAACTTGTATTGTTTTGTGTATGTATTTTAAGCTTTTGAAACAAATTGCTGGATTATTTTTTTTCTATAATCTTTTAAATCATTGAATGCAATTTTCGTTTTCCTCGTTCAAGTTTGAATTGTTGCAATTTTTCTTCCACTTGGGATATGACGATTATTTTTACGTTAAATCAAATTTTATAAAGAATTCATTTGTGGATTTTGAGATTTTGAAGAAAATTTCTTAATTGATTTTTTACAATCTTTTAAATCTTCGATTGCAATATTCATTTTCCCAGTTCAAGTTTAGATTATTGTCGTTTTGTTTTCATCTAGAACATTGTTGTTTTTATGTGAAATCATAAATCGTCAGCTTATAACCAAAACCAGATAAGTTACAATTCTACATTTTGAGATATTGAAGTTTTAAAGTTTAACATTACAAAAAATAATCTCTTATAGTCTACTTAGTCTATTCTGTACACATGCGTATTCGAGTTTTCTGTTTATGATACACATACATGGTTTTGCCAGTAGCTAGTGTAGTGAGTTTTAGGCCCAGAACTGCAATTATCTCAAAAATGACCAAATTGTCACGGACTGTATTATTTGTTATTAATTTTATTTTATTTATTGAAAAAAAAATTGTACCGAAATGAACCGTTATTAAAATTGCGATCCGGTTCCGGTTTCGGTTTTGGTTTATAAATTGAGCAATTTTACGTTTCGGTTATGGTTAGGGTTCTGTTAATTTCGGTTTTCGGTATAGAGTTTTCGGTTCCCATTCAACTCTGACCATAACACATATTATGGTCAATTTTCAAAATTTCAAGTCATTATTTGGCATAATTTAGATTCGATATCTATCCATAAATATTCATATTTTACATTTATAAAATGACATATAGTTTTCATTTTCGTTTAAATAATTTTTTACATTAGCATTATAGTAAATGTATAAATGGTGTAGGCGCCGGATTCGGGGCTGAAATTTATGGCTAAATTCAAATCGGCCAAAAAATCATATGGTACAGGGGTTTTTAAAACCTTGCTTATGATTATTTCCATTCATACACTTTCATCCCTGGAATAGCGGTTCTCAAACTTTTTTGGCAATGGAACCCTTTTAAAACCTTAGATATTTTACGGAGCCCCAAAATAACCAAAACCAGGTTTTACGTATATTCTTTAAATCAAATAAAAACACGTACTTCACATAACAGTGTATTGATTTTGCTTTAAATTGATGAAATTGTTTCGTGCATTTGTAGGTTATATTATTTGGAAGCAGCCCTCGTAAAGGCCTTACGGAGCCCAAGGGCTCCGCGGGACACACTTTAAGTATTGTAAATTACCTTAGTGACATATTATTAAATTTATTTAACACTTTAATACCATTGAAAAAGTGTATTATAATAAAAATATCGATAGAGAATCTAAAGCTTATTATTTCAATCAGGGATAATAAATATAAAAAATTCAAAAGCATGAAACCTGCATTATTTGGGAAGTAATGGAGAAATTTCACGAATTTTGCTTTTAATAGTGAAAAGCGAGCATATTTCAATTTGTTTATGATGGAGGCTTCTACTTCATTATACATTTTAAATATTATAATAAAACACTTTTAACTTTGTTTTGTATAACTTATATATTTATTTTTGTGACTTAAGTTCCGGTAATACAATTTTTCAAACAAAACTTTCAAACTTCTTGTTTGAAAATGGTAATTGTATTACCGAAACTTAAGTCACAAAAATAAATATATAAGTTATACAAAACAAAGTTAAAAGTGTTTTATTATTATATTTCAGTTTTGTAATTTTGCAATTTCACCATAAGTGAAACATGTAAGAAACTCGAAAATATGAATATTGTAAACAAATCAAAAACCGAACTTCCAAACGAGATTTCTGGTCCGAATTATAATAATTATTATTTTATCACCTCCATTATAATGCCAAACAGTATCAATAAAGATTACATATTTACGAAAGTTCGGAAAGACAATATTCCCGCGTGAGGGCATTTTTGAAGCACTAGCGAAGATTTCTTTATACCATTTAAATAACGATAATTGAAGCACTGAAATTTACTCCATTTATGTGTTTATAGTAATCTGGGCACCGCCGGTCACCGGTGACCTCTATGGCAGGCGACGTGTTAATTATTCAAGACTCTGAACACTTTTGGAAGTAAATAAGTTACTTTGAGTATAACTTTAAAACAATGAATTATACTTTATTTCACCATTATGTATCGTTCAAAGAGATACATCAAGAATGTACAACAATATATTTAGATATCAACTATTCCAAAATAGCTCAATGAGCTCTGAAATCACGAGAACACCATAGTGTTCCTAATTTACAATTTGAGTCTTGCATAGATTACAAAATATTAACAAACGCCTGATTAAAATTTAAATACCTCCATGGCTTATAATGAAAATTATGTTTTCCTACGACCGCTCCCGAAAACAGATAACGTGAGTCCCAAAACTCTTGGAAACCACTCCTGCCATGAATTTGGAGAGGCAGGTCATTTCTTAATTCACACACATAAAATTAAACAAATTATCAGCTGTTAGTTGTTGTTAATGTAAATTCATAACCATGAATTATTTGGAGTGGTCTTGAGGTTATGTCGCATTATTTTTAGTGTTAAGTTCAACAATTTCATTAGTTATAAATAAAACGCCTTCTCATAAATTTAACACAGATTTATTTTATAGTATTGTGAAATTTAAAATTAACAAAGAAGAACAAACATTACAACAGATGTTGAATGTGTTGTCCATTTTCACGAATATACAAATTAATTGGCCGTTTTATGTTATCGAACACATTTTGTAATACTGTGTTGTCTATCTCTTCACATTTTCTTTTTACATTGTTTCGCAGATCTTTTACTGTATGCACAGGACTGCTGAATACAGAATTTTTTAAATATGGAAAAGGAAAAAAAAGTCCAGAAGAGTTAGATCACAAGAACGTGGTGGAAATCGGTCTTTGCTTATTAGCCTGTCGTCGAAGAATTCATGAAGATAATTTAATGTTTAACGGGCAATATGCTGTCTAGCAGAATCTTGCTGGAAGAAGCCATTTTGGAGTTCATCATCATGAAGTTTGTTAATGAATTGTTGCAAAATAATAGCTCTACGTTTAAATTACCATCGAAATAAAATATTGGACCCATGATTCTGCGTCTTGACATTGCTAACCACACACCAACTTTTATTGGATGCAGTGGGGTCTCTCTAAAAAACTGTGGGTTGTCAACACTCTACTTGCCCATGTTTTGGGATTTAATGTATCCGTTTAGATGAAACCAGGCTTCATCAGTGAAAAATGTTAAATTGAACACTTCGTCGTTCATATTTTCATTGAACCACCGACAGTAGGCCAGTCTTTTATTATAATCGAGTGGTAAACGTTCTTGGTACATTTGCAACTTATATGGTTTCATGAAAATATCTTGACGAATAATCCTGTGAGTGGTCGTACGACTTAAATTCAACTGTTGAGCTAGTCTCCTAATTGAAGTGGTAGGTTCGTCTTGGACTGCATTTCTGATGTTGTTTATAATATTCTCATTATTAATACGAAGCCTTCCACTTCTTGATTTATTGTTAATGTTACCAGTACTTCGAAAGCAATCAACTTATCGTAATGCCTGCCTTCTAAACTGATTCCTATTAAATACAGCCATAGGAAAACGTTGAGTAAATTCTTCAATGCACGGGTCGATACTGTGTATTCCCATTCACCATTTTCCAGGCGTCTACCATTACGAAAATAACTTTCCACAATAAAAATGTTTTGCTCTTTTATAAACATTTTTAAATTAAATAAATTAAGTAAAAACGGTAGAAATTTATAATAACTACTGACAGCTACTTAAAAATGACATTTGACAATTTGTTTAATTTTATGTGTGTTAATTAGAAATGACCTGCCTCTTCAAATTCATGCAAGAGTGGATTCCAAGAGTTTTGGGACTCACGTTATATCGTCGCAATACATTTTCATTGAATCAATTGTATATTTGTCACAAGTTTTGAAAGTGCAATAAAACAATTAAGTATTTATTATTCGATTCTAAAATTGTAATAAGCAAATTTAAATTAGAAGTTAAGAATATTTTGACACCAATAATACGCACATATTTAATTGATATAGACTCGGGTAAATTCGAGAAACATATTTAAGAAAATGTTTGGTCGTAGGAAAAGCCTACGGGCTCGTAAATTGGTACTCGCATACAAAACGAAGCTTTCAAAACTTATAATTCATTGGGTCTCCGTCAGGTCGTAAAATTTGATATTAGTTTTAAAAATATTCACCCTGTTGTCAATCAGTCTTGAAATTTTTAAAGTCTATTAGCCCAAAAGGCCGAAAATTGTAAAATCATTCCTGCGGAGAAGAAACCTTGCATTTAAAAATGCTTAGAAGAAAAGGGACTGACCGGACTTCACGAAGACATCTTAAGACTCGGAAAAATATTTCAAATAATATTTCTTTAAATTTTGAATAAGGTAACTTAAAATCTTATTATCGATCAAAATATGTTCGATATTCAATATCTTAAAGCAAAATTCTTACCAACTAAAGTGTTCTTATTGTTTTGTTTTAATACAATTTTTATTTTGAATTAACGAATTTGTAGGGTTACTTGAAGCAAAGAAAGTCTGAGGATCAAAGTAGTTGTAAAGAAAAACTTCCTTGATCCTCAGACCTTCCTTGCTCCAAGTAACCCTACAAATTAGTTATTAAAAAAGTTTTAAACTGGTAACCTTCTAAGGTTCGAATGTCATCAATTATAACCTAGAATATTTGCTTGTCAACCAATTACATTTTTGCTAACTAAAATGTCAGATTTTATGAATAGTGCGAATCTAAAATAATCGCGAATATGTATAGCCTTAAAGACGTCTGGTCAGTTATCTTTTGAAGTCATTTGTAAAAGTGTCTCAATAAATGTATTGTAAAAATATTCCCATGTCCGCTTTTAAGACTACTAATAATCGAATTGATAACTGAAAGCAATGATATTTTATCAAAAGTATTGTGAGACCAAAAAGTCGAAAATGTTTAGCAGCCCTTAAAACATAAAGTAACTAACAGAAGTTTAATGGTATCACTACGAATGAAAATTTTGGCATGGAAAATCCTGAAATTTAAATAAAACAGCTAGATAATGAATCTGAAATGTATTAATAATAGTGATGAACAGTTCTGAAAATAACTACTAATATTTAAAATAGTCAAAATCGGCAGATAAAACACACAAACTTATTTTTAAAACAATTAAAAAAATGTTCACTGCATTGAATTGGAAATTCCGGAGAGCCAATATTATTTAAATTGAATTATTACAGGGAGTTTCGGAAAATGCGCTACTAACTATTTTCACCGATTGGAAGTTAGCCATAAATTTCAGCCATGAATCCGGCGCCTTCACCATTTTTGCCTTCAGTGAATTTCGAAATAATCTCTACTGTTTTACAGAAAATGGATTACAATTCATAATTAATAAAATTGCTGTGGTGCCATAGTAATAACAATAAGCTTTTAACTTAGAATTTACCCCAATTTTTCGATAAGACATCCACCGATACATCGTCAATTTTCAAAAAATCAAAAGGCATCGTTAGGCGTAGTTTAGGTTCTATATTTTTGGCCACGAATATTCTATGGGGCTTTGGTTACAATATTTAAGCTTAAAAAAATTACACATATTCTTCATTTTTGTTTAAATAATTATTAACCTACACACTTTTACGAAATTTCGTCTATTTTCAAAAAATCAAAAGTCATTGTTAGACCTAGTTTAGGTTCGATATTTTCGGCCACAAATGTTCTATGGGGCTTTGTTTATAATATTTACGCTTAAAAAAAGACACTTATTCTTCATTTTTGTTTAAATAATTATTTAACTTAACGCTATTACGAAATTTTGTCTATTTTCAAAAAATCAAAAGTCACCGTTAGGCCTTAGGTCTAGTTAAGGTTCGATATTTTCGACCAATAATGTTCTATGGAGCTTTGTTTACAATATTAAGGCTTAAAAAATGACGCGTATTCTTCATTTTTGTTTAAATAATTACTTACCTAAACACTTTTACGAAATTTCGTCTATTTTCAAAAAATCAAGTCATCGTTAGGCCTAGTTTAGGTTCCACATTTTCGGGCACAAATGTTCTATGGGGCTTTATTAATAATAATAAGTCATAAAAATGGTGATTTGGCCATTGAGTTACTTTCTCCGATTTGATGGTACAGTTATTTTTATTTTCAACAGTAGTTGCACAAGTGCATTGGAAATTATCGGTAACAATTTTGTGCGATTTCGACAAACGAAGTCGTATTGTTCGGTAACAGTCCCGAGCCCGTAAGGGCGAGAGGCTGTTGCCTAAAATAATGCGACTGAGTTTATCGAAAGAGTGCAAACTTGCGATAATTTACAATGCACGAGAGCAATTTATCAGACTATATCCCAACAAAAATACTACAACAAAATAGAATGACATTTACTATCATCGCGGGAGTGTAGTGCCGGTTTGAATTTTTAAACGGATCAAACAAAATTTGAAAATTAGAAACGTACTTCTCTTGCACTAACTTAGCACTGGTATTCCACATGGAGTTTACATTTTCTTTACAGTACGTACCGTTCGCGTTTCGCCTGTTTTCCAATATTGTAGAAATGACTTCCCGAGTTCAGGTCATGTTAGTGATTCCGCTCAAACTTTTTGGTTGGGTCTCTTTCCCTTTTTCTTGAATTACTTCAAGAGAAACACTTCCAATGCGGAGTTTTCACTAATTTTAATAGCGTTCTACCCGCAAACTGACGTTTGACATTTAACATTGTTTTTCTTTAAACAAATCATGTGCTGAAACATAATACGAGTAGAGAACCAATCACAAAGCCGCATTCTGTTTCCTGAAAACAGAAGTAATATAGAATCTGATTGGTTCTAATTCATTCGAATTTCGGCATGCTACGTTTGGCGGGATATAGTCAATTGAAATTATATTTTAAATGTGCATCGAGCGTTCTGATCGGATGATACTGACTTTTAAAACGTGAAAATTATGAAAGATGGAATCGATCAATTATACTTCAAATTTTAATCGTCAGTTTGCTCAAGAACTAAAGAGATTTCGAAAAAAAACTTATTCTTTATAAGTTGTTCATATTAGCATTCTCTACAATTGTCATTCATATAAATTTGATATAACTATTACCGTTATATAATTTTGAACCAAAAATCAATACTTTTTTTCTTGAAAAACAATGATTTTCTGAAAAAAAGTATTTGTAATATTTTTCAAATTAGAAAAATTATCGAAAAATAACAAAAACGGTTAAGATAAACACCTATTTCCGGTATTTGAAATTTTACCAAAAGGTTTTTAGTTCGTCGGATAAAGAAATATATATCTTATCTTCAAAGTTTGACGTTAATTGCTGTATTAGATTTTGATATTCAACGCGAGTAGACAGTCAAGCACACACAAACTAGGCCTAACGATGACTTTTGCCGTTTTTTAATATTAACGATGTTTCGGCAGAGGTCTTATTGAAAAATCGGGGTAAATCCTAAGTCAAAAGCTTATTGTTATTACTATGGCACCACAGCAATTTTATTAATTATGAATTTCAATCCATTTTCTGTAAATTAGTAGAGATTACTTCGAAATTTACTAAAGGCAAAAATGGTGAATGCGCCGGATTCGTGGCTGAAATTTATGGCCAACTTCCAGTCAATACTATTTTCGACTAATCTCACGGTAATATCCTAATAGATTATACAGAACATTGCTTAATTATGTAAGTCAAAGTGGAAACTAAGATGATTCCAATATAAAAAAGGATTTTTACCTTGCCCATTTTAGCATTTACTAAATTTATAAGTAATCTCTTACTAATTTACTGAAAATTGATAAAAAATCATAATTAATCAAATATAAGCGATGCAATAGTTATAACAGTAAGCTCTTAACTTAGGATTTACCTGGATTTTTCAATAAGAAAATCTACGGAAACATGATCAATTTGAAAAAATTAAGTCATTGTTAGCCGTAGTTTAGGATAGATATTTTTGCCCACAAATATTCTTAAGGGCGTTGTTTACAATATTAAACAATAAAAATGGAGACATGTTTTTCATTTTTGTGATGTAATTTTTTACTATAACTATTATTAAAAATGGTCCATTTTCAAAATATCGAGTCATCGTTTGGCGTAGCTTAGAATCGGTATCTTTGGCCACATATTTGTGGCCAAAGGACTTATTAAATCGGGAACATATTTTCCATTTTGTTTTAAATTTTTTTACCTTAGCACTATAATGATGTATGGTCAATTTAGTCATCTAACTACGCCAGGCGTATGGCTAAAATGTATAGCTAATTTTAAATCGGTCAAAAAATCGGACACTCCTCTATTATGATAATTTCTATTTATTTATATTTCATGTTGTCTGCCTAGAAGATATCGACGATAAAGTAAATTACCCTAGTGATATGTTATAAAATTTATTTATAGTATATTTCTAAACGCGTGAGAAAGTTGGCCATTGCCATGAGGGTAAAGTTTGCAATGCCAGCTGTAGGCGAGTGTTGCAATTCATCCGAGTAATAATAATAATTTTTCGATCGTAAAAAAATCTTACAAATTTTCAGTATAACTTTATTAGATTGTCATGAAAACTCTTCAAGTGGAACCGTTTTTACGATCGATGTAAATGGAGAATTTTTTTTGACGCTTTCGATAATATTTGAGACAGTCAAGAATTTATAAATGGCAGACATTGAAGCTTATGGAAACTCTTGCTAGATAAAAATCCATTATTTTTTCTTAAAAGTTTACAAACAGATTTTTGAACAGACGGATGTAGCTTTTCAAATTTTATTTAAGTTATTTTAAAAATAGAATCAACACTAATTTAATAAATAAATTAAAGGAATTTTCTATAACGAATTCTATTTTAATTCATTATGCGAAGTATTTCGTAAAGATACGAAAAATACTAATTTCATAGACGAAGAACAGAAAAAAAGAAAAAACACTTTTAATTTCAAGAGAAAAGATCTGCATTATAAACTGATTTAAATTCAAATTTTAGAATAAAATTAATCAAATTTATCGTTTAACTTGAAACCAGATTTGCAGAATTTTGCAGTTTTTCGAAACAATTTCCTAAAACTTCATCGAGTACTATCCTTTTTTGTTGTACTTTACTAAAGAATGAATTATATTACCTCTATTTAGATAAAAATCTTTTAGGTGTATCTAATTCTTCAAAAGAAATGTTATCGTTTATTTTTAACAATGACTTGATATCTTGTTTGCATGAATTATATATTATTGTATTATCAATATCTGTTACTTCTGCTTTCATAAAAGGATCATTTTCGGCACGTGTAAAAACGTACAATAGAAATATAATTAACGTGAATTATATGTACAAAAAAAATATTAAAAGTCATACCTCTGAATTGGAAATATAGGAAGTAATTTATAAAAAATATAAATTTATAAATAATTTATAAAATATTGTACGTACATGATGCTTATATCCACTCTTGTGCGTTTAAAGTTTAAATTATGGCAATCTAATAAATTTATACTGAAGATTTTTTACGATTGAAAAATCTTTAAGATTGTTTATCTCGCTAACGGTAAGAAATCAGACATATTTTTATTTGAACTTTTCTGTTCAGAATGACATTCACTACTTCATGTTTTCGTTTGGCACACTCGAAACGAGACACCCTGTATATTTACCCTCGACTACCTACCGGTATATCTTAAAAAGATTGCTAACCTCTGGTTTAATGTGTTCTGCACACATACAATAAATAAACAGATGGTTAATTTTTAGATAGACGATTTACTTGAAGTTTAACGAAACTAATTGAATTGAGAAATTAAATCAACAGCCTTTTGAAATTTGTCTTTTATGGCATTTACCTTGATTTTATAAAATTAATAGCCTGTTGTTATTTTAATAAGAAATCTGTTATGTTTTGTTGTCTTTCTCACACTACTGTTCTAGAATATTAAAATATCGTAGTATTGATTAATATTTAAATTATCAGCAATCAAAAAAATAATGTTACATTAACTTACATTTACAATAATTATGTTCTTTTATTCAATTCAATTCAATTCAATTTTTATTCACTGATTGCCACTTTGGTACATAAAATACTGTTTAGGCGGTATTTAGTTAATTCTATAGTTTATTGTTATTATTATTATTATTATGTATCATTCTGTGTATAAAGGAGTTTCCTTTTAATAATAAATAAGTAGATAATTAAATAAATAATTAAATGTATTTCTAGAAACTTCTCTCAAATCTATAATAATTGAGGAATCATTAATTATAATTATTTTGTTTCTCGCAAAAACTGATATCGAGATCAATTTCTCTTATAGTTGTCAAAAGCATCCAAATTCGTTGATCCAGCACTGTACTGGTTACAACAAAAATTATTTTAGTTTGATTCGTTTTGTATTCATTTAGGTATATGTATAGATTTTAGAGCAAATAATTCATCTGTCAAAACTGTAATAATTATGGAGTAATTTTAGAAAAGTGTAAATCACGAGCGAGGCCGATCGATTCTTTTGCAGGTGGAACATAAACTAAATGCAAATGTGCTTCGCGAACGACCATAATATTTTTTGGATAATTCCAGTCCCCCAAAAACACTTTCCAGCGCCCCTAATACAGAAATAAGTAGGCCGTAAAGCATACAGCACACACTGTTTAATCTCCATTAGCCATCCCCGAGGATGTGGCGGGCAGACGGGAAAAATCCTGCTGGCGCTCGTGGAAATTCAGGTGTGCTTGCAGGAATGCGTGTGAATTGGGTTAATGTATATTTTGATTTTGTCAATTTGCTTATTTACCTAGTCCGATGGCATATTTCCCCTGGCAACACAAATATCACCAAAACCAGAAGCACTCGTATTATCCACCGTCTCGTTAGAGTTGGGTATCACCTTAAATCCAGGGCGTAAATCCGCACGAAACACGAAACTGTGAACGCCTAACAACTACATGGCAAAATGGCGAACCTCTCAGCTGCCACCGAAAATTGCACAATAAATCCTCGATGGCGCCGCTCCGCGGCGACCGCACTCTCCGAAACCGGCCACCGTCCACCGGATCCGGTCCGATTCGACCCTGGCACCAGGAAAACTCCACCTGGGGAAAGTGGGTGACGGGAAAAACACCCCCAGCTACCTGTGTGTGTGTGCGTACTTCTCCGCGGAAAGCACTCGTTTTAGACGGTCACACCATTTTCCCGGCCGCTCGACGCCCAGTTTTCCCGTTCACCACCATCGACGGGGCGGATTTTCCACTATGCGGCCACCAAACGCGTTTTTTTAACCGTCACTGTGAGTTAATAGCATAAATAGCCGTTCTCGTATGCCCGCTATACGGCATACATAAAGCTACTGCTGGCAGCTCTGACGTGCGTACAGCGCCACAGCTTTGGGGGTGGGAAGTTCATTGACATAAAGAAAATGGAGGCATCCTATTTATTTAAATCCATACAATTACCACCGAAGATCTTAACTTACAACTTAAAAAAGAGCTTTCGATTATTTCAATTCGGGAAACTAAAATGGCGGTTGCAGCTGAAACAAAACATAACCTAAAAATGTGTTAAGTTGTCGAATAATATGGCGAACAAATATACATTGAGCCAGGGGCGGCTCGTGATATAGTGCCAAGAAGCCATAGCACTACCTATAGTTTCAAGCTCAGCAAGAATTTTTAATGAATTCTTAAAACACTTTTTCGCCAATTACTTTGGTCTAGGAAGATTAATCGTCCTTTTTTTTCTTCAAGAGGGGGTTGGGGGTATATTGTATAGATGGCTCTGCCACAAACATGATCCACAAGCCGCCACTGAAATTAAGTACAGTTTTTGGAAATCCACGATTTGCGAATTTTCGAATTGTGTAATACTCGAGCAAAAAAATAAAAGAAAATATAAAACGTGTCGACGAAATTCTACGAAAATTAAATTAGATTTGCAAATCATCGTTTTATCAAACTAAATAGAGTTTTTGAAAATCCACCAATTATTTCGTATCGAATTTTTGAAAATTTTAGTTTTCGGGTAAAACTCGAGCAAAAAAAATTTAAAAATATATAAAACGTGTCGACGAATTTCTACAAAAATTAAATTAGATTTGCTAATCATCGTTTTATCAAGCTAAATGGAGATTTTAAAAATTTACCAATTATTTCGCAAATTGTGAATATTTTAATATTTTAGATCTCAAATTGTGTAATACTCAGGTTAAAAATTAAAAAAAATATTTAAAACGTGTCTACTAAATTCTACAAAAATTTAATCATATTTGCAAATCAATTCTTTATCAAACTAAATAGAGTTTTTAAAAATCCACCAATTATTTCGTAAGTATTGAATTTTTGAAAATTTTAGTTTTCGGGTAAAACTCAAGCAAAAAAATTTTAAAAATATATAAAACGTGTCGACGAATTTCTACAAAAATTAAATTTGATTTGCAAATCATCGTTTTATCAAACTAAATGGAGATTTTAAAAATTTACCAATTATTTCGCAAATTGTGAATATTTTAAAATTTTAGATCTCGAATTGTGTAATACTCAGGTTAAAAATTAAAAAAATATATAAAACGTGTCTACTAAATTCTACAAAAATTAAATCATATTTGCAAATCAACGTTTTATCAAACTAAATAGAGTTCTTAAAAATCCACCAATTATTTCGTAAGTATTGAATTTTTGAAAATTTTAGTTTTCGGGTAAAACTCGATCAAAAAAATTTAAAAAATATATAAAACGTGTCGACGAATTTCTACAAAAATTAAATTAGATTTGCAAATCATCGTTTTATCAAACTGAATGGTGATTTTAAAAATTCACCAATTATTTCGCAAATTGTGAATTTTTTAAAATTTTAGATCTCGAATTGTGTAATACTCGAGTTAAAAATTTAAAAAATATATAAAACGTGTCTACTAAATTCTACAAAAATTAAATCATATTTGCAAATCAACGTTTTATCAAACTAAATAGAGTTTTTAAAAATCCACCAATTATTTCGTAAGTATTGAATTCTTGAAAATTTTAGTTTTCGGGTAAAACTCGAGCAAAAAAATTTAAAAAATATATAAAACGTGTCGACGAATTTCTACAAAAATTAAATTAGATTTGCAAATCATCGTTTTATCAAACTGAATGGTGATTTTGAAAATTCACCAATTATTTCGCAAATTGTGAATTTTTTAAAATTTTAGATCTCGAATTGTGTAATACTCGTGTTAAAAATTACAAAAATATATTAAACGTGTCTACTAAATTCTACAAAAATTAAATCATATTTGCAAATCAATGCTTTATCAAACTAAATAGAGTTTTTAAAAATCCACCAATTATTTCGTAAGTATTGAATTTTTGAAAATTTTAGTTTTCGTGTAAAACTCCAGCAAAAAAATTTTAAAAATATATAAAACGTGTCGACGAATTTCTACAAAAATTAAATTAGATTTGCAAATCATCGTTTTATCAAACTAAATGGAGATTTTAAAAATTTACCAATTATTTCGCAAATTGTGAATATTTTAATATTTTAGATCTCGAATTGTGTAATACTCGTGTTAAAAATTAAAAAAATATATAAAACGTGTCTACTAAATTCTACAAAAATTAAATCATATTTGCAAATCAATGCTTTATCAAACTAAATAGAGTTTTTAAAAATCCACCAATTATTTCGTAAGTATTGAATTTTAGAAAATTTTAGTTTTCGTGTAAAACTCCAGCAAAAAAATTTTAAAAATATATAAAACGTGTCGACGAATTTCTACAAAAATTAAATTAGATTTGCAAATCATCGTTTTATCAAACTAAATGGAGATTTTAAAAATTTACCAATTATTTCGCAAATTGTGAATATTTTAAAATTTTAGATCTCGAATTGTGTAATACTCGTGTTAAAAATTAAAAAAATATATAAAACGTGTCTACTAAATTCTACAAAAATTAAATCATATTTGCAAATCAACGTTTTATCAAACTAAATAGAGTTTTTAAAAATCCACCAATTATTTCGTAAGTATTGAATTTTTGAAAATTTTAGTTTTCGGGTAAAACTCGAGCAAAAAAATTTAAAAAATATATAAAACGTGTCGACGAATTTCTACAAAAATTATTTAGATTTGCACATCATCGTTTTATCAAACTAAATGGAGATTTTGAAAATTCACCAATTATTTCGCAAATTGTGAATATTTAAAAATTTTAGATCTCGAATTGTGTAATACTCGCGTTAAAAATTTTAAAAAAATATAAAACGTGTCTACTAAATTCTACAAAAATTAAATCATATTTGCAAATCAACGTTTTATCAAACTAAATAGAGTTTTTGAAAATCGATTGATTATTTCGAAAGTTGTGAATTTTTGAAAATTTTAGTTTTCGAATTGTGTAATACTCGAGTGAAAAATTAAAATATATATATATATATATATATATATATATATATATATATATATATATATATATATATATATATATATATATATATATATGTATATATATATATATATATATAACAAATATATATATATATTACAAAATTCTTACAAATTAGATTTGCAAATCAACGTTTTATCAAATTAGGTGCGGTTTTTGAAAATCCACCAATTATTTCGCGAGTTGTGAATTTTTAAAAATTTTAATTTTACAAATGTGTAATGCTCGAGTGAAAAATTAAAAAAAAAATATATAAAACGTGTCGACTAATTTCTACAAAAATTAAATTAGATTTGGAAATCATAATTTTATCAAAATAAGTGAAGTTTTTGAAAATCCACCGATTATTTCGCGAGTTGTGAATTGTTGAAAATTTTAATTTTCGAATTGTGTGATACTCGAGTGAAAAAATAAAAGAAAATGTCAAACGTGTATCGACTAAATTCTACAAAAATTAAATTAGATTTGCAGATCATCGTTTTGTCAAATTAAGCAGGGGCGGCTCGTTATATAGAGACAAGGAGCCATGGCACTACCTGTGGTTTCAAGCTCAGAAATTAATTGTTAAAACACTTTTTCGCCAGTTACTTTGTTTAGGAAGATAAATCGATCTTTCTTTCTTCAAAAAGGAGGGGGTAAATTTATAAGTGACTCTACCATCAACATGTTCCACGAGCCGCCACTGCATTGAGCAATATTTTATGTTTTATTTAAATCGAAATTATTATAATCTCATGCGGTATCAATGTAAATAAATTTAACGTGTTTTAGATATTTGCTGAAATCTCATAAAAAAAATTTTACAAACATCCTATTATTCTTAGAACTCCACATTTCATTCTTGAATAATTCTAGCACAGGCGTATTTAGGACCTGTCCTATTTGAAAAAGCAGATGCTGCAAATGCAAAACTTTTTAAAATATACTGAAAATCAAACCCTTTTACTAGTGAGAATACAACTAATTTGTCACATGGTATCATGTACGAAAGTGTTTCTCAACCTTTTTGGACCCAACGCAAGGGCGTTTCCAACCAACTAGTCTTGGGGGGGGGGGGGGTTAATTAAAAAAAAAGAAAATAAACAGGTGCTTCCGTGAAATCTCCCTATCATTTTCCAACGTTTTAAAGCACTGGAAAAATTTACCGGTGATATTATTTGTTTAGAATATGGAATATCGGTTTTTTTTAATAATAAAAATTGTTAAGCTAAAAATGATTAGGGTCGTAATTACCCGATTACCCCCCCTTTGAAACCGCCACTGACCTAACGCCCACTTTATTAGATCCGCTTCTTAATTCGACCACTTAATTTTTAACAGCCTAAAATTAGGTTTGATTCGCTATTAATAAGGACATGAACAAAAAAAAATAATGTCAAAATGTATCGAAATTAGTGCATTTTAAAACAGTTAAGAAATTTTCGTATCGAGTAAACGAGAATTGTCAAAATCCGAAATTTTAAAAGTTCAAAGTCAAAATCGCTTAACTGCTTAACTTTAGAAAGCATCATTTGATTCTAATAAATTAAATGTCAAAATGTATCGAATTTATTACATTTTAAAACAACGATAAGAAATATTCACGTCGTCGGGTGAATAAAAATTGCCAATTCTGAAACTTTCAAACTCAACAATACCGTCTTTGCTTTTGGAAAACTGCTTAGCTTCCGAATGCGTTATTTCATTTTGATCATTCAAATGTCAAAATATAGCGAATTTGGTGTATTTTAAAACGGTAGCAAGAAATATTCATGTTACATGAATGAAAATTACAAATATACGAAGTTTTCAAAATTAAAATTGAACAAAACATTGTTTTTAATTTTGAAAGACTGCTTACCACCAGAAAACGGAATTTGATTTTATTAAAGTAATTGCCAAAATGTATCGAAATTACAGTATTTTAAAACACAGTTAAGAAATTTTCGATCGAGTTAACCAGAATTGTTAAAATCCAAAATTTTCGCAGTTTTGTTTTGACTTTGAAAAATTGTTTATCTTACGAAAGCATCGTTTGATATTAATAAATTAAATGGCAAAATGTATCGAATTTAGTACATTTTAAATAATGGTAACGAATATTCACGTCGAGTGTACAAAAATTGCTGACCCTGAGAAAGCGGAATTTGATTTTGATAAATTAATTGCCAAAATGTCTCGAAATTACTGTATTTTAAAACACAGTTAAGAAATATTCGTATTGCGTAAACTAGAATTGTCAAAATCCGAAATTTTCGAAATTCAAAGTCAACAAAATCGCGCAACTGCAACTTTCGAAAGCATCATTTGATCTAATAAATTTGATATCAAAATGTATCGAATTTATTACATTTTAAAACAATGATAAAAAAATATTCAAGTCGAGTGAACAAAAATTGCCAATTCTTAAATTTTCCAAGTTCAAACTCAAAAAAATAAATCGTTCTTGCTTTTGGATAACTGCTTAGATTCCGAATGCGTTATTTCATTTTGATCATTTAAATGTCAAAACGTAGCGAATTTGTATGTATTTTGGTGTATTTTAAAACGGCATCAAGAAATATTCATGATAACTGAACAAAAATTATAAAAATACGAAATTTTCAAAATTGAAATTGAACAAAATCTTGTTCTTAATTATGAAAGACTGCTTACCATCACAAAGCGGATTTTGATTTTGATAAATTAATTGCCGAAATTAATCTAATTTACAGTATTTTTTTTAAACACAGTTAAAAAAATTCGTATAAAGTAAACCAGAATTGTTAGAAGTTCAAAGTCAATGAAATCGTGGTTTTGATTTTGAAAAACTTTCTTAACTTACGAAAGCGTTATTTGATTCCAATAAATTAAATGTCAAAATATATCGAATTTAGTACATTTTAAAACAATGATAAGAAATAATCACGTCGAGTGAACAAAATTGCCAATTCTGAAATTTTCAAACTCAACAAAATCGTTTATGGTTTTAGAAAAGTGCTTATGTTCCGAATGCATTATTTTATTTTGATCACTTAAATGTTAAAATGTAACGAATTTAGGGTTAAGTGTTAAGAAATATTCGTGTCAGGTGAACGAAAATTTCCAAAATTTGATTTTGATCATTTAAACGCCAAAACAAATTTGGTGTATTGTAAAACGGTGTTCAGAAATATTTATGTCGAATATATACAGGGTGTCCGAAAAGTATGGAATATCCCGTATAGCTTATATCCACTTTAGAGAAAAAAGTTTTAAATAGAAGTTATTTAGCACTTAGTTATCTACCATCTTGGATATATCAATTTTATTTTTTTAAAGTAATTAGCCACTAATGAATTAGCTATTTAATACTAAACTAGAAATCGTTCATGAATGAAAAATCGTTTTTTAATGAAAAATCGTTCATTGATGAAAAATCGTTCATTAATGAAAAATCGTTTATTAATGGAAAATCGTTTATTAATAAGGGTCATTAATGAACGATTTTTGATACATTTGGGTACATTAAAGTCAGCCATTAACCAACGGGCAACTAAAAAGTTATTTTTTTTTTAAATGAAGAGCAGGCATTAACTTTAAGACATAATAAAGTGTGCCTTGATAATAACAAAGATGATTTTTTAATGCTCTTCAAAAAATAATATTAGTTTTCTGATACAAGGTTTCGTTTTTAGATTTCTTCATCAAGATACAAAATTTAAATCCCACTCTGAAATCTTTTATAACAAATTTTGAAAATCAGGTCCCAACGAGGTCCATAATCCATATTGCTTTCTAATTGGAATAAAAAGGCTGTTTTTTCAAATTCGGTGCGAATTCGGTTATTTCTGTAACTACTTAAATTTATTTATAAAACGAAGTTTTAAAAAACTGACAAAAATATATTGTAATCAATTTCTAAGAAAGTAACAAGTCTATTTTTTTAGATATTCAAAACGATTGCCGTTGACTTACATACATTTGTTGATTTTTTTATTTGATATTGTTGAAAATACATTTCCGCTGCATTTTTTGGTATAAATGATATAGTAGTAAACATTAAGCATATCGCGTTTTCCTTCGTCAGAACAGCACAATTTTAGAAGGGCACTGAATGTAATTTAGGTAATGTCAAAGCTAAGAAACACTCATGTTGTTAAAGTTAAGGAACACTTTCAAAGTCAACACCTATTCTTCAATTTTTAAAAACCTTCAAATAACTTCTACAGCAAACAATTTTGTGACATGCGTGACACATCATTAGTTTTGGAAGGTGAAAATCTACTCAAAAATTAAATAAATAATCCAGGTACGTATTTAAAAAAAGTACAGTTGATGCAGGTATTTAAATAACGAAATGTCATATTTGAATAATAAATTCGCATCGCACTTTTGGTGAAGGCGCCGTGAAATATATGACTGGAAATGTATGGCTTTAACTTCTTCTCGGTTGTGTAGTGGTGGTAAAAAATATCTACTTTAGGATAAATAATTAAATTGTTAGTGTCATGTAATTTAAAGAGCTGGTCAATATAATTTCGAATTAGAAAAATTTTCAAAGAATTGATTGCCTGTTATAATGGACGATTTCACCGGAATTTGATCGGTAGCATTTATAAAACGGACCAGTGTATCAGTATCATGATAATATATTAAAATTTCTATATTGATTTTCTCCTTTTTTCGAATATCTTTGGAACTAGTCGGAATATTTTAAATTTCTTTTTAACAAATCATTCAGCATTCAAATGTGCAACTTTGTGTCTCTACTTTCCGAAATAGCAATGCTAATGCATCGAATTTGTAACACCCTGTATAACTCATTATAAAATTGACCAATAGTAATTGAGAATTGAACGATGTATAAATAATACGATACATAGAAGAAACAATTCCAATTTTAATGATTTTCTTTTTTAATGTCCGTGATCTATAATATGCCTACCTTTGCAAGTTCAAAATTGATGCTCTGGTCAGGTAAGTAATTAGAACAAAAACAATTTTAGAAAAACAATATATTTTCCTACGACCGCTCCCGAAAACAGATATATCGTCGCAATACCTTTGCATTGAAAGTTGTCAATTGTATATTTGTCATTTTTGAGAAATAATGACATGCTTGAAAATTAAATTTTCAAAACCAGTTTTGAAAGTGAAATCCTCAAACTTAAAAAAATGTGTCAAAATCATTAAAATAAAAATAGGAAAATCAGAGTGTTAAACACGTTTTAAAAGCTACCTTGCATTTACGAGCCTATAGGGCATTCAAAACGTGTTGTATTCAAATAATCATCAAAATCGAAAAATTTAGTTTTATGATTAAAAATATCAAGTTAGTTACAATAGAAAAATAGATTTGTTTTAAACACAACAAGAGATGATGATGAGATCGTGAAATTGAAAGAATGGTTCTAGTCTTATAATATTTTTCCGAGCCTTGACTCTATTTTTTTAGAGCGTTCATTAAACATTTTTTTTTAATTTAATTAAAAAAAAGAATTTAAAACTTTTCTCTCGTAATGTGAAAACCTTTATAACGTTACGAAAACTGTCAAAATCCTTCAAGTTCAAGTTTAAAAATTGCTGAGGTGTTAAAAACATTTCTTGATAAAGTATAAAAAAATATTCATGCCAAAGTAACGAAAATTGACTAACTGTGGAATTCTACAAGATGAATATCAACAAAATCGCGTTTCTGATTTTGAAAAATTGCTCAACTTCCTATTGCCTTACTTGATTTTGATCATTTAAATTCCAAAATGTAGCGAATGTAGTGTGTTTAAAAAATATATAAAGATATATACATATAGTTCAAAGAAAGTAGCCAAAATCTGTTGTTTTCTAAGTTAAAAGTCAACAAAATCGCGTTCTAGATTTTGAAAAATTGCTTAACTTCCGGACGTCTTACTTGATTTTGATGATTTAAATTCCAGAATGTAGCAAATTAAGTGTGTTTAAAAAAATATAAAGAAATTTACATATCGTTCAAATAAAGTTGCAAAAATCTGTTGTTTTTCAAGTTCAAAGTCAATAGAATCGCGTTTTTTATTTTGAAAGATTGCTTAACTTCCGGACGCCTTACTTAATTTTGATGATTTAAATTCCAAAATGTAGCAAATTTAGTGTGTTTTTAAAAATATATATATATATCGTTTAAAGGTAGTTGCCAAAATCTGTTGTTTTCCTAGTTCAAAGTCAACAAAATCACGTTTTTGTTTTTGAAAAATTGCTTAACTTCCGGACGCCTTACTTGATTTTGATGATTTAAATGCTAAAATGTAGCAAATTTAGTGTGTTTTAAGAAAGTATTAAGAGATAATCATGACGAGTCTATGAAAATTGCCAAAATCCGAAATTTTCCAAATTCAAAGTCAACAAACTCTCGTCTTCAGTTTTCAAAAATTGGTGTTAAACGATTTTTTTAATTATGATATTTTATATGTTAAGAATTAGAGAATTCAGTGCGTTTTAAATTGTATTAATAATATCCATATCGAGACAATGGAAATTGTCAAAATCCGAAATTTTCCAAATTCAAAATCAACAAAATCAATTTTGATTAATTAAGACACTTGGTTTTGTTTCACTGTTTTTATTTGTCTTTCCGACTAGTTTCGACCTTCATTCTCAAGGAGATATATCCTCAATTTTTTTATTTTGATGAATTGTTTAACTAACGACCGCGTTAGTTGATTTTGATGGTTTACTTTTCAAAATGTAGAGAATTTTGTGTTTTTTTTTTTAATATTAAAAAAGTTTCATTTAAAACCAACGCAATATCGCAAATTTACAAGTTTTTTTTATCTTAACAGAGTTTAATAACATTTGGTAATAATCTAATAATAATCTTCACATTATTAATTTTTAGGCGATTTAAGCCATCTTTGATGACTGGTATTTAAAATGCATTCGCCCTCGCAACATGACCATCGCCCCCCCCCCCCCCCCCCCCCATGCGGATTGCCAGAAAAACTCCCAATTTAAATGTCGATTGCCCACCAGGGGGCGGTATCGCCCAGGTTGGGAAACACTGGTCTAATCTATCAAACAGGAACCAAAATCTACCAAAAAATGAGGATTCGAAGATTGTATTCTTTCACATTGAAAGAAACTACTGATACTGGAGGACAGAGCTTGCTATTTTTATTGAAAATATTGATATTGACTGTAACTTAACACGACGCGGTGCACTATGTAAAAGTCGAAAGCGGAATGAAGTTACAACCGCGACTTCGCATAAATGCACTTCCATAATGTTCTGAGAAAGTGAAAAATCGAAATTAAAGTCCAAATGAAATTGCTATTTTGCAATGTTTTTTTTTCAATTTGACTTGACTCTTCCCGGGAGGTGGGTCGTTTAACGATTTACAGATTTTTATAGAATCGTAATACTTATAAATTTGAATCATCATTGCACAATTATTGGCCAAAAAAGTTAAAATTTCTCAAATTTTAATTATCTTTTTAAATCAAAGATTTTATGAGTGACAATTATCAACTAAAGATGTTCCTTGCTATCTTTAACAAAGGTATAAAGGTGTTAAAATTATTCAAATTATTTTTGGAAAAAATACCAAAAAATTGTGATGTGACCATCATGTTACTTTCTCCGGCTTGATGGTATCATTTATATTTACGCTTCCTTGGTTTATTTTAAATTTAAATCATATTTTAAGTGTGCATCGAACGTTTCGTAGACTCGGATAAAACTGACGTTTAAAACGTCAAAATTATGAAAGATGGAAAAATGTACTTCAAATTCAAAAACTCAGTTTACTCAAAAACTAAAGAGATTTCGAAACAAAACTTATTCTTCATAAATTGTTCATTTTGGTATTATCTACAATTATTATTAACAAATATTTGCTGTAACTTTTAGCGTTTCATAATTTTATACCAAAAGTGAAAAAAATTTTTTTTTTTTTCTCGAATAACAATGATTTTATGAAAAATATTTTCAAGCCAAAGATGTTCATTTCTTCCTTTTCTTTCTTTCTTTGGAAAAAAACAAAAAACAGTTAAGGTAAACATCCACTTCCAATGTACTAAATTTTGCCAAAAGCTTTTCAGTTCTTCGGATTTTCAAATAAAACTTATGTTCAAAGTTTCATATCAATTGCTCTATTAGTTTTTGAGATACAGCGCGCGCACATACACATACACACACACACAGACACACATACACACACACACACACACACACACATGCACACACACAGACACAATTATTTTTTTCCAGAAATTGTTGAAATGGCATCTAGGGACCCCAAAACGGATATTTCCATAAAAAAAAATTTTGAAAGAAAAATCACGATCACAATACTTTCTCGTACTTCGTAACGGAGAAAGTATAAAACGTAGTTTTCTGGTTTTCAAATTTTCACCAATAGCTTTTTAGTTCTTTGAATTGCCAAATAAAGCTGAAGTTTAAAATTTAATTTGAAAATAGTAGTTTTTGAGATAGAGCGCCCGCAGACATATAGACATTTTTCAGTAATCATGGAAATCTTCGCATAAATTGATGTTACCACTAAAATTTAGAATTGGAAAAAACTGTTTTTCTCGTGCTTTGTATGGAGAAAGCAAAGATAATTCTTTAGTAAAATTATTTTTTTCGTAAAGATATCTTGATTTTCTTAAGAGTTATTTTATTTATAAGGCAACAATGCCCTCAAGTTAATAGGAAACCGAAGTTCAAATGCAAAACCATGAAAAAATATTAAAATCAAACTTAAAATTCCTTAAAAATATACATTCGCTTTTTAGAAGTGAATTCTTCAATTGAAAGTTTGTTTCATAAACATATCTTGATTTCTCAAAGAGATATATTTTTTTAAAGCACTGCCACGACATTGTTAGTTAAAACCTTAAGGTTTAATTGAAAAATTTAGAAAAAATATTTAAACTGAATTAAATTTTTTGAAAAAGTAACGACTACCTACCTGCTCGAAGATAATTCTTTAATAAAACATTTGTGTAATACAGATACCTTGATTTGCCACAAAAGTATCTAATTTTTTTGCAAATGCTAAAATTTTGATTCATTATTCAAATTGAATTTTAAAAATAATACACATTTAATTAAAAGCTTTTTTATGACCATAATTTATTTTTCCCAAGAGTTATTTTATTTTCAAGGTAAATCTGCGCTTGACTCGTATAAAATGCAAAATTCAAAAGCAAAAATTTGGAAAAATATTTCAATTAAATTTAAAATTTTGAAAAAATACGGTCGCTTTTTAAATTTTAATATGTACAAGTTTATTTCATAAACATATTTGGATTTCTTCAAGAGCTATCTTATTCGGCCACGGCCGATTTTTTACAAATCGTCGGCGAAGTGGCAATACCGCCTATCTCACATTTACAAAATTTTGACGAAAAACTGATTTATAGCTTTCTGGGAAAATATTATATACTAAAATCTCAATTTTGGTAAAAATGGCGATTAGGCAGTAAAGACGCTTCGTCTACGATATGTTAATAATATTTAAATGAAAATTGACAACCACAAACATCCATACCCCTGCAGGGACCTAGAACCCTCCGCATTAATTCTACTAGGCCGGCCCTTTCGATGTTCATGATCAATTTGATTTTTGGAATCACACCGATTTGACTTTAAGAAATATGCTAAGATTATATCAATTTACAAAATGCTGTTCATTATAGCTATATGTGTATTAAGTGCGCAAAGTACGTGTTTGCCGATTGAGATGAAAAAAAAAAACAAGAAATGGTTAAGGCAAACACCCACTTACGGTAGACAAAATTTTGCCAAAAGCTTTTCAGTTCTTTGGATCATTAAATAGAGTTCATTTTCAAAGCTTCATGCTAATTCCTGTATTAGTTTTTGAGATACAGTGTGCGCATATACAGACACACACAAAGACACAAACTTTTTTTTTCGAGAAATCGTTCAAATCGCCTCTAAGGGCCTGAAGATACGGAAAAAAATATTTTCACGTTCACAATACTTTCCCAAACTTTGTAATGGAGAACATAAAAAACAAAAATTCACGAGATACAATTTTACGAAACCATTGAAAACATGCCGTTCTCTCAAATAATTGTTTCTAGAAAATACACGGATTGTAAATACATAGTGTTATATTTTTAAAAATTTGAGTTTTCAAGTTTAAAAAAAATTGTAAGAGTAAATTTATGTTGAAAGGATGAAATAATTAAATACAATTCACAAAACATTATTTACAGCTAATCTGTTCTTTTTTAATACATGGAACATTTTCTGTACTTTTTGAAAGGAATTGTTTTCAATAGGAAAATATTATGACAGCAGAGGTAAATGTTTTTATTTTCTTCCAAAAAAGTAGTCTTCTGAGTTTCAGAGGTTTGAAACTCTGCCAACTGTCCTTTATCAAGACCAACATCTTTTCAACATAAAAGATTTATATTTACCTAAAAATTTCTTACTTTTAACGTTACAGCCAAGTCAAATATTGCTTTTAAACCAGATAATCTATTTTAAAAGTAGTTTTAGCCTAGTTACCATACAACCTATTACCCTATATTCCTATAACGCACGTCGAGCCTGCCGAGAAACGGTCATGTGCAGAGAGCTTGAAAATAGCGACGCCGGGCGTCGCGACGGCAGCGCCTCCCCGTCAGCGCACTCTACGCGCCTTTTCCGCAACTAGCCACAATGGCAGCACAGTCAATATGCGTCGAGTGTGCGCGCCTGGACGTCGAGTACACTCCCGGACAACACCCTTTGTTATTATTGGAGACGTGTACATTCCGCGCCCCCGCAATTTCTAAATAAAAGCGTGACTTGCTGAGAGTTCTCAAGTTTTAAAATGCTGCGAACTTTTTATGGGACCGGAATCGTTTTCTAGTGTTAATAAAGTTTGTCTTTGGATCATCTGCCCGGATCCAGTTCGATTACTTTAAGGATTATTTCCGCGGTCCGGTAATTGAAAACTTCATAGAAAGTGTGTGTGGGAACATACGATGTGGTCCGGACACGAACGGATAGAGTTCAATTGAGCTTTACTGTCCCTTATATTATGTCGCAAAATTAAAAACGTGAGTGCGCCACGATTTCATTTTGCAAATCACGTCGTGTAAAATATACAAATTCTAACTTAATTATTAACTGAGCTATAGAAAACGGGAGGTGAAATTCAGGACCACGTGATGTTCTTCTGGTGGAGGCGCCGGGCAACAGAGGGTTATTTTAGTAACTATTCAGAAGTATAATATTAATAATAATAATAATAATAATAGTAATTACAAAATATATTATGTAAACAAATTGTTTTTCAACGCCACCTTCGAATTTTATTCATTAAAATGGCTATTGGAATAATTGATAAAACGAGTTTTCTGCAAACAACTTTTAACCTCTTCACGCCCAGGTTCGCCACATGTGGCAACAAGCGAAAAATGAAAACAAAAACATTGTACAAAAAAAATTACTTCTTTAGCGCTATCTATGGAATATTTTTTCATATTTTTTTGCATAAATGGGAAAGTTTGTGACAGTGAAATCATATTTCGTAGAAAAAGTTAACAACCACAAGGAAGTAATTTTTAATCAAACCTGGAAATAAATCAAAGCAGCATGGGCGCGAAGTGGTTAATGTCCTAGGAATTGCGATAGGGTTGTAATAGGGAATTCTTTTTTAGATTCTGCTTTGAAGCACATAAAAAGATACGGAGGCTCCAATTAAAAACAAGAAAATGAAATTGAAAACTTCGCAGAAAAAAAAATAAAACGCCCAGACTAAATTCCATAAAAAAATATCGTCAATGGTCGAAGTATCGCTTATTCAAAATCAATTTGGTTTTTGTAAATTCAACAATTTTTAATGGAGATATGAATTTTTGAAAATTTTAGTTTTATTTTTTTGCGCATTTAAATGAAAACTTCGTAGAAAAAAATATAAAAGTATGGGAGGGGTGAATAATGGTATTGTTGATATTAACGGTGGGGAAGTATCGGATGATTTTGTGGAAGGCAATAAAAAGTTTGGATTTGGTGGCACTGATTTTTATTCGCCATTTGGAACACCAAGATTGGATGGAGTCGAAGGAAGTTTGGAGTGATAAATGGGCAATTTGGAGAGTTGGAGCATGAGTGATTAGGGCGATATCATCGGCGAAGAGTAGTGTATATTGCGAAGGATTAAAGTATGTGGGATTGGGATTGTACAAATCGTGGCAGAATAGGTTATACAGGAGGGGGTGATAACGGGGAGCCTTGTGGTACACCTTGAAGAATTCTGAACGGGTCGGAAAGGGTTTGTCCTATTCTTACTTGGCTTGATCTTTTGGAGAGGATGTTATGAATGAGAATGATTAAATGACGTGGGATATTCATGAGGAAACATTTATACAGAAGTCCGATATGCCAAACCGAATCGAATGCTTTCTCTTTGTCCAGAAATAGTATGGCAGTCTTGTGGCCTTCTAGATGGTTGGTTTGGATATTGGAGGTTATAACGGAGGTAGATATGAATTTTTAAAAATTTTAGCTTTATTTTTTTGAGCACTTGAATGAAAACATCGCAGAAAAAATATAAAACGCGCAGACAAAATTCCATAAAAAAATCATCCTCAAGGGCCAAAGTATAGCTAATTCAAAATCAATTCGGTTTTTGCAAATTCAACAATTTTCAATAGAGATATAGATTTTGAAGATTTTCTTTTTAATTTTTTGAGCACTTAAATGAAAACATTGCAGAAAATAATATAAAACACGTAGAAAAAATTCCTTATAACAATATGCTCAATGGTCGAAGTATCGCTTATTCAAAATCAATTTGGTTTTTGTAAATTCAACAATTTTTAATGGAGATATGGATTTTTGAAAATTTCAGTTTTATTTTTTTGAGCACTTGAATGAAAACATCGCAGAAAAAATATAAAACGCGCAGACAAAATTCCATAAAAAATCATCCTCAATGGCCGAAGTATAGCTAATTCAAAATCAATTTGGTTTTTGTAAATTTAACAATTTTCAATAGAGGTATAGATTTTTGAAGATTTTCGTTTTAATTTTTTGAGCACTTGAATGAAAACATTGCAGAAAATAATATGAAACGTATACAAAAAAATCCTTAAAACAATATCCTAAATGGTCGAAGTATCGCTTATTCAAAATCGATTTGGTTCGTAAATTCCACAGTTTTTAATGGAGATATGGTTTTTTGAAATTTTTTGTTTCAATTTTTTGAGCACCTGAATGAAAACTTCGCAGAAAAAAAAATAAAACGCGCAGACTAAATTCCATGAAAAATATCGTCAATGGTCGAAGTATCGCTTATTCAAAATCAATCCCTTCCAAATCAAAACTATTTATTCCCTACCATAAAATCACACCTCACTCCCCCTCTATCAATATTAACAATACCAGAATTCATCCCACCTCCACTTGTAAATACCTAGGCATCCTATTCGACTCCAATCTCTCCTTCTTACCCCATGCACTTTCTGTAAAAAACAAAGTCAAAACTAGATCCCGACATTTTCGATCTTTGACTTATAAAAATCAAGGCATATCAACCCTAACAGCCGTCAATATATACAAGTCGATATGTCGGCCTCTTATAGACTACGGTGCAATCCTCTTTAACCAAATCCGTCGTTCCACTCTCCACCACTTCAACGTCGCCGAAAGGGCAGCCCTACGAACCCTCACCAAATTAAGACATCCCATCAACCCACTCCACAATCGCTCGAACGAACTCCTTTATCAAACCACCCGAGTCACACCTATAGCCCAGCGTATACATAGCCTTGGTATAAAATTTGCCAACAACCCCTTTAACCTAACCCTACTTAACAAATTCTGCATTCCCCGAAACCCCAACATCCCACCTAAATATAAACACCCTTCAGTCACATTACATCAATTCATTAATTCGAATCATGTAGACAGTTCAGCTAGCTAGCAATTTATTTTTTTTTATTTTTCATAAATTAGATTCAAGACAGGGCAGAAAGACCGATGGTCGATAGCCCAAACGAACATACTAACACCCACACTTAAATGTTTCTCTTTTTAATATTTGTAAATATTCAATATTTTGTCTGAATAAAGATGTTCTCTCTCTCTCAAAATCAATTTGGTTCTTGTAAATTCCACAGTTTCTAATGGAAATATGGATTTTTGAAGATTTTTGTTTTAATTTTTTGAGCACCTGAACAAGGAGCATTTAAAGATTTTCGCAGGTTGGTAATTCTTTTAAATTGGTTTTTATTTCAGTTCATGAAGTTTGCAATTTTAAAATAAGTAATTTTTTAAAGTGTATGTTTAGATGTTTGCATTGAATCTTAAATTAACATGAATTTTGAGTCATTTTGGGTTTATTAAGTCGGTTTATTGCCGGGCAAGATAATTTTTTCGTTTTTATAAAATCTCAATTAATTAATTAATCATTGTTAGTAGATAAGTTGTAATTTATTTCATTTTATATGGTATACTATGGCATTTTATAAATATTTGTCTTTTTTATTAAATATTTATTCAAATTTTAAACCCAATACCCTGCAAAAATGGGAGAATAAAGTAATGAATATTAAATAACATTTGAAAATGCCACCTTGTACTGTCTTCTTACAATTATGTTTTAAGTAACAGTCACAGTTTAAGTAGCAATCACAGTTTGTTTAAATAGCAGTGATTTTAAGTAGCAGCATGTAGGAGTGATTTAAAGTAGCAGTGATTTTAAGTAGCAGTGATTTTAAGTAACAGTGATTTTAAGTAGGAGTGATTTTAAGTAGCAGTGAAATTCGCCTATTAGTAACAGTAACGACCTGTGCTTTTTCAATACCAGTGAAAAATCACAATAAGTGAAATATCACCCATCCTTAGTATCTATTATAAGACCAAGGTTACGTACGGAATCGACAAATGGAAGGGTTTAATTGTTTTTTATTTCACTATATTTTCGGGTCTATATATCTTGTCAGAGGATTTCGCCTCTACGAGTTTCTAAATATCCGAATTAATGTTATCACAAGCTGTCTTAAAACCTTCGAGTGTCTAAGAGTACAATAATTGTGTGTCATCAGCATACGAATTTACTGTACACTGTTTAAAAACGTCAGACAGAAATGACGCGTAGATGCAAAATAAAATTGGCCCTAAAATGAAGCCCTGCGGGGCACCAGCTTCTACATTAACAGTATACGAGGTTATTTTATCAATACGTACTACCTGTGTCTTTCCATTCAAAAAGATTGCAATTAAAAATATTTTCATTTTCGAATCCTATATATTGAAGTTTCGCCAGTAATACATTATAATTTATAGTGTCGAAAGCTTTACTGTAGTAGTCGATTAAAACGACGGAAGTTAGTAGACCTTTATCAGTGGCTAAGATAATATCGTTAATATACAAATTGTGTTTTAGGGAAAAGTTGATTTTCCTCCAGAAGTACCAGTATCTGAGCTTTAATAATGCGTTATAAGATCTTTGAGAGACATGGTAAGATACAAATTGGAGGCAGGTGATTAAAGCTCTTTGGGCATTCATTTTGGTAAAGATGTGATGTTGCCTTGTTTCCATATATATATATTGGAAAATTGATTGCTCAAGACAGCAATTCACTATATGGGTGGTGTATGGGATAATTATTGGACAACACAATATTATCATAGAAATACTTATGTCATCAGATCCCTCTGCATTTGATTTAATTTGTGATATCATCATGGTGATGGTTACGACCGTTACTACGTGGTAATTCATCACTGAATAAAACACTTACTATGTTTTTTACCACAATTTATTTGATGTATGTACAAATATTACATATACATACATATCACGACTTAAGTTTCGACGTGACTTGATAATGACAGCAAATCGTCGTATAATATTTGTACATACATCAAATAAATTGAGGTAAAAAACATATTAAGTGTTTTATTCAGTGATTATACATGGTGTTTCAGAGCTCTGGGAACGGTCAATCACGTGCTTATTTTTCAAAATTTCGAAAAATGTTTTATACAAAAGTTGTGTATAATAGTGAGCTGCACACCCTAAAAATATTTAAATTTATACAGGGTGTCTCACAACAAAGTTACAGACCACACTTATGTTTTTTTTTTAATAAAACACCCTGTATTTTTTGTCATTTTTGAATTATATGGAGCAAATAAAGGTGAGTTACTTTAATACTATCAATACCTATTGTTTGCCGTTTTCGAAATATTTGAAGATTTGTTGAAATGCAAGGTCTGGGTGAAATTTTATTTTTGCCCCAGTGATTGACGTTGAACGATTAAAATCATTTTAATTATTTGCCTAAAGGTTCGAACTATAGAGCCAACTATGATTTCATACAAAAAATTCTACAGGGTGATGAAAAAAATGCGGTAAAAAAACCCAACTTATAAAGTTGAATAACTTCGTTTTTTCAAATGGCACACCCTGTATTTAGTAACGTATTCTCAAGTAGAATCCAACTATCTTTCAGATTATAATAATTATTCCTGATATGATAATCACCGAATACAAGAAAATTATTGAGATTAGGAACAGGGAACTCTTATACAATCTGAAAGATAATTGGATGCCAAGTTCGAAGTTTTTCGACAAAATTGTTTTCGTTTTCACGAATATCGCATTTTGTACCTTTGTCCATTAACAAAAAACTTTATTTTAGATCAAAAAAGGCTCACTTTAACAATATCTGTATGGTCGGAAAAAAATGTGGGCCTAACTCACCACCATTCGTCCATTTTTCCATTCGTCCAATAAAAACAAACTCGGCTTCTATCCAACTGATTTCGACGATTTTTTGAGAAATTAAAAACAAAATGTGTCCTCTTTGAGAGGGTTTATCCCTTACTCAAAGAGAGGGCTCTACGCCCCTCTAAACAAAAAATAAACTAACCACAAAATGCACTTTTTTGAAACACCCATAACTTTGTGCCAAATCGCCGTAGGAACTTCTTTCTTTGACTCCTGCATAGGGAATTGATCAAATTTTAATGCCTTTATGGTGGATCGAGTCGACAAAATTTTTCCAACTCCGTATACATCGTTGGACATGGTTTCCTGAAAAAACATTTTTTTTTCACAGGAGTAGTAGAGGGAGGCGGAAGGGGTTACGCTTAAGTTCGCATACATGACTTTAAAGAAGACTCTTCGACAATTTCTAGTTGTGTGAACCTACCTGATATTTGATATATATCAATTAGTACAGGACTAAAATGTTTTTGTTTACATTTAGATAATTTGCTGTGGACCGTATTGTCCATCCTCAAGTAACTCAATAATGTAAGCTCCTAAAATTAGAGCCACGGGTATTTCAATGAAAAATTTTAATTAACCACAACTATTTTGATGTTTGATGACGCTTTCATAAAATTAAACAGCTCATTTACGTGAATATTAAATTAGATTTTTTTAATAAAGGTTCACAATTCAATCTTTAAAAGTGTTTCTTATTTATGAATCCAAGCTCTATTTATAATTTCAGAAGCATATCCCATCCGCAAATCTGTAGGCAGTTACTTGGAAACAATTCCATGAACGGCGAGAAAAGGGACAAGGAGTAATGCAGAACATCCCCAACATGTAAATCATATATCAGAGCAAACAATTCTTAACTGGTTGACACATTCATTTCCTCCTAACTAATTTATTTGAAGCGCAGACACACACACACACAAACTCATCCACTTATTATGGGAAGTTTGATGTAGCTGCACACAAAATCGCATGTAATGATTTAGTTTGAAATTGGCCCATTTGTATTCCCGTTTATGTTTATGGGCCTCTGTATGTGGTATGACAGGAATTCGACCGATGCAATTCCCTTTGATGATTAAAATTAATTTAATGTAAATTGAACTGCGGTAGGTGCACGTGGCATCCATATTTATCCGCCTTTGATGTCACCGTCTGTGTAACAAAACTAATACTGTGTGCAAGATTTGGATCTGTAACTCATCATAGCAACTCGATTATAACTTCTTTAATTATCTTAACCTAAGAACAGTATATCTTAATCTTGTAGAGGAAAATTGGGAAGGTACCTGCTGTTCGTAGAAATCTAGTTTATGAATTTTATCATATCATCATCTATTATGTTCATTGCTGACTACTATATCTCCATAATGCTATAGTTACTCATAATACGTTAGTTACGAATTTACAAACTATTTATTGAAGATATCAATGGTAGCTTAGTTACTTACAATACGTTAGTTACGAATCAAGAACCTGCAAATTTTCTTCTATATGTCAGACATAGTTTATTAATTTGATTTACATAATATCGCCACCATCGATGAAACGAAAAATCTTTGATTGTAACTCGAATATTTGCGATTTATAATAATCTTGCTGACGCGCCTTATCACCTAAATTCGTCCTAAATTATTATGAATCTCATAATATTCTTGTTATATTTATAGCCATTATTTGATAATTGCAATAGTTACAAGACTCATTTGCTCGAAATAAAGTGTTAAATATCAGAAACGATTAAGGGTAATTTTTTGCTATGAAAATTTTGCCAATTGGTTTCCAATAGAAAAACCACCAGTTAAAAAATTATGGCTTATATTAAAAAAAGTCAGTTATGTATTATTGAGCACATAATTACCTAAAACTGTTTCCTTTGCACATTTTTGCTAAATCCAATAATAAAAAAGGCATAGGCAGCAATCTAACAAAAACATTATTTTTGTGAGATATCTAGTTAGCTACACTTTTGTTCTAAAAAACAAAAAGCTCATTAAATTTAGCTCGCAAAATTGCAATTCTCTCCCCATTTAATCATCTTTGCACCTCCGCTTGTTTCCGAAATCCCCATCCTAAACATCGGAAAAATTCACCCTGTATATATTTTCAGAGAATTAAAATGAAATTTACTATTCATATTGTTTGTCTGGATTATTAATTTATTTAGTTATTTAATCGTTATGTACAACTAAATACTTTAAATTGTATTTTTTTTGTAAAAAGAAATAATAATAATAATAATAAATACAATTAATTTTGTACATTCGAAATAACCCGATCGGGTAGTTATTTATAGAACTATAAGAAATGGAAAATAAAAAAGAATGGTGATTGGCCTTAAAGAAATAATAATAATAATAATAATAAATCAAATTAATTTTGTATATTTGAAATAACCCGATTGAGTAACTATTTGTTAAAAAATGGAAAATAAAAAGTTTGTCAGAAGTGGGATTCGAACCCACGCCCTCAGAGAGGACCAGAACGCTCAAACCTGCATAGCAGGCAAGGGAACCTTGAGTCTGGCGCCTTAGACCGCTCGGCCATCCTGACAGATGGCGACAATGAGAATGTACATCAAAATAAACGTTATTAATATCACACGTGAGTAAAAATAGTTTTAACGTTTACAACACAATGTACGAAATAGCAACGCAGAAATCAACAAGAGTATAATATTTAACGAACTTATAGTGTAAGCTATTATTACACAGAGTCTTCTAAAAAAAAATGCGAGGCCCGGGGCCAGTAGTATTTTTATGGGTGGCATAATAAAATATTTAAGTTAATTCGACACATCTTTTTTTTTACAATAAGACGCTATATAATGATGCTATTTTGTAGGACATGATGATTCGATTTATTAGTCTTCGCCATTTGTTTAGTATATTTTTAATATTTTTCATTTTAAAAAAATATCAGAAAAAATTGGTTAAGCTTGAATTACATTATACTTTTTCCGTCTTTTTCCGTCTAGATTTTCGTTCAAGTTTTGCTTTCGATTTCCGTTCGATTTATAGTTCATTGGCACAACAATACTGCTACTGGAATTGAAGAAATGCGGTCACCTTATATAGGTGATGTTGCTTGCACAAATAACCCATGCGTGTTGTTGTTTTTTTTTTTCGTCGTTGGCAGTTCCGAACTTGGACCAATATCGAACGGAAAATAAATAAAAAAATTGTCTCGAAGCAAAATCTAACGAAAATCTAGTCGAAAAATGGTGATGTGGCCATCATGTTACTTTCTCCGACTTTATATTTACGTTTCCATGGGTTTATTTTCAATTGAAATCATATTTTAAATGTACATCGAGCGTTATGTAAACTCGGATGAAACTGACGTTTAAAACGTCAAAATTATGAAAGATGGAAAAATTATACTTCAAATTAAAAAACTAGGTTTACTCGAAAACTAACAAGATTTCGAAAAAAACTTATTCTTTAGAAGTTGTTCATTTTGGCATTCTCTACAATTATTATTCACATAAAATTGCTGTAACTATTATCGTTTCATAATTATAAACCAAAAATTAAAAAAAAATAATTAATTTTTTTCTCGAATAGCAATGATTTTATGAAAAATATTTTCAAGCAAAAGCTATTCATTTCTTTGTTTTCTTCGATGTTTGTTTAAATGTTTTTGTGATATTTTTTATATTTAAGAAAATATTGGCAAAAAACAAAAAACAGTTAAGGTAAACACCCACTTCCGGTGTACGAAATTTTACCAAAAGCTTTTCAGTTCTTCGGATTATCAAATAAGACTTACGTTCAAAATTTCATATCAATTGCTTTATTGGTTTTTGAGATACAGCGCACACAGACAGACAGACACACACACACACACAGACACAAAAAAAAAATCCAGAAATTGTTGAAATGGCATCTAGGGACCCCAAAACGGATATTTCCGTAAAAAAAATTTTTGAAAAAAAAATCACGATCACAATACTTTCTCGTACTTCGTAACGGAGAAAGTAAAAAGACGGAAAAAGTATTATGTAATTCAAGCTTTAAGTTAGAAAAACAAGTAAAATATATATGAAACATCTTTATTGACAGACATAATTTTTCTACATTAATTTTTTGCATATATAATTTATGATGAACTGTCAAGGGCTATCGACCATCGGTCTTTCTGCCCCAAATAAAATATTTTTTTTTAACAAATTTCAATTTATAATCTTCAACATTTGTTAAAGTATTTTTCTAATATTTATTCCTGACGGAACGGCGAAGCAGTACAACGGATTGTTAAGTGTTGCAACCTCATGGTGGAAAGGACTAGGAGTATCTTTGAATATTTTCTACTGGTCCTAATTTCTATATTATGTCTACTTTTAGACCTCATACCCCGTTTCGCTCTGCCTTCTCCAATATTTTGTCAAACGTATATTAAGTTACCAAGTTGAGGTCCCTAATATCCTGTCCCACCCTCCTCTGATGGGCCCTGTAATTACACAATTATAAATCATTATTACATTATGTATTTGAATTGTAAATGGTGCATAACGCAATTAAACTGATACTTTACATTGTGATATTTAAATGTAACCGCTATGATTAATTTTGTTAATACACAACTTTGTATACCAAGTACATTTTTTTAATTCTTTTAATATTTTCATAAGTGTAATCGTATTATTAATTTTTATTATGAAATTCTATTGAAAATGCCCTAATAAGGTGAGACTGGTCGAAAATTTTAAACATTGAGACTCTAAACTTCTAGTATTAGTAATATTACTATTTACTTGTTAGATTTTTTTGATATCCATTTTATTTAATAATCGTAAATAAAGTGATGTTATTTTAGTATATTAAAGAATGAGTTTAGTAAGCGCGATTTTTTCTTATCCATTAGAAAACTTGGACGCGTTCATAAAGGCCTTATGAACGAGTTTTTTACAATATTTTTTCTATTTTGCCCCTTTTATTCCATTTCTAAATTAAAAAATCGCCCATATATATTTAGAAAATTGTATGGGGATTGGTGACACTAATAATTCACATTTCAAAAATTATTATCAGTTATCACAACCTCAAAACTATCTCGCCGAAAATTTAGCACAGGTTGAATTTTAACGGTGCCAACCTTGAAAAATTGATATTACCGCACTGAGCGAGCCCTTAACGAACCCATATGAGTGCGTTAATGACTCCGTTTTAGACGCAAAATAGAAAAAAAAAAATTTAAGGCTGAAAGACCTCCAGTCGATAGCCAATTAAGAACTGCGGAAAACATATTTTTTTAAATGTATGTCATATTTAATTGTATCAATTCTTAAATAAAGATGTTTGTATATACCGTATGTTTTTTTTTTATCGTGGGCCATAGGATTTTACATGTTAAAAATTATACCTTGTGTTAATGTACATTTTATCATATAATTTTGAAGCTAATTTTAGTTAGTAAAATTAATCAATTATTTTTCTACACGATGCGCTTAATTAGAATAATTTAAACATGTTTTATTGCATTAAAAGTGCTTTTGCTCGGAACCGGACGATCGGGATACACTACAGAAAAGTTGTCAACTATTTCCCTAAAATAAAAATTCCCTGACTTCTTGTAGAACTATTTCCCTGCTGGAAAATTCCACCCATTCTTCAACAGTATAAACAGACATTTTCTGGTATAAATTCGTTTGATTTCTCGCCTCTCTAATCAATCTGACATTTCGGAAATTCAAGGTACTTTGATTATTTTTGCACAGTTATTTATATTAAATAATTTCATTTTTTAATGGAATAAAACATATTTAAGTAATTCTAATGAAGCGCATCATGTAGAAAAATAATTGATTTATTACTAACTAAAATTTCCTTCAAAATTTTATGATCAAATTCACATTAAAACAAAGTATACTTTTAGCATGTAAAATCATATGGCCCACGATAAAAAAAATATACTGTATAATATTTTAGTATTGGTGGTTCATATTATTGGAGGAATTAGTATCTACTTCATATTACTATCGTAATACCATTATGTATACCATTTTTTAAACAGAGTGCACTAAAGGAAATGCTTAAATTTGTTATTCCATTAGTTTTTCATTTGAACGAAATATTCTCGTTTTTTTTTAAATGCACATATTTTCTACCCCGATAGTGACGTCATCATATTTGTTGTTTTCACCAAATAACAGCTTTATGTTTCCTTAACTAGATAGTGTAGATTACATTGTGCTCTCGTCTATGCATAAAAAAAAAATATCATTAACTTAAACGAAACTATTCGAAAATTATAAACATGCAGACTTTTTGATTCGGTATTATTTTCGACTATTTTATTTGACTACTAAATGATCTTAATTCGTTCTTACATTAATATAGACATTATTTAACACATTGACTGCCACGTCGGCCATATATGGGAGACACCACTTTGATCACTGTGCGCTCCGTCACCCATATACAGATCGAGTAAAGAACGTTTGGCACCGGCGGGTTCCATGAGTGCGAGAGCGCTGGAAATAAGAGATACACATTCTTTGAGTGGAAACGGGTACGAAGACGCATTCTTAGGAGGGATATAGGCGGCTCCTTATTGGCCGTGCGCCTCGGGCACTGTTGCCCATCTAATCTAAGTATGATAACAAACAAAAATAATTTTGTCATTCTCTAAAGTGAACTCGTGCAGACTGTGCAGTAAGTATTACTCTTTAATTAATAAATCTGTACACGAGCTAAACATGCCTCTGGAGAATTTAGCGGAAAAGCTGCTAATTATTAAATGGTATCACCAAGGTAATCCCCTCCTTCGTATGCATCTTCGTACTCGTTTCCACTCAAAGAATGTGTATCTCTTATTTCCAGCATTTTCCATTTTTTCGCACCCACGGAACCCGCCGGTGCCAAACGTTCTTTACTCGATCTGTATGTGCGACACGATGTATTTCAGTTGAAGCCATGTCTGACAAATATGATGGACACTCTATGCTATTTTACTGTAGTGTTTTAGAGCGTGGCCTCTAGCAAAACTTTTGGTATATTGGTTTTGGCCCTGCTCAAAAAATAAGAGAAATAACAACCATTTAATTATTTTAGTAATTTATTTTCTCAAACTATAATATAGTTACAAATATAACTTTTAAAACATAAAGTATACGTCAAAAATAAAGTTAATTAGATTTGTGGTGGTTTCCAAAGCACTCTAAACACATAAAAGGGGCATGATTGCAATCCGGGAAATATGTGTATAGTTTTTTCCCTTTTGTTTTTAGTAGCAGTTCTTCCTTCAAGTTTGTTTATTCTTGTATAACACAAAGTACACATCCGGCGTACCTTTTTATTATTTTCATCCATTTTAGTTTTTAGAACATGAACATTACGACAATTGGGTTTAAAGTGTTTTAATTTTTTTTGTAAATTTAGCAAGCTTGATACTTTTTCTTCTCGAAACCATTGTATTAAAGCTGATTTTTTAGTTGCTGTTTTATATACTACAAAAGCATTCACAAGTGAAATGCCTAGCAAATACTCTATGCCTAGCTTCCGGTACCACTTTATACCCTTCCTCAGGGTCGTGGCATATGAACAAATTTGATCTGATAGATCAATACCAGCTTTCCCTCTGTTGTGCGCTAGAATTGCGATTGGCTTTTGTTTATTTTTACGTTTTCGATTAGTATTTGAAGCTCGACTAGTTGATGGTTGGTCAGCATTACATCCCCCATCTGCTCCAGCATTTTCTTCCTCGTCGCCTGTAATATTTCTCATCTGTGGAGCTTGTTTAGTTAACAGAATTCTTACATCGCGTGTATCCCGCCATTTTAGTACCACAATTCCATTTTGCTCTTCTTTCGCTATCATTTGGCCTCTATCTAGTTTGGCGTGTAAAAGTTCTCGTAGCATATATTTTTTATTAGCCCTCAAAGTACCAGCTACGTGAGTATTTTGGTGTAAAAAGGACAATGCTAATTCATAGTTCGTATAGAAGTTATCGACAAATAATGTGCGACCTTGATTTAGAAGTCCTTGCGATAGCTCTTCACAAACTGTTCTATTTAAACCAACCCTTTTTGTATAATTTTCAGAGTATATTTTTTCTGGACCAAGTACATCCTTCAGTAGAGCATAGCTTGAAAAGCTTTATCCCATATCTGTGAGCTTTATTAGGTATGTATTGTCGAAATACTAATCTACCTCTCCAAGGTATAAGGGTTTCATCAAAAATAAAGTCTTCAGCTGGAATCATTATATCTTGAAACTTCTTTTGCAATGCATCTATAAGAGGTTGTATATTTCCTAGTCTATCTCCTTGGGGAATTTCTTCATTGTTTGAAAAAAGAATATTTGACAGCAATAAGTCAAATCTAGTACGAGATAATTTTTGAAACTACATTATTTTTATAAATATCGCTTGTTGACCAATAGGATGGAATACTACCAAGTATTACTAACCCCATCCATATAAGAAGCCCCAATAACTTTTTTATCTCTTCACTATCAGTTGGAACCTATTTTTTCATTCGACTTTTACTCTTAGTTTGATTATTATTCAATTTCTGTTCAGAAACGCATCAAATGGAGTCATATCTTCCGCTACATCTATTTGTAAACCTGAGTTGTCAGTAAAAGTAAATGTTTTATGATGACCTTCGTACTCTGTCCATTTAGCATTTGCAATATCCGGAACCTCTGGAGACTGACTATCTAACTCCTCACTTTTCTCTACTAGTTGTAGATCCTGAATTACTCCTTCAATATTTTCAACTACTTCATCATCTTCTTCATTTTCTGATGTATATGGTGAACGATTATATCCAGGATATTCTATAAAATCATCTGAACTGAAATCTGCACATTCTTCATCTTCATCACTTCGTAAAAATTCATCACTTTCTAATATTATTCGCAAATCATCATCGTTTATATATTTTCTTTTAGACATTTTCTACTGCACTTTTCGCAAGACAGCTTTACAAATAAATCTGTTTCAACTATCACAAATTTACAACTGATAAGAGAGAAACATAACCTAACATATCGTCACCACACATATATGGCCGACATGGCTCTGCAAGACACAATATAACACGGTGGGCCACGTCAACCACATATGAGTGACATAAAAAAAATAATATCTACGTTTCTAAGAACAAAAAAAAATTACTTATGGGTACCTAACTACTTATTTTGAACTTATTAACAATTTTTTGATATACAAATAGCATTTTTTTTTATTTTCAAAGTTTATCAACCAGCATTTTTTCTGTCATTATTTTATTTTATGATTCTTACAAAAATAAGAGTCAAAATCAATAATGGTGTACCAATTGTTTTAGAGTCGCGTACAGGCTGAATATTCATATATTCAGGCTATTTTTCGTCTTTAATATTTGTTTTAATTCCACTTATTGTTAGTGCTGATTGTGTATTTTGCTTATCTTAATATTTGATACTCGTATTAAATATTGCATGCGCCTTTGTTTGAATTGTGGATGCAATCATTATTGGAATTTCAATTTTATCGATTTCAGATAAACGTATGATTCTTCACTTTAATTAGAAAAAATATTAGCAATAATTATGTATTGTGTTACATTCCAAATTATAATTATGTTATTGATAATTTTTAGCAATTGTCGTTTGTCTACTTGACTTAACTTTAGTTCAATTTATAACCCGCAAATTTTCATACAATTCAATATTCGGCGTGACATTAGCCAGTCTTCATATGTTTGTATTGTATACATAACAAATACAATCCTTTATTTTTTGTTATCTTGCGAGATGTAAATTAGAAATTTGGCTCCAAACTTATAGTCTAACTAATGTTATGCAATTATCTTCAACAGGCAAAAAATAATAATTGGTGTATAATTTGTTCGTCCTAATGTAATATATACAAAAAAATATATTTCTTACTTTAGTTTGACACGTACTACAGTAATCCTTTAAATGACAAATATTTTTTAGAATTTCTTTAAATAAGTACTAAAAATTCTTTAAGAATTGTCACACATATATTTTTGGTATTTTTGAGGGCCATGACAGTCAATGGGTGAACGTAAACAACAAAAAGGAACGCTGCGGACAGGATTCGAACCTGTGCGGGCAGAGCCCAATGGATTTCAAGTCCATCTCCTTAACCACTCGGACACCGCAGCTGATGAAAATTGAATTCGTAAAAAATGTTTTGCAGAAAAATAATAATATTACAGATTGTTATATCGTTTTGTTTTTCGTTTACCAGAAACAAATATTGCCCACATGTTACTTTCTCTAATTTAATGATATAGTATGTTCCAAAATGTCTCGCTTTTTAATTTTAATGTTGCATTTTCCGCCATTTTGGTTTCCTGGTGAGAGGGCCGCGATCACTTTTTATCCCCGATCTGGATCCGTTACTATTTCTAGTTGTTTCTTCTGGATTAATTTTAAAAAGTTGAAGTCAATTCGCATTCTACAGCTCAAGTTTTGACTGTAGTCATTTAGTTTCAGGCTGTGACATACAAGATGTCAAAATTACATTCAAACTGGAATTATTTTGAAATTTTGAAGCTGATTCCAGCCAAGATTACCTTTTACAATTTTTATAATCGCCGCAAGTAATTTTCTCGTTTGCAGTTTATGTTTTGAGGGCAGTCATTTTACCTTAGGTTATTAAGATAATTAAATTCTTATACTGAGATGTCAAAATTCGGTTAATTATGGAAGATTTTTGAAAAAGTGAATTGCAACGAAATTTTTTTTTTTTTATTTAGTATAACGAATCTAATTTTTTTTAAAGGTTGCCATATTGTTTCAGGCTAATATATGAATAACAGTGATGGGATGTCAATAGATTTTGAAAATTTAAAGCTAATTCCAGCGTGAATGAATTATTTACAATTTATTTAATCGCCGAATGCAATTTTGTTTTCTGCTGGTTTTGAGTGTTGCTGTTTAATTTTAGACTATGATTCTCCAATCTTCTAAAAAGGAATTCCTTCTAAGGAAGGATTTTAAAATTTTGAAGCTAATTTCAGTGGAGATACATTTTTTACAATTTACAATCACTGAATTTTTGCTCATTCCTACCTCAGTCCAAAGTTTTTCGACGAAATTGTTTTCGTTTTCATGAATAAAATTTTCTTTGCATGTTCTTTGAGATATGCACGAAAATTCATTGTTTGCGCGAAATCATGATATCGCATTTTGTACCTTAAACTCCATTAACAAAAAACTTCATTTTAGGTCAAAAAAGCTCACTTTAACGATCTATATAGGGTCGGAAAAAAATGTGGCCCTAACTTACTACCATTAATTCATTTTTCCATTCGTCCAATAAAAAACAAACAAATTACACTGACGGACAAAAATGAAACATTTGAGATTTGTAAAAATTTAGATAATTTTCAAATGGCCATAACGCGGCTTCTATCCAACCGATTTCGACGATCTTTTGAGAAATCAAAAGCAAAATGTGACATCTTTGAAATGGTTTATGTCCCACTCAAAGAGAGAGCTCTGCACCCCTCCAATCGAAAAAATGAAAAGACCACAAAATACACTTTTTCAAACACCCATAACTTTGTGCCAAATCGCTGTAAGAACTTCGTTCTTTGAGTCCTGCATATGGAATTGATCAAATATTAATGCCTTTATGGTGGATCGAGTCGACAAAATGTTTCCAATTTGGTATACATTGTCAAAGTTGGACATGGTTTCCTGAATTTTTACTTTCTCCGTTACGAAGTACGAGAAAGTATTGTGATCGTGATTTTTTTTTCAAAAATTTTTTTTACGGAAATATCCGTTTTGGGATCCCTAGATGCCATTTCAACAATTTCTGGAAAAAAAAATTTTGTGTCTGTGTGTGTGTGTGTGTGTGTGTGTGTGTGTGTCTGTCTGTGCGCGCTGTATCTCAAAAACTAATAAAGCAATTGATATGAAACTTTGAACAGCCATCTTATTTGATAATCTGAAGAACTGAAAAGCTTTTGGTAAAATTTCGTACACCGGAAGTGGGCGTTTACCTTAACTGTTTTTTGTTTTTTGCCAATATTTTCTTAAATATGAAAAATATCACAAAAACATTTAAACAAACTTTGAAGACAACAAAGAAATGAACATCTTTTGCTTGAAAACATTTTTCATAAAATCATTTTTATTCGAGAAAAAAATTTATTATTATTTTTTTAATTTTTGGTTTATAATTATAAAACGATAATAGTTACAGAAAAATTATGTTAATAATAATTGTACAGAATGCCAAAATGAACAACTTCTAAAGAATAAGTTTTTTTCGAAATCTCGTTAGTTTTTGAGTAAACCGAGTTTTTGAATTTGAAGTATAATTTTTCCATCTTTCGTGATTTTGACGTTTTAAACGTCAGTTTCATCCGAGTTTACGCAACGCTCGATGTACATTTAAAATATGATTTCAATTGAAAATAAACCCATGAAAACGTAAATATAAAGTCGGAGAAAGTAACATGATGGCCACATCACCATTTTTTTTTCACAGGAATGCTAGAGGGGGCCGGAAGGGGTTACGCTTACGTTCGCATGCATGACTTTAAAGAAGACACTTCGAAATTTTTCGCCCTCAAAGATTCATCAAAATCAATTGAAAATATGCCGAGTTATGGCGGTTTGAAAATGGTCGAAATTTCACGAATTTCAAGTGATTTATTTTTTATAATAAAAACATAATATTTAAATATACAAATATTTTTGGATTTACCATCAAATCGGAGAAAGTTACATGATGGCCACATCAATATTTTGTATTTAATTCTTTATGATATGACTCGCTAGGTGGCGCAGAATGACAACTTGCCTTATAATAATAATAGTAAATTGATTATTGGTCATACCTTACATTAAAAAGTTACAGCAAACATACGCGAAAAAACAAAATTCAGTTAAATTTCGTTATTTAGTACTTTACTACCAAATATCTTTCAAACCCTTAGAACATCTAATACAATTGCTGCATTCGTTCGAAGATTAAGCAACAGTGACCCCACACACCACTTTTTAAATACATCTGCAGTCATACTATCGTGATAATCCACACTCGATGGTTTGAGATCTTTTGCAGAAAGAAACAACGCATTCTGTATGATGCCATAATAATATTTTAAATTAATCTGAATTGAAAAATTCACCAGATTTTAACCTAATTTTTGTAATAGTATGTTGAAACATAATTATAATTTTGGTTAAAAAATCAGTCAATCTATATTATAGATCTAATCACGCTCTAACTAATGGGTCGGGCATCCATGAGTAATAATGGAGAGTGTACTTTTTAATCACTTGTATTTCACAAAGGCGCGCGATTAAAGTGAGAGTTATATTCTTGTGGGGAGTGCACCCTCTCTTTTGACATTACATGTTTTTGACAACACAGGACATAAAGCTTTGCTCGCGTATAGAGTAGTATTGATTAATAATAACAAGATGATTAGTTATTGTCAGCGCCGGCAGCACTGGCTGGCTAGAAGCGAGCATAATGCGGACGCAGATCTCGACACCACTGTATGAGCATGCAGTCGATCACTTCATTACTGCATAATCGATCGCGAAACACAGCCGACTCGCAAGCGTAATAAGACTGATTAAAAAGTAGACCCTCCAGTAATCAGTTTATTTGAAAAAAAAAATCACCTTTCGAATTTCGAATAAGCGTATGTACGTACATTTAGTATTGCAGGACGGCAAAAACGTAATAAGAAAAACACGAAATTCTCATTTACACCAATCACATTATTGACATATTTCAAATTGAACCCTTGTAATGCATTTCGATTTTCTGGCCATTTCACCCGAGCAGATTAAATACACTCCTCTCGACAATAAAATTCATCTGCACAATTTCCGAGCTCAAAATATCGACGCCCGATCGAACGCTTTATTTCCGCCGAAACTGCGACCTCTGATAAAATACAAATTTTCCATATTCCGCGAACAAGCCATCAAGGATAATTTGAATGATTAATATTAACTGTATCCCGTAACCGTTTGAAATATTTACATTCCACTCCACAATTTCTGTTGATGTTGAGTTTTTTGTTCGAGAAAAATTGCCTTCTTGGTAATTCCTATTACAGGGGAGTTTCACAGCTAATTAGCAGGGTCGTAACTGCCATGTGTGAAATGTAGTCGCCAAGAAAATGGGACAAGGGTAAAAATGTTAATATAAATGATCAGCGCCACTCTGAAAGTTAGAGGATAATTTAACACATTTACTGAATTATTGAATTGACATACGACATTATTTAATTCAGTAAAAAGCAAGCTATTGAATTTCTATATTTGCTTGTAGAGAAATATAATATCTTCCTAGGGAGAGAAATGATCGTTTCTCTCCCTAGGGAGAGAAATTGCATTTCTCTCACGATTTCGAGGGCTGAGAAATCGACTTTCCCTCCCGTTTGTGAAAAAAATATAATTTAAATTGATAATGAACCACGAAAGTATAAATATAAATAACTATTATACCATAAAAATCGGAGAAAGTAACATGATGGCCACGTCAAAATTTTGCTTTTGTATGAATTTTACGAAAAAAAATGGTGATGTGGCCATCATGTTACTTTCTCCGATTATTTAATGGTATAATAGTTATTTATATTTATAGATTCATTCATTATTTTTAATTTAAATCATATTTTAAATCGAGAGTTTCACATGATCGAAAGGTAATGACGTTTGAAACGTCAAAATTACGAGGTAAAGGTAAAAATGACAAATTATTTTTTAAATATTTACCTAAAGTTTACTGAAAAACTAAAAAAATGCTAAAAAAACCCTGAAAAAATAGTTCTGATTAAAAAGTCCTAAAAAAAATCTAATAAAAATTCTGAACAAGAAAGTCTTGAAAATGATTTCTAAAAATAGTCCTGATTAATAGGTCCTAAAAAACTAACAAAAGACCTGAATAAGAAAGTCCTGAATAGGATTTCTAAAAATAGTACTAATTAAAAAGTCATAAAAAATCTAATAAAAGTCCTGAACAAGTCTTGAAAAAAGTCTTGATAAAAAGTTCTGAAAAAAGAGTCCTGACAAAAAAAGTCTCGAAAAACAGGTCCTTCAAAAATAAAGTCCTAAAAGAAAGTTCTGAAACAAGAGTTCTGACACAAAAAGGTCCTGAGAAAAAGTCCTGGAGAAACAGTTTTGGAAATAAAGTCTTGAAAAAGAGTACTGCAAAAGAGTAAAGTTGTGAAAAAGAGTTGTGAAAAAAGTCCTGAAAAGAGTACTGCAAAAGGAGTTCTGAAAAATTTAGTCTTCATATAAAACACCAGAAATAAATGTCCTTAAAAAATCCCGAAAGAAGTCACAAAAAAGTCCTAAAGAAGGAAAGTCCTAAAATAAGTCCTGAAAAAACGCATAAAGGAGAGTCCTAATAAAATATCCTGAAAAAATGTCCAGTAATAACAGTCTTGAAAAAAGTTATGAAAATAACATCCTAAGATGCGTATCGCTAATAAAAATGTTTACTTTAAAGCGGATTTAACACAATCTCAAAATGTTTATTTAAAAAATCTACGTGATGAATTAAATAAACGCAAATCTAATGGTGAACCGGACCTTACGATTCGTTACATTAATGGTTCCCCCACAATAACTTCTAGTGGTCAGAAAAAAAACTGAATAATTTAAATATCTATTTTCATAATGTTGGCGGTTTTTCGGGTAATTTAATTGAATTTTCATTACGGGTCGCGACTTCCAATTACGATATTATAATCATAATTGAAACATGGTTATCAGATAAAATTGGTGATAATGAGATTAGAGTACCTAATTACAATATTTTTCGGGCTGATAGAAACTCTCTTACGAGTCATAAATCGAGAGGTGGTGGTGTTTTAGTGTTAGTTAAAAATAACCTGAGAAGTGCTTTGATTCCCGTCTCTATTAATACTGTTGAACATTTATTTGTTAATTTAAATATAAATGATAAAAACTATGTCATCGGCGCCGTTTATATTCCACCGGATTCACCTTTAGACTTATATGAATCCCACTGTCAAGGGATTGAAGAAGTTGTGGCTAATAATCAAATCGATGAGATTTTGTTATGCGGCGATTATAATTTGCCGTTGGACAACTGGCACAATGATGATCTAGGAGTATGCGTAAATCCAGATACAACTGATCGTGCGCGCTCTCTGATTGATGGTTATAGTTTTTTAAATCTTAAACAATTGAATTGTATCCCCAACGAAAATAACGTATTTCTAGACTTAGTTTTTAGTTTAAGTTCTAATGTCTCTATCAATGTGTCCAATGATCTTCTTTGTGAGAATAAAAAACACCACTATGGTTATAGCATCGTTCTTAACTGTGGAATTATAAATGAAAATGCATATTGCAATCAAGTATATTATGATTTTAAAAATGCGAATTATATTGAAATTAATAATTTCATTTCCAGTATTGTATGGACCGACCATTTCAAATCTTGTTTAGATGTTAACGCTGCGGTGGAAGTTTTTTATTCTTTAATATATGAAATAATCGAGTTATGTGTACCAAAAAAGAAGGTTTACTATGGTAGCAAATTTCCAAAATGGTTTAATTCAGCTTTAATAAATTTGATTTCAGCTAAAAAAATAGCACATAGGGTATATAAAAATTCAAACCAATACTCAGATTATTTAATTTTTAGTGATTTGCGCCAGAAGTGTACTATTCTGAATAAGGAGTTATATTCAAATTATATTCATAGTGTGGAGAATAATATCCGCCACAACAGCAATAATTTTTGGAAATTTGTTCGGGATCACAAAGAATCGACTGCGTGTCCTCTGACAATGTATTTAAATGATATCAAAAGTAACAAATTACAAGATTCTGCAGATTTATTTGCCCAGTATTTTTCGAGCGTATATTGTAATAATATGGTCTCAGGAAATGTTATGAATGACTGCTCTCCTCAATGCATTGATCCTTCCTTCTCATTTAAAATTGATTTTATGAGCGTTTTCAATGAAATTGTCAATTTAAAAGCAACTCTTTCATGCGGACCGGACAACATACCGAACGTTTTTTTAAGACAATGTGCATATACAATCTGCTTTCCACTCACTATGCTGTATAATCTTTCTCTAGAACAAGAATGTGTTCCAGCCGTATGGAAAAAAAGTTTCATTACTCCAATATTTAAAGGGGGCATCCGCTCCAATATAACCGATTATCGCGGGGTGTGTATTCAATCCACAATCCCAAAATTACTTGATTGTATGGTAAGTAAACAATTAAGATGGTCATTAAAGAATATAATAATTGATGAACAGCATGGGTTCTCTGTAGGCAAATCAACAACAACAAATTTAATGGTATACCAAAATTATATACTGGAGGCTTTGGAGAAGGGATGTCAGGTTGATGCTATCTACACTGACTTCTCCAAAGCTTTCGATAAGGTTTGTCATAATTTACTGATACACAAGTTGCACTGTTTTGGATTCTCGGATAGTGTAGTAAATTGGATTGAAAGTTTCCTCTCAGATAGGGTCCAAATGGTTCGATTGGGTAATTGTTTATCAGTTGAAGTTAATGCTACCTCCGGTGTTCCTCAGGGATCTCATGTTGGTCCAATTCTTTTTAATGTTTTCATTAATGACCTACCGAATGTCTTGAAGCATAGTGAGTTCTTATTGTATGCAGACGATTTAAAGATATTCCACATTGTACGTTCTGTGTCGGATGCAGCTAATATTCAGAAGGATTTGGATCACCTCTACGATTGGTGTTTAAAAAACAATTTATTTTTGAATATTAGCAAATGTAAATCCATCACTTTCACTCGAAGTAAAATTTCCATTCTAAGTATCTACCATTTGAACAATATTGTGCTGGAAAGGGTTGCTAACATAAATGATCTGGGTGTTTTGTTTGATAAATCTTTATCCTTTAAGGGTCATATAATACAAAAAGTTAATAAAGCCTATAAAATGTTGGGTTTTATAATTCGCATTTCCCCGGACTTTTCTGTTAGTACCTTAAAGATTCTTTATTGCACTCTAGTTCGACCGATTCTTGAATATGGTGCACCAATTTGGTACCCCCATCAGCTTTATTTGATTAATGCATTGCAGAAGGTTCAGAATAAATTCCTGCGAATTATTGCGTATAAATTAAATATTAGGATTGCTACTGTCAATTATAGTCTTATGTTAGTAAACTTAGACATGGTGACATTACTTTTTCGCAGGAATTTGTTTGACATGTGCTTTTTGTATAAACTTTTAAATGGTAATATTATTTGTCCCTCTTTGTTAAGATTGATAGATTTTTGGCATCAATCTGGAGGATCCTCAACCAGATTGAAAAAGCTCTTCAGAGAGAAAACCAGTCGGGTTAACTATGGTCTTAATAAACCTCTATCTAGGCTATCACACACTGTTAATTGCCTCTTGCCATCACCGAATTTCGATTTATTCTTAAAAAATTATAGCTTGTTCCGTAAATCATTATGTGTCATTAATTTGAATATGACTTTTTTATAATTCATATTTTTTTTATAATTCTTAGTTTTAGTTTCTAACTATTATGTTTCAATTTGGTTTCATTTATTATGTATGTATGTACGCTAAATTTAATTTTTTTCATTTCATGTAATTTATGCATTTTTCTTTGTATTACTATTTTTATATAGAGATTTCGTTAAATAAATAAATAAATAAATAAGAAAATCTTAAAAAAACATTTCTAAAATGTCCTGAAATATAGTACTGAACTAAAATTCTCGAAAAAATAATTCGGAAAAAAGCAATGAAGAAAATTTTAAAAAGAATCCTGAAAAGAAGTCCTGAACAAGATTAGGAACCTCTTGTTCGAAATGTCTCAGAAAAATGTCCTGGAGCAACAGTCCTGGAAATAAAGTTATGAGAAAGAATATTGACAATATCCGTGAAAAAAGACTTCATACAAAATACCAGAAAAAAAATGTCCCGAAAAAGAGTCCCAAAAAGTCTTGAAATAAGTCCTGAAGAAAGTTAAGACAAAGAGTCCTGACGAAATATCTAAAAAAAGTCCTCAAAAATTGCTCTGAAAATAACAAAATAAAAAAACATTCTGGAAAAAAAAGCATTGTAAAAAGTCCTTAAAACGGTCCTTAAAAAGATCTAAAAAAATTGTTCTGAAAAAGAAATCTCAAAGAGTCTTGAAAAAAGTCCTACAAAAAGGTCTAAAATAAATCCTTAACAACAATCCTGAAATAAAAAGTTTTGAAAATAGTCTTGAATAAAAAAATGATAAAAATATCTGAAAGTCCTTAAAAATGTCAAAAAACGGTCATGAAAAGAAGAAATTCTAAAAAACATTTTGAAAATTTTTTTCTGAAAAAAATCCCAAAAATTAATCTTGAACTTGTCTTAAGAAAGTCCCGGAGAAAACATTCCTGAAAAAAATTCTGTTGATAAAATTTTGAAAAGAAATCCTGAAAATAAAGGTTCTGAAAGAAAAAGTCTTAAAAATAAGTCTTGAAAAGAATTCTTAAAAAGTCATGAAAAAGAATCCTCAAAGAAAAAAACAGTCCTTAAAAAAGACCTGAAAAAAGTTCTGAAAACAATGTCCTGAAGTCAGGCTAAAAGAACAAAAAAACTGTTAAGGTAAATATTCGGAAATACGAAATTTCAAAAAAACCTTTCCTGTTCTTCGAATTCTGAAATAACGCTTATGTACAGTTTCATGGTCATTTCTGTATTACGTTTTGAGATACAGCGCGCACAGAGAGACTGTTATGTAGAGAAAAATGGTGATGTGGCCATCATGTTACTTTCTTCGACTAGATGGTATCATTTATATTTACGATTCTATGTTTTATTTTCAATTTAAATCATATTTTAAATGTACATCGAGCGTTGCGTAAACTCTAATGAAACTGACGTTTAAAACGTCAAAATTATGAAAGATGGAAAAATTGTACTTCAAATTCATAAACTCGGTTTACTCAAAAACTAACGAGATTTCGAAGAAAACTTATTCTTTAGAAGTTGTTAATTTTGGCATTCTCTACAATTATTATTCACATAAATTTGCTGTAACTATTATCGTTTCATAATTATAAACCAAAAATTGAAAAAAAAATAATAATTTTTTTTCTCGAATAGCAATGATTTTATGAAAAATATTTTCAAGCAAAAGATGTTCATTTCTTTGTTGTCTTTAATGTTTGTAGAAATTTTTTTGTGATATTTTTTATATTTAGGAAAATATTGGCAAAAAACAAAAAACAGTTAAGGTAAACACCCACTTCCGGTGTATGAAATTTTACCAAAAGCTTTTCAGTTCTTCGGATTATTAAATAAGACGTATGTTCAAAGTTTCATATCAATTGCTCTATTAGTTTTTGAGATACAGCGCACACAGATAGACACACACACACACACACACACACACACACACACACACACACACACACACAGAGACACAAAAAAAAAATTTCCAGAAATTGTTGAAATGGCATCTAGGGACCCCAAAACGGATATTTCCGCAAAAAAAATTTTTGAAAAAAAATCACGATCACAATACTTTCTCGTACTTCGTAACGGAGAAAGTAAAAATGGTGATGTGGCAATCATATTATTTTCTCCGACTTGATGGTATCAGTTATATTTACGCTTTCATGGTTTATTCTCTATTTAACTCATATTTTAAATGTACATCGAGCGTTTTGTAGACTCGTATGAAACTGACGTTCAAAACGTCAAAATTATGGAAGATGGGAAAATTATACTTCAAATTCAAGAACTCAGTTTACTCAAAAACTAAAGAGATTTCGAAAAAAACTTATTCTTTATAAGTTGTTCATTTTGGCACTTTCTGCAATTACTATTAACATAAATTTGCTGTAACTGTTATCGTTTCATAATTATTTTTTTTTTCTCGAATAACAATAATTTTATGAAAAATATTTTCTAGTAAAAGATGTTCATTTCTTTATTGTCTTCAATATTTGTTTAAATGTTTTTGTAATATTTTTCATATTTAAATGATATTGGCAAAAAACAAAAAACAGTTAACCCATTCGCGCCCGAATTATAATTTTTTTGTTAATTGTTAAAAAAACCTCCTAAATAGAACTTAGACATTGCAAATAACTTTATTAAAGCGAATTAATAAAAAAAATATTTCAACTATGTGAAATATCATGCGTGATCATATGATCACGTTAGGCGTTTGAGTGATACAATATTACAAATTTATGAGGGGTAACAAACTTTATTAAAATAAAATTTTATAACTTGTAATTATACACATACAATATAAAATACCCAGCACATCTCCGTCGATTGCAAGGTCCCACTAGATGACCAATGTTATCTAAACGCACGTCATTTGAGATTTTTGCTGCAATGGATGTGAATTTAGAGGTTGATGGACGTCCGACACCAATCGGCAATTTTTTTAAATTGTATGTTGTTACTATAGCTCGCCTGAATTGAAGCCCCTTTTTGCTTTGGGCCCTTTTGTACAGTTTTTACTTTCTCTGTTATGAAGTACGAGAAAGTATTGTGATCGTGATTTTTTTTCAAATTTTTTTTTAGGAAATATCCGTTTTGGGGTCCCTAGATGCCATTTCAACAATTTCTGGAATTGGCGGTGGCTGCATGGGCGCGCGCCTGCAAGAGCTATTCTAAAAATTCTTTTCACCTTATCTCATAGAGTTCAACACGTTCCCTAAAAAAATATCTTCTGCTGTTTCATTTAAGAGTTATGCTCAAAAAACGAAAAATAATGTAACATCGAATTTTTGTTTTTATCTACATCGATTAAAATTTTCAAAATCTGCCTCATCATTCCAGAGTTATCCTCTGATAACTGAAAAAATAATTTAACAACGAGATTTCTTAATAAGTTAAACCTCTAGAAATTCTAGAATTTAATTTATAACAATCTTATTTACATACAAAAACACACAAAAGAAAAGATTTTTTGTTTTTCCAAAAATAATTTAAATATTAAAAATATTACAACAATCTTTATATAAATGTTGAAGACAGTATATTATCTTATCTCACAGGAACTACATATTTTTTGTTAATAAAGTATTCCATAAACTCTTTGATTTTTGAGAAAAATAATAATAGAAAAAAATTGCCTTTTTGGTCTATAATTATGAAATTCAAACTTATTTGAACAATTGTAGAAAATGCCAAAACTGAACAACTTTCTCGAAACTCCTGTAGTTTTTAAAAAAATATGCAAAATATCATACATACCGGGTGACCCAGGGATCTGTAAAAGCCCCATAACTTATTTGCTATTTGAGATATTGACTTCTATTTTTCATACACTGGTACCCACACCCATTCTACATATTTTAAAAATATGCATGTTTTTGTACAGGGTATCCCAGTATAAGTAACAGAACGAAGTTATGTTTATACTTTCTCCGTTACGAAGTACGAGAAAGTATTGTGATCGTGATTTTTTTTTCAAATTTTTTTTTACGGAAATATCCGTTTTGGGGTCGCTAGATGTCATTTCAACAATTTCTGGGAAAAAAATGTATCTCTGTGTGTGTGTGTGTGTGTGTGTGTGTCTGCTGTGCGCGGTGTATCTCAAAAACTAATAGAGCAATTGACATGAAACTTTGAACATCCGTCTTATTTGATAATCCGAAGAACTGAAAAGTTTTTGGTAAAATTTCATACACCAGAAGTGGGCGTTTACCTTAACTGTTTTTCGTTTTTTGCCAATATTTTCTTAAATATGAAAAATATAACAAAAACATTTAAACAAACTATGAAGATAACAAATAAATGAATATCTTTTGCTTGAAAACATTTTTCATAAAATCATTTTTATTCGAGAAAAAAAATTATTATTTTTTTTTTAATTTTTGGTTTATAATTATAAAACGATAATAGTTACAGCAAATTTATATTAATAGTAATTGTGGAGAATGCTAAAATGAACAACTTATAAAGAATAAGTATTTTTCTAAATCCTTTTAGTTTTTGAGTAAACTGAGTTTTTGAATTTGAAGTATAATTTTTCCATCTTTCATAATTTTGACGTTTTAAACGTCAGTTTCATCCGAGTTTACACAACGCTCGATGTATATTTAAAATATGATTTCAATTGAAATTAAACCATGAAAACGCAAATATAAATGGCTATGATACCATCAAGTCGGAGAAAGTAAAATGATGGCCACATCACCATTTTTTTTTTAAATTGAACACCCTATATTTAATACTTTATTTTCAGTCCTTTTGAGCAGCTGATAAAAATAGTATAAGATACTATGGGTCTATTGTGGACGGTTGGTTAGTTATTAGGCAAATTTGTGGATAAAACATGTACACATTGAAAAAATCGCAGAAGCGTTCCTAGCAAAGATCGCGTCAATTTTAATACATTAAAGAATTTTCCACATCATGAAAAATAATACATACTGGCTTTGGTTGCTTTTTGTTTATACTGCTATACAGGGTGTCAACATACGCAAAATAGTGGATCACATTTTTTTTAAATGGAACACCCTATATATCTTGCCACCAATGCATGGAATTTTCGATGAGCTTTCGAATGATATACAGTTTGTATAATGAAATATTAAGGACTCTTGAGATTTATCCATAAAAACATTTTTCTTTTGTCTCCTCCTGCTCATTTTTGGATTTTTGACTTTTCTAACAATGCGTGCATTGCCCGCCAGAGTGCGCAAAATCGTGACCGTATATGCATTTTAGCGTTTTTTTCAAATTAATTGCACTATACTTTATTTTCCTCGCCCTCTAGCGGAAAAACGGGAAATTATAGGAAAATTAAAATGACCTATATCGATTAAAAATGTTCCGCTCTACAACTCTTAATAAAAGCATATTTTGCCCAAAATGCATAGTCTTCGCTAAAAAAGCAAAAAAAACATTGAAAAACGCAAAAATTGATACATACATTTTCAATTTGCATTTTTAGCGAAAACTTCGCATTTTGGGCAAAAATTGCTTCTATTAAGAGTTGTAGAGCGGAACATTTTCAATCGATATAGGTCATTTTAATTTTCGTATAATTTCCCATTTTTTCGCTAGAGAGTGCGGAAAATAAAGTATAGTGCAATTTATAATTAAAACATTTGAAAAAAACGTTAAATGCATATACGGTCACGATTTAGCGCGCTCTAGCAGGCAATGCACGTATTATTTGAAAAGTCGAAAGACTTATATCGATCGAAAATTTTCCGCTCTACAACTTTGGTCTTTTATAGGTTTTCCAGATAATGCATAGTTTTAGCTGAAAATCTAAAAATCAGCAGGAGGTGACAAAAGAAAAATGTTTTTATTGATAAATCTCAAGAGTGCTCACTATGTCATTATACAAACTGTATATCATTGGAAAGCTTATCAAAAATGCCATGCATTGGTGGCAAAATATATAGGGTATTCTATTTCAAAAAAAATAGTTATCTATTGTTTTGCGTATGTTGACACCCTGTATAGCAGTATGAACAAGAAACGACCAAAACTGATGTGTATTATTCTTCATGATGTGGAAAATTCTCTAGTGCATAAATAATGGCGCTATCTTTGCTAGGAACGCTTCTGCAATTTTTTCAATGTGTACACGTTTTTACCACAAAATTGCCCATAACTGACGAACCATCCATAATAGACCCATGGTATCTTATAGTATTTTTATTAGCTTTTCAAGAGGGTTAAAAATAAAATATAAAATATGGGGCGACCTATATTTATATTTTCGATTAAACCGATAATTTACTATATTTTATTCGCGAATAATTTTGTATATTTTTTCAATCAGTTTAATTACGAATTTCATTTATAATTTAGATCATTATACAAAATATGTAAAACATTAAATATTTACTACTTATGTATCGATTCAAAGAAGAAACAATGTATTCAACCTATGAATTGAAAGGACATAATATACCGGGTGTGTCACTGAAGCGTCAAAGTTACTTTTTGGCCTTAAATATTGAAGATAAAAAGATATTGTTGACTTAAAAGTTGTGGATAATTATCGACTCTATATTCGGAAAATATTTTTATGTATGCCCCACAACGGAGAACTAACACAAACTTATGTTACTTTAAACAAAACACTAGGCATATTTTTGCATTTTTATGCGTAGTTTTTAATACCAATTAAATTGACGATGATGTCTTTTATAGGAGTAAATTTAACCGTTTCTGAGTTATTCTGGTTTTTAGGGCAAAAACAAACAATATTTGAACAGTCACAGAAAAAATAATAGGTTGATATTTTAAAATTATCGAAGCGTTTTTAACAATAGAAATGTTATATTTTTAGATAATAAGGTTTGTTTAAGTAATTGAATGCTATTTTTATGAACTAACAAGACGATTTTTTTAATGGAACACCCAGTATATTTTAATGGAAATTTAGTCCTTTTTATTGCCTTTTTGGGCGGCCCGCTGGTGTAGCGGGTACAGGCGAGCGCTTGTGCCGGCTGCACCGCGTGCCGTGTGGGTTCGAATCCCAGCCCGGGCGAAAGATTTCTCGGGGATCGAGAAGTATTCGCTCGGGTCCATGGTTGTTGTATACGTCTGACATTATTCATTTGTTCATTTATTCATCCCAAATTGTAACATATAACAACCCTGTCGTGACTGAATGGCTCATGCCTAAGTAAAAAAAATATTGCCTTTTTAAAAATAATTAGTTGCTGGGTTTATAAATAGTACTAGTAATACAATTTATTGCACCTCCGTACACGAGTTACAAATGGTCATCGACCGAAATCTTTCGGCCTGTTTATAAATAATACTTTGAAAATTATTATTATCATGAATAATAACTTTTATGTAAATCATTTTTATCTATCTTAAATATTATAGCTTAAAAAGTTACTTTGACCCTTCAGTGAGACACGCGGTATAACAATAAATATAATTTATTAAAAAAATCCATTACTAGGTCTGTTACATAACCGGATATCGACCTGATCTCGTTGTAAAATATATATTCTCAAAATAATAATTTCAACACTCCTATAAATCGTGCAACAATTAATTATTGCCATGCCCAGCAAATTCCAACATTTTCATAATCTAAGCAAATTTGTACAATCGGGTTTATTTCAGCAAAAAAAAATTACACGCGGGGCAATTTATTGCCACACTCAACCGTTGCATTTTAAACACCATTAATAAAATTCGTTACGGCTGCAATTTAACTTCTCTGCAATCTATTCGTAATTACTAAACAGTAGAGAAGTGCTTTTTTCATTCGATAATTACACGATTAAAATGCTAAATTAAACCGGTTAAAGCATGTTGTTCTGTTCGGCACTGATATTTTCCGTTCTATGTGGGGCCGTTTCGGGGGAGAAGGATCCGGGGGATGCGAGGATAGTCCATCCCCAGGACGGTTCAAATATTGGAAATCAAGGTAAGGCCATATTTCCTTTTATCTCCACGTACAATCAATATGTAAACTCTCATGTTTCATCGGAATGGCTCAGAATATGTCTCGGGGAATATACATTTTGCAGAGTTCAATAAAAAAATTCTCGTTATTCATAATAGGGAACGGTCGGTTCTTCTTATTATATTTTTCCAGAACATACTTCTAGGAACGATTGTATACACTTATAACTTGACATTCATTAATTTCAATATACTGCGTACTTTCGAAATAGAAGCGTATGCAATTTACTTGGAACATAATTTCTAGAAATGGATTATAATATAAAGAGCTTAAGGATACAGTCTACTTTGAGGACCTGAAAAAAAGATTTTTTTTTGAGACGAAAATAGTGTGAAATCAAAAAACGACATAACGTATTAAAGTTTATTTCATTTGCCAGTAGCATGGCATTTTCAAATTCGGAAAAACAACAAAATGACGCTTGTTTGATAAGAAAGTTAATTTTTTAACTTTTTTGGGGCTCGTTTTTTTGCAATATAAAATCAATAAATATATATATATATATTTTTTTTTAAATTTATGCTACATAACCTTGAGGGTATGTCCTTAGAGTATTTGGGAAAAATTTCAGATCGATTGCTGCATCTGTCTGCGCGCAGTCACTTCCACCAATTTAAAAAATGGTGATGTGGCCATCATGTTACTTTCTCCGACTTTATATTTACGTTTTCATGGGTTTATTTTCAATTGAAATCATATTTTAAATGTACATCGAGCGTTGCGTAAACTCGGATGAAACTGACGTTTAAAACGTCAAAATCCTGAAATATGGAAAAATTATACTTCAAATTCAAAAACTCGGTTTACTCAAAAACTAACGAGATTTCGAAAAAAACTTATTCTTTAGAAGTTGTTCATTTTGGCATTCTCTACAATTATTATTCACATAAATTTGCTGTAACAATTATCGTTTCATAATTATTAACCAAAAATTTAAAAAAATAAATAATTTTTTTACTCAAATAGCAATGATTTTATGAAAAATATTTTCAAGCAAAAGAAGTTAATTTCTTTGTTGTCTTTGATGTTTCTTTAAATGTTTTTGTAATATTTTTCATATTTAAGAAAATATTGGCAAAAAACAAAAAATAGTTAAGGTAAACACCCACTTCCGGTGTACGAAATTTTACCAAAAGCTTTTCAGTTCTTCGGATTATCAAATAAGACGTATGTTCAAAGTTTCATATCAATTGCTTTGGTAGTTTTTGAGATACAGCGCACACAGACAGAGACACACACACACACACACAGACACACACACACACACACACACACACAGACACAGACACACAAAAAATATTTCCAGAAATTGTTGAAATGGCATCTAGGGACCCCAAAACGGATATTTCCGTAAAAAAAATTTTTGAAAAAAAAATCACGATCACAATACGGATATTTCCGTAAAAAAAATTTTTGAAAAAAAAATCACGATCACAATACTTTCTCGTACTTCGTAACGGAGAAAGTAAAAATGCAAAATAAAAAAAAGTAGATGGTACCCTTGAAAGGCAACCAAAGAACATCTTCAGAAATGAAAATCAATTTGAAGTAAAATAATAATAGTTCTTTAGAATTTTGTATTATAGCTCTTATGTTCAAAGCAATATAAATAAGTAAGTAATGGATATGGGCGATATTTCACGTATCTGTGATTTTTCACTGGTATTGAAAAATCACAGGTCGTTACTGTTACTAATGGGCGAATTTCACTGCTACTTAAAATCACTGCTACTTTAAATCGCTGCTATTTAAAATCACTGCAATTTAAACAGTGACGAACTGTGATTGTTACTTAAAACATAATTGTAAGAAGACAGTAAAAGGTTATTTAATGTTAAATGTTATTTAATATTCATTACTTTATTCTCTATTGTAGAATTTTCAAGCCATAAATTGATTTTAAATAAGCGATACTTCGGCCGCTGAGGATAATTTTTTATGGAATTTTGTCTGCGCGTTTTATTTTTTTTTCTGCGATGTTTTCATTCAAGTACTCAAAAAATTAAAACGAAAATATTTAAAAATCCATGTCTCCATTGAAAATTGTTTAATTTACAAAAACCATAAATTGATTTTTAATCAGCGATACTTCGGCCATTGAGGATAATTTCTTATGGAATTTTACTTTATGATTTATGATGATTTATGATTTATATTTTTTTCTGTGATGTTTTTGTTCAAGTGTTAAAAAATTAAAACGAAAGTCTTCAAAAGGATTTGAAGGATTGAAGATTTTCTGTATTGAAAATTGTTGAATTTACAAATACCAAATTGATTTTGAATAAGCGATACTTCGACCTTTGAGGATATTTTTTTAATGAATTTCTTCTGCGTGTTTTATATTTTTTTACTTTCTCCGTTACAAAGTACGAGAAAGTATTGTGATCGTGATTTTTTTTTTCAAAATTTTTTTTTTACTGAAATATCCGTTTTGGGGTCCCTAGATGCCATTTCAACAATTTCTGGAAAAAAAAAATTGTGTCATGTGTGTGTGTGGCTGTGTGTCTGTGTGTGTGTGTGTGTGTGTGTGTGACTGTCTGTGCGCGCTCTATCTCAAAAACTAATAGAGCAATTGATATGAAACTTTGAACATACGTCTTATTTGATAATCTAAAGAATTGAAAAGCTTTTGGTAAAATTTCGTACACCGAAAGTGGGTGTTTACCTTTTTTGCCAATATTTTCTTAAATATGAAAAATATCACAAAAACATTTAAACAAACATTGAATACAACAAAGAAATGAACACCTTTTACTCGAAAACATTTTTTATAAAATCATTTTTATTCGAGAAAAAAATTTATTATTATTTTTTAATTTTTGGTTTATAATTATAAAACGATAATAGTTACAGCAAATTTATGTTAATTATAATTGTAGAGAATACTAAAATGAATAACTTATAAAGAATAAGTTTTTTTCGAAATCCCTTGAGTTTTTGAATTTGAAGTATAATTTTTCCATCTTTCATAATTTTGACGTTTTAAACGTCAGTTTCTTCTTAGTTTACACAACGCTCGATGTACATTTAAAATATGATTTCAATTGAAAATAAACTATGAAAATGTAAATATAAATGGCTATGATACCATCACGTCGGAGAAAGTAACATGATCGCCACATCACCATTTTTTTCTTCATAAAACCATGCTGTTTAAGAGAGATGAAGGAAGAAACGATTTTATAAATATGATCATACAGAATGCATTCAAATACTTTTGAAAAATTTGAGATCAATTCAATTGGTCGATAGTTCTCAATGCAACTTCTATCGCCCGTTTTATATAGTGGAGTTACTTTTGTTAATTTCCAACGTTTCGGAAAAATTCCCGTAGCTAAAATTAAGTTAGAAATGACTGTGAACGGCTGAGATAACTAATTAGCGCAATCTTTTATGAAAAATGCTGGGATTTGATCGGCACCTGAAGTCATTTTTGGTTTAAGAGCTTTTAAATAATGCAGGACAATATCATTAGTAACAAAAAAGTTACCCAAAATACTACACATTACAATTAACATTGCTATGGGAACTATTCGGTACATAAGCTTTTTGAAAATGCTTGCTAAATCCGTGGATAATATCTCTCCCAGGTCTTTTTAACACCATCATCAAGTGACATGAGTCCCGGTAACCTGGACTTCTTCTTCTTTTTATTAATAAAGGACCAAAATTGTTTGGGATTGTTGGACAAATTTGTTTCAACATTTCTGATGAAATGTTCATACATTTCACGACTCTTCTTCTTCAGTAGGGTTCGGGTTGCACGGTATTTGGAAACGCAATCATTAGTTCTAAACTTTTTCATTTGACGATGCAATTTGCTTTTACATTGAGACAGTCTTCTCAATTCAGTATTGTACCATGCATTTATGCATTTATCTAATATATCGTAAATAGTATCATAAAAGAAATCACATGCATCATCAATATCAGATATACTCTCAAGTGTAGACCAATTAATATTCGCTATCTGCATATATGCTTCATATAACCGACAAGTTTTAAAATTATAAAATTTTGTCGCGGTTTCCGAAGAACTTTTTGGGAGATTACTTTCTTTTAAGATCTGAATATCAATATGGATGTGGATCTTTCGCAATAATCACATCTTCAGATTTAGATACAAATAACATTATCAGGTACGTTGACAAAATCTAATATTCGATTGTTGACATTACAAACATTATTACAATGAGTTAGATCGTTAAATGATAAAAAATTAAAGAAACTTGTGACCTTATTACATCGTGTATTTGATATTAAAGCAGTTTTATAATTTGTCAGATTAAAATCTCCGCATATAATTGATGTTTCATTATTGAAATTTTCTCCACAATATTCAAATAAATTATTATACTCATCTAATGATGTACTAGGTAAAATATAAAGACAAATATGACAAAATTAACATTATTATTTACAATTTCTACGGCAACAATATCGATGTTATACACAGGGAAATTAATATAGAGGGTGTCCGAAAAGTATGGAATATCCCGTATAGCTCAGTAAATATCCACTTTAGAGAAAAAAGTTTTAAATAGAAGTTATTTGACACTTGGTTATCCACCACCTTGGATATATAAATTTTATTTTTTGCTATAAACAAAAGCGCAACGAATAACACTTACATTTTTTTAAATGACAAGGCACATATTTTTTATGCTCATTCGATAGAGTTTTTTTTTTTCTCGATATTTTGTTTTTTTTTGTTTTTCTATTTAAGAAATGAAATTAATTTAATTAATTATTAATGAAAGAAATGAAACAAATTCCTCCAGAAATATTTCAAAATGTAAGTTATGGGTTTGATCACCGATTGGCTTTTTACCAAGAGAGGAACTGTGCCCATTTTGAATATTTGATACATTAAATAAGTTTTTACAAAATAATTTTTTGAAATAAAAAACAAAAAAAAGTACTACAAATTTAGTGAAATAAAGAAAAATGATTTCCATTTAAAAAAAATGGCGATGACATCATTACGTAAAGGGGTGGGGGTATGGAAAATTGACAACTATCAGAAAAGATGCGCGTTCAAAAAATAAGGTTGACGTTTCGAAGGATTTTGGCCGCAGATGATCGGGGATTTTTTTATTTGGAGAGTTCCACAGCCAACGTTCGCACTGTATAACCCTGTTTTCGCCTTAATTTATTTGCTATACTTACATTAATTACACAATCTTGTCCCTACATGCTTCTGAAATTTGTTTCACTTGAAAATGACCGCCAAACGTCGAAACTTGGGTCGTGTCTTTGCATTTATACAATAAAAATTGTAGTATATATTTTACAATAAATAATTGAGATACCTAGTTTGCTATCTATACATTCATTTATATTGTCTATATTTATTATTTTTAGTATTTTCTTTATAGATGTGTGTAAACCTAAAGATAAAACATGTATAAATTTCTATTTCTATTTCTATGTTTATAAATAATACTTTGAGTTATTATTATTTTTAGAAAGGCCTGAAAAAGGACTTTGTATTAAGATATACTGGGTGTTCCATCTAAAAAAAAGTTTATTTACATACAGTGTGTATCAGCCAAATGAAATAAATTCGATAAAAAATAAATGGGGGCGTGTTCGAATAAACGCTCGGACAAGTCGATTGGTATTTTAAGTTGCGCATTTTCTTCAACAAAAACTTTTTATACAGGGTGTGTCCATAGGCGTCCGCAGAAATTTTTTTCAAGGAGGGGGCAAACTTTCATACAGAATTATCGAATAAATAAAAGCCAAAAATGACAATTTCGAATTGTCAAAAATTCTGCATTTTTGCCACTGCAAACGACACATAAAAAAAATTGCAGCTGTCAAAAATTGTGGATTTTTACTGTCAAAAACAGCATTTTTTGATATAAAAAAAAGAAAATGACAATTTTGAATTATCAAAAATTCTGCATTTCTACCAGCGTAAATGGCACGATTCAACGATAAATAAAGAAATTAGCAGCTGCCAAATATTGTAGATTTTTACAATCAAAAACGGCATTTTTTATTTTAAAAAAGAAAATTGGCATTTTTGTATTGTTAAAAATTCTGCATTTTTGCCACCACAAACGGTATGATTCAATGGTAAATATAGAAATTTGCAGCTGCCAGAAAACGTGGTTTTTTACCATCAAAGACGGCATTTTTTGATATTAAAAAAAAGAAAGTTCAACTGCTAAAAATGACAATTTCTAACTGTCAAAAATCGCACTACTCTCATAAATGGCACGTTAGCAGTAAAAAGGAAATTTTCAATTGCTGTAAATAACTATTCAGTACTGTTAAACATTGCTCGTTATTGAAACCGGCAAGTTTCAACAATAAATAGAAAATTTCCAAATGCCAAAAATTAAATTTAACTGTCAAAATTTGAGCATTTCTACTATCACTATCGGCATTTTTCAATATTAAAAAAGGGAAATTCCAACGGCCAAACGTAACAATTATAAATTGTCAAAAATTGTGCAATTCTACTGTCAGAAACGGCATTTAGTAAAAGGATACATTTTTAATCGTCAAAAATGACAATTTCGAAATGTTTAAAATTCTGCATTTCTACCACCACAAATGGCACATAAAGAAATTTTCAGGGGTTAAAAATTGTTGATTTTTACTATAAAAAACGGCATTTTTTTAATATTAAAAAAAACATGTTAACTGCTAAAAATCACGATTTCGAATTTGTCAAAAATTCTGCTTTTTTGGCCATCACAAACGGCACGATTCAGCGGTAAATAAGGAAGCTGCCGAAAATTATGGTTTTTTACTATAAAAGACGGCATTTTTTGATATTAAAAAAAAGAAAATTTCAACTACTAAAAATGACAATTTCGAACTGAACAAAAATAGCGCTACTATCACAAATGGCACTTAGCAGTAAAAAGGAAATTTTCAATTGCTGAAAATAACTATACTGTCAAAAATCGCCGAAAACGGCACGTTTTAACAATAAATAGAAAATTTCCAAATGCCAAAAATTAAAATTACCTGTCAAAATTTGAGCATTTCCACTATCACTATTGGCATTTTTTTAATATTAAAAAAGGGAAATTCCAACGGCCAAAAGTAACAATTATAAATTGTCAAAAATTGTGCAATTCTACTGTCAGAAACGGCATTTTTCAATAGTAGAAAGATACATTTTTAACCGTCAAAAATGACAATTTCGAAATGTCAAAAATTCTGCATTTCTACCACCACAAACGGCACATTAAGAAATTTGCAGCAGTTAAAAATTGTGGATTTTTACTATCAAAAACGGCATTTTTTGATATTAAAAAAAGAAGTAAATTTCAACTGCTAAAAAAGACAATTTCGAAATGAACAAAAATAGCGGTACTATCACAAATGGTACTTAGCAGTAAAAAAGGAAATTTTCAATTGCTGAAAATAACTATTCAATACTGTCAAAAATTGCTCATTACTGAAAACGGCACGTTTCAACAATAAAAAGAAAATTTCCAAATGCGAAAAATATTAGACTGTCAAAATGTGAGCATTTCTACTATCACTATAAGCATTTTTCAATATTAAAAAAGGGAAATATTCAACGGCCAAAAGTAACAATTACAAATTGTCAAAAATTGTGCAATTCTTCTATTTTTCAATAGTAAAAAATGACACTTTCGAATTGTCAAAAATTCTGCATTTCCGCCATCACAAACGGCACGATTCAGCGGTAAATAAGGAAATTAGCAGCTGCCGAAAATTGTGGAATTTTACTCTCAAAAACGGAATTTTTTATATTAAAAAAAGAAAATTTCAACTACTAAAAATTGATAATTTCGAACTGTCAAAAATCGCACATATCTTCCACCACAAATGGCACGTTGGCAGTAAAAAAGAAAATTTCATTTGCAAAAAATAACTATTCAGGACTGTCAAAAATTGCTCTTTATTGAAAACGGTTTCATTTCGACAATAAAATGAAAAATTCCAAATGCCAATTTTTTTTTTTTTGGCTTAGGTAGCTGGTCCATTCAGCCAGAGGTACCATTTAACTATTTTTGTATTGATTTCTATTTATTTATATATAATCATTATTTTATTATATATAATGAGTGGGGGGACATACACTGAACAATTATGGACCCGAACGGCCACTTCTTCATTCCGAAAAAGTGACCGCCCAGATGGGATTCGAACCCACGACCACGAGGCCCGTGAGCAGGAGCTCTACTCACTAGACCACCGCAGCCCCCAAAATTTTTTAACTGTCAAAATTTGAGCATTTCTACTATCACTATCGGCATTTTTCAATATTAAGAAAGGGAAATTCCCAATGGCCAAAAGTAACAAATTGTCAAAAATTCTGCATTTTTGCCACCATAAGCGGTACAATTCAACAGTAAATAAAGAAATTAGTAGCATCCAAAAATTGTGGATTTTTATAATCAAAAATGGCATTTTTTTATATTAAAAGAAAAAAGAAAAAAGAAAATCTCAACTGCTGAAAATGACAATTTACAACTGTCAAAAATTGTTAATTTCTACTAAAATGTACAGTAATAATACAGCGAGATCGAATAAAAAATTAGTCAAAGCAAGTCATGAACAAAAAACTGCATGTATTTTCTTAGTTCCTAAATTTGAAAATATCAATATACGCCAGCTTGACACTTGCCAATAAGTTTAGGAATTTTGGCTCATGGCCAACTTTGACTAACTTTTATTCGATCACACTGTATTATACGCGATGAGTGGATTCGTGCCCTTTCGTCGTTGTCGTCAACTTTTTTCGGATTCATTGAACATAACGTGGAACGCACTTTTTGTTATAATTTTTAATTTTGATGTGATTGTTAAAGTATACATTTACCGACTACATACAATTTTAGCATATAAAATATTACTTTAATTTAATATTTCCGAAACAGTTGAAGATGGGTATAGGACATGGTACACGAAATATGTCTAGAATTTTCTGTAGAATCCAAAAATTTAATAATATAGAGGGTGTTGCATTTAAAATAAGAAAGTTGGTATTGGCCTCTGTTACATGACACACCCTGTATAAAATGTTTTTCTTGAAAAAAATTCGCAACTAAAAATACCAATCGACGTATCCGAGCGTTTTTGCGAATACGTCCCCATTTGTTTATTATCGAATTTATTCCATTTAGCTGATACACACTATATAACAAAAGTCTTTTTACTTCATAAAACTAGCATTCAATTACTTAAACAAACCTGATCCTCTAAAAATGCAATCACAATCACCAAAATAAGCAATAAAATATACAGCATGTAATCTAAAAAGATATGTTTCATGACGTCTCGCTCTTTTCGGATACCCTGTACAATCAAAAATATTTTCTTGAAATACTTCTACAAGATACAAGTAAAGTTTGCAAAATATCAAAATCCTAACTTAATCAGTAACTGAGGTATAGAAGACGGGAGGTGAAATGCAGGACCCTGTATATCGCTAAAATCATAAGTAAATGTGTTTTATCGTTTGAGTAATGGTTATTCTTTTTAGATTTTACGGCAAAGTTCCCGTAACTTTGTGTTTTATATTTTTCTTATATAACGTTCACATTTAATTTAACATCGTTTGGCCCATAGTTTAAAATAAATGAAAGGAATGATGCAATATAAAAATTCTCGGCGTCCCTTTTTCAAATCGAGGTTCGAGCATATACGTTGGGATTGTCCCCCGATATATAGAAACTATATTAAATTTAGTCAGTAGCTGAACAGATACACCCACGCCAAAGACATAACATAAAGATTACATAAAAACTTTTCTAAATTATATGATATTTTAAATAATTTTAGATAGATATATACTCTACCAAATAAAAACTGTGTTTAGATTTTGAATGTTTAAAATTCTCGATTTAAATAATTTTAATTCTTGTTTTAATATTTACGTATTGGTAGTTCATATTATCAAGAAGAGTAATATTATAGCTATTATTACAACTAGGGAAATATGAATAGTATATTTCCCGTGTTGTAATCAATAGTTGGGAAAACGACGAAAGACCGTGAATGTTTGGTTCCGGTAAAATCCAAAGCTGTAAAATCCATAAAGGAATTCCTAAGAAATCGGAGGTGTTGTCCCGAGAGCAATTAAAACAATTCTTGCGAGAAGCTCCTAATGACATTTTTTTGATGTTTATATTTTCCTAGGGAAATATGAGCACTTCATATTTCCCTAGGGAAATATAAGTGTGTTATGACATATCGTAACCAAGGCAATATTACTCGATATTGTTTCAATCAGAAAAAAAATAGATATTAATTCTACCAAATAAAAAAAAATCTTTAGATTCCTAGTTTCGCCTTATTACAACATTTTTTAAAGAAAGTTCCATGGGAGTTCTGAGCATTACCTTATAAAAGCCTTTCTCTCTTAGAATATACTCAATGAGCCTAATATTACAGTGGCATATAGATTCCTATGTTTTTGGAACATCATATTGTTAATATTGTAAATTATATAAATGTAATACCGATTAAAACTAAAACAAATATTACAGAGTTTAATTTGTCGTTTTTGCATGCTTGAGTGGAATTGCAACGAAATGAAATGGTTTTCAATGAGTAATTGCTGTAACGTGTGTGTGCGCGAATAATAACATTTGCATAAGCTAAATATGTTACCGAGGAATACTATTTTAATGTAATTCGCACATTAAAATTGCAACGCACATAATTGTGCGCCGATTTATGCACATTTCTACATTTTATGGTGATTAATTGCGACCAAACCGCATAAATGTAATCATCCATTGCACAGGTGATATTGTATTGTGGCTACAGAGTGTCTCAATACATTTATTATCACCGCTACTTCTCTACATCATAAATTTGTTTCTTAAAATTTGCGCTTCTTTGATGAAAATGTTATTGTTCTAGCATTAAAAGTTATTTGTTTATAAATTGCGCTGCAATAAATTTTAAATTCTTGCTAACAGTTTTTACATGTAAAAGTTTCTGGGCCGTGCCACTTTGTTTTTAACCAGCTACTTCTGTCAATACAGTGTCAGTTGTCAATTTTCATAGATAGAAATTGTATTTATGTCAGTATCAGGCGCGTATTCAAGGGAGGGGTACTGGGGGTACTCCCCCCCCCCCATAACATCAAGAGGTTTGTTTTTCTTTCTCCGCTACGAAGTAGAATTGTGATCGTGAACATATTTTCAATTTTTTCTAAGGGAAATATCCGTTTTAAGGTCCCTAGAGACGATTTCAAAGATTTTTGGAAAAAATTGTTTGTATGGCAAAAATGAATAGAGCAATTAACATGAAACTTGAACAATTTGACAGTCCGAAGAACAAAAAAGCTTTTGATAAAATTTTGCACACCGGAAGTGGGTGTTTAGCTCAACAATTTTTCGTTTTTTTCCAATATTTTTTTTAAATACGAAAATTATTTAAAAAAAACATTTGAATGAAGACAGCAAAGAAGTGAACATCTTTTGTTAAAAAACAATTTTTCATAAAATTATTGTTTTTCGATAAAAAAATTAATTGAACATTTTTGTCTATAATTATGGAACGGCAATAGTTACATGTAATTTATACCAATAATAAGTAGAGAATACCAAAATGTACAAGTTATAAAGTTTCTTTCGAAATATCTTTATTTTTTGAGTAAACTGACGGTAAAGGTGATTAGAATTTGAAGTGAATTGTTATTTTTATCTTTCATAAATATCAGTTCATTAAAATTATAAAATAAAAATATAAAACTTACCACACATATATATTTTTTTTATTTTAAACGTTTTTTAGCAAATATAGTTCGTCCATTGTTAACTTTGTCAGATAAAATTGTTAGATCTTTGCATTATTTTGAGAAAGTAAACTTTACGCAAATAATTTTTTTGTTTTTAAATCTTTCGGCAATATTTAACTGCTTTTCGTCAAATAAAATTTCAAGATTTTCAATTTTATTTGATAACTAAATTTTTAGTATACGGTTCTTTTCACAAATATTTAATTTAATTTTAAACTGTTTTTAAGAAATAGATTTTGGTTTTTTCGCGTATTAAAATTTTTAGTTTCCTTTGGCAATAAAACTTTTGAAGAATGAAATTTTGAAATTTGTAATAAATAAAAATTTTCAATGTTGTTATTGGATTTTTAACTTCCATTGACAATCATACTTTTGAAGAGTAAAATTTTACTATTTTTAACTTTTTTCGACAGCATAACTTTTTATCATATGTTTTTTTTTTATTTTCGACAGTTGCAATTATTTAAGTTTTAACTTCTTTTTGTCAGAGTAAATGTTGGAATTTTTAACTTTTTGTGACAAAATGGTGTTTAAACTGTTTATGTTTTGTTAGAGAAATGTTTCTTTTTGGCAGAATTGTTTCTTTTTAATTTTTAACTTTCTTTCCCGCAGACGCCATATGGCGTCATATATTTTATCCCTGTAATCTGTGTTTTGATTTTCCTTGGTACCATTTTCCATATGGAGTCATAATTTTGTTTGCTGCAAAAATAAGGAGACACTTTTTTTAATTCAATTTTCTTGAATTGGAATTAAATCAAGAATTAAAAAAAATATATTATTGCCAAAACTTAATTTGGGAAATGCTATTATCTAATTTTTACTTATTTACTCTTTTCTCTTTGATACATTTGTTGGCAATTCAACTTTCCACAAATAAAATTTTTTCAGCTTTTTTAATGAATAAAATTTATTGATATTCAATTTTTTCTCAGATATAATTCTTACATTTTTACCTTAATTTAACAAACGATTGTAAAAAAAATAATTTCTCATTTTTTTTACGGAAATATGTTGTTAGTATTTAACTTCTTTTTGTCAGATGAAATTCTCGGATCTTTTTCTGTGATAATTATTTTTTTAATACCAAGTTTCATTTTATTTTATCAGATATGATTTATCAATACTCTTTTGTCATATTAAATTTTTGGATTTTTCACAAGTATTTGAATTCATATTGGACAAGTATCATTTGTCACTTGTTAATTTCTTTTTGCCAAGTGCAATTCTAAACTTTCTTTTGACAAATTAGATATTTTTGTTTTTTAAATTTTATAATAGATATGTCAATATTTAATTTTTTGCCCAATGAAATTTTGAAATTTTCAACTTGTTTTGATAATTACATTTTTAATATAAAATTTGTTAACTCAATTTAACAGATATGATTTATCAATATTTTGACTTTTCACAATTTTTTTAACAAATATTTTTTTGCCAGATGAAACTTTTGGATTTTCAACTTCCTTTGATAATAAAACTTATTATTTTTGTAAATTTGCTACTATGTTAAAAGATATGATTTTTCAATGTAAGTTTCTAAATTTTTAACTTCAATTGATAATCATTCTCTAGACAAATAAAAAAAATTCATGTTCTACTTTTTCAACACATATTGTCAATTTTGAACTTCTTTTTGCTGAGTGAAATTTTTAAGTTCTATTAACAATCTACTTGTGGCAATATTTACGAACATTTTTGAATGTCAACTTTTTTCGATTTTCCCCATATTTAACTTTTTCTTAATATAAAACTTTTCTAATTATTCCTTTTTGGACAATTAAACTTTTGACAAATGTTTTTTTTTCATTTTCTATCTACAGTGGTCATGGAGATTTAAGCAACCAGGAACGTAATCTGCTGAAAATGTTAATTGTCATTACGTTCCGTGTTGCTTATTAATCTTTTTCCGCTACCGGAAATATAATACTTCAAAAAGATCGGAAAATATTATAAAATACGGCTTGTTACATTTGGGGTCAACAATTTCATAGTCACCTATGCATCCTATGGTAACCCAGCAACCGAGAAAACAATGTCGAATTTTGTTTGTTTGTGTCAATCCAGTGAAACTTTCTACGGGCATGGATATTAACGAAGCTGCGAATATTTCGTGTCGAACCTGTTACCGACAAAATCTAAAAAGAGGTATGAGTCGTGTTACGACGATTTTAAGCAGTTATAGACGAAAATGTGTTGCTCGCCTATATGTTGGAGCGTTACGTTTCTGTTATTTCATTACTTTCTTTCAGTCCGAGGAATATTTGGTAAGAAACTGTTTTGCAAGTTTAATTATTTGCTAAACTAAGGGGTAATTTATTAATTGTAGCAGTTCACGTTTATGTTTTCAGTTTCCCAACACGTATTTTGGTTATATAATATAAACATTATCAAAGGATTTACTTTGTAATAATTGTTATTACAACTTTGTTTCATTAAGTGTGTAGCATACAATGTGTTAACTTTTATTGAATAGATTTAATAATAATGATAATTATTTAAGTAAAATACAGTCGGTTTCAAAATGAAATTAGTTTCGTTAATAATCGCAAGGATTAAAATGCGAGTGTCTCAGATTAAAAATTCGCAGTTGTCATTCAAAAATGTTGTCTATTGTGAAATGCGTTAATCTAATAGGCGACAGCAATATTCTGTTTTAAGAACTAAACTGTCACACATTTTCAGAGAACATTTTGTTCAATAATTTAATTTTTGTAATAATTTTACCCCATTTTGCATGTTTTTCCATGTTTTAGTTTAAATGTTCAAAAACAAGAAAGATTAAATATTTTTAAAAACTTTAAAAAATCAGTGAATTATTATTTTTCTTTTCTTATAATTTTAAAAACAAAACTTTTAAAAACACATTTAGAAAACTCATTTTCAAAAACTAAAATAGGTTTGAACGACCCGCATTTTTAACAATAACTTAATTTTTAATACTTGAAGCACTCCATGTTCTTTTTTTCATATTTCATGTTTAAAAACTTGAAACCTAAAATATTTTAAAAAAATGGTTAAAAATAAGTGAATGTTTATTATTACTTATTTTAAACTTTATCCAAGTTCGTGTTTTAAAAATAATACTTTCAAAAATACTATTTGAAAGCTCAATTTCAAACATTAAAATAATTTTAAAGGGCGTTTTTTAAATCAATGTAATTTTTATTTTTTTTTTGTTTTATTGATCTACACTGGTGGAAAAAAATGAAACACTTGAAATTCGTGAAATTTCGACCATTTTCAAACCGCCATAACTCGTATTTTCAACCGATTTTGATGAATCTTTGAGGGCGAAAAACTTTGAAGTGTCTTCTTTAAAGTCATGCATGCAAACTTAAGCGCAAAACCTTCCGCCCCTTCTAGCACCCCTGTGAAAAAAAATGTTTTTTCAGAAAACCATGTCCAATTTTGACGATATCTACGGAGTTGGAAAAATCGAAAAAAAACTCGATCTGCCAAAAGGGCATTGAAATGGGTTCAATTACCTGCGCATGACTTTAATAATGAAGTTCCTACGACGATTTGGCACAAAGTTATGGCTGTTTAAAAAAAAAGCGAATTTTGTGGTTTTTTGACTCAAGTCCGAAGTTTTTCGACGAAATTGTTTTCGTTTTCACGAATGAAATTTTGTTTGCATCTTCTTTGAGGTATGCACGAAAAATCATTGTTTGCGCAAAATCATGAATATCGCATTTTGTACCTTCAAAAACTCCTCTAACAAAAAAACTTTATTTTAGGTCCAAAAAGACTCACTTTAACGATCTCCGTAGGGTCGGAAAAAATGTGGGCCTAACTCACCACCATTCGTCCATTTTTCCATTCGTCCAATAAAAACAAACAAATCACACTGACGGAAAAAATGAAACACTTGAAATTTGTAAGAATTTAGGTAATTTTCAAATGGCCATAACTCGGCTTCTATCCAACCGATTTCGACAATGTTTTGAGAAATCAAAAGCAAAATGTGTCCTCTTTGAGAGGGTTTATTCCCCACTCAAACAGAGGGCTCTACGCCCCTCCAAACGAAAAAATAGACCACAAAATGCACTTTTTTCAAACACCCATAACTTTGTGCCAAATCGCCGTAGGAACTTCGTTTTTTAAGTCCTGCACAGGATACACGTTGCCAAAGTAGGACTTTTTTTGCCCAAAAACGTGTTTTTTTATTCGTTGGTTGAAGGGTTCGAAAAGGAATCATTCCTATCTGAGTTTACCCCCTTAAAGTAGAGCCAGAATGGGATATTTTCCAGAAATAATCATCAAATTTGGTTCAAAAGTCAATAAGTTATGTGCGAAAAACCTCAAAATGCACTTTTTCAAACACAAAACTTGGTGCCAAATCGTCGTAGGAACTTCGTTCTTTGAGTCCTGCATGGGGAATTCAAATTAAATCAAATCTTAATGCCTTTATTTTTCCAACTCCGTATACATCGTCAAAGTTGGACATGGTTTCCCGAACAAACATTTTTTTTCACAAGGGCGCTAGAGGGGGCGGAAGGGGTTAAGCTTAAGATCGCATGCATGACTTCAAAGAAGCCACTTCATAGTTTTTCGCCCTCAAAGATTCATCAAAATCGATTGAAAATACGCCGAGTTGTGGCGGTTTAAAAATGGTCGAAATTTCACGAATTTCAAGTGTTTCATTTTTTTTTCCTTCAGTATATTTAATCCTGTTTCGCAATACATAGTATTACCATATATTGAAGGATAAAGCTGAATCAAATTTAAGTAAATTTTGAAAGTTTCTATTTTGTTTTGAAATAAAAATTATGCAATTTTACGATTGAAAAACTGTTTTCGTGTAATTATTTCGAAAATTCGAGATAAGCTGTTGTCAAATTGCTCAGTGGATTTTGATTCAATTTTTAAGCATTTGTTTTTTTAATCTGTTACATCGACTTGAACAATGTGTAATTCTTGGTTTGAGAACCTATGCTTTACCTATGAGTTATGGTGGTTTGAAAATGGTCGAAATTTTACGAATTGCAAGTGTTTCATTTTTTTTTTCACCAGTGTAGTGTTATCATTTTTGCTTATGTTTTTTTTTTGTATTAAAGAAATTAATTTTAAAAATGGCATCCACAAGCAGACGTAGCTGTATGTATCATCCAGACATTTTAGTTTTTGTACAATTATAACTCGGCGTTGTATTTGTTGTTTGTTTGTTTTTTGTTCTGTGTTCAACATATCGCAACTAAAATTTAAAAAAATACAAAACTTGCAAGGAAATCGGTGGAATTTTAAAAACCAAAATTTTATTTTGAGAGCGACATATATTTATTTGAATTTTTTGCTCAAGTGTTCAACGTATCCAAACTAAAAAACGCAACTCGCGAGAAAATTGGTGAAATTGCAAAAACCAAAATGATTTCAAAAAGACGGCATTTCCTGAGTTGATTTTAATTTTTGTTCAATTTTATCCTTGCGTTTTATATTTATTTTTTTTTGTTCGAATGCCGAACGTTCACACCGAAATCTAGAATTATGAAAAATTCTCAAAAAAATGTGTAGATTGAATAATCGTGTATCAATATCGTGAAAGATAAATCCTATTCATTATTCATTATTTCATATATATTCTATATTCTTCATTATTCTCGATTTAACTTACTTGAATGTAGAAGTTACATTAATGTTTTATTTCATTCCAGGAAATTCCCCACATTTCTATTTGCAACCACGCCAATCACCAATACAAAATTTGGTCAACGCACCACCAAATAAACCAAGCCTAAGACTGCCAGAAAAACAGCTGCCACCTATCAATAATCCTCAAGTGGGAAGAAAACACCACATCGTAGACCTAATCGATTCCGATGAAGAATACAACTCTCTCAATCCATCCCCACCTTCGAAAACCAGAATCCATCAGCTACCATCGGCAATCGACGACAAAAGAAGATGCATGATAACCTACAACTTGCAAGACAAGACCACCGACGAGACCCACGCTAGGATGTTAAAGCTGGAAATCAACAAGCTCCAAGACCTGGTGCAAGTTTTACGGGACCAACAGTACATCCTCAACATCTTAAACGACATCGACGGTAAAAGTACCGACCCGAAAAATGGAATCGAGCACTCGCTTATTAAACACCTTAAGAGTTTAAGTAAAGCTGATAATGCCACCAAAGCGGAATCAAGAACGGACGATGAGTTGCCAAAAATCACCAATAGAAACCATCACGATGCAAACGAAATCGTGCATCTGAAACACGAGGTGGAGAGCTTGAAGGAATTACTTAACAACCCTAATTTCGATGCGAAACTAAAGACGCAGGGAAAGGAGATTGATGTGTTGAAGGGATTAGTTGAAAAGTTGTCTAATCAAAATGAAACTCAAACAGAACCGACAACAAATAAAACTCCCGTAGCAACGATGGCACCAGTGGTACGAGAAAATAAAACAAAGGCATCTGTGAATCACGAGGAGGAAATTTCGGAGGTGTTACAGGAATTAAATCAATTTAAAGATAAACTGGAGAAATTTGTGGCTTCAAAGAATGAAGACGATGAAGAAACGGTGGGAGCATTTTTAATACCTAATACGATGAATAGAAGACCAGAGAAAGAGAAACCCAGAAAAATTGACCATCACCGACAACCACAATTTATTCCGATAACAACAAGCAACAAAACAAGAAAAACTGCAACAACGCAGCGAAGGGCTAAAACAAATTCAGACGTTGAAACTTTACTAGAACTGCTAAGCAAGAACGAGAAATCTAATAGCCTGGAGCTACCGGGTGATGATTTAGAGACACTTAGCGAGGCAAAAATCAACAAACTTCTTAAATCGTTGGATAAAGATTCAGATGCAGAAGCTGACGTGCAAAGCAGAATAGAAGAATTGGAGAAATTGGTGAATAAGAAGAAAACGGCTTCATCAGTAGAGGAGCAGCTTAAGAAATTAGAGAGGAAACTTAAAGATAAAGATTTTAAAAGTAAGTCCTTTGATGACGATGATGACGATCCGCAGGAGGAGTTAAGGAAGCTGAGAGAGCATATAAAGAAGCTTAACAAGAAAGTTAAAATAGAGAGTAAGAGCCTTGATGATGATGATGATGTTGAATCGCAGTTGAAAACTTTACAGAAAGCGATTAAGGGTTTGCAGGCGAAGGAGGAATTTGATGTATTCGATGATCCGGAAGAAAAAGATATTGGTGTTATGCTGAATAAGTTTATTTCTACTGGTGTCAAGAAGAAGTTGACGCTTTCGCAGATACAGAGTATAAAGAAAAAACTGATCGCCATGAAAGGTCATGGAGGTGATGTGGACTCGGGTGATGATGAAGGAACCGAGCCGGTGTATGGAGTAGGGGAGTTAATATCGTACGACGGTGGACATACTTTCGAAAATGCACCTTCTTCGAGTTATGGAGCTCATCAGTTACATTCAGGCAAAATTAATGCCTATCCGCACCGCCATCTTGGAAATGGTTACGAGCAAAATCATTTATATGGTGGTGGTACCAGTCATGGAGGTGTTGGATACCCACCAGTGAATTCTGCTCATGGATTTGGAGGAAACCTCGGTTATGGATCCACAGGCGCTGTTTTAAATTATAATCCAGGATTGGGAACGTACGGATCCCCTACTTCTGCTAATTCAGGATTTGGTTATGGCCCAGGAGCTATGGGAGGAAATTATGCATCCGCGACTCCTGGTTTAGGTTATGGTGTTGCTAATTATGGAGGAGGAGCCGCCGGAGGAAACTACGCATCACCAACTGCCGGTTTGGGTTATGGTGGAGGTAATTCAAAAATAGGTTATGATGCAGGTTTAGGTTATGGTACTGGTAATTCAGGATTGGGTTACAGCCCAGGAGCTACTGCTGGCTTAAGTTATGGTACTGGTAATTCAGGATTGGGTTACAGTCCAGGAGCTACTGCTGGCTTAAGTTATGGTGCTGCAGGATTTAGTCCAGCTACGGGAGGAAATTATGGATCAGCATCTTCTGGTTTAGGTTACGGTGCTATCAATTCAGGTCTAGGCTATGGTGCTGGAGCTACCGGAGGTAATTACGGGCCACAAAATGGTGCTGCGAATTCGAAAATAGGTTACAGTGGCGCCCCAGCTCCTGCGGGATTAAGTTACGGCGCTCCTAACATGGGATTAGGTTATAGTACAGCCACAGGATCCGGATATGGAGGTCCTGGTCCAGCGATTGGTTATGGAGGAACTTCTCCAGGAGCAGGTGCTACAAATTATGGAGGTGTTCCTGGTGCACCGGATAATGGCAACCCAATCGGTTATACCGCAGCTACATCTGGTTATGGAGGAGTTATTGCAAATGGTAACTCATATGGAATGATTAATAATCTACCTGGATATGGAGGAAATTCAATAGCATCCGGTGCTGGTTATGGAGGTCCAGGCTATGCTAATTCCGTAAATTCTGGATATTCAAGCTCCGCTGGTGCAACAGGAAGCTCTAGTCCTTACGGTCTAACAACAAATCCAACATACGCATCTAACTCAGCTGTAAATGTAGTACATCCAGGAACGGTATATGATACTTCAAGTGGTACCACCGTTCCTAATTATGCTCCTGCGGCAACATCTTATTCCCCAGATCCCGCACACTATGGTACAAATTACAACCACCAAGAATTAGTAAGCAATGCAGATTTGTCCCACTATTCACCTGGAATGGCCACAAATATACAATCTGGTATAGACCCTAGTAATCAAATTCCCCATTCCGATCCAACTCAGTACCCTCAGTACGAACAATCGAACCATTTTTTTCCCGCTGCCTCGCCATATGCTGCACCGCCTGGACAAGCTAACCAGGAAGGTTATCAAGAAGGAGCTGCAGCTAATGCCCCAAGTCCACCGCAACCTTATGCTAATCCACAACAAAATCCTAATGATTACACTCAAGCGAAGGTTACCGATCTAAAGCATCAAATCTATGACCTTCAAAACATCATCAGCACCTTCAATAAACCAGAGTACCTTCAAAATCAAGAAGATAAGGAAACCGTGTACAAGCTGGATAAACAGATTAATGATTTAAAAGCGGTTATAAATAACTTAACGCAGGATTATCCAAACGGTGCAACTATAACTTACCAAAATCCGCCGCCTCAAACTGCACCCCCGCCCCCTCCACCGCCATCACCCGCAGCGCAAGAATATCAACCCAATAATGCGCAACCCGTACAGTATCCACAAGCACCAACCCCAAATACCTACCCTCAAACCGATCACGCTCAACCAAACCCATCTGCGAATAGTTATCAACAAAACCCTGCAACCTATTCCGCACCTCCAGATAAACCACCTAAAAGAAGATCACACCATTCTCATAAAACCATCCAGAAACGTGAAATCTGCAACTACGAAGAAACTCCAGTGAAGTTCATCAAGAAACCACACTCAGTAACCAAAAGAGACACCGACGAAGAAAGCGATGCTTTACAAACGTTAACCTCCTTGTTCGGAAAAGCCCTACTAGATCCCGTAGATAGAACTACTTTAGACTTCAACCCTCCACATTTCCTTCAACCAAACCTCCTCAATGACGTCACCAGGAGGATAGCATCAATTCAAAAACAGTTAGGTACGCAATCCTAAAATAATTTCGATTTATAATCACTAATTTCAAATTGCAGATTACCAACCCAGGTCTAATCCACCGATGTATTATAACTACCCTCAGCCTGAGATTCCAAGGATGAAATTATTCAAGAAGAAGGATATTAAGATAGACATTTTTGATAAAATCTTCGACAAAATAATAGATAAAGTTATTTCAAAAATTGGCATCGCCATCCCTAAATTGGTGGAGTTGTTTTTTGGAGCCAACGACTTTCAAGAATACATGAGTGGCAACGACTACGGTTATAATGGAGGAAACTACGGTAACAACGGTTACTCAATGGAGAAGAGTTTTCGGGGTTTTGGAATATCGGGCTTTATACCGATGATTATCTTAAAGATCCTTTCAAAGATTCACTACTTTTTTAGTTATTTGCAGAAATACAAGTTCTTCAAGACTTTTTTGATTCCTGCGCTGGTGTTGTTGTTAGTTGCTGGCTCTGTTATATTTTTGGTTTGGTGGCTACAACCTAATGATGAGTACAGTAAGAATTTGGAGTATCATCCTGTTGTGAATTATGCGCAAGGGGGTTATAGTAATGTAGGGGGTAATTATTATAAGCAGGCCAATAATTATAATAATAATTATAGAAGTAGTATTCTTCCTTATCCAATGTATGGGATGAGAATGCAATCTTATAATAATGTTCTTGGTGGTAATAAAAATATTATTTAGATTTATTGTTTTATTTATAATTTATAATGACTAAGATATTTTTACTTTCTCCGTTACGAACTACAAGAAAGTATAGTGATCGTGAAAATTTTTTCAATTTTTTATTTACGTTTTGAGGTCCCTAGATGCAATTTCTACAATTTCTAGAGAAAAAAAAAATATGTCTGTGTGTGTGTGTGTGTGTGTGTGTGTGTGTGTGTGTGTGTGTGAGTGCCTGTGTGTGTGTCTGTGCGCGCTGTCTCAAAAACTTGATATAAAAATTAGTCTTATTTGATAATCCGAAGAACTGAGAAGCTTTTGGTAAAATATCGTACACCAGAAGCGGGTGTTTACCTTCACTGTTTTTTTGCTTTTTTACAATATTTTTCTAAATTTGAAAAATATCACAAAAACATTTAAACAAATATTGAAGATAATAAGGAAATGGACATCTTTTGTTAACAAATATTTTTCATAAAATCATTGTTATTCGAGAAAAAAAATAATTTTAATTTTATCATTTTTGGTTTACAATTATATAATTAAACGATATATATATATATATATATATATATATATATATATATATATAAATAATTGTAGAGAATGCCAAAATGAACAACTTAGAAAGGATAAGTTTTTTTTAGAAATCTCTTTGGTTTTTGAGTAAACTGAGTTTTTGAATTTGAAGTATAATTTTTCCATCTTTCATAATTTTGACGTTTTAAACGTCAGTTTCATCGGAGTCTACAAAACGCTCTATGTACATTTAAAATATGATTTAAATTGTAAATAAACCACGGAAGCGTAAATATAAATGATACCATCAAGTCGGAGAAAGTAACATGATGGCTACATCACCATTTTTTCAGATTGAGATCATACTTGTAATTTGATCTGGGTTGGTACTGATTTGTTATAACTTTTTACAATTTAATCACTGCTTGAATGGACCATATTACGTTTTATTTACAATAGTCGTGGCCAATTCCGTTTTTGTTAAAGTAATTCCTAAGCTTGTTACATATTTCTACTACCAAGATTTTAGTATTTTTCTGTAGTAACTGTTAGAAAATCACATTTATTTACGTACATCTATTTTATTGTAGTTTTGGAGGCATATCATTTAAATCATCTTTCTCCTATGCGGCTTTAGCCCTTTCACTGCTAACAGTTTTAGGAAGCAGTACTCTAGATCAAATATTTTTTTCTAGTTAGTGTGTAGTCATACTGTAACTTACTTTTGAAGTCAAAAGGATTTGAAAATTTGTTTATGGATGAAATAAATATAAAGGCAATCGCCACTGGTTTGAAACTTTCCTAATTTACTCAAAATAGATTTTGCTGAAAAATTCAATCATAACCTGAAAACATTCCTTCACCAAATTCGGAAATAAACGCACGAGAACGCAGTTTGTGGTAATGCTGAACTTGTTCTTTTTTTATGGATGAAATAAATATAAAGGCAATCGCCACTGGTTTTAAACTTTCCTAATTTACTCAAAATAGATTCTGCTGTATAATTCAATCATAACCTGAAAACATCCCTTCACCAAATTTTGAAATAAACACGCGAGAATGCTGTTTGTGGTAATGCTGAACTTGTTCATTTTTTGTGGATGAAATAAATATAAAGACAATCGCCACTGATTTTAAACTTTCCAAATTTACTCAAAATAGATTCTGCTGTATAATTCAATCATAACCTGAAAACACCCCTTCACCAAATTCTTAAATAAACACGCGAGAACGCAGTTTGTGGTAATGCTGAACTTGTTCATTTTTTGTGGATGAAATAAATATAAAGACAATCGCCACTGATTTTAAACTTTCCAAATTTACACAAAATAGATTCTGCAACTCGTGTATATGTCGATGAAGCCTAAAGCCATCAGGCCCACTTATCATAGAATATACATGACGCCTTTAGACGTCATCAGCACTCAATGAGTTGACCTGGTCTTTTGCTAAGTCTATGTTTTAGAAACCGTCTCATCTCTCACTACTAAAGATGGTCACAGCTGCTACTTTTGAATCACGTTGCTACCCGTGATTGCTACTTTCTACTATCAGTGATTTTAAACTGTGACTGTGATAACGGTTACTAAACCGGTCGTAACACCTTCTGAAATTGTTAATGGTTTCTCAAAAATGTTTTTGATATGATTCTGCTAATATCTGTCCACCTGGTAAATAGTGTTGTTTTTGATATTATATCTGTGACTGAAGGTAATATTTTGGCTATATTATCTGCTATACCAAATAAATATACGACTATCTTTGATTCAGTTCAAAATTTGAGAAGTTTTTTTGCAGGATGTTTGTTCAGTAAATTTGAAAAGTTTGAAAGTTTCTGGTATGTGGCAAATGTTTTCCTATTTTGGTTTTACCTCTGAAAAACACATCCTTTGAAAAATTATTTGCTCTGTTCTCGAAGGATTATTTTGAAATAAATTAATTAACCAATAGAGATGGATGGATTTTTGAAAATTTTCGTTTTAATTTTGTGAGCACATGGTCAAAAAAATATAAAACGTGAAGGCAAAATATCATAAAAAATGATCCTCAATGGCCGAAGTACCGCTTATTCGAAATCGATTTGGATTTTGTAAATTCAACAATTTTCAATACAGAAAATCTTCAAAAATCCTTCTGAAGATTTTCGTTCTAATTGTCTAACACTTGAACAAAAACATCCCAGAAAAAAATATAAAAATGCAGGCAAAATTCCATATGAAATCATCTTCAATGGCCGAAGTATCGCTAATTCAAAATCAATTCGGTTTTTGTAAATCCAACAATTTTCAATAGAGATATGGATTTTTGAAGATTTTCGTTTTAATTTTTTCAGCACTTGCATGAAAACGTCGCAGAGAAAAAATTTTAAACCGTGAAGAAAACTTTCCTTAAAATAATATCTTCAGTGATCAAGGTATAGCTTATTCAAAATTAATTTGAATTTTGTAAATTCAACAATTTTTATTAAAGATATGAATTTTTTTAAATTTTAGTTTTTTTTTAGCACTTGAACGAAAACATCGCAGAAAAAATATAAAACGCGCAGACAAAATTCCATAAAAAATCATCCTCAATGGCCGAACTATAGCTAATTCAAAATCAATTTGGTTTTTGTGAATTCAGCAATTTTCAGTAGAGACATGGATTTTTGAAGATTTTCGTTTTAATTTTTTGAGCAGAAAAAATATAAAACGTGAAGAAAAATTCCTTAAAATAATGTCCTCAGTGGTCGAAGTATCGCTTATTAAAAATTAATTTGATTTTTGTAAATTCAACAATTTTTTTAATGGAGATATGGATTTTTGAAAATTTTAGTTTTATTTTTTTTTGTGCACTTGGATGAAAACATCGCAGAAAAAATATAAAACGCGCAGACAAAATTCCATAAAAATCATCCTCAAGTATCGCTTATTCAAAATCAATATGGTTTTTGGAAATTCAACAATTTTCAATACAGATATTGATTTTTAAAGATTTTCGTTTTAATTTTTTGAGCACAGAAAAAATCAAAACGCGCAGACAAAATTCCATAAAAAAAAATATCCTCAGTGGTCGAAGTATCGCTTAGTCAAAATCAATTTGGGGCTTGAAAATTCAACAATTTTTAATAGAGATATTGATTTTTGAGATTTTTGTTTTAATTTTTTGAGCACCTGAACAAGGAGCATTTGGAGATTTTCGCAGTTTGGTAAATTGTTTTTATTTTTTTTTCAGTTCATGAAGCTTGCAATGGTATACTATGGCATTTTATAAATATTTGTCTTTTTTATTAAATATTTATTCAAAATTTAAATACAATACCCTGCAAAAATAAGAGAATAAAGTAATGAGTATTAAATAACATTTAGAAGTGCCACCTTGTACTGTCTTACAATTATGTTTTAAGTAACAGTCACAGTTTAAGTAGCAATCACAGTTTATAACAGTTTAAATAGCAGTGATTTTAAGTAGCAGTTATTTAAAGTAGCAGTAATTTTAAGTAGCAGTGATTTTAAGTAACAGTGATTTTAAGTAGCAGTGATTTTAAGTAGCAGTGATTTTAAGTAGCAGTGATTTTAAATAGCAGTGATTTTAATTAGCAGTGAAATTCGCCCATTAGTAACAGTAACGACCTGTGATTTTTCAATACCAGTGAATATCACAGATACGTGAAATATCACCCAACCCTACTTACTACCATGCTGAGATCTTTATTCTAACCATCCTTTGCAGTTCTTATTCTTCCTCTTCTGTACGGGAGTCGTCTATTTGACCCTTTGAATTTGTGACCAGCGTCTCGTGGATGTTCGTCGGCGAGGCCAAAAATTTGGCCGAAAAAGCTACGGAATATTCGCTTCCTCTATTAGAGTAAGTAGTGCAGCACGAGCGGCATCTTTGTCTTTGGAAATCCACGAGCCGCCGCTGTTTGTGACAGAAAATGATGATGTGCTATAACCCATGAAACAGTTGTTAAAGCACTTTGTTGTGCATTTTTTCCTTTTGATTGATTTTATTTTTTGTACGATTCGTTGTAATATTTAGAAACAGTTTTAGATCTTTATTTATTCTGTAGAGAAAGATTAGTTCTTCTAATTATTTTAAATAATCTTAACTCTCTTGAACATTGAAATATTTAAAAAAAAAAAACTTTTTGCATAATTTTATATTGACTTTTCGGATACGTTTTTATTATTTTTTCTTCTCGCCCATTCCACAACTGAAATCAATTTTTAAACAATCTTTACTCGCTTGAAAATTGGAATATTTTCAAAAATTAAAAATATTTGGATAAAATACAGCCTTCTCAATTGTTTCTAATTTTTGCATAATTTTATTTTATCTTTTCATAATATTTTTTATTCATTTTTTAAATAAAATCTTTCAGAATTCATATCAATTTTTTTAAACATTCTTACCTAAAAATTGATGTATTTTCGAATACAAAATAATATTTAAAGAATAAAGATTAGTTAATTGTTTTTTTAATGTTTGCATTTATTTATGTCAGCGTTTTATAATTTTTACTTTCTCCGTTACGAAGTACGAGAAAGTATTGTGATCGTGATTTTTTTTCCAAAAATTTTTTTTACTGAAATATCCGTTTTGGGGTCCCTAGATGCCATTTCAACAATTTCTGAATTTTTTTTTTTGTGTCTGTGTGTGTGTGTGTGTGTGTCTGGCTGTGTGCGCTGTATCACAAAAACTAATAAAGCAATTGTTATGAAACTTTTAACATACGTCTTATTTATACAAAGAACTGAAAAGCTTTTGGTAAAATTTCGTACACCGGAAGTGGGTGTTTACCTTAACTGTTTTTTGTTTTTTGCCAATATTTTCTTAAATATAAAAAATATCACAAAAACGTATTAACTAATATTGAAGACAACAAAGAAATGAACATCTTTTCCTTGAAAATATTTTTCATAAAATCATTGCTATTCGAGAAAAAAAATTATTAATGTTTCTTTAATTTTTGGTTTATAATTATGAAACGATAATAGTTACAGCAAATTTATGTTAATAATAATTGTAGAGAATGCCAAAATAAACAACTTCTAAAGAATAAGTTTTTTTCGAAATCTCGTTAGTTTTTGTGTAAACCGAGTTTTTGAATTTGAAGTATAATTTTTCCATCTTTCATAATTTTGACGTTTTAAACGTCAGTTTAATCTGAGTGTACGCAACGCTCGATGTACATTTAAAATATGATTTCAATTGAAAATAAACCATGAAAGCGTAAATATAAATGATTTTATCTTGTCGGAGAAAGTAACATGATGGTCACATCACCATTTTTTCGATTTTCTTTTTACTCAATACTAACACAACACAAATCCATTTTTTAAACATTCATAACTTACTTCATAATTGCAACATTTTCAAAATTGGATTTTGATAGAATCTAGCCGTCTCGGTTGCTTCTAATTTTTGCATAATTTTTGTTTCGGTGTTTTATGTTTTTTTCTATATTTGCTTGTCCATTAACGAGCCACTTTCACACACACGCTTCACAAATTTATCTACAAACTGCCTGGAAGGAGCTTTATTTTTTCCGAATTTTGTGCGCATTTTTCTTGCAGTTTCGGTTAAAGACTCACCATTTTGGAAGTAAGTTTTCAATATTTCCCAATTTTCTTCGAGCGTAAACTTAACCATTTCGCAAACCGCAAACCTTTTACTAAATATTTGACACATTGGCAAAGTCATTCGAGCTGTCAAAGCCGAAATAATCGATAGTTCAAAAAGCAACCGATAGATGGGCCACCCTGTATATTTTTCTCACAGGCCTTCCACAGCTAATTTTTTCACTAATCATAACTCTCTTGAAAATTAGAATATTTTTAGAAACCAAAATGATTTTGATATAATACAACCTTCTTAGTTGCTTCTAATTTTTGCAACATTTTATTTCGGCCTTTTATATACTTATTCAATTTTTTTAATCAACGCTTCCATAATTCAAATAGAAGCATTTTAAACATTAATAACTCACTTAAAAATTGGTGTATTTATAAAAACAAAATCGATTTTTAAAGCATTAAGATTGGTTAGTTGTTTTCAATTTTTGCATAGTTTTATTTCGACGATGTGAATAATTTTTCAGCAGATTTTTTTAAAAGAAATTTAAACCGCCGCCTTTTTTTGGAAAAAAAAATTTAAATTTATTTAAAAAAAAATTAAATTTATCGAGGGGTTTTCCAGAAAATCAGGGAAATTTACTCGTTCACCAATTGGAAGCTAGTCATAAATTTCAGCCACGAATCCGGCACCCACCATTTTGCATTTCCTAAAGTAAAGTAATTTCTACTATTTTACCGAAATTGGATATAAACTCAAAATTATTTAAACAGTATTGATGCTATGGTAATAACAGTAATTTTTAACTTAGGATTTACCCCGATTTGATGTCTTATTAAGTCTTGGCGAAACATGGTCAATCTAAAAAATCAAAACTCATTGTTAAGAGTAGTTTAGAATTGACATTTTTGGCCACAAATATTCTAACAGGTTTTGTTAATAAGATTAAGTAATAAAAAAGGACACAGTTTTCATTTTCATTTAAATAATTTTTATTAAACCTAAAATTATTAGGAAATACCCAATTTTCAAAAAATCATGTCATTGGTGGTTTAGGTGCGATATTTTTGGCCACCAATGTTCTAACTGGTTTTGTTAATAATAAAAATGTTTTCTGGTGATTCATTTTCAATTGAAATTAAACCTAAAAATGATTCATTGATTTTAATTTCAGTGGGAACATTCTCTTTGTATTTTATTTCGATATATCGATAAATAATAGTCATTTGATCTACTTTTGAGAAGAGATCTTGGGTAGTTGAATAATTGAGAAAAAATGGTGATGTGGCCATCATGTTATTTTCTCCGACTTGATGGTATCATAGCCATTTATATTTACTTTTTCATGGTTTATTTGCAATTAAAATCATATTTTAAATGTACATCGAGCGTTGTATAAACTTGGATGAAACTGACGTTTAAAACGTCAAAATTATGAAAGATGAAAAAATTATACTTCAAATTCAAAAACTCAGTTTACTCAAAAACTAAAGAGATTTCGAAAAAAACTTGTTCTTTATAAGTTGTTCGTTTTAGCATTCTCTACATTTATTATTAACATAAATTTGCTGTAACTATTATCGTTTTATAATTATAAAACAAAATTAAAAAAATAATAATAAATTTTTTTCTCATATAAAAATGATTTTATGAAAAATGTTTTCAAGCAAAAGATGTTCATTCCTTTGTTGTTTTCAAAGTTTGTTTAAATTTTTGGTGATATTTTTCATATTTAAGAAAATATTGGCAAAAAACAAAAAAACAGTTGAGGTAAACGCCCACTTCCGGTGTACGAAATTTTACCAAAAGCTTTTCAGTTCTTCAGATTATCAAATAAGATAGATGTTCAAAGTTTCATATCAATTGCTCTATTAGTTTTTGAGGTACAGCGCGCACAGACAGACACACACACACACGCACAGACACAATTTTTTTTTTCCAGAAATTGTTGAAATGGCATCTAGGGACCCCAAAACGGATATTTCCGTAAAAGAAAATTTGAAAAAAAAATCACGACCACAATACTTTCTCGTACTTCGTAACGGAGAAATTAAAAATGATTCATTGATTATAATTTCAGTGGGAACGTTCTCTTTGTATTTTATTTCCTAGCAAATTTATTATCTCTTTCTGAATAATGGGGCTCAAATATGTAACCGAATGTTTATTTCCATTTTCTAATCAATTACCCAAGATTGGATCGTACTTTGATAATATGTAATTTAATAATTGATATGAAAACACCTGGATTTTTGAGTTAATGTTCTCATCATAACTGCGAAATGAAAATTTTGAGGACACCAAAGTAAGGGTAACCTCAATAACACGTTCCAAAATTTGACGCCAAAGTGACGCCAAACAATTATTACTTACTTGAAACTTTCCGAAATGACTCAAAATTCATTCGATTCTGGAAAAATCTTCAATACATTAGACTAGATTTAAAAATAACTCCCCGAGAACAAACCAAGTCGATATTCTGAAAATGAGCTATTTCAGAGGCAACGTACACATAGAAAAACATTTGCGATATCCTTGAATTTTTTTTTATTTACTCAAAATATATTCCAATTTACGATTCCTCAAAAATCTAGAAATGCTTCTAATTTTTGAAATAATCACCCGAGAGGGTGAAAGACCTCTGGTCAATTAATTGTAAAGTTCATCTGTAAAAGTGTCTCAATAAATGTATTGTCTCTCTCTCACCAGAGAAAAAAAATGTCATTGTGAACATGCGTCTTCTTGGAGGCAAAACAACAATGGAAAAACAATTATCACATACTTGAAACTTTCCAAATTTACACAAAATATATTTTACTTTAGGATTATACAGAAATTTCCAAATGCTTCTTGACCAGATTTTAAAATAATCTCTCAATAGTATAGCAAATCATCATTCTAAAGATTTGTTTTCATTAGAGGCAAAACAAGAATAGAAAAATATTTGCCACATGCTTGAAACTTACTAACAAAACATTCTACTTCAAGATTTAGTCAGAATAAGAAAACACCCCTTCCATGTTCTTTGAAATAATCGCACAAGAAGAACGCTTATGCTAATTTTAAAATTGCTACAACGCTGAAATTTTCGCAACATTTCAAATATATTGTAATAAGATCAAATAGGAATCTAAGAACTCTATTTCTTTAGAGTTCAAATTAATCGTGCAAAAACAAAATTGGTGTTAATTTTAAAATTGCGCACATTTAGGATGCATTAAAAATTGCTACAAACCTGAACCTCACAAATTTAAGATTTAGGAACTTGACGCCTGCACGGCCAATGCGTTAATACGGTACGCCAGTGCCTTATTTTTCTGTAAGAGCGGCGTTAGGTCAGCTCATTACTTGCCGTCTTCCCCCCTGAGAAAGTATTCGTTGCGGGACGAACAGCCTTAAGCTACTCTAAATTCAATTGAATTAGTAATTCCTTAACGGCTGTATTATTCACGTCAAGAAATTACACGCGAATACAATTTCCTCAAAAAAACATCTTATTGTAGTGCACGGAACTTTTCATTAATGCAACTTGCCTCGTTAGTTGTTAATAATTTTAATGAATTATTAAAAGCTCCCTCGAGCAGTTGCCAAGCAAAATTTCCCATCTTAGACCGTTATTTAAAAAAAAATTCCTTCGAATAAAGTATTATGTATGAAAATCTGTAGAATCCCCTCACCCCTTAATTGAAGGATTAGAAAAAAATACAATTTCAATCTATAAATCTGTACTTCCCTGTTAAAAAGAAATCATGCAATTACTCAACGATGCCAGAGTTTGTCGTAGGCAACTTTATATACACTAAACTTATTTTACCCACACATAGTTGTGTTGAAATTTGCAATACTTGCTTAAAATGATTACTTAACAACTATCATTCTGCATTATTAACATCCAGTTCATAAACAATTCATTAGCACTGATTTCATTACGGCTAGCGACATCTGTGTTTCACTTATTCCTATAAGTTCCCTCACTGATCCCTAGATGTCGCTGGTATTGAAACAAATTCGCCTGTCATTTGAAACATTTTCACCCAAACAAAATATGTGCGAAAGAAAATCAAGAAACCACGAAACCCTAAGTAAGTACAATAAAATAGATATTAAAATCCACTCCACTCCAATCCCGCATGTTACAGGATGCTCACATTGTCCGAAGACCAGCCGAACATTAGAATCCCCGCCGAGCGTCGAGATGCAGCAATGGAGCAGCCGAAGCGAGACCTCGTTCGACATGAACAAAATCCCAGACTTGATACCGGAACAATCAGATCCGAAGAAACTATGGAATTGTAATTTAATTCGCATCGTAGATAATATTTATTGGCAATATTCTCGTGTTACAGCATGCTTTTCCGGATTTTTCCCAAAGGCCTTAATGGTGCTGAATCAGTTGATTATTGTCGTGGTCTTCATGAATTACTTGAAATGTAAGTCGTTATTGTTACTTTACAGTTTATTATGTTAATGTGGAATGTAGCAGGAAAACCCGCTGATCATGTTGATGTGTTATCGTATCGTCCAGATTCTAGTGAGTATAACGCTGTGAGGACCGAACTTCTGCGTATGAGAAAGAGTTTAATGGAGATGCAGAAGAATCAGGATGATAATTTGGAATGGAGGTAAGATAATATTGGGTAATCTTCCAGTTACTGATACGAATGAATGGACTGAAGTAAACGCAACAACTTCAGACCAATATTTGCGACATTGCCTGATTTCTTGTCTCACTATAACTGACGTAAAATAAAATAAAAAATAATTAAACTACTCTGGGGGTTAAACTATCAGTCGGTCTTAACGGGGGGGAGGGGGGGGGGGAGGGGGGGGGGGACTTAAACTAACCCTAACCTAAGCATAAGCACCTAACATTTGCAACCATTAACTTGCATATAGTATAAGCACCAATAGTTGCAAATTATTGTAAATGAAAATACCCAGATTAAAATCAGGAGACCTGACAACATACCATACCGTCCGCATGATTTACGCGCATGCGTATTGTTTAGTATCAGTAACTGCAAAATTACCAATATTGATGATTTGTTGCGTGGAAATGCTTTAAAAATTTCAGGATGTTGTCTTCTAGGCGTTGGATTAATTCCCCGATGGTGGCTTGATCTTTTCCGTCACCGAAACATTAAAAAAATCTTATCTTTGGCCCCTAGTCTTTCAATTATTTTGGTTTTCTCCCCAGCACGGACATCATTGATGACTATGGGTTTGTGGTCACAGCAATGCGCGCATTCCATCAAAACACACTCTGTCTTCTCTATATCGCACCGACTACATTGTTGGTTGGAGCCATTTTTAAATGAAAAATGGTGATGTGGCCATCATGTTACTTTCTCCGACTTGATGGTATCATTTATATATACGCTTTCATGGTTTATTTTCAATTTAAATCATATTTTAAATATACATCGAGCGTTGCGTAAACTCGGATGAAACTGACGTTTAAAACGTCAAAATCATTAAAGATGGGAAAATTATACTTCAAATTAAAAAATGGTGATGTGGCCATCATGTTACTTTCTCCGACTTGTATCATTTATATTTACGCTTTCATGATTTATTCTAAATTTAAGTTATATTTTAAATGTACATCGAGTGTTTTGTAGACTCGCATGAAACTGACGTTTAAAACGTCAAAATTATGAAAGATGGAAAAATTATACTTCAAATTTAAAAACTCAGTTTACTCAAAAACTAGAGCGATTTCGAATAAAACTTATTCTTCATAAGTTATTCATTTTAGCATTCTCTACAATTATTATTAACATAAATTTGCTGTAACTATCATCGTTTTATAATTATAAACTAAAAATTGAAAAAATAATAATAAATTTTTTTCTCGAATAAAAATGATTTTATGAAAAATGTTTTCAAGCAAAAAATGTTCATTTCTTTGTTGTCTTCAAAGTTTGTTTACATTTTTTTGTGATATTTTTCATATTTAAGAAAATATAGGCAAAAAACAAAAAACAGTTAAGGTAAACGCCCACTTCCGGTGTACGAAATTTTACCAAAAGCTTTTCAGTTCTTCAGATTATCAAATAAGACGGATGTTGAAAGTTTCATATCAATTGCTCTATTAGTTTTTGAGATACAGCGCACACAGCCAGACACACACACACACACACGCACACACACACACAGACACACACACACACAGGCACAAAAAAAAATTCCAGAAATTGTTGTAATGGCATCTACGGACCCCAAAACGGATATTTCCGTAAAAAAAAAATTTGAAAAAAAAATCACGATCACAATACTTTCTCGTACTTCGTAACGGAGAAATTAAAAACTCAGTTTACTCAAAAACCAAAGGGATTTCGAAAAAAACTTATTCCTTATAAATTGTTCATTTTAGCATTCTCTACAATTATTTTTAACATCAATTTGCTGTAACTATTATCGTTTTGTAATTATAAACCAAAAATTTAAAAAAAATAATAAATTTATTTCTCGAATAAAAATGATTTTATGAAAAATATTTTCAAGCACAAGATGTTCATTTCTTTGTTGTATTCAAAGTTTGTTTAAATGTTTTTGTGATATTTTTCATATTTAAGAAAATATTAGCGAAAAACAAAAAACAGTTAAGGTAAACGCCCACTTCCGTTGTACGAAACTTTACCAAAAGCTTTTCAATTCCTCAGATTATCAAATAAGACAGATGTTCAAAGTTTCATATCAATTGCTCTATTAGTTTTTGAGATACAGCGCGCACAGACAGGTTTATAATTATAAAACAATAATAGTTACAGCAAAATTATATTAATAATAATTGTAGAGAATGCTAAAATGAACAACTTATAAAGAATAAGTTTTTTTCTAAATCCCTTTAGTTTTTGAGTAAACTGAGTTTTTGAATTTGAAGTATAATTTTTCAATCTTCCATAATTTTGACGTTTTAAACGTCAGTTTCATCCGAGTTTACACAACGCTCGATGTACATTTAAAATATTATTTCAATTGAAAATAAACCATGTAAACGTAAATATAAATGGCTATGATACCATCAAGTCGGAGAAAGTAACGTGATGACCACATCAACATTTTTACTTTCTCCGTTACGAAGTACGAGAAAGTATTGTGATCGTGATTTTTTTTTCAAATTTTTTTTTTACGGAAATATCCGTTTTGTGGTCCCTAGAGGCCATTTCAACAATTTCTGGAATTTTTGTGTCTGTGTGTGTGTGTGTGTGTGTGTCTGTCTGTGCGCGCTGTATCTCAAAAACTAATATAGCAATTGATATGAAACTTTGAACATCCGTCTTATTTGATAATCTGAAGAACTGAAAAGCTTTTGGTAAAATTTCGTTAAACGGAAGTGGGCGTTTACCTTAACTGTTTTTTGTTTTTTGCCAATATTTTCGTAAATATGAAAAATATCACAAAAATATTTAAACAAACTTTGAAGACAACAAAGAAATTAACATCTTTTGCTTATAAACATTTTTCATAAAATCATTTTTATTCGAGAAAAAAATGTATTATTTTTATTTTTTTAATTTTTGGTTTATAATTATATAACGATAATAGTTACAGCAAATTTATGTTAATAATAATTGAAGGGTTTGATGCAGTAACCGCCCACGTGCACTTTACATAGTTTTGAGAAAATCGCATAAAACGTCTCAGTCACACAAAGTTAGAATATCTTAAAAATGGTGATTTTATACATTTTCCACGACCAAAAACAAATTGTTTGAAGTAGCTTTTGTGTTAATTTTGTTTTCTATAGATTTTTTATTTAATATTTAAAATAGCACATGGACGATTTTTGCCATCAAAACATAGAACATTTTTGAAATAAAAGTAAAAAAGTCTAAAAAAAAGTTTAATTGGTAGTTAAATATAACAAAACTGAAAACAGGCTATTTCATAACTGACATAAAATGTCAAAAATTAAAAAAAAAACAATTAAATCTATAAAACTAATCAGAACCATCATGATCTTGATTATTATCTGCCTTTTTAATACCGTCATAAAATGGATGGCAAATGGAAGGCACATATTTTTTCACTAACGGCATAATGCTGTCATATTTTTGCGGTTTTAGCGGTAACTTGTCTGTATATGCCAAAGGAGCTCCATTTAAATCAATAATAGTACCTGGGTATTTATTTAAAGGATATGCGAATGTTAGGGCGGGATTATGAGTTTCAGTTACTGATATAAAGGCTGGTGACTTGGCATCGTATATAAATATTCTATATTTGGATATTGTGAAAGGTTTTTTCTTTACAACGGAAGATTTTTTAAAATATGGTTCAAGATATGATCTAAAATCAAATACAATTTCTTGCGTGACTCGTTCAACAGTGAACTTCTTACCACAGCTTTCTACTATAGAATACCATTCCTCAGGCAAATACAAAATCTCTTTTCTGCGCTTCTTTTTCTCGATTTGCGCAAAGTCACGGTCACAAGGCAAGAAGCTGTGGCCGGGCTCTGGTAAATGGTGAACAATTTTAGAAAATCTTCCGTTGTTGACTAAAGCTGATAAAAAATGAACCATTACGGCATTTTTATTTTGCCCCCCACAGTTATCAGTAAAAATATGTAAAGTAGTTACTGACATGCTTACATATTTTTGAATAAAATGCCATAAAAAGGATACAGATTCTATGGCACCTTTTTTTGCTATGGTTTCATCAAACATGTAACTAACTGACTTATTATTAGAAGCAGAATGAAACAGCTGATTAAAAACCCAGATTTGCCTAGCATAAAATATCTCCCCCGTGGTTAGTACTGGAACCGGTAGATTTTGTTGGTAATCAAAACAGATTGTTTCCAAAGTTTCATCAAATTTTGCCATTTCTGTTTTTTCTTTTAAATCGTCGTAGAATGACTGAGCTTTGCGAAGATGAAGTTCCTTCTGAATGTTAAGTTGCTGCTTTTCTTCATCTGTTGAAGCGGCATCAAGTTGAACTTTCAGTAGGTCACAAGTGGCACAAGTATCCGATCGTGGATACCCGAACGATAAATTAAAATTTGTAGTAAAGTATCTATAGTAGAAATCGTATGATATTTTAGGCTTGATTTTGGAATTTCGCTTTAAAAGCGTGTACTGCTCAGGTTCGTACTTCTCCAAATAAAGCTCGTACATTTTTTTGACGTTCAAGTTAGCTGACAGGTATTTTTTTTCTGTGTTGTCGGTTTGTCGTGAATAGTGAGATTCACGCACTGGAATAGTATATTCTGTAACAAGGTTAGAATGGAAATTCGATGCGAGTGGAATATTTCGAGCGCGAGCCGCGAGGCGAGCGCGAGGAACCACGAGCATCTGAATTTCCATTCTTACCGAGTATCAGACTATACTTTCTCCTCGACCAGATAAAATAGACTAATAAAGTAATGAACACAAGGAACTTACGTTTTATTATTACGTTTGTGGTTATGTTTATAGTATTTTGACAATTGTGATATCCAAGGCTAATTGTTTTATTCGAAACGATGTGAGAATATTCATTCTATCCCTTGTTATGGAATGAATTACATGCAAAACGCATAAGCGCATAGTGTTTTGTTCCATAACAAGAGTGAGAATGTGTACGTTCTATAATCAAAATTGATTTCAGAATGCTTAAATTCTATGGTGGTCGTGGAGAAAGTTCTTTATATGTTCATCAACCTGTGCTACATACTCTTCCGGCATTTTGTTGGGGCGATTATGGTGTCTACCACGGGAATCTTTTTCTAGTAATTTACCAGTAGCTCGGGACTGAGAAATTCTTGATACTCGTGATTTATGGATGCTATGTAGACTACAAAACGCAAAACGACAGACTTTTAGGGATTTTGTACCTACTTTGATATTATAGGTATAAGAATATTTTTTTGATTCAACCACAGTAGTCTTTCTCCTTCTGGATACATTGTTTACATCTAGAAGGCTTCCCAAATAACTGTCTTGGATATTCTTATCTTCCATTGCATAAAACTGAGTGAATATGTTGGATTTTTCCATTTCCGTCAATTTGTCAAAGCACTGGTTACGACACTGGCATCTAGGACCTTGCCTTTTCTCTGCAATAACTTTTCCTTTACTATTTGTGTACTCCCCACCACTATTCCTTTTAAATTTTCTTATATTTCTCTTCCAAGTCTCAGGTGCCAGACTGCGTTTTTTACCCTTTTTTGTTAATTGCTCTGGTGAAATATCATCTAAAAAAAATAAGTTACAAATCGAATCAAATAACCCTAAAAGGCTTTTCTTACCTTCCTCAGATTCGCTACTTGAAGTATCATTCGCAGTAATATGTTTCGGGCCAGGTTTCAGAATAGCTTTATTATCCAAACTTGATCCACCTGCTTTAAATTATATTTTTTTAATAAATCGTAATTATCAAAAATTAATGAAATTACCTTGTACATTATGATCTTCAGAAATTCCAATATTAATATTAAATAATGCCTTAATCTTAGATGTCTTTGTAATATCATTTTCCATTTCATAATCTGGGTCTATATCACTATTATCCGAATCATGATAAGGATCACTTTCACTAGAAAAATCGCTTAAACTGCCCATATTATCAAGTGATGCACACTGTACACTGTACTAGTAAATTTAATTTTAAAAAAGTAAGGTTAGACATTCCTCCCCGTTAGGAGCAAAAACCGGTCATGTTAGCCACGTAGACGCTTTTTGCTGCCAATACTATCGAACGCATGAACTGGAATCGGTGATGCGTTTGGCGCAGTAAACGGTCATGTAAATATAACTGACGTTTTATGCATAAAACATGAACGGTTTTTGCTCCAAACGATACAGTGGTATATTTTGTACCAAAAAAAAGCCAAATCTTCATTTTGGAAATTTTGGTCTTTGACCGGTTATTGCACCAAACCCTTCAATTGTAGAGAATGCTAAAATAAACAACTTATAAAAAATAAGTTTTTTTCGAAAACCCTTTAGTTTTTGAGTAAATTTTTCCACCTTTCATAATTTTGACGTTTTAAACGTCAGTTTTATCCGAGTCTACGAAACATTCGATGTACATTTAAAATAGGATTTAAATTGAAAGTAAACTACGAAAGCGTAAATATAGATGATACCATCAAGTCGGAGAAAGTAACATGATGGCTATTTTTCAATATGCATTCCTATTAAGATGTTTGTGTGTCTGCCAGTGCGCGCTGTATCTCAAAAATTACTAAATGAACGAATATGGAACTTTAAACATAAGCCCTATTTGATAACCCGAAGAACTGAAAAGATTTTGGTAAAATTTCATACACCAGAAGTGGGTGTTTACCTTAACCGTTTTTTTTTACATTTTTTCAATTATGAAAAATATTGCAAAAACATTTAAACATCTTGAAGACAACAAAGAACTGAACATGTTTTTTTTATTGAAAAATATTTTTCTTAAAATGTGTTTTTTGAAAAAAAAATATTATTTTTATTTTTTGTCATTTTTGGTGTATACTAAGGAAACGGTGATGGTTATATCAGATTTATATTAATAATGAATATAGAGAATGCCGAAATGAACAACTTATAAAGAATACGTTTTTTTCAAAATCTCTTTGGTTTTTGAGTAAACTGAGTATTGTTCGATTATTAATTGTTTGAGAACATTTCCAATTACTCAGCTCTGTACACTTACCTTAATCAAATAATGTCTATAAGACCACAACTATCCCTCATCCATCCTTCAAAAAATGACTTAAACATGATAATCCAAAAACAACACTCCACCACATTATTAAACTCTTTTAACACCGAAGTAGCGTGCTCAACTGGAAAATGTTGTCAGGTGCTAACAGCCTTATCATCTGACTTTTGCCTCGGGGGCAATTCACGTCCGGCGGAGATATCGCGAAACCACATTCTTTCTTCATATTCATTTTAATCTGCACACAAAATAGACAAAGATGCAATGATAACGCCTATTTTTAATCATTGAAAGTCGGCCAGTTTATCCTCTTGCGAGTGACTTTTAAGGTGTTTTAAGCTACGCGCACACTTGTCGGAATTGGACGGACGGCACGCAACGGATAAAATTGCTTAACACGGTTGTAAACGAGTCAACGCACATTTTTTTCGTACGGCACAGAACGGTTAAATGTGCGTTGACTCGTTTACAACAACCTCTTTCTTTTCGCCACACCCTTTTTAGTGAGGACGTCGCGAACTTGTGGAGACGGGGCAGAATTCTCGTCTTTCAAATAAAAATTGATTACCTCTCGCCTCATTTCTCTCCTTGATGTTTGCATATTCCGCAGTGATGTTTTTTTGTACGCACCTAACCGATAATATTTCGAACATACTATCAGCGGCTCTACAAACTCATTCTCGACATCCAAAATCTTAACGAATTCTTGGCTTGACTTCATCTGCTTATGGTTTTGCTGAATCCCCTTGATAGTTGCACTGTATTGTATCACTTGACTCGACATTCCTTTCAATTTTTTTTTAAATACATAACTTGTCTTCTACTGTTGGAATATTTATCTCTGAAAACAGAATAGTATATTCTGTAACAAGGTTAGAATGGAAATTCGATGCGAGTGGAATATTTCGAGCGCGAGCCGTGAGGCGAGCGCGAGGAACCACGAGCATCTGAATTTCCATTCTTACCGAGTATCAGACTATACTTTCTCCTCGACCAGATATAATAGACTAATAAAATAATGAACACAAAGAACTTACGTTTTATCACGTTTGTGGTTATGTTTATAGTATTTTGACAATTGTGATATCCAAGGCTAATTGTTTTATTCGAAACGATGTGAGAATATTCATTCTATCCCTTGTTATGGAATGAATTACATGCAAAACGCATAAGCGCATTGTGTTTTGTTCCATAACAAGAGTGAGAATGTGTACGTTCTATAATCAAAATTGATTTCAGAATGCTTAAATTCTATGGTGGTCGTGGAGAAAAGATTTTCCGTTCGAGCAGAGTTCTCGAGCAAGCTTCTGGTTCTCCCTTCTCAATTTCATTTCTAAGCTGCTAGTTTTTGGTTTCGGTGGAGTAAAGGAATGTTCAGGTTGGGGGGTCGATGTACATGATCCAACGGGTGGGCTGAAAAAATAATGATTCATCAATAAAGTGTTGTAACTGGGAGGGACATGCTATACATCTCTATTCAAATGAACACCTCATAAGTAATAAGGAACCTGAATCCCGAGAGATTGAGAAGTCCTGTAGACACGTGAATTTTGCGGGGTTCCACGGAAAAGCCCACACTTGCCCTTTAACCCTTTCAGCCCTGGATTTTTAAATTTGAAAAAAAAAATGTTTGTTATTTATTATTGATGGAGAGCTTCTTAAGACCATAAATAGCAAATTTGAACTCATTTGCTTAATTAGTATAGGAATTAATTAGTGAAGCTTAGTTGAAGTGACATCTAGTGATAAACAGTAAAAATATGGATTGTCATAGTAAGCAGAGACATGTAAATGTTGCGGTGGCAATCGTCACCACCAGGGCCGAAAGGGTTAACCCTTAAAGGCCTGAAATTGGATAAATTCCATGTTTTGGTCAGGCGCTGTGTTCAGTGACTAAACATTTTTTAATTTGTCCCTCCGTATCCTACGGTAATTTTTTCTGCTCTTTCCGAATCTGACCTCAGAACCATGCTATCTGCCGCCATTTCTTCAAGATGGCGGGTCAAAGGGGGAAAAGTTTAAAATTTTACCCTTCTTTTCCAAAGAATCATAAATTTTAACATGAAGGCAATGACGTACGGTCCTGAATCTCTGGATCTGGTGACATATTTGTCTCCTCTAAATGATAGGCCGAATAGCGACACGGAATACAATATGGCGGATCGAAGATAGGGGCCAAGACCAGATCAAAAAATGTGTTTTTTGAACTCGAAAACTCCGGAAACCAATTTCAAGTCCAACCAGTTGAACTTAAAGAGGGTTCCCCTGTACGTATGCGCACTATTGGGCGGCCATCTCGGAATTTTGTGAATCTGATGTCATTTGTGATCAGCACCCTCAAAAACCCTGGATACCAAATTCCAGCCCAAATAGTTGAAATTAAAGAGGTTTCTCCTGTGCGCATGCACATCAGTGGACCGCCATCTTGGGATTTTGTATACCTGATGTCCTATTTTTTATCAACACCCTCGAAATCCCCTGAATACCAAATTCCAGCCCAAATAGTTGAAAATAAAGGGGTTTCTAGGGTGCGCGTGCGCATCAGTGGGCCTTACATATATAATTTACTAACATACGGCGGGCTGTGGTAATCACCGATTGAGATTTTTGAAGGCCTAGTGGAATATTTTAGGTGAAACAGACGTTTGAATAGCACTTACTTTGTTTCCTGGTTCGATGTTGTTTCTTGGATACGCTTCGCGGGTCGTCGTTCCGCTTCTCGAAGACATTCACATTCTCGTTCATCTTTGATCTTCTGTCTCTTTTTCGACATTGCCTCTCGTTTTTTAAATTTTGTCTGGCCATCGCTTGATAACCCGGCTAATAAGTCGACCTAGGGAGTATCAGCTATAATGTCCCAAGGGCAATGATAATTTTGAGATAATTTTGACTAAACCCCGAAAGTGTGTTGCTCAGTAATGGCCCGACACCGTTAGGCGGAGGGCAATTACTTAAAGCAACAGACTTGAGGGAACTAGTCAAAATTATCGCGAATTTATTATTGCCCGAGGTACATTCGGTAAGATAAGTTCTGGAATTATGTACAAAACTTGAAAAGCTATTTAATAAAAGTACAAATTTCAATTCGTATTTACTTACCTCACAAAAATGCTGGAACAGTTTCCATACGTATTTTTTGACTTTTGACCGTGTTTTTTGGTGTTGTAATTAAATTATTAATTGCTTCATCGCATTCTGTCCCGAAGCGTTATTTAGACATGTTTATACGTTGACAGATCAATTGTAATTTTTTATTCAAAGGTATCTATGAATATGATATAAATCTGAACATCGACACTGACGGCGGGGGTGTTATCAGCCTAATTTTAACAAATCGCCCTAACGCGCGGGGTGTTACCGTTTATCAGTGACATTGACGTTCTAAGTTTCTGTAGCGTGCGGCAGAAATGGACCAATCTGATTGGTTGTTTATTTATGAAAGAACTTATCCATGGCAATTTTTTCCTGATACGCACTTATCAAGGACATAATGAGCAGTGCCGGAAAACTCGCCCTCGGGTCATCAATGATTACGATAATCATGATGAAATAAGTCAAAACAAAACAGTGCTTATGGAGACAATAATGATAGCAGGCCCTTATGTTTTGTTTACTAACCTACGAGGGCACACGTTTTCAAATTGCGTACTTGTGTGTGTGTTTTGAAAATTTCACAGGAAAATATATTTTTCAGCTGGTATGACGCAAACATTATTTCGACTAACCAAACTCATTGAGGACAAGGATGGAGATAGTATAGAGACTTCATGAGACAGGAGTGTTGGATGGTAAAAGCGCGCTAGAATAACATTTTCTTGGGTTGTTTTTCCAGAAATATTGGGAATCTCAGAATTCCAGAAAAAGTTTTTGGTCTCAAGAACGGCTGTTCTTCATAAGATCCGACACATTTTGGCAACTCAGGTTTAGTTAACATTTTGGCAACTAAGGTTAACCATGTGGAATAGTTCAAATGTTCGCAAAAATGTAAACAGTGCCCCTGAAAACCCCGAGACAATAACTCCGGAAGTGACAGAGGCATGAGTGCGCCCACGCAATTTTCACCCCCACGGGGGTTGCCAGAACTCAATTAACCCTGAAAATGTTGTCAGCGTCCCTGAAAACCCCCAAACAATCACTTTCAGAAGCAGTGGCGGCTCGTGTAACATGTTAAGGGTAGAGCTACTTATACAATATATCTCCCCTCCCCTCCCCTCCACCTTTTTGAAGAACTATTTATCTTCCTAGACCAAAGTAACTTGCGAAAAATATTTTTCAGAATTAATTAAAAATTCTTACTGAGCTTGAAACTACAGGCAGTGCCGTGGCTCCTTGGCTCTATATAACGAGCCGCCCCTGCTTTCGACAGCAAAATATTCTACTTTTGACAGCTGAAAAATACAATTTTTGATAGTTCAAAAATGTTGAAAAAAACTATTTTTACTAGCTGAAAGATACTGTTTTCGGCAGCTGAAACATACCATTGTTAAAACACCAAAAATACTATTTTTGACAAAAAATAAATACTATTTTTGATAGCTGAAAAACATTCATTTTCAACAGCTGAGGAATACCATTTTTTTCAGCTGAAACATACCATTCCTGACACAGGAAAAATACTATTTTTGACAAAAAATAATACAATTTTTGATAGCTGAAAAACATTCATTTTCAACAGCTGAGGAATACCATTTTTGTCAGCTGAAACATGCCATTCCTGACACACTAAAAATAGTATTTTTGACAAAAAAATACTATTTTTGACAGTAAAAAATACTACGTTTGACAGCGAAATATACTACTTTTGGCAGCTGAAAAATACAATTTTTGACAATTCAAAAATGTCGAAAAAAACTATTTTTACTAGCTGAAAAATACTGTTTTTGGCAGCTGAAACATAGCATATTTGAACAATACCATTTTCTACTGACAGCTGTAAAATAGAACTCGAGACAGCTGAAAAATTATATTTTCGACAGCTGGGGATTACCATTCTTGACAGCCGAAAAATACCATTCCCGACAGCTGAAACATACCGTTATTGGCTGATAAAAGATACAATTTTTGACAACAAAAAAAATCAATTTTTGACAACAAAATATACATGTTTTGACAGCTAAAACATGCCATTTTTGAGAGTTAAAAAAATGTCAGCTTTTGACAGCTGAAAAATATCATTTTTATAGGTGGGAAAAACCATTTTTGGCAGCTGAAAAATATCATTTTGACAGCTGAAAAATTACATTTTTGACAGCTGAATAATGCAATTCTTAAAAGCTGAAAATTACCATTCTTGATAACAGCAACACACTATTATTGACAACTGTATCATACCATTATTGTCAGCTAAAAAATACAATTTTTGAAAACGAAAAATACAATTTTTGACAACAAAAAGTACAATTTGTGAAAGCTGAAAAATGCCATTTTTGACAATTACAAAAATGTCGAAAAATGCTGCTTTTGATAGCTAAAAAATACCATTTATATAGGTGAGAAATACCATTTTTGACAGCTGAAAAATATCATTTTTGACAGCTGAAAAATTACATTTTTGGCAGCTAAATAATGCAATTCTTAAAAGCTGAAAATTACCATTCTTGATAACAGCAACACACTATTATTGACAACTGTATAATACCATTATTGTCAGCTAAAAAATACAAGTTTTGAAAACAAAAAATACAATTTTTGAAAGCTGAAAAATGCCTTTTTTGACAATTAAAAACATGCCGAAAGATGCTGCTTTTGATAGCTGAAAAATATCATTTTTATAGGTGGGAAATACCATTTTTGGCAGCTGAAAAATATCATTTTTGACAGCTGAAAAATTACATTTTTGACAGCTGAATAATGCAATTCTTAAAAGCTGAAAATTACCATTCTTGATGACAGCAACACACTATTATTGACAACTGTATCATACCATTATTGTCAGCTAAAAAATACAATTTTTGAAAACAAAAAATACAATTTTTGACAACAAAAAGTACAATTTCTGAAAGCTGAAAAATGCCATTTTTGACAATTAAAAAAATGTCGAAAAATGCTGCTTTTGATAGCTGAAAAATATCATTTTTATAGGTGGGAAATACCATAGTTGACAGCTGAACAATATCATTTTTGACAGCTGAAAAATAGCATTTTTGACAGCTGAAAAATAGCATTTTTGACAGTTGAATAATATACTTCTTAACAGCTGAAAAATACCATTTTTAACAGTTAAAACATACCATTCTTGACAACTGCAACAAACCATTATTGACAACTGTAACAAACCATTACTGTCTGCTAAAAAAATACAATTTTTGACAACACAAAAAATACAAGTTTTGTCAGCTGAAAATGCCATATGTGACAGTTAAAAAACTGTAGAAAAATTCTGCTTTTGATAGCTGAAAAATTACATATTTATAGGTTGGAAATCGCATTTTTGACAGCTGAAAAATATCATTTTTGACAGTTAAATAATACACTTCTTAACAGCTAAAAACTACCATTTTTAACAGCTGAAAAATACCATTGTTGACAACTGCAACAAACCATTATTAACAACTGTAACATACCATTATTGCCTGCTAAAAATTACAATTTTTTATTACAAAAAGTCAATTTTTGACAGCTGAAATATGCCATTTTTGACAATTAAAAATAAAACACAAAATGCTGTTTTTGATAACTGAAAAATAAGATTTTAATAGGTGAGAAATACCTTTTTTGACATCAAGAAAAAACATTTTTGACAACTGAAAAATATCATTTTTGACATTTGAATATGAATAATACACTTCTTAACAGCTGAAAATGCCATTTTTAACAACTGAAAAATACGATTCTTGACAATCGCAACAAAATATTATTGACAACTGTAACAAACCATTATTGTCAGCTAAAAAATTCAATTTTAGACAACAAAAATTACAATTTTTCAATACTTTCTTGATAGCTGAAAAATAACATTTTTGACAACTGAAAAATATCATTTTCGACAGTTAAATAATACATTTCTTAACAGCTGAAAACTACAATTTTTACAGCTGAAACATGCTATTCTTGACAACTGCAACAAACCATTATTGTCAGCTAAGAAATACAATTTTAGACAACAAAAGAAAGAAATTCTTGCGAGCTTGAAACTACTACTACAGGCAGTGCCATGGCTCCTTGGCTCTATATAACGAGCCGTCCCTGTTCAGAACTACCAGATATTTCACCCCCACAAGGATTGCCATGACTCAATTGACCCCATAAATGTAATTAGCGCCCCTGCAAAGCCCCGGACAATCACTTTCAGAAGTACCAGAGGTACGAGGCGTGCCCACATAATTTTCTCTTCGCGACTCACGATCAGTTGATTTGGATGTTAGATTTTTCTCAAAAATCAGAAATATTACCGAATCCAAAGTCAAAACTCCATAGTATCACAAGCCAAAAATCTAAATGGGTAGTATCACAAACAAAAAATCATAAGACCATAGAAACAATGAAATGCACTAAGAACGATTTATGCACTAATTTGGCAAATCCGTACCAGTCAAAAGGGGCTGTGATTGAGAGGGGGTACAAATTACCTGAAATGCTATTTGCAATAAAAAAGACTTTTACAGCCCTTTTACAGCTTAGCCTTATATCTCTGAATATACTATATAAATGCACATTTTAATTCTTTGAAACATCGAAAAAATCAAAAAGTGTTTTACTCCAAATTACAAAAACCAAATGCATTACATTTCAGGCAAGAATTTAAGGATTTCGTCACACATGGAATATTAAATGAGAAATTTCATTTCGTCTGTAACATCGATTCAAAAATCCGAGATGCCATGCATTTATATGACGCTGATAAGATTGGAATCATTGGTGAGTGCAATTACTCGAGTTAATTCTTCTCGCATGAATCGGACATTTTATTTATTTAGATTACGCATTGGAGAGTTCTGGAGCAGCAATCGTTTCGACACCGGGAACAAAGCCCTACAAATCAAAAGCAACCTACAATCTGTTCCATTTTTTGGATTACGAACTATCTTCAAATCCCCGAACGGTTATCCAGCCTGGAATTATGCCTGGGCAGTGTTATTGCTTCGAAGGTTCAAGAGGAAAGATCAGAATTAAACTGTCCAAGGAAATAATTATTAATTCTTTAACTTTGGAACACGCCCACAAGCTGTTGTTGTCGGATCTGAGGAGCGCACCAAAAGATTTTGAAGTCTATGTTCGTATTTCTTGTATTATTATTTACTTAATTACTCTTAGGTAAAAACATTGGTTTGAGGATACATGGAAATGAATGTGGGTTGAAATGTTATCTTTATTTTTATATGTTAATTGATGAGGCTGTTATTTGTTGAAAATTCGTATCACTTGTTATCTTTGTTTGACTTTCATTATGAAATAAATAATTTATTTGTCGTAAAAAATTATAAGTGAAAACATGCCCATTAAAAATAATCATATTCACGTTAATTAAATTAATTTTAGAAATCTGTTGCTCAGAAGTTCTTGGGAAAGGACATACATTTATAGTTATCCTAGTAAATTATCACAGTTTGCACTTATAACGGTGTTTCGAAGGTATTATTTCTAACATATAAATTTTACATTACCATAAAAAAAAACACATTTTAATTTTCAAAATATTTTATTGGTGAATTTCTACGCAACAATATTTCTTCGCCTGGCGAAATAATTGTTGCGTACAAATTCAACAATAAAAGTTTTTGAAAAATAAAAAAGGTGTTTTTACTTTGTTTTTATAAACGAAATAACTTTCTCAAATATATCTCAAACTAAGTTGTAATATAATAAAAAGGGGAAAGTAGGGTAGGTTACCCGACTACATGCCCTGCGCACTCCTTAGGTATTAAATTGTTCGCATTATAGCTTTTGCCCCAAGGCCACCGGATGGTGCAAGCATTACAAAATTTCAAAACAGGCGGAAAATTGGTACAACCTGCTAATTTAGTTGCCTAAATAACAGTGATGGTTCGCGGTGGTTCTTTTGGTAGTGCCTTGGTAGCAGAGGTGGCAATACAGATAGGTAGAGTCGGTTGCAGAGATGGCTGACTGCATCACCACCTCTGCTACCTCGTCCGCACCAAAAAAAACCCACGAGCCGTTACTGCTGAATAACACCAATAGGTAATGTGAAACGGCGAGCTTGTATAAATAAACAAAACCATGGGTAATAGAGATTTCGTTTCCTTTCAGTTTTGTTTGTTAAAATCTGACACACACGATTTTGCGACAATTGATGACATGGTGCAAAAACTTAGATGCATTCCTCCCGTAGGTAACCAGGGAGAAAAATTGCAATTATGCATTACGTTTACCATGATTTCATTCAACATTACGAGGGGAACTAGAAAAATTAACTACCTAGCCATGATTGAATCAATTGACAAGATTCGGCTATTACTCTCAAATAGTATTTCAAGGTGCGTGCAATTTTTTATTCGAATCCGCCAGAGTGTCGTGTCTAAAAATATGACTTTTGAACATGAAGCATCGAAGTGTAACAACGAAAGAAGGCGAATGAAAGTTTGTAGTGCTCCGTCATATTTCGCAATTAAATTTTGGTAAAACCGTTTCCATCCTCAATGGTCGAAGTATCGCTTATTCAAAATATTAATTTGGTTTTTGTAAATTCAACAATTTTTAATGGAGATATGGATTTTTGAAAATTTTAATTTCATTTTTTGAGCACTTGAATGAAAACATCGCAGAAAAAATAGAAAACGCGCAGACAAAATTTAAAAAAAAATCGCCCTCAATGGCCGAAGTATAGCTGATTCAAAATCAATTTGGTGTTTGTAAATTCAACAATTTTTAATGGAGATATGAATTTTTGAAAATTTTAATTTAATTTTTTTGGCATTTGAATGAAAACATCGCAGAAAAAATATAAAACGCGCAGACAAAATTCCATTAAAAAGTATCCTCAATGGCCAAAGTATAGATAATTCAAAATCAATTTGTTTTTTTGTAAATTCAACAATTTTCAATAGAGATATGTTTTTTTGAAGATTTTCGTTTAATTTTTTTGAGCACTTGAATGAAAACATCGCAGAAAAAATATAAAACGCGCAGAAAAAAATTCGTAAAACAATACCTTCAATGGTCGAAGAATCGCTTATTCAAAATTAATTTGGTTTTTGTAAATTCAACAATTTTTAATGGAGATATGAATTTTTGAAAATTTTAATATTATTTTTTGAGCACCTAAATTAACATCGCAGAAAAAATATAGAACGCCCAGACAAAATTCCATAAAAAATCATCCTTAATGGCCGAAGTATAGCTAATTCAAAATCAATTTGGGTTTTGTAAATCCAACAATTTTCAATAGAGATATGGATTTTTGAAGATTTTCGTTTTAATTTTTTGAGCACTTGAATCAAGCGCAGAAAAAATATAAAACGCGCAGAAAAAAATCCGCAAAACAATACCCTCAATGGTCGAAGAATCACTTATTCAAAGTTAGTTTGGCTTTTGTAAATTCAAAAGTTTTTAATGGAGATATGGATTTTTGAAAATTTTAATATTATTTTTTTGAGCACTTGAATGAAAACATCGCAGAAAAAATATAAAACGCTCAGGCAAAATTCCATAAAAAATTATCCTCAATGGCCGAAGTATAGCTAATTCAAAATCAATTTGGTTTTTGTAAATTCAACAATTTTCAATAGAGATATGGGTTTTTGAAGATTTTCGTTTTATTTTTTTGAGTACTTTTATGAAAACATCGCAGAAAAAATATAAAACGCGCAGAAAAAATTCCTTAAGACAATACCCTCAATGGTCTAAGAATCACTTATAATTAATTTAGTTTTTGTAAATTCAACAATTTTTAATGGAGATGTGATTTTTTTTAAATTTTTGTTTATTTTTTTGAGCATTTGAATAAAAAAATCACAGAAAAAATTAAAAACGCGCAGACAAAATTCCATAAAAAATCATCCTTAACAGGCGAAGTATAGCTAATTCAAAATCAATTTGGTTTTTGTAAATTCAACAATTTTCAATAGAGATATGGATTTTTAAAGATTTTTGTTTTAATTTTTTGAGCACTTAAATGAAAACATCGCAGAAAAAAATATAAAACGCATAGAAAAAATTCCTTAAAACAATATCCCCAATGGTCGAAGAATCGCTTATTCAAAATTAATTTGGTTTTTGCAAATTCAATAATTTTTAATGGAAATATGAATTTTTGAAAATTTTAATCTTATTTTTTTGAGCACTTGAATAAACACATCGCAGAAAAAATATAAAACGTCCGGACAAAATTCCATAAAAAATCATCCCCAACGGCCGAAGTATAGCTAATTCAAAATCAATTTATTTTTGGAAATTCAACTATTTTCAATAGAGATATGGATTCTTTTAAATTTTCGTTTTAATTTTTTGAGCACTTGAAGGAAAACGTCGCAGAAAAAATATAAAACGCGCAGAAAAAAATCCTTAAGAATACCCTCAATGGTCGAAGAATCGCTTATTCAAAATTAATTTGGTTTTTGTACATTCAACAATTTTTAATAGAGATATGGATTTTTGAAAAATGTAATTTTATTTTTTTGAGCACTCGAATAAAAACATCGCAGAAAAAATATAAAACTCGCAGACAAAATTCCAAATAAAAAGTATCCTCAATGGTCGAAGTATCGCTTATTCAAAATCAATTTGGATTTTGTAAATTCCACAGTTTTTAATGGAGATATGGATTTTTGAAAATTTTAGTTGTAATAGTTTTAGTTTTACTGTGGCTCATCACTTTCGATCACAGCGAGTTTGTGGTTCAATTCCATGCCGGACAAGATATTTTTTTTTTACTTAGGTAAGAGCCATTCACTCACGACAGGGTTATTTTATGTATACAATTTGGGATGAATAAATGAACAAATGAATAATGTCAGACGTATACAACAACCATGGACCCTAGCGAATACTTCTCGAAACCGAAAAATCTTTGGCCCGGGCTGGGATTCGAACCCACAAGGTACGCGAAGTCTCATTTCGCAAATATTGATAAATGGAAAAGTTAATTTGCACCAAATTATTTCTAAACTAATAAAAACGATTAATTTTGCAAGCACGTTATTGTTTTTTACCCCGCAAATACATTAGTTTGATGTTAATTTATTATTACAGCAACTCAGCATGCGCATCGTAAGTATAGTCTTGAGTTTTCGAGATAAAAATGTTGAAATCACATAAAAGTTCAAATCCCTAATTGTTTAGTGTTTTGGGATTGAGAAATTCAAAAACTTCACAACTTCGAATCTTCGAATAATTCAAAACTTCATAACTTAGATACTTCGAATCTTTGAAAAATTCAAAGTTAATTAATCGAATTATTAGGACTCCTAGTATTTGTATGCACCCGGAATTATAATTTTGTAGCCTTCTAGTTTAAAATTAGAAATATTTATCGTCATGCTATGATTTTTAAGATAATTCTATTTTAGGGATTACTGACTGAAGATGATCCACATGGAAGCAAGTTGGGAGAATTTGCCTTTCAAATAAATGGAGATCAGCTGCAAATGTTTCAAATAACAAATGCAGCTTCAAGTGCCTATGGTTATGTTGAATTACGTATATTAAACAATTATGGCCATCCAGACTACACCTGCATATATCGCTTCCGCGTACATTCATACACCTATGGATAATCAGGTAGTAACAAAGAATCGAAGAATATCTAAGTATTATTTACCTTATTACATATTTTAAACTTATTAAACATGTTAGTCTCAGTTATAATTTAAGTGTATTATTGAATAAAACAATATTATTTGAGAGTACGTCTATATTTCAGTCATACATTAACAATCACATGTTCTGCGTAAAAAAAAAGACCCTGTATATATATAATGCGATATCTCCAATTAACTGCATTAGCAAGACCTAGTATGTTTTAATTGGGTAAATTAAAATTTCACATAAAATTTAGATCTTTGTTTATTAATTACGCGATAACAGTGTACCATTTACACATTCAACTCTAATCACAACTAATGTGGACGGACTGAAAAAAAAGACAGTTAGTATCTATAAAGCATCAATGACAACTTAACATTACCTGTTTTTCCATCACATCTATCGGTAAAGATTATATCTAAAAATTATAATGAAATAATAATTAATAAGTTAATTCGTTATTTAGTTTTTATTAATCGTAATAAGTCAATGATAAAATGAACGATGTGTACATATTAAGGCTGGCATTTTTCTTCGAAGATTTTCAATTTCAACTTTTGAAGTTTTGAAATCCGATTTGTCAGAATGCTACCCTCAAAAGGCACCGGCGACAGGGAAGATGATTCTTGCACTTATTATTCTTACAATATAAATAGTCCGGAAAACTTAATACCAAATGAAAAGTTAATGTTAATAGAGTGTGTCTGTAAAATTTTGACTTGGATTTTAGAGGTAAAAGTTTTGAAATTACATAAAAATTTAAATCCCTAACTGTTTAGGGTTTTGGGATTGGAATATTCGGAAAATTTCACAACTTTTACGCTTCATCTAAAGTCAACTAAATTATAGAACGAATGAAATACGACTACAATAACGAATAATTATATTTCCTATATTTCATGTTTTTAAAATCAACAATGTTATGATTAAAAAAAACCCTTGTTTGAATAATTATTTAAATATCATACAACCAACTCTAATTTGGTTTTCCAAATCCTCTAAAATACAATAATCTTGCACATAATACACAGCCATTTTGCAAAAATTGTTGGAATCGTCTTAGTGGATCTCAAAATCAGTAACGGCTCGCGGGGTGACTCATTGTACGGCCGAGGTAGCAGAGGTGGTAATACAGATAGGTGTGGTATCTGCAACCGATCCTACCTATCACCTCTGCTACATCGGCCGTACCATGCGCACTGCTCAAAATAGATAATTCTTTTGAAAATTCTAATTGGGAAATTTGTACATAAAACAATACATTTGAAAGAAGTTAAAGGTATATTCATTCATTTTGATGTCCTAAATATTATTCCCGTTTTATAGGTATCATATAGGTCTATTTTGAAAATTTTGTTTTTTGTCCCAAGTTGAATTTGATAACTCGTTTTATTCAATTCGTTCCTTATTCCGTCAGTTTTGAATAATAAGACGTAAAATAAGTAAATTTAGGATACCTACCTCTGAAATTTTCTCTGTTAACACATTTACAAATTCCATTTGTCACCGTTTCCTGGTACATTGGCGGACAATCTTAAAACAATTAATTTGTACACCATTCATCGTAAAATTCTTATACTTGCAAACGCCACCTGTGAGAAACAGGCAATAATTGAAACAAATAACAATATTCGCACAAAATTCATTTTTTGTATTTTAAGCAGAATATGGTTTATATAACCAACTGTACTTTCTTATCTTGTGTAAATGTATTTGTTGTTGACAAAACTAATAACGACGATAAGGATAAATACAGTGTTTCTTATTCGACAGTATTATGAAATTTAAACTATTGACGTGATATATCAACAAATGGTCCCTTATCTTTTGTCACATATGCAAAACATTCTGTTCGAGTGATTATACTATTTTTAAAATTCTACATAAGACGCAATCGCTTGTAAAATATATACTACAGCTGCCATTAATAATTATTTAAGTGAATTACTTCCTGATCGCTGGATAGGTAGATTTGGTCCAATACCTTGGCCACCCCGGTCGCCTGATTTGTCTCCAAACGACTTTTTTTTGTGGGGGTATCTAAACAGCAATGTTTATAATAACATTATTACAAACAATACTTCAGAGTTAAAAGATCGTATAATTACTGTTTGCGATGAATTAAGAAGAAATCCGCAACACATTAGAAATGCTATTCAAGGATTTTATAATCGACTTGGCTACTGCTTAGAACGTGAAGGTGGTCATTTTGAATATTTATTATAATTACTTACTATTTATGTTTGTTTCATTAACCTCACTTTATTCGTAATAATTTTAAGCTTTCACTGTACTGACAGGTCGACGGGGCCGAGAGAAGAAGAAGAAGAAGCATTCATTCACGGCACCTTTGTGTACTTGGTTACCTACATTGTCGATACATTTTTTTAAATTGGTTCTAGTTTTCGAAATATTCAATAAATTCATTATTTTACTATTTTTGACCATTAACCGCCATTTATTGAATAAAAGTATAAATCAGAAATGAACAGAGGTTGAACTATGTTTTATACTGCTTTGGATCTATTTCATGTTAGGGTCCAACAGTAGTCGCTCACCATGCCTTCGTCCCAAAATCCATGGTATCGCCTTTAGATCTTCGCTATATCTTGATGTAGCCGCTCTCCTTGCTCGTCGCTCGTGTCGCTTTTGTGGGAAAAAATCAAGATGTGAACGCAGAAAATGTATCTTGAGAGACATTTGAGCTCCAATCTTGTGGTAATTTTGCAAAAAATTGTCGATTACTTGTTTGTAAGCCGATGATTTGTGGTTACCGAAAAAGTTGTGAACAACTTTTAAACGATGCCCATGCAGCTGCTTCATCAGGCGTTAAACATTTTGTAAACTTTGCATCAGCCATTAATCTTCGAATATCAGGTCCGACAAATATTCTTTCTTTGATTTTTGCCTATAACAGTTTTGGAAACAACTTGATTAAGTTGGAAAGCCGGTTCTTCGCGATTGAGCGCTTTGACAAAGTTCTTAATAAGGCCAAATTTAATATAAAGAGGTGGCAATAAAACGTCTTGTGGGTTCACAAGTGGTGTAGAGGACACGTTTGGTTGTCCTGGCTTATAATGGGTACGACTCGGCCACACCTTTCTCACATAATGATGATCAACTGCACGACTGTCCCGCAGACACAGAAAACAGCAAAATTTCGTGAATCCATATGATGGCGAAACTACGGCCCGCGGGCCAAGTCCAGCCCGCGGAAAGGTTTAATCCGGCCCGTTTAAGAGTGCCGTCGTGAGAATGTTTGAACGCGTTCTTACTTCGTAATGTGACGACCCGCATAAAAACTACCTGCGGCGATATTCAAAACACAATAGTATTCTGGACAAATCCATCCGACCTAAACAGATGACTCATCTTCGCTCGAAACATCCAGACACTCTCGCAGGTAGGTATCAATACAAGCGAGGCCGCCCGAAGATCAGTTAGCTAGCGACTTAGTCAGTCATCTGCAACGACCCGCTGTGACTCGAGTAATTGTTTGTGTAATCCCCCAAACTCCCAGTGCCTCAACAAATTCCCGCGTAAGAGCATTAGTTAGCAGTAAGCTTTCGTCAATTGCGTTTCTGTGTGTTGTTCTCCGTAGTAGGTAACGTCTAAAATGAATGTAAAAAAGAAAAGTGGATTCAGAATGTCGAGTTTTTAAAGAAGAATGGACGTGGAAATATTTCTTTACTTTATTTAAAGAAAAACCTGTGTGCTTACTTTGCAATACAACTGTTGCAGTTTTAAAAGAATACAACATTCAACGCCATTTCAAGAGCAAAGATGAAAACCACTCCTACTCTTCGTCAAGTGAAGAGGTGAAAAAAATTAAATCGAAAGATTTAATAAAAAATTTATCAAGTCAACAACAATTATTTCAGAGAGCTAATCATTCTCAAAGATGCGCTACGAAAGCCAGTTATGTGTTGGCTTATAATATTGCTAAATCTAATAAAGCATTTTCAGATTGTGAATTTATAAAGCAGTGCATGATAGATGTGTGCGATATTATGTGCCCTGACAAGAAAAAGGATTTTCAGTCACTGTCTCTCTCAAGAAGAACAATCACCGAGAGAATTGAAAATATTGATAAAAACCTAATTTCACAACTGACTACAAAAACTCAAAAATGTATTTTTTATTCAATTACCATGGATGAAAGTACAGATATCAGCGATACTGCGCAGTCACTCATATTTGTAAGAGGAATCAACGCCCACTTTGAAATTACAGAAGAACTTGCAGGGCTGCAGTCAATGAAAGGAACAACGACTGGTGCCGATATATTTTGTGAATTTGAAAATTGCATCGATAAACTTCGTTTACCTATTGACCAGCTATGTAATGTAACTACAGATGGTGCTCCTAATATAGTTGGAATCAATCAAGGATTTGTTGGGAAATTTAATTCCAAGTATCCGGAAAATGATATTGTTTTTTTGCATTGCCTTATACATCAGGATGCTCTCTGTAAATCGGCTTTAGATATTGACCATATACTTAATATTGTTGTAAAACTAGTTAATATGATTCGTTCCAGAGGATTATTACATCGCCAGTTTCAACAGTTTTTGGGGTCCGTACATGCTGAGCATTCCGATATCCTGTATTATTCAAAAGTTCGTTGGTTAAGTGCTGGAAAAGTATTTGAAAGAATTTGGGATTTAAAAGACGATATTGTGAATTTTCTTCTTGATAAAGACATTTATAATCAATTTGACGTCTTAGAAAACGAAACGTGGCTTTCTGATTTCGCTTTTTTCACAGACCTCCTCGTACACTTGAATAAACTTAATCTCAAATTGCAAGGAAAAAATCAGTTTCTTCACGATATTTGGCAATACCTGAAAAGTTTCAAATTACAGTTATTATTATTTGCTAATCAGATCTCTAAATCTGATTTTTCTCATTTTCCAAGAATACAATCTTTAAAATTCACTATATCAAACAATAAGATTAAAAAATACGAAATTAATTTGAGAAAACTATCTACAGAATTTAAAGGAGATTTCAGGACTTTAGAAAAATGGAACCAGAGTTTAGTATTTTTGCGACCCCATTCAATATTAATTACGAAGAAGTTGATGCAAAATTTCAACTTGAGTTAATAGAACTGAACTGTAATACTCTCCTGAAACAAACTTTTCTTACAGTACCATTACTAGAATTTTATAAAAAATTTAAGTCCAGATAATTTCCCAAATCTAATTACTCATGCAATGAAGATAATGACAATGTTCGGCTCATCTTATATATGCGAACAAATCTTTTCAACAATGAAGCTTAGGAAAACTTCTTTAAGAAACAGAATTACAGATGAGCACCTTTCATCAGTTTTAAGAATTTCTGCTTCGCAAATGGAACCGGACTATGTTGAAATTTTGATGAAACAATCTCAATTTCATTTTTCTCATGCACCATCAACCAGTAATGACACCAGAAAATAAAGTGATAATACTTCACATCAAGAACTACACTAAATTCATTTTATATTTTGTGCTTATAATTTTGTTACCTTTTGCTTTTTTACTATTAAAATAATAAGTGTATGTAATAATATATGTATATGTTTATAGAACAAGTAAATTAGTTAACGATTAAGCATTATTCTTTGGCCCGCTACGATTGTCTATTTATTACAAATGGCCCGTCTTAAGAAAAGTTTCCCCACCACTGCCATATTACATCCCAACCAATATACCAATAACTATAAGGATAAACTATATTAGCCTTGTAAAAATATTACGACAGATACCTACCTATATAGTTATTAAACGTCAATGTTCTCTATTTGATGTTCTGAAAGTCTTTCCAAATACGATTTTGGGCAGTACACATATTGCGCGGGCAGTATGAATATTGTCCGATTAATCACTTGGTCCATAACATAGACAAGTTCCACTAATAAATTAATAGGGTAGGTTCGTAGTTAGTATACTCCATCTACTCATAAATTAGACTTTTTGGCATATTTAGTGACAAACACTAGAAAATGAAAAGTACCAACACGGTTATGAGAAAAATGTAATTCTGCAGCAAGTTAGGTTGGTACCGGTATACTTTCAATACATTCATACGCGACGTCGCCAGTAAACACATTATTGATGGTTTGTTATTGTTATTGTTCTTGATTTCCGCCATGGAGAACGTTCTAAATGATGCGAACTACATACCTACGCACAGTGGTTCAAAATTCGAAAAAGCTGGCCAAAAGTCTAAATCTTGATCAATTTTGACATAAATGGGCACTAATCGCAGATAATGAATTTTATGTCAAAATTGAAAAATTCAAAATGGCGGATCCAATAATGATAAAATTATTATTGTCCGCACTGGAGAAATCCAATATTTTCCCAGCTCTCCGGTGATTATTTTATAATTTAGTCAGGGTGTGTACATCTTTTTTATACCTTAAAATGGTATAAATTTCGAGTGAATTTTAAAAATTTTAACTCGGTAACAATTGTTTTAAAATTTTTTTGGCAGCACTGAAGTAATGCGCAATCTTAGTATTACAATAAACTCAGTTTTCTGGTGATTATTTTGAAATTTAATAAAGATGTGTTTGAGATTATTTTTAAACCATAAAGAAGAATCCATTTTTAGTAAATTTTGAAAATTTCAAGTTTGTTTAATTTGTTTTTACATTTATTTGGCTACACTGGAGAAATTGGCAACTTCAGTATAACGATTTACTCGGTTATCGCCAGCGGCGGCTCGTGGATGTTCGGCCGTGAGGCAGCGGAAGAAAATTTGACCGAAAAAGCAACGAAATATTTGCTTCCTCTATTAGAATAAGTAGTGCAGCACGAGCGCCAACTTTGTCTTTGCCTCACCTACGGAAATCCACGAGCCGCCGCTGGTTATCACCTGATTATTTCCAAAGTTAGTGAAGACACTTGTTAGATTTTTTTAAATCATAAATCAGAATCAATTTTGAGCACATTTTAAAAATTTCAAGTTGGTCACAATTGTTTTTACATTCATTTGGCCACACTGAAGAAATTCGCAACTTTAACAACAATTTAATGATTATTTTCAAAATTAGTGAAAAACTTCCGTTCTTATTTACACCTATTACCCTGGTTACGTACAGAATAAACGTGTCATGTAAATTACGATTATTTTTATTCTCTCGTATAAATTGTGATTTGAATTTTCTATAAATTAAAACTTAATGATAATAAAAAAATTATGTACCAAATAATCACCACGGCCGTAAAATAGTTTTTGGCCCTCGGCTTCGAGTCGATGAGCACTCTCCACCCTCGGACCAAAACCATAACTTATACTATACAGGGTGTGTACAAATTGACGGGAAACTATTGTGATCGTAAAAAAAATTATTTTGCGGAAATATCCATTTCGTTGATTCCAACAATTTTCGTAAAAAACTGTGTGTCTGCTCTTGTGGCTGTCCGTCTGTCATATTGATTTTTACTTTCTCCGAGCAAAGGGAAAGTGTTGTGATTGTAAAAAATTTCCCAATATTTTTTTTGCGGAAATATCAGTTTTTTCAATTCTGACAATTTTGTCTGTCTCTCTGTCTGTCATATTTAGTTTCTACTTTCTCCGTACAAATTACGGGAAAATATTGTGATCGTAAAAATTAACTAATCTCAGACATAACTGCTACGTTTCTATCTCTCTCTCTCTCTCGGGCATGGCCAATTCAGAAACAAAGTTCTGTGGCTCACAACTTATGAACATTAGAAATACTTTAAATAATAATTGCGATATGAAATAGCCAAGTTTTGGTGATAAAAATTATTTGGATACGACTCGGCCAGCCTTTTCGAATTCTGAACCACTGTGCTGCGCGATAAGAGTGCGATTTTCGTAATAAATTAAGTTTCCTAAGTACTACTTTGTGTGGCTAGAATTGTTCGGCAACCTAGTGGGATTTTCTATGAGTAGATGGAGTATAGAGGATTATTCGTTCATAAGGTTTGCTAAGTCGTTTTCGCATTTTATTTTTCACCACAAGAGTTATTAATGGTTGTAATTGGAATGTTGGGATCCATCGAAAATAATCTGATAAGTGAAAATGGACAAATTCATCGAGTTAAATGTGGATAGCAACATGAAATCAAGAATCCTTATACTTCGTATGAACGCGTTGGCACGTTCTACTTAGCTTAAACGTTAAAAGCCTTATAAACCTAGAAATAATTTCAGTACACGTTTTACTCAAACTAACCCCAGATTTTATACATAGCTACATGTCAATTTTATTTATAAATGTATTCATTGTACCATATATATAAAAATTATTTAGATAAAGGGTGGCTTTGTATTTCAGAACGTACGTTGCAGGTTTGATACATCGCATCACGTCTTCGCCACCAGTTGTTCAAAGTAATTAATTGACATAAAGTCAACAACGTGCTGAACTAATCTAAGACCGTGATTTTGTTTATCATGGCCATGCCTTATCTAAATAATTTTTATACATATGGTAGTTTTCCGCTGGGGATGGTTAGACAAATAAAATAGAATTTATCAGGAAGTACCAGTTATTCTAACACATATAAATGTATAAACAAGACAGCGAAATATAGAATAATAGTTAATTACGTCGCATTTCACGTATTAAATTGTATCAAATTTCGGCATGGATGTTTGTATTTACAATAATTTACTTCTTGATAACTACAATCTGAAGATACATACGTATAATAAACCATGAAATGTAATTGCGTAAACATATTTGTTCGACATGTTTAGATAAGATTATAATTAAGCATTGATCCGAATTTATTTTTAGTATTTAAAAGAAAATCCTGAACGTAAACACATCCGCATTGAGTTATTATTGTTAGCTGCGTATTCAACGTTACATTAAGATGAAGTTTATACAGTTTTTGTTGTATTGCGTGTTTTTCTTCGTTATGCTGCAAATGGGTACTGCTACACCAAGTAAGTATAATTGCTATTGGAGAAGTTTAGTGTTTGAAAAAAATGTTTGGTTTTAGAGTGTCCTGAAGATTACCAAGAAACGACCACTTATAGTGGTAGTTGCGTATGTGTACCTTTCGATCAAAGTAAGTTAAACTACTGTTAATTATATCGTCATGAATGTCATATACTTGTTTCTCATTGATCACTTGGTGAAACATTATGTTAATATAGGTTTAAAAATTAAAATTCACTTGGTTTGTTTCACGATTAATCCTCTATACTCCATCTACTCATAGAAAATCCCACTAGGTTGCCGAACAATTCTAGCCACACAAAGTAGTACTTAGGAAACTTAATTTATTACGAAAATCGCACTCTTATCGCGCAGCACAGTGGTTCAGAATTCGAAAAGGCTGGCCGAGTCGTATCCAAATAATTTTTATCACCAAAACTTGGCTATTTCATATCGCAATTATTATTTAAAGTATTTCTAATGTTCATAAGTTGTGAGCCACAGAACTTTGTTTCTGAATTGGCCATGCCCGAGAGAGAGAGAGAGATAGAAACGTAGCAGTTATGTCTGAGATTAGTTAATTTTTACGATCACAATATTTTCCCGTAATTTGTACGGAGAAAGTAGAAACTAAATATGACAGACAGAGAGACAGACAAAATTGTCAGAATTGAAAAAACTGATATTTCCGCAAAAAAAATATTGGGAAATTTTTTACAATCACAACACTTTCCCTTTGCTCGGAGAAAGTAAAAATCAATATGACAGACGGACAGCCACAAGAGCAGACACACAGTTTTTTACGAAAATTGTTGGAATCAACGAAATGGATATTTCCGCAAAATAATTTTTTTTACGATCACAATAGTTTCCCGTCAATTTGTACACACCCTGTATAGTATAAGTTATGGTTTTGGTCCGAGGGTGGAGAGTGCTCATCGACTCGAAGCCGAGGGCCAAAAACTATTTTACGGCCGTGGTGATTATTTGGTACATAATTTTTTTATTATCATTAAGTTTTAATTTATAGAAAATTCAAATCACAATTTATACGAGAGAATAAAAATAATCGTAATTTACATGACACGTTTATTCTGTACGTAACCAGGGTAATAGGTGTAAATAAGAACGGAAGTTTTTCACTAATTTTGAAAATAATCATTAAATTGTTGTTAAAGTTGCGAATTTCTTCAGTGTGGCCAAATGAATGTAAAAACAATTGTGACCAACTTGAAATTTTTAAAATGTGCTCAAAATTGATTCTGATTTATGATTTAAAAAAATCTAACAAGTGTCTTCACTAACTTTCCAACTTGGTGAAACATTATGTTAATATAGGTTTAAAAATTAAAATTCACTTGGTTTGTTTCACGATTAATCGTGAAACAAACCAAGTGAATTTTAATTTTTAAACCTATATCGTCAAGAATGTTTCGGAGTTGGCTGTGAGATAAATGAGGTACGTCATGAGACTAGATTAGTTCAATTGAATTCGATTTAAAAAAATTAATTAAACTCTGCTACGTTTTTCTCTCGAGCATGGCCAATTCAGAACCAAAATTCTGTGGCTCATACCTTATGAACATTACAAATACTTTAATTCATAATTGCGATATGAAATTGCAAAGTTTTAGTGATAAAAATTATTTGTATTTGTTGTATTACAATTGTCTATGTATTTGTGAAACAATAAAACCAAGCGATTTTATTCTATCAACAATTTTTAATAACCCTGTATAATTTATACATTTATGTATGCAAATCAAGAAACATAAGGTGTGAGCCATTAAATTTTGGCCTGAGAGAGAGAAACATAGCAGTCATGTCTGAGTTTTTTTTTTATCAACTGAACTAATCTTGTCTTTCATGACGTGAATTGTCATTTTAAAAGCAACTGACGAGATGATTTTTGTTATTAAATACGGGCTTTCATGAACATGGTCGGCATATAATACATCTTACAATTTTTGATTTTCTCCAAGAAACCCTTTTCTTCGTAGATATTAGTTCCAATCGCCTGTAGGCTAAATGTCCTTATTTTTAATATTCAACAACATTCTTATTTTATCTCACAGCCAACTCTGAATCAAAATTTTGTAGTTCACATGATATATTCTTATACAGGGTTGGGATAAAGTATGGAACCAAGTAAATATCTTTAAAACAAAAAGGGCTAAATTTATAAAACTTTGCAGGCAAGTATACTGACACATAACGCATCTGATGCCATCTTTTTTGTTACTACTGTACTTCCGGTTTCACCGGAAATACCGTCAACTTTTTTAATTTAAATGTGACATCCTGTATATTTTTACATTTTCGAATAGATACTTTTCCAATAATTGCAATGATGTATGCTTCGGTGGGTATGTGACTTGTAGTTTTTTTAATATTAAATAAAATAATTCTACAACGAGTTGGCTTTTTACATCTTTTTACACTGTTTTCTGATAAAACAATTTCGTGTTTTTTTACGTTTTCTGTAACTGACGGATAGTATCCATGTGAAATATTAACATTGCTTTTCAATTTTGGGTGAACTAACTGAACGTGAAAAAATTACTTTGTTATTGATGGTTAATTTTGGAGATTGATAGAGATCTCCACAAGATGCATGCAATATTTTTAATACAACATTCCCTGAGAGCAATTCTAATATTTATAAATCAAAATTTTCAAGGGTTGAACAAAATTGTTATGAAATTCACAAATTTCATTTTTTATTATTTTATTTATTATTTAAAAAAACACAAGTCCAAACCCTATATCATTGTAATTGTTGAAAAAGTGTCTATTTGAAAATGTAAAAATATACAGGATGTCCCATTTAAACTAAAAAAGTTGATGGTATTTCCGGTGAAACCGGAAGTACAGTAGTAACAAAAGATATAGCATCAGATGCATTATGTGTCATTATACTTGCCTGCAAAGTTTCATAAATTTAGCCCTTTTTGTTTTAAAGATATTTATTTGGTTCCATACTTTATCCCAACCCTGTATATACAGGGTGTTTCAGAGCTCTGGGAACGGTCAATCACGTGCTTATTTCTCAAAATTTCGAAAAATGTTTTATACAAAAGTTGTGTATAATAGTGAGCTGCACGCCCTAAAAATATTTAAATTTATACAGGGTTTCTCATAACAAAGTTACAGATCAAACTTATGTTTTTTTTTTTAATGGAAGACCCTGTATTTTTTATCATTTTTGAATTATATGGAGCAAATAAAGGTGAGTTACTTCAATACTCCCTATACCTATTGTTAGCCGTTTTCGAAATATTTGAAGATTTGTTGAAATGCATGGTCTGGGTGAAATTTTATTTTTGCCCCAGTGATTGACGTTGAACGATTAAAATCATTTATATTATTTGGTTGAAGGTTCAAACTATAGAGCCAACCATGATTTCATACAAAAAATTATACAGGGTGATAAAAAAAATGCGGTAGAAAAACCGAACTTATAAAGTTAAATAACTTCGTTTTTTCAAATGGCACACCCTGTATTTAGTAACGTATTCTTAAGTAGAATCCAATTATCTTTCAGATTGTATAAGGGTTCCCTGTTCCTAATCTCAATAGTTTTCTTGTATTCAGCGATGATCATATCAGGAATAATTATTATAATCTGAAAGATAATTGGATTCTACTTGAGAATACGTTACTAAATACAGGGTGTACCAAAAAAAAAGTTATTCAACTTTATAAGTTGGGTTTTTCTACCGCATTTTTTTATCACCCTGTATAATTTTTTCAAATCTTCAAATATTTCGAAAACGGCTAACAATAGGTATAGGGAGTATTGAAGTAACTCACCTTTATTTGCTCCATATAATTAAAAAATGACAAAAAAATACGGGGTGTTCTATTTAAAAACACATAAGTTTGGTCTGTAACTTTGTTATGAGACACCCTGTATAAATTTAAATATTTTTTGGGCGTGCAGCTTACTATTATATACAACTTTTGTATTAAACATTTTTCAAAATTTTGAAAAATAAGCACGTGATTGACCGTTCCCAGAGCTCTGAAACACCATGGCGAGTTTTAATTAACCAAAAAAAACACATAGAAAAAGATATTGTTCTTTTAGAATTAGAAGTAGCACTTACTCATTCAAATGTTGGTTTAAGAAAAAAACGCCTTTATTAACGATTATTTCTATTTTACAGGTGTACACAAGATGGAGGATTGCTTTTCAGAAACAAATGGTTAGTTTTGCATATCAATGTTGTTATACGAGTATACTGGGTGGAAACTTTAACTGGAACAAATTCGGTATTTATGAAATGAGAAGTTCCAGAAAAAAAGCCTCGGAGTCTCGGACACGTCGGTTTTTGTTTTTTATTGTGCACTTTTTAGCGTCTTTAAAAATAGTATGACATCACTAGTCTTTCACGTATGACGTCATAGACTTTTTTTTATGGAAACCATTTTTTTTTTTATTTTACTAAATTTGTAGCCCTTTTTATTCTTTTTCCGACTGTGTAAAAATATTTTTTTTTGTTTTTTTTATTTAAGAAATTAAATTAATTTAATTAATTATTATTTAAGAAATGAGACAAATTCCACCAGAAATGTTTCAACATGTAAGGGATGGGTTTTATCACCGATTGGATTTTTGCCAAGAGATGGACGTGCTCATTTTGAACATTTGGTACATTAAATAAGTAAAAAAAAAAAATTTTTTTTCAGTTTCTGAAATAAAAAAACAAAAAAAACAAAATATTTTTACTCAGTCGTAAAGAGAATAAAAAAGTGTTGGTGCTGTAATCCATGATTACTGGGTAATATGTGATTGGTGTAATAAAATGACGTACGTCCCAGTATTTAGTAAAATTTTATTTTTCTGAACTAGTTTCGGATATTATCCATCTTCTACAAAGATACAAAATATATAAAAAATTATAAAAAACAAAATATAAAATTATAAAGAAGGGGGGAGGCGAGAGGGGCAAGACTATGTATTTACCTCTCTAGCCTCCCCCCTTCTTTATAATTTGATATTTTGCTTTTTATAATTTTTTATATATTTTGTATCTTTGTAGTTTTTCTGCTGAAGCTGGATAATATCCGAAACTAGTTCAGAAAAATAAAATTTTAACTAAATACTGGGACGTACGTCATTTTATTAGACCAAAGAATAAAAAAGGGCTACAGATTCAGTGGAATAAAAAAAATGGTTTCCATTTTTTAAAAAATGTCTATTACGTCATACGTGAAACACTAGTAACGTCATACTATTTCCGAGGCACTAAAAAGTGCAGAATAAAAAACAAAAATCAAACTGTCCGAGGATTTTGTTCTGGTACTTCTGATTTCGTAAATACCGAATTTGTTCCAGTTGAAGTTTCCACCCTGTATACTCATTGACATGGAAATCGCAACACTAAGAAGAAGTGGGATTGTTTGACCAAACTTGCCAGAAACGTTTAACCGTTAAAAGGTATCGATTGATTCAAACTAATAGAGAAATTGATATGAAACTTTGAACATCCGTCTTAATTGATAATCTGAAGAACTAAAAAGCTTTTGGTAAAATTTCGTATACCGGAAGTGGGTGTTTACCTTAACTGTTTTTTGTTTTTTGCCAATATTTTCTTAAATATAAAAAATATCACAAAAACATTTAAACAAACATTAAAGACAACAAAGAAATGAACATCATTTGCTTGAAAATATTTTTCATAAAATCATTGCTATTCGAGAAAAAAAATTTATTATTTTTTTTTCAATTTTTGGTTTATAATTATGAAACGATAATAGTTACAGCAAATTTGTGTGAATAATAATTGTAGAGAATACCAAAATAAACAACTTCTAAAGAATAAGTTTTTTTCGAAATCTCGTTAGTTTTTGAGTAAACCGAGTTTTTTAATTTGAAGTATAATTTTTCCATGTTTCATAATTTTGACGTTTTAAACGTCAGTTTCATCCGAGTTTACGCAACGCTCGATGTACATTTAAAATATGATTTCAATAAACGATGAAAACGTAAATGCAATTGGCTATGATACCATCAAGTCTGAGAAAGTAACATGATGACCACATCACCATTTTTTAAATTAATAATTAATAATTGGTTACACACTCCCCCACTCTTCGTGGCGTCGATTTTAGCAGATGATCGATTTCCTCTTGAGGTATTGTGTCCCTAACAACCTGTAATTCGTGCTGTAGAGTTTGCAGCGTCTGCGGAGGATGCAGCAAGTTGCCAGTCTTCTTACCATAATGTCCCAAACATGCTCGATGGCCGAAAGGTCGGGTGGAAGGGCTGGCCATGGCAAGAGATTGAGATTAGAACGGTCCATATGTTGTTTAATATTGAGATCTGGATTTATTTAGATATATACACTCGGCGTCAAAAAAAAGCGCCACTCGAAAAATCGCGAAAAAACTCAATTTTTCAAACCGTCGTAACTTGGTTCAATTTGGTCAAAAATCGATTAATCTTTCAGTTTGGGAAAGATTCAAGTTTTATCTTTAAGAATGTTTAGTTGATTTTGACCCCAAATCCAACCCCCCCCCCCCTAACAACGCGTTGTTTTTTATGTAAAAAAATTGTTCAACTTTGACAAGCTGTACCGGGCGCAAAAAAAATCGGCGGGAAATTTCACCACAATGGCAGAAAAATTTAATCAATTTCCTTCAAATGCCTTAAAAATTTGAGTAGTTTCGATGATTTGGAGCAAAGTTATGAATTTTTGAAAAAAAAAATGACATTGAAAATGAAAACAAGTTGTAAAAATTTAACATCTTTTGTCAATCCAAAACACTTTTTGTAGGGGTTTTCAGGGAGTCACAAAATCAGGATCGCAAAATTCCAAATTTCCTGCGAAATTTGCCTAGTTATGGCCAAAACCAAAAAGGAGCAAAATATATTTTTTTTCAAAACTGCATAACTTCGCGCCAAATTATCCCATCGACTTGAATTTTGGAGGGCATTGGAGGAAAATGATTGAACTTTATTGCCATGCTGACCGATTGAGTCCACGATTTTTTTTTTGCACACGGTACAAGAAACCAAATTTGCACATTTAAACTTCAAAAACATTTTTTTTTCCTTTAGGGGGTGGAATCGTTTTAGTAACAAAACTATTCACATGACGTTGAAGAGAAAATTTGAAACTGTTCAGACTGCAAAAGTTCATCCATTTTGGTGCAAAATTACTCAAGTTATGGCCAAAAAAGTGAAGAAAGTCATTTTTTTTCAAAAATTCATAACTTTGCTCAAAATCATCGAAACGACTCGAATTTTTAAGGCATTTGAAGGAAATTGATTAAATTTTTCTGCCATTGTGGTGAAATTTCCCGCCGATTTTTTTTGCGCACGGTTCAGCTTGTCAAAGTTGGACAATTTTTTACATAAAAAACTTTTTTTTCCATCGCGTTGTTACGGGGGGTGGGTTGGACTTGGGGTCAAAATCAACTACACATTCTTAAAGATAAAACTTGAATCTTTTACAAACTAAAAGATTCATCGATTTTCCACTAAATTGAACCAAGTTACGACGGTTTGAATAATCGAGATTTTTCGCGATTTTTCGAGTGGCGCTTTTTTTTGACGCCGAGTGTATATATCTAAATAAATCCAGATCACAATTTGATAATAATAATTTTGGTTGCGTCGTGCAGTGCGAGGGGAATATGGCCAATCTCGCTCGTGCTCTTTGTTGATTCCTTTGACTATATACTAATGGACTGCTAGCGCCGCTTCATGTGTGTCTTCAAGCATCGGTGGCGCGGCGGGACCCTAAATGGTTGCGGTATGTTACTAAATTGGTAGTTATTTTGTGTCTATGACATATGACTCTATGAGCTCGCATTGCTTATTGTGATACCCTGCAATTTATTCACACCTTTGAATATATAAACATTTATATTGTCAAATATTCACACCATGTCAAAATATTGCTATGCGAAAGGCTGCAATACGTCCACGTATATATGCCAACTCGTCAGTTGATGTACACCTCAGTTGACTTTTGACTTATAACCTAAAATTCTGTATTAGATTTCCATCAAATCCGGAACTTCGCAAATTATGAGTTGATGCTTTGCTTGTAAAGAACAGGCAGGAAAGTGGACCCGAGTTGCCGAAATATGCTCGCATTTGCATTCTGCACGTTGCTGATGAATACATCGAAAAATATGTTTTTTGCTTTCCGGTTTTTAAATTACGTTCCATTTTCGGCTCCGGGGCGGGACTTATATTGGGCTCCAGCTCGTGGACAACTTTTGAAGCAGTGATCATATGGGAAATGGAGGGGGAATAGCAGTCCATTAGTATATAGTCAAAGGTTGATTCCCTTTTCCCTCGTCGCCTCGCAACCTCTCCCGCGTCACAGCCATGCCACTTGATTCCATGCTCCAGGCGACGCCACACATAGAACGCCTTGCAACATCGGGACGGGCATTGCTGCTGGAAAAGTGGGTGTTCCAACTGCTGAAGATATGGAAGAATATGGGGTTCTACCACCTCCTCCATATATCACACGGCGTCCATATTGCCTCGAATGAATACCAAATGAGACCTACTAAAATAAATTATAGCACCCCATACCATAATCCCGGCAGTTTGGTGCACAAGCCTCACAACAGAAAATTCAATATTGTGACGTTCAACACTTCTTCGTCTAACCCTCATACGGCCATCATGCATCCCCAAACATAATCAAAATTCATCGCTAAACACCACCCTGAACCACTTTAGGTTCTAGTGCAGTCGCAACCTATACCACTTTAAACGTTGCCGTCTGTCTTGATTAGTGACGGTTCGCGGGTTTTTTTTCTGGTACGGCCGAGGAACAAGAGGTGGTAATACAGATAGGTAGGGTCAGTCAGGCTGGCTGCGTGACCGCACCTATCTGTATTACCACCTCATGTTCCTCGGCCGTACCAGAAAAAAACCCGCGAACCGTCATTGGTCTTGATCCATTAGTGGTAACACCAAATGTGGTCGATAGGATTGCAAACCATAAGCACGGATTCTCCGGTAAACCGTTCGAAGGTGGTGCTGGATAATCGGTCTCTTGTTGCCATAAGTCGAAGATGGCGGTCCTGCACCTCATTTGCTCTTCTTCGCCCCCCGGTTCCTCTTCGGCAACGTTCCTAACCCTCCCTAGTCCTTGCCTGATAGCAGCGGATGATGGTGGATTGGTTCCGGTTTGAGCAATTTGGAATTTCTCCGAACGAAAAATCACCTTCGCGCAAACCAACAATACGACCTCTGTAGAATTTGCTTAATTGGCGGTAATTTCCACGTATTCTAGGCATCACAACTTCTAACTTAACTACAAAACAAACTATATGATTAATTAATTTCTCACTTAACCCGTGGTGAAACATAATTATATAATTTGATTAATTAAAACACTTGGTTTTGTTTCACTGCTTTTATTTGTCTCTCTTTATCTAGGACAAATAAAAGCAGTGAAACAAAACCAAGTGTTTTAATTAATCAAATTACAAAACAAACGACCACAAGCGACAACAATAGAGAACTAAACGAAATCTCGTAAAACACACAACTGATAAAATTGTTAGAAGAAACTGAAAGAACTGTCTGATAAGATCCAAATCAACGAAATTTTAATCAATTGATACCTTTCAGGAGTTAAACGTTTCTGGCAAGTTTCGTCAAAAAAATCCCACTTCTACTTGGTGTTGCGATTTCCATTTCACTGAGTATAATTGCTGCTTAAATCTATTTTTGTTTTAGAACTAAGTCATTAAGGACGAATAATGGTGGACATATGAAAATTATACATTAATTGTTTTGTTTTAAGTATTAAGATTTTAAATAATTATTATACAGTTTTTGAATACCCTTTACACTAATTAAGAAGTGAGCAACCAGTTGGACCTCCTAATTTTACGGCGTTTTCTTTGTGCGGGATTTTTCGGAGTACAGAGCAGGTCCTGAAATGTTTCAGCGGTCTTGAGGTTCAGGTAAACACACAAAAAATGATTAAAAGTCAATGTATTATTTACATTCCCAAAAATTATAATTTGTTTTATATTCTCATAGGTAATATCAGGGCCGGATTATGACTTTTTTCACCAATAGGCTACTATAATATAGCGCCCCCTCTCACTCCAAAACTTTTAAAATGCTATTATTTATACTTTAAAATAATATAAGATAAAACGCAATTTATATTCAGCACAAACAAACGACAAAAAACATTAAATGGAAAAGTTTACAACATTTTTGTATCCGTTTTCTTTTTTATTCTTAATGGCGAATTTATAATATCAGTAAAATCAAGCTATAGCAAATGCACAAAATCTCCCATCGTTTGCTTTCTGCAAAACATTCTAGTATTGTTTATGCTGGAGGCTTCTACTTCGTTATACATTTTAAATATTATAATAAAACACTTTCAACTTTGTTTTGTATAACTTATATATTTATTTTTGTGACTCAAGTTTCGGTAATACAATTACCAATTTCAAACAAGAAGTGTATTGTAGTATTGTTTACCCGGATCCGTTTGAAGTTTTTGTTGCTAGCTTTTCGCACTTCCTATGTTAATTGACCGATAGGCAATATAGCTGATTTTATAATTTCACTACCATGCGCAAGAATTGTGTGTACTGTAACGAGCATGTAGTACCAGCTAGAATTGAAATGCGTAGTACTTATCAAAAGCGCCAAAATGTACTTGCAATCAATGATAAAGTTACAGATCAAAATCGGATCAAGTCTTCATTGCCCCTTCCTACTTTTCCATCTGTCAAACACACCCCAGAGTTTCTATAAACATTGTCGATGCAACGATAAACCGTTTGATTCTTTTCTCATCAGTTAATTAACCCTTGTTTATATACCAAGGATTGGAGGATGGGATAAGGCCAACCGACCCCCTCGTTTTCACTTAAACTTAACCTACAAAACTCGGCTTGATTAAAGACATTTCTTTGTCAAATCACTGAAGTTTCAAAAGTTACAAAACCACCAATAAAGAGGGTTTATGGGTTAAGTTAAAGTAAAAATAAAGGGCGGTGGGTGGTCCCTATCCTACTCTCTAACTCGTTATATACGCCCCAATTTCTACAAAGAAATTCTTTTGTAGAAGCAACAGTAAACAGTTTTGTTCACGAAAATGTTATAATGTGCGCATTATTTAATTGTATGGGCAACATTAATGAGATACATTTAACACTCAATTTCATTAAACACGCATTTGCGTGTTTAATATGCTTATTAAACACGCACACGCATTTGCGTGTTTAATATGGTAATTTTTTTTTGACATAGGCCTGAGCCATACCGTCACACACGGCTGAGATTATAATTTATGTATATTTGACATAGGGTGCTTACTACTAGGTATGAAACAATATGTGAACGATTACACGGGGACACAAAATTAGGAAATAGGTTGTCAATAAGAGCCCTCATGACGTTAAGGTTACAGACTAACAGGCGGGGACTCTTGGAAACATACCACATTAGAGACTGGAGAAATTAATGATATGCAACCTAAATATGGTCATTAAACACGCTAATTCGCGCTTTGATTCACAGAACGCGATTTATGATAATATTTTGTTTACCCTATTTAATATTGAATTTAACTTTGATCCTAATTTTTTTTCAATTGTAATTGTAATTGCAACTTTAATTTTGATTTAAAATTAATTTTACATTAAATTTTGATCTTGATTTTAATTTTCGTGAACAAAGTATAGTGTACAACTCGCATATAATGGCTATTAATCACGAGAACGAGGTTTGCGGAACGAGCCGTAGGCGAGTGGAGCAAATCGTTTGAGTTATTATATGCTCGTTATACAATTTACTATTATTGTTTATTATTAAACCATTAATACCTCTGTAAATTACAATTTGAATCATTAAAATCAATTGAACCATTAAAAAATTGCTGCGGCAATATTTATTGTTGCAGCATTTTTACAGCACTTTTATTTCAAAAGATTAAAGGATTATATGTTTGGAGGTCATTTAATGCTTACATTATCAAAATCATCCCTTAGAATTGCTATTTAGAAGCTTTTAAACATTTCTCGTTCGGATTTCCGCGCCTCGTCGCCATCTATTGGACGGTGGCTGAACTGCTAAATGATGTTTTTGAACAGCGCCAAAATGCTCGAACTTTATACTTATTGTCAAAGTGTTAATATTTAACAATGGGCTGTGCATGAAACGGTAGACGATTTAATTCTGAATCGAATGGTGTATAAAGTAGCTGAGGAAATTTAGCGGTTTTCCTGTAATTTGCGAATGAAAATTAAGCACGACACACTTACCGACATTTACAGTTCACTGTAATATAAAAATTAAATAAAGAAGAATTTGCTATATTCTTCAATCAAATACGGGTTCTAATACTTATTCCTGATTAATCATTCAACTATTTATATTGTTAATGCATTACAATAAGAGAAATATACGAGAAATCATAATCTAAGTAGAGGGCTCTACCTGTTATCGTGGGGATAAACTACTTAATAATTTGTGGATGTAATAATTGTTGTAATAATAAAAGAATATTTAAAAACTTAAAAAGAATGTTGTCTCATGATTAAATAAATTCACTTGTGGATATTTACGTACTTAAATTGCAGAAACAATATTTTATAATATACACGCCTAATCCCAAGCAACCCGATATACGCATAACTCGAATTAATTTATAATTAAAAACTTCTAATTTTATACGTAACAGGGACAAAACCATAATTGTAATCCTGAGTAAAGCTTCAAAAATAGTGGGAATATTTAAGTATTTAAATTGCGGAAACAATGGTATTATATTAAACGCATACTAGTAGTCAACCCAATATACTATAACTAATATTATTTTTTATTAAAAACTTCTAATTTTAAATATAATAGGGACACAAGCATGAGTGTAATCCTTAGCAACGCTTTAAAAATATTACACTTATGGTTTTGTTCCTGTTACGATTAAAATTTGAAGTTTGAAATAATAAATCATTATTAGTTATACGTGTACTGGGTTGCCTGTAAGCAGGCGTTTATATAATATAATTATTTCTGCAATTTAATTACTTTAATATTCACATTATTTTTTAAGCTTTACGGAGGATTACACTTATGGTTTTGTCCCTGTCACGTTTAAAATTGAAAGTTTTTAATAATAAATTAATATTATGTATGCGTGTATTGCATTGTCTGTAAGTAGGCGTTTATGTAATATAATTATTTCTGCAATTTAAATACTTAAATATTTGCACTATTTTTGAAGCTTTACTGAGGATTACTCTTATGGTTTTGTCACTGTCACCTTTAAAATTTGAAGTTTTTTTATAGTAGTTATGCGTTTATTGGGTTGCCTGTGATTAGGCGGATATATTATAATGTATTGTTTCTGCAATTTAAATACGAAAATATCTACAAGTAAATTTATTTTATTATAAGATAACAGTCTTCTTAAGTTTTTAAATATTCTTTCATTATTAAAACAATTATTAAATCCACAAATGAAAACGTAGTTTATCCCCACGATAACAGAGGGTACCCTCTATGAAGATTAGGATTCCTCATATATTTCTCTTATTGTAATGCACTAATAATATAAAAAGTTGAATGAATAATCGGTAATAAGTATTGGGACCCATATTTCATTGAAGAATATAGCAAATTATTGTACATTTAGGTTTTAAGTTACAGTGAACTGTAAATGTCGGTAAGTGTGTCGTGCTTAATTTTCATTCGCAAATTACAAGAAAACGGCAAAATAGCCACAGCTATTTTATACACCATTCGATTCGGAATTAAATCGTCTATCGTTTCGTGTACAGCGCATCGCTGAATATTAACACTTTGATTATAAGGATAAAGTTCGAGCATTTTGGCGCTGTTCAAAAACATCACTTAGTAGTTCGGCCATCGTCGAATAGATGGCGACAAGACGTGGGAATGCGAACGAAAAATGTTTAAAAGCTTTTGTTCACGAAAATGTTATAATGTGCGCATTATTTAATTGTACGGGCAGCATTAATGGGGTATATTTAACACTCATTTCATTAAACACGCATTTGCGTGGTTATTAAACACGCTAATTCGCGCTTTTATTTTCAGAACGCGATTTATGATAATATTTTACTTACCCTGTTTAATATTGATTTTAACTTTGATTTTTAATTTTTTTCAAGTGTAATTGTAATTACAACTTTAATTTCGATTTTAATTTTAATTTTTATTGTAATTGTAATTTTAAATTTAATTTTGATTATAATTTTAATTTTTGTGAACAAAGTATAGTGTACAACTCGCATATAATGGCTATTAATCACTCAAACGATTTGCTCCACTCGCCTACGGCTCGTTCCGCAAACATCGTTCTCGTGATTAATAGCCATCATTATATGCTCGTTGTACAATATACTATTGTTCACGAAAATCAAAATCAAAATTAAAATCAAAATCAAAATCAAAATTAAAAAAAACATTATATGCTTGTTGTACAATATACTATTATACTTCTCTTATCATTTAATGAACAACTGCAAAACCCTCGTTTATGTTCCAAAGATTGTAGGATGGGATAAAGCCCACTCACCGCCCTTCGTTGCCACTTAAACCTAACCAAGAAAACACTGTTTGATTAAAGAAATGTCTTCATCAAATCACCGGAGATTTAAAAGCTGCAAAAAAACAATACTTATGACTGGTTCTGTATGATAAATCATAGACGGACCTTACACGGTCAATCTGGCATCAGCTCAATCCAATTTTGTGATCCAGATTGATGAAGATTGATCGTGTAATGGCAATAGATTGACGGATTGAAGGATTGATGGAGTGGATCGCAGATTATTCGAATACATGAATAATTTCTATCAATCTGGATTGAACTGATGACAGATTGATAGTGTAATGTTTTATCATCAATCTGGCGTCAGCCAGTGCCGAGATAGCGATGGAGCAACATCGAGGGCACCAGTCGCCACCATCCTCCGAGACCGGGCCGGAAAAATAATTTATTCTTTTATTTGAAACATTACCAGAGTTATGGGACAAAACCCATAAGGACATAAGTTAATACTTCACATGTGTATAATATTGCCTCAATAATAGCAGCTGGCAGTAACGGTTCGCGGGGTTTTTTGTGGTACGGCGGAGGAACAAGAGGTGGTAATACAGATAGGTGCGGTCACGCAGCCAGCCGTCTCTGCAACTGACCCTACCTATCTGTATTACCATCTCTTGTTCCTCGGCCGTACCAGAAAAAAGCCCCGCGAAATGTCACTGGCAGGTGGAGACATTATTACTGAAAACTTTAAGTCTTCAAAGTTCCTTCCTGCCTTAACGTTGCAGCTAGTTTTTCTTCGGCAGATATGGATTTCCTCGTGCAAGTATCTTGCTTAGTTAAATATGGCTTAACCAACTCTAACAGCTCGTCAAAACAGGCTTCCTTCATTCTATAATAATTTTTATAGTCTTCTTCCACCGTACATCTTATTTCATTTAATAAATTGAAATGAGTGTATGTCTCTCGTTTCAGCAGCTAATCCTTAACCCACTTTTTTTCTTTTAATCCGTTTTTAATAAACAATGCCACAATTGCACCAATAACACCTTTTTGAAAATTATGAGTTTCCACTTTTATATATATATATACCTCACGGCTTCAACATGCAGACTGATGCCAGATTGACGGTTTTGGATTGAACGTCTAATAGCTCGTAGAGTTCCATCAGTCTACCATCAATCATGTCAGGATCACAAAATTCGATTGAACTGATGGCAGATTGACCGTGTAAGGTCCGCCATACAGTGTGAACATAAAATTTGTGGCTATGACAAAATCATATGATAAAGTCATGTGATAAATCATACAAGGTAAAGCCACCTTTAAACAGGTAAAAACAGATATGCGATCGGTTCGTACATCGTACAGCCTGCATGCTTTCGCATTATGAATAAAATTGGTACACGTTGTGTGCTGCCTATTAAAATTTAAATGGAGATATACCTACACTAGACAAAATAAGGTGTCCTATTTTTTTAGGTCACGGTACGAAGTCGAATATTGATTGTGCTCTTGGTGTATAGCTGTGCGGCACAGATGTCGCTTATATCAATATTTCCTCGTGGCCTGCAGCGCCGCCTTTAAAGGTAGCTTTCTGCATCGCATTCGGTACTCTGGTCTCTCTTCAGAGCGAATAAATCTTTCGCCTTTTACTAAAGATTTCCGTGGAGAGGGACAACTCAAATGAGTCTAAAACCAATTTTTTCACGCCCGGCGCAAGCTGGGCAACAATTTAAATGTAAAAATAACGTACGTACCCTTCATGAACCGTAACACGTCCAGCAAGTGCGTGCGTGGTCAAGGTGTATTAGAGGCATGCACAACTAGGGATGGCAAAAAATATAAATATATCGATATAATCATCATATGATATATCGAAAGCTATATATCGATACATGCGATATATCTAAACAAAAATATCGATATCATGAAAAATATCGATATATTTTTTTATTATATTCAAATCAATCGAATCTAAAGTTTTTGAAACGTAAAGTAGGTACTGAGGAAATATTGAAAGGTAATACATTAAAAAAAAATAAGTGTATTTTTTGATTAAGTAAGTACAAGTTAAAAGTGTTCTACAAAATTGCATGTTTTTACAAAAAAAAATTAAAATGTATTTTTTATTACAATTTAGTCAAGTTTACAATTAAATGTCTTACAGGAACAAGACTGTTTGCCTGCATTTGTGATTTTGTGCATTAGGTGAATACATCAGTTCCACAAATGCAAGTTATCAGGCAAAGAGCTCAAAAATAATAATTTGGAAAGCCTACTTCCCGTGAGACGGTTACGACTTTTAGTAGCTGTTGCTCCGGCTTTTGAAAATAGCCTCTCGCTGGGGACCGACGTTGCTACAACACAAAAATATTTTGCCGCCACTTTAAATAAGTTGGGATATACCAATTTCATTTCGCTCCAGGTGTCCAAGGAATCGTCTTTCAAGTTTCTAACTGGCAAACTTAAATATTGATTGAGTTCACTATCTTTATGTAATTTCCCTTGCCCACTTTTTTTAGTGTGCGCTAATTTTTTATGGTGCGCCCATATATCAAATTCCGGTTCTTCAGTATCCGAATCAGAAGATTCTGATGATGAAGAAGTGCTTTGGAAAGTCGCGATCTCACTTTTGATGTGTCGCATCACTGTGCCCAGGGCTTGAGGATCCCTGAAGTTTATTTGTTTAAATCGAGAATCCAATATTGTGGAAACAGCTGGTATATAAGATTTCTCAATAGCACCAAACCTCTTTTCGATTTCTTTTAATAATGATGTTTTCAAGTGTTTACCTACTTCATACTGGGGCGAATAATTGTTGTACTGGTTTATCAGACAACCAATCATTGGTATTACTTTACTTATTGTGGGGTAATTTTCGCCACTTATCTCTACTGTCATCCTTTCTAGTGGCTTCAAAAGTTTGCATATTTCTCGTAAATGCTCAACTTCGGCTGCAGTAATCATATTTGGAGCATTAACATCGGAAAACAAAATATTGCTGACCATAGATGACATTAGTAGAAATCTCTCTATCATGTAATATGTGGAGTTCCAGCGAGTTTTGACATCCAAAATCATTTTTTTAATGTTTCCTTCTATCGTTCCTGCATCGATTTGTATTTTTCTTAATTGATCACTAGCCTTAACGCTTCTTTTGAACCATACTACTATTGATCGTATCTTGTCAATAATAATACTCAAACCTTCTGTGTTTGTAATTGAATTTTCACACACCAAATTGAGGGTATGTGCGAAGCATGGGATGTGTCGGTTTTTCCCAAATTTGTCATGCATAGCTTTGACCATATTGGCTGCATTGTCCGTCACTACAGCAACAACATCATTAGGATCAATTCCCCAATTTTGAAGAGCTTTGCCTAATTCTAAAGCAATATAGTCTGCCGTGTGAGACTCTGATAATTCAACAATACCTATTGTCGCTGATGTTAACTTCATGTCATGTACAAAGTGGACAGTGATGCCCATAAAACTTTTGGTCTGCATATCGGCAGTCCATATATCCGTCGTAATTGTGAAATACTTCGATTTTTTCAATATATTTTTAAATGCTGTTGAAATCACTTCGAACTTTCTATCAACATTATTTTTGATGGTGTTTCTGGTTGGTACTTTGTATAAAGGTGCCACTTGTTTCATCAAAGACAGAAAACCTTTACCCTCTACAATATTGAATGGCAAATTATCCTGAACAATAAATTTTATTAATGCTTCCGTTAGTTTCACATTTTTAGAGCCACCATCTAAAAATAAAAACAAATGATGCATTCATGCAAGTACTATAAACTTTTGCTTTACCTTTGAAAGATGAAATTGTTTTGAAGGTAGACACAATTGTAGCTTGCTTGTATAATGAGCTTGATTTTTCTGTACTTGTGCTTGGTTCAACATCATATTCAGAAACCGTCATTGTTGAAGTTGATGAATGATCATCATCATCAAATTCTTGTGAAGCAATCAGATTTTTCTAGAAATAATATTAACTAATAAATTCATTAACAATTGCGGTTCTATTAGTCATACCTCATCTTGATGTAGTGAACTACTAGTCCCAGCCGTTTCTACATCCATTCGACTTTCGGGTTGGGATGGACGTTTTTTCTTCTTTGGTTCATCAGTCTCCTTTTTCTCCTCAGTTAAATGTTGTAAGATGGAGGAGTGTTTTTGTTTTAAATGTGTTTTCAAATTTGTTGTATTGCCCGAAGTCTTCAGCACCTTGGCACACAAATTGCATTTAGCAGTATTGGGAGTAACTTTTTGAAAATGTTTCCAAATGTTACTTCTCGGAGGAGCCATATTTTCAGGACCAACAATCAGTCACTTTAAATTTATGTAATAAATCAAGATTATTTTATTTTCAACTTCACTAAACTTTTGAACAATCACACTATTATTTATTCACAGCAAACACTTTCAAAGCTCTTTGCAGACTGCAGAAAATTTTTTTGTTGAGGTGTATTTATAAACTTCGAACGGGTATTCCCCGACAAAAATTTTCGGGGAAGAACTGGATTCCGTTCAAGTAATTCAAAGGAATCCCAATTATAGCCGATAATTCGGGTACCTATTGTATCAAATACAGGTACCTAATAAGTTATTTGCGCTTCTCGACGCTAGATGGTGCTGAGAAATTTAACGAGTGATAAAACAAACTAGATTGAAGTTTCGCCAAATTGTGGTGCGTGCAATTTGCAATTAATTAGTTTTTTGATATAGGTATTTACACAAAAATATCGATATATTTTGCGATATATCGAAACTATTACATCGATATTTATATATCGATATATTTGAAAAAATATCGATATATTTGATATATCGATGTATCGTTGCCATCCCTATGCACAACCTGATAAGTGTCAATTCATGACTTGCGCACTCGATAGACACCCCTCTAGTGAGGTAGTATTGGATTCGCCGAAGTCGCGCCTACCAACTAAAACCTCTCATATGCTCGGTGCTGGGCTACTCTGACCAAAGGCCTATAGGGCCTGCCCTAAACCTCTAAAAATCCCGAACAAAGGCAATGCCGCTTACCGCAAACAGCAATAAAACTGTCAGCAGACCCATTAAACTCAATATTTACGAGCATCGCCGCGTCACTGCCAGACCCTGCGCAGATAGCGAACCTTCGTCCACACCATTCATGGACCAATTCTTGGGGTTCCCTGTTCACAGCGGAACGGCGCAGAATAGAGGCAAATATTCGGGGATTTTTTTCTATGACCGTCAAATAAAATATGAAAATAGCTCTTGAAGATGAAGAAAGCTAAAATGCCTCTCAGTACTTTTGCGGGTATCAATTTTTGGTAATTTTCCAGTTCATGATACTTAACAATACGCGTGCGCGAAAATTATGCGAACGGTATCGAATGTTGTCACGTCTCGTTATTTTAATCGGGGTGTTTTCAGTCAATTTCATTTACAATAATTTGCAACTGTCGGCGCTTATACTTAGGTTAGGGTTAAGCTAATCGTCATTACTTGCAAGTTAATGGTTGCAAATGGTAGGTGCTTATGCTTAGGTTAGGGTTAGTTTTAGTTCCCCCCCCCCCCCCCTTGGACCGACTGGTAGTTTCACCCGCAGTAGTTTAATAATTTTTTATTTTATTTTACCTTAATTATAGTGAGACAGGAAATCCGGCAACGTCGCAAATATTGGCCTGAAGTTGTTGCGTTTACTTCAGTCCATTCATTAGTTTCAGTAACTGGAAGATTGCCGCATGTATTTTTGTTAAATGATCAAAGTGCGAGGCTTGATTCTCATGATTCACGTTTCGGGGAAGTACAACCGTGTACCGCAATCTGGTTTCGGTTTTCCGTGCTAAACGATTTCACGCTTCGTGTGCGTTTTTGCAACACTACGCATATCTGGCACGCGTCAGATTTATCGGATGGCGCACAGCGTCGAAGATTTATGGGCAATTGCGGTTTCCTTTGTGCCGCCGATTTTTAGAGGTTTCGGGTGGGTCGCAGGCCTATAGAACGTGACGAGATGTTTGATCTCTGAGAAACGAGTAGCTACCAGCGGTCCGATCCCAGCCGCCCTCGTGGACTATAAGGGCAGTGGGGGGACAGAGGATGTAACGCTGTGGTGGCGAAACAAATTAATTTATATATTAAAGTAGGTTTTGGGGTTTCTAAGTTTTACCTTAGGATATATCTCTCTTTGGGGGTAAGATGTTTGGTATTGCTATATTTGGACGGTCTGTCTGTCGATGGAAGTTCGGTGCAGGCTAGGAATGATTGATATAGAACATCGGTAAGTACCGCGGGACCGCCCGCCTACGCAAACGTAACCGCCAGACACGTATATAGCAGGCAAACTCAAACTCTGGTTGATCGGAGCAATTCGTGGAGCAGGCTGAGAAAAACAACAGCCGACTCGTATTTTGTACGATCTCACACATGGTGCAAAGATTACATGGTGTGCCTATAACTCCCGTACCACGCCCCTTTTGAATATTTTTGATGCTGCAATTACCAACCATGAAAAATGAAACTAGAAAAATCAACACTAACGAAAATAAATTACAAAACACGTTAAAATTCGATATCGACATAAAAACACGTAAAACATGTAGTTTATTACACAATGATATCACGAGCATTAAAGTTTTTTTTTTTATTTAAAGCAATTAGGTTGGTAATAAAATTAATAAATGTGGTTTTAGATGTTTAATTTGCTATTTGTACACGAAAAAATATGATAAAATGTAAATAAAGTACGTGCGACAGACATTTAAATTAGTTATATCGACTTTTTTTAGCTTCGCAGTGGTTTTACAAGGTTGTATCACTGAGCATCGGCCATATGAGAGAGGGGAAGGAAGATTTTAGAGAGAGAACGCGGCCGTCTAGGCACACCATGTAATCTTTGCACCATGATCTCACATGAAGGATACATGTTCCGACTTGATTAAGAAATTCTATTTTTGTATTTAAATGTTGCCCAGCTTGCGCCGGGCTTGAAAAAATTGGTTTTAGACTCATTTGAGTTGTCCCTCTCCACGGAAATCTTTAGTAAAAGGCGAAAGATTTATTCGCTCTGAAGAGAGACCAGAGTACCCATTGAAACACAGAAAGCCACCTTTAAAGGCGACGATGCAGGCCACGAGGAAATACAGGTATAAGCGACATCTGTGCTTCACCATCAATATTCGACTTGGTACCACATGTACTATTGCGGCAAAAAAATAGGACACTTTATTTTGTTTAGTATGTTTATTTGTGGGTTTATACGACGTTTAACGTTCACGGTTTAAGGATTAACGTTTAGCGTTTAACGTTTAAGGGAAATGGTGGGTTTATACGACGTTTAACGTTTAAGGTTTAAGGATTAACGTTTAGCGTTTAACGTTTAAGGGAAAGATGCCGTTCACACGAAAATTAAGAATTAAGAATTTTAGATAATGCGCTTGCGCGTCGATGTTGCCAGATCTTTTATCACAAATTTTAGGAAAATACTGTTTGCAAACTAATTCTTCTAATGAATATAAAAAAAAAACAATAAAAGTATTGTTTACAATATTCAATTCTTCATTTTTATCGCTAACAATTCCATCAAATTACCTAAATCGCATGTTTTAACAAATGATTTAGAATGAATATGTAAATCTGGCATCATTGTACTGTGTTTGTGGAAACCATTAATTTACCACAATTTATGTACACTGATTGAATGCTTCAATATGAATAGATGCCACAAAGTCATCAAAATTGTCCATTTTTAATGTTTGGTTGTTTACAAACACAAGCCGTGAACATAACCTCCTACAATTTACCGCGTGCCAAACATTCGTTGTGATTTGTTTAAAAAGCTGTCAGCGCTAAAATTATGCGCAAATCGATTTCTGTTTACCGATTTTAAGGGAAAAGTAGAAAGTAGCCTACCCTTAAACATAAACGTTAAAATCCTTAAAACTTCGTATGAACGCATAAGCACTAATACGTCAGTTCTACTTTGCTGAAACACCAATCTTTAACGTTAAATATCGTATAAACCCAGCATGTATTTATTTGAATTTTAATAGTATGCAACTAGTCCCACGTGTACCAATTTTATTCATATGAAAGCATGCAGGTTGTACGATCACGAATGGTTGCTATATCTGTTTTTACCTTCTTACTTTCTCCACTACGAAGTCCGATAAAGTATTGTGATCGTGAAAATTGTATCAATTTTTTTAACGGAAATACCCTTTTTGATGTCCCCAGAGGCGATTTCAACGATTTCTGGAGAAAAAACCGTGCTGTGCGTGTGGCTGTCCGCGCTGTATCTCAAAAACTAATAAAGCAATTATGAAACTTTGAACATAAGTCTTATTTGATAATCCGAAGAACTGAAAAGCTTTTGGTAAAATTTCGTATACCAGAAGCAGGTGTTTACCTTAACCGCTGTTTTGTAAGAGGGGTGTTCAATTGTGGTTATTTTGAAATCTAGGGCAGGGTCGTTTGCAAATATGTCTAGAAATGTAAAATACAATCTTCTTTCAGTAAGTTCAATTAATTGTAGAGTTTGTTTTTCTATTTTTTGTTTGACGGTTTGGAAAATGTTTATCTCCAAAAATTTAATGATACATTTTGGGGATGGACATTTTCTTTCAGTGTGATTATTTCGAAATCTAGGGTATAAGTCAATTAATTGAATATTTATAAATTAATCGATTCTTTTGCACAGTTCCAGTGCCACGTTGGTGCTAGTTTTTATAGTGCTTTCATTTAGCAGTTCTGCCAATTACAGTTGATTTACAACTATCGTCCATTTCTTGGTCATCATCACTCTCTAACAATTCCGAGTTTTCTTTTATAACCAGACAACACAGCAAATAATTAGTCTTTGTTTATCACATTATTTGAAAGGGCTCAGGCGACTCTGCCACCTCTACAGAGCCGACACTACTATTCATAGGATGTCTAAAATGTGTGTCAAACAATTATTCTAGTCAGAGATGTTGAAGATTGGTAATTTGGTAAATTACTTAATAATTTATAAATCATAAATTAATTAAAAAGGAAATTTGGAAAAACAAAATCTTTAATATCCTTACATAAATATTTGCAAACATGTACTGAAAAGGACAAGTAGAGGTTGGTCAACACATTTAAGAGCAGGGTGAGTTATTAGTGAAGGTTCAACAATTAAAACATCAATAATTGGAGTTCATAAAACAATATCAAAAGTGATTTACGGAACTGATTAAAAAATATCAAAGACAATAAATAATTTTTATTATTACAATAAGAAAAATAGTTAAAAACTAACTAATAATACTTAAATAAAAATAAATGAGGATCCTGTAAAAAAAATTGCAAAAGTACAGCGTACTTTGATTACCCTGCATGTCATAATTAAAAGGTAAAAATATATAATTTGCAGACAAATATTTAATGTTTTCTTGATTCACCATCTTTAGATGAAATTTTAAGAGAATCAGGAAACCACCAGGTGGAATCTAACATGAACAACTAGTAATCATTCATATATCAGTCATGGTTAAGTAACATCAAAATATATAATATAGAGACAAAACATTTACAGTATTACCGAGCACTCGAAACGTGTGGGGATAACGTTTGCGCAGAGCAGAACGCGATAACAAACCTCCGGAGTCAAGAGAATTTAAGATGGCCAGTGCGCAATACGTCTCGAGTGCTTGGTACAACTCTAATGTTTTCTTGATTCACCTTTGCATCTACAGGAATTATTAGATGTGAGCTTTGAGTGAATCAGGAAACAACCATGCGGGATCCAACACGAACAATTAGTAATTATTCAGATGTTATCCACGTTAAACATTAATGAATGTTATATATACGGTTATATAAATTTAAAAAAAGAAAATAACACAAATAGAAATTTAAAAAGGATAACAACACTATCTTATTTCTAATAAATAATATTAATAATATTAGGAAAACGTATGTTCAGTAATCTCAGTAAAAAAATATATTTACATGTTAATGTAGCAATACTCTAGGAGAAAAATTCAATTTGAATCAAACATATCCATATCTATGTCTCCTTCATCTTCTGTGGTAATTAACTCCATAACTGCCCTAAAAAAAAATTAAATAATAGGAATTTTCAAACTACATGAATATTTTTGATATTTGATTCTAATTTCTTACCAGACACACCAATTTCATTATTCTTAATCTATTGCTGAATTTTATGCTACAGATTGCAATGTAAATAGATTAAAAAAAAAAAAATGTTGTAGTATGTTTTTTCGCTCAACAGATGTCAGTACTTTCATCAACACGCTTGACATTCGAGAAGCAAAAATCCGTTTTGCAGTGGTTTATCAGGTTTTATAATGCCGGTGAAGTGCAGCATCAGTTGAGGCGGGAGTTAAACGAACACACAACCCGCCTCACAATTAAACGCATTATTGGCAAGTTTGAGATGCATGGAACAATCTGTGATGTTTAAAGAGGAAGATCAGGAAGACCACGTACAACTACATCCTGCTTCATCGGCCCTCATGTTGGAAAGGTTTGTTAGTTCTCTGCAGAAGTCTGCTTCGCAATGTGCACGTGAAGTGCTGTGGTTCTCAAACGATCATAACAAAACAGTTTCATCGTTTTGTAATGAGTACGAAAAGTTACAAAATTGAGTTTCATTGAAAAATCGTTATCGGAACGACAATCGAATTACAACGCCATCGTTATGAGTTATAAAATAGACCTGTTACTCTGTTCACATTTTATTCTCACCGCAGTCGGGGTGTTTTTTGTCCTTATATTGGCATGTTATATTTTTAATAGTAATGATTGAAGAATGTTGTAAACCTGTAATTTCAATAAAAAGTTGCCAAACATTGTGGCAAAATGCCGGGAACTAATTTCACGAGAATTGAAAGAAGCCATCATGAACGCCTATAAAGCGTTTTAGATCTCAAAATGAATTTTGGCAATGTTTGATATTTAATAGCCCATTCCCCCACCTATGTATACTATCGCAATATTTTTACATGTGAATGACAATTATTATAAAATGCAACATTGCACTACACATAACCAAAAAAATGGGATGATATAACCAAATTGTTAGTAACTTTTCTACTACCAACAAAAATGTCATCCTAACAAAGCCTACTGCAGCGAGAATAAAATGTGAACAGTATACAGGGTTGAAGTAATCCTAGAAATGATACACGTTTACCCTATATATAAATTTGCAACTAATTCTCCGTACTATGTGCAACCTGGTCTGCAATATTGGCACTCCAAAATTCTAAAATTCTTGACGTAGCAGTAAATTTTATGATATATAACACCAAATTGCTTATGGAGACCTATACAGATTGGTGTCCGTTAATGTGAACATAGAGAGACAAATGCTTACGCGCTTTGCATGAGTCGACACCTTGATTATGCATTATTTTTTAAATTGTGTTCTGTCAGTTGCTGTCATTGCTGTATAATATTTGCATTTGAAAGAAAAAGTTTTGGCTAGATGGATAAATATAAGGTAACTGAAAAAGTACAAATTGTAAAATGGTTTTATGGGGGCATGTCAATACGTACAATTCGAGATATGTTCAATGTAGCATTCGAAAATCGCCCCATTCCCTCTGTTGGCATTATACATCGAATTATTAAAAATTTAGAAAAACGTGGATGTTTGGGTCGGGTATGCCATAAAAGAAGACTTCTTCCTAATAATGAGCAAGAATAGCTTGAATTAAAAATTTGCGCTGCTGTTGAAGAAAATCATCATATTTCATCTAGAAATATTGCTCGCAATCTGCACCAATCTACAGTGTTAAAATGTTTGAAAAAACATGGGTATAGATCTTATAAATTACAAAAAAATCAAACAATTTATCCGTACGACCAAATTAAACGCATGGAATTTTGTGAAGAGATGATGGAGAGGTCGAATCATGATGAAAACTTTTTAAATAACATATTATTTACTGATGAATCCACGTTCCCTATCAATGGTCAACACAATCCCTCAGTCGCTCGTTGTTGGTCAAGAAATAATCCTCGCCTACATTACAACTGCCGCACGCAATATCCACAAAAATTGAACACATGGAGTGGCATATTAGGCAATCACGTTATTGGCCCGTATTTTATCCAAGGAAATTTAAACGGTGAAAAATATCTGAATCTCCTTCGTAATCAAATAATACTTAGTTTACGCCAAATACCGGGAATTAGACTAGACACAATTTGGTATCAACACGATGGTTGTCCGGCTCATAATACTTTAGTAGTACGAGAATATTTACAAGGTACTTTTCCAAATAGAATTATAGCCACAAATGGCATAATCAAATGGCCTCCACGTTCGCCAGATTTGAAACCCTCTAGATTTTTGTGTATGGGGTTACATTAAATCAAAAATTTACGGTTTTGAAGAAAATAGAGCAGCTACCCTAAATGAATTACAAGAAAAAATTGAAGATGCTTTTACTACAATATCTCCTGAAATGCTTCACAGCGTAAGAACTGGATTTTATAATCGTCTGGGTTATTGTTTAGCAGAACAAGGAAATTTATTTGAATATTTATTGTAAATAATTAGAATTAAGGAAATTTGTTATTAGTTATTTGTTGTGAATTAAATTTATGTTGTTTGTTTAACTTTGAAACACTAATTTGCGCTAAAAGTTATAAAATTGTATGTATTAGTTCGAATAAAACCCAAGAAGGCGTCTAGTTTAAAACCATAGCGGCCTCCTTAATTGTTAACTCACCGGATAAAATTTAAAAAATAATGCATAATCAAGGTGTCGGTACATGCAAAGCGCCTAAGCATTTGTCTCCCTATGTTCACATTAACGTACACCAATCTGTATGTGTTTGTGGTTCTAAAAATCACATAACAAATGTAGCAAAACCTGTTCTTTTTAAATCCACAAACAATTTTTTATGATTTGCATAAAAACTTATTTATCCAACAAAAAAACATGTGCTCCCAACTTCGCCAACAAGTGTGTAGCATTAGCTACCACCAGGCGAGCCCTAACCGGAGGAATGGTGACAACGCCAGAACAGGTCAGGGCATTGCCTTCCAGGAAATTAATTGACCTTGACAAGGAAGTTAAATTTCTGATGCCTCAGCCACACTATGCTTCTCACACTGCTCATCGCTGTACTCCTCGCGCTGCCGGGATGTTGCCCTCACTGCCTACACGCTGCTCTACTCGCGCAATTAATCGCAGCGCTCCGCATTAGGTCGTACGCGTTCATATTGCCAGTCCTTTGACTCGCGCCAAAAACCGACAAAACAGGGAGCAGAGGGATGACGAGGAGCATGATGTGCAGCATGACGAGTAATGTTGCACACTACGTCTCTGCCTCCTTTCCACACTCAACGAGTGTGGCAGGGGTATGAGAATCTAATATCAGTGGGGTACTAGTACAAAAGATCTAAACAGGTCGCAGTGCTGTAAGACTCACCATAGCCAATCGACCCTGCCTAATCTAATCCATCTTCACCAATAACATCAATTATACTTACTGCAACATGTACACTTCATTTTCGTCATTCCAGTTCACCCAGCCGGGACGGGAAACCTTGTCCTCCAAAAACTTATTCAACCTTTTCCTTAGCTCGTTTATTATTTCGTAAGTACTCTCCGAGCACTTAAACCCGATGGAATTGTTTATCGAAATGCTGTGCCAGCCGTTGTGCATGTACCGGGAAAACTTATCCCCGAAAAAGAGCAACGACAGGGGATGCACCATCGTGGCGTCGTGCACGAAATCCGCCGTCGATTTCACCTTGAGATAATAGACGAGTATCGGAGAATCGAATTTTTGCACGTATCTTAAAATTGACTTCGGGTGCAGTTCCGCCTTTTTACCGTTCATCGTGTAAAAGAGATTTAGCATAGTGGATTTGGTTATTTTGGATCTGAAAAAAAAACAGTTTTTTTTTTATTGGACCCCTCATGACAACTTCACTTTACACAGTCTGTGTGTAAAGGATTCAGAGGGTTTGAAACATTAGGCCCCAAACAGAAGAATAGTAAAAAAACATTATTGTAAGGTTCAAAAATATGACATACAGGGTCCATTATAAAAGTAATGCGCATTTTCTGGGAAAATTATATTTATTGATCGTACCGGTACAAATGCTTAAAATTCTTCGAAATACTCTCCTCCAGCATCAATACCCTTTCGGAGACGTGTCTGCCATGCCTGGAAGGCACCCTGAAACTCTTCGATGGGAATGTCTTTTAGGAATATTGTAACATTGCTTTTGGTTGTTTTTCATGGACTCCCAATGCTTTCCTTTCAGCTCTCTCTCTCTTCAGTCAGGGAAAAAAAAAGTCGAATGGAGCCAAGTCGGTACTGTAAAGGGGCTGGGGGACCACCGGGGTATTGCTCCAGGCGTGGAAATTGGTAACGATGAAGGCTGTGTGGCTGGAGGCATTGTTATGGTGAAGCCTGACCATGGCTTTGATGTCGGCCCTCACGCGTGCTACCCGGCGTTTCAATCTCTTAAGCACCTGCAGGTAAAAGGCTGAGTTGACAGTTGGGAGTCCATGGAAAACATCCAAAAGCATGTTACAACCTTCCTAAAAGACATTCCCTTCGAGGCGTTTCAGGGTGCCTTCCAGGCATGACAGACAAGTCTCCGCAAGTGTATTGATGCTGAGGGAGAGTATTTTGAAGAATTTTAAGCTTTTGTACCGGTATCATCAAAAAAATATATTTTTCCCAGAAAATACGCATTTCTTTTATAATGGACCCTGTATTTGATTTACTTTGTTTACTTTAGAAAATGATGTATTCCTTCATTGTGTGTACAAAAAAAAAGTAAAGAAGTAATAATTTAAAACCTTACCTATTAAGTATAACATTGGGGTACAATCCAGCGCCGATGATAGCTTTAATCAGACTGATATTATTAGAGTTGATGTTATTTTCCGGAGCATCCGGACTCTTATTTGTGAGGAAATTGAGCTGGTAGAGGTACTCGGCGAACTGCTTTTTCATGTTCTGCAGCAACTTGAGCGTGGTCTGGCTGAGAAAATATTCCCGACAGAACTGCCGCGGGTTGTAGCAGGTCTCAAACTTCCGCAGCGCTTCGTGCACGAGTATGTGATCACTTTTAATACCATCCGCTAGTTCCAGCTTCTTCTTATCCACCTTTTTGTCCATGCCAAGCGGCATCTGGAAAGGATCCTTGAAGTCGAGCGACGCCGCTATTGATAGTATGGGGTCCAAACAGCTAAATATCGATGCTTTAAAAATGCAATAAAAATTATACACGCTTATTTAAAAATTAAATTACACTTACCTAATAAAGCCATTTTCCCCATCTGAGGACTCATGGGAAGGCGTGCAAGATGATAACCAAGAGGAGTCAGAGTTTCGTCATCGTCTATAGCATTAAGCCGCACTAATAAATCCAGAGACAAATCCACGGCTTCCTCTTTCGGTGGATCCATTAAAGTGTTCAAAAAATCTTTGGCCTTCCCCAACTGCAACACCTTGAGTTGGAGAATAACATCCTCCAACCTCTTCCTCAGGATCTCCGGCTTCTGGTAAGATTCCAGAAACATCATCCTCGCCTTGGTAAACAAATGAAAACAGACACCCGGCTTTACCCGGCCGGCGCGTCCTCTCCTCTGATTCGCGTTTGCTATGGACACCCATTCCGGGTATAAAGTCTGTTGGTTTAATTCCACGTTGAAGTTGGTCATTTTTATTTTCCCGCAATCTATGACGTAAACGACGTCATCGATAGTAATACTGGTTTCCGCTATATTAGTGGAGAGGATTATCTTCCTAACTCCATCCGGTGGAGGGTTGAAGATGTGCCTTTGTTCGATAGAAGGCATCTGGGAATGCAGTGGTATTATCAGATATTTGTGCGAGGGAAATTTTTTCGACTCTTCCATTAATTTGTTTAGAGTTGAAATGTGTGCATAACCTGTTAGGAAAACTAAGATGGCTCCCGGATCTTTCTCCTAAAAAAAATTTTTTTCATAGGTTTACATGACCCAAAACTAGAGAGCTAGGGAAGGCACAGAAAAACTTGGAAGGAACAAGTGAAAGAGGCAGCAAAATGAAGGGAATAAGGGGAAGAGATGTATGAAATAGTCCACAAAGTAGTCATTTACGTAACAAGTTCCGAAAGTGATATTTTACGGGATGAGTAGGAAGTTACCTGCGAATCCCGTAAAATCACTTTTGGAACGTGTTACGTACAATATTTTATCTGCAGCCATTTTTTATGTTAAAAAGCCAAGACACACACGAATGTTATATGACAAGCGCTGTCATAATTAAATATGAAGTTGATGTTTTTGTCAAAGCCGCCTACATTTATACGCAAAATCGTCCCGAAAGTAACAAAAAGCGTCCCGAAAGTAAAGAAATCGTTCCAAAAGTGAAACAAAATTGTCCCGAAAATAACTACTTTCGGTATGATTTATGTAAAGTGGTACTTTCGATTTAATAAATCATACCGAAAGTGACGGCTACATTACAACAAACATTAATTATTATTCCCCATCAGGGACAAACTGCAGACCAATTTTGGAAGTCCTCTTGGTGATAAGGAATTGGAATTGCTGAGAGAGGTATTACCCACCTAAATACTGAAATTGGTCGATTAAATGTTGGACAAGATGGTAGTAAAATGTTTAATCGGCCAATATTACAACAAAAGGTAAAAAATGGTTAACACTTTCAAGCTTTGTGGTATCAGGATGAAACCACATTTATGAAAACTCCAAGAGGCTTTATGATTTTATAGTGTTACCACAGTACAAGTACCAATAATGAGTTGGCATCTAAGAGAAGAAAAATACTGAAACTTCAAATGACAAAATTTTGAGTTGCCTTGAAAGAGTTAAAATTCCTAAAATGGTTCTATTCAGGGTAAATATAAATGACTATGTAGTATGTATTACCAATCACTCTATCGATTAACAATAAACGGTTTTTAAATACCTTTTCGCAAATATGTATAATCAAATCCAAAATAAGTTCCAAACTGACATCCTCCGACGATTTTTTCATTAATTCCTGACAAACGTAGTACGGGTACAGCCTCTCCGCCTGTAGATGGCGAATATGCGGCATGATGAAGTCGTTAAAATCCGACAATTCCTTATATTGCTGTGCGGTATTGCACCTGTAAGGCGGAGGATACGTGAAGCCGGTGCGGACCAACACGTCCTCCAAATAGTACTCTTTCACTTCGTAAGTGAACCCGGGAATTTCAATGATGGAATTCACGCCGAAGTAGCCGGCGAATTTTTTGGCGTTTAGAGTGGCGCTCATCAGGATGACTTTGAGGTTTTTACGGCGTTTTACCACCTTGTGGATCAGGCCGATTAGGAAGTCCGAGAGGACGTCCCGTTCGTGGATTTCGTCGAGGATTAGGTGAGAGACGTTCTTCAGGCAGACGTCGCTGTGCATTTGTTGCAGGATTATACCCGTTGTGCAAAATATGATTGAACCTTTGTCACGTGGCTTTTTCCTAAAAGGTGATTATATTATAAACATGTGTAGTAAGATAGCCAAAGAAATTAAATAAAACATAACTTTGCAAGCTTAAGGTTTAAATTGAAAAAAATTATCACTTACTTTTCTAGCCGAATTTGGTATCCAACACTATTCCCAATAGGCTCAGCTCGTTCGTCAGCAACCCTCTCCGCAACAGAAATCGCCGAAATCCTCCTAGGCTGCGTGCACACAACTTTGCAAACGGACCCTTTGCCCTTTTCCAAGTAATGATCCAAAATAAACTGTGCGACCTGCGTCGTTTTCCCGCATCCAGTCTCTCCACTTATAATTATCACCTGATTTCCCTCGACCATGTTCAGAATTTCATCCTTCATTTTGTACGCGGGCAATTCGTGCCGTTTCCTCAACATTTGCTGGTAACGAATATCCGCAAATTTGTTCATGTACTCTTTCTTTAATTCCTCGTCCAGTGATTCGTTTCTCTCCAGGAAAGTCGCAGTGAAAATCTTCTGTTCAATGCTTCCGTGAATTAGGGCCAGGAAGTCCATCTGAAATTCTAGGTTCTCTTCGTCGAAAAACGACGATTCCTTCTTTAGGCTGTGCGAGGTTTGGTCAAGCAGGGCTTTTAGCTGGATTCGTTTCTTTTCTGATAAGGCCACAGTGCCCACCTAAAATATTAAATTTGCTGCTCATACACACGTAACTTTAAATCCACTAAACATAATGTAAATCTTATTAACATGGTCTCACACACTTTTTGGACATATATGCCGCGTGAGACATACATGGTCTCACACGTTCCATTGAGCAAATTTGCCATGTGATACCACTTTCATCTCCCAGAATTTATTTATTATTTATTCATCAATTGTTGGGATAAAAAAATAACGGCCTCCTGAGATTTTTTTTAAATACATTGCGGCACTCAAAGTGTTAAGTTAACAAAACTACTTTGCTAATAACTCAATCAATATTTAAAATTCAAAAAGATAAGGAAAATCCCAGTATAGATGCCCACTTCAAATGTGCTGACAGAAAATTCTTAATTCCAATGGTACTCAACCAGTTTAAAAATTCATGAATTTGAACTCTTTTAGCATGGGATAAAGATTTCTAAACTTGTTGAGAGCAGCAGCGGCTCGTGGATTTCCGTAGAGGAGGCTAAGTCAGAGATTCCGCTCGTGCTGCACTACTTACTCTTATGAAGTAAATGTTTCATTCAAATTTTCTTCTATACCCTCCTCACCGAACATCCACGAGCTGCCGGTGGTTGAGAGCCACCGGAATCACCAATTTCGCACCCGGGTGTTTGAGGTGGACATCTCTATTGGGATTTTGTTAAAGAAAATAAAATAATGCAGCAAATAAATATTGTTGCAAACATCCATTAATAGATAATTAATAAATAAATGATTTAGGTTTACCATTCTAGGTCCTTCATCAGCTACCCTTCGTTCTTTATTCCTAGACGCGTACCATAGCCCAATCTCCTTCCCTTTCAAATGCCGAGGATGTTTTCCATTTGGGGGAGCTGCAGCGCCCGATGAACTTCCCTCGGATTCATCCCTACGAGGACGCGAACGTCTACGTCTGTGATTATCCCTCTTCCTCTCGTGGCCCCTGCTCCTCCAGCTAGACATTATGAGACTGTCGACTCGAAATAACAACTTTACATTTAAACCGTGCACCAGACAGTTTCTAGGTTATGCAGAAATCGGCGAAATAACGCACAGCTAGACAACTTTATAATTGTAATTTTCGTTACATCGAAGAAGCACCACTATGCGGAAAAATAATGGAATAAGCGCGTTCACATGAGCGATTTTTTTACGGTTCGTATGCAAGCTTATCGTTAAAGTACAACGAAAAATGCTTCTTCGGCTATTGCCGTTTGCTTAAAAACAAATTTATTTATAGCAAGAGAACGCATGACGATCAAAATACACAGACTTATAAAGTTAAGTAAGACTTGATTTTGCAGTCACAAACAGGTTGACTATATTCAGGTTATTTTTCGTCTTTATTAATTTACTTGTAAAGTTAGTCATAAATTTAATAAAGACGAAATATGTGAATATTTAACCTGCTCGTAACTCGAAAGTTAGTCATGTTTATTATAACATTTTATTTTTACGTGCCAATGTGAACTTCAATGTTTGCTTGCACTCTCGTAAACAAGAAGTGTATTGAAGATTTGTTTATATAAAGGTGGCCTATAATTTCTAAGAACTGCTTTCACATTCTTCATATTTTCTTATCTTAAATGTTGATAATGACACCAGACCATAAAGATATGTGGAATGTTTTAAATCAAACAATTACATATCAGCGATGATTCATTAATTATTCAACCGTGCAAAATGAAACATTGGCTGTTGTACAAAAATTGTTCAAAAATTCCAGTAAACAACTTGAACAAGGTTAAAAACTGTTTGCTATTTAAATTACCAAAAACATAATAATCAAACACCACTATCAGGCTACGGTCAAAACACTGAGGAGAATAAAAATAAAACTGAGTCAAAACCTCCTCCAATCTACATTGCGGCGCCCAGAATATGAATCCACTAGTAGTACTGCTGAATGAAACTGCCGAAACACATTTCACAAATAAAAGCCACTCTGGGTATTTTATTTATACTAAAAAATGTATACGATATCCAGAGAACCACTTTTTCTGCGATGTGAATATATGTGTGTTGTTGTGCATATTGTAAAATATCAGATAATTATATAATGTTGTATCTCGCATATGCTACAATTAAAGAACAAGTAAGCTGCCGTTGGTACAAGTGTGTGCTTTTGTTATAACACGTCTTCTGTACCTGATATATAACAAATAAAGGTATCAAAGATGTAATAACTGAAGAACAGTTAGCCGGCGTTGGTACAAGTGTGAGATCTTATTGTAACTTCTGTGTAACATTACATATAAACAATGACATGTTGCTGAGAGGTATGTGTTACTGTATTAACTGCGTAGTGTATAAAATACAAAATCTTAAATGCAATATTTTGAAGTTCGATATAATACTCTCCAACTACGCAACCTTCGTTTATAATAATAATAATAATAATAATTCATTTATAATCCAACAGTTTTACAAACTAATTATAAACTAAAATAAAAAAGATTCAATAGTTCATCAGTAATACATTAATTAGGTAACAAAAACAAAAATAGTTACATTAAGTGGTGCGCAAATGATAACATATAGTTTACATGGAAAAAAGAAACATTTAGCTTAATTAGACAATTTAGACGATATGATTCAAAAGTTATTTGATTAGGGATGATGTAGTCATGTTGAAAATGTCAATAATATGTTCGCAATAAGTATTAACCAGAGTACACATTGAAATTATTGGCGAATTCAGACGGTGATTGGTATTCATTCTATGAATGTAAAATGTATTGTTTAATCTACTATGTAAACGGGGAACTAGAAGGTTGAGCTTGTTAAGCAAGTTAGCATCACTAATTTCACCAGAGATTAGTTTGAATACAAACATAATTTGACTGATTCTTCGGCGCTTAGAAAGAGCAGGAATATTGAAATCAGTCAGTAAGGATGTATACGGATAGCCACGCATGGGATATGTACCATACTTGCGAAAATACATGGCCCTCAAAAGTTTCTTTTGTACTCTCTCTACCTCTTCAGAGTATCGGTCGTAAAGGGGATTCCATATTATAGACGCATATTCAAGTTTACTTCTTATAAATTATTTATAAAACGTCAAAATACAATCAGTGGTAAATTGTTTGGAGTTTCTAAGGATATAACCTAGGATTTTATAACATTCCTTCGACAAATTGGTAATATGACAGTTAAATGATAGTCTAGGGCATGGTGTAATGATACATGGTGTGTCGGGATCGACGCGTTTTCTTTCTAAAATCGTCCCTTTTTGTCAGATTTTCGTCCCCAAACCGCCACGTTGACCAACCCTGAAAAGAATTGCGGTTTAGTCTATAAAGTCGGTACAAATAATGTCGGCATCTTTGTCGCACTGGCTCCTTATATTATGCCGAACTCTTAAATGACAAATATCTTATAATTATTTAAGTACATTTTTACATTAATAAAAGTTCATCACAGAGCAATAATATTTATGATTAAATGAATTTCATTAGAAATAAATTATATAATTAACATATTTTTTCCCACATATTATTTGAAAAATAGTTTCGTATTATTAAAAATATCGTTTAGTTATAAATGAAGATACTTGTTAAAATTAAAAAATAGTAATAACAATAATCTATACAAAATAATTCGATAAGTTTTATGAACAAAGGAAATTCAGGATACTCAAAAACACGAAATTATTTGAAATGTTATTTTACGATTGATCATAAATAATCAAGTTTCAATGAAAATTCACAACAGTTACGCAGATACATTCATTTCTTGCCATACTTACAGCAAAATGTATCAATACTAAAATATTTCGAAAACGTAGTTCAAAACTGGATCAAAATGTGACGGGTACTTTAACTTTTTCATTATTTCTTCTTCATCGAGCCATTACTCATCTCTTTCACTACTCAATAATGTTACCATTTATAAATAAATACAGGGAAACTTTTTAATGTACCATATTCTGCAGTTTTTGTCTTATAGATCAAATAAGTTAATTAATAGTAAATACAACTCAAAAATATGGGTATAATTGTCTACTGTACAATATATACATAGTAAATATAAAACTTTTATACCAGGAATGTTCTTGTGTTCTTGCTGGTGTTCATATCCTCAATAAAACAGTTCTGAATCAAACATTTCAAATACCACAAATAATAACACACATAGGCGTGATGTCAATAAGGATGTTATATGTTTAGTTTTTATTATACAAATTTTTAGTAATCGGTTCCAATTGTTAATCAGATTCTTGTGAATAACTCATGACGAATGCGTTATTGAAATGTACTACACAAAATTTCTTTAAATAAATATTGCCCTTTTAAATGAAAATATTCCATGTATTACAGATATTTCTTTACATATCGTTGGCTTACAACCAAAACCAGATAGGTACTTTTTTTTCATTTTTGAGATTACTGCAGTTCTGGCCAAAACCATATATGTGTATCATTAATGGAAAACTCAAATATGGATGTGTAGAAAATAGACCTAATAGACTAGAAGATTTTTGATGTAATGTTAAACTTCAATATCTCAAAACTGTCGAATTGTAACTTATCTGTTTTCGGTTTGAAGGCAACGATATATGTGTACCAAAAATATAAACAATTACATACTTACTTTTCAACATTTCAAATAGCAGCAGTATGACTTTGCAAGTGTGTAGACTTTCGATATATATTTACAAAAATTGTTTTTAATGCTAACAGGCATTACTTACCAATATAGGAAAAACATCGAAACGCCAAGTTTACAAATCTTATACACTAAATTCATGAACATAAATATTGTCCACTTTAAATAATAGCACATGTTGGTATACTATAATTTGTATTTATTTATATACACTGTACATTTGCATATAATAATAACATATTGGTTCAAGTAAAATGGAAAACGGACACAAAGGTTAGAGAAAATAGAGAATAATAATAATAATATATTTGTTGGTGTATCTTATAATATGATTACTGTTACATTCACAAACAATTACGGAACATTACTGCATTCTTACTTGTAACTGTTTATAACATTTTCTTTTTTGGAATTTCATTCGTAGGCAGGAAATGTTCATTCTCCAGTGAATAAATCACCAGCAGACAAAACGGCTGCTGTTTCAATACCTGTCTGGAAACTCTTGGTCGTTCAAGTTACTCTAAAAATATAATTTGTATTTCTTTACAGAAAAGGTAATGTTCCAATCGTTAGCTTTACAAATAATTCCGATCACAATCAAATGCGCATAGCATAGAGCAGATCCATTGAATCAATGAGTGATTTAAAATTTAAGGCCTACTATGAAAAACGGAAACAAAAAACATCAAATATACTGTGGCTGCACATACAGTTGAGGGTAAGCGAAAATAAAACAATTATCATACAATTAATGATTACAACTACACAATTAAACCAATTTTGTCACACGGATCAGTTCATAACTCGAGAGACTTGGAGATCTTCGACAGGGTCCTTGCAGGCTGATTGGAGTAAGTACCGGATGTACGGATGCTTCCGATAGCCTCGCAGATAAGTAGCAATAGGTCAACACTTCCTGGCTCTCCGTCCTCATGTCACCACAGATGTAAGGCGAGGGGGTTGCTATTTGAATCGTCCAGTGCGGTGGAGACTGCCCCCGGTACCTATCCACCCGTCAGTCCGTCTTTGTAACCTCTTCCCGGTCCAGCATGATTTATGCAATTGTGACCATTGTTCTTGCACGATTCCACAATACAGCGCACCATTTTGATATAAAATCGTATATCCACTGAATAATAAAACAACTCTCTTTGTGTTTCACACCAAACAAAACAACGCTTGAAACTAACCTACGGCACGATGCGACCTTGCAGTCGCGTGCGTAGAAAAAGAACGTACTATGAATGCAATGAATCTGACAGAGAAGCTGTTTTTCCAGTCACACCACCTCCTTAACATGAATCTTTCTTAATTTTGCTTGCAGAGTTAGGAACAGGTTGAATATTCATATATTCAGGCTATATTTCGTTTCATTAAATTTATTTAATGCTTTCTGCAATAAGTAAGGTTGTTTTTAATTTATGAATCTTTCATTTATTTACGGTTGGCGATGAAGGATGGCTCGGGCAGATTTTCTGCAAAAGTGGGCGTGGCCCTCTCAATCCCGACACACCATGTATAATTACACCATGGTCTAGGGTCGAAAATAACGCCCAAGTCATGTTGAGAGTTAACATTTTCAAGAAGCATATTGTTAATACTGTAAGTAAAATTAATGCGCGTATGCAATCTAGAAAATAGTATATTACGTAACAAGAGTTGTAAATAGCAAATTACGCGCAAGTGAAAAAATTGCGTACGAGCCGCGTAGCGGCGAGTAACGCAATTTCACGAGCGCGTAATTGCTTTACAACTCGCGTTATGTAGTATACTTTATCTACGACCACTCTCACCTTAATTTATATAAGAGAATGTGCGGAATAGCGAAGTGACAGCTTCGGGGTGCGTGATGTGACGTTTAACAATCGCGGACTACTATATTTAATAAAAACGAACAAACGCGCAACTCTCAACCAATCAAAAGTTCGTAAACGAAACTCACTAGTACCTTTAATTTACAAGCGGGCTCTAACATACGTGGGTGTTTTGGTGTATTTACGCAGTACGCGCATTGTACGATAATGGGCATTTACAGTAGTGGTCGTAGATAAAATCATTACTTTGCATTTATTAATGTTTAAGTGAAGATCATTTAGTTTACACCACGCACATAATTGATTAATAGAAATTTGAAGAGCCAAACAGTCAAGTTGACATGTAATTATTCTAAACATCTTTAGATCATCCGCATACAACAGACAGTTATCTTGTAAACAGCCCGGCAGATCATTTATAAACATAATAAAAAACAGTGGTCCCAATACAGACCCTTGCGGTACTTCACTTAAGGAGATATACTTCTTAGAGGTGACTCCACGATAATACACATAATTCTCTCTATCGTGCAAATATGATGCAATCAGTGCAATAAGTCTAGAGTCAAGGCCAAAAGTATGTAATTTTTTCAATAAGATATTGTGATGTACTTGATCAAACGCTTTACTGAAATCCGTACATACGACATCAACCTGTTGTCTACTATCCAGAGCCTTAGAAACCGTTTCAGTAAAGTTACACAGATTTGTCGTGGTAGATCTATGAGACACAAAGCCATGCTGGTTTGGTGAAATCATGTTGCTAATATGCTTGAATAGTATATTGTATAACATTTTTTCAAATATCTTTGCAAAATTACATATAATTGATATAGGACGGTAATTACATACGTCATTTTTATCACCATTTTTTAAAACAGGTGTAATGCGGGTACCTTTCCAACAACTTGGAAAGGAACAGTGCTTCAATATTAAGTTATATATATGAAGCAAAGGTATTAACAGAGTGTTACTGCAGTCTTTAACAATGAATGCTGGAATATTGTCAGGTCCCATGGTTAAGTTCGGTTTTAACGATTTTACAGCTTCTAAATAATCAGCTTCGACAAAAGATTTACATGACAATGTAGGGATATTATATGCCTTTTGATTGAAAGTTTCATACACATGTTTTTGAACAGAAAACACACTAGAGAAGTAGGTAGCAAAAGCGTTTGTTATAGGAAGCGGAGAGTCCAATAATGTGCCCTTGAATTTTAACACACCCGGTATTCGGGTTGTGTTCTTTTTACTTTGTATGTATGCTTCAGATTGTTTTTGACGTTTTGTTCTGTGTATTTTACATAATTTGAAAAATCATTATTAATAGATTGTCTAACAATATTTCTATGGGTATTAAGACGCATTTTGTACAGAGGAGACTTCCTAAGTTTAAACAGTTTCCAATAATGATGCTTCCTTTTGATTCTGTTAATCGTCACCGATGAAAACCATACAGGATAACGAGATGATTTCTTCTTAGTTTCTATTCTGCTAGTGTTTATGTTCAACCCTGTGGAGGATAGAATAGGGATCACCCACTACCCACCCACCACCCTCCGTATTAATTATAACTTAAATTACAAATCCTAATCCCTGATGTTTGGTTAACTTCCAACACCACGCATAGGTTTACAAAGAAATTTCTTTCAATCAAACAGGGGTTTGGTGGTTATGTTAATGTGGATATGAAGAGTGGTGGGTAGGGCTTATTCTACAATCCAAGCAGTAAAACATAGCACAGGGTTCTTACAAATGAACTAGTTTACAAAACTCAAAATTATAAATGCAATATTTCGATGTTCGATTTATTTCTCTCCATCTACGCAACCCTTGTTTATATTCAACAATTTGGAGGGTAGGATAGGGTCCACCCACCACCCTTAGTATTAATTTTAATTCAAACTACAAACCCTAGCTGTTCCCCGAGGATTATTAAACTTCCAACTCCATAAATAGATTTACAAAGAAATTTTATTCAATCAAACAGGGTATTGTCAGTTATGATAAAGTGGATATAAAGGGCGGTCTATCCTACAATCCAACCAATAGAACGTAGCACAGGGTCTTACAAATGAAGCAATTTACAAAACAGAAAAACCCAAATGCAAAATTCAATTTATAACTATCTATCCGCGTAACTCTCGCTTCTATTCATCTATTTGGAGGATAATAATAATAATTCTTTATTTTCCAATGAACACTACAAATAAATAATACAGTACATGGAAAAGTAGTAAATATTAGATGGGTTACATATAATGTTAACTTATTTTATACAACTTAAAATTAAATTAAAATTGATACGGCTCTAAATCACGCAAAAAATTAAACAGTTCTCTCTTTTTAGCATGCAAACTTCGGACTTGTTTGACTGATTTGGGATTTACCAATTTTCACACAAGAGTAGTAGGCACCCTTTTCATACATATTTAATGTGTGATGAGGCAGCGTGAACTGTTGGCCATGTCTGGTATTGTATGTATTAGAAAATAGGGCTTAACTGAATTTGTCCTTTTGGCTCCAAATAAATTTTACACATTCATAAATATATATTCCATAGCAGGTTAAGAGGTTGTTTGCCTTAAAAATAGATAGGATAGGGCCCATCCTTCATATTAGTTTTAACACAACCTACAAACCCTGTTCCCTGATGATTGTTAAACTTCCAACACTACAGACAGATTTACAAAGAAGTTTTATTCAGAGTTTTATAGGTTAGTTTAAAGTGAATATTTAGGGCGGTGGGTGAGCCCTATACTACAATCCAACCAGTAACACATAACACAGAGTTCTTACAAATTAACTAATTTACAAAACACAAAATCATGACACGTATATTTCTTAATACCCTTTTAAAGCTTACTAAAATTCTCTAAATTTTAACACACGTCATCATAATCAAGAATCTTTAAATTTTATTTTAAACAATTAAAGTTTTAAGGAGGCGAATTAAGAAGCGGACTTGATAAAGTGGGCGTCTGGCCCCAGGAGGTTGAGAAACACTGCTGTACAAGAAGGCATATCGATATGCCTTCTTGTGATCATATGCACAAAAAATGCGTCAAAATCAACCACAATCATTAGAAAACACTATCCGACCAAATCCAACAATCCTGTAAAAAACACACATCACCGAACTTAAAGCAATGATAAAAGATCTATTACACTAATGGTGACTATAATGAACCTAAAACTGGCTCAAATACTAAAAATAGCTGCATGGAATGCCAATAGCTTGTGCCGACACACTGAAGAACTCAAACACTTCATCGCTAGTAATTGCACAGATGTAGTGTTGGTATCCAAAACACATTTCACAAACAAAAGCCACTTTTAAATACCAAAGTACAGTTGCTACCATAACAACCACCCAGATGGAACCGCCCACGGTGGTACAGCAGTAATCGTCCGAAATACTCTAAAACATTATGAGTGGGAATCTTATCGAGAAGAATATATCCAAGCTACAACCATTGCAGTAGAAGAAATAAATAAACATATTAGCAATCTATTGCCCCCCTAATTTCAATAACAAAAAGGAACACTATGAACTTCTCTAAAACCCTTGGTAATAAATTCATAGCCAGCGGAGATTATAAATCTAAGCACACACAATGGGGATCAAGGCTAACTACCCCAAAAGGTCGAGAACTATTATCCATCATGACTGTCAATAATCTATTCTACTTATTCACTGGCGAACCCATGTATTGGCCCGCTGATCCCAAAAAGTTACCAAACTTATTTTTTTTTGGCCTCGGAAGCGTAGTCCATATGGCCAGCTCAAGGCGGCTACTATTTAAATATATACAGGGTGCCCGGATTTAGTAGGGTCAACATGGGCAACTTCTGTTAGATTACTAAAAATTTGCACAAATAAAATTGGTGTTATAAAGTGCCAATGAAAGTGTTTAATTTGCCATGCAAATTAGTTCGAGCCGCATCTCGGTATCTTGGGTAGCAGGGAAGTTACGGCAAATGAAAGAAATTGTCAGATTTTGTTCTTATTTTTTTTAACAAGTAGGCCATGACAAGTGGGATTTGGCGGTGGATTCTTAATGAGCTCTCGAACCCACAGCTTTTTGCTAATTTGACCATCCTTCTATGTCTTCAAATGAAGAAGTTGCCCATGCTGTCCTTACGAATTCCGGGCACCCTGTACAAATTTTGGGTGAATAAATGAACAAATGAATATTATCAGACATATGCAACAACCATGGACCCGAGCGAATACTTCTCGATCCCCGAAAAATCTTTCGCCCGGGCTGAGATTCGAACCCACAAGGCACGCGGTGCAACCGGCACAAGCGCTCGCCTGTACCCACTACACCAACGGGCCGCCCTTACCAAACTTAATAGACTTCTATGTACTGAAAGGCCTCAGACCACACACCAATTGTTATAAACATGTCTTTACAAATATTTGAGAAACCAAAACACAAACCACAGCACAAACTGGGATGAATTTCAGAAAAGTCGGTACGAACTGATAGAACTTAAAATCCCACTTAGAACACCAATTGAGATTGAGACAGCGATAATGGACGTCACAATAAATATACAAACAGCAATCTGGAACACCACTCCTAAACAGAGGACAGTAATACGCAGGTGAATTAGTAAACCAATCATCACACAAGAAAAAATAACAGAAAAACGGAAACTCATCAAAATATGGAGACAAACTAGAACTAAGGCTGACAAGACCAAACTTAACAAAACTACAAAAGAACTGAAAGAGTTACTGCTAAAAATTAGAAACCAGTTAATACAAAAGCATCTTGGCGCGCAGTTAGAAAACTGAAGTGTCCTCAATGATAACACCCATCCGCAACACCCAAGGCCAATGGTTGAAAACAGACAGGGAGGAAGCACATGCATTTGCAGATCACCTGTCAAAAGTCTTTGAATCATTCAAAATGGCTTCCAACAAGAGAGCACGAAGAAGAGATGGAAAACCTTGCACAGAAACCCTTCCAGATGAAACTGTCCATGCAGAAGTTCACCTACAATGAAGTAAAAACTATAATCATGAAAGAAATCAATCCAAAGAAGGCTCCCGTCTTTGACCTAATAACAGGCAGAATATTGCATAAGCTGATCAAAAAAGGACTGAAAGCGATCCTACAGATATTCAATGCAATATTAAGATTTAATTATTTCCTTTGTCAATGGAAAGTGGGATAATTAATCATGATCCAAAAACCGGGCAAAAAAACCTGAAGAACTGACTCATCAGGCTGCTGGCGTACTGTCCAAGGCACTAGGAAAACTAATCCTGAACAGACTTCAACCAATACTAGAGGAAGGAAAACATCAGTTTGGCTTTCAGAAAGAACATGGCACAGTAGAGCAAGTGCACAGAGTAGTAAACCATATCAACAATGACCTAGAAACTAAACGGTACTGTTCAGCAGCTTTTTTAGATATCAGCCAGGTTTTTGACAAAGGTCTGTGCTACAAACTAAAAAAAATCCCACCGCATCAGTTTTACCAACTACTAAAGTCTTATCTCGGCAACAGATTCTTCCTAATTAGGCACAACAATGAATACACGGACCTGTATCCCATTAAGTCAGGTATACCACAAGGCAGTGTGATCGGCCCAGTCTTGTACTTACATCTACCAACCACAAGACAAACGACTGCAGCTACATTTGCAGACGATACCACAGTGCTGGCCTCGTACAACGACCCAGTAATCGCATCAAAATACCGTCAAGCAAATTTGTACAAACCAGAAGTTTGGCTAAAAAAATAGAAAATCAAAGCGCACGAGGTAAAATCTGCACGTAACCTTTACACTAAGAAGAGATAATTGTCCACCAGTTACTCTAAATAATCAACAATTAGCCCAAGCTGACCAAGAAAAATATTATACCTTGGACTACACCTCGACAGATGACCAACATGGAAGAAACATATATTCACGAAACGTAAACAACTCGGACTGAAACTACAACAATTATACTGGTTAATTGGCTGAAAATCTCAGATGAACCTAGACAACAAACTCTTCATATACAAATCTATCTTGAAACCGGTATGAACATTCGGAATCCAGTTGTGGGGCACAGCCAGCAACTCAAACCTCGAAATACTGCAACGTTTCCAGAACAAGGTTCTCCGTATAATAACAAATGCACCATGGTACATCCCCAACCACCTGATAGAGACAGATCTGCAAATACCGTCCATAAAGGAAGAAGTGACCCGATATAATGAAAAATACAGAAACAGAAATAATAACCAGTTAAATAACCTTGTTCTCGAATTGTTTGACAATACAGGTGAAGTGCGCCGTCTCAAATGTTTTTACCCAACATACTTAATGAAATGTTCAACTAGTGTAGTTTCTGTAGTTTCCATAGCCACAAGCAAACCATGAAGTAGATACACAGAGAAGTTTCTCACTGGAGTTAACTTCCACGTGACAAAATTAAACCTTCACATTAACCTATTGTCGGCAGACAGATTGTAAAAAAATTTTTTTCGGGAGAGAAAGTTGATTTTTCAGCCGTTGAAATCGTGAGAGAAATAACATTTCTCTCCCTAGAGAGAAATAACATTTCTCTCCCTAGAGAGAGAAACAATAATTTCTCTCCCTACGAGGTTCCATTATTTATTTAACTGTCACGGCTGATAGTGTTTCTTTTCTAGGTTAGGTTTTAGAAATTAACTTTAAACTTATTGTATTGTATTTGTATTTATTGTTTATTCCTCGTATTTACATAAAATATCTGCTTTGTGAAAAATATAGTATATATACCTCGGGAGAGAATGTTATTTTTCCTCGGTGTATTGTATCCCTCAGGCACCGAGGGATAAAAATTTGCACCTCAACCAAAATATGTAAAAATGCATGTTGCGCTGTAACTATATAACACACACATGGGAAGAGAACAGTGTTCAGTACTTGCTTCCTTTATAAGAGCAAGTAGTGCACCCGAGTGGTATGAAGACATTTTAACATCTCTCTCTATGAAAATTCACGAACCGCCACCGATTTTAATATATAAATTAATAATACACACACACTTGATTGGACTTTTTTCTAACGTAACAGCAAAGAAAAGATACACAATTCGTAAACAAATAAAACAAATAACTTACTAAAATAACAGCATTTATTAAAAAAAAATATAAACTCAGTTAGACTTCGCATGCGGTTGCATACAGTTTATCGTATAAGTAATAAAATGCAGATCTTGCATCATCTGCGTGACGCGCTTAAAATGCCTCTCCGTGTACGGCAGCGCCCCCTCTATAACGGACCTCAAACCGACCGGCCGGAACTCGCCGGTTTGCAACTCGTTGATCAGAATATTCAAAACTAATTGCGCCGCCTGACAGTTTCTACTGTTAGTATTCCACTCGGTGGCGCACTTCAGCAATCCCTCCTTCTGATCATCCCTCAACATATGCACGGTGTCGGCAAGACCCGACTCGCCTTTTTTGATGACGGCTTGTACGATTTTTAACACCTGGAATGGTTTATTTAACTTCAGCGCTAACTGCAGTGCTTTCAAAAGTTCATCATTGTGGATGTAATTGCTTAATTCTTGTTCCTCCAAAGCTTGGTTTTCCGTTTCTTGAATTTTCTCCAAGCGTTTTTCTTCAGTTAAATCCTTCCAGATGACGAGAGTGGAGTCAGATCCACCCGTTATGAACACGCTCTCATCTTTTGAAACCGCAAGGGACCAAATCTTTGATTCGTGTTCGTCTAGTGTTAAGGCGCATTCAGCGGTTTTTAGGTTGAACAGCTTGAGGAGGCCGTCGCCTCCCGTGCTTAAAATTTGCATTCCGTTTGAGATGAATTCAGCTCGGATTACGCTAGATTCGTGCCCTTCGATGGTCTTTAGACAGTTTAGATCGGCTATCGACCACATTTTGATGGTGCAATCGGCTGATGAACTTAATAGGACTTGATCCACTGGTGAAAATCTAACACACCACACCCCTCGTCTGTGGCCTTTAAGGACGCCGAGTAGGATTAGGTTTTCGCTCCACAATTTAGCAGTTTTGTCTTGGGATCCGGTGGCTATGATTTTATCATTAGGGGAGACGGTTACACAATTGATATCTTTTTGATGGGCTACTTCAGTATGTAAACATGGTAGACTCGTATTTTCCGTGAGAATATCAGGAAGATGCCAAAACTTTAAGCAAGTGTCTTGACTAACAGAAACGGCAAATCGGGTTGAATGTCCAAAAGAAATAGAACCGACTGATCCGGTGTGCCGCATTCCAATACCTACACATTCTGCAGATCCCGCTTTTAACACCCATAAACGGATCGTGTTGTCTTTACTGGAGGATAAAATTAGGTTAGGATCAAACGGTGCTTTACATAAAGCTAAAACTATATCAGTGTGCGCTTTTAACAACTGGCAGTTCATCGTTGCTCGTTCGTATAGCTTAACATCAATCGAATTTGTAGCCACTGCTATGTAAGAATCGTTTGCACCTGCGAAAATTACATCTAGAATTTCATCAGAAAATCCGGCTAATTGTTTAACGACTGCAAATGATTTTAAGAAGTGTAGGATGATATTTTGCTCTACAGATACTACAGCTATGGTTTTGTTTGATTTATCCAATAACAGTTTGTTAATGGCTAAGCCTCCTTCTTCCTTAGCCTTAGAAACTAGGGAGTTGGTTTGTTTGAAAACTAATTTTGAAGATTTTATGTCCCATACTTGAATGACACCATTTTCCCCACCTGATGCTACATAAATACCATCAGACGGTTTGAAGTCAGGTAGTTTGAATTTCAATGGCAGCGCTACAATCGATTCAATCCCTTCATAAACTGGAAGGGTTTTTAGAGCGACTGGTTTATTAATCTCCCATAAAATTAACACCTTATCTCTTCCGGAACTTATAAAATGCGCCCCATCATGATAAAAAGCAATTGCAGTAACCTTACTGAAATGTCCATTGTAACTAACCAAGTTACCATCATTCCAACTGTGAATTTTCCCATCATCACCCGACGCATATATGCTATCATTTTCAGGATGATACTCGACCACGTTAACAACCCCCTGACAACCCTTCAAACCTTGTACGCAGGCATGGTGTGTCAGATCCCACTCGCGAACCATTCCATCAGATCCTCCACTGATCAACTTATCCCGCCTTAACCGAATTGAAGCCACCGGGCCTTTGTGGATGAACTTCCACGATTTTTCAAGCTCGCTGTTTGCATTCCAGAGTTTGAATAAACCGCTTTTATGCGATGTGACCACTTTTTCTCCATCTGAAGTGAAGGTCTGGATGGTGTCACATTCATCAACAGATTCTTCACCGATGCTAGTGACGACTTTTCCCGTCTGGATGTCTACTTTGGAAATTGCGGCTGCTGTCTGGCAGTAGAGGAAGGATTCGTGCCATTCGACGTTGCCTCCGGTGTAGAAGGCTCCGTGTTTGGATTCAACTCCAAGACTGAAATTAGCCAAAAGTAAAAATTAACAAGTTAATTAAACATGTATTACCAAGCAGGGTTCGGCGATATACAAGGTGTCTACGCTAAACCGTTTGTTAAAAGTTTACGGGGTTGCCGTTATATATTCCAAATATTACAAAGTCACCTCTACCATGAAATTTCATAAAGTAAAGCTCGTTTTCTTTTTTAATCACTTATAGGCAGATGATTAATATCAAAAGTTGAAAATTAGAACACACAAACAGAGGCAAAGAATTTTAATAATGGGGGAAAATAGAAAGGAGAAAAAAGAGGGAAGCGATGAAAAGAGAGGAAAGGAAAGAAGAGAAACATGAGGAAATAGAAGAACAGAAATAATTACAGGGTTAGGTTTTGGAACATGTATTAAGGAATAAAAGCGAGAAGTTGAAGAAGTACATAATTGAAACTGGTATTAGTTGGGCGGTATCTTCGACATGCATCAATGATATGCTTCTTGTGAACTTTTTTTGTATCGGTAATACCTAGATAAAAAGAACCAGGTATTTTATATACTGATGCAAAATGATCCTGTAACTCTAATATAGATCAGCCGTAAGTAGTTGGTATAGTTTGATCAATGGATCGTTGCGTGTGCGTCACACATATACTTACATCTAATTTAAGTTATCGTAGAGAGAGTAAACGCATCAAAATGTTGTCGGAGCTATTCAGCTATCTATGACATGCAAGCAAAGATCCATTGATCGAAGTATAGTAACAAAAATGTGCACTTGTGAAGGGCAAATTTTTGTACGACTAAGTTTTGAGCATTTTGTTTAGTAATGTGGCTAGTAATAGAGATGGACAAAGAGGAAACAAGTATTTTTTACTTTCATAAATAAAGCTTAACGTATCATGTATCAATGGAATTAATTTAATATAATAAAACACTTCACTTTCTTGTATAACATGGATATTTATTCTTGCGACTTCAGTTTAAATATACATGTTATACAAAACAAAGTCAAAAGTGTTTTATTATATTATTCAACATGTATAACGAAGTAGAAGCCTCCAGCATAAAGGGAATTAATTTTATTCAAAAAAGATATTGTAAATATTATTATTGTTATAGGCAACCTAATAAGCACAGCACATGTTTCCATAACCTCAATTGCTAACTGAATAACACACAAAATATATAATACAAGCAGATACTTACGCTTCTTTTAACTTGGCCGAAGAAGTCATCACTAGGACACAATTACAATACTCGTAGCATCAATAAAAATCATTAAACGTACGATTTTTGTAAATTACCTCCGGAACACGATAAGGCCCATAACCTCATTGTTAACAGTGTTACCAAAATAGAAACAAATAACCTATAACACAAGTAAACAAACCTTTCAAATTGAATAATTAAATAAATGATTTTAATTTTAGGCACAAAATGTTACGACTAATCCATTCTATAAGCCAAAAAGCTAATAAATGTAAATTACAACCTCGGCTTCTAACACCAGCAAATTCATTAAGTACGAAACCCGACTGCCCTGCACCAGCGTCAGGTTTCATCCCTGTGTATAAATTTCCATATATTAGAGTCTTCGGAGTTATTAATCGTATTAAGTTGTATCAAACAGTATTAACGCTCGGTGGAATCCCAGTTTCATTGGCTTTAACTGCTGCGAATTTAATTAATAGTGATGTGGTGTTTGCAGTTGGTTCTTTAGGTAAGGACTTGAATCTTTAAATATTAGATGTTTTCTTTTTAAATTAAATATCATTTTGACTGACTCAAACATTTCATACGGAAGCAATGAGTGATTGTGTAGAATGCACAGATTTTGAAGCTTATTTATCAATTATTATAACAGATAAATCTGTACTATTTTTATTTTTAGGCTTAACAGGCTGCATTGTTTTATATACCTTTGGATTTCTAACAAACAAATTCATTGGATTTATTTATATAAATAAAGATAATACTGAAGCGAAAGTCGCCTACTTGGACTTCTGGGGTCAACGCAAGGACGCACGAATCTCAATAGATGACATTGTACCGTTTTCCGACATGTCGACAGCAATCACCGACGATTTCTACCTGCAATTCAGAACGTTTTCATCGAAAGATACTTTAAGGTTAAACATGAAATATGGGCAAGTACTAGATAAGGAGGGCTTCAACAAAATATTCATAAGAGGCGTTTATTAAATAAATCTATATTTACAAAAGAAAAGGTGTTTAACTCCATCTATAATGAGCGTACGCTCGGTTCGCCTCGCACTGTTTATGCAAATCCTGTTTCTTTTTAACCACTCTACCGGAATTCCCTGCGGCATCTATTAATTCAAAGGCCAACTTTTCAGGGAAGTGCAACGTCCTGTCCTTATCGTTGGCAGCCTCGATTAACCATTTCATGGATAAGAACTGCGACCGCTTGTCTGTAATCGGTACCGGAACTTGGTAGCGTACACCTCCTCGTTTGATCGGTGTGAGCTGCAAAACCGGCTTACAGTTGTTGACGGCTTTATGGAATATAGCCTTTGGGTTCAATTCGATTTCCTCTTTTTCTTCATCAGTTTTTGACTTGTGGTATTTTTCTAATTGAATTCGTTTCACTTTTTCAAATGTTTTTTCCACTAAATCACGGGCTAGGGCTTTGTTTCCCCCTCGCATCACGTAATTCGTGAAGAGTTTTACGAAATCGTCGTGGAAAGCCGAGCATGTTTGGTCCACCAAAGCGGCTCGGGTTGGTATGTGTGCTAATTTTTGGGCTTCTCCGATTTTATAGAGTTCCTCTTGTTCCGATTTTTTGAAGACTGGTTTTATGTAAAAGCTGGGGTACTGGGACATGTCATTTTGTTGAACTAGACCGCTACAATATAAAGGATGTGTTAACATTTTTTGAAAAAATTTATTAAAGAATCTTAAAAATATACAACAAATACTAATTTATTTTGGTCATGTTTATTTAAATTTGAGCTTCCTGCCAACCAATAAAATTTTTGAAAACAATTTTTTGTTCTGAAAATGTTTCATTTATATACAAGTATTATTAAATGAAGTTATTAGCTGTATGATTGTAATAATTGCATTAGGTGTTGGATTGTAGTATCTATAAATGATAATTCAGGAGTGAAACCGATGTAAAAGCAGCACAAACTACGTGCGAATATTGAAACCTTTTTTTGCCTCGTACAACCCATATTAATTAACTCCGATTTGCTAGTACCTTGGGCTTTAACCAATGAAAGAAATGTTTGCGTTTGCAATCTTTCATTTTGCAAAAACGAATAACGCAATTTTTAATAAGAAGAGGTTATGAAAGTTGAAATTTTGCATTTAAAATTCCATCGAATAATTAATTACTACTACATAAAGAGCATTGTTTACTGAATATTAATAATTACCATAATGCCGGTCGGACACATTTTATTTTTGATAATTTGCTGAACACCGCCTGTAAGCTGGCCATTTTTGACCAGCGAGGTTATGTATGTGTTCAATGCACGACTTAAATTGAATTAATATTACATAAATATACGAATTTTAAGAGTTACGAAATATTATTATATGTGATTCAAAATTGGAAGAAGTTAAATAATATAAATTAATATCGTATAGTCCTAAATATAGGCAACACTACTTGCATAGAACACTGCCTATATTACAGATCCACAAATAGGGTTTAAAATTTGGATTTAAAAAGTTTAATCAGTTTAGAACAAAATAGGGTGCGATAAAATTAAAAATGTGCAACTGACGGATAATTGCACTGGATTCTGAATACGTACCAATATTAGTTTCACATTAGTTTAATATCACTTTCGAAAAGTTTGCGCTGGTGCAATGTAAACAATAACAATAACAACCCATTATCTCTTTTCCGAAAGACGGAGGCAACTATTAATGGAATTGTATGATAATGAACGAAATTTGATTAGTCGGACATCGCTAATACCTCTTACACCTTTGATTAATTACACGTATACTTTTTACACTCCTCACAAAATTGCTGCGGCAATATTTATTATTGCGGGATTTTTATAGCACTTTTATTTCAAAAGATTAAAGGATTATATGTTTGTCGCTGATTTAATGCTTAAATTATCAAAATCATCGCTTGGAATTGCTATTTAGAAGCTTTTAAACATTTTACATTCGGATTTCCGCCCGTCGTCGCCATCTATTAGACGGTGGCTGAACTGCTAAGTGATGTTTTTGAACAGCGCCAAATTGCTCGAACTTTATACTTATTGTCAAAGTGTTAATATTTAGCAATGGGCTGTGCATGAAACGGTAGACGATTTAATTCTAAATCGAATGGTGTATAAAATAGCTGAGGAAATTTAGCGGTTTTCCTGTAATTTGCGAATGAAAATTAAGCAGGACACACTTACCGACATTTACAGTTCACTGTAACATAAAAATTCAATAAAGAAGAATTTGCTATATCCTTCAATCAAATACGGGTTCCAATACTTATTCCTGATTAATTATTCAACTAATTAGATTTTTAATGCATTACAATAAGAGAAACATACGAGAAATCATAATCTAAGTAGAGGGCTCTACCTGTTATCGCGGGGATAAACTAATTAATCATTTGTAGATGTAATAATTGTCGTAATAATAAAAGAATATTTAAAAACTTAAGAAGAAGTTATTTTATGATAAATTAAGTTCACTTGTGGATATTTACGTATTTAAATTGCAGAAATAATATTTTATAATATACACGCCTAATTACAAGCAACCCGATATACGCATAACTCTAATTAATTTATTATTAACAACTTCTATTTTTATACGTAACAGGGACAAAACTATACGTGTAATCCTGAGTAAAGCTTCAAAAATAGTGCGAGTATTTAAGTATTTAAGTTGCACGAAAAATGGTATTATATAAACGCCTACTTGCAGCCAACCCGATATACATATAACTAATATTAATTTATTATTAAAAATTTCCAATTTTAAAGATAATAGGTACACAAGCATGCGTGTAATGCTTGGTAACGCTTTAAAAATATTACACTTATGGTTTTGTTTCTGTTACGTTTAAAATAGGAAGTTGTAAATAATAAATCATTATTAGTACGCGTCTACTGGGTTGCTTGTAAGTAGGCGTTTATATAATATAATTATTTCTGCAATTTAAATACTTTAATATCCACATTATTTTTAAGCTTTACGAAGAATTACACATGGTGTAATATCACGTTTAAAATTGGAAGTTTTTAATAATAAATTAATATTATAAATGCGTGTATTGCGTTGTCTGTAAGTAGGCGTTTATGTAATATAATTATTTCTGCAATTTAAATACTTAAATATTCGCACTATTTATAAAGCTTTACTAAGGATTACACTTATGGTTTTGTTACTGTCACGTTTAAAATTGGAAGTTTTTAATAACAAATTAATAATAGATATGCGTATATCGGGTTGCCTGTAATTAGGTGGATATATTATAATGTATTGTTTCTGTATTTAAATACGAAAATTTCTACAAGTAAATTTGTTTTATTATAAAATAACATTCTTCCTCAGTTTTCAAGTATTCTTTCATTATTAGAACAATTATTAAATCCACAAATGAAAACGTAGTTTATCCCCACGATAACAGAGGGTGCCCTCTATGAAGATTAAGATTCCTCATATATATATCTTTTATTGTAATGCATTAATAATATAAAAAGTTGAATGAATAATCAGTAGTAAGTATTGGGACCCGTATTTAATTGAAGAATATAGCAAATTGTTGTGCATTTAGTTTTTAAGTTACAGTGAACTGTAAATGTCGGTAAGTGTGTCGTGCTTAATTTTCATTCGCAAATTACAAGAAAACGGCTAAATAGCCTTAGCTATTTTATACACCATTCGATTTGGAATGAAATCGTCTATCGTTTCGTGTATGGTGCATTGCTGAGTATTAACACTTTGATTATAAGGATAAAGTTCGAGCATTTTGGCGCTGTTCAAAAACATCACTTAGTAGTTCGGCCATCGTCGAATAGATGGCGACAAGACATGGGAATGCGAACGTAAAATGTTTAAAAGCTTTTAAATAGTAATTCTGAGGGATGATTTTAATAATTTGAACGTTAAATCACCGCCAAACTTGCAATCCTTTAATCTTTTCAAATAAACGTACGCGTTCATATTGCCAGTCCTTTGACTCGCACCCAAAAACCGACAAAACAGTGAGCAGTGGGCATGACGAGGAGCGTGATGTGCTGCGTGACGAGGAATGTTGCTACGTTGCTACACTACGTCTCTGCCTCCTTTCCTCGCTATTTCCCATGCCACTCGACGAGTGTGTGACAGGGGTATAAGGCCTGTGCTATTGTAGGGGGTGGAAGCATGGGGACGAGAGTGTATGAGTGTATGGAGAGGGAGCAGTTATGGTTCTTGAGACGGATGTTGGGGCTAGAGAAATCGACACCTGGATACATTCTACTGCTGGAAATGAACAGGGAGAGATTGACATGTGAGGCGATAGAGATAGTGGTGAAGTATGAAATGAGGCTGTGTGAGTTAGGGGAGGAGAGATTGAACAAGGCGGTGTGGGAGACGTGTGTGAATGTAGAAGGAGGGAAATGGAGAGAAGAGAGAAAGAGGGTAGGACTGGCTGAGGTGAAGGTGAAAGAGTGGTTTGGTAGGGGTTTGAAGGTGGCGGCATAGGTGAAATTGAAGGTGAAGGAAGTGGAAGCTCGGGAGGGACGGATAGCGAAGAGCAAATATAATAAATAAATAAATAAATAAGGTTTATTTACGGATTCTCCATTACAAAAAAATACATAATTAATTATTTCTTAAAACTAAAATATTGATTGATTACGCATCAACTATTTAACCTGATTAGTTTTAAGTTTTTGACAATCGACGCGTTTTAAATTTCGTAATATTTCTTCGTGCGACATTGCGAAGAAATCTATATTAAAATTAGCGTAAAGGCAATTTGAATAACGCATAAAACGAGATAAGCTGCTATTTACACCATAATTGGTTCTATGGAAAGGTATTCGAAATAATGGGCGTTGGCGAGTTAACTTATTATCTGCCTTAAAATAAAAGTTAATTTGAGACAGGATGTCAGGACACTGAACATTTCCATTGATAATTTTTTGAAGGAATAATACATCGAAATAAAGTCTTCTACAGCACAAATGATCAAGACCGAAACTCTTCCCAAGAGTTTCGATGTCTGTAATGTTGTTGTTACCCATTTTAAACAATAGGGATTTTAAGAATCTTTTCTGCACATTTTCAATTTGATTTATGTATATTGACTGATGTGGTGACCAAATACATGTGGCATATTCTAAATGAGAACGTACAAAAGCAACATAGATAATCTTGAATGATAGTGGGTTTAGTTTATTTGACATTCTCTTAATGTACCCTAACATTTTAGCTGCTTTATTGCAGACATAATTAATATGACCAGCGAATGTCAGTTTTGCATCGAACAAAATCCCAAGATCGTTTATTTCGCATAATTTCAATAAATCAGTGTTATCAATTTTATAATTCCAGTTAATATCTGACCGTTTACGTGAAAAAGTGATTGATTTACATTTTTCAGTATTAAAAAATAGTTGATTTTGACAACACCAAACATAAACTGAATTGAGATCTTCTTGAAGTAAGAAGCAATCATTGATGGATTGAATTTCTTTAAATAATTTTAAATCATCCGCGAAGAGTAAAAAATTTGAGTGTTTAATTGCTGCTGCTATATCATTAATAAATAAAAGGAATAACAATGGCCCACAATGTGATCCCTGAGGCACACCAGAGGGGACTTGAATAACGTCAGAAAGATGGTTCTTAATCTTTACACACTGGCTGCGGCCTTTTAAAAAACTTTCTAACCATTTACACACTGAGTCATGAAAACCTAAATTACTTAATTTAAATAACAGAATGGCATGATTTACTTTATCGAATGCCTTCGAAAAATCAGTATAGATCGCATCCACTGCATTTTTATTCTCCAAGCTGTTAGAAATAAATGATTTGAAAATTAATAAATTAGACGTCGTTGATTTCCCGCTTCTGAATCCATGTTGCTCATTAATTAAAATATTCTTACTCATCCAATTTAACTGCACAGTTACAAGTTTGTCGAATAGCTTAGGTATTGCTGACTGAATTGAAACGCTACGATAATTTGGAATAACATCTTTCTCTCCAGATTTAAAAATTGGTGTAATATAGCTCCGTTTCCATAATGACGGAAACGAAGTGGAATTTAAAGAATAATTAAAAATAATAAATAATGGTAATGAAATGGAATATATACAGTTTATTAGAAAGTTATTGGGAATACCGTCAGGTCCAGTACTATTACTATTTTTTAAAGAGAGAATAGAGTTAAATATTTCAGACAGAGATATATTAAGTGGCATATGTGTAACTTCTTGGTGAGAGTGAAAATTTGGCATTTGAGTTGTTGTATCATTATTATAAACAGTTGAAAAGAAATTAGCAAATAAATTCACACATTCTGCGCCATTGCTACTCATAATACTATTATAATGCATCACTTCGGGAAAGTTTACATCGCGGTTATTAGTTTTTACAAAATTCCAAAAACAATTTGGGTTGCTAGTTATGCTATTATTAACAGAGTCGATATAATGCCTGTAAAGTGAATCTCTTATGTTATTACATTTAGTTCTCAATACTTGAAATTGTTGATAATTATTAGAATTTTTGCATTCTTTATACTTTTTATGCGCAATTTTTTTAAGATGAATTACTTGAATAAGTTCTTTATTGAACCAGTGAGGAAATTTAGAACACTTTTTACGTTTAACAGGAATATACCGATCTATAGCATCATATAATAGTGAATAAAACGTATCAACAAGACTATCTATATGTATAACATTCGTATCCAAAATAGACCACCAGTCTAAAGAGCCTAAATAATAATTGATAGCATCATAATTGGCACGATCAAAATCATAAACAAATTCCTCGTATGTAAGCTGACTGTATGATTCATTAATGTTATAAGTTATAAGATAAGGAATATGATGATGTTTGATTTCAAGTAAAAGATCAACGGCATGTTGTACTGAAAATCCTTCGTCTGCAAATATCAAATCTAAAAATACATTATTTTCATTAGAAATATTACAAATTTGCGAGAGATTATGATAGCTGTATCGGTTAATTAAAAGCTGAGCTTCCGGCGAGGACGTAGTGTCCAGTTCTTGATCACAGTTGTTATTATACCATATCACCTTGGGTAAGTTATAATCCCCACATATAATCAGTTTACTGGTATTATAAGTGTCTGCTATATTATCAACTGTATCACAATGAAATGCAAATTTATCCATAGGCGAATTAGGTGGAAAATAGACTGCTCCTATTACAAATTTAGCACTATTAATTGAAATATGAACAAACAACTGCTCAACAATATTATTGTCAATATTAATAATACTACTCCCGAATTGTTTTTTGACGGCAATTAAAACACCACCACCCCGCGATTTACTGCTGTTAATATTATTACGATCTGTCCTAAAAATATTAAAATTATGAAATTTTAATTCAAAATTCTGAATATTGCTGTCCAGCCAGGTTTCAATTATAATAATTATATCAAACATGCAACTGTTAACATTTTGCATCAAAAAATCTAATTTAGTGCGTATGCCGCCTGCGTTTTGGAAGAATATATTCAGTTTTTTGATTTATTAGTCTTTTCTGAATGTGAATTTGTTGACAATTGAACCACTTTGGGACATCCGTGAACATATTTGATGACCAGATCTTCTTCGCCATTTTTTCTTCTTTCATCAAATTCCTTCTTACAAGCGTTAAATTCATCTCTCTGCATTATTGTTCGATCAAAACCAAATTTAATTGTATTATCTTTCAAGTGCTTCGTTTTTCTTATAATTGATTTCACCAATTCATTGTTATCCAGAATCGCTTTTAAGGGTCTTGATTTTGTATTTTTTGATCCCATCCGGAATAATTTGACAGGTTTAAAGTCAATGTTGAGTGGTGTTAGCATATCTTTTAATGATTTGTTTAGGAGGTGGCAAGTGTATGGGAGGATACCGAGATACCTGAGTGAGGGTGGGTGTAGCAGGGAGCAAAGGGTGATAATGGCGAGGGCTAGGTGTGGGTCTGGAGAGAGGGGGAGAAAGAAATGGATGGGGGAGGAGTATATGAGATGTGGATTATGTCAGTGGAGGAAGGATACATGGAGGCATCTGGCAGAAGAGTATGAGGATGCGAATGAGGAATGCGTGGAAGTGAAAGGGAACAGAAGGGTTACAGAATGGATGAAAGAGGATGGGGCTGGGGTAAGGACGCTGGAGAAAGTCGGACGAGAGGCGAGGAGGAACGATTGTATTAGTTGTGTATAGATTTCTAGAATGGAGATATGTTTATGCCAATAAAAGTTGTTTTTTCATTTGTTACAAAGTAGTTTGAAAGAATTGTGTGCAAGAAAATAAAACATAATAAGATTTTGAGCGGCATCTCTGTCTTAGCCTCCTCTACAAAGATCCACGAGCCGCCTCTGATATATACTTATAAACATATTACATTTTACAGTGAATATACGTGTTAAATATGTTCAGTTTTATTTACAGCATTCATTTCCTCCGAATCAAAATCAGTTTTGATCTCAACCAGTGGAGCCTTAACCGTCACATTTTTAACTTAAATTAATTTAGTACGAGTATTTTTCTAAAAGAACCCAGATTCTATGAATACTTGCAAAAATTAAATACAAGTTTCCACCCCGCACCAAGTAATGCATCAAAACTAATCGCTTTATGCTATCTCTTTTTATACAACCTCTTCGACTATTAAATTAATATTTAAAACTTCCGCTTTTAGTCTAACAGCGATGAAACAATAAGTACAATTGAGCTAACAAGGACACTAATCAATAAACGTTTAGGAGTTATTTGGGTTTAAAATAACTCCGTAAGTAAATGTTAATTTCCCAACAACAACAAATCTTATTTTATTGTTTATTATTAAACCATTAATACCTCTGTAAATTACAATTTGAATCATTAAAATCAATTTAACCATTAAAAAATTTCTGCGGCAATATTTATTATTGTAGGATTTTTACAGCACTTTTATTTCAAAAGATTAAAGGTTTATATGTTTAGCGGTCATTTAATGCTTACATTGTCAAAATTATCCCTTAGAATTGCTATTTAGAAGCTTTTAAACATTTTTCGTTCGGATTTTCGCGCTTTGTCGCCATCTATTGGACGGTGGCTGAACTGCTAAGTGATGTTTTTGAACAGCGCCAAAATGCTCGAACTTTATACTTATTGTCAAAGTGTTAATGTTTAGCAATGGGCTGTGCATGAAACGGTAGACGATTTAATTTTTAATCGAATGGTGTATAAAATAGCTAAGGAAATTTAGCGGTTTTTCTGTAATTTGCGAATGAAAATTAAGGACGACACACTTACCGACATTTACAGCTCACTGTAACATAAAAATTCAATAAAGAAGAATTTGCTGTATTCTTCAATCAAATACGGGTTACAATACTTATTCCTGATTAATCATTCAACTATTTATATTGTTAATGCATTACAATACAAGAAATATACGAGAAATCATAATCTAGGTAGAGGGCTCTATCTGTTACCGAGGGGATAAACTACTTAATAATTTGTGTATGTAATAATTGTTGTAATAATAAAATAATATTTAAAAACGTAAAAAGAATGTTGTCTCATGATTAAATAAATTCACTTGTGGGTATTTACGTACTTAAATTGCAGAAACAATATTTTATAATATACACGCCTAATCCCAAGCAACCCGATATACTCATAACTCTAATTAATTTATTATTAAAAACTTCTAATTTTATACGTAACCGGGACAAAACCATAAGTGTAATCGTGAGTAAAGCTTCAGAAATAGTGTGAATATTTAAGTATTTAAATTGCGGAAACAATGGTATTATATAAACGCCTACTTGCAGGCAACCCAATATAGAATAACTAATATTAATTTATTAATAAAAACTTCCAATTTTAAACATAATATGGGCACAAGTATAAGTGTAGTGCTTGGTAACGCTTTAAAACTATTACAGTTATAGTTTTGTCCTTGTTACGTTTACAATTGGAAGTTTTAAATAATAAATCACTATTAGTTACACGTGTATTAGGTTGCCAGTAAGTAGGCGTTTATATAATATAATTATTCTGCAATGTAAATACTTAAATATTGCCGCTATTTTTGAAGCTTTACTAAGGATTATACTTATGGTTTTGTCCCTGTTACGTTTAGAATTGGAAGTTTTTAATAATAAATTAATATTAGGTATGGGTGTATTGCGTTGTGTGTTGGCGTTTATGTAATATAATTATTTCTGCAATTTAAATACTTAAATATTCGCACTATTTTTGAAGCTTTACTAAGGATTACACTTATGGTTTTGTCACTGTCACGTTTAAAATTGGAAGTTTTTAATAATAAATTAATAGTACTTATGCGTAAATCGGGTTGCCTGTGATTAGGCGGATATATTATAATGTATTGTTTCTGCAATTTAAATTCGAAAATATCTACAAGTAAATTTATTTTATTATAAGATAACATTCTTCTTAAGTTTTTAAATATTCTTTCATTATTAAAACAATTATTAAATCCACAAATGAAAATGTAGTTTAGCCCCACGATAACAGAGGGTACCCTCTATGAAGATTAAGATTCCTCATATATTTCTCTTATTGTAATGCATTAATAATATAAAAAGTTGAATGAATAATCAGTAATAAGTATTGGGACCCGTATTTAATTGAAGAATATAGCAAATTGTTGTGCATTTAGTTTGTAAGTTACAGTGAACTGTAAATGTCGGTAAGTGTGTCGTGCTTAATTTTCATTCGCAAATTACAAGAAAACCGCTAAATTGCCTCAGCTATTTTATACTCCGTTCGATTCGAAATTAAATCGTCTATCGTTTCGTGTGCAACGCATTGCTGAATATTAACATTTTGATTATAGGTATAAAGTTCGAGCATTTTGGCGCTGTTCAAAAACATCACTTAGTAGTTCGGCCATCGTCGAATAGATGGCGACGAGGCGTGGAAATTCGAACGTAAAATGTTTAAAAGCTTTTAAAAAGTAATTCTGAGGGATAATTTTGATAATTTTAAAGTTAAATCACTTAAAAACTTGTAACCCTTTAATATTTTTCAAATAAACGTGCCGTAAATATCCTGGAATAATAAGTCATGTCGCAATTCTACATTCATTTTAACGGTAATTTATGGAGGGATTAAAGGTTTAATAACAAACAATGAAATAAGGTTTGTTGAATTTAAGAACATCCAATTTGGTTGAAAAGTCGCCGAGTTATGTGCGAAAAACCTCAAAATGCACACCCATAACTTGGTGCCAAATCGTCGTAGGAACTTTGTTCTTTGAGTCCTGCATAGGGAATTGATCAAATTTTAAAGCCTTTATGTTGGATCGAGTTGACAATGTTTTTCCAACTCCGTACACATCGTCAAAGTTGGACATGGTTTACTCTTTGACTATATACTATTGGACTGCTAGCGCCGCTTTATGTGTGTCTCCAAGCAACGGTGGCGCGGCGGGACCCTAAATGGTTGCGGTATGTTACTAAATTGGTAGCTATTTTGTGTCTATGACATATGACTCTATGAGCTCGCATTGCATATTGTGATACCCTGCAATTTATTCACACCTTTGATTATATAAACATTTATATTGTCAAATATTCACACTTTGTCAAAATATTGCTATGCGAAAGGCTGCAATACGTCCACGTATATATACCAATGCGGTTATAATAGTCGTCAGCTGATATACACGTCAGTTGACTTTTGACTTATAACCTAAAATTCTATATTAGATTTCCATCAAATCCGGAACTTCGCAAATTATGGTTGATGCTTTGCTTGTAAAGAACAGGCAGGAAAGTGGACCCGAGTTGCCGAAATATGTTAGCATTTGCATTCTCCGCGTTGCTGATGAATACATCGAGAAATATTTGTTTTGCTTTCCGGTTTTTAAATTACGCTCCATTTTCGGCTCTGGGGCGGGACTTATATCGGGCTCCAGCTTGTGGACAACTTTTGGAGCAGTGATCATATGGAAAATGGAGGGGGACTAGCAGTCCAATAGTATATAGTCAAAGGGTTTACTGCAAAAACATTTTTTTCACAGGGTTTATAGAGGGAGGCGGAAGGGTTTACGCTTAAGTTCGCATGCATGACTTTAAAGAAGACACTTCAAAGTTTTCGGCCCTCAAAGATTCATCACAATCGATTAAAAATACGCCGAGTTATGACGGTATGAAAATGGTCGAAATTTCACGAATTTCATGTGAAAAATTTTTTTTTCGCCTGTGTATTCAAATGAAATATCCATGTTCAGTTGTACCTGTCAGTACATTAATACATTATTAGTGCCACGCGAAATGTTGGCAATAAAGTAATGTATTCAGTGAAAAATGTTAAATTTTACTGACGCTTGAAGAAAAACCAATATTTTAATGATTAAGGTATGTAAGTAATGCGTTACGATCATTTGTAAAGCTATACATGTATCACTTTCTGAAAAAAAATAATTTTGTGTCTGTCGGTGTGCGTGTGTGTGTGTGTGTCCTACTGTGTGCGCTGTATCTCAAAAACTAATAGAGCAATTGATATGAAACTTTGAACATAAGTTCTATTTAATAATCCGAAGAAATGAAAAGCTTTTGGTTAAATTTCGTACACCGGAAGTGGGTGTTGACCTTAACTGTTTTTTGTTTTTTGCCAATATTTTCTTTAATATGAAAAATATCACAAAAACATTTAAACAAATATTGAAGACAACAAAGAATTGAGCTTATTTCGTTTGAAAACATTTATCATAAAATCATTTTTATTCGAGAAAAAAATTTATTATTATTTTTTTAATTTTTGGTTTATAATAATAAAACGATAATAGTTACAGCAAATTTAGGTGTATAATAATTGTAGAGAATGCTAAAATGAACAACTTATAAAGAATAAGTTTTTTTCAAAATCCCTTTAGTTTTTGAGTAAACTGAGTTTTTGAATTTGAAGTATAATGTTTCCACCTTTCATAATTTTGACGTTTTAAACGTCAGTTTCATCCGAGTTTATACAACGGTCGATGTACATTTAAAATATGATTTCAATTGAAAATAAACCATTAAAACGTAAATATAAATGGCTATGATACCATCAAGTCGGAGAAAGTTACATGATGGCCACATCACGATTTTTTTAATATTTTTTCGTGCCACCAACATTATTAAAAGACTCAATTGATTCTTGTTGATCTAAAATATAAGATTGTTGTACGTGAAATTTCCACATAATCGTAATTTGGAATGCGTTTTGATTAAATTTGTAAGTTTTCAAATAGGTGGAAATTGTTTTTTACATTTTTTTGAGCCACCAAAATGTTTACAACTTTCACAATTTTGCTCTTTGTTCACATGAAATTATCCTAAAATTTATAAAGGTGTTTCTTAAAGTTTTTACTGAATTACATGAGATTATTGATAAACATGGCAGCTCGTGAATGCTATGTTGCCAAATGTGCATTTCTTTTAAATGGCTCCTAGTGGCCTTTGAGGCTATGAACATCGCCACGTGTAGATTATCCGCCAATTGATACACACCTGATATACTGTAAGTAAATCTGCGAAGTTTCAAATCGTTGGCATTTTTTTTTTCAGCTCTCCAAAATTATTTGAATTATTACAACTTTAAGCTCTTCTGACATAAAATTATCCAAACATGTAGGGATAATACATTCTCCTAAACTGTTTCCTAACTATTTAACAATTTTCGATTCGCACATATAAGAATTACACTAATTACATTTTCTCAATAACTTACATGTTCGAACCCCAATACCAATAACTATGATTACGTTATTATAAATGGTTGAACTATAGTTGCAATTGCAAGTATAATTTCGTTAGACTCGTGCAGCGCATTTATGATAATCGATTATTTGATAATAAAAAAAAACGAATGTCTATCCAAAGTAAGGGCAATTTATAGAATTCAATATCGTCAATTTATTCCATGACGCCATTGCAAATGGCATCATTACATTCGCATCAATTCCATTCAATAAGCGTTTGCTGCTATAAGCTTAATGTACTATACGAAATTAATACTTCCTAACCTACACTATTCTTGATGGAATATATATTTCATAGATTTATTTAAACTGATGCAATTATTTCGTTCTACATTATTTTGAAAAATGGTGATGTGGCCATCATGTTACTTTCTCTGATTTGATGGTATCATAGCCATTTATATTTACGTTTTCATGGTTTAATTTCAATTGAAATCATATTTTAAATGTACATCGAGCGTTGTGTAAACTCGGATGAAACTGACGTTTAAAACGTCAAAATTATGAAAGATGGAAAAATTATTACTTCAAACTCAAAAACTCAGTTTACACAAAAACTAAAGGGATTTAGGGATTAAAAAAAAACTTATTCTTTATAAGTTGTTCATTTTAGCATTCCCTACAATTATTATTAACATAAATTTGCTGTAACTATTATCGTTTTATAATTATAAGCCAAAAATTAAAAGAAAATAATAATTTTTTTTCTCGAATAAAAATGATTTTATGAAAAATGTTTTCAAGTAAAAGATGTTCATTTATTTGTTGTCTTCAAAGTTTGTTTAAATGTTTTTGTGATATGTTTCATATTTAAGAAAATATTGGCAAAAAACAAAAAATAGTTAAGGTAAACGCCCGGTGTATGAAATTTTACCAAAAGCTTTTTAGTTCTTCAGATTATCAAATAAGATGGATGTCCTTAAACGTTAAACGTCGTATAAACCCAGCATAACTGTCAAATCGAAGAAAGTAACATGATGGCCACGTAACAATTTTTTTGAACAAAATTTTATCACTTAAACTTCGTACATAGGTTTCCAAAGTTCAATGCGCGAGAGAGCTAATACTGGTACATAATTGTTGATAGTATTACATAACTGTATAGTACCCTCATGCCCTATCCTAGCCCACTCATGTAATAACCGCATTCGTGAACTTGAACGGTTGCCAGGTGCACGGCCAGGTGTATGCAGATAAAATTGTGCTCGATTGCCCTCATATGTTGTTATCACTCAACCATAATATTAAAATTATTTTAATTATGGCCGTGGAGTGAGACCGTTTTTAAATGTTTAAAGGTCCCATGTTTTGTAACTCGAGTGGTAACACATTCCGCAATGCAGTCGTAATTTGAACTACTTTAATAAATTACAGTAATCGGAATGTAAGATTTATATGGATTAAGGTTGTGCAGGGTGTTATATCAACACTTAAAAAATATGTTAATTATATTTTTTATTACATTTTCTACAGATTTTATAAAAAAAACTATGTTCCAATAGTAATAGTATATTACATACCGAGCGGGGAAGTGTTCTGTTACAGCCGAACGTCAAGGTAAGCTACAGACGCGAGGCTCCCGTGAGTTCCCCCGAGGTATGTATACGATTTTACTCACAATCTACTATTAGTAACAAAAGATAAGTTTCAAATAATATTAATTGTTTTACTTTGGTTTAATAAACGACCTTTTGTTGATTAATGCCGGACGCATGAATTCACTTACAGCTCAATGGCGACGTTTTAGGCAACACAACGTGCACGGAGGAAAGGTTGTAATTTATTCTATTATTACTTTGCAAAACGAATATCACGGAAGAAACAGCGAGAGTAGAATGTATGTTTTATTCCCGGCGAAAAAGAGCCGCTTCTCTCGATGTATTAATTCGGTGTGTATTTTTAATTGGCTCGATCGATGCCTTACAGAAAAAACGGGAAACAAATGTATACATAATATTAAATTTCGAAAAACATTTAGGCAAGTATGAAGCATATTATAAGCTTACATTAATTACAACTTACCTGAAAAAAGTTTGTTTATCACACCCTTAGCAACTTCGCTTATTTCTGGAGGTGTGTAAGTAATATTCTAGATTTAATATGTTTTAAAATTAACTATTGGTATAATTTACCAAAATGACAGGGACACATGCTAGTCAGGAAAGTACTTTCCCAGGCCGGGAACGAGTCGCTTCCTGACTGTTTAAAAGGGTTCAAATGCGCAGATTACCAACCGATTGTGAGTAAAATTGATTTAACCCTAACACATTTATATTATGAAACTGTTCAAAGCAGCAATGTCAAGGAGATTTATAAATATTCGATAGGTTAATGAGTAGTTCGGTGGGAACAAGTATATAAAAGTCCAGAATACAGAAGTATGAAATTTTATAATTTCTTGCCGAAGAACATAAAAACATAGACGAATTTTAATATTTTCAAAAGAAGGCTGGTTGATTTGCTGCTAAAAATTGAGCCATATAACTTACATGAGTTTTTCATGTACAAGTTCGATTGACTTTTCCACACTTAAGTTTAATTAATTTTCTATTGGCGCTGTTTTTATTTTAAGTATGTATTACTGTATATTTTAATAGGAATAAAGATGATTATTCATTTATTTATTTATTTATATTGGCATTATCGATAGCTCCATTGGTAGTATTATAAGAGGGTCTCAAATCTGCTTTTTCGACAGAGACTGATTTACCTTCATGTTGAGTAGGTACAACATGGACCAGTTTGTTTTTCTTTGATACGTAAGGACCCAAAGTGATTTTTCCAGATAAACTCAGAGGAATATATAACTCTACCTAGAAACGATTATTTATTTTGCAGTGTTTGGTTTCTTTTTCGTACAGCCCCAAGTAAGCTTGTGTTTTTGGAGAGAAGACATTCTGCTAATGATGTGGATATAAAAAAGTTACCGGTAGTGAGATCTAGACCAGTATCAAATAAGGGTGAGATTAAATCAACTATTCGAAAACCTTGATTTCTTTCTGGCTGCTCTTCTGGTTGTTTATTAGTGAAAATCTGCAAATTATAGAGATAAGTTGTCTTGAAGTCACATCGGGCCCGATGATGCTGGTTTAGAGCTCATGTATTGTCTGAAGGGACATTTTCCACGAAGCCAACAGCTGCTCATCTATACTCTTCTATACAAACACCAGATGGCACATTTGTCTTTTTAATAATAATAACAATAAATTGTCTTTACTGCAAGAGAAAAGAAAAATAAAAGTACAAGAAATATCATGGCAGAGTAGGCGAAGTTCAGTGAGGTAGTAACCTTTATTGACTAAATTCTCTATTCGTTTATTGGAAACATTGAGTTTTCATTAAAAATAAATAATCCTTTAAGTCTGTACAAGCATGATGTTATTTTGTAAGAAATTACAGCTTTGTTTTTTCTTTTAACAGACTTTAAGACAATAGCTTCGATTAAAAGGGGAAGTTTTCAACTCTCAAGGTCCCAGTTTTCAAAAGTCATTCAACAGAATTTAATGACTTGTATTGACGAAGCTTCCTTGATCCATTCACCTTTTATTTTTATTTACGTAATTCTCTGCTTAATTTCGTAATATTCTCACTCGTTCCCTTTCCAAGTTGCAGTTCATCGAAGTTTTTTCTTTCCGCTCTCTGGCTTTTTCAGGCTAGGTGTCATTGTCATTCCTGAATGAGTTATCAGAACTGCTCTCCATGTCATGATCTGAACAGTCTCTATCACTAAACAATGTACCTTCGTTACTTGTAATTTGAAAAGATAGATATTGAATGCTAAAACACAAAATCGGAGATATTGGATTGTTAAAAGCAGAATATTACTACGCACATCATTCAATATCGAATATTACTACGCACATCATTCAATATCGTTAAGAGTAAGAATAAACTTTCCTCTTTTATTATAAAACAATGTTTTCCAAAGAAACTACTTTTATTATAACTAAACTCAATAAGCACTATTTTAATGGCAGTAGATGTTCATTAAAAAAAACCTCGAGTGTGCCATGATTTTTTATTTTTAAAAATGTAAGTTGGCACACGTGAGGAATTGACGTACAAAATGTCACAATTATTCCGTGGTCGCAATGGTTTATAGCAACCAGCAAAAAAGCGTTACTAGTTGAAAGTTATTTCCGAAATGGGACTAAAGTGCACGGAAAATGTGTGTTTTCATTCGACGCGCCTTTGGCTGAGTTTCTGGAAGAATTTCCTAAAGGAATACCTTATCATGATCTGTTATGTCTCTGTAAACCAGGAAGTGGTAGACCATTCAAACGTACCCATGATGCTATTAAAACAGCCCAAGAAATTTTGGAAGATGAACCTACGATTTCTCCGCGTCGTTTGTCACAGCAAATGAATTTATCGGTTACACAAGTAACATAACCTCAATATGTGTTACCAACTTAAATTTAAAAAAATAAAAAATCATGGCACACTCGAGGTTTTTTTTTAATAAACATATTTTACTACTACAGAAGATAGTAGAAGCAAGATAACCTGCATCCCTGGAGGAAACTAAAGGTCTTTTTTTATGTGCGCTTAAATCCCTTGTACTCCAAAACACCAACCAATATTGGAGGGTAGTTAAGTGATTTGGCAAAAAAATTCAGCACATGTTAAATACAATTACCTTAACAGTTTTTTGTTTTTTGCCAATATTTTCTTAAATATGAAAAATATCACAAAAACATTTAAACAAACATTGAAGACAACAAAGAAATGAACATCTTTTGCTTGAAAACATTTTTCATAAAATCATTTTTATTCGAGAAAAAAATTTATTATTATTTTTTAAATTTTTGGTTTATAATTATAAAACGATAATAGTAACAGCAAATTTATGAAAATGCTAAAATGAACAACTTCGAAATCCTTTTAGTTTTTGAGTAAACTGAGTTTTTGAATTTGAAGTATAATTTTTCCATCTTTCATAATTTTGACGTTTTAAACGTCAGTTTCATCTGAGTCTACAAAACGTTCGATGTACATTTAAAATATGATTTAAATTGAAAATAAACCATGAAAACGTATAAATGATACGATCAAGTCGGAAAAAGTAACATGATGGCCACATCACCATTTTTAAATTGGTTTACCAGATAAGTTTAGCACTGTGTTTCCTTGTAAAAATGTTTTCTAACATTCTCACTTTAATAATAACATTAACAGTTTAAAGTTTTCAAATAAAATTTTAAATAATTTTGAAGTTAATACATGTCAAAGAAATAAATGATCATAAACCAATTTTATATCAATAGTAGTACTATTAATGGCATGCAAATATCTTTCGTACCATACAATATCCCGCGTGGCATTAGCCAGATAATTACAGTGCAGCTAAAGTTTGCGCGGAGAGAGAAAGTATTCTTAGAGAACGAGATAACATATCTCCGTGTGGCCGCACCACCGAATTGAACATTAATTATCACTTCGTGACATTACGTTCAAGCAACACACGCTGCATATGAGTTTTCGGCGACCACTGTCTTTGTTCTTGTGCAATTATCTCAGTGATAGCGTGCATTCAGATTTCTACTGGAACATGGAGAATATTCAATTTAGAGTAAATTTTAAAAATTGATGCTTGTTGTCCATTGTTTTTATATTTTAAAAATTATTGGAGGGAAGTGCAACCTCAGAATTGCAATTGTCTCAAATTTCTGTGAAGGGCCGTTTTCAGATTTATATGGGATCATAAAGTACATTTAATTTTAAGTAAATTTTAAAAATTTCAGCTTGATAGCAATAGTTTTTATATTTTATATGCGGTTGAGGAGAAGTTCAGTCTCATAATTCATATTACAATTGTTCTTGTGTCATTATCTCAAAATTTCATAATATAATTGTGCAATTATCTCAAAGTACATTCAGTTTCTAGTAAATTTGAGAAATTTCGGTTAACAATGGCTTTTATATTTTATACACTATTGGAGAGAAGTGCAGCTTCAGAATTACAATTATCTCAAAATTCATACCGTAGTCTTTGATAAAATGGAAAAATTAATTACAAGCATATTCTATACAGGGTGTAGTGGAACAAAACGGAACATAGGATTTTCAATGTTAATTTCTTTATATTGGAATATTATCTTCCCTGATCATTTTAGAGGAAACATGTAAATACATTTTTTGTAGAGTAAAAATGTCTGCATACAGTCACGCTATTATTTATTTTTGTGCATTTATAAAAACCCGAAAAAATAATAAAATAAAAATGATAAGTTTCACGAAAATAATGGTTGCCATGAAATTAAATAAAAAATGATGCGCTGTTGATCTATTGGCTTCTGTCAAATTGATTGAATACTTTATATCTGTTTACAAGTTTTCTCATTAGAAATGTATTGTATTTAAGAAAAGGTGCAAATTGTGAAGTGGTGGCAGTTTTCGTGCGCAACTTAATTTTGTTTTATTATTTTTTCGGGTTTTTATAAATGCAAAAAAATAAATAACAGCGTGACTGCATGAAGACATGTTTACTCTACAAAAAATGTATTTACATGTTTACTCTAAAACGATCAGGGAAGATAATATTCCAATATAAAGAAATTAACGTTGAAAATCCTATGTTCCGTTTTGTTCCACTACACCCTGTAGATTTTTAGTAATGAAACAAGTCAATCAATAGTTTTACTAGTTTTTCCGGAACTTCTACTGAAACATTTTTGAGAGTGAAAAGTAAGAGATTTGCCAAGATTTTTTAATTCCCAAGAAAATCCCTTAATAGATTATCCTAAACTTTTACGAGTATATTCTATAGATTTATAGTAATAAAACAAGTGAATAATCCATAATTAGTTTTACTAGTTTTTCCGGAATTTTAACTCAAACATGTTTGAAAGTGCAAAACCATGGATTCACCTAGATTTTCTTAGTTTTCAAGAAAATCCCTAGTTGGATTGCCTTAAACTTTTACAAGCACATTCTATAGGTTTCTAGTAATAAAACAAGTGAATAATCCATAAATAATTTTACTAGTTTTTCCTGAATTTTAACTCAAACATTTTTGAATGTGTAAAACTAAGGATTCGCCTAGATTTTCTTAGTTTCCAAGAAAATCCCTTAATGGATTACATTAAACTTTTACAAGTACATTCTATGGGTTTCTAGTAATAAAACGAGTGAATAATTCATAAATAATTTTACTTGTTTTTCCGGAATTTCAACTCAAACATTTATGAAAGTGCAAAACCATGAATTCGTCTAGATTTTCTTAGTTTCCAAGAAAATCCCTTGATGGATTATCTTAAACTTTTACAAGCACATTCTATAGGTTTCTAATAATAAAACAAGTGAATAATCCATAAATAATTTCACTAGTTTTCCCGGAATTTCCACTCAAACATTTTTGGAAATGCAAAAGTAAGGATTCGCCTAGATTTTCTTAATTTCCAAGAAAATCCATTGATGGATTACCTTAAACTTTTACAAGCACATTCTATAGGTTTCTAGTAATAAAACAAGTGAATAATCCATAAATAATTTCACTAGTTTTTCCGGAATTTTAACTCAAACATTTTTGAAAGTGTAAAACTAAGGATTCGCCTAGATTTTCTCAGTTTCCAAGAAAATCCCGTGATGGATTATCTTAAACTTTTACAAGCTCATTCTATAGGTTTCTAATAATAAAACAAGTGAATAATCCATAAATAATTTCACTAGTTTTCCCGGAACTTCAACTCAAACATTTTTGAAAGTGCAGAACTATGGATTTGCCTAAATTTTCTTAGTTTCCAAGAAAATCCCTAGTTGGATTGCCTTAAATTTTTACAAGCACATTCTATATGTTTCTAGTAATAAAACAAGTGAATAATCCATAAATAGTTTGATTAGTTTTTCTGGAAGTTCAACTCAAACATTTTTGAAAGTGCAAAACTATGGATTGTCCTAGATTTTCTTAATTTCTAAGAAAATCCCCTGATGGATTTCCTTAAACTTTTACAAGTACATTCTATAGGTTTGTAGTAATAGAACAAGTGAATAATCCATAAATAATTTTACAAGTTTTTTCCGGAATTTCAACTCAAACATTTTTGAAAATGCAAAACTATGGATTCGTCAATATTTTCTTAGTTTCCTAGAAAATCCCTTGATGGATTACCCTAAACTTTTACAAGTACATTCTATTGGTTTCTAGTAATAAAACAAGTGAATAATCCATAAATAATTTTACTAGTTTTTTCCGGAATTTCAACTCAAACATTTTTGAAAATGCAAAACTATGGATTCGCCAAGATTTTCTTAGTTTCCAAGAAAATCCCTTGATGGATTATCTTAAACTTTTACAAGTACATTCTATTGGTTTCTAGAAATAAAACAAGTGAGTAATACATAAATAATTTTACTAGTTTTTTCCGGAATTTCAACTCAAACATTTTTGAAAGTGCAAAACTACGGATTTGCCAAGATTTTCTTAGTTTCCTAGAAAATCCCTTGATGGATTACCTTAAACTTTTACAAGCACAATCTATATATTTCTAGTAATAAAACAAGTGAATAATCCATAAATAATTTCACTAGTTTTTCCGGAATTTCAACTCAAACATTTTTGAAAGTGCAAAACTATGGATTCGCCTAGATTTTCTTAATTTCTAAGAAAATCCCCTGATGGATTACCTTAAATTTTCACAAGTACGTTCTATAGGTTTTTAGTAATAAAACAAGTGAATAATCCATAAATAATTTTACTAGTTTTTCCGAAATTTCAACTCAAACATTTTTTAAAATGCAAAACTATGGATTCGCCAAGATTTTCTTAGTTTCCAAGAAAATCCCTTGATGGATTACATTAAACTTTTACAAGTACATTCTATAGGTTTTCAGTAATAAAACAAGTAAATAATCCATATATAGTTTTACTAGTTTTTTATAAAGATCATAAAATTTGTGAAATTTCGACCATTTTCAAACCGCCATAACTCGGTGTATTTTCAATCGATTTTGATGAATCTTCGAGGGCGAAAAACTTTGAAGTTTCTTCTTATAAGTCATGCATGCGAACTTAAGCGTAACTCCTTGCGCCCCCATCTAGCACCCCTATGAAAAAAAATGTTTTTTCAGAAAACTATGTCCAACTTTGACGATGTCTATGGAGTTGGAAAATTTTTGTCGACTCGATCCATCGTAAAGGCATTAAAATTTGATCAATTCCCTATGCAGGACTCGAAGAACGAAGTTCCTACGACGATTAGGTACCAAGTTATGGGTGTTTGAAAAAAAGTGCATTTTGAAGTTTTTCGCACATAACTCGGCGACTTTTCAACCAAATTTGATGATTATTTCGGGAAGAAATCCCATTTCGGCCCTACTTTAAGAGGGTGAACACAGATTGAAATGATCCCTCGTCGAACCCTTCAACCCCGAACAAAAAAAAAACACGTTTTTGGGCAAAAAACGTCCTACTTTGGCAACGTGTACCGAGTTGGATAAAATGTGTCGACTCGATCCAGCAAAAGGGCATTTGGACGTTTTTTGCCCAAAAATTGGTTTTTCTTGTTCGGGAGTTGAAGGGTTCGAAAAGGGATCATTCCAATCTGAGTTCACTCCCTTAAAGTAGAGCCAAAATGGGATTTTTTCCCGAAACAATCATCAAATTTGTTTGAAAAGTAACTGAGTTTCTGTGCGAGAAACCTCAAAATGCACTTTTTTTCCAAACACCCATAACTTGGTGCCAAATCGTCGTAGGAACTTCGTTCTTTCAGTCCTGCATAGGGAATTGATCAAATTTTATTGCCTTTATAGTGGATCGAGCCGATAACATTTTTACAACTCTGTAAACATCGTCAAAGTTGGACATGGTTTCAAGAAAAAACTTATGAGTTATGGCGGTTTGAAAATGGTCGAAATTTCATGAATTTCAAGTGTTTCATTTAATTTTCCTTCAATATACCGGGTGACCCAGGGTTCTGTAAAAGCCCCATAACGTATTTGCTATTTGAGATATCGACTTTTAGTTTTCTTGAACTGGTACCCACACTTATTCTACATATTTTAAAAATATGTATGTTTTTGTACAGGGTGTCCCAATATACATAACAGACCAAAGTTATGTTTTTTTAAATGGAACACCCTATATATTATACTTTATTTTCAACCCTCTTAATAAGCTAATAAAAATAGTATAAGATAGTAAAGGTCTATTATGGACGATTGGTTAGTTATGGGCAAATTTGTAGCAAAAACAAGGACACATTGCAAAAATTGCAGAAGTGCTCCTAGCAAAGCCATCGTCATTTTTTATACACTGAAGAATTTTCCACATCATGAAGAATTATACAAATCGGCTTTGGTTCTTTTTTATTGATCCTGCTATACAGGGTGTCAACATACGCAAAATATTGGATAACTATTTTTTTTCAAATGGAACACCCTATATATCTTGCCACCAGTGCATGGAATTTTTAATAAGCTTTCCAATGATGTACAATTTGTATAATGAAATATTAAGGATTCTTGAGATTTATCCATAAAAACATTTTTCTTTTGTCGCCTCCTGCTCACTTTTGGATTTTCAGCCAAAACTATGCATTTCTGAAAAAATAATAGGAGACCAAAGTTATAGAGCGGAAAATTTTCGATCGACATAGGTCTTTCGACTTTTCCAATAATGCGTACATTGCCCGCCAGAGTGCCCAAAATCGTGACCGTATATGCATTTTAGCGTTTTTCTCAAATTTTTTGTTAATTAATTGCACTATACTTTATTTTCCACGTCCTCTAGCAGAAAACTGGGTAATTATAGAATTATTCAAATGACCTACATCGATTGAAAAAAATTCCGCTCTACAACTCTTAAAAGAAGCAATTTTTGCCCAAAATGCATCGTTTTCGCTAAAAATACAAAAAACCATTGAAAAACGCAAAAATTAATACATACATTTTCAATTTGCATTTTAGGGAAAACTATGCATTTTTGGCAAAAATTGCTTCTATTAAGAGTTGTAGAGCGGAACATTTTCAATCGATATGGTCCATTTTAATTTCCCTATAATTTCCCGTTTTTCCGCTAGAGGGTGCGGAAAATAAAGTATAGTGCAATTTATTAATAAAAAAATTGAAGAGAAAACGCTAAAATGCATATACGGTCACGATTTTGCGCGCTCTGGCGGGTAATGCAGGCATTATCTTAAAAGTTGAAAGAACCACATCGATCGGAAATTTTTCGCTCTACAACTTTGGTCTCTTATAATTTTTCATGAAAATGTATAGTTTTGTCTGAAAATCCAAAAATCAGCGGAAGGTGGCAAAAGAAATATGTTTTTATTGATAAATCGCAAGAATCCTTAATATTTTGTTATACAAACTGTATATCATTGGAAAGCTTATTATAAATGCCATAGATTGGTGGCAACTTATATAGGGTGTTCCATTTGAAAAAAAATAGTTATCCATTGTTTTGCCTATGTTGACACCCTGTATATCACTATGATTAAAAGAGAACCAAAGCTGATGTGTATTATTCTTTATGATGTGGGAAATTTTCTAGTGTATAAATAATGATGCTATCTTTGCTAGGAACGCTTCTGCAATGTTTTCAATGTGTACATGTTTTTGCCACAAATTTGCCCATAACTAGCCAATCGTCCATAATAGACCCATACTATCTTATACTATTTTTATCAGCTTCTCAAGAGGGTTGAAAATAAAGTATAAAATATAGGGTATTCCATTTAAAAAAACATAACTTTGTTCCGTTATGTATATTGGGACACCCTGTACAAAAACATACATATTTTTAAAATATGTAGAATAAGTGTGGGTACCATTTCAAGAAAACTAGAAGTCGATATCTCAAATAGCAAACAAGTTATGGGGCTTTTACAGATCCCTGGGTCACCCGGTATATATTAAAAAAAATCAGCTTGATGGAAATTGTTTTCATATTTTATAGACGGTTGGGAAGTTCAGCCTCAGAATTGCAATTATTATTGCTTTGTTGCGCAATTATTATTGCTTTGTCTCAAAATCCGGTGAATAGGTGTTTTCAGATTTTTGTTAGACCACAGAGTAAATTTAATTTTGAGTAAAATTTAGAAATATAAGCTTGTTGGCAATTGCTTTTATAATGTATAAACAATTTGGGAGAAGTGCAGCTTCAAAATTGCAATTAACTTTGTTCTTATGCGATTTTCTTAAAATTCAGAGAAGGTAAAAATCTAAAAAAAACACAGATTTTTACTTCTAGGGTCCTCATATTAAATATAAAACAATTAACGCTACGCTTGTGTGTTATAAAATCGATCAGAGACACAAGCCCAGAAAGAAGTTAGAAGGTAGAGAAAATTTCAAAATTAATAAAATTTGCCCGAGTCAAATTTGCTGTCCCTCCATCCTAATTTGGAGGGAAAATTTTAGTTGTTTACCGAAGGCTGGCTTATTGCAGTCATATGTAAGATCGACAGCACTATTTTACAACACATGCGTTTTAAAGCGCAAGCCACGTGTGTTATGGCAGTGCATACGAATGATAGATTGATTGGGAGCTTTAAAGGGTAGATCTAGTTTTCCTGAATTAATTAAATTATAAACGCATATTTAACGATTGGATGTTCATACTTTAAGGACCTCGTGAATACCCAAGAAGCATGGTACAACTTTTTAGAATTAAAATAAGCTGCTTAGAATTTTTGAAAGAATATCGTCACGTGTAGATTATCCGCCAATTTATACACACCCGGTATAAAACAATGTATAATGTTCAGTCTAGACTTACCATTCGCAGCACGAGTATTTCATTCAGCCTTGATAGTTTTAAAAACTTCAGATTGAATGGAAGCACAATCGCTAAAGATAGATATGTGCTTCTATTTGTTGGACATTTTCAATTTATTTAAAAGACGCGCCGCTGAGTGTTAGAGCTGTCCCAAAATGTCGTGACACCTGGAAGTAATGTTTGCGCAGAGTGAGAAAGTATTCGGAGAGAACGCGATAACAAATCTACGCATTAAAGATGAAGCATCACTTCGCGACCGATTATGTGTCTATATTTACATTATGTTCACTCGGAGCGCCCACTGAATAATGATGAGATTCCGGCGTCCCCTTTCTTAAAATTCAAGATGTTCTTTGCGCAATTTGTCACGTCATTTTGGGACGGTTATACTTTCGTCAAGGTGACAAATAGGGCGGCAACGGTTAGCATCAAATTTACTATACCGAATAGGTTTGAAATTATATTTAACTAATCCCATACACAAACAAAAATGTTTTTAATTGCTAGAAATGCTCATCATTCGATTTACAGTCCTATTTAATAATTTATATGAGTACAGTATATTTTCTTTTGAAAAACTGTGGCTTTATTTCCATCGTGTTAAAACCCATTGTTTTACTTCAAAATAATCCTTTTCTAACACAAAGTGATTTAAATTCCCTGAAAACTTTAGATAATCTAAGTATTGCATTACGAGCAGCCATTACTTGAGCGTCGGCGCTCATATTTTATTAAGCAGGTCCACCACTTGCGCCCCTTGTCCCTCCAGGTGCACGAAAAAGTGCGTAAAGAGGTAATTTGGAGGGATAAAAAATTCATTCACGCAACCGACACGTCCGTCCGCCTCTCGTCCGCCGTTACACGTAATATTTCCACGCCGTTTTCCCCGTAATAACTTAACCGTATCGATTATTTCAGGTGGTGGGGGCCCCGACAACAATGCCCCATTGTGGGGGCTGCCTTCGCTCAAATTTAACTCTTTCATTAATATTTCTACCTTGAGTCGCATTCCACGGAAAGCGGAAAACGGACAATAAAAATAATAACGCGAATCGGAATTTTCGAGGCCCCAAAAAAAGAGCGCCCATTTCTCTCGCGGAAAATTCGATAGAGGCGCGCGCGTTTCACTTCTACCCGTGTGCGCGTACTGTTTTCCACGAAAGGGATTTTTTTTAAACACAACAATGAGGAAATGTTGAGTAAGTACATTATTTGTTATTCAGGTCATGTTTATTACCCTGTAACTGTGCAAAAAATTAAAAATTGACCTCAAAATTATTCTGGCATAACATGTGAAAGTGATTTCAATTTCAAACAATTTTGCATATTTATTATAATTTTTTTTAAACTTCTACAGATGAAAACTCAAATTGTAATAATTTTGTTGACTCGAAAAGAAAAAAAACATTTGTTACCCACTTGAATCTTCTCAAAATCACTCAATATTAGTTCAAAATTGATTTTGTGAAAAATTACAATACATTCCGTTGATAGCGTTTCTGATATTTCATGCAAACACGGTGTACATTTATGAAAAATTATAATAATTTTGTTGAAGCGGAAAAAATATAAAAACATTTGCTATCCACTTGAAACTTCTCAAAATCACTCAATATTAGTTCAAAATTAATTTTGTGAAAAATTACAATACATTCCGTTGATAGCGTTTCTGATATTTCATACAAACACGGTGTACATTTATGAAAAATTATAATAATTTTGTCGAAGCGGAAAAAATATAAAAACATTTGCTATCCACTAGAAACTTCTCAAAATCACTCAATATTAGTTCAAAATTGATTATGTGAAAAATTACAAAACATTCCGTTGATAGCGTTTCTGATATTTTGCAAACATGGTGTAAATTTATGAAAAATTATAATAATTTTGTTGAGGCGGAAAAAATATAAAAACATTTACTATCCACTTGAAACTTCTCAAAATCATTCAATATTAGTTCAAAATTGATTATGTGAAAAATTACAATATATTCCGTTGATAGCGTTTCTGATATTTTGCAAACACGGTGTAAATTTATGAAAAATTATAATAATTTTGTTGAGGCGGAAAAAATATAAAAACATTTACTATCCACTTGAAACTTCTCAAAATCACTCAATATTAGTTCAAAATTGATTATGTGAAAAATCACAATACATTCCGTTGATAGCGTTTCTGATATTTTGCAAACATGGTGTAAATTTATGAAAAATTATAATAATTTTGTTGAAGCGGAAAAAATATAAAAACATTTGCTATCCACTTGAAACTTCTCAAAATCACTCAATATTAGTTTAAAATTGATTTTGTGAAAAATTACAATACATTCCGTTGATAGCGTTTCTGATATTTCATGCAAACATGGTGTAAATTTATGAAAAATTATAATAATTTTGTTGAAGCGGAAAAAATATAAAAAAAATTGCTATCCACTTGAAACTTCTCAAAATCACTCAATATTAGTTTAAAATTGATTTTGTGAAAAATTACAATACATTCCGTTGATAGCGTTTCTGATATTTCATACAAACACGGTGTACATTTATGAAAAATTATAATAATTTTGTTGAAGCGGAAAAAATATAAAAACATTTGCTATCCACTTGAAACTTCTCAAAATCACTCAATATTAGTTCAAAATTGATTATGTGAAAAATTACAATACATTCCGTTGATAGGGTTTCTGATATTTCATGCAAACATGGTGTAAATTTATGAAAAATTATAATAATTTTGTTGAAGCGGAAAAAATATAAAAAAAATTACTATCCACTTGAAACTTCTCAAAATCACTCAATTTTAGTTCAAAATTGATTATGTGAAAAATTACAATACATTCCGTTGATAGCGTTTCTGATATTTTGCAAACATTGTGTAAATTTATGAAAAATTACAATAATTTTGTTGAAGCGGAAAAAATATAAAAACATTTGCTATCCACTTGAAACTTCTCAAAATCACTCAATATTAGTTTAAAATTGATTTTGTGAAAAATTACAATACATTCCGTTGATAGCGTTTCTGATATTTCATGCAAACATGGTGTAAATTTATGAAAAATTATAATAATTTTGTTGAAGCGGAAAAAATATAAAAAAAATTGCTATCCACTTGAAACTTCTCAAAATCACTCAATTTTAGTTCAAAATTGATTATGTGAAAAATTGCAATACATTCCGTCGATAACTTATGCGATATTTCATGCAAACACGGTGTGAATTTATGAAAAATGAAAAATTGTAATCATTTTATTGACTCGGAAAAAATATAAAAAACATTGCTGTTCACTTGAAGCTTCTCAAAACCACTAAATATTAGTTAAAAATTGATTTTCTGAAAAATTACAATACATAGAACGAAAATCGAAGGAATTATGAGAAAATATATGTATGTAGCTGATTCAAAATTTTGAATGTGTTTTGTATACTTATTTTCGCAAAATTTCTTTGATTTTCGTTGTATTTATTTTCAATTTTTTCAATTTCCCGCCCAAACAAATGATACGTTGTCATATTATTCTCGAAGTTTTTCATCATTTAGTTAAAAGCGACTCTAAATGTGAGGTATGAATATTGGCCATGGTGTATATTTATAAAAAATTGTAGTAATTTTGTTGACAAAAAGCAATTGCTATAAACGGCGATACAGAGGAGAATATCCCCTAGTTGCGCCAGTATTCAACGGTCGTATGCATTTCAAGGAAACATAAACCTTTTTATAGGATTTTAAAAATGAGAACCAAAAAAAGGGTCAAATGTTTCTGTTAACAAATTTTCGATGTTTTAAAATTATTACTACCCTTCGAAAGTATTCTCTTTTGCAGACATATTGTTCCCAAATAATTTACCGTTCGGCGAGGAGGCTACGCAAGAAAATTTGACCAAAACATTAACATATTTTCACTTAAAATTAATTTCTAAGATTAAATTTTTGCCAAAGTTGGTTCAATATTGACTACGCAATATTTACCCAATATGTGACAGATATAATATTGGCGAATATTGGCCCAATATACAGCGCGATTCCTTAAAAACACCTCTGTTAGGTATAGTCACATTAAAATAAATTAAAAACCAAATGAATTGATGCTATGAATACTAAAAGAACCAAAGTAATTTTTTAAAATTTATTCCGAATCCCATCATCATGCCACATTATCTTTGATGCAAAATGTTCGACTTCTTCAGTTCTTCAGCAGATCTCTCTGATCCTCTATTTTATAAATAAGGCATAACTTGCATGTTTGAAGCTGATTTCAGTTTAATAATCACTAGCTCATTGTCGGAATTACAGTCAATAAAGGTCCATAAAAATGAACACACGATGGCACTTCATTACTCAAACAGATATTAATTATTCAGTTAATAAAACCGCTTTCGGTGCCTAATTAAATATCCATTTCCATGTATAATCCAAATTATTTAAGCGCCTCGAATTACTTTTAATCTCATCTAGACCGCACAAAAGTACATAATCACCAACCGAACGCTGTAATTTCTTTTTCTGTAAGTTCTTTGTGAAATTCCCTTCTAATGCAATATTCATCACAATTGTATTATTGCTGTCTCGGTGCCATATTTCTTATTGCTGTTCATTATTGAAAGAGCCTTGAGAACGTTTCTGTTCGATTCAATCAATAAAATATCCTGATATTTACAGCTCTAATTCATAATTCTTTAATATCAATAACTTAACATAAAACAGACCCATCCCTACAGTTTTGTTAACTACACTGGTCTGCAAAAAAGAAAACAAATTAGCCCTGACGCAATTCTTGCTGATTCTTATGTGACATGGCTTCCTGAATTCCGTTTTCCTCCATCACCCCCCATTTTCGGGGGACGCTCCCAACCTGTTTTGATCACTTTTCGATCATTTGGAGGGTTCAAGAGGATTATTTTAATCTTTACATTACTTTTGAGGGGCTTGAGAGGTGACAAAACATGGACATGTGTAGCAAGGAGGTTTTATCTGTCTAGAAATGTAAAGGTTAAAATAATCCTTTTGATCCCTTCAAATTGTCGAAAAGTGATCAAAATAAGTGGGTGGCTTCCCCCGAACATATTGGGTGATGGAGGAAAACGGAGGTCATATTGGGATTCAGGAGGTCATTTTGCATAAGAATCAGCAGGAATGATGTCAAGACCGATTTTAATGCGGACCAGTATAATTTGTCATCTATCAATTTTGAAGTTCCGATCATCCGATCCTGCAAAACGCTCGATGTACATTATGCACTTTATTGATAAAATCCACATATCTTTAGCCAAATGCTTGAAATGTAGCCTGATTATTCTTGAATGGTGTTGTTTTCAATTTGGCTAAAGAACATTATCCCAACTTTGTAGTAGCAACAATGGCTGCGCTAGAATGCATAGTTTAATGACGAAAAATGCACTTTCTCCAGAAATTGCTCTATAAATTTCACATTTCTGTGGACATACTTGTATAAATGAAATTTGAAAAGACTTTTCTCAAATAACGTACCTTTTTGTTTTGTTTTTTGTTTTCCGAAAATTATCCGAACATGTCAATAACAAAAATGGCTTCTCTAGAAACCTAATTTTGATGACCAAAACTGCACTTTCTTTAGAAATTTCTCTATAAATTGCACATTTCTGTATACAATTTCTTGATATTTGAACATATTATTATTAAATAACCTACCTTTTTATCAGTTTTAAGAAAATTATCCAAACTTTACAGTAACAAAAATGGCTTTGCTAGAAACAAAATTTTTACGGATATTCAAAAATTGCTTTATAAATTCCACATTTCTTTAGACAAATGCTTTAAATTATTACTATGTTTATATTTGTGAATTAGATGGATTAATTTAGATATGAAAATAATTTTTATAGAGACATAATAATATACAAAAAAATATTTTACTAAAAAAATGTAGTACAAATAAAGTTATTCATTCATTGTTTGCACTCATTAGATATATTACACACTTAAAAACACTAAAAAAAATGGTGATGTGGCCATCATGTTACTTTCTCCGACAAGATAATATCATTTATATTTACGCTTTCATGGTTTATTTTTAATTGAAATCATATTTTAAATGTACATCGAGCGTTGCGTAAACTCGGATGAAACTGACGTTTAAAACGTCAAAATTATGAAAGTTGGAAAAATTATACTTCAAATTCAAAAACTCGGTTTACACAAAAACTAAGGAGATTTCGAAAAAAACATATTCTTTAGAAGTTGTTCATTTTGGCATTCTCTACAATTATTATTCACATAAATTCGCTGTAACTATTATCGTTTCATAATTATAAACCAAAAATTAAAAAAACATGAATAAATTTTTTTCTCGAATAGCAATGATTTTATGAAAAATATTTTCAAGCAAAAGATGTTCATTTCTTTGTTTTCTTCAATGTGCGTATAAATGTTTTTGTGATATTTTTCATATTCAAGAAAATTTTGGCAAAAAACAAAAAACAGTTAAGGTAAACACCCACTTCCGGTGTACGAAATTTTACCAAAAGCTTTTCAGTTCTTCAGATTATCAAATAAGATGTATGTTCAAAGTTTCATATCAATTGCTCTATTAGTTTTTGAGATACAGCGCACACAGACAGACACACACACACACACACACACACAGACAGACACACACACACACACACACACACAGACACAATTTTTTTTTTTCCAGAAATTGTTGAAATGGCATCTAGGGACCCCAAAACGGATATTTCCGTAAAAAAAATTTTTGGAAAAAAAATCACGATCACAATACTTTCTCGTACTTCGTAACGGAGAAAGTAAAAATCTTGAATTACTATTCTAATTGGTTAAAGAAAATTATCCGAACGTAAGGACAATAGCTGCTTTACAAATTTTGATGACTAAAAATGCACTTTTTGCCGAAATTGCTCTATTTTCTCATTTATTTGGACAATTGCTTAAAATTTGAACAGATTACTCTTGAATAACGTGCCTTTTTATCTGTTTTAAGAAAATTATCCGAACTATATACTGAAGGAAAAAAAATGACACTTGAAATTCGTGAAATTTCGAGCATTTTCAAACCGCCATAACTCGGCATATTTTCAATCGATCTTGATGAATTGGCGAAAAACTTTGAAGTGTCTTCTTTAAACTCATATATATTTTGTCGACTCGATCCACCATAAAGGCATTAAAATTTGATCAATTCCCCATGCAGGACTCAAAGAACGAAGTTCTGGAATGATCCCTTTTCGAACCCTTCAACCCCCGAACAAAAAACACGTTTTTGGACAAAAAACGTTCTACTTTGGCAACGTGTACCGAGTAGGAAAAAATGTGTCGACTCGATCCACCAAAAGGGCATTCAAATGTGTTCAATTACCTGTGCAGGACTCAAAAAACGAAGTTTCTAGCCGATTTGGCACAAAGTTATGGGTGTTTGAAAAAAGTGCATTTTGTGTTTTCTCTTTTTTATTTTTTCGATTGGAGGGGGTAGAGGCCTCTGTTTGAGGAGGATCAGGGCCGCGCCAAGGTATGTTGCCGCCGGGGTGCGAGGAAAAATTGCCGTCCCCTTTCAATGTAAAGAGGGCGGTAGCAGCGGTGGCTCGTGGAGGTTGGCGGTGAGGCAGCGGAAACAAATTTGGCCGATATAGCAACGGAATATTTGCTTCTAAGGAAATGTGGAATTTATTTATTAAAGCAATTTTTGAATATAGTGCATTTTTATCCGTAAAAAAATTGGTTTCTGGCAAAGCCATTTTTGTTACGGCAAAGTTTGGATAATTTTATTAAAACTGATAACGAGTGGCATCTTTGTCTTTGCCTCCTCTACGGAAATCCACGAGCCGCCGCTGAGCGGCAAAGAAAATGAATACCACCATTGAACGGCGCGTTTCAAAATTATTTAGAAAGAAAGAATTTTGATATAAACAAAGAGATACGTTCATGGATTATGCAAAGAATAAACAATCAAAGTATTTTAGGTGGATCGATTTTTTTTACGAACGACGATTTTAAATAAAAAGCAAATTGTAAAAATCAATAATATTTGGTGAGTGAGTGCTCTTAGCATCGATGCTTCGGCCTTCGACCGGCGCCTTTTAAGACCTGCCGCCCCCCAAGACATGCCGCCCGGGTGCTGGGCACCCCTAAAACACCCCCGCTTGGCGCGGCCCTGGATGGATAAACCTTCTCAAAAAGGACACATTTTGATTTTGATTTCTCAAAAGATCGTCGAAATCGGTTGGATAGAAGCCGAGTTATGGTCATTTGAAAATGACTTACATTTTGGAAAATCCCAAGTGTTCCGTCAGTGTTTGTTTGTTTTTATTGGACGAATGGTGGTGAATTGGGCCCACATTTTTTCCAACCCTACAGAGATCGTTAAAATGAGCATTTTTTTGACATAAAATAAAGTTTTTTGGTAATGGGAGTACAAAATGGGATATTCATGATTTTGCGCAAACAATAATTTGCATACCTCAAAGAAAATAATTTCATTCGTGAAAACGAAAACAATTTCGTCGAAAAACTTCGGACTTATGAGTCAAAAAACCACAAAATTTACTTTTTTCCAAACACCCATAACTTGGTGCCAAATCGTCGTAGGAACTTCGTTTTTTGAGTCCTGCACAGGTAATTGAACACATTTTAATGCCCTTTTGGTGGATCGAGTCAACACATTTTATCCAACTCGGTACACGTTGCCAAAATGGGATTTTTTCCCGAAAGAATCATCAAATTTGGTTGAAAAGTCACAATGCAATGCAATGGTGCCAAATCGCCGTAGGAACTTCGTTCTTTGAATATTGCGTAGGGAATTGATCAAATTTTAATGCCCTTATGGTGGATCGAGTCAAATTTTTCCAACTCCGTAGACATTGTCAAAGTTGGACATTGTTTCCTGAAAAAACATTTTTTATCACAGGGGTGCTAGAGGGGGCGGACGGGGTTACGCTTAAGTTTGCATGCATGTGTCTTAAAGAAGACATTTCGAAGTTTTTCGGCCTCAAAGATTCATCAAGATCGATTGAAAATACGCCCAGTTATGGCTGTTTGAAAATGGTCGAAATTTTACGAATTTCAAGTGTTTCATTTTTTTTCCACCAGTGTAGTAACATAAACGGCTTTGCTGGAATCCAAATTTTGATAGCCAAATATGCTAGAAATATCTCTGTAAATTCCACATTTCTTTGGACAAATGCTTGAAATTTGAACATATTATTCTTTTTACTGTTTTAAGAAAATTATCCAAACTTTACAGTAACAAAAATGTCTTTGCTAGAAACCAAATTTTGATGACAAAAATGCACCTTATTCAGAAATTGCTCTATGAATTACACAATTCTTTAGACAAATGCTTGAAATTTGGACAGAAAAATCTTGAATTACGTTTTATTTTAATTGGGTAAAAAAAATTATCTGTACTTATTGTTAGTAGTAGCAATAATAGCTGCGTTTATATACCTATAAATTTCTCGTTTATTTGGAAATTCTATTATCTTGTTGCGAGCGTCGCTTTTCCCCACTCTGCCAATGATATCACCGTTGATATATATTTGTCCTTTGTAGTTTTCCATTATTTTCTCTCCTTGCCCTTTTTTTTGGTTTCTGTTAATGTAAGTATGTTTATTCTGACAAATTCGAGTAAAAGTTCTTCTTCTTTTTCTCTTATTCTTCGTACATTCTATGCTACTAATTTCTATTCTTCTTCTTTATGCCACTTTTCTTCTTCTATTTTTTTCTATTTGGATGTGGTCCCCTTCTTTCCTTGACCTGCTTCAAATTTGAACAGATTATTCTTGAATAACGTGCCTTTTTACCTGTTTTAATAAAATTATCCGAACTTATAAATATCTCTGTATATTCAACATTTCTTTAGAAAAGCGCTTGAAATTTGGATAAATCAATCTTGAAAGACGTTCTTTATAAATCAGCATTTCTTTAGAAAAGCGCTTGAAATTTGGATAAATCAATCTTGAAAGACGTTCTTTATAAATCAGCTGAAGAAAATTATCCGAACTTTGTAATAGCAACAATAGTTGCGCTAGAATGCAAATTTTTGTGACTAAAAATGCATTTTTAGCAGATCTACAAATTTCACATTTATTTAAAATTATGATTTATCAACATTCTTTTTTACATTGCCCAAAAAAAAATGATCCGAACAAATCACAAATGACAAAAATGTACTTTCACCTAAATTTATTTAGTAAATTCTACATAATTTGAACATAAGTCACAATCCGAAGAACTAAAAAGCTTTTGGTAAATAATGATTTAGATTTATGTTGGATTCAATCTTATTTATATTGGATAATTACAAAGTATTTTTCCATTTTCTACAGTCAGTTCTTAAATTACCAAAAAAATCATAATCTGACCACAATCCTGAGATTTTGTAATTATCATGAGCCTGTTTCTTATTATTTTGTTCGTTTCTTATAATATTGGGTTGTTAATTGACTTCACTCTTCCAACAGGAACGAATTTATCAATAAAAGAGTAAATCTTTCAAATGCGAATCTACAATTGCCACGGTATTATTCAAACCAATTTAATTAGCTGACATAAAATTATACCTACAGTTATTACTACTTAAATTATTATCTAATATCAAATCATAAGGGATATGAATTATATTTGTTGAAATAAAGGGATCAAGCGATTCACAAACACTTACATTCCTAAAAGAACTGAAAAAAAAATACAAAAATACACCCTGCAAAGGAAAAATTCCTCAGACCATCCCAAACAAGTCTCAATTGGGCGCAAAGTCTGAAAACCTGAAAACCTAGTTTAGGAGCCACGCAAGGTTGAAACAATGTTTGAAGGCTATTTCAAATTAAAGGACCCATTTTTCAAATTGAATAACATCAAGACGTTCTGAGTTTGTTTCATGTACTTGATATTGTTTTATTGCCAATATTATTGTCTGAAAGAGTGCGTCAAGATTGTATTTGTGTCAACACGGGAGTCTAGTTTTGTTATACTATGAGTACATGAAAAATCGTATTATCTGTTTTTTGAAGAAAATGTTTCAACGCTATGCGCTTTCCACGAGCCAATAATATTGACAAAAAAAAATATCAAGTACATGAAACAAACTCAGAACATATTGATGTTATTCGATTTGAAAAATGGGAAATAGCCTTCAAACGGTTTCAACCTTGCGTGGCTCCTAAACAAGGGCTTTTCAGAATTTGCGCCCAATTAAGACTTTAGTTTGGAATGGTCTTAAGGAGGTTCCAAAATTTTGTCAAATTTGACCGAAACCCATTTTCCATATAAATCGTACGGGGTCCTTTGTGCTGAATAAATTTAAGAATCCGAATACCTCACTCAACAGGGCAAGGGCACATTCTTCTGTCATGGAACTGTGTAAAAGAAATAGTTTCACATATCTATTTTGTGTGGCAAGAATCATCGTGAACTCATTCAAATATAACATTATAAATAAATCGATCCTTCCAACTCAATCATCAATCAGTTCAGTATCCTTCATATTTCTATTTCTGTCCCCATTTACAAAATTTCATTGACCTACTCTCTCGACTGTCCTAGCGCATTATAAAATATAATTTATATACAGGGTGTTGAATTGTAAAGCGGGCCATAGGCATTTACATGTAATAATTGAAATGTGTCGGTTCCCATAATTATTTCACAGTATCGGTCTATTTGAATTACATTTAATACTTTTTTACGCTGAATTATTTGTTACCTCGGTCAATATATTCGATAAAGCATTTACTGAGAAAATCGCAAAAAATTATCAGCCGTAATACAACAAGTGGTATGATTATTACCGATGATATTTTGGAGTTGAAACCGAGCTGCAGATTCAACGAGCGCCAGCGCGAGTTAAATGTGCTGCTTCGGTTTCAACGACTAAATATCATCGGTTATTAATCGTACCACGAGTTATATTTAGTGAGAGAATATAACGAATAACCTTTTATAATCTTGATCACAACTCACATATTGCAATGTTTTAATTCGTCTTGTAGTTTCTTGCAGCGCAAAGACTTCGTAAACTGTCGGCACTGCGACTCTATTCCTCGCGGTATTTCTGGGCGTCGTATTTTTCACCATTTCACTGATTTCACTGTTGGTAACTGCATCCCAATAATTTAGTATGTCCATTTTGAGGTTTAAAATTCTGACAGGACCACAATAAAATATCACCGCTAATTTTGTTTTTTATCATCGCGGTGATACACATGCTGCTATGCATTTCCTTGCATCTGATTGGCTCAAAATACATTCTAGTAGGCCATGAGTTGTATTCTCATAGTTATATTTAATAAAAATAAAAGGCGTACCATAATAATATAAATGCCACGTTTAGAAGGTCTAGTAATGACAAGATTTTAAAGACTATAGTTAGGATTATAATTGGATTCTACGTGAGAATACATTACTAAATACAGGGTGCGCCATTTGAAAAAAACGAAGTTATTTAACTTTGTAAGTTAGAATTTTCTGCCATATTTTTTTTATATTATATGAAATTATGGTTGATGATATAGTTCGAAATAATAGAAGTGATAAAAGGTTCAACGTCAATCACTGGGGCTTTCATCTGTATCATTCATTTCAACAAATCTTTAAATATTTCCAAAACGGTAAACGCTAGGGATAGGGAATATTGATAGGGTAACTCACCTTTATTTGTTCCCAAGAATTAAAAAAATGACAAAAAGTACATAAACTATAACTTTGATCTTTTTTTATGGATATAACTGGTAATAATTTTAAATTGGCATACAAAGATCCTGCGTCTATCCATTTGTAAAGAATAACACGAAGTTACAGGGTTCTACATAAAATGTCCGCGTCGTATGAGGTGCCCCTCCCTGTATACGAATATTCAAGCGGTTTTTACAAAAACTAAAAACAAATCATTTCTGGAAGCAACTACTTCACTGGCTAATGCCACGCCGGATATTGAATGATTAAAAAGAAATTTTATTTGTATAATACCAGAAATCTATCAATATTACACTTAAATATTAAATTTAGCTCAAGTACTTGTATTGATAATCAAAGCGCACGTACTTTCATTATTTAATAATAATATTATTATCCAATGAATTATAATAATATGAAATATTGAATTAATTAATCGTCCCTCATATTTCGACTCGCTTCCATTATGCTGTCTGATAATAATCAGAAAATTGTTATTTAGGTAGGGGTGACAAGGTTCTATTTTGATAGGTTCATTTATTATTGCTATGTTTTTATTTATGAATTAAATGGAAGCGTTTGATTAAATTATGTAGATATAAAAATAATTTATACAGAGATATAAAAAATATTTTACGAAAAAAATGTAGTTCTACAAATAAAGTAATTAATTAATTTGTTTGCACTCATTCGCTATATTAGATAAGTTGCACGTAAGAAAAACTGTTGAAGTAATAAGCAAAATTACGCTAATTTTACATATTTGTCTTTAATCTGCAAACATCATTGGCGTACATTTTGAAATAATTACTCTTGAACATCCTTCACTTAAAATATAAAAAAAAACAATTGAAACTCCCAACTCACCAAATTTACTAAAAACTGATTGTGGTTTATCTTTGTATAAAAAAACCGCCAGGAAATAAAAAACAATCCAAACAAATTCTAAACTTTTCAGATTCACTCAAAATAAATTGCAGTTCTACGAAAATTTATTTTTCTCACCAGTGGTAAAATGGATTTACTTCCCTCACTTGCCAGGAAAGTAAATCCATTTCTACACCAATAGATTTTCTTTCCTCACAAGTGATGCATTTTTCTCTCTAAATTGAGTGATGAAATAGTATATTATACAACGAGCATGAAATAGCACACATTTCTTGCGATTATGAAGTTTGCAATTCATACGAGCGAGAAATAGTCATTCCATGCAAGTTGTACACTATGCTTTACCTACGACCACTTCGTTGAGCTTCATTGTGATAGTTAGGATAATTAGAAACTGACATCGGACAAAAACAAAGCCGCCAGCCGCTACATTATTAATTATGGTTCATATCATTTCTTGAGTTTGTACATTAGTGTTTAAAGCTTGAATTACATTATACTTTTTCCGTCTTTTTTCGTCTAGATTCTCGTAAGATTTTGCTTCGAGACAATCTAGTATGAATGTAATTCAGAAAATTCCGTCCAATTTCCGTTCAAGTTTCTTGAATGGAAATATGCAGCCGGTCCTATTTTCCATTCGATATTGGTCCAAGTTCGGTACTGCCAACGACGAAAAAAAAGAACAAGCATGAGTTGTTTGTGCAAGCAACATAACATATGTAACCTGGTGACCGTGTTTCTTTCATTCCAGTCGCAGTATTGTTATAAGTCAGTTATTTTTGTCGGGGGTTTCAAGTTGTTATTTTTATCATGGTACACAAATACTTTTTATTTAGTGGGTTGGTAATTTAGTCGTCCGCTTGCGGCGCCCTCTATATCGAATGCAATGAACTATAAATTTAACGGAAATCGAAAGCAAAACTTGAACGAGAATCTAGACGAAAAAAGACGGAAAAAGTATAATGTAATTCAAGCTTAAAAGTATATAAATAGTATGGAGATAAACATTGTAAACAACAAATTCCGTCATTTTGACACATAGAAGGTTAGGTTTTATCTCTTACGCCATTGGTCACGCCGGCAGTGTTGGAATATATTCTCGCACAGATAATCGATGCGGGAATGAAATGCGTGAGCAATACACTACATATACTAATCATTAACAACCATGTAACGAGCATATATCCAAGTTGTCGTAGGTAAGCGTCATTTTCGAAGGTGACGTCGGAAAGAAGTACAATGAACATTTTGCTTACAATTATTTTTTAAACACAACATCTTATAAGTAACGGCCATTCTGATCTATGCGATGCTGAAGGAGGAATAGCAACTATTTCATTTTGACTATTAACCTTAAGTGCCTCAAAGGCTTGGGCCCGATTTAGGTAAACTTTTGACTCCATAAAAAAAATAATCGTACGATGCCAAATCTGGTGACCGTACGTATAAAACTTTGAACATACGTCTTATTTCATAATCTGAAGAACTGAAAAACTTTTGGTAAAATTTCGTACACCGGAAGTGGGTGTTTACCTTAACTGTTTTTTTGTTTTTTGCCAATATTTTCTTAAATGTGAAAAATATCACAAAAACATTTAAACAGACATTGGAGACAACAAAGAACTGAACATCTTTTGCTTGAAAACATTTTGCATAAAATCATTTTTATTCGAGAAAAAAATGTATTATTATTTTTTTTAATTTTTGGTTTATAATTTTAAAACGATAACAGTTACAGCAAATTTATGTTAATAATAATCGTAGAGAATGCTAAAATAAACAACTTATAAAGAATAAGTTTTTTTCGAAATGCTTTTAGTTTTTGAGTAAACTGAGTTTTTGAAGTTGAAGTATAATTTTTCCATCTTTCATAATTTTGACGTTTTAAACGTCAGTTTCATCCGAGTTTACACAACGCTCGATGTATATTTAAAATACGATTTCAATTGAAAATAAACCATAAAAACGTAAATATAAATGGCTATGATACTATCAAGTCGGAGAAAGTAACATGATGGCCACATCAACATTTTTTATTACATAAAAAAGATATTTTTTTCTAATTCAAAATTTCAACGGAAATGTCCATTTTGGGGTGCCCCGGATGATTTCTACTATTTCTAAGAAATGTCTATGACAAAAATGGTGGAAAATAGACTGTAGAACGTTGACCAAAGGTATTTTGTACGCACCTGTACAGAAAGCTGAAAATCCTCATTTTGATCTGAAAAAACGTATGCATCTGTAAAAAGTTACAGTTAGCTATGCCTTTAGAGCAGGCGGTGCATCAGACCATCCGTTTTAGAAAGTGAGGTTGGAATTGCTTTAACAATAGCTATAATTAACAATCGTTATCGTGACATTAACAAATTTCTTCAGTCTTGAAGTAAACGAAATTGAGCTGCTAAACACGTGGTTTTAACAGGATGGCGTTACAATGTAAAAAAAACACATGATTTATTGCAAATGATGTTTCTTGGTTATATGACTTAAGTGCAGGTGGTGTCATCAGACCGTCCGTTTTAGAAAATGAGGTTGGAATTACTTTAGCTATCATTAGTAATCGTTATCGTCACATAATAACAAATTTCTTCAGGCTTGAAGTCAACAACACAGAGCTACAAAACACGTGGTTTCGACAGAATGGCGCCACATGCCACATTGCAAAAGAAACATGGGATTTATTGCAAATGACGTTTCTTGGTCACCTAATACAGGGTGGCCCATCTATCGGTTGCTTTTTGAACTATCGATTATTTCGGCTTTGACAGCTCGAATGACTTTGTCAATGTGTCAAATATTTAGTAAAAGGTTTGCGGTTTACGAAATGGTTAAGTTTACGCTCGAAGAAAATTGGGAAATATTGAAAACACTTCCAAAATGGTGAGTCTTTAACCGAAACTGCAAGAAAAATGCGCACAAAATTCGGGAAAAATAAAGCGTATTCCAGGCAGTTTGTGGATAAATTTGTGAAGCGTGTGCGTGAAAGTGGCTCGTTAATGGACAAAGCAACGCGTTCCCGTGCTCGTCCAGTGTGCCCAATCGAAAATATTGCTGCTGTTGCCGAAAATGTGAGTGATAATCCATCAACATCAACTCGACATTTGAATTGAACATTTCTCGCACGTCCCTTCAAAGAATTGTGACGAAAGACCTCGATTTGAAGCCATACAAAATTGAATTGGTGCAAGAGCTGAAGCCGCACGACCATCCGATGCGATTTCAGTTCGCCCAATGGGCCGAAGAACACTTGATGGAAGATGAGCATTTTTATCGAAAAACCATCTTTTCAGATGAAGCTCATTTTCATCTCGGTGGTTAGGTCAATAAGAAAAACTGCCGCATTGTGGCTCAGAAAATCCACACGTAATCATGGAAGTCACTGCACCCACAACGAGTGACTGGTGCGGTATGTGGTCCGGCGGCTTCATTGGTCCGTTTTTCTTCGAAAACGAAGCAGCAGCCGCCGTAACCGTTAATGGTGAGCGCTATCGCGGCATGTTGGAAATTGTTTTCTTTCCCCGAATGAAAGAGGAAGACATCGGCGGCATTTGGTTCCAGCAAGACGGCGCCACGTGCCACACAGCCAACGTTACAGTCGAACTCTTGCGCGGTACGTCCGAAAATCGCATAATTAGCCGAAACGGTTATGTCAACTCGCAGCTGCGATTTGACCCCGTTGGACTATTTTTTGTGGGGAGCTGTCAAGGATAAGTGCTACGCCAACCATCCAGAGACGATTGACGACCTAAAGCACGAGATTGAAGTCGCCATTGCAGCCATTGAGGGCCACACCATCGAAAATGTCATGGAAAATTGGGTCGACAGAATGAGCTACTGCAAAGCCAGCCGGGACAGCCATATGAATGAGGTGGTCTTCCACTATTAAACCGCAATGTTGGGGCTATTCAATAAAAAAAAATTGAAAAATATCCAGCTGTCTTTTTTTTATAGCAATTTTAAAATGCAACTTTTTCGTGGGACACCCTATATCTCGTTTTGGCAATATAAACTAGTGATGAGATAAATGGTTATTTTCCAGTAAAAGATATAACAGTTACTGTTACTACAAAGTAACTAATTATTTAAACCATTGTTTAAAGTCTTTCTTAAATCTTTGCCAAAATGTACCGAAATGCAGAAATGCAAAATAAGATCAGTGCCAATATAAGCATTGGCGAATCCAGGGGGGTAATGGGGGACATTTTCCCGCCCTTGAGCCAAGATTTTTTGTAGTTTGTCTTGAACATTACGAAAAGTCAGAGGTGGTATATAAAAAAGTGAAAGTTTATTTTTTGATTTATATTTAATTCTTTTTAATATTTGTTTAGGGCACCCTCCTTAGAAACCATCTGGATCCGCCTCCGCGTGAAATTAATACAAAATGCACAAATCGCACGTTTTAAGTTCCAAAATTTTAAAATCGTGATTTTGATTCTGCAAATTACAAAACTGCGAAACGTGTTGTCCGAATTTGATGATTCTAAAGTAACAATGTGGAGAATTTTATGTAATTTAAAAACTGGTTATCATTTTTTTAGAAAATGAACGCAAAACCTTAAAATTGCACGATTTCAAAGTCCAAAAATTGAAATTGCGATTTTTATTTTTGACGTCGCACCAAACGCATTGTCCGATATTGATGATTCTAGCATCAAAATGTGGTGAATTTAGTTCAATTTGAAAGCTGGTTAATATTTTTTTTTTGTGAAATTAACGCAAAACGTCAAAATTGCACGATTTCAAAGTTCGATAGTTTAAAATTGCGATTTTGATTTTTTTTTTAATTGCACATCTTCCAAACACGTCCGATTTTGATGATTCTAAGGTCAAAATATGGCAAATTTAGTGCAATTTAAAGTCCGGTTAAATTTCGTTTTCTTCGCGAAATCAACGCAAAGTCACAAAACCGCACGTTTTCAAAGTCCGAAAATAAAAAACACGATATTGATTTTTGAAATCACACAACTGCCGAACGCGTTGTTCGATTTTAATTATTCAAACGTCAAAATATAGCAAATTTATTCGAGATTACAATTCCATAAAAATCCGTAAGCACCACGCCCTAAATTTAGAGACAATTCTATTTCAATGGAGCGTAAAATTATGGAAAAATACAATAATTTTAGTTATTTTACAAAAAAGAATTTCGCAGCAGGGCGGCGACTAACCTAGGGCCAGTCCTGGCGGGGGGTTAAAATTTAACGAAAAATCTGTGACATCATTTATGAAAGCCGCCTAAGGTGTATTTAATTTGGGATCCGGACATAATCCCGACAGCCGAAATCCCGACAAGCCAGAATCCCGACTAGGTTAGGGTTAAAATAACATCGGGCAACAAAAAATAATAAATTTGTTGCCCAGTGTAATATTTTACAATTTTAAAAGTATTGGAATTCTGGATTGTCTGGATTTCGACCCAGACCCATTTAATTTGTATCAATATTAATACCTTTACTAATTCTTCCACGATCTTCTATTGAAGTTCGCAAATTACAAAAGATTTTAGTTTATAAAAAATCCAGATCTTGCTGAGATCATCAACATGTTTAGAACGGGGTGATTCATAGCCGCCAACGGCATGCAACCGACACGAGAACGTGAAAACTCACGTGTTTATTTTCCTTTATTAATATCACCCCCTCGCGGTGAAAATTTATAAATCATAAGCCATTAAATCTTAATTGAGCAGATTAAAAACGCAACTACCCTGGCCGGGATTAGCACCCCACTTATGCACGCCACCATCGTTCCCTAGGGGAGGCGACATATTGAAATAAACGATGATTACGCGCACCTGCATCCCCCAAATGCCAATTTTGTTATTTTACTGTCGTCCGTTACAGGATATACCACCCCTGCGTAATAATAGAACACCTGTCTGTAGTACTCCAAACTTGTTTTCTCACTTAGTGGATGTACTGCATTAAGGGGCGTTTGATGTCAATCACTTAGGCGTCTGGAGAGCCTCGGAGGTGTTTGATTAATGTCCGGCTAGGACTAGTTTGAGTAATTTAATGCAAATTCAGCGATTGGAGTGCAATTGATTTATTAAGAGGGGTGATTCACTCGCTTTGTTATTGCTTCCGTTATAGGGTGCAATTGTACATGTTTATAACTTATGAATTGAAGAGGAAAGTAGATATGTACGAGGGGATATTGACATATTCTTAGCCTACTATAGATGCTGACTTAAAATATTTTATTATTTAATATCATCCCTTGTTAATTTAACTTAATAACCAACTGTTTTGTTACTTCGATAGAATGGAAATAGTTACAAATATATGGATTTTTTATAACACTAATTCAAGGAAGCTATGTATGGAATACATCATTCAAATGTCCAGCTTGACTACTCCTACAAAAGGTCATTCGTTTGGCCATATTTTTCAGCACTTTCACACATAAATCTAGCTTTTTCTGTCACGCTCCCGAAGTTACGTTTAAGGTCAGGAATTATTGCAAACTTGTTAGCGTAGAAATTACTTTTAATGCAACCCCAAAGAAAGCAGTCCGTAGATGTTAGATCAAACGATTTTGTAGATCAGTTTATATTAGCGATGAACGTTATTTTCACTAATTGCTACTTTGTAACCGTTATTATGAAATAATAACAGTAACCGTTATTGAAAATAATAAGGTTATTTTATAAAAGGAGGGTGATTCAATAACGAATCACTCTTTAGTTCTTGCCCCTCCTTTGGGCGCGCCTGTGATTTTACGAGAAAATATCGTAATCCGTTTTAAAATTACATTAAATTCGCCATATTTTGACGTTTGAATCATCAAAATCGGACAACTCGTTTAACAATTTATGAAATCAAAATTGCAATATGAAAATCTGGACTTGCAAATTTTGACGTTTTGCGTTCATTTCTGACTAGTACGAAAATTTTACGACGACCGACAAAGAATCTAGACTCAGGGGAGAGGTCATTTTCCCCTCCCTAGGATCCGCTAGTGATTTCATGAGAAAATGTAATCCGTTTTAAAATAATGCTACATTCGCAATATTTTGACGTTTAAATCATCCAAATCGGATTATCAAAAATCAATATAGCAATTTTAAAATGTTGGAAATTTAAAGACTGCATTTTCTAGAGATCATTTCGTAAAACGTTTTAAAATTTTGAATAGATTGTAATGGCAATTATTTTTATATTTTTTTAAGGTCACTGAAATTATTGCGTCTTTCCACAATTCTACGCTCCGTTGGAATATTTTCTTGAAATTTGGAGATGAGATTTTTATAGTAGCGTAATTCCGAATGACTTCTGAACAGTGACGGTTCGCGGGTTTTTTTCTGGTACGGCCGAGGAACAAGAGGTGGTAATACAGAGAGGTGCGGTCACGCAGCCAGCCGTCTCTGCAACTGACCCTACTTATCTGTATTACCACCTCTTGTTCCTCGGCCGTACCAGAAAAAACCCCGCGAACCGTCACTGCTTCTGAAATTTGAAGTCAATGAAAATTAGAAATTATTGGATTGTTTCACAACTACACGCACTGTTCAAATTGAATTTTCTCAAAATTTGGGAAGAAGTGCGTACAGATTTTTATGAAATCGCAATTTCAAATAAATTTGGATTAGATTAGTGAAATTTCAAGTCGATGGCAATTGTCTTTATATTTTTCAAGTCGTCGAAATTGTTGTGTTTTTCACAATTTCACACTCTCTTCAGATAAAATTATCTCGAAATTTAGGGATTAACAGATTTTTATACAATCGTAATCCCAAAAGAATTTTGAATAACTTTATAAGTCACTAAAGTTATTGAATTTCTCCTCTATTTCACGCTCTGTTCAAATAAAATTATTTCGAAATTTAGGTATGAAAATAAACAAATTTTTATGGAATCTGGAAATTTTTGATACCTGAAATCGATGCCAGTGTTTTCATATTTTTTACGTCAGCAAAATTATTGTTTTTTTCTTCAATTGCACGTTGTGTTCAAATATAATTATCTCGAAATTTAGGAATGGGGTGTCTACGGTAGAGCTCGACGTTTACTCCGCTTTTCTTTTAAACGTTTAAACGTGTAAACGTTTACCGTTTATCTGTAACGAATAAAACACGTTTAGTTTAATAAACGTTTACAACACGTTTAGCCTAATAATCGCTTACAACACGTTTAGCCTAATAATCGTTTACAACACGTTTAGCTTAATAAACGTTTACAACCCGCAAACTAGAAACGATTTCTCATATTTTTATACTCCATTTGGGGGTTCAAAAGTCATATCTCGGCGTTTCGTAAGATTCCGAATATTTTTACACATTCGATTCAAATAGGAACCACCTGGTCTATAAGGGGTTGAAACCTTCAAACTTCGGATGCCGGCGTTTCGGATGGTTTTCGAGAAACTATTTACTTATTAAGGTGTCCCAAATAATAATTGTTCATTCATTTTTTTTCGCTACCGGAAATATTGTAAAACACAGTGAATGAACTTCGAAACAGATATTTGCAGGGTGGGTTATACGTTTCTATATTAAACGATTTTTGTCAACACATTTAAACGAAGAAAACACGTTTAAACGCGAATATCCGTTTAAACGTTTAAAAACCGCTTGCTAACTAAGAACACGTTTATCCGTGTACACGTGTATACGACCCCTAGTTTACGGATTTTTGAAGAATCGTAATCCCAAATTAATTTTGAATAGGTTTGTGTAATTTCAAGTCGATGGCAATTGTTTTTATATTTTTTCAAGTTACTAAAATTATTGTATTTTTCCACAATTTCACACTCCGTTCAAATAGAATTATCTCAAAATTTAGGGCGAGGTGCTTACAGATTTTTATGTAATCGTGATTTCGAATAAATTTTGAATAGATTTGTGAAATTTCAAGTCGATGGAAATTGTTTTAATATTTTGTATATTCTATTCAATGAAATGACAGAAATTTCTTCAACAAAATAGGATTTGAGTAAAAGTTGATAAGAAGGTTGAAGGGTGGGCTTTATTCTATAATCCAACTGGTTGAGCGTACGATAGGATTTTTATTAGTTCATGCCTAGAGCTCAAAGTCTTCTTCATCTTGTTTTCCTTTTGTGTATTGGTTTTAACGTGTTACACTCTCGCCGATGTTCAATAAATTTAAGGATAAGATAGTGCCCACCCACTAACCCTCGTATAATTTAAATTTAATTCATAAAATTCCGTTCTGGGTGATTTCTAACCTTTCAACTTCTTCAGTGAAATGACAGAAATTTCTTCAACAAAACAGGGTTTGTAAGTTGAGTAAAAGCTTGGAGGGTGGGCTTATTCTGCAATCCAACTATGCAGTTGTTAGGTACGATTTTTTCAAATATATTAATTTGTGCCTAGAGCTCAAAGTCTTCTATATCTTGTTTTTCTTTTGTGTATTCATTTTAACGAGTTAGACTCTCGCCGATGTTCAATAAATATAAGGATAGGATAGTGCTCACCCACCACCCCTCGTGTAATTTTAATTTAATCAACAAAACCCCGTTCTAGATGATTTCTAACCTTTAAACTTCTCCAATGAAATAACAGACATTTTTTCAACAAAACAGGATTTGTAGGTTGAGTAAAAGTTGATAAGAAGGTTGGGGGGTGGGCTTTATTCTACAATCCAACTAGTTGAACGTACGGTAAGATTTTTACGAATAAATTAGTTCATGCCTAGAGCTCAAAGTCTTCTTCATCTTGTTTTCGTTCTGTGTATTGGTTTTAACGTGTTACACTCTCGACTATGTTCAATAAATTTAAGGATAAGATAGTGACCACCTGCCACTCCTCGTATAATTTTAATTTAATCCATAAAATCCCGTTCAGGATGATTTCTAACTTTTCAACTTCTCCAATGAAATGACAGAAATTTCTTCAACAAAACAGGATTTGTAGGTTGAGTAAAAGATTGGAGGGTGGGCTTTATTCTACAACCCCACAAGTTGAAGGTACGGTAGGATTTTTTCAAATATATTAGTTTATGCCTAGAGCTCAAAGTCTTCTACATCTTGTTTTTCTTTTGTGTGAGACGACGAGAATTACAAGAAGCTTGAGATATGCAGACCTGTTTTAAAAGCAACAAGTTAAATTTAACGGCTGAATGTTATGTTAAAAAAAGCGATGGCTTACCATGCCTTTAAATTTAACGTTTTGCTTACGATATGTCTAAATGACCATTGACCCAAAAGCCAAGGTGTAATAGATTATGCAAAAGATAACATCAGCGCAACAAGATGCATACACACGGCATACATAGGGCAATATAAAGTATGTTTTTAATTTTAAAAATTTAAGTTGGTTACACATATTGAGGTTATGTTACTTCTCAAAATTAAACAAACTGTAGTCAATTTATAGATACTTACGTTAAATTTTTCACTATAAAATTATATTAAATGTTGTATGTGCCTTCCTTCTTCTTGAACACAAGCCTGAACTCTTCGTCGCACACCCTCCATTACGCTCCGCAATAACACTGGATTATTGTTAATTTCTATAAATTTATCTCGAATTCGTTGCCGCATGTCTTCTAGATTGTGTACTCGTTGTGCATAAATACAATTTTTCAGGTATGGCCACAAGAAAAAATCGCATGGTGTTAAATCGCATGAACGGGGTGGCCAGGGAATCCCTGCATTTCGACTTATTATTCGGTCTTCAAAAAATTCCCCCAAAATGGCCAAATTATCCACTGTGCAATGAGGAGTTGCTCCGTCTTGATGAAAATATCCACTTTACAGTTCGTCATCATGTAATTCATTTATAAAAGGCAATAAAATTTCTGTACGATAACAGTTTGCAGTTATCGTACCTAAAATGAATGCACGGTTATTGCATTTTTATTATTAATAATAAAAATAGGATTTTACCTTCAAAGAATATCGGTCCAACTAATTTTCTCCCACTAATCGCTGCTCAAACGCCAACTTTCTCTGGATGTAGTGGTTTCTCTCGATATATACGAGGATTTTCATCCGACCAAATTCTCATAGTTTGGGAATTAATGTACCCATCCTTGTAAAAGCAAGCTTCATCGGTAAAAAAAGTAATTTGTAAAACATCCTCGTTTACATTTTGTAAAAACCACTGACAAAATTGCAGTCGTCTGGGGTAATCAACAGGTAATAACTTTTGCACCAATATTATGCGATAAGGGTATACTTGCAAATCTTTTCGTAGAAGCTTGTGGCATGTTCCTACCGATAAATTCATTTGCTGTGACAAATGACGCAGAGAAGTCGTAGGTTCATCTTCCAAAATTTCTTGGGCTGTGTTAATAGCATCTTCAGTTCGTTTAACTGGTCTACCACTTCCTGGTTTACGGAGAATACTACCCGTTTCACGAAATAATACAACAGATCGTGATAAGGTATTTTTAAATTAATCATAAATAATGGGCACGTTAGGAAATTCTTCCTGAAACTCTGCTAAAGGTGCGTCAAATGAATACACCCAATTTCCGTCCACTTTAATCCCATTTCGGAAATAACTTTCAATTAGAAACGTTTTTTGCTGGTTGCTGTAAACCATTGTGAGCACGGAATAATTGTGACTTCTAGAAAGATCTGACGTTTTGTATGTCAATTCCCAACAAGTGTCAAGTGTGCCAACTGAAATTTTTAAAACGAAAAAGTCATGGCACACTTGAGGTTTTTTTTTAATGAACATACGATAGTAAGAAGAAGAATTCAAAGCAAACACTCAATCAGATCGGACTTCTTCAGATAATATATGTGTGACTTGTAAACATTGTCATATGACTTCAATAAAACTAGTTCTGAACGCAAAGAACCAAAGTAGGACACCGAACGCAACATATTGCATGTTGATCGATTAGCAAAATAAATATTCTATACCATCGTCATAATTACAGTTTATCACATGGACTTAATCAATAATATCCACGCTCATAAAATTTACTATCTCATTAAAAGAATACTAAACCGTCCATCAGGATTGCTCGCGTTCGTGCGGCCCCGTGAATAATTAAGGATCACGTGTAGATTTTGCGGGGCGATAACGGTGTCCACGCAGTGGTGTCCTTTGGCCCTCGCCAAAAGGGAATGGACTCTGCCCGGCGGGATTGATTTTCGCCTCTTCTCTTATTCATCGCCTTGCCGTTGCCATTCTTGGAACGGTGAAATGCCAGCAGACTTTGTTTTCCGAATGGAGGCACGCGAAATTGAGCGTCACGTGCACGGAATTCGTGTCTTAATGAAAAGTTTACACCTTCGCGTAAAAGTTTTATAGTGTACACAGGGGCCGTTTCTCCCGTCGTGCCCTTGTTGACGGGGAATAATGGAAATAGACGTGTGCGTCTGAATTCAAAAAGTTAAAATTGGAATTTACGTTTGTCTTACAGATATGTTTACCAAAATAAACATATCTCGTGATGTCTAATCGGAAGATAGAGGACATAGTAGAAAGTTTTGACTAAGAATGTTGATTTCCATCAGTTTGCGCTGCGGAGTTGCCATAAATGCGTTGTCAATTAAAAACTGTCTTTCAAATTGGCATTAGATTAATGGTGTTGCATTCATTAAACCTTAATTTGAACTAAGGTTCACGGTGGGCCAAAAGTCATCGGGACTTTGATATTTGTACATACCAGACTACTCAGAGGCACATATCCTTGACTTCCTCCTAGCAGAATCTGCAGTACCAACTTTCAGCATCTGTGGTTGGGTTGCTGCTGGTTTTTTTGGCAGTTTCCTGGTTGGCTCCTTTCTTGGTTTAGATGGCTGAGCTTCTATTGACTAGAAAATACTTCTTTATAACTCAATCCCATGCGAATTTATGGCTGATCACGCCATAAAAGAAGAGAAAAACAACAAGGGTAATATTGTTCCTTTATGACATTGCCAGAAGTTCATCAAAGTCGGAGGATAAATTTACGCTGGAAGATTCACTGCTTGGCGGAGAATCATCTCTATCTATTCGCCATTTCGAGGACGCTTAGCACGTTAAGTTTTTGTGGTGAAGTATAAGAAACGGTTACTGGAAGAAGAGTAGTTGGTTGGTCCAATTAACTGCAAGAAGGAACCGGATCACTGCAGATGCTCTGCTGATTCCTAAGCTTTGTTGGTTGTTCAATTCAGGAAGCGGGAGTTTAATCGCAATTCTAGAGGCAATCGCCTTTTCTGGGATCACATTCAGGTTGAACTGGTAAATATCTGTGGCTATGAAGCCATTAGTCACATTAGATTGTATTGATCTCCCACACACTAGGATGAACACATCAGAAATGATCAACTGAGTCCTCAAAGCTCCCGAAGCAACTTTTGTCGAACGATTGCAATTCATGAGATGTGCTGTATGGCAAGAAATAGAGAGCAATGTTATACTTTTTAGCCTCTACACAAATTGTGTAATTGAGGTGTGACTTGGCTCCTTCAAAAATCAGAAGGCATGGTTCGCCCGTGTTCATTGCCCATAATGCACTCAAGGAGCCTCATTTTGGACTGAAACTCTTGGATCCTTATGGTGGTGGAGGCGACATCTTTTTTTTTATTCCCATTGAAAACTCATTCTGGGAATTGGTTGTTCTCTGGGTAGAAATTCCCGCAGACTATCTACGGATCTAAGCTCGCCAGATGGAAGAGTCGCAGTGGTGGTTGAGAGAAGGTCGTAGCAAGTCGCGTCTGTGGTGGCCGTCATCAATCTAGGAATGCAGCTCCATATGGCTTGGACTGCTCCAGAAGGGTTGTCGCACCGTCTATGCACCACATCATACTCGAAACCATTTCCCCTAAGAGTGTAGTCGATCCGCACTACGGCCTACGGCTGTAGATGGTGTTGCAGTTGTGGCAGCCTTGTCTTGGTATCACCGATCGGCTTTGCAGCCATGCTTAGAAAAACGGAGCATCTACGAAATCTGGAGGAGTGCGCACCCTTACAATTAAGGCACTCGCCTTAAGGGTTTGTATATTTATTATGTTGTGTTATATTTTATCTAACTTTATTTTATTTATAGATCATTTTACCCGTTCATGTATTTTATTTTATAACTACTTTAAATTTACTTTTTTATTCATAGGTTTATTTTGCTTATTAGCTTTTAATCTAATTTTAACATATTTATATTATCTAACCCATCAGTACGATAACATATTTTTTATTACTTAGCCCAAAGCATTATACCAAGTTATATTTTTGTATTCATGTATGTATATCCTGACGAGTGTAAACAACTGTTTTAGCACGAATAAAATACTATTACTATTACTATTTACTATTTAAGGGCATACCAGCTAAAACTCCTCCTCGTTGTCGCGCTGTTGGAGAGGTTATCGAGACCGGTGGTCGTTTCAACTGCTATCTTCGGGTACTTATGTTTGTCGGTTGGAGACGGTGCCACCGAACTCATTGTTGTGCTTGGAGTTCGCACTGATTCTGAAACAAAGTAAAATGAATTTTGTCAAACCGATTATTTTCCCAAGACCGCCAGGACGAGGGAATTACTACTGCTACGATGGTCGCGTGATCCATCGGGCCTTTCGCTATGCTGAGGACCTGGAGCAGCTCGGCGACGATGCTGCCGACCTTCTTGTAGTCTGGCCCTTGGTGGGCGGCTGTCTTTGGGGTGGTCTTCTGGGTGGTGGAAGCCCACGCGGCGGCGGCGTAGCTCCTCGTCTGGGCCTTCGGTAGTGGTGGGGTACTCTTCGCCTGTCGGGCGGTGTACCTGCTGCACCCTCTGTAGCTCGCGGGGTGACCTTCTGCGCAGTTTGCGCACGTCGCCGGCTCCTCCCGTGGACGCTCGCATTGGTGCGACAGATGAGCGCCCGCACATTTGACGCATAGGGGAGGCATCGTGCAGCGGTTCTGCACGTGGCCGAACTTCTGGCAGCGGAAGCATTGCTGCTTGCTGCCGTCGTGCCGTTTGGCCTCGACCTTGACGGAGAGGCCCAGAACCTGTCTGATGCTGAAGATGCGGCGAGCATCTTCGGTGAACTCTAGCTGGACGTAGACCATCCAGAGGGGATAAGTCTCGCCAGTCGTGGGGTCGCGTCGCGACATCCTCTTCACGGATGTCGTGGGGAGCTGCTGGGCAGCCAGATCCTCGGCGATCTGGTCCTCCGTGATCTGCGGGGCGATGTTGCGGATCACCGCCTTTAGGGTCTTCTCCTCTTGGAGATGGTACGTGTGGTACGGGACCGCTTCTTGGTCCAGGATCCTCGTCAGATTGCGAAAGTTGAAATGGCGAGCAGCCACGCTAGTCGCTCGCTATCAGAAAGCGATCTATTAAACACTACAATCATCAGTACAAGTGACGAAAGTATTTGCACCGGGTGCCAAAAACAAATCTCAACATTCGAGAGTGAAATCAAGTGTAATATCTGCCTGTACAAGTTCCGCGAAGGATGTCTAAAATCGGAAGATAAATACGGCGTTGCTGCATGCTCTCGTTGTGAGAAAATAGGAGTACAACGCATGACTCTACAAATTCTACTGAATCTACGAACGGAACTGATTGACCTCAAAAACAAGGTATTTAAACAAGAGGAAATCATACATAATAAAGATGTAATTATAGACACCTTAATGAGCGAATTGAACTGCTTAGCAAAAACAGTAAAAAAACCTAAGACAACAGCCCATTATGCAAATCGGAAGATTCCTGTAACCGTATCTAACCAATCAACACAAAATTTGGTTCGCGTCTCTACTAAGAACCAATCCACAAACCAAAACTACGCCGCAGTAGCCTTAACCAGCTGCCAGCAAGTGGACCAATCCAAGAAAGCGGACGAGGCCAACCAAACACAGTCGCGCCCAGCACGTGAGGACGACGAAAAGTGGATACAAGTCAAGCACCGTAAAACGCCAACAAGCGCAAAAGTCTCGCATTTTAACGGTAGCTCTGCAGATACGACACTCCAAGTATGCCCGTACACTAAACGCAAATGGATATTTGTTTCAAGATTAAGGAAAGAAGTCTCCGTCGAACAACTCAAGATCTACCTGGAAGACAAATCAAAATATCCAGCCGACTCGTGTGTTGGAAAATTTATTATTCAAAAATTAGATCCTTTCTGGCCATCCAATACTTTCATAAATAGATTTTATATGCATAAATCTCATTCTCAAACAAATTTTCAGCGAAAACAGCACCAAACGCAACTGCAATAACATATAATAATTTCGACTTACTCTTGCTAAATATACGTTCCATCAACACAGATAAACTAAATCAGCTACAAATAGAGTATAATATGTTTGATATTAAATTCATTTGCCTAACTGAAACGTGGATTGATAACATAAATATTTTATGTATTAAAATGAATTCTTATATTTTAGGTTCGAGATACTGTAGACAGGGCAGGGGTGGTGGTGTCGCCATATATTGCAAAGTAGATCTCGACATAGAAGTAATCGATCTCGCCTCATATTGCATAGATAATATATTTGAGGTATGTGGTGTAGTCTGGAAGCCAAGTAGATACCTAACTTTCCATATTATAACCTGTTACAGACCCCCAGGCAGTGATATTGTAGTATTTATAAATCAATTAAATAAGCTACTGTCTGATCTACAAAATATAAAAACACGCATTGTTATTAATGGCGACTTTAATATAAATTCAAATAATATGACTGCTGAATACACAAATTTGAAAAGTACACTGGAGTCTTATAATCTGCATAAAATAAATACTGGAGATACAAGAACAACTGAGTATTCCTCTACATGTATAGATAATTTATTTTCAAATTTAAGCTCAAATAAAACTCTTACTCTAGAAAATACAATATCTGACCGAAAAACGATTTTGTACAACTTTGATCTGGAATTCCTCCAAACTCAACCCCCTAATTCAAAAACTCGCATTTTCAGCCAACTAAACGTAACAAACTTCAAATCACACCTGAAAAATGAATCTTGGGACGACGTGTTCTCTGAACACGATCTTAACACTAGCTTTGATTGTTTTCACGATACTTTCATGTTCCATTTCAATAGTAATTTTCCATTCTCAAACAAACGCCAAACCAATACTAAATCCTGGATCCACTCCACCGTTAAGCTCTCAAGTAGGAATCTCCAGGACTTATACATGTTACAAAAACAATATCCAATTCTAAAACCTGCATACATGCAAGCAAAAAAAAGTCACACAATGTTAATTAATGAAACAAAACAAAATTATTATCAAAAGAAATTTATGAACTCATAAAATAAAAGTAAATCGACTTGGGAAATTATAAACGAGTTATCTACTAGTACGAACAAACATAAAAATATTAACTTGAATTTTCGTGGGCTACAAGATAAGCCAGAACTTATAATTTGTTGAATTTGGTTCTCGTTTATCACGTGGTGAAACATTTTTAATATTACTGGTTGTTGAAATTAGGCACTTGGTAGGTTTCACAAATTTTATACTTTTTATTCCGACTAGTTTCGATTGTTACATCATTATCTAGGAATCCTATCTAGGATTCCTAGATAATGATGTAACAATCGAAACTAGTCGGAATAAAAAGTATAAAATTTGTGAAACCTACCAAGTGCCTAATTTCAACAACCAGTAACAGAACTTATAAGTAATATATTTAACTCCTATTTCGCGAACGAACCCCTAAAATTGTCTAGATCATTCCCTAACCATACTAATACAGAATTTTTTGGTAACACAACAAATCAGTCATTTTTTATTAGTCCCATCACTGACATTGAATTATTAAATATTATTAAAAACCTGAAAAATAAAAGTTCTAGCGGCTTTGATGATGTGCCTGATTTTCTTATTAAACTAGTAGCTGAAGAAATAGTGGAACCTTTACTTTATCTTATAAATAAATCGTTTGAAACTGGAACTTTTCCTACAAGACTGAAACAATCAATCATAATACCAATATTTAAGAAAAATAATCCCACCTTTGTTGAAAATTACCGCCCAATCTCTTTAGTGTCAATATTTTTTAAATTAATTGAATTGTGTATGTTCAAAAGACTGAAGGAATATATTGATAAGTTTAATATTATGACCTCCGCCCAACATGGTTTCCGAAATAAACATTCCACACTGACAGCATATCACTCATTCTATACATGCATTACTGACAAACTCGAGTCTGGTGAATATCCGGTCGGACTGTTCCTCGATCTAAGTCGTGCATTCGACTGCATTGACACGAACATTCTTTTAAATAAATTATATGACTACGACATAAGGAGAGTTGCTAATGATTGGTTCTCTTCATACCTATTAAATAGACACCAACGCGTAAAAATTAAACACTTAAATAATAACCTTCTTACAGAACATACGTCATCCACCCAAGTCATAAATATAGGTGTACCGCAAGGTTCAATTTTGGGTCCTATACTATTTACTCTATATGTATACGACTTTCCAAGCTGTACAAAGAACAATATATTTATGTACGCGGATGATACGTCAGCAGTCATTAGCTTTCCAAATTTCAACATTGAAGAAAAGTGTAACTCAACCATCAAAGAATTTGCTACTGGTTTCAAAATAACAAATTATCAATAAACCCCTCTAAATCCACATACATCAGATTTCATAACAAACAGTATAAACAAGACCTAGAGTTAAACCTATATATGAACAATAATTTGGTATCATCCACCGTGAGTAGTCCGTTCTTAGGACTCGATATTGACAATACATTAGATTGGAGCTTCCACTGCAACAAATTAATTAAATCGTTAAATAAATGTTGTTACCAAATAAGGGTTCTGCGTTCAGTACTAACTATGCCACAACTATTAACATTTTATTATGCTACGGTACAATCGCGTCTATCGTATGGCATTTGCTTATGGGGTACTTCTATACATTGGCCTTCCGTATTTATTGCTCAGAAGCGCATTATAAGATCCATGTTAGGTATATGTCCTCAAACGTCTTGCAGACCATATTTTAAAAATTTCGAGCTGCTTCCACTGCCTTGTCTACTTATCTACGAGCTGTGCCTATATACCTACAAAAAACGATCCACATTCACACTTACCAGCGACATCCACCAACACGCTACACGCAATAACAACAATATCTACGTAAGATGTTGCCGTCTGAACATAAAAAAGAACTCGCCAGACGTACTTGGTCCATCATTGTTTAACCTTCTCCCTGAATATATCAAGGCATCCCCAAATGTATTAGCGTTTAAGAAAAAACTCAAATTGTTTCTAGTAGATGAAACATATTATAATATAAGCGATTTCATTAATGTAAAAGTTAAATAAGTAGTATGTATATAGTTATTCAATTTTTGACGTGTCTAAAATGTTATTACGACTGTAATGCTTCATTCCTGGACAATAAAATTATTATTATTATTATTAAAATCCTGTGGCGATTCAGGCAAAATACGTAGCCCTTAGGCTGCGTATTTATCGTGGGCATATCTGATGGAATGTCGTTCCATCAGATTCTTGATTGTGTTCCAGTTGACATCTGAGGGAAGTACAACTGGAGGTGGCTTCTTATAGGTTGCCGCAGGGGGTGTTGCCTACGTGCTTGTCGCGGGATCGGCGGGAGTGCTGGCTGCGTTGGAGGGCGCAGCCGGGGAGGTCGCCGGGGAAGGCTTGGTGGGACGCATGGGAGTGGGTGGGAGCGGTGCCTTGGCAGGTCCTTTTGCCGTCTTTTTTGAGTAGTTTTGTGTCGCGTCAGGCGATGCGACCCTCTTCTTGGTCGTCATTTTCGAGGTGGAGGCCTCCTCTGCGTCTGTGTCCATGGGCAGGCACGTGAAGCAATTGCCCGTGGGCACCGTTGGTACCGGTGTCGTGTCTTGTGTTGGAGTCGCTGGCCGGGACAGCTGCTCGACGCGTCGGGTCATCTCTTCCAGTTTTTGCTGGAGGAGGATGTTTTCCCTCGTCATCTTTGTACCTTCTCTGAGCTCGTCGTAATAGAGCTTCTGGAAGTTTGGCTCTTTGGTCGCGGCGGCCTGGGCTCCGGTGAACTGCTTGAGGTAGTCGTCGTCCGCCATGATGTGTCTGACAGTTGGTTGGTCTTAGAATTATGTTTGTCAATCCTAGAATTTGTTGTCAATCGTTAGAGACAACTAGTCAATCTTAGCCGTAATAACGGCTGGTCGATTTTAGAATTTGTGTTGCCGCTCTATGGTCATAAACGATTTAGGAACGGTGCTGATTCTGCGTATCTGCTGGTGTGGGTTGGTCCTTGGTTTGCTGTTCGCTCTGCATCCGTTCGGCTCGGCGGTCGGACTGGGGAGTCCGACGTCACGTCTGGTCCTGCGTATTTAGCAGTTAGCCTGCGCGTGCCCCCACCTCTGACATCTGTGGCACTGAGTGGACTCTGTGTGCTTCCGGTTGTTTTCTGCAGTGATCGTAAGGCCCGTTACACAGTCACGCAGAGCACCGAGGATATGATGCCATTTCCTCCGCGTCGCGGCCGACCGTTTCACTGTGTATACTCCCATTAGAGCAATGGCATCCTATCCGCGCGCGGAACGCGGTGCATCCGCGTGACTGTGTAACGGGCCTAAGATCGAAAATGTTCGTTTCCTTGAAAATTCCCTTGGGCGTGTGATTCGGTATAAGCTGCACGTATCCATCCATCCATCATCCATACATGCGCTCACGGCGCACAGGACCGGAAAGTTTTTTGCCTCGAGTGCGATCGACCTCCTCGACGCCGATGTTCTGAGGTATTTCCCATAGGACGACGTTCAAGGATTTTACCTCAGTAATCTGATATGTGAAGTAGATCTTGCCTTTACTATTGTACAGCTTCGTGATTACCCTGAAATCCTTTGGATGCGGAATCCCTGGGTCGTCAGGAGGTTCTTAGGCCTTTTTCGTAGCTGTGGTGGTTGGTATAGCTGTGAACACTGTGATTGTTGTCGTCGAGGTTGGTGTTGTCGTTGTAGTCGTCGATTGGGTGGTTGGGGTTGACGTATTTGTCGAAAGCTTTGAATTATTTGTCACAGTCTTTAAATTATTAGTTGAAGTACATTATACTGAGAAGGCCAAAGCATTATTGGGCAATGTTTCATTTATTGAAATTGCGCTCGCGGCGGTTGCCTTTGCTGCCCTCTTCTTAGCCTTCTTTCCCGTCTTTGACAAGACGGATGGCGACGTAGCATGTCTAATCGTCATAGGGATGATTGAAGTGGACGGCTGGGAGAACCTGCTCTTCCTGTGCTCTTCTTAGCCTTCTTTCCCGTCTTTAACAAGACGGATGGCAACTTAGCATTTCTAATCGTCATAGGGATGATTGAAGCGGACTTCTGGGAGAACTTGCTCTTCCTATGCTCTTCTTAGTCTTCTTTCCCGTCTTTAAGAAGACGGATGGCGACGTAGCATTTCTAATCGTCATAGGGATGATTGAAGCAGACGGCTGGAAGAACCTGCTCTTCCTGTGCTCTTCTTAGTCTTCTTTCCAGTCTTTGAGGGCATGGATGGCAATGCAGCATTGCTGATCCTCATAGGGGCCAGTTGGGAGAAATTGCTCATTCTACGGTAAAGGCCGCGCTTCAGGTTTTCTACAATTCCGCGTCGTTGATAGCTTCGGCGACTAACTCGTGTTCGGAGCTGGCAGATGGCTTGATTGGGTCACGGTCGAGGAGTTGGTCGAAGAATCCTTTGATTTCAACATTGCCAATTCAATCCCAATTGGGAGAAATTGCTCTTTCTACGGCAAGGGGCGCGCTTCAGGTTTTCAACAATTCCGCGTTCGGAACTGGCAGATGGCTTAATTGGGTTACGGTCGAGGAGTTGGTCGAAGAATCCTTTGATTTCAACATTGCCAATCCAATCCGGGATCGGGTCCGGCATCAAGCGGCTGGTACGTTTAATATAATATCAGTGGAGCGTTGAGAGGAGCACATGTGGTACGCTGTCTCTCGATGTTCTCCAGATGATCACGGCCGAGGAGTTGGTCGAAGAATCCTTTGATTTCAACGTTGCCAATCCAATCCGGGATCGGGTCCGGCACGGCGTCGTCGTATCAAGCGGCTGGTACATTTAACATAATATCAGTGGAACGTTCAGAGGAGCACATGTGGTACGCTGTCTCTCGATGTTCTCTATTGATAGCTATCATTGAACTCGGATGCAGCAGCTGCATAGCTGACACAGGTCTTGGTTAGAGGTATGTGTGGTGCTGATCGCAATTTATCGACGAAGTTATGGTACCTTGGGTGAGCCTCTCCACAATTTTTGCAGGTGACGGGGACATCTCTAGGGCAGACCCTATACTTTGTCAGGTGCGCACCAGCACTTGTCGCAGATTGGTGGGCGATTGCAGCAGTGTTGGGAGTGCCCTAACTGCTGGCAGTGGTGGCACTTTTGCCGATCTCCGTAGCGTTTCTTGGCTTCCACCGTGATGTCGAGGCCAAGGACTTTGTTGAGGCGAAAAATCTCTCTTGCCTTATCTTTTTTGGTGAGCTGGACATACACCATATTCCAGCTGACATCAGATCCCTACTCCCCGTTCTGAAACGACGGATAGTTGACGGACCAGCTGAGCCTGGTGAAGATCTTCCTCCTGCTAATCTGCATATTACTATCTTCAATGTCTTTTCTTCCGCCATCTGGTAAGTGTGGGAGGTTATTTTATGGTTTCGAGTCTTCGGTAATTGGTGGGTGTGTTTTTTTTGGAAATACGCAGCTCGCTGGCTACGTACTTGGCAGACATGTATGAGATTTTGTTGGTAGTCAAGCTTTCTGTGATAACTAACCAGGGAGTCACTACTCGCGGAGGTTTCCTTGGTGTCATAGTAAAGGTGGGGCAGGTCCTGATTGGCCTGCGGAGTCGCTGGTGGACGACGTTGGGTTAGAGGGATCTTTCTGCGAAGCGGTTTGTGTTCGGGGCTTGGCTATCCATGTATTGGCGTTCCTTTTCTTACTCCTTATGCCCTGGGAGGGGACAGGTGAGTCTTCCGGATTTGTTTCCATGACTATTACCTGTCGGGATGGTAGGGCCCGGGCTTGGAGGACTCTTCAGGGCATGAAACTACTCTAGTAGCACGTAGTGCTCTAAGTCGATGGCTGAAGCCACCTCGGTGGACTGGGGATTTTCGTTTTTGCTAGCTAGCCACCAATATGTTCACCCCGACGTGTCGGTATGTACCTCCTACCTCTGCCCCACCTATGAGTTGAACTACTCAAAGCACGCTTAGTTTTATATAGCAGAGAAGCTATTGCGTATCAACGTAGGTAAACGCTCTGCCTCTGGCAAGAAGTAACTTTCCCTGTCTAAAATCGCCTTAGCAACAAATCTTTTATTAAGAGATGTTGGATTGAATTCTTATTGCTTAGTGTAACTTTGTCGATAACAATTAGTGTATAGGTGACGAAGCAAGAAACTATAGGCCGCGCCTTTTAGAAGCGGCGCAGCCCGAATAGCTCCGAATGCGCCGTTTACCGTCGTTCGGCAGATTTAAAAGTTTCTGCTTGGCGCACACTAGCGTAACGTAGGGAATAATGGAATCAATTTTTGGTCATTGTGTTGATTTATAATGAAATGAATATAAATAAAATATATCTTGAACATAAAATTGGTTTACCATTGATTTACTATTTTAATCACGTATGCATGGTGTACCTACCACGTAAATGGTTATAAGGTTCGCCGTCACTGAGGATTTTTAAATTTAGCGGCAGTACGACACCGCTGCGCACCCAAGTCTCTCGCCATCTCTAAAGACCCGGCCTATATTTATGATGTAAAGACGGTAACGTTTCAATTTATTTCAATGCTTCGCAATTTGAAGAAAAAAAAATTTACCAATCTGAAAAAAGTGCCATATGAGATGGGGATTAAAAGCAAGTAGATAATTACAAAATAAAGTTACTTCATGCAAATCCTTTCCACTGACCTTATGTAACTAAAATTGTTCGATTAAAAGTTTTACCGTAATCTCGTCTCAAACAACCGACGCAGTTGTGTGTTTGCAAGCCACTCTCTGCTATCCCGACTGACTCAAGCATCAATTACTATACCTCACCAAACGACGCAGTACAGATCGATTTCTGTCTATAATCCTCATCAGTGCAGTAGAATCGCTGGTTGAGAATCGGACCTACTAGCTACTTCTTGTCCATCAGCACTGCTGCACGGATGACAACTATAGTTCGAAACCGGTCTGTCATTTGAGGGGGAATAATAATTTATATATCTAAGATTATAGTTGGAAGTATTTTAAGAAAAGTCTATATTATAAATTCCTTGCATTGATCATTTTCTATAGTTCTATTAGTTGGCTTTCATGGCTTCCTTTGCATGCGTGTAATATGATCACGTAATAAATATGGTTTGATTTGACATTTTTCACGTGACATATTTCAGTCATATTGAATGTGGCTATCATCGATCAATTAGCAAATCTTCTCACTGGCTTAAGCATTGTATAGTATATAGACCCAGTGAATGAAGCGATCAATAGCCCTGCAGATATTCTCAATTTTAGTCATGTTGGTAAGTCTTAATTTTATTTTGTAATTTGAGATACATGATTGACATAGAATTACTCCGTATTTAAATCTATAATCTTGTAAAAGCGAAAAAACCATCTATTTTGAAAATATATAAATGTGGATGTTTTAACACCGCAATAAGTAGTGATCGTGTTGAACACTCTGGGATCCAACGACGTGGGAGGGGGGCAATAGGGTCAATTGCTTAGAAACCTGCTGGATCCACGATCATGATATCCGGTGAAGTTTTCTATATAAGTGTAACTGAGCTTGTTACTTAAGACCCGGACCAAGCAACCTTGGCCCGTTGCTTGATATTGACACTCGTTTGTCCAACGCTGCAGCTTAATGCGTCAGTCACCCGCATTTTAACTCAATATTTTGGATATTTATCGAAAACACGCAGATAAGTTTTGTGTAATAGGGGTCCGAATTATTCAAAGCTTCAAAGAATCCAAAGAAACGAAGAAAACTTCGAATACCGAAATTATGTGTATCCCGTAGGCAGAAACTCTTTAGCGGTCCTCAGTTCTTGGCAGGGGCGGCTCGTTTTATAGAGCCAAGGAGCCATGGTACTACCTGTAGTTTCATGTACAGCAAGAATTTTTTATTAATTCTTAAAACTTTTTCGCCAGTTACTTTGATCTAGAAAAAAATCGTTCCACGAGCTGCCTCTGATTGAATGGAATTTTATATAATCATAATCTGGAATGTGATTTAAGTGCACTTAAACGGTTTCAAGGCGATGGCAATTGTTTTTATATTTTTTTCAACAGCAGGAATTTTTTACAAATTTTCTTATTTCAACGCTCGGTTTGTCATGAAAATTCAAAATGTACGGTTGGAGTATTAAATGGATTTTTACATAATCATAATCTAGAATGTGTTTTGAGTGAATTTGAAGAGTTTCAAGTCGATGGCATTTGTTTTTATATTTTTTTCAACAGCGGGAAATTTTTACAAATTTACTTAACTCTACGCTCGGTTCGTCACCAAAATTCAAAATGTACGGTTGGAGTATTAAATGAATTTTTACATAATCATAATCTAGAATGTGTTTTGAGTGAATTTGAAGAGTTTCAAGTCGATGGCATTTGTTTTTATATTTTTTTCAACAGCGGGAAATTTTTACAAATTTACTTAACTCTACGCTCGGTTCGTCACCAAAATTCAAAATGTACGGTTGGAGTATTAAATGAATTTTTACATAATCATAATCTAGAATGTGTTTTGAGTGAATTTGAAGAGTTTCAAGGCGATGGCAATTGTTATTATATTTTTTCGGTTCGTTACGAAAATTCAAAATGTACGGTTGGAGTATTAAATGGATTATTACATAATCATAATCTAGAATGTGTTTTGAGTGAATTTGAAGAGTTTCAAGTCGATGGCAATTCTTTTTATATTTTTTTCAACAGCAGGAATTTTTTACAAATTTTCTTATTTCAACTCTCGGTTCGTCATGAAAATTCAAAATGTACGATTGGAGTATTAAATGGATTTTTACATAATCATAATCTAGAATGTGTTTTGAGTGAATTTGAAGAGTTTCAAGTCGATGGCATTTGTTTTTATATTTTTTTCAACAGCGGGAAATTTTTACAAATTTACTTAACTCTACGCTCGGTTCGTCACCAAAATTCAAAATGTACGGTTGGAGTATTTAATGAATTTTTACATAATCATAATCTAGAATGTGTTTTGAGTGAATTTGATGAGTTTCAAGGCGATGGCAATTGTTTTTATATTTTTTCGGTTCGTTACGAAAATTCAAAATGTACGGTTGGGGTATTAAATGGATTTTTACATAATCATAATGTAGAATGTATTTCGAGTGAAGTTGAAGAGTTTCAAGTCGATGGCAATTGTTTTTATATTGTTTTCAACAGCGGGAAATTTTTACAAATTTTCTTAACTCTCCGCTCGGTTCGTCACGAAAATTCAAAATGTACGGTTGGAGTATTAAATGGATTTTTACATAATCATAATCTAGAATGTGTTTTGAGTAAAGTTGAAGAGTTTCAAGTCGATGGCAATTGTTTTTATATTGTTTTCAACAGCGGGAAATTTTTACAAATTTTCTTAACTCTACGCTCGGTTCGTTACGAAAATTCAAAATGTACGGTTGGAGTATTAAATGGATTTTTACATAATCATAACTAGAATGTGTTTTGAGTGAAGTTGAAGAGTTTCAAGTCGATGGCAATTGTTTTTATATTGTTTTCAACAGTGGGAAATTTTCACAAATTTTCTTAACGCTACGCTCGGTTCGTTACAAAAATTCGAAATGTACGCTTGGAATATTGAGTGGATTTTTACATAATCATAATCTAGAATGTGTTTTGAGTGAATTTGAAGAGTTTCAAGTCGATGGCATTTGTTTTTATATTTTTTTCAACAGCGGGAAATTTTTACAAATTTTCTTAACTCTACGCTCGGTTCGTCACGAAAATTCAAAATGTACGGTTGAAGTATTAAATGGATTTTTACATAATCATAATGTAGAATGTATTTCGAGTGAAGTTGAAGAGTTTCAAGTCGATGGCAATTGTTTTTATATTGTTTTCAACAGCGGGAAATTTTTACAAATTTTCTTAACTCTCCGCTCGGTTCGTCACGAAAATTCAAAATGTACGGTTGGAGTATTAAATGGATTTTTACATAATCATAATCTAGAATGTGTTTTGAGTAAAGTTGAAGAGTTTCAAGTCGATGGCAATTGTTTTTATATTGTTTTCAACAGCGGGAAATTTTTACAAATTTTCTTAACTCTACGCTCGGTTCGTTACGAAAATTCAAAATGTACGGTTGGAGTATTAAATGGATTTTTACATAATCATAACTAGAATGTGTTTTGAGTGAAGTTGAAGAGTTTCAAGTCGATGGCAATTGTTTTTATATTGTTTTCAACAGTGGGAAATTTTCACAAATTTTCTTAACGCTACGCTCGGTTCGTTACAAAAATTCGAAATGTACGCTTGGAATATTGAGTGGATTTTTACATAATCATAATCTAGAATGTGTTTTGAGTGAATTTGAAGAGTTTCAAGTCGATGGCATTTGTTTTTATATTTTTTTCAACAGCGGGAAATTTTTACAAATTTTCTTAACTCTACGCTCGGTTCGTCACGAAAATTCAAAATGTACGGTTGAAGTATTAAATGGATTTTTACATAATCATAATGTAGAATGTATTTCGAGTGAAGTTGAAGAGTTTCAAGTCGATGGCAATTGTTTTTATATTGTTTTCAACAGCGGGAAATTTTTACAAATTTTCTTAACTCTCCGCTCGGTTCGTCACGAAAATTCAAAATGTACGGTTGGAGTATTAAATGGATTTTTACATAATCATAATCTAGAATGTGTTTTGAGTAAAGTTGAAGAGTTTCAAGTCGATGGCAATTGTTTTTATATTGTTTTCAACAGCGGGAAATTTTTACAAATTTTCTTAACTCTCCGCTCGGTTCGTCACGAAAATTCAAAATGTACGGTTGGAGTATTAAATGGATTTTTACATAATCATAATCTAGAATGTGTTTTGAGTGAAGTTGAAGAGTTTCAAGTCGATGGCAATTGTTTTTATATTTTTTTCAACAGCAGGATTTTTTACAAATTTTCTTAACTCTACGCTCGGTTCGTCACGAAAATTCAAAATGTACGGTTGGAGTATTAAATGGATTTTTACATAATCATAATCTAGAATGCGTTTTGAGTGAAGTTGAAGAGTTTCAAGTCGATGGCAATTGTTTTTATATTGTTTTCAACAGCGGGAAATTTTTACAAATTTTCGTCACGAAAATTCAAAATGTACGGTTGGAGTATTAAATAGATTTTTACATAATCATAATCTAGAATGTGTTTTGAGTGAAGTTGAAGAGTTTCAAGTCGATGGCAATTGTTTTTATATTTTTTTCAACAGCGGGAAATTTTTACAAATTTTCTTAACTCTACGCTCGGTTCGTCACGAAAATTCAAAATGTACGGTTGAAGTATTAAATGGATTTTTACATAATCATAATGTAGAATGTATTTCGAGTGAAGTTGAAGAGTTTCAAGTCGATGGCAATTGTTTTTATATTGTTTTCAACAGCGGGAAATTTTTACAAATTTTCTTAACTCTCCGCTCGGTTCGTCACGAAAATTCAAAATGTACGGTTGGAGTATTAAATGGATTTTTACATAATCATAATCTAGAATGCGTTTTGAGTGAAGTTGAAGAGTTTCAAGTCGATGGCAATTGTTTTTATATTGTTTTCAACAGCGGGAAATTTTTACAAATTTTCGTCACGAAAATTCAAAATGTACGGTTGGAGTATTAAATAGATTTTTACATAATCATAATCTAGAATGTGTTTTGAGTGAAGTTGAAGAGTTTCAAGTCGATGGCATTTGTTTTTATATTTTTTTCAACAGCGGGAAATTTTTACAAATTTTCTTAACTCTACGCTCGGTTCGTCACGAAAATTCAAAATGTACGGTTGAAGTATTAAATGGATTTTTACATAATCATAATGTAGAATGTATTTCGAGTGAAGTTGAAGAGTTTCAAGTCGATGGCAATTGTTTTTATATTGTTTTCAACAGCGGGAAATTTTTACAAATTTTCTTAACTCTCCGCTCGGTTCGTCACGAAAATTCAAAATGTACGGTTGGAGTATTAAATGGATTTTTACATAATCATAATCTAGAATGTGTTTTGAGTGAAGTTGAAGAGTTTCAAGTCGATGGCAATTGTTTTTATATTTTTTTCAACAGCAGGATTTTTTACAAATTTTCTTAACTCTACGCTCGGTTCGTCACGAAAATTCAAAATGTACGGTTGGAGTATTAAATGGATTTTTACATAATCATAATCTAGAATGCGTTTTGAGTGAAGTTGAAGAGTTTCAAGTCGATGGCAATTGTTTTTATATTGTTTTCAACAGCGGGAAATTTTTACAAATTTTCGTCACGAAAATTCAAAATGTACGGTTGGAGTATTAAATAGATTTTTACATAATCATAATCTAGAATGTGTTTTGAGTGAAGTTGAAGAGTTTCAAGTCGATGGCAATTGTTTTTATATTTTTTTCAACAGCGAGAAATTTTTACAAATTTTCTTAACGCTACGCTCGGTTCGTCACGAAAATTCAAAATGTACGGTTGGAGTATTAAATGGATTTTTACATAAACATAATCTAGAATGTGTTTTGAGTGAAGTTGAAGAGTTTCAAGTCGATGGCAATTGTTTTTTTATCGTTTTCAACAGCCGGTAATTTTTACAAATTTTCTTAACTCTACGCTCGGTTCGCCACGAAAATTCAAAATGTACGGTTGGAGTATTAAATGGATTTTTACATAATCATAATCTAGAATCGTTTTGAGTGAAGTTGAAGAGTTTCAAGTCGATGACAATTGTTTTTATATTGTTTTCAACAGCGGGAAATTTCTACAAATTTTCGTCACGAAAATTCAAAATGTACGGTTGGAGTATTAAATGGATTTTTACATAATCATAATCTAGAATGTGTTTTGAGTGAAGTTGAAGAGTTTCAAGTCGATGGCAATTGTGTTTATATTGTTTTCAACAGCGAGAAATTTTTACAAATTTTCTTAACTCTACGCTCGGTTCGTCACAAAAATTCAAAATGTACGGTTGGAGTATTAAATGGATTTTTACATAATCATAATCTAGAATGTGTTTTGAGTGAAGTTGAAGAGTTTCAAGTCGATGGCAATTGTTTTTATATTTTTTTCAACAGCAGGATTTTTTACAAATTTTCTTAACTCTACGCTCGGTTCGTCACGAAAATTCAAAATGTACGGTTGGAGTATTAAATGGATTTTTACATAATCATAATCTAGAATGTGTTTTGAGTGAAGTTGAAGAGTTTCAAGTCGATGGCAATTGTTTTTATATTTTTTTCAACAGCAGGATTTTTTACAAATTTTCTTAACTCTACGCTCGGTTCGTCACGAAAATTCAAAATGTACGGTTGGAGTATTAAATGGATTTTTACATAATCATAATCTAGAATGCGTTTTGAGTGAAGTTGAAGAGTTTCAAGTCGATGGCAATTGTTTTTATATTGTTTTCAACAGCGGGAAATTTTTACAAATTTTCTTAACTCTCCGCTCGGTTCGTCACGAAAATTCAAAATGTACGGTTGGAGTATTAAATGGATTTTTACATAATCATAATCTAGAATGTGTTTTGAGTGAAGTTGAAGAGTTTCAAGTCGATGGCAATTGTTTTTATATTTTTTTCAACAGCAGGATTTTTTACAAATTTTCTTAACTCTACGCTCGGTTCGTCACGAAAATTCAAAATGTACGGTTGGAGTATTAAATGGATTTTTACATAATCATAATCTAGAATGCGTTTTGAGTGAAGTTGAAGAGTTTCAAGTCGATGGCAATTGTTTTTATATTGTTTTCAACAGCGAAAAATTTTTACAAATTTTCTTAACGCTACGCTCGGTTCGTCACGAAAATTCAAAATGTACGGTTGGAGTATTAAATGGATTTTTACATAAACATAATCTAGAATGTGTTTTGAGTGAAGTTGAAGAGTTTCAAGTCGATGGCAATTGTTTTTATATTGTTTTCAACAGCGGGAAATTTTTACAAATTTTCGTCACGAAAATTCAAAATGTACGGTTGGAGTATTAAATAGATTTTTACATAATCATAATCTAGAATGTGTTTTGAGTGAAGTTGAAGAGTTTCAAGTCGATGGCAATTGTTTTTATATTGTTTTCAACAGCGAGAAATTTTTATAAATTTTCTTAACGCTACGCTCGGTTCGTCACGAAAATTCAAAATGTACGGTTGGAGTATTAAATGGATTTTTACATAAACATAATCTAGAATGTGTTTTGAGTGAAGTTGAAGAGTTTCAAGTCGATGGCAATTGTTTTTATATTGTTTTCAACAGCGGGAAATTTTTACAAATTTTCGTCACGAAAATTCAAAATGTACGGTTGGAGTATTAAATAGATTTTTACATAATCATAATCTAGAATGTGTTTTGAGTGAAGTTGAAGAGTTTCAAGTCGATGGCAATTGTTTTTATATTGTTTTCAACAGCGAGAAATTTTTACAAATTTTCTTAACGCTACGCTCGGTTCGTCACGAAAATTCAAAATGTACGGTTGGAGTATTAAATGGATTTTTACATAAACATAATCTAGAATGTGTTTTGAGTGAAGTTGAAGAGTTTCAAGTCGATGGCAATTGTTTTTATATTGTTTTCAACAGCGAGAAATTTTTACAAATTTTCTTAACGCTACGCTCGGTTCGTCACGAAAATTCAAAATGTACGGTTGGAGTATTAAATGGATTTTTACATAAACATAATCTAGAATGTGTTTTGAGTGAAGTTGAAGAGTTTCAAGTCGATGGCAATTGTTTTTATATTGTTTTCAACAGCGGGAAATTTTTACAAATTTTCGTCACGAAAATTCAAAATGTACGGTTGGAGTATTAAATAGATTTTTACATAATCATAATCTAGAATGTGTTTTGAGTGAAGTTGAAGAGTTTCAAGTCGATGGCAATTGTTTTTATATTGTTTTCAACAGCGAGAAATTTTTACAAATTTTCTTAACGCTACGCTCGGTTCGTCACGAAAATTCAAAATGTACGGTTGGAGTATTAAATGGATTTTTACATAAACATAATCTAGAATGTGTTTTGAGTGAAGTTGAAGAGTTTCAAGTCGATGGCAATTGTTTTTATATTGTTTTCAACAGCGAGAAATTTTTACAAATTTTCTTAACGCTACGCTCGGTTCGCCACGAAAATTCAAAATGTACGGTTGGAGTATTAAATGGATTTTTACATAAACATAATCTAGAATGTGTTTTGAGTGAAGTTGAAGAGTTTCAAGTCGATGGCAATTGTTTTTATATTGTTTTCAACAGCGGGAAATTTTTACAAATTTTCGTCACGAAAATTCAAAATGTACGGTTGGAGTATTAAATAGATTTTTACATAATCATAATCTAGAATGTGTTTTGAGTGAAGTTGAAGAGTTTCAAGTCGATGGCAATTGTTTTTATATTGTTTTCAACAGCGAGAAATTTTTACAAATTTTCTTAACGCTACGCTCGGTTCGTCACGAAAATTCAAAATGTACGGTTGGAGTATTAAATGGATTTTTACATAAACATAATCTAGAATGTGTTTTGAGTGAAGTTGAAGAGTTTCAAGTCGATGGCAATTGTTTTTATATTGTTTTCAACAGCGAGAAATTTTTACAAATTTTCTTAACGCTACGCTCGGTTCGTCACGAAAATTCAAAATGTACGGTTGGAGTATTAAATGGATTTTTACATAAACATAATCTAGAATGTGTTTTGAGTGAAGTTGAAGAGTTTCAAGTCGATGGCAATTGTTTTTATATTGTTTTCAACAGCGGGAAATTTTTACAAATTTTCGTCACGAAAATTCAAAATGTACGGTTGGAGTATTAAATAGATTTTTACATAATCATAATCTAGAATGTGTTTTGAGTGAAGTTGAAGAGTTTCAAGTCGATGGCAATTGTTTTTATATTGTTTTCAACAGCGAGAAATTTTTACAAATTTTCTTAACGCTACGCTCGGTTCGTCACGAAAATTCAAAATGTACGGTTGGAGTATTAAATGGATTTTTACATAAACATAATCTAGAATGTGTTTTGAGTGAAGTTGAAGAGTTTCAAGTCGATGGCAATTGTTTTTATATTGTTTTCAACAGCGGGAAATTTTTACAAATTTTCGTCACGAAAATTCAAAATGTACGGTTGGAGTATTAAATGGATTTTTACATAATCATAATCTAGAATGTGTTTTGAGTGAAGTTGAAGAGTTTCAAGTCGATGGCAATTGTTTTTATATTTTTTTCAACAGCAGGATTTTTTACAAATTTTCTTAACTCTACGCTCGGTTCGTCACGAAAATTCAAAATGTACGGTTGGAGTATTAAATGGATTTTTACATAATCATAATCTAGAATGCGTTTTGAGTGAAGTTGAAGAGTTTCAAGTCGATGGCAATTGTTTTTATATTGTTTTCAACAGCGGGAAATTTTTACAAATTTTCTTAACTCTCCGCTCGGTTCGTCACGAAAATTCAAAATGTACGGTTGGAGTATTAAATGGATTTTTACATAATCATAATCTAGAATGTGTTTTGAGTGAAGTTGAAGAGTTTCAAGTCGATGGCAATTGTTTTTATATTTTTTTCAACAGCAGGATTTTTTACAAATTTTCTTAACTCTACGCTCGGTTCGTCACGAAAATTCAAAATGTACGGTTGGAGTATTAAATGGATTTTTACATAATCATAATCTAGAATGCGTTTTGAGTGAAGTTGAAGAGTTTCAAGTCGATGGCAATTGTTTTTATATTGTTTTCAACAGCGGGAAATTTTTACAAATTTTCGTCACGAAAATTCAAAATGTACGGTTGGAGTATTAAATAGATTTTTACATAATCATAATCTAGAATGTGTTTTGAGTGAAGTTGAAGAGTTTCAAGTCGATGGCAATTGTTTTTATATTGTTTTCAACAGCGAGAAATTTTTACAAATTTTCTTAACGCTACGCTCGGTTCGTCACGAAAATTCAAAATGTACGGTTGGAGTATTAAATGGATTTTTACATAAACATAATCTAGAATGTGTTTTGAGTGAAGTTGAAGAGTTTCAAGTCGATGGCAATTGTTTTTTTATCGTTTTCAACAGCCGGTAATTTTTACAAATTTTCTTAACTCTACGCTCGGTTCGCCACGAAAATTCAAAATGTACGGTTGGAGTATAAAATGGATTTTTACATAATCATAATCTAGAATGTGTTTTGAGTGAAGTTTAAGAGTTTCAAGTCGATGGCAATTGTTTTTATATTTTTTTCAACAGCAGGATTTTTTACAAATTTTCGTCACGAAAATTCAAAATGTACGGTTGGAGTATTAAATAGATTTTTACATAATCATAATCTAGAATGTGTTTTGAGTGAAGTTGAAGAGTTTCAAGTCGATGGCAATTGTTTTTATATTGTTTTCAACAGCGAGAAATTTTTACAAATTTTCTTAACGCTACGCTCGGTTCGTCACGAAAATTCAAAATGTACGGTTGGAGTATTAAATGGATTTTTACATAAACATAATCTAGAATGTGTTTTGAGTGAAGTTGAAGAGTTTCAAGTCGATGGCAATTGTTTTTTTATCGTTTTCAACAGCCGGTAATTTTTACAAATTTTCTTAACTCTACGCTCGGTTCGCCACGAAAATTCAAAATGTACGGTTGGAGTATTAAATGGATTTTTACATAATCATAATCTAGAATCGTTTTGAGTGAAGTTGAAGAGTTTCAAGTCGATGACAATTGTTTTTATATTGTTTTCAACAGCGGGAAATTTCTACAAATTTTCGTCACGAAAATTCAAAATGTACGGTTGGAGTATTAAATGGATTTTTACATAATCATAATCTAGAATGTGTTTTGAGTAAAGTTGAAGAGTTTCAAGTCGATGGCAATTGTTTTTATATTGTTTTCAACAGCGGGAAATTTTTACAAATTTTCTTAACTCTCCGCTCGGTTCGTCACGAAAATTCAAAATGTACGGTTGGAGTATTAAATGGATTTTTACATAATCATAATCTAGAATGTGTTTTGAGTGAAGTTGAAGAGTTTCAAGTCGATGGCAATTGTTTTTATATTTTTTTCAACAGCAGGATTTTTTACAAATTTTCTTAACTCTACGCTCGGTTCGTCACGAAAATTCAAAATGTACGGTTGGAGTATTAAATGGATTTTTACATAATCATAATCTAGAATGTGTTTTGAGTGAAGTTTAAGAGTTTCAAGTCGATGGCAATTGTTTTTATATTTTTTTCAACAGCAGGATTTTTTACAAATTTTCGTCACGAAAATTCAAAATGTACGGTTGGAGTATTAAATAGATTTTTACATAATCATAATCTAGAATGTGTTTTGAGTGAAGTTGAAGAGTTTCAAGTCGATGGCAATTGTTTTTATATTGTTTTCAACAGCGAGAAATTTTTACAAATTTTCTTAACGCTACGCTCGGTTCGCCACGAAAATTCAAAATGTACGGTTGGAGTATTAAATGGATTTTTACATAATCATAATCTAGAATCGTTTTGAGTGAAGTTGAAGAGTTTCAAGTCGATGGCAATTGTTTTTATATTGTTTTCAACAGCGGGAAATTTCTACAAATTTTCGTCACGAAAATTCAAAATGTACGGTTGGAGTATTAAATGGATTTTTACATAATCATAATCTAGAATGTGTTTTGAGTGAAGTTGAAGAGTTTCAAGTCGATGGCAATTGTGTTTATATTGTTTTCAACAGCGAGAAATTTTTACAAATTTTCTTAACTCTACGCTCGGTTCGTCACGAAAATTCAAAATGTACGGTTGGAGTATTAAATGGATTTTTACATAATCATAATCTAGAATGTGTTTTGAGTGAAGTTGAAGAGTTTCAAGTCGATGGCAATTGTTTTTATATTGTTTTCAACAGCGGGAAATTTTTACAAATTTTCTTAACTATACGCTCGGTTCGTCACGAAAATTCAAAATGTACGGTTGGAGTATTAAATGGATTTTTACATAATCATAATCTAGAATGTGTTTTGAGTGAATTTGAAGAGTTTTAAGTTGATGGCAATTCTTTTTATATTTTTTTCAACAGCGGGAAATTTTTACAAATGTTCTTAACGTTACGCTCGGTTCGTTACGAAAATTCAAAATGTACGGTTAGAGTATTAAATGGATTTTTACATAATCATAATCTAGAATGTGTTTTGAGTGAATTTGAAGAGTTTCAAGTCGATGGCAATTGTTTTTATATTTTTTTCAACAGCGGGAAATTTTTACAAATTTTCTTAACTCTACGCTCGGTTCGTTACGAAAATTTAAAATGTACGGTTGGAGTAATAAATGGATTTTTACATAATCATAATCTAGAATGTGTTTTGAGTGAAGTTGAAGAGTTTTAAGTCGATGGCAATGGTTTTTATATTGTTTTCAACAGCGGGAAATTTTTACAAATTTACTTAATTCTTCGCTCGGTTCGCCACGAAAATTCAAAATGTACGGTTGGAGTATTAAATGGATTTTTACATAATCATAATCTAGAATGTGTTTTGAGTGAAGTTGAAGAGTTTCAAGTCGATGGCATTTGTTTTTATATTTTTTTCAACAGCGGGAAATTTTTACAATTTTTTTTAACTCTACGCTCGGTTCGTTACGAAAATTCGAAATGTACGGTTGGAGTATTAAATGGATTTTTACATAATCAAAATCTAGAATATGTTTTGAGTGAATTTGAAGAGTTTCAAGTCGATGGCATTTGTTTTTATATTTTTTTCAACAGCGGGAAATTTTTACAAATTTTTTTAACTCTACGCTCGGTTCGTTACGAAAATTCGAAATGTACGGTTGGAGTATTAAATGGATTTTTACATAATCAAAATCTAGAATATGTTTTGAGTGAATTTGAAGAGTTTCAAGTCGATGGCATTTGTTTTTATATTTTTTTCAACAGCGGGAAATTTTTACAAATTTTTTTAACTCTACGCTCGGTTCGTTACGAAAATTCGAAATGTACGGTTGGAGTATTAAATGGATTTTTACATAATCAAAATCTAGAATATGTTTTGAGTGAATTTGAAGAGTTTCAAGTCGATGGCATTTGTTTTTATTTTTTTTTCAACAGCGGGAAATTTTTACAAATTTTTTTAACTCTACGCTCGGTTCGTTACGAAAATTCGAAATGTACGGTTGGAGTATTAAATGGATTTTTACATAATCAAAATCTAGAATGTGTTTTGAGTGAATTTGAAGAGTTTCAAGTCGATGGCAATTGTTTTTATATAGTTTTTAACAGCGGAAAATTTTTACAAATTTTCTTAACACTACGCTCGGTTCGTCACGAAAATTCAAAATCTACGGTTGGAGTATTAAATGGATTTTTATATAATCATAATCTAGAATGTGTTTTGAGTGAAGCTGAAGAGTTTCAAGTCGATGGCATTTGTTTTTATATTTTTTTCAACATCGGGAAATTTTTTCAAATTTTCTTAAGTCTACGCTCGGTTCGTCACGAAAATTCAAAATGTACGGTTGGAGTATTAAATGGATTTTTACATAATCAAAATATAGAATGTGTTTTGAGTGAATTTGAAGAGTTTCAAGTCGATGGCAATTGTTTTTATATTGTTTTCAACAGCGGGAAATTTTTACAAATTTACTTAACTCTACGCTCGGTTCGTCACGAAAGTTCAAAATGTACGGTTGGAGTATTAAATGGATTTTTATATAATCATAATCTAGAATGTGTTTTGAGTGAATTTGAAGAGTTTCAAGTTGATGGCAATTGTTTTTATATTTTTTCAACAGCGGGAATTTTTTACAAATTTTCTTTACCATACGCTCGGTTCGTTGCGAAAATTCAAAATGTACGGTTGGAGTATTAAATGGATTTTTACATAATCATAATCTAGAATGTGTTTTGAGTGAATTTGAAGAGTTTCGAGTCGATGGCATTTGTTTTTATATTTTTTCAACAGCGGGAATTTTTTACAAATTTTCTTTACCATACGCTCGGTTCGTTGCGAAAATTCAAAATGTACGGTTGGAGTATTAAATGGATTTTTATATAATCATAATCTAGAATGTGTTTTGAGTGAATTTGAAGAGTTTCGAGTCGATGGCATTTGTTTTTATATTTTTTTCAACAGCTCGAAATTTTTACAAATTTTTTTAACTCTACGCTCGGTTCGTTACCAAAATTCAAAATCTACGGTTGGAGTATTGCATGCAGAGGCGGCTCGTTATATAGAGGCAAGGAGCCATGGCACTACCTGTGGTTTCAAGCTCAGCAAGAATTTTTAACTAATTCTTAAAACACTATTTCGCCAATTACTTTGGTCTAGGAAGATAAATCGTTCTTTCTTTTTTGAAAAAGGAAGGAGGGGGTATATTGTTTAAGTGGCTCTACCATCAATATGTTCCACGAGCCGCCACTGGTTCTTGGACAAGTACTGCGGTCTGCTAAAGCGCATTTTCTGCTCATGGAGCACAATATACTATGGTATATTTAACCCTTTGCACTCGAGCGGCGCCGTTGCGGCGCCCAGGCGGTTTGGTGCGTCCACTCGAGCGGCGCTGCTACGGCGCCCAAGAGGTGTGATGCATCCTAACCTCACCTAACCCAACCTTACCCAATCGTACCTAACCTAACACAATGGTTTTAAAGTACCTGTAACTCGTTTTGTGCGAACAAGCAACTCGTCTCGAGTTAATATGCGGAAGTGCGTATAATTCCCGATCAGTCAGTTATTTAATTTTTTTATTATTTTAGAGAAATGCTTTAAGTACAATAAAAACTTAATACATTTTCAGTACAATAAAATAAAATCCAAAAAATCCTTTGTTTTCTCTCAATTGACCCAACTAAATACTTTACTTCACTCTAAATTAGCTCATGCGGTCGATCCTTTTCTAAACAGGTGTTGGGCTTCAAATAGCCTACTTGCCTCTGTGTCAACACCCTAACAATTGACTTGTTAGATCGCAGCCAGTCTTGCTTCAGAGGCTACGTCCTTGATTCCCAAGTCTCTGTGTATGTCGTGGCGATAGAATATTCTTCATATACTCTTGAAACATCGTAATAATCTATTCTCCACGACCACTGTAGAATTTAAGCATTCTGAAATCAATTTTGATCATAGAACGTACACATTCTCACTCTTGTTATGGAACAAAACATTATGTGCTTAAGTGTTTTGCATGTAATTCATTCATTCCATAACAAGTAAAGGATTGAATATTCTAAGACAAAGCCGCATTAAAGGTAGACTGTAACAAAGCAAGTTATAATAAAGAAAGTCTATTTTCTTTAAATAGAAAAGATTAATTTCGACTATTAAGGAGCAAGAATAGTAATCTTGAACTTCAAAAAAAAACTAGAGGCTATTGATGGTGCACAATCAAAGTCCAAAAAAATCATACAAAAATAATACGTAATTACAATCATGATAAAATTAGCAATTTAAATGCCAACGTGTATTCTCAGACCAGACCTAATCTAAGCAATCTCTGCCAAACTTTATTGCGGCCCGTGTAAATGACCGCAACCGGGGAGGGTGTAAACCCGCTATCCCAACATCTCAATCGTCCGAAACCCCCCACCCCCCCTCTGCAATCATTATGTGCGGGCGATCTCCCTAATCACCATAGATAACACCGGAAATCACCGAGAGACTCAATAAAAAAATAATAGGCCCCAGGGGGGGAGAGAGCACGGTTAAAATTAAAAACTAATTAATGGGTCCGTTCCACGCACGCCACTGTGAAAATAGGGATGTTGGTGTAAGCCCCTTCCCACGGTAAAATATTGATCGCACGGCAGAAATGGTCATTTGGTGACGTCACTGTGGTCGAATCGACCGTTTTTCTCGGTTCTCGCGGGGCCGCCAGATCGAATTCAGCCTGTGCACGGGGAATAAATATTAGCCGGCCACTGGTCCCCATTTGGGCCTCCCCCACCTGGAGGATCGCAGAAGTGGTGCGTTTTGATTTTGGGAATGTGAAAAAGTCGGTGTCGGCGGAGATGAAAATTCGTTAATATGGCGCAATAATTTGGATTTTTGAAAATGGGTAAGTGCGAAAGCTTCATAGCTGGAGATATAAAGAGTTGCAAATATATTTTTTTAAGTTTGTGATGCTTCGGCGCTCAAAATGTATTTTATCCGGTTTGGAGGGAAAATTGCGAAATAACCTAGTTTACAATCCGCCATATTTGAAATGATGACCGTGTTTCGGAAGAAAGACAATTCAACAATGTAATGGTAATATAAAAATGTATTTGAAAGAATTGTTAAGAAAACTGTCAAAAAATCTACAAAACATATCTTTTTATAGGAATGTAAAGTTATCATCAAAAATTAAATTTGTAGCTTCAAAAACTTTCAAATACTCATAACTTTAAATGTATCCTTCATCTTCGCCCAGTAGACACCGTTGTTATTTTTCATACAACCAACGGAAACATATTTTGTTTATATTATCCATTCCTTTATTTATTTATTTCCTTTCTACACTTCATATTTTTTACATATGACTTTGATTTTACTAAATTTTCAACCTCCTTTCGTTCACTTACTTTCGTGAAGTAGACAGATATTACCGGAGATGTCTTTAGATCAAATAAAAATTCATACTTCAATACATCCTCCTAGCTCCTCAGCTAACCTAGCTATACCGGGGTCATGTCACCCCCGAATCACTAACTATACCTAATTGCTAAAAACCCTAGGGTTTATTGAACTAATCGAAAAGTAAGATAGATCTCCGTACCCAACTCTCCTTTCCATTCAGTTACTCTGTGAAGTAGATAAATATTACCTAAGATGTCTTTAGATCAAATAAAAAATTCCTACTTCAAAACACTCTCCTAGTGCCAATTCTAAACTAGCTATTCTGGGGTTGTGTTACCCCCGAATCACCTAACCGATAGAAACCCTAGGGTTTATTGAACTGATCGAAGAGTAAGACAATCCCAGATCCTTTTACACCGCCGCTTAATCTGCTATCGGCTTCAGAAGTAAAAAGTACATATTAACATTATTGTTGATGAGGTATTTTCCAATTAATTTTATCTGTAATTTTAATAGTAGTAGTTTTATTTATATTCGTTACTCTTAACCACCATTAATTGTATCCTAATGGCGAATGGTACCGGTCACTCATCAAACTTAAGATCCGGACCAGCGTTGCTTGACTCTGACAATCTCTGGTCGAGATCTGCAATCGAATGCGGCAAATATATTACGATTTATTTATTTTAGTGTTTTACGATTTTTACGTTAAGATGAATATAAGTTTCAAAATGATAATGTTTCTTCATTTTTATATCTTTTTACATTGTAATGTTGGAGTTCAAGGTGCTCGAATAATTCAATGTCGCTTAATAAATTCACACGCACTTAAACTCCGGAATGAATTTTAGGCTGATAATTCAACTGATGTGCATTTAAAACGGCGGACAAAAAAATTTGGAAGTGGTTAAAAATTTATTTACCTTCACCATGACAAGGATCTCTATATTAACAATGTTAGTAAACAGCTTCAGTTGAACTCTGGCAGTTCGTTTTAGTTCTGAATACCTCTGCGATGAAATATAATTGAAATCCGTTTAGGACATGCTTCCACGTGAAAATTATTTCACGATTTTCATTCCGATCCATGTATAAGTTGAGTAAGTATTGCCCGTTCACCAATAATATATATATTTAGTTACGTACATTTGCAATTAAAGCCAGACAACATTTCGTACTTCGGCCTAGTGTCGTGAGATGTCGCAAGCGTACGGTAGCGCTGCTGCTATGCGTAAATTGTAGAATTGAATTGCATTTAATATGCATCTTGTTCTATCATGTTCTAATAGTATGAAATAAACATTTATATATTAGTGCACTTGGCGTCTTCTCTTTTATATGTGTCGGAAATAAGTGCACCGGTGATTAAACGATCAGCCGTTATTGGTCTCCTAACTTCTTGTCGCTTGTAGTGTGCGTGTGTGTGTGAGAGAGAAACGCCAGAAATGTATGGAATGTATACTAAATGTAAGTAATCATATTTATTTATAGAAAGCAATATTTATAAATATCATTTTAACGCCTAGATCTCAGTGTTTGTACCACTCGCAAACGCGCAGGCGCGAATTTCGCGATTGGTACTTCATCCAATTCTATTACAAATAAACAATGCTCTTTCACCCATTTTACTTTTAATTAACATAAATTGCTAATATATATTATTCGTATTCGTTAAATTATCTTAACAAATACCACTCGCGGTTATAATTTCGGCAGGATAAATTTTATTTTAAGCACTCGTCATTTCATGGCAAATTTCTTGAATGAATTGAGATAAGGCATTTTTTTTTCCATCTCAATTCATTCTCGAAATTTTGTATCAATTCAATGGCTCATGCAAACAAATAAAATTTATCCAGCCAAATTAAACCTCTTGTGGTATTATCCCCGAATATTGATTTGGTATGCGCTTTTAACGATAGTATTTTCATAAACAATATTTACGAATCAGCTTCAGTTGTAAATATTGGTTGGATTTAAACTTTAGGAAGGATAGTGTTTCATTTACAGTTAAATCACTATTAAGATTGTTTTTACCAATATGAGGTCTAAAAACCAATAATTCAGTCTCTTGTGTTTTAGGCAAGGAATTGTTTTGAACATCTCAAAAATAGTGCTTAAAATTCTTGTGAGTATAGTGTTTTTTCAAATAATTATATTCCGATCCTACGATTAGTTGAAGTTTCAACAATGTTTAGGAAATTAACAATAATATTTCAATAAACACAATTTAATTATTTTGTTATTTTGTTAATATTGATTGGATTTGTGCTTCAAATGTTTAAGTTTTTTTTTACGGATTTTTTAATCTTAAAAGGTGTTAAACAGAATATTTAAGTTTTTACTTTTTAGATAATTTAGATGATTTAAAATAAGTGTTTGAATAACTGCTTCAAGTTCTTGGCGGATTTTTTAATCTTAAAAGGTCTTAAAAAGAATATTTCAGTCTTTAGTTTTTAGATAACGAAATCATTTAAAATAACAGTACTTCAAGTTCTTGAAACGGTGTATTTTGATCCTAAAATTGGTTGGATTGAAGCTTCAACAATACTTAGAAAAAAATTCGCGATAGTATTTTAGTATATCTATTATGTTAAGTATTAAATCATTGTATTAATCTTGACTAGATTCAAATTTTTGGAAGGATAGTTTTTCAAAATTTTAATGTTTAATGTTGGAAGCGTATACTTCGTGGTACATCTTGATTGTAATTTGGAATAAAACACTTTAACTTTGTTGTATCATTTTGTGACGATAGCTTGGACTATTCGCTGGTCAGTATACACTTTGAGTTTAAGAATAACTAGCGAATAGTCGAAACTATAGTCATAAATTATAAATATAGTGGTATAATATGTACACACTTTAATTTATACCACTATATTTATAATTTGTGACTATACTTTCGACTATTCGTGAGTCATTCTCAAACTTAAAGTACACTCTTAAAGTGTGCACATATTTTTTCAAAATGACTAGCGAATAGTCGAAACTACATTCGCAAATTATAAATATTGTACTTCTAGTTTAACAATGACATTATTATAAAAATAGTGGTATAACTTAAAGTGCGCACTTTATTATAAATAATAATAATAAATACAGTTTATTGAATATTTTATTATAATAATTATAAATATTGCAATTTAAGTTTTAGAATTACTAGCGAATAGTCGAAACTATAGTAACGAATTATAGAATGACTGCAGTTCAAAATGACTTTTTTCGCATCTTATTAAATAATATAAACGTTGTTAAATCGTTTTTGATTGAGAAAGTTGTCCATTATTCGGCCGAATCATTTTCTCCACAGGTGACGTCCAATCAAATGATAGCGGTTTAATTGCCCAACAGTTTAGTTGTTACTATGGTTACGATTCGTTTTTTGTCAACGAACTGCCGCAATTTCCAAATAGAAAAATTATTCGTTATAATTTAATACAAACAGAAAAATCTTTAGGTAATTATTTAATATGATGCGAAAAAGTATAGTATTAAACTCTTGAACAAGTTGGCCATTGCCACTCGGGTGCAAACTTCACCCTCGTGGCAATGGCCAACTTTCTCACTCGTTTAATAATATACTATTTTTTATTCATTTTATACTAATAGTAATTCAAAAAGCAACAAAAAAATAAAAATTCACAAATTAAAATAACGTGGCCGCTGAGCGGTAATGGTGAAATGATTTCATACATTCCGCACAAACCGAATCTTCAAATTTCTTACAAATGTAACGAGTTCGTTTACAAATTTTTGGAGGATTTTTCAGTTTTTTTCTTATACGCCGGCGTGAAGTGTTAAGTTATACTTACGATTATTTTCAAGTAAAAACACCACCTTGAACGATAACTGTACACATATGTGTACGTTTGTTAATTTCTTATAAACGCAGTAAATTTCTTTGTTACGTTTCTACAAATTATTAAAACTTAATATATCTGATATTATTTTTTTTATCAAATATTAACGATTTGCCAAAAAATTACTTTATATGCTTTTTTTATATCTCGAATTGTACATCGGAAATAATATTATCAGTGCAGCCATACCATAAAATTTGTATTTCTCTTGTTGGGGGATTCTGCAGTGAATAAATTATTACCAAATTTTTGTTCTTTTTATTATCGACAGTAATTATAATTATAAAAAACTAAACGTCCACATATGTGGCCAAGGGCGTGAAGACGTTAAGTTTCAGAATGACTACCGAATAATCGAGACTATAGTCACAAATATTTCACTTTAAGCAAATTTATGTTAATAATAATTGTAGAGAATGCTAAAATGAACAACTTATAAAGAATAAGTTTTTTTCGAAAACCCTTTAGTTTTTGAGTAAATTTTTCCACCTTTCATAATTTTGACGTTTTAAACGTCAGATTTATCCGAGTCTACGAAACATTCGATGTACATCTAAAATAGGATTTAAATTGAAAATAAACTATGAAAGCGTAAATATAAATGATACCATCACGTCGGAGAAAGGAACATGATGGCCACATCACCATTTTTTTAAATTACATAACTGCTGAACGCGTTGTTAGATTTTGATTATTTAAACGTGAAAATGTAGCAAATTTAACACATTTTAAAAAATTATTAGAAAATTTTCATCTTAAATCAATTGCCAAAATGGCAAATTATTCAATCAAAACAAAAAATCGTATTTAAAAAAAAAATCATATAACTGTTGGACGCGTTGTTGGATTTCAAAAATGTAGCGAATTTCACGCTTTTTGAAAAATCATTGGAAAGTTTCTACCTTAAATCAACGTATTTGCCAAAATCTCATTTTTTTTTTAATAAAAACAAAAAATCGTATTTTTTATAAATTACGTAACTCTCGAACGCGTCATTAGATTTTGATGATTTAAACTTGAACATGTAGCGAATTTAACACTTTTTGAAAAATCATTGAAAAATTCCCATGTTAAATCAACCCAAATTGCCAAAAACGCAATTTTTTAAGTCAAAACAAAAACAAAATTTAATTAGGTAACTGCTAAACGCATTGTGAGATTTTGATTATTGAAACGTGAAAATGTAGCGAAATTAATACATTTTAAAAAATCATTGGAAAATGTCGATCTTAAATCAATGTAAATTGTCAAAAATCAAAACTAAAACATCGTATTTTTAAAATCATATAACTGTTGAACGCGTTGTTGGATTTTGATTTTTTTAATTTGAAATTATAGTGAATTTATCACTTTTTGAAAAGTTATTGAAAAATTTCCCCTTTAAATCAATGCAAATTGCCAAAATCGTAAATTTTTAAATGTAAACAAGAAATCGTATTTAAAAAAAATTATATAACTGTTGAACGCGTTGTTAGATTTTAATGATTTACTCGTGAAAATGTAGCGAATTTAATACGTTTTGAAAAATCATTGTAAAATTTCCATCTTAAATCAACACAAATTGCCAAAAATTCAAATTGTCAAAAAACGCAAATTCTCAAGTCAAAACAATGATTTTTTTTAATTACGTAACTGCTGAACGCGTTCTTAGATTTGATGATTTAAACGTGAACATGTAGCGAATTTAACACATTTTTAAAAATGATTGGAAAATTTCCACCTTAAATCAACGCAAATTGTCAAAATCTAATTTTTTTTAAATCAAAACAAAAAATCGTATTTTTTTATAAATAAATAAAGTAATAAAAGTAAATAAATAATTAAATAAAGGAACTTCGTAAGCGTTCAAATCGGTAATTGGGTGGACTATTTTCATGAAATTTTTCAGAATTTTTCATCAACTTGTTCGTCAGTGTAAAAAAAGTGTTTAAAAAATCGATTAAAAAACTTTTGGAATTTTTTTAGGGTTTAAATGACCTTGGAAAAAAGAATCAAATATGTAATTGTATGGACTATTTTCATGATTTTTTTCAGATTTTTTCATCCACTCGTTCGTCAGTAAAAAAAGAATGTTTGAAAAATCGATTTCAAAAACTTTTGGAATATTTTAGTGTCTAAATGGCTTAGAATGACCTTGAAAAAGATTGGTCAAATGTGTAATTTGGTAGACTATTTTCATGATTTTTTTCAGAATTTTTCATCAACTTGTTCGTCAGTAAAAAAATAATTTAAAAAAAATCGATTTACAAACTTTTGGAATTTTTCCAGTAACTAAATGACCTTGAATGACTTTGGGAAAAATTGGTCAAATGGGTAATTAGGTGGACTATTTTAATGATTTTTTCAGAATTTTTCATCCACTCGTTCGTCAGTATAAAAATAATGATTAAAAAATCGATTTAAAAAGTTATGTTTAAAATCTTTTGAAATTTTTTCAGTGTAGAAATAACCTTGAATGACCTTGGAAAAAATTGGTCAAATGGTTAATTGGGTGGACTATTGTCATAATTTTTTTCAGAATTTTTCATCCACTCCTTCGTCAGTAAAAAATAATGTTTATAAAACCAATTAAAAAACTTTTGGATTTTATTTTCATTATGGTCGGTCTATATGACCTTGAATTACTTTGGAAAAAACTGGCCAAATTGGGCAATTCATATGAGACTTTGAACATAAGTCTTATTTGATAATCCGAAGAACTGAAAAGCTTTCGGTAAAATTTCGTACACCGGAAATGGGCTTTTTGTTTTCTTTCAATATTTTTTTAAATATGAAAAATATCACAAAAACATTCAAACAAATATTAAACACAACAAAGAAATGAACAAGTCTTGTTTGAAAATATTTTTCGTAAAATCATTGCTATTCGAGAAATTTGTTTTTTTCATTTTTGGTTTATAATTATGAAACGGTAACAGTTACAGCAAATTTATGTTAATAATAATTGTAGAGCATACCAAAATGAACAACTTATAAAGAATACGTTTCTTTCGAAATCTCTTTGGTTTTTGAGTAAACTGACCATTTTCATCTTTAATAATTTTGACGTTTTAAACGTTAGTTTCTTCGATTCTACAAAACGCTCGATGTATATTTAAAATATGATTTAAATTTAAAATAAACGACGAAAGCGTAAATATAAATGATACCATCAAGTCGGAGAAAGTAACATGATGGCCACATCACCATTTGTTTAATTTATGAAACGATAATAGTTATAGCAAATTTATGTTTGAAAAAATTTCACGATAACGAGTGCGCCGAATGCTTCGGCCACCCCGTTCGACGACCCTCGACCCCTATTTTCGGGGGGCCACTCCATCCCCTGGCGGCGGGGGTGACTTTTCCGAATTTTTTTTTACGCGATCCGATGCGTGATCGCCGGTCCCGCCCTTCTCGCGCACACCCGCCCGTAGGCACGAATTTTTGAGAAAATGCATGGGGCAGAACGGCCATTTACGCAGACTCGGGTACTCTTCTCCGTCCGCGAGCTGCAACCCTTTCTCTGCTTTCTCTGTCGGCTTATCCGTGCTTCGGAGAGCGGGGCGCTACCTTCACAATCACAATTCCAATTTTCACAGAGTTTTGTAGAACGAGTTTCTCTCTACATTTTATATCTGTTACGGTTTTTGATATCTTTAACCCTCGAAGAGTTATTCAAAGAAAACCATCCCCGGTTTCAACAAAAAAATTTTAGAGCGGCCATTTTTAATCCCACGTAAGAAATTTAAACGGCTGAGTATTCATAATAACATTTTGCGTCGAAAATTTAAGGGCCATCTTTTTCGTAGGGTGCACCGTTTACGATCTACGGCCAATTTTTTATTGTTTTTTGGGGAAGTTTTTTTTGTCCGATCTGAAATTTAATTATACCCCTGTAAAGCTCTTTTCAAGCCGAACAGAAAATCAAAATAAATTTCTTTGATCCGACCTCTCCTTCTAATTTTAAAAATAAATTAAACTTCTATTTATTTTGCGGGTAAATATTTTCGATCGTTTTTCAATATAGGTTTAAGCATTTTCAAAAAAAAAAAAAACGTTTCCTACAAAAAGTTTATATTTTGTCCCGTAGAATACGATCCCGCAATAAAAATAGGGGGTTCTATTTGAAAAATCAAAATTGATCTTCGTTTGACCTTGGAAATTAACGCCAAGGTCATTTTAAAGGTCACCAGCATATGCACCCCTCCGAACGCTCAAATTTTATCTGAAACATTTTTTGCCATGTTGCTCAGGTTTCGAGATATTTGGGGTGGCAATTTAAAATGGAACACCCTGTATATCGTTATTTTTGCCTATTTAGCAAAATGAATTTTTGTTCAAGTAATTTCTAGGTTTGTAAAAGGTCAATTCGTAAATAAATAAATATTTGTTTATGAAATGTTTAATGCTGTCATTTCTTAGTAATCTTAATTATTATTTGGAATGTAAAACTTTTAACTTTTTTATAAAACTATATTCATAATTTCGACTATCCGCTAGTTATTTTCAAACATATTTGTTCTATCTATTACAGATAACCATCAGTAAGCTCAAACTATGAAATTTGTGATAACGATCCGTCCAGAAAACAAATTCATGCTGCTCAAGATATTATAGTCCAAATGAAATTGCTAAACCTATGTGATATAAAAAGTATTGACCCGAAGACGATGGAAGTCAACGAGAAAGACATGCTCGATGCTCAAACGGAGGATGACCGCATGGAGTACGAAACGCTCCAGCCGAGCGGCAACCTGGTGATCCTGAACGACAACATCCAATTAACCAAATCGGAACTCCTGGCGCTGAGCGCGGCACACGGCAACTTCACCACGCAGAACATCCACCTACCCGAAGGCGACATGATCACCATACCGGAAGACCAGATAGTGAAGATCGAGTTTCAAAACGCCAACGGATTGATAAATACCGAGTACATAGTGCAGGAGGATCTCATCAGTTCGCACATTAACGCTCCGTTCATGGAGGACATCAATTTGTACGAGGAGCAAGTACCTTACAGGAGTGACGATGAGATATTCGAAATCCAGCAGCCGATGAGTAACGGAGAGGTTTATGAAGTCACGACGGATCAGACGGTAGAGAATGATGCGACGAGCGCGAGCCCGCCGCAAGCTTCAAGCCCGAAGAGCTTGGATGAAAGTACAACGGAAACCGATCTGACTAGTCTTAACTGGTTGCATAATATTACTAATATAATGGCGGTGCCTAATTTACCTACGCCACCGGTGAGTCCGAAGCCTAAGAAGAAACCGCAGAGCACGAGTGAGGATTTAACGATTAATATCAATTATTATAAGAAGAATGGTGATAAGAAGCCGCCTTTTTCTTACGCCACTTTGATTTGTATGGCGATGGGGAAGAATGGGAATAAGATGACCCTGAGTGCCATTTACCATTGGATTAGAGAGAATTTTTTGTACTACAGGAAAGCACACCCCAGTTGGCAGGTGAGTTTTTATGATTATAATTAGTCCAGAGTTATTTAAAAAAATTAAATTTATGAGGGTGGACAGTCAGAGTCTATTCCTTAGTTATCTATTTGGTATTATTATTGTTTTCAAAATAAATATGTTCCGATATGACTTGTTGTTTTTAAATTATTCTATTTTGGTTGTTTGTGTAGTCGCCTTGCTTTGGTCATATTGGGAGTTATTTTGAAGGGGAGTATATAAATATTTTAAGTTATAAATTAAATGAATAAATCAATAAATGAATAATGAAAGACGTATACAAACAACCAGAGCCGATCCTACCGGGGGGCTAAAGCGTGCATGGCACACGGGCGGCGGTTAGGGGGGCGGCGAAACCGGCGAAGCCCGTGGAACGTAGAAAAACGCCTCTAACCAATCTGTAAAATTTAGTCCGATCTTCCTGAAATAGTCGCCTGGACCCCTACCTGAAGTGTTTCCAATTTATAACCGGGTAATGATTTTGCCAAAGAAGCGTCGCAAAGCATCTGAAGTTTGTATAAGAAAAGAAAAACCGCGGATGTTCAATTATGAGCCATGCGATGAAAGTGTTTTGGATCCTAGAGAAAAATTTAGAATTCACTTTTATTTTGAAATTTTTGGCATCGCTATTAATTTGATATCCAAACGTTCTGAACTGTTAGAAAATTGCTGCTCCTTGTTTAAATTTTTGCTAGTATTTCATTCTTCGAGTGCGAATATACCGTGTGATTGATTTACCACGAACATAGTTAGTTTACATGGGAAAACGTTTTTTTTTTAATTGCTGGTTCCCTGTTTATCCAAGAAGTCACCGTTGGATAGATTAATTTATTGCGCTTCCTATGGTACCATACAATTATTATTTAACGCTGTTTTACCATCTATATAAAGTTTTAACGGGGTTACTACAGCGGCCGTTTTACGTTGATAATCATGCATTTTCATGTTCCCTTTTCTCTGAAACCGTTCATCCGATTGACTTGCAACTTTGTAGGGTTATTTAGATAGCTAATCTAAAGAACTCGTGATGATTTTATTATTATAACTTTTTTAAAACTCGATGAAAAATCGAGCCTATCCTGACGTGCTTTGTAAGACCAAAACTTGATTTATGTATTAATCATGGTGATGGTTGTGACCGTTACTACGTGGTAATTCATTATAAAATCACTGAATAAAACACTTACTATGTTTTTTACCACAATTTATTTGATGTATGTACAAATATTTCATATACATACATATCACGACTTAAGTTTCGACGTTTTACTGTCATTATCAAGTGAAACAATTAATGGAAGACGTTACATTTATATCGGTACGAAAATAGGGTGAGGGTAACAAAATGGTTTACAGTGAACAGGTGCAAAAACAGAATGTAAACATTCATTCCCCGAAATCCAAAACATGAAAATTTTACACAACTGTACAAAAGGTACAAAGCTTAACTTCCTTGAATCCGCCGAAATTTTCAGACTTAGCAATAATCCCCTCGTTAATCTGTTGAACGAGCAGACCGATCTAATGTACTCACCGCTTTTCAAAATTCTTTAATCTCTTAATTATGTTTTTGCACCTGTTCACTGTAAACCATTTTGTTACCCTCACCCTATTTTCGTACCGATATAAATGTAACGTCTTCCATTAATTGTTTCACTTGATAATGACAGTAAAACGTCGAAACTTAAGTCGTGATATGTATGTATATGAAATATTTGTACATACATCAAATAAATTGTGATAAAAAACATAGTAAGTGTTTTATTCAGTGATTTGATTTATGTATGTTATAATTTGAAATTCTCGCTTATCATCGGATGATCTTAAGGTCGTCACGAACAAAATAAAAAACTTGATATCTCTCATAGGACCAGAGAAAAAGGAACATCAGTGATAGTACTTTTCAGGGGAGCGAAAAGCGAGAGCGGCCGCGGAAGTCCTGCCAGGTCATAGCTCACTTTGGGGATGATTTTCGACCCCTTACAGTGCGAATAAAATGTGCGAATGGTATGACTTTGTTCATAAATAAGTCTAGTTTCAAAAAATGAATTAAAAAAAAATCCAATTTCCTTATAGTGGCCCTCTTAAGTGGCACTCAAAAATAAACAAAACTGTGGTTTTTTATCGTCGATTCTGATTCTACACTCAATTCTGCGTATAAAAAAATATTTTACGTTTTTCCGATTAATAGAAGTGATCGAAATTTGTAAGCAAAGTGAGGGACTATTTTTAAGTTTTTTTACTCTTCTGAAAAATTTACTTTTTAAGTTTGAGTACACTTTTCTTCAAAACTATAAAAGCCATCAACACGTTTTTTGTTTTGTTTTAAAGGTGGTATCGATACCTACCAGTATGGCCGAGATTATTCCCATATGTTGAGTGGCAGATTTTTTTTTTTTATAAAAATAACTCGAAAAATTTTCATGTTTTTTATCATGTCATAATTCTGAATTAGACCTCTTTCAAAATTCATGTGGAAGCTCAAAATTGTGAATATCAAATTAAATCAAAACGTCGGTTTCTATATCTGTCGGATTAAACCTTTTCAAAAAACCAATTATGTTCTCAACTATTGCCCTTTGGCTCATCTACTCTCTTTTTTTTACCCCTATCGAAACTTTTCTCCTTCTAACTCTTTTATTTCCTTATACTTTCAAATATTCGATTCCCTTTTACAATTTTGAAAGAGGTCTAATTTGAAAGCAATCTCACATTTTGGACAATAATTTTTTTTTTAATTCCTTAGCCTTAAATGCTTATTTCCAGTAGTTTTCTCGAAAAGTATACCTAAAAATCACGTTTTTAATGGAAAACGGTCGAGGAACTGCCCCCCTTGACCTTAATTAAATTTATTTAAAATAATCGTGTTATTTTTGCTTTTTTGGCTGATTGTACGTAGAAGTAGAATATCGTTTATTTATTTGACGTTTACTGCGGTGTCAATTTATTTGCAATACTTATACAATTGAAAGAATCGATTCCCCATGCATATTTCCTACGGTGCGCGGTCAAAAAATCACACGGTATAAGAAAAAGTTGTATGAATTTAAACATTAAATTGCAGGTAACCGAAAACGGAAAGATTTAGATGAAATGGAACTCCTAAAAGAATTGTTATCTTTTAGAGAACTATTTCCTAATCATTCCCAAGTAAAATTATTAGAAATTTTAAATCATTTAAATATTGTTCCCCCATCAGAACATCAGTGTAGTGGGGAAACGGAGATTACTATTGGAAATCGGTCCTTGAAATCATAATGAACTGTCAAATTAAACAGCATCTATCTGACTATAGTATCTTGCCTAAGTTTCAGTCAGGATTTAGGGAAGGATTTAGTTGCACCACAGCTCTGTTAAAGGTCACTGATGACATCTTAAAAGAAACTGACTCCGGTCACATGACTGCGCTAGTACTTCTCGATTATAGCAAAGCCTTTGACACTCTTAATCATCATGTCTTAGTCTCGGTACTCCATTACATTGGCTTTGATCACTCTGCTATTGAACTTGTGATCAACTACTTAGCTGGTAGATGTCAGGCTGTGATGCTGAACTCCGACATATCTGACTTTAAAGAGCTTGTTTCCGGTGTTCCTCAGGGGTCAATTTTAGGGCCCATTCTGTTCACTATATACACCTCATTCATCATAAACAATTTAATACACTGTAAGTACCACATGTACGCAGACGACACCCAGTTGTATATTTCTTTTCCACCTGAACAGTTTGAAGAGGCACTAGTAAAATTGAATTGCGATCTTAACACACTATATAATGCATCTCTTTCACACGGACTCTTCCTAAATCCTTTAAAGTCGACATATCTCCTATTCGGACCAAAAAGAAAATGTGCGGAACTTGTGGAGAAATTCATACCTTCTATTTGCAACCAACCAATAACATACTCTATGGGTGCAAAAAACCTAGGTATCTTTATGGACAATACGTTTAGATATCATAATTTTATAAATAAGTGTATTAATAGAGCATATGGCAGTTTAAGGTCAATTTATCATAACCGAGAGTTACTCACTCGTAAAACAAAAGCACTTCTGTGCGAAGCAACAGTCTTATCTCAATTCACCTATTGTTCTCCTTTAGTACATCCATGCCTTCATCTAAATACGAAATTACGCATCCAACGCATCCAAAACTCTTGTCTAAGACTCATCTTTGGCTTGCGTAAATTTGATAAAATCAGTCACAAATTGCTAGATTTAAACTGGTTAAACATGGATAATCGTCGCCTATTGCAATGTTATTCTTTGTTTTATACCATTATCAAACACAAATCACTTCCCTACCTATTCGAGAAGCTTTCTTATAGATGTGACGTTCATAACATTAATATCAGGAGCCGTGGTCTATTAACCCTGCCCGCTCATAGTACTAGTTTATTCGAGAGATCGTTCCTTTATACAATAGTAAAACTTTTTAATAACCTGTCACTCTCCTGTAACGACTTCAGCTCTAAATTTGCCTTCAAAAAACATATTTTCTCACGACTATTTAGCAAACAATGTTCAAATTTATCTTTGCCCACATTTAGTGGTAACTAATATGTACTTCGTTCCTATCTTCATTTTCGTGTATACTGTATTTCATAGCTATAATTCACGCTTGTATGATGTTATTTATAATGCTAGTCTTATTGTATTTTCTCTGTTTAATTTTAAATTATTTACTGAGGTGTAGTGGAAGAACAGGGTGTGCTCTGGCACACATCTGAACTACATCTCATTTTTTCTCAGTGGCATAATATTGTTTCTGTAGTTGTCTACTTTTCCATTGTTAGTTTTTGTATATATGTCTGTAACTTGAGAATAAATAAAAAAAGTATTATTATTATTATATAAGTATTCCAAACACCATTATAGGTAGAAACGGCAAAGTGGCGGAATCTATTGCCTGAATGCAAGATATGGACATTGCCAGCGGCGGCAAATATAACAATATTAATGTGAACATTAAATATTGTTCCCCCATCAGCAATGTCCATATCTTGTCGGTGTTAAAGCCACCCGGATTTGGTTCAGTACAGCATTCAGCCAATAGATTCCGCCACTTTGGCGTTTCTACCCATAGATTTTCATATATAACCTAGATATCTAACTCCCGCTTGCAAGCTGCTTGGAAAGCGAAGCCTCAAGGTCGCATGGCGGCCATTTGTAGTAAAGGAAATATGGAGGAAAATTTGAATACGAGGTGTTAAAATAATACTAGATATGATATTGTAAACACAAATAAATAGTTATTAAATAAATTTCTATTCCTAAAATACTTAACACACTATAAATTATTTATTGGTTTGAAAATAATACAAGTTTATTTGATTTATGCCTTTTACTAACTTTTAAATTATGTTCATTTGTCCACTTTGCTATACCATGCATCTTAATTTTTATGTAATGTTTAGAAATATATACAATTAAATCAATTTTATGATTGTTTTCTAATGAAAATTCACAATCTAAATTAGGAAAAATAGCAGCAGGCATTTTGAGGTTAAGTTACTGAATAATTGTTCTCAATAACTCCAATTAATTCAATCACTTTAACACTATATACCTTATATCACAATATCGTTTATATGATTACAACTACAATTACGAATTGTATAAAGCACTTTTCACACGTAAATCAAACAGATTGTTTACACTTTTCACCTTTCCTGCAAATGGCTGCCAAGGCTTCACTTTTGCGAATTGAGTTAGGTATCTAGGTTATATATGAAAATCTATGTTTCTACCTTAAATCATTTAATTAGCCAAGACAGTTCTTTGTTTTCCAAATTTCAGTATTAATCTAAGAATATTTTTAACAATACCGATAACTGTGGCTTCTGGCGACAGGAGTTTTTCCAAATTAACATTAATTAAAAATGATTTACGGTCAACTATCACAAGAGCGATTTGCTAATTTAGCCATCATTTTGATTGAAAATGAGATTGGTGAAATATTAGATATTTCAAATGTAATGAATTTGCCCCAAAATAATCGCGAGCAGTATTGTTTTAGAATTTAGATTAAGGCTGAGTAGCGTTCGAATGAACGATATTCTTGCTACTGAACTGAAGGTTTGATCATAACCTACTCCTCTTCTTTTCGAAAATCGGCGTTTGTTTCTACTTTGTGGAGTAGTTGTAGGTGTTTGCTTCCTCGAAGGTCGTCGAGGTGAGCATCACATAATCCTGGAATTTCTGTACAGTGTAAGATCCACTCGGTTGCATAGTTTCCGCGTAGTCTTACCTGCATGCTCTTCTTTATTGACTTCCAGCATTTCTGAGATTGTTCAACCACTGTCACTGTCACCGGGTTTCCAGAATTCTATTTCTTCGTCAGATCAGTAAGTTTCGACTCTTCAGCTTCGTTGCTTCTTAGGTTTATAATAACCCCGGTTTCCACTAATTTTTTGTCGCAGATGACGTCCTTGGATCTGTAGAGCTTGTTGTCTTCTCCACTGTAGATGCTGTATCCGTCTTCGTTAAGGATTCCTTTAGTGGACTTCGGATCCATTTTCGACCTTTGCTCCTTCGATATAATTATACATGAATACAGTAATTTGAACCAATGTTTCAAACCTGGTTTCCTGCCATACCACAACTCGAAATATCATGTTCCTGGGAACGGTAGGCGATGAGATTTATCGTAAATGCAACCTTCTAGCGGCGGCTCGTGGATGCTCTGCGGAAGAAAATTTTACCAAAAAAGCAACGGAATTTTTGCTTCCTCCACTGGAGTAAGTAGTGCAGCACGAGCGGCAACTTTGTCTTTACCTCACCTACGGAAATTCACGAGCCGCCGCTGCAACCTTCACTCAGTTCACTATGCATTTCTACGTTTATGTCAAGCTCCCCACTCAGTAGCGATTTCACATGGCGCTTCTTCTGACGTCCGAATCGACCATGGTACGACTGCAGCAGGTTTCCCTTACTCACTGCATTGCCCTCATCTGATAGAGTTCAAACTTATCACGGCCAACTTGAACAGTCCTCCATGGCGAGTGTCCTTCAATTGTTGGACCTGACTTCAGGTGATGAAAATGGATTGGCTGTACTGGTAACTATCCTGGACTGCAATTACGGAGCACAAATTCCTCTTGATTCCGGGTAAACATCAAATATCAGCCAAGGTAATTTTGTACCATTTTCCTTGGATTGCTACCCAAACTTCTACTTCAGGTATTCCAGTGCCTTCAATCACTGTGTGTTGAGTTAAAAAAGTCTCGAATATTCTAAAAAATTTGATCATTGAAAATATGGTTTACCGCACCATTGTCATCCCTGCATCTCGACGACTCAGCATGTGTTTCAGTTGAGCTAACAGTGACGAGTATCATATTTGTGTCGAATTCCGGTTTACTAGGCTTCGGAGGACAGTAATCCTTTTCCTGTACACTTTAACCATGTGATTGGGTTTCCTGCTGTAGCTTCATAGTCGCATCGATTGAACTTCGTTGCTGTGATGACTTCTTCGATGATTGCAGATGAGATCTTCCTGATTCCAGAAAAAATACCTCTGGTAGTCCCGGATTACTTGCAGATTATTTAGTCATTTTTTTCAATTCAGACCAAACATATTTCAAATTTGAAATATGCTCTGATATTATATTTTTCTGCTGGCTTTTCTGTTTTTCGAATTGAAAAATAAAATCCTTTGGCCCCAAGAAATGTTTTACTGCACGCGAGGGGGCGGCCAACTCATCATTTGCACGCGGGCGGCCAAGGGTCAAGGATCGGCCCTGCAAACAACTGCGGACCCGAACGAATACTTCTCGAAACCGAAAAATCTTTCGTTCGAGCTCAGAATCGCCTGTATCCACTACACCAACGGGCCGATAGCTCTCGAAGTCGGTGTCGGTATGAAACAGCACAAGAAACATACAAGGTAGTGATGAGCGTTATTTTCACTAACTGATACTTTGTAACCGTTACTGTGAAATAATAACAGTAACCGTTATTGAAAAATCCCACTAACGGTGATTTTACCCAACGGTTATTTTATAATTTAATTATGTTAACTCGATAGCTTATTCATCATCATACGGGTAATAGAAAACTGTTAAACGTGATTAATGTTACAATATAATGTTTAAATTTAACCTGTAGAAATAAATCAACATTTAATTACAACAAGGTTCGCACGACCCACCATTCATTTTCACCTTTGCTTATGATGATAAAAAGATATCCAGAAGTACAACAAGGATGTAGTAACAACAATGAATTTCTTAAAAATTAAGTCATCTTTTATATAAATGTATTATTACTTATTTTAAGGATTTTTTTCTTTTTTATTTCCAGTTGTTAATACTGCATTTTTGATTTATATAAAATCATCCTAAAGTATTTTGTATATTTCCTTTATAATTGGGCTTATTATTTATATTATAAAAGGAGAACGATTAAATAACGAATCTCTTCTTAGTAACTTATAACCGTTTCAATAATGAATCACTTCTTAATAACAACTGTTTAGTAACTTATAACCAATACAATAACGAATCACTTCTTAGTAACGTATAACTGTTTCAATAACGAATCACTACTTAGTAACTTATAACCGATTTAATAACGAATAACTTCTTAATAATATTAACTCTTTTAGAAAATAACGAGTAGAAAATAACATGTGACGCATCGGAACCGTTGCTTCAATAACACGAATACTGAAATGTAAACACGGCGCGTTCGTGATTTAATGATATGAATACGTTAAAATAATAGTGCGTCAGACGTTCTGTCTCGGAATCAGAACGCATATGCCATCTCGGGGTGATTCGTTTACATTTTATATTGGTACTGGCATTATTTACGTTTAGGAAAATTTCACATTACGGCCGGTCGTAGAAGCGAGTTTCATTGAGAGAGTAATCCATTTATTCAGCGATCATGGAACCACCGCCGATAATAAGATGCTAGCTTGCACAAAACCAAGAGGTACCCTGAAATCGCCGGCTCATATAGGGATTCAGAGATATATCGATGATGATATTTTACCACTGGCCGAGGATCCGATAAAATGGTGGAGAGAAAATTTCCAAACATTTCCCTATCTTTCACGTTTGGCAAGAGATAAATTGTGTATTTTACGTTCGTCAGTTCCATGCGAACGACTGTTTTCCAAAGCGGGCCAATTATTGTCAGAGCGAAGATCTCGTTTAAAGGAGGATACGCTTTTTTTAAATAACAATTATAAAAAATTATAATGAAACATAGTGAAATTTGTTACTTAGATAATACAAATATTTTTTAGTTACAATTTTCTTATTTTATTTAACCTTAAAATATATACAAAAAATATACATCAAGTTCTCTGAGGTTACTTTAAATAACGGTTACTAAATAACCGTTTAAATAACTAGTTACTTTGTAGTAACAGTAACTGTTATAACCGTTACTGGAAAATAACCGTTTATGTCATCACTAATACAAGGAGGGGACGCAGGTAGAAAAAAGTCTTATTGGCGCGATAACAATCGCTATTATTTATACACGGATATTTACAGAAATGTTCAAAGTTCAGGAAATATATACACACACGGAAGTCAATAAAATAAAGTCACGAAACAAAATGAAAGTCACACAAAAGTAAATAGTTACAAACTAGGCTTAAGTTTGATGTATGTGAAATTGTGTTCTTTGTGTGAAATTGTGAAATGTAAAAATGTAAGAAAAGTAACTGGTGACGAACGACGGCTCCGCTGCGCTACGCCGTCGTGAAGCGGGGCCCATCCAAATTAATCGATTTAATTGGTGACGGTCCGTGCAGAGCCCATTAAAATTAAGCGATTAAATTGTTAACGGACGACGGCACAGCGTGTCCCATTCAAATCTCATTTTGACCGCCTACTGATGTTGATTTGCGTCTAATAGCACCTATTATAATGAATTAGGCAAAGTAATTGGTGAAGATCGACAAATAAATAAAGTTGGCACCCCCACTTCTTTGGATTTGCATAAAAAGTAGTCTATAATTTAGGACTAATTTGTACCCAAAAAATTAGAATTTGTACCCACGCCGTTTAGCCGGTATACCGCTATGAAAAGTGGGGGTGCTAACTTTAGTAAGGACAGCACCCCCACTGTCTCTGATCAAGTTGAAATATGGATGACTGGCAAAAACTAATTTAAGACTAATTTGTAACGACCGTCATTTTTTTATAAACATTTTTGTTTATTGCAAAATTTGAAAAATTCGTATTACGCCAAGCAGATTCCACCGTTCGTTCACACTACATCTCAAGAACCACTTGAATGACCAATATTGTTTTATAAACAAAATTTGTTTATAAACAAATCGATGTTTTATTTTTATTTTTAAGAGGTGATTTTCGCTGAAATGAAAAACATATCCTCACGGCCAAAGAAATATAAGACAATTTTCAAAATCTCCTTTTCTAAATTTACGACGAATTTGCACCGAACTTACTTTTATACCAAAACAAACGTGTTACAAACAAATTGCCATTTTTGAAAACTGCGCCACGTGTATATCACTTCATCTCATGTAAATCACTTAAGATATTCGACACCAATGAACAGGCTTCGGAATCTTAATATCTGAATTTAAGACTAATTCGTACTCAATTCAGTTTTGCCCAAAAAATCAATTTGTTCTCAACAATCTGATACTTTTGATAACTGCGCCACGAGGTTATGAAAACACCGTATGCAAATCAAACACCATGAAGCCATTACAGAATCAATAAACAAAATGTGGAATCTTCATAAACAAATTTATGACTAATTTGTACCCAATTCAGTTTTGTGAAAAAATCAATTTGATGTTAACAAATTCATATTTTTTTGAAAAGCGTCACGTGCCAATGAACAAACTTCAGAATCTCGATCTCTGAATTTAAGACTAATTTGTACCCAAGTCAGTTTTGCCAAAAAAATCAATTTGTTCTCACCAAATTTATACTTTTGATAACTGCCCCACGAGGTTATTAAAACACCGTATGCAAATTAAACACCATGAAGCCATTACAGAATCAATAAACAAATTGTGGAATCTTCATTAACGAATTTATGACTAATTTGTACCCAACTCAGTTTTGCGAAAAAAATCAATTAGTTGTCAACAAATTGATACCTTTGATAACTGCGCCACGTGGTTATGAAAACACCGTATGCAAATTAAACTCCATTAAGATGTACAGATTCATCAAATAAAATGCAGAACCGTCATAACTGAATTTAAGACTAATTTGTACCCAACTCAGTTTTGCAAAAAAAATCAATGTGTTATTAACAAATTCATATTTTGGAAAAGGCGTCGCGTGCCAATCAACAAACTTCAGAATCTCAATCTCTGAATTCAAGACTAATTTGTACCCAATTCAGTTGTGCGAAAAAAATCAGACTTTAAGAATAAATTATTGCTTCTGAATTACAAAACTGAAAATAATTTGCAAAAAAGACTAATTAACCGATCAACTGAATTTACTCATTAATTGAACTGAATTTTGAGATGGCTACAAGTGTCTATACAACATGACATAATCGATGTATATAATACACTACTATATAAAAATTTAACCATTATGCTGAATTGGGTACAAATTAGTCTTAAATTCAGTTATGAAGGTTCTGCATTTTGTTTGATGATTCTGTGTGTCTTAATGGTGTTTGATTTGCATACGGTGTTTTAATAACCTCGTGGTGCAGTCATCAAAAGTATCGCTTAGTTGACAACAAAATGATTTTTTTCGCAAAACTGAGTTGGGTACAAATTAGTCTTAAATTCAGAGATTGAGATTCTGAAGTTTGTTCATTTGCACGCGACGTTTTTTCCAAAAGTATTAATTTGTTGACAACAAATTGATTTTTTTTGCAACACTGAGTTGGGTACAAATTAGTCTTAAATTCAGTTATGATGGTTCTGCGTTTAATTCGATGAATCTGTAACTCTTAATGGTGTTTTATTTGCATACGGTGTTTTTATAATCACGTGGCGCAGTCATCAAAAGTATCAATATGTTGACAACAAATCTATTTTTTTGCAAATCTGAGTTGGGTACAAATTAGTCATAAATTCAGTCATAAAGATTCCGTATTTTGTTTATTGGTTCTGTAATGGCTTCATGGTGTTTGATTTGCATACGGTCCTTTCATTACCCCGTGGCGCGGTTATAAAAAATATCAAGTTGTTGACAACAAACTGATTTTTTTTTGCAAAACTGAATTAGGTACAAATTAATCTTAAATTCAGAGATTGAGATTCTGAAGTTTGATCATTTACACGCGACGTTTTTTCCAAAAGTAAATTGGTTACAAATTAATCTTAAATTCATATATTAAGATTCTGAAGCCTGTTCATTGGTGTCGAATATCTTAAGCGATTTCCATGTGATGCAGTGATATACACGTGGCGCAGTTTTCAAAAATAGTAATTTGTTTATAACAAATTTGTTTTGGTATAAAAGTAAGTTCGGTGCAAATTCATCATAAATTTAGAAAGAGAGATTTTGCAAATTGTCTTATATTTCTTTGGCTGTAAGGATATGTTTTTCATTTCAGCGAAAATCACCTCTTAAAAATGTAAAAAAACATCGATTTGTTTATAAACAAATGTTGTTTATAAAACAATATTGGTCATTCAAGTGGTTTTTGAGATGTAGTGTGAACGAACGGTGGAATCTGCTTAGCGTAATACGAATTTTTCAAATTTTGCAATAAACAAAAATGTTTATAAAAAAATGACGGTCGTTACAAATTAGTCTTAAATTAGTTTTTGCCAGTCGTCCATATTTCAACTTGATCAGAGACAGTGGGGGTGCTGTCCTTACTAAAGTTAGCACCCCCACTTTTCATAGTGGTATACCGGCTAAACGGCGTGGGTACAAATTCTAATTTTTTGGGTACAAATTAGTCCTAAATTATAGACTACTTTTTATGCAAATCCCAAGAAGTGGGGGTGCCAACTTTATGGAGGTAAGATCGACGGCTCCGCTGCACTGTGCCATCAATGAAAAACTTAATTTTTTTCTAAATTAATTTTAATTTTTCGTTTTTTATTTTTCATTTTTAATTTTCATTTTTCATTTTCAATTTTTCATTTTTCATTTTTCATTTTTCATTTTTACTTTCTCCATTACGAAGTACGAGAAAGTATTGTGATCGTGATTTTTTTTTCAAAAATTGTTTTTACGGAAATATCCGTTTTGGGGTCCCTAGATGCCATTTCAACAATTTCTGGAAAAAAAAAATTGTGTCTGTGTGTGCATGTGTGTCTGCTGCATGTGTGTGTGTGTGTGTGTCTGTGCGTGCTGTATCTCAAAAACTAATAGAGCAATTGATATGAAACTTTGAACATAAGCCTTATTTGATAATCCGAAGAACTGAAAAGCTTTTGGTAAAATTTCGTACACCGGGAGTGGGTGTTTACCTTAATTGTTTTTTTGTTTTTTGCCAATATTTTCTTGAATATAAAAAATATCACAAAGACATATGTATGCTCGCAATTAGCATGTTCAGAGATTAAAAATAATTCGCACTGTATATTTTTAATAATCAATTAATTGCATGTAAAATTTGGAAAGTCCTAATTCCTTATTACGCACCAAGTTATGTATTATTGCGCACAAATTTATGTATTTAATAAACTGTGAAAGACTTTATAGTTATTAGGATAAATAAACTTACTTACAATCTCAAAAATCAAAGAGTTAACAAATGAGCAAAATCGAGTTTCCGTCTACTACGTGTTTTATTTAAGAAAAATACTGCTGAAGCCACTGATATTATTTGTAGCGCGCATATGGAGAGAACGTTGTAAGACATGTACCTATGTGTAAAAAATATTATCAAAAATTTAGCCACAGAGATTTCAGTCTTTAAGATGAAACGAATGCTAGAAGTCCTCGAAAGATTGAAACGGGCAAATTGCAAGCATTGCTGGATAAAAATTCTGCACAAACTGAAAAAGCTTTAAGAGCAGCTTGGCATGCAATGGAAAATGTTCAGAAGGAAGACAGATTTATTATATATTTATCTTCTTTTGTTTTCGAGTATTTTTTTCCATTTTCGATATATTGCAATGTCTCAGCATTCCGCATTAATATGAGAGTTTTAACATAAAGTTGTGTTTTTTTTTAATATAACCTATAGTTGGCTTTGGCCTATTTTATTAGGTTATTTTTCTCTTTTCACCGATATATAGCATATGGGGGTTGTATTTGAAATTTCATTAAAATCTAGTCAAAATTATTATTTTTCAATCATAAATATATTTTCTCACGTTCATCCTAGTTGGCTTATATTTCTGTAGTAATATTAGATGTTTTATTTATTGTAATACTATATTTAAAAAATCACAATAAATCAAGAATAAATTAAACTGATATTTTCTCAATAAATGTGCCCATTATTCAAAATGCAAAGGTTACAACTATTTATAACACATTTGGATGCATTATGAATATAAACATTTAAAATTTGATTTATACACTCAATACAATTTTCTCTTAGAATATTAATATTGTCAAAAAAAAAATGGTGATGTGGCCATCATGTTACTTTCTCCTGCTTGATGGTATCATAGCCATTTATATTTACATTTTCATGGTTTATTGAAATCATATTTTAAATGTACATCGAGCGTTGCGTAAACTCGGATGAAACTGACGTTTAAAACGTCAAAATAATTAAACATGGAAAAATTATACTTCAAATTCAAAAACTCGGTTTACTCAAAAACTAACGAGATTTCGAAAAAAACTTATTCTTTAGAAGTTGTTCATTTTGGCATTCTCTACAATTATTATTCACATAAATTTGCTGTAACTATTATCGTTTCATAATTATGAACCAAAAATTAAAAAAAAAAAATACATTTTTTTCTCGAATAGTAATGATTTTATGAAATTTTTTTTCAAACAAGAGATGTTCATTTATTTGTTGTCTTCAATATTTGTTTAAATGTTTTTGTGATATTTTTCATATTTAAGAAGATATTGGCAAAAAACAAAAAACGGTTAAGGTAAACACCCACTTCCGGTGTACGAAATTTTACCAAAAGCTTTTCAGTTCTTTGGATTATTAAATAAGACGTATGTTGAAAGTTTCATACCAATTGCTCTGTTAGTTTTTGAGATACAGCGCACACAGGCAGACACACACACACAGACACACACACACACACACCATGACAGACACACACAGACACAAAAAAAAATTTCCAGAAATTGTTGAAATGGCATCTAGGGACCCCAAAACGGATATTTCCGTAAAAAAATTTTTTGAAAAAAAAATCACGATCACAATACTTTCTCGTACTTCGTAACGGAGAAAGTAAAAAATCTATCGGCGTCAAATTGGGTGTTCGTGGTGGCCACTTTACAGGTCCATTTGTTCCTATCCTGTTATTCCCAAAATTAATATTTAATAGGTTTGACACTATTCTTGCATTATGGGCTGGTGCACCATCTTGTTGAAAGAATATAGTTCTTCGTTGAAATGGTAATGTATCCATAAAGTTGACAATAACGTGTTGGTCTATAATTTTATAATAACGTCGTCTGTCAAGGTTTCGTTCATAAATTTCGTATGGTAAAAATACACTTTGTTTATGAATATTTATTTATTTATCCTTTTCAGAATTCGATACGGCACAATCTTTCACTAAACAAGTGTTTCGTGAAAGTGGCACGTTCGAAGGACGAACCAGGCAAAGGCGGTTTCTGGAAACTGGACTTGGAACGGTTGGAGGAATCGAGGAGGTCGAAAAGGCGGTCCAGCCTTACCGTCCGGGTTCCCAGGAGGCACACGCAGGACGTAATGAAGCCATCGCGGAAACCGAAGAGGTACCGACCTTCCCAGAGCACGGGAGAACGCAAGCACAACATCCTCTCGAACATCTCAATTTGCGGAGAGACTGAAATAGAAAACTTCGACACTTACTCAAAAGAATCCAAAAGCAAAAAGGAAACGACGAAAAGCGCCGATAAAGTCCTTCAAGAAGACAACTCGGAGCAGAAGCAGGTGCCCGCTTCGATGCCCAACCAGAGCGTGGTCGCTGAACCCATCACGCCGATGGTTTCTGAAGATGAGCTCACCGGACTACTCCTCGCGGCGAACGGTTGGGACGAATGCCAGCTGGAACTCCTCGACTCCCTACTAGATTCCTTGTAATATAATAGAAACCAACGTAAAGATGTGATTAATTAACAAAAGGTGAAACTCAAAATTGAATATTAATATATTTGCTCAAAATTACAAACGTATCAGTCGACCTGATAAAACCCACAGCAATACCCAATTAGAATTGTAAAACAATTCCATATCAATACTGAATTTATAATTGCCGAGCAAATATATTTTCATTGCTCATCATTATTGTATCAAGTATGTACATTAGCAATTTGATAATCTTAAATGTATATTTGAATTTACTACAATGATCAACACTGGGTTGTTTGTGCCTTCGTGTGACTCACAGTGTGTTTAATATCTGTTCTTCGGTCGCGATCCGACCCATTGAATTAGTGAAACTTCTTCCGTCCAATATACTGAGATAGTTAATTATATAAAGTATTTTTATCACGTGAAATTATTACATTATCAGTATAATCCGTCCTTAATGTATTATACACCTAATTATCATTCTAAATCAGTATTACTTTACTTTTCACCGTACTGAAGTAATCAGTTAAGCTTTAATTTATAAAAACAGTGCCAGTTTTACGTTATTTTGTAAATAATAATTAGTTCAACAATTCTAGTCTTATTTATGTTCAACACATGGATTTCATTGAGATAATAACGTTTTTATAAGTGTAATATATACTTACTCTTTATAGCTACAGGAGGGTAACTTGTCACATTTAAATGATCACCGATACACGATGATGATTTTGTCTAGTCTATTGTATTTTTTTAGTGTGTATCGTGTATTGTTTAAATGAAACACTCCAGAGATAGCACTATTTATTGTAAATTTTTATGTAAAAAAATTAGAAGTGGCCTGCTTGCAGAACAATGCCTCTCGTTTCTGGTTCTCTTGTTTTTGTAGCGGTGGAAATATTTGTGTAATTTACAATAATGGAGTATAAGTATTTAACTGTAGACTTTATTTTTTAATAATAAAAATTGATTACAAATTGATTTTTAAAAGCCTATTTCTTGGTGTTTATAATAATCCTAGTTGAAGAAGAGGATGATTACTACTTGTTAATCCGTTATTAAACTAAATTAAAAAAGCCTAACAGTGGATTGAAACATTTTATTGGTGCCAAGATGATAGAAGTAAATAGAAGAAATGAGGAACAGCCAACTAGAAATACTGGGAATACTGGGAATAACAAAATCAAGAAATGAATGTAAAGGAATACGGAGAATACATGGAGGTTACTGGATAATATGGTCTGAAGTGGAAGAAATTTAGGAGCCGATGGAGGAGTAGGATTGTCAATGGGGGGGTCGCAGCGTAGGGTTGAAAACCCGCCCTCGATGACCTTTAGCTAGCTCTTGGAGTCGGTGTCGCTACACAAGAACACACAAGGATGGGGCAGAGGTAGAAAAATTCTGACAGGCGCGATAACGATCGCTCTTATTTACATCCGGATTATACAGTAAAATGTTCAGCAAGAAAATAAAATATATACACGCGGGAAAGTCAACAATAAAAGTCACGAAAAGGAAAAAGAACAGTCACGAAAGCAATAGTCACCAAACTTCACTTAGTTCGCACCGGGATGTCCGACGAGTTCGCGGAGAGGTAACCGGCGGCTCGGCGGAAAAGACAGCGGCGGCGACGGCATCGGCAGTGGTGGCGACGGCAGTGGCGGCAAAGGCAGCGGCGGCAACAACAGCGGCAGCGACGGCGGCGGCAGCGGCGGCAGCGACGGCAGCGGCAGCGACGGCGGCGGCTGCGGCGTCGGTTAAACGGCGGCTGCGCCGTCGTTGAATCGGCGGCTGTGGCGTCGTTGGTTCGGCGGCTTCGGCGATGTCGGCGGCTCTGTTACAGAACTTCGTGTCTGAGTGATGACTGTAATTCTCTCTGATTGTTGAGAAATGACTGCCTGTCTGGGGAGCGCTCCATGGCCTTTTACCTGGCTCACGCCCTACTCTTCTCCGGGTTACGGGTGGTGGTGGTGATGGTAGGGTGCGACGGTAGCAACGAGGTCGGCGCACGTGTTCGAACCGGTAAATTGCACTTCTCGGAACAATTTCGGTTCGAGTCGATTTCGTCAAGTACGCAGCCAGCTGGGGGGGGAGCAACAGTCCATTGTGTTGGCACTGGCAGCTGCACATATCCACTAATAGTTCTACGAAATGTCCTAACGACGTCCTTGATTGGAAGATGCACAGCGGTGGAGGCTTATCCCTTCATTGTATCTTACCGGCAGCTGTACTTCTTCAAAAATTAACAATTACCTCGTTTGGAAATTTCAATAATGCGGTCTTATGTTAATTTTGAAATGGAGCAATGGTTAGCTCATAAAATGCAAATTGAGATAATTACGCATTTGTTAAGACTCATAGATAAACTAAGCGCCGATACCAGGACTGATAATTGAACCAGAATGAATAGAATTAATATTGAGGTAAGAAATATACGAAAGGTTAATGTCAGTAGAAATAAAACTAATGGAAATTGAAATTTAATAGATTATAATACCGGACGGGAAAAACGAAGAAGCAAGGAAAGAAGATTGCGACGAAAACATAAAAGTAAATACATATATAAATGTAAATATAACAATAAATGGAATATGTAGTAGGTTTTGTATTTGTGGGTTTATCAATAACTAAACAATAACCGATAACTATTACGATTTATTTGCACAGAAAATGAACAATGTTGCTAGACGCGTGGCGCATGTGTAAAGCACGGGAGAAGGTGTTCGGACGTGCCAACTGTCCTCTAGAGTGTTAGTGCTACCAACTGTTACAATTACCAGAGTGACTGTAGTTACATTTAGATTCAATGGGTTTGACTTAATATCATACACAACATTTCTTCCCTCCTTTAAATGATACTCGCTATGGCTGTGGTGAATAACGTAAGGATGCGCGGGGTGCGCGGGGTGCGCGGTGTGCGCGTGTGGATCTGCGGAGTATGACCGGTGTGTGTGGTATGTTAAGATTTCGCGGAGTGACTGGTGTGGCTGATGTCCAGGCTGGTGCTAGAGCCTTCACTGGGGTCCGGGATGGTGCTGAGACCTGGTTTTTACAAGACACCTGTGGCGCTCTCTCAATCGGCGCTGTAGAGCCAGGTGCTCGGAAGAACTAGATCCGCTGTGGCCCGGGTGTAGTTTGGACTACTTTATCGTTAGTCCGTATCTGGTCTTCTGCGTTGGGCTGCCTTTCTGAAAATTGCTTAATCTGGTTGATGTGGCGCTTGACCAACTTCCCTTGGTAGTTTACTTGTTAGTGTAGGTCTCTGATGCGGGCTTCGATGATGCCGGTAAGACACTTGTCCACGTTTATTGTTGCCAGACAGGAAGTAAACAAACTGCCCCACTTCGAGTGGTACTTTTGCTCCGTTGCCGACATTGTCCGATTAGCGTATGCAATTGGCCGCTCTTGGATGTTACTGAGCCGATGAGACAGCACTGCTGCCGAGTCCGGTTTTACTGGTGTCCGTTGCCAGCAAAAGTGGTAAGGTCGGATCATACTGCATGAGGACCTGCGGCGAGGTAAGGGCGTTTCTGATGTCTTGGTAGGCTGTCTCTTTCAGGTGTCCAGACAAGGGGGTCTTTTAGCAGCATATCCCTGAGTGGTCAATCTCTCGTTGACAGGTCCTGGATGAAGGCATTATAGTATGTAGCTTTTCCCAGGAAAAGAGAGTTCTTCTAAGATCGTCGACTTCGCTGCATCTCTAACGGCTCGTATATGCGCGACTGATTTGTGGACGCGTGACGCATCGATCCTGTGGCCTCCAGGACAGGTTCTTCAAAGCGGCATTTGACCGTGTTGGCAAAAACGATCCAGCGTTGCGGTGAGGGCCTTAATCAGGTTTTCAAAACTATCAGACTATTTTTTCATCAAAAAAACTTAGAACATTTGTGAGGTTTTGCAGAACCGTGTCCATTCGACGCTGCCAGATAGCGGGAATGTTGGCTGCTTCATAGACAGCGCGTTTTGAGCGAATCAGGTCAGTGTGAGGGCGTGGCTGAACTCATCGTCGACCTGGAGCTGAGTGTATGCGTCTGTAACATCCAAGTCACAGAAGAGGGTGGCGCCGCGCATCTTATTGAACAATTGGTCCATTTTCGAGATCGGATGTTCATCGATGATGAGTCGCGCATTGAGAGTAGGCTTGTAATTACCTGTGATTCTCAACTTGCCGTTTTTCTTCGCAACAACGTGACTTGTTGATGCCCACTCCGAATACTCAACCTTTTTTAAAACCTACTAGCGATTTTGGCATAGGCAGGGATGTCACGTGCTCGGGCGAAGGTCGGTATAGCTGCAGGCCTCAGGTGCATCTTCGCTGGAGGGCCCGATAGCTTTCGGGGGATGTCACTGAAGATGTCGTGATAGCGGTTGATGATGGTGTCGAGTTGTTTTTGTTAGTCTGAGGTCAGGTGCTTAGGCGATGCTAGCGGCTTGTAGTCGGATATCTGGCGCACCGAGGTTCGTTCTTTGCACGATGGTTTCCCGAATACCCTCATGAAGTCGACCTCGTGCTTGAACTCCGCGATCCATTCCCGGCCCATGAGCGTGTCTCATTCACCGTCCACCAAGTAAAGGTCGAGCTTTTTCGTCGTTGTTCCCACTGTGGCTTGGACTCGGGTGAAACCGATGCACGGAACGGTATGGTGCGAGTAGCTGGCGAAACGTCGATCTGTCTTCTGCAATTTAAAATTGGGGATAATGTTGCTAAAATTACTCTTACTCATCATCGCGCATCTCGACTGTAGTGCCCTCTATCTGTACGGCCAGCATTTCTTGCCCGAGTGATGGTACCGCCCCGATGATCTCGATCTTCGATAGTCGTTTTAACACGTAGATCTGATAAGCTGAATCCTCGACTTCGTAGACCTGGTTCGCATGTGCATGAGATCTGCACTCTGTTGATATGGCCCTTCTTACCGCATGTGTTGAACTTGACGTTCCAGAATCTGCACTGACTGCGGGCATGTGCTTCGCTACACCCCACGCATGCGCATTGATTCTCTTGGTGTGCCTGCCTGTTGTGCTGCAATGGGCCACCAGATGTATCCGAGTTAGTCTGGCGAGGACGCTGTGGGTTGCGTGTTCGCTGGATACTGCTCTTTCGTGTCGGTGGTTTCTCGTTTCACTTTTGAGGTTATGTCCAGATTCTTAACCTTGTCGGCCGTGTTCCGAGTGGCTTCGCGTGCGCACGCTATTTCGTACGCAGCGGTGAAACTCTACGGTTTCTTGGCGATAGTTTCGTCAAGTCCCTTGATTCCAGACCTTTAAGCAATTGCTCGATTAGCATGTAGTCTAAAAATGTACAGTACTCGCAGAGTGTGGCTCCCTGTCTCAATCGAAGAGTGAAGCCGGCTATCGACTCTCCTACCCACTGTGTGATGTTCCCGAACTTGATGCTCTCGGCAAACATGTTGCGGCTGGCGTCATAGTGATTCGTCAGTTTTGACTAGTTATCACTGCAAAGCTACGCGCACACTTATCGGAATCGGACGGACGGCACGCATCGGCAAAAAGTGCTTAACACAGTTGTAAACGAGTCAACGCATATTTATCCGTTTCGCGCCGTACCGATAAATGTGCGTTAACTCGTCTACAACTGTGTTAAGCAATTTTACAGTTGCGTGCCGTCCGTCTGATTCCGATAAGTGTGCGCGCAGCTTTAGAGAGAGCTTCCGGGTCGATAGGACTTACGAGTATCTTCAAAGCGTCGTTGAGTTCAGCGCCTATGTAAACTCGTACGTGCGATGCGTGTTCGTTTTCGTTTTCGAGGATCTTGTTCAATCTGAGCGCCCAGGTGAATCGCGTGAAGTAGTCGCCAGCCGATGCTGGAGACGCGAACTCATTGCTAGATGCGCCGTGAGCGGACTGCCTAAGAGCGTTGGTAATCATTTCCGACAGGGATCGAAGCAGTTCCGTAGACACCGTGTTTGATATGGCGAAGAAAGGTTGTGCCCTGATGAACTAACCCGTGTGGCGTAAAACTTTGTTCGTCGGCACGTGGTATACTTTTTTCACTTTTTATATTTTACACAGCATTATTTATGTATCCTACGTCTGACACCACTTTTGTATTTGTGGGTTTATCAATAACTAAACAATAACCGATAACTATTACGATTTATTTACACAGAAAATGAACAATGTTGCTAGACGCGTGGCGAAGACATTCAGTGCGGAGATCACCAAATAAACCAAACACAAACAACCCCAAATTGGTGACCCCGACGTGATCAAAAACAGAGGTCAGGTAGAACAAGCAAAACAACCCGCGATAAGTGAAAACTTACGAACATAAAATGGCGGATAAAGAAGTAAGCAGGATTTAAGTACGGATTCCACCATTCTGGGACGACGACCTGGTCGTTTGGTTTGCACAAGTGGAGAGCCAATTCGAACTCGCAAAGACACAGATGATACGATGACACGAAATATAGCCACGTGGTTGGAAGCCTGGAACCCCGTTACGCTAAGCAGATACGGGACATTCTAACAGCACCAGGAAAATACGACACAATCAAAACCGAACTTATCAGACGTCTCAGCGTGAGCCAGGAAAACAGAACACAGAAGGCGCCGATTTCTTGCCATTCTACAAGTTACTCCCAGATGTGAGACACAAGAAACTGCACGACGGCAGGACCAACCTCGAAGTGTTTGGACAGGTAGACATAGCAAAGGAGAGCGGAATAAGCACACTCTACAAAGAGAAGAAGCACCACCCGATTTTACAAAAATTTCCATGAATTTGTAAACCTCCAGGACTACCTAACGTACCGCAACATGACACGGATCATTTCATCCATACAACCCCCGGTCCACCAGTATCCAGCAGGCCCAGACGACTCGCACCCTACAAGTTGAAAATACCGAAACACGAGTTTAAAACAATGTGCCAGACCTTCAAAAAGCTCTTGGGCCGCTTTAGGATATACGGTATCCGAGAAGGGAACGAAACCACTTGACGAGAAACTCAAGGCCATAAAGAAATTTCCACTGCCACAAACAGCGGAGAAGCTACGACAAATGCTTGGAATGATTAACTACTACAGACGTTTCATCCCAAACGCAGCAAAGACAAAAGCACCGCTAAACGAGTTGCTGAAAGGCAAGAAAAAAGGCAACCAGCCCATCATTTGGACCGAAGAGGCGCGGTAAGCATTCAACAGATGTAAGGAAGAAATCAGCACCACAGCAGTGTTGTCACACCCAACAGCCGACGTCAAATTAACAGTCACAATAGACGCCTCAGACCAAGCGATAGGTGGAGTAATCCAGCAAAGGCAAGAAGACGGTTGGAAACCACTAGCATTTCTATCAAGAAAGCTATCGACAGCTGAGCAAAAGTACGCAGGGTACGATAGGGAATTGCTGATGATATACGCGACGATCAAACATTACCAGCACATCTTGGAAGAACTTCAGAGACTACAAGCCAATTACATACGCGTTCGCACATAAGTTAGAGAAATGCTCACCAAGACAATTCAGATACCACGACTCCATAGGACAATTTTCCACCGACATTCAACAGAGTCGAACAAATAACAACGGGAATTGAATTCACAACGATGGGTGACGAATAAAACAAGGATACCGAACTAGATCCTGGACGACAAAAATTCGAACCTAAAGCTGAAAAAAGTATACTTCCCAGAGTATAAAACGGACATATACTGTGACATCACTACCAACACAGTTCGACCATACATCCCGAGCAGGCAAAGGAGACAAGCATTCAACAGCATGCATCAATTGTCGCACCCCGGAGCAAAAGCCACAACCAAGCTAGTGACGCAAAGGTTCGTGTGGCCTAGAATCCGAGCCGACTGCAAGAAATGGAGCAGAGAATGCCGTATCTGCCAGCAAGCGAAAGTGACCAGACACAACGTACCAACCCCAGGAGAATTTCGATAGCCCACACAGAAATTTAACCACATACACATGGACATCGTTGGCCCACTACAAGAATCAAACGAAAAGAAATACATACTCACATGTATCGACCGATTCACAAGATGGCCTGAAGCTATACCAATGGCAAACATAGAAGCAACCACTGTAGCTAAACTATTTGTCACGCATTGGATATCCAGATATGGCACGCCACTACAAATAACGACGGACCAAGGCAAACAATTCGAGTCACAGCTTTTCCAGCAGTTAGAAGAAAGGCTTGGTTTCAAGCTAAAGAGGACGACATCATACCATCCTCAAGCGAACGGCTTGATAGAAAGGTTCCACAGACAGCTAAAAGCATCACTAATGTGTCACAAGGATGAACCCTGGACCGACGCATTACCGATAATACTTTTAGGAGTTTGAACGGCCTGGAAAGAGGATATCAAGGCAACAACAGCAGAAATAGTATACGGAGAGATACTACGACTCCCAAGAGAACTACTATCCACGGTTCCACAGAGACCACGGATAGAACCGGAGAATTACGCGACACGAATGCGGAACATCATGAAAGCAATCAAACTAACACCAACATCGAACCATAGCAAGACAAATCCGTTCATCTTTAGAGATCTAGCGAAAGCTACGTACTTATTCGTACGGAGAGACACTATGCGAAAATCACTCCAACCACCGTACGAAGGTCCATACCCAGTGATCTCACGGAACATGAACACAATCGTAATAAGGAAGCGCGGACAATCAACGACAGTCTCCATGGAACGAGTCAAGCCAGCGTTTGTAGAGAAGGATCTCGAAGACACGAACAAAAATCCGGTAGAAGAAACGAAAACGCAGCCAACAATCGCGACGAGATCAGGCAGGGCGATCAAGAAAACCGTACGTTTTCAACCATGACTCCGTCACAAGGAAGGGGGTGTGTGGGGACCGACGCTAGACAACCATATATACGTATATACACCACCTAGCGACCATGAGCAAACGCGAGACCAGCGAACGAGCCGACGCGAGACCAGCGAACGAGCCGACGCGCCACCCCGGCAAGGGATGGACGCGCCACCAGCAAGGGCTAACGTACCACCCGCCGACGAGAGAGGACGCGCCTAGAGTATTCCTAGGGCAAAGACGAGACGAACCTTCATAACGCGTTGCTAACGAAGCAGAGGCAAGCTCTCTTCCGACAAACCGTCAGGAGGTACCACAGCTAGGACACTCGAATGAGCTAGTACAGTAATGCGGAAAGCATCGAGCTTTCATCTAAATCTAAAACGCCGAGTGCGACGATTAAGAAAAGTCCCAGCAGCTTTATCACCGATCTCGACACCCAAGAGGAGGATTCGGTCAGACCCGCTGACAACGCCGCCGAGGCAGACGACAGACTACCAGCAACGAACGACGCCCCGGGCCCTCTTCAAACCGGACCAGGACCACTCGACTCCAGTCCCGGTGTCACCACTGCCTCCGACGCCCAGAAGGAAACGTGCAGCTAAACCATATCCTCGCCTACATCGCATCGCATCGACCGCGACACTCTATGCCGGACTGAATCCTTGGAGGGTTCGCCTCGACGACCCCAGAAGACATTCAGTGCGGAGACAATATCGCCGCTCACAAGAGGGACGACCCTTACCCTGTATTAAATGTAAATACGCTTGTAAATAAATTGAAATAAAACGACTTAAAGACCACCTCTATTTTGATCACCAAATAAACCGAACGCAAACAACCCCAAACATATAATGAGCAAATCACAGAAAGAGATTCACATTTCCTCTTGTATTGGTTTATCTATGTTAAATTAAATATTTCAATTTCGGGCAAAGTTATTAAATCTTACTTAAGAAAAAATATTCCCGTAAGAACAAATATGGCCGTATTCACGACAATAAGAAAAAATTTCGTAAGATTGAATGTTCCCATAGTAAACGCATAGTAGCACGTAGCTAGAAGTTCCCGGCCAAATACTAAATGAGTTCATTTTAGTTGCCTGTAAAGCGATGCTCGCGACAATTATAAACTAACTCATTAGCTAAGAGGTAATTCTAATACTGGTTGATTCCATCCAATGAGTTTTAAAGTTGTTAAAACTAACAAATGTGAAAAATTTCTTGGGATTAAACAATAATTTAATTATAGTTATGCAAGTCATGAAAAGCAATTAAAGACAATAAATGTATATAAATATATTTATTAATAATATAAACAAATCATCCATTATCACACACGCTTTGTTCTATAAAAATATGATGCAAATAACATCTACCCGTATTCAGAAACTCCTGAAACTTAACACTATCCGATGCTATCTCAGCAAGCAAAACAGTCGGCGCGTTAGTATTCCCGCTAGGAATTTCCGGGATCACTGACGCATCAGCAACAAACAATTTGTTCACACCAATCACTTTGAAATCGAAACCTACGACCGACGTTTTATCCCTTCGATGTCCCATCTTAACACTACCAACAGGATGGTAGATTGTTAAAGTTAGATGCCTCACGTAACACTCCCAATAAGGTGCGGAATCAAAAACGTGCTCTTCACATCCAGGTAATGATTTGTTGTACAAAGTAGCACCTATTTTCGCCATTGGCCCGCTCTTGAGTATCCTTTTAATTAGTTCGATACCTTTTACAAGCACGTCAACATCTTCCTTGTGGGTTAAATACCGTGGATCGATTAGTGGCAGTGTGTACGGATCCTTGCTTGCTAATTTGATGAAGCCGCGGCTTTTGGGTTTTAACAACACTGGTAAGATTGATATCGTTGTGTTTCCAATCAAATATTTCATGTAATTATCCCATACGTCATCGCCAATTCCAACTAAATTCTTTAAATGCGCGCCGTTATCTGTCGTAGCACCCAACGAAAGAACTAATACTTGCAGATCAGGCGGCGTTGTTTGCTCAGCAGTACATTTCTCAAAATCCCTGCTGTTCACGCAATCAGCATGCAGGCAAATAAGCACCTCGCATTGTATACTCGTATAAGGCCCTATCCCTTTCGTGATATAATCATAAATCGTGTACGGAGAGAGTAGGCTGAATTGATTGATGGCAAGGGGAGAGTCGAGAGTGATTAAGTCTATCCCTGTGGTAACATGATCGTGTAAGTTCTCCCCCACTGGTAAATCTTTGATGACGTCTATGCCTAATTTGCTGAGCTCCCCTTTATTGCCTATCCCTGAGAGCATTAATAATTTAGGAGTATCTACAGCGCCGGCGCTTAGTATTACGCCTTTTCTCGCCTTTAAAATTGTCTTTGTTCCAAACTTTGCGACCAACACGGCCCTAGCTTCGAATTTGTTTTTGAACAGGATCTTTTCCGCGAATGCATTGGTTAATAGGTGTAAATTTTCTGGTTTGTTATCTAACAAGTAGTTACCCGTTGAGTACCTAGCTCCGTTTCTGAGATTCGCTTGTGGTTTTGAAAACCCTAAAAATACACAGTTAATTAATAATAATATATAACTTCGAAGATTACAAGATTCATAGAAAATCTTCGACGATTGAACTTTCGAAGATTCGAAGGCTCGAAGTTTCGAAGATTCAAACATTCGAAGTTTCGAAGTCTCATTTTGCGAATATTGACAAATCAAAAAATTAATGTATATAAAATTATTTCACATTAGTAATAAACGATTAATGATTAGTTATTGTTTTTTAACTTGCCAATACATTAGTTTGTTGTTAATTTATTATTACAGCAACTCAGCATGCGCAACTTAACTTTCGTCTTAGTTTTCAAGGTAAAATTTTTGAAATTACATAAAAGTTTAAATCCTAATTATAGGTTATGTATAATGTGTTAATGGCGTTTAAACACGGAGTACTACGATACTAAATAGTATAGTATAGCCACTAAAATGTTCTATTAATACGGAAATGTTGGTGGCATTCTTAGTACTGGCTTAATTCTGTGTACTAACATCTATTAATAAGGCTGTAACTGTTTAGTTAGTTTAATTCGAAACTTCGAAACTTTGATACTTGGAATCTTCACAACTACGAATCTGACAAATTCGATAACTTCGATATTCGAAGTTCTCTTCATTTCTTCCGATTCGTTCGAATTTTTAGGACCTCTAGTACAGATTTATTTGGTGAAGGTGGCGGGGGTTATTCTCTGTCCAATACCAAACATTTTGTATGTTCACAGTTTCGAACAAATGGAAGTGCACCTCACTGCATCACTATACATGTAGTTAAATATTTCACTTAATTCCTGTTTAATCATCATCGTGAAAGATTCATTTCACAGTTCGATCAGAATTTCCTAATGTTTTCGAGTGAAACGCCTTGGAGATGCTAAATGCCCTATGTGATGCGTTTACAGAACCATTGTTCTTAAAGAACGCCTCGATGTTCACCGTATCAACTGATAACGGCACGAACCGCCCGAACTATTGCCAGCTTCAGACTCGCCCTACCCCTACCATTCCCTTACAAATGACTTTCGGAAATGTGGGAGCCCATTCTGCCACATAATGGGTAACACTACTTAACAAATACATTTTATTGGAGTAGAGACCGCATAATGTTCCTTATTCTTAACCTGTAGCAAATATGTTTCTAATTATGATTTACTGTTTTGCAAGGAGATACAGATCTACTCAAAGAGGTCTTTAATTTGCAATACTGCAATAACGCTTATAAATGAAGCTTTTGGATGGGTACTGAACTTTAGGAGGCAGTTCGTACGCCTGTAAAACTTAAATGAATCTCCCGATATGTTTCTGAAGCACATCAAAAACTATCGAAGTACATTTATGATTAGAATAAACCAAATTACCTGTTGTATGTTCCCCATTCAAATCCCTTATTGGAAAACCTAAGGATTCAGCACTGTCGAGGATGGCACGACCTAAATCTGTAATAAACGGTATGTCGTCTACATATAGAGGTCCTCCCGTTCCGTGATATTTCGCTAGAATTCAAAAGATATTACAAGATGTTTTTTTTTAATTGTTAACCAGTAGTTACTGTCATTGCTGAAGGTCCCTAGATGATTTTCAGATTTCTTAAAATAATATAAAATGTCTTTTTCGTAATTGTAGTCTGTTTTGGCTTTGTACCATTCTTTGTAATCCATGGGACTTCCTCGGACGTACATCATGTTGTTGAAGCGTCCAGAGCCTCCGACTACTTTTCCTCTTGGCCATAATACTACCTAAATAATTATAAAAAAAAACGTGCATTCGTTTATTAACCGTACAAAAAGATAATGTTTTAAAAGGTTACAGTTTAGTCTGGGGATTCTAACTGCAGAGGACAGCATCGACAATGTCGAGATAGATGAGTGGTAATTAAACGTAGGATTTAAATAACTAATCGATGACGAGGCTAAAGTTTAGACAAACTTAATATTTGTTTCAATTGGTTTTTTGTATCATAATTTTAAATTGTTCTGAGAAAACTTTCCGTGGAGCCCTGCTGTCGTGAATTTTGAGTTTAAGTCGCATCGACAACTGTGGTCATCCGCGCTATTTGGATTACGCATTGTTGTACGTGTGATGCCACTAACCGTCACTGGACTAGACATCAAAATAATAAGAATGAATTATTAGGGAAAAACGTTGTAATGAGGATTTTTTTCATTTTTGTATACATATTCTGTTAAAAACAAGTTGAATACATTATTATTAAGTATCTACCTTGTCTTTCATTCCCTTTGCAGCACTTTCTTGGGGCACTGTCTTGTACTTCCAATCTAGAGGTGACAATTGGAGCAGAGCCAAAGCTGCGGGTACGTCTATTACTGAACCACCCGTCGGGCCCGCTTCTAACAGCAACACCGATGCCTTTGGATCCTCTGCGAGTCGTAATGCAACAATACAACCAGCACTCCCTGCACCCACTAAAATTAATTATTACACTGTTAAGTCCATATTTTGTGACATGGGCATTTTTACAAGTATTTATGTTTGGAAATATTACGCCTCTTTGTGTAATGTATCAGGAGTGATGAATATACCGAGTTAAGACAAGTTCATTGGAGTCTATGCATGCAAGAAGTACGAACCCAAATCATATACGGAATTTACCGACGTATGACGTTACTGTATTTCCTGTTGCGCACCGCGGAAAACATATGTGCTTTATGTCTGTTAATGTGCTGTGATTGACTGTGCAATAATAATAATAATAATTATTATTATTATTATTCTGTCTAAGAAAAATGCTACAAATTTTAAATTATACAGATTCATCTTAAATAAAACAAAAAACAAATAATTCTTCGACTGCAGAAGCTACTATAGCAGCTTGTACGCAAACACTATTATATAAGAGTAACCCTATTTGCAATAACACCCAAAATAGACAGAATTTAAATACTGAAAAGTAAAACGAGATATACATGATATGAACAGAAATAAGAGATAAATTCACTCATAAAATAAATTTACATCAAATTCCATGAGCCAATTTTTTTACAGAACTCGTGAAGTAGGATCTTCCTAGCGTAGCAGTTTTCAGAGGATTTAAATGATCAGGTAAAAAGTTGTGTATTTTAGGAATGAAAAATAAAAATGAGTTTTGATAAAACGTCTTTTTTGTGTTATGAGTATAGGACAACTGATAATATGTAAAACGTGTGTAGTAATTGTTTCATTTTACTACTCCTGTTTTTGCACGAGTAGTAAAATGAAACTATTGAGAGAACAAATAACCTTTTAATATTCATTACTTTTGCTTCCTTCCATAATTGATCCGATGCAAACAGTCTAGGCTTGTTTAAAATAACTTTAAGTATATTCTTTTGCACTGTTTCCACTTTAGATATGTATTTTTTTGGTGAATTTCCCCATGCAATTACACCATACTGTAATATTGATTGAACAATGCTAAAATATATAACAAATAGTTGTTTTATCATCAATATATACTTTAGTCTTACAAAAACATACACCAGTTTCCTGATTTTATTTGTTATGTAATCGGTATGTTGAGACCATTTAAGGTGAGAATCAATAGTAATTCCAAGGTACTTGGTAAAATTTACTTTATTGACAACTTGATTGCAAGTGCAGTTTATGTTAGACATCGAACATGTAAAGTCATGTATTTTTAGTTGTGTTAAGTTTTCAGGTAACCCTGATTTATTTGGTGAAAAAGTCATAAACACTGTTTTATCGGTATTAAGAATTAGTAGGTTGCAGTCGAGCCAATTTTTAATTTTCATAAGAGCACGCTCTAATTTATGAGTAGTTTCTTCCCAGGTAATTCCACGAACCACAATAGCTGTGTCATCTGCATAACTTAGTATATTAGTATCATCCTGATTAAGACACAACATATCATTTACGTAAAATATAAACAAAACAGGTCCCAGGACTGTACCTTGTGGCATACCATGTTTAATTTTAGAACTGTCCCTGAATTTTCCATTTACAATAACCTTTTGTTCCCTGTCCAATAGGTATGTCTTAAAAAGGTTCAACGCTAAGCCCCTGACACCGCAAACATTCAACTTTTTTTAAAGTAATGAGTGGTTAACAGTGTCAAAGGCTTTTGCCAAGTCTAAAAAGAGCCCCATTATTTTATAGTCTTTATCAATTCCATTGTAAATACTCTCTATAAGGCTTGTAATTGCATGATTAGAAATCATGTTTATTTAAAAATAAGAGTAACTGTTTCTTAATAAGCTTTTCGATGATTTTAGATATACAACTAATTAACGCTATAGGTCTATAATTACTTTTCAACTTTTTTATCTCCAGATTTATATAGCGGTTTCACAATGGTATTTTTAAACAAATTTGGGAAAGTGCCTGTTGAGAAACAAATATTTACAATATGCACTATTGGTTTTTTAAGATATGGCTGACTACTGATTTTAATATTTCTGCTGTAATATTATCTGATCCGGGTGCTTTATTATTAGATAATTCTGTTATATAGTGATGTATATCAATTTCAGAAACTGGATGAAAAAATAAGCTTTCTGCTATGGGCTTTATGGTGGGTAATATGGTTGCATCATTCATTTTGTTTGTTCTATTAATTAATATTTCAGCAACGTTACTAAAGTAACTATTAAATGAATTCGCCATTTTTTCATTTTCATCAATAATTTCTTCTCCCTCAGCAATTTGAGCGATATTATTTGAGTCTTTCGTGTTATTTAAATTTGTCACTTGCTTTGAGTATTTCCATAACAATTTAATATCCCCTTTTGAAGAAATAATGTTTTCTTTAAAATAATCAGATTTACATCGTTTTATGATGGAATTTAATTTATTTCTGTATTTATTATAAGTTGTTTTTATTTCAATGTTACCTTTATTTTCCATATATTGTCTATATAATCTCTCTTTAGTAGTTATTGACTTTAATGTAGCAGCGGTAACCCAAGGCTTTTTATTTATATGTTTTCTTCGAATACATCTTATTTGCATTGCTGAATTTATATGAGAACTGAACTTATTAATGAAATTATTTACAGCTACATTAATTTCACTTGAGTCTAATGTTTCTTTCCACGTTTCCAGCGAAATTATTTCATGTAACTTTTGATAATTAATTTTTTTAATTGTGACTGTTTCATTTTTCTTTAAGTAATTATTTGTTTTACTTTCAATCAAAAGAATTACCGGGTTATGATCTGTTATGTTACTCTGTAATAAAAATGGCAGAACATTATATTTAGATATATCCATTTTAATAAAAAAATGATCTAAACATGAGTTTATTCTCGTGGGAATGTTAATATATGATAAATAACCATAACTATGTAACATATCTGTATAAGTATTTGTTTCCTCATTAGTAGAGTCTAATATATTATAGTTTATGTCTCCACAGAAAATTTCAGTAGGTGAAACAGAGTTATTACGCAAATAAAAATCAAGATCCTGTAAGTATATATTTTTATCATATTGTGGCGGACGATAAATAGCACTTACACCAACCTGTTTACCACTGATAGAAATGACAATTCTAATAATATTTAAATTTCCAATTTTAATATTAGACGTTTTGTGTTGTAAATTGGTTGACACATATACCACAGTCCCGTCATTCTGATTGAATTTGCTGTTACTGTAGTACATATTATAACTCTCTAAGTTGTAATCATCTACATTCATTATTTCCCAAGTTTCTGTTAATACAATAATATTAAAATAACATTTACTTAAATGAAGATGAGCCTCTAAGGCTTCAAAGTTTTTATTTAAACTTCTAATATTCGTTTGGAATATATTTAATTTATTAGGTACATTGTTTATATTTTGACCAAGATCATTTAAATCCTCAATGCTTTCAATTAAAGTTGTATTTATAATAGGAGTATAAATCTAGTTATCAATGTTCATTATTAACAAAATATTATATATTATTATTAATTTGAATAAACTGTTTAATTCAGAATAAGTACAATATAATTAAATTAAATTTAAATAAATATCCGTATTATCTCTATGTACAAAAAAAAACCTAATTGCTTATTTTTAGACTCCGTAAAAAAGAAATAGAAAAAAATAAGACCGTATGCACTCTCAAAATCCAATAAGATATACATCCGAGGTAATCTCACTTAACGTATGTATTAATTTAACTTAAAGCCCTAATTTTATATCAGTTATTTTATTTATACGCATAATCTATTTATTTTAGCCATAATGTTACCGTTTAATGTCCATACGTTTTTATATCCCACTCGAATTTTAGTTTCACGCATTAATTCAGCTCTTCTTTTGGTCAAATCTTCTTTGATGACAATTTGAGTAGATTTTAATTTCTTCTTATTATCAAAAATTAATTTTTTCATCTTGTTCCGGATGAACCTCACCAATATAGGCCTTGATGTTGACTGTCTACTACCCGTTCGGTAACAGAAATCGATGTCCGCTTCATTGAGATCTAATTGCAGTTTGTCCTTGCAGACTTGAAGTACAGTATGTTGACAATCTTCATTCGGTTTTTCTGGTAATCCATATATTCTAACATTGTTATTTCTTGAAAATTGTTCAAGTCCATCGATGTTTTCAGCAACTTTAACTATTTCATCCTCATGGCTCTTATATTTTGTATTCAATAAGCTCACCTCATTATTTATATCCTTGATAGCATCAGCCATACTCGCTTTAATGTTATCACTTATTATCGTACACAATTTGCTTGTAAACGTATCCGAAACCAAGATTCTTTCCAATACTTTCTGAACTAGTGCTTCATCTTTATCACTGTTTGATGAATTACTACGAAGTGGTCTTTGTTCATTATTCGGCATTTTTATTTAGAATATTTGCCGGAGCACACGATTTTACGTCTGCCACGAGGCATTATTTGTGTAAATAATGTCAACAGTTTTTGTTGTGTGCTAATTTTTAAACCGCAAAACCGTAATTTCACCTAACTTGTACGAAGAGCTTACGAACTTCGTTTCGGAGTGAAAGTAAGAGATCGAGATAAGTCATGGGCCCCTCACAAATATTATAAAATTTTGTTAACAGGTTGATTGAAAGGTAAAAATAATAAAATATGTTTTAGAGTACCAAGAACCGAAAGACCATACCACAGATTGTTACTTTTGCCTCACTAATGTAACCGAAATCCAAACATACTGTGATTTACGCCTTATCGAACATAATGAATGAAATGAATCACAAATCCTAAAACACATCCGGTATAATGACCACAAGTGGTCAATCTGCGGACTCCCCCACCCCCCCAAATATTCGAGTGTAAACTCACGGCCCAGCGTCGCTGAATTAACCCTAGCCGTAAGCAAGGTGCCATCGGGTACAAACCCCAGGAAGAAGTATGAGCCGTTCCCACAAATCCACATTTTAATGCCCTACGGAAGTCGTCTCCTACCTCGGATTTCAAATCAACCACCGCCCAAACCACACCGCTCAGGAAAACCATACAAACATGCCGCAAACGCCTAAACCTCATCCGCTCCTTCTCCTCTAACTTTGGCCAATTTCAACCTAAAACCCCAATCCACACCTTCATGCGTCCTGTAATTGATTACCAAATTTCCATCCTCGTCGTTGCTGCTCCACGACACATCAAGAAACTCACCAGCGGAACTAGGGCCTAGGGCTGCACTATCGACGCTCAAGTGCCCTTCTCCACGAAGCTGCAGAACTTCAGACAATGGAGAGCCGCATCGTCACGTAAGCTGGCATGCCAAGCCATCTAACAAAACTTCACCACAGACAGACTGATCACCCACGAAGACCTTAACACAAAATGTCGGATTAGGCGTTCGAGTACTAACAATAAGCACCACCGAGGACCTTCCTGATAGCCATCCCCAGAATCGTCGACAAAGCGCCTCTCACCATCCACTAATGCAAACATCACTCTTTTTCTCAATTTTTTTACTCTTTTGCACAGTATTTTATCCCCGATGCTGTTCCAGGACACCGCCTTCATAACTTGAATTATAAACAGGGTGGCTTACGTGAATGAATTGATTGATTGAATTTCAACAGAAATATGAATTTTGAGGTCTCGAGTCGATTCCGGATAATTTTGAAAAATATCTGTGGCGTAATTTCGCGCAAAATTTGTGGACCGGTATTTCTTCGAAATTACTGCAGATGCAAGCAATGGAGATGCGCTGCAGAACAATGCTTCAGCGCCTCCTCTATCCTCTCATGCGAGCAGACAGCAACAATGCCATATGATTTCAGCAAGATGGTGTAACAGCCCACACGGCTGGTGAGAGAATGAATTTGTTGCGTGAACAATTTCCGGATAGTGTCATCTCAAAAAAATGGTGACGAGATAGCCGCCGCAGCCGCCTGATCTGCCATCTCCAGACTGCTTCTGCGAAATGAAACTATGAACATAAGCTATACTTGATAATCAGAAGAATTCAAAAGCTTGATAATATTCCGAAAACTGGAAGTTTCTTGTATTAAAAAAAAATTAAATATGATAAATATCTTTTTCTACTTTGGTTTAACAATCGACTTTTTGTTGTATCAAAAATAGTTTAATAATGAGATTTTTTATTTTACAGTTTTGCTCATTATTAAACTATTTGTGGTAGCATTTTAGTTGTTGCGATTGGCAGTACTTAAACGTGACATATATCGACATCAAAATGTAAAATTGCCGTTAATTCAAAGGATAATTGGAACCGTCTAATGCGTTACACACTGAATATGTTCGTATGCATATTGGGGAGTTCGCCACCAGTACCACTAAGGTTAAAGAAAACGGAGGCGTCATATTGTTCACTTTTTATCCGCGTGGAAAATGTAGGAACTCGCTGACAATGGCCGGACGCATGAATTCACTTGGCTCTCAGTGACGAGGTTCAGGCAACACAACATACACAGAGGAAAGCTTGTAATTTATTATATGTACCCTGCGTTCAACATTGTTTGATAGGCATTTGAATTTGGAACGTTGTTTTTCATATTGCAATGTTGGTACCTTGCGTGCGAGAGTGTCAAATCGATCATTAGCGCCCGCAGAATTAACTGTCAGTGTGATCCTGTGTGCGTGTGCTTTATAGATATTTAGTTTTACATTTACGTTTTATAACATCTCATCTTACTGCAGATATTTTTTTTATAGGTAAGTTAAAAAATAACCACATTAACACATGCAAATCTTAATTACGAAATGTGATTTTATGTTAAGAATGCCGTTCGAAGATCACCACAACAGGTTTATCCTTGAAGCATATTTTCGAACAGGGACACGCAACACAGAAGGGAGTTGGAATTATTCCTATCAAAATTGCGAGGAACAATTTCATGAGCAGTTTCCTGATGTTGAGTTTGGTCACAATTACTTTGTGCAACATGTTCGCCATATTGTTATCAGATTCCATGAAACCATCAGCGTTTCCAAAGGAAAATCTACAGGCCGGCCTACTGTCCTTATGGAAGCAGTCGTTGTTGATATTCAACAAAGACTAGATGTGAGTCCGAAGAAATCGCCCCGATGTTTGTCTGCTCAGACAAATTTATCGCTCGGTACACGTCAGAAGGCTTGCAAAAAAAATTTACATTTACATCCGTGCAAGGTAACTGCAACTCAACAGTTGCTGCGGCCTTATTATCCTCGCCGAGTGCAGTATTGCAATTAATTTAACGAGTTCCTGAATGATGACGATTCGTTAGATTTAACGTTCTACAGAGACGAAGCTTGGTTTCACCTTAGCGGCTATGTCTCGCAAAACCATAGAGTCTAGGCTGCAGAAAACCCCCATATATTTGTTGAGGTTCCGTTACATCCTCAGAAGGTTGGTGTATGGCTGGCAATGTCCCGAAGGAGAATCTATGGCCCTATTTTTTTTAATGACAATATTAACGCAGCTCGCTATCGGGAATTACTCTTGAATCCTTTTATCGAACAACTTCATGATGATGAATTGCAGCAAGGATACTTTTATCAGGACGGAGCTACTGCGCATACTGCAAATACAACGTTAAATCACCTGCGGCAGTTCTTCGGAGATAGGTTAATTAGCAAAAATTTATGGCCACCTCGCTCGCCAGATTTGACACCACTGGACTATTTTATGTTAGATTTATATTATTAAAATTGTTCATCCTAACGCCATCTATTGCTTTGTTCATGGCAGCGCCATCTATTTTCACTTGTATTAAACATGTATTAAAATAAACGAGTCAGCTTGTGTTGAACGTCACTGCGTGACCATTATTTTCTAAAAGGTTATGGGCCCAGACTTGAAAAATGGCAGCCGTTAATTATTTGTCGAGTGTACCGAAGCTGAAAGGAAGAGAGAATTACGCAGAATGGGTGTTTGCAATGGAAAATCTTTTAGTGTTAGACGGATTATCCAAGAGCATACTTGGAACTGAAGAAGACGCGGAGAAGGTTGGAAAAGCAAAGGCCAAGCTAGTTCTATCCATCGAGGCTTCGTTGTATGTGCACATTAAGGAGGCAAAGACTGCAAAAGACGTTTGGGATAAGTTGAAAAAACTATTTGATGACTCGGGTTTTACGCGGAAAATTGGATTATTGCGAGCTCTTATTTCTATAAGGCTAGAAAATTGTGGTTCCATGGAGTCGTACGTGAATCAAATGGTTGACACAGCGCAGAAATTAAAAGGGACAGGATTTCAAATAGATGATGAGTGGATCGGTTCATTATTATTAGCCGGATTGCCTAAAAGGTATTCGCCGATGATAATGGCGATCGAACACTCGGGAATTCTAATAATGGCCGACAGCATTAAAACAAAATTGCTGGACATGGAGCCGGAAGTCGGTAAGACAGGGAGTGCATTTGCTAGCGCCAGAAACGTAGGAACCAAACAGCAACACAAATACGGGCGCAGCACGGCAGATGGCGGTAACCGTGAGTCAAGTGTCAGAATGAAAGATGTTAAATGTTATCGGTGTAAACAGATAGGCCATTTTAAAAATAAATGTCCGAATGAAAAGGTGGAAAATAGTAGAAACAGTAATAATAAAAACGAACACGCGTTCACGGGACAAGTTAATATTATAACAGTTGTTGGAAAAGACTGACATAATGTAACAATTGAACGGGCAATGTGCGTGCCAGAACTGACAACAAATTTATTGTCGGTCAGTCAACTAATCAAGAATAGTAACAGTGTTCAGTTTGAAGAAGATGGGTGCAAGATTTTTAACCGAAATAAAGTTTTGATTGCAACAGCAGATTTAGTTGAAAATGTTTACAAGTTAAATGTTGAAAATCCAGTTGAATGTGAAAGCAGCCTGATGAGTACATCAGTAGTCACAAGTAAAGTGTGGCATCGAAGATATGGTCACATCAATTATGCAGACCTAAAAAGAAGGCGGAATTGTAAATGGAATTAAATATAAAGGAAGTCAGGAAGAACAGTGTGTGGTTTTCTGTGAAGGCAAACAGGCGAGACTGCCGTTTAAACACAAAGGGACAAGGGCAGACAATATTTTGGAGGTCATTCACACTGACGTGTGTGGTCCAATGCAAGTAACGTCCTTGGGAGGTTCCAGGTATTTTGTGTTGTTTGAAGATGATTACAGTCGTATGACATTTGTATATTTCCTGAAAACGAAGGATGAAGTTATCAACCGATTCAAAGAATTTCAAACAATGGTGGAAAATCAAAAAGACTCCAGGATAAAGAAAATAAGATCTGACAATGGAGGTGAGTTTTGTAGTAATGAAATGGAACATTTTCTAAAAAGAAATGGTATCATACACCAGACAACAAATCCCTATACGCCGGAACAAAATGGTCTATCGGAACGAATGAATAGAACAATTGTAGAAAAGGCAAGGTGCTTGTTATTAGATGCGAACCTTGAAACCAAGTTTTGGGCTGAAGCTGTACATACAGCGGTCTACCTGCGAAACAGGTCAATTGTGTCATGTTTTGAAGGAAAAACTCCTTTTGAAGTTTGGTTTGTGACCAGATGTGAGTAATTTCAGAATTTTTTGGAGCCCTGTAATGGTTCACGTTCCAAAAGAGAAACGCACCAAATAGGACAAGAAGGCAGTACACATGATACTAGAAGGATATAGCGAAACTACAAAAGGGTACAGATTGTACGACGCTAACAGAAATATTGTAACCACAAGTAGAGATGTAGTAATTATGGAGGACATTGTAGAAAACAAAGTCAGCACGGAAGTTGAGAAAGAAGAAACAGCAGAATCAGTGGGGGATATAAGTTCTGAAAGAAGATCAACACGACAACCGAAACCCTAAGTGTTTGAAGACTATGTGACTTATATGTGTGCTGAGGGAGTTGAATTAAAAGAAGATCTAGTTACCATAACAGATGCTTTATCAGGACCCGAAAAAGAAGAATGGAAGAAAGCGATGGAAGAGGAATTACAATCGTTTGAGGAAAATGAAGCCTGGGTACTAACCGATTATCCGAAGGATGGAACTATAGTAGACTGCAAGTGGGTGTTCAAAAAGAAATTTGATAGCGAAGGTAAGACAAAATTTAGAGCTAGGTTAGTGGCAAGAGGTTTTTCACAAAGAGCCGGAGTTGATTATGATGAAACGTATTCGCCTGTTGTGAGACATTCAACCTTGAGAATGTTAATGGCCTTAGCTGTCAAATTGGATTTGAATATAACACATCTTGATGTAATTACAGCGTTCCTGAATGGTGAAACAGTGTATATGAAACAGCCGGAGGGTTTTGTAATGGATAAAAACAAAGTATGTAAGTTGAGAAAGGCTATATACGGTTTGAAACAGTCTTCCCGGTCTTGGAATAAGAAAGTAGAAAGCGTACTAAATAAGATAGGTTACGAAAGGTCAAAGTTGGAACCGTGTATTTACTTAAAGGGTAAAGGAGACAAATTAACAATTATAGCTCTATATGTGGATGATTTCTTCATTTTTTCGAGAGATTTATTAGAAGTAGAATTCTTAAAACAAGAGTTAGGTTCTAAGTTTAAACTAAAAGACTTGGGTGAAGCCAAACAATGTTTAGGAATGAGAATAGAGAGAAATTGGAAGGAGGGAATAATAACTCTAGATCAAGAGAACTATGTGAATCAATTGTTGAAAAGGTTTGGCATGACTAATTGTAAACCAATTAATACTCCTATGGAAAACACATTGCAATTGGAACCCAGCAACGGAAAATGTAGTGAAGACATTCCTTACCAACAATTAATAGGTAGCTTAATGTATTTAAGTGTACTCACACGTCCAGATATTTCATATAGCGTAAGCTACCTAAGTCAATTTAATGCTTGCTATAATGAATCGCATTGGAAATGTGCCAAAAGAATTTTAAGGTATTTGCAGGGAACAAAAAGTCATTGTTTAAGTTTCGAACGGTCAGGATCAGAGGTGCAAGGCTTTACAGATGCGGATTGGGCAAATGACAAGCAAGATAGAAGATCATATACAGGTTATGTCTTCAATTTAGCAAATGCAGCTATATCATGGCAAAGTAGAAAACAGAAAACCATAGCACTTTCAAGCACAGAAGCGGAATATATAGCTCTAACTGAAGCAGCGAGGGAAGGAATATATTTAAAGAATTTAATGTGTGAGTTAATCGAAGTGAATAGACCCATAGTGTTGTATAATGATAACCAAAGTGCGCAGAAGCTTTCTTTAAACCCTGTTTTTCATGGTAGATCTAAGCATATAGACGTTAAACATCATTTTATTAGGGATACTGTTAATGATGGTAGTATTGAAGTTGTTTACATGCCTACATCAGACATGCCTGCAGATTTATTAACCAAAGGCCTATGTGAGGCAAAGCACTCAAAATTCATGCATGCTATAGGATTATGTAGAAAATGAAAATTTTTGTAATATAGTGGGGGTGTTAGATTTATATTATTAAAATTGTTCATCCTAACGCCATCTATTGCTTTGTTCATGGCAGCGCCATCTATTTTCACTTGTATTAAACATGTTGTATTAAAATAAACGAGTCAGTCTTGTGTTGAACGTCACTGCGTGAGCATTATTTTCTAACATTTTATGTTCGAATATTTAAAAAATAAAGTGTATACTGATCGACTCCACACTTTACAAGAACTGCGCAATACAGTAACAGGTGCACAATGTTACACCTGTAATTCGACAAAATGTCTTCAACAACATGAAACGCAGGGTAAATTTGTGTTTGGATCAAAATGGGCAACACTTTGAACATCTGTTATAGTTTAGTTCAAAATAAATTCCCTAATAGTCCTGCCACTGATAAGTACCAACATTAAAAGTTTTCTTTAGGAGCGGTAAATTCAAACAGCTATCAAACAATAACGAACACAGTGTATTATCACTTTGTCTGCAAAACGAATATCACGGAAGAAACAGCGAGAGTATAATGCATGTTTCATTCGCTGCAAAAAAGAGCCGCTAGAGTCGGTGTGTTAATTCGGTGTGGATTTTTAATTAGCGTCGATCGATGCCTGACACGAGGAACGAGAAACAAATGTAAACATAACCTTAAATTTCGATTATCATTTAGGCGTTGCATTATTTTATAAGCTTAAATTGGTTACAACTTATGTGAAAATAGTTTGTTTATCGCACCCTTGGCAACCTCCCTTATTTTTGGAGGTGTGTAAGTAATATTCTTGATTTAATATGTTTTAAAATTAACTATTGAAATCGCCGTAGAAATACGTATGTCAAATATTAAATTCGTTCGAAAGGATTAAATGTTTTTAGTGCTGCCAAATGTTAAAAGATAAAACTCACTAGGTTTAAGTATATATTTTATTTTAGAAATAATTCCTTAACTAAAACCAAAGTAGAAAAAATAGTATATTATACTTGTTTAATAAGAGGTGTTGTGGAGCACTCGTTACATCCCACTCGTGCCACAATATACCCTCTTATTAAACTTGTATAATAATGTACTATTAGAACACAATTAGGAACGAACTACGCAATATCTAGTAAATTAAAATAGACGTCAACTTTTGTGATCAATCAAAGTTCGGCCGGCACTGTATATAGTATGTTTATTCATCAATGTACCATAGGGATTTACATGTATAAATTTGTACTGTTGGCGATTTTTCAACTGCAAATTTTAGCATTGATTCTTGGCATACTTTAAATTTCCACTTTCCTGAATAACTTCGAATAGTTTTTATAATGAAAAAGGGCAAAAATGTTACGAAATTAACGAAATAATTTATGTACGTATTTAAATAATACATTTATGGATATACAAGATAAAAATAATTTAAAAAATAGTTGGTTTGTCTGGGTTATCGCCCCTAGGTCATTATTAAAGTGAGAAAGCTAAAACACATATTATTTTATATTATTCAGGCTATGTTTAAATTCCTCTAATGCACCTACAACATGTAATAGTTTTAATTTTTATAGATATATGCTTAATACTTCCGGGAGGCAGGAAAGTATGTAAACCACTGGCCTAAATAACTATGCTTACCGATAACGTAATATAGAAATATCATCATGTCACCTTATCCGAAGGTCCCACTGATAAGAGTATTAATACTTACCAACTATGTAATCATATTCATTCTTTACTCCATCAAACGGATCGCACAAAAAACTGGGGCAGTACTCCCTCCATATGATGATCCTTATTAAAAACCAAAAGAATGTTATCCCCGCGAGAAACACATACTTCAAGATGGAATATTTGAGATAGAGCAGCATCTTCGTTCCTCTCTTTCTAAAAGTGAAACATATAAATTATACAGTAAACTCAAATCATCACATCGCTCCGATAAGTGCACAGAGTGTGACATGAACAAACGCAAATTTATCAAATTTATTACTTACAAGTAGAGAGGATTTTATGCATTATAAAATGCTAAAATATCTGCATGTATATGCATATAATTGAACTTATTATATTGAAATATGCAAGTAATAAATTGAAATATTTCAATAAAAAATATATAAATTTGTTTATACCGTGTTCGATAAAAAACGCCCAACGCCATAACTCTGTTATTTATTGACCAATTTGAATGAACTAAAAAAGAAAGTCAATGGCTGTTTAAATACTATAAAATGACAGTAATTATATATTTTTTCAGAATCAACTTCATTGACAAATGATAGTCAACTTTTAATTTTTAGAGGGCTGCATATACTTTTCTAATTTTATAATATTAGACATTGTTTTTCTGAATCCAATTATGCCCGTTATGTTGGTTTTAAGTTAACATTCATGCCAGAAAAAGATAATAATAAATCTTGTTCACATGATTTTTTGGTAATAAATGTAGTGTGCCTTGACAAAAATTCGAATCGACAAATGTCATTTATTGTATAAGTAATGTCAACCATTTGTTATTAGTGTGTGTTTCAAACATAATCATGAATAATAGCGAATTAAGAGACATGTTACAAATTTATTTTCTATTTAATAAAAATCGAAGAGCTGCGGCACGAATTTATCATTTACGGTTTCCAGAGCGGCGAATACCAGAACCTAAATTTAGAAGGTTAGAAGGAAATTTGAGACGATACGGAGCCTTTAAAAAGTCGAAGACAATGGATCGACAATTTCGTGGACTTGCAGAGTTCGACGTTCTACTTAGTGTTTACAATAATCACAGAACATCTAAATCGCAAGTGAATATTAATTACACTATTTATTTATTCTATTCTAGATTGAGTTGTAACATAGGTACTTATTTATTGGGTCGGTATTATTCACGTTTGACATAACCTTACAACAAATGACATTTGTCACTTTTTTCCAAGGCATGCTAACTATAATTTTAAATGAGATTTATTTTAATTTTTTTCGACCAAAATTTTTAAAGAAAAACAACATATTGGGCATTATTGGATTCAAAAAAATAATGTGCAATGTAAAAAAATTAAAACATTATATGCTGCTATTTAAAAATTTTAAGTTGGCTATCATTTGACAATGAAGTTATAATTGAAAAAAAGCAACATTAATGTCATTTTTTAGTATTTAAACCACCATTGACTTTGGTTTTTAGTTCATTCATATCGGTCAATAAATAACAGAGTTATGGCGTTAGGCGTACAATACATGAACAAATTAACAAAATTAACCAATTACTTTTTGAAACAACTATTTTCTTGGCTAATGCCACGACGAATATTGAATTATACAAAAATCGCAAATCATATTTTCCATTTCTTCAAATTTATTTTTATGCGCATATTTCACATATTTCAAAGTACACCGAGAAAAATATGTAAACGCATAAATTACTGTTTCTCGCAGGACAAATTGGCAATTAATTTGATAACATTTGGCCGGTATTTCCTTGAATGACTATATTTTGTTCACATATAGCAATGTGCTATGTTATTTAAAAAACCACACATCAAAATAAAGTGTCTTTTCGAAAATGTAAAAATATACAGGGTGTTCCATTAAAAAAAAACTGCCGATGACGTCATATCTCGACAAATAGGGTAGCTGTAGAAAATCAAAATACGCCACTGAATAGAATAAATAAAACTATACACATTTCTTTTAAAAGGAAAAAGTAAAAAATGGTGATGTGGCCATCATGTTGCTTTCTCCGACTTGATGGTATCATAGCCATTTATATTTACGTTTTCATGGTTTATTTTCAATTGAAATCATATTTTAAGTGTACATCGACCGTTGTGTAAACTCGGATGAAACTGACGTTTAAAACGTCAAAATTATGAAAATTAAACTTCAAATTCAAAAACTCAGTTTACTCAAAAACTAAGGGATTTCGAAAAAAACTTATTCTTTATAAGTTGTTCATTTTAGAATTCTCTACAATATTATTAACATAAATTTACTGTAACTATTATCGTTTTATAATTATAAACCAAAAATCAAAAAAATAATAATAAATTTTTTTCTCGAATAAAAATGATTTTATGAAAAATGTTTTTAAGCAAAAGATGTTCATTTCTTTGTTGTCTTCAATGTTTGTTTAAATGTTTTTGTGATATTTTTCATATTTAAGGAAATATTGGCAAAAAATAAAAAACAGTTAAGGTAAACGCCCACTTCCAGTGTACGAAACTTTACCAAAAGCTTTTCGGTTCTTCAGATTATCAAATAAAACGGATGTTCAAAGTTTCATATCAATTGCTCTATTAGTTTTTGAGATACAGCGCGCAGAGACAGACAGACACACATACACACAGACACACACACACACACACAGACACAAAAAAAAATCCAGAAATTGTTGAAATGGCATCTAGGGACCCCAAAACGGATATTTCCGTAAAAAAAATTATGAAAAAAAAATCACGATCACAATACTTCCTCGTACTTCGTAACGGAGAAAGTAAAAACAGACGTTTAGCCAGAAATTAGGTGTTCTGACACATATGCCCAACCCTGTATAACTCTCATGCTTCATCTCTTTTCCGGTACACTAATAAGCGTAATTTTGGAAAAAATCACATTGTTTCTGGTCTTTTTACTTTCTCCGTTACGAAGTACGAGAAAGTATTGTGATTGTGATTTTTTTTTATTTTATTTTTTTTTTACGGAAATATCCGTTTTGGGGTCCCTAGATGCCATTTCAACAATTTCTGGAAAAAAAAATTGTGTCTGTGATTATTTTTCGTAATAGGTGAATGAGAACCAGTATTTAAGTCAGTTTCAGCATCTACACTTATTATAAGGTGTGAGCCACAGAATTTTTTTTCTGAGTTGGCCATGCCTGAGAGAGAGAAACATAGCAGTAATGTCTGAGATTAATTAATTTTTTTAAATCTAATTCAATGGTCTCATGACGTAATAATATGCGACATACCTCATTTATCTCACGGCCAACTCTGAAACAAATTTTTGTGGCTCACACGATATTATTTACACTGGTATTTGTTGTCTCATAAACCAATTTCCTACACGAGCCGCCATATTGGGGTCGCCATGTTTTTTTTAGTAGTTTCTCAACGCAGGTACATTATTTTGTAAAATAATTTTTAGGTCATACATATTTTTGCAGAGAACAGATTAATTAATTAGTTTGTGTTTTCTTGAAAGTAAAACAGCCATTTTAAGGCCGCCATATTGAATTCGGCTAAATTACCGCATGGCATTATAAAATAGATATATAGAAGTAATTTTTCCGGACAAGGATGATTTTTTAGCTAGCTGATCCGATTGACGGGGAACGTCTCATATATACAGGGTGTCCCTGTATCCACTGTCTATTCACGGAAGAAAAGCTTTGAAAAAAATAAATTGCTAGATTATCATAGATAAGGTGTTCAATTTAAAACAATATAACTTTGGTGTGTAACTCAAAAGTGAAACACCCTGTATATATGAAAATATTTTTAGAACATGCATTCAGACACGAGCTATGATAATCCATCAACAGATTTTTCTTACAGCTTTTAGTGTGGGCACAATCTTCCGAGGACAAAATGTTGGGACACCCTGTATACATATAAATACAGTGTGTTACAAATTCGATGCATTCGAATTGCTATCCAGGTAACTATAAGATATAGAGAATTGGTTAAATGGACGAAAAGTTGCGCATTTTAGTTCCGGATTTTTTCGCTTTCTTTCGATAATTCAACTAATGTATAAAAACGTGTATTTAAAACGGCGGACTAAAAAAAATTGCAAGTGGAGTAAAATTGATTTACCTTCACCAGGACAACGATCCGGATAAAAGGTGTTTTTTACTTAGATAGAACTTACGAAAGGGTTGAATGTGAAACGAACTGTCATACTGCGCTCACTTTTTGACAGTTATGATCAGTATACTCTGGCAAATCATCATGAATAGATTCACGCTTGAACAACGCTACCAAATCATCCAAATTTACTTTGAAAATCAGTCATCGATTCGCGCAACTTATAGACGACTTCCTGATTTTTATGGCACACATAATCGTCTATCTGGGCAAGCCATCCGTCGAACTGTGAATAGATTTCGTACCATACTCTCTAAATGATGCAAGAACACCAACATCGCGATGGAATATGCGCACTGACGAGAATATCGCCGCTGTAAACGAAAGTGTGGAAGAAGATCAAAATTTATCGATTCGTCGTCGGTCTCAGGAATTGCGACTCTGTCCGTCCACTACGTGGAAAATTTTGCGAGAAGATCTTGGCCTACACCCGTACAAGATCTAGCTGGTGCATGAATTAAAGCCACGAGAGCATCATATGCGTCGTTCTTTCGCCGATTGTTTGTTAATAAGCAAATTTGCCGCATTTGGAGTGAGACCAATCCACAACAGACCCTACAGACTCCATTACATCCAGAAAAATGTACCGTTTGCTGCGGTTTACACCCTGTTGGCATCATCTTATTTCTTATATGGAGATCGTTACCGCACCATGATCAATGATTTCTTGTTTAAAAATATGGACGTCATTGATCCGGGCGAGATGTGGTCTTAACACGCTGGCGCTACGTGTCATACGGCGACCGCAACCATCGACTTCAAATCAAAATTTGGCGATAAGTTGATTTCGAGAAATGAACCTCCAAGGTCCTGCGATTTAACACCTCCCGATTGTTTCGTGTGGGGCTACGTGAAGTCACTGGTTTATGCTGATAAACAGTGACGGTTCGCGGGGTTTTTTCTGGTACGGCCGAGGTAACAAGGGTGGCAGTACAGATAGGTAGGGTCAGTTGCAGAGACGGCTGGCTGCGTGACCGCACCATCTGTATTACCACCTCTTGGTCATCGGCCGTACCAAAAAAACCCGCGAACCGTCACTGCTGATAAACCAGCAACAATTGACGCCTTGGAGGCCAACATTGTTCGTGTTATTCGTGACATACGGCCAGCAATGCTCGAAAAAGTGACCCAAAGTTGGACATCCAGAATGCGCTTCGTTAAGAACAGGCGCGGTGGCCATATGCCCGAAATCCTTTTCAAATGTTAATGCCATTCATCTTTCGATTAAAACTTTTTTTTTATTGATGTTTAATTTTTTGTTCCATGTACCGGTTGTCATATCATAGTTGTAAATATTGTCCTTTCAACAATTATACATTTAGTTGCTACATTTGAAATTAAAGCCGGTGACAGTATGCTATGAGTGAAACGCTCGATGCGCGAATTGTAGATTTGCATTGCATTTAATATATATCTTGTCGTATCATGTTCTAATAGTATGAAATACATACAGGGTGTAGTGGAACAAAACGGAACATAGGATTATAAATGTTAATTCCTTTATACTGGAATATTATCTTCCCTGATCATTTTAGAGGAAACATGTAAATAAATGTTTTGTAGAGTAAAAATTCCTGCATGCAGCCATGCTATTATTTATTTTTTAGCATTCATAAAAACCCTAAAAAATGTTTTTGTTTAATTTCATGGCAACTATTATTTTCGTGAAAATGATCATTTTTATTTTATCATTTAATTACGCATATCATTTAGAAATAAATTTTTCAAACAAAAGTTGTTTCTTTTTAGATTACCCATCCAACGATATCCCACCCCTATACCTCTCATTAAATTCTTCGGGTAGGCAGTAATACAATTTTTTTTTCTTGAAACTCTATGACGTCACGTTTTCGAGATAAAGGCCTGGGACCCACCCAAACACCCGGTATTAGCGTATTTGGCGTCTTCTCATTAATGTGTGTCGGAAATAAGTGCACCGGTGATTAAACGATCAGCTGTTCTTTAACGCGAACATTCTTATTGGCCTTGTTGTTTGGAATCAACGCAATTCATAACAGCGGGTCTGTCAACAGGCTCAATTTTCATTATTATTCAACTGAAAATCCGCATGTTATGCGACAAGTTGATCATCAGCAGCGGCGGCTCGTGGATTCCAGTAGGTAAGGCAAAGACAAAGATGCCGCTCGTGTTGCACTACTTACTTTAATAGAGGAAGCAAATATTCCGTTGCTTTTTCGGTCAAATTTTCTTCCGTTGCCTTACAGCCGAACATCCACGAGCCGCCGCTGATCATCAGCATTGATGGTCTTTGAATGTATTGGGAGGCATTGTTGGAAACTATGTGGTAGGTCTACAATTCTTCGATAGCCATCTCAATGTGCCTATGTATTTGCACTTCTTGCAAAATGTATTACCCGGATTATTAGCTAATATACCTAACATACAAGGAACAGGCTGTGGTTTCAACAAGACGGGGCACCTGCGTATTTTTCGCGAGACGTAAGGATATTTCTTGACCAGTGGATTGGTAGTAATGGCAACGAATTGTGGACGCTTTTGCGAGTGTTTCACCTGAAATGTTATGAAGAATGGAACGGTCTTTTCAGCGGCGAATTAAATTGTGCCTAAATGAAACTGGAAAACATTTTGAACATTCCCTACCGAAACAAGATCTTTTTACGTGGATCGTTCTTACATCGGCTGGAAATGCTGAAAAACGATTAATTTTTTTTTTTTAATTTATTTTGTATTTTTTTCAAGTCTGGAGACCATTCTGAACACTGTTTGTTCAAAAAAATTTCTTTTTACGTGGATCGTTCTCACATCGACTGGAAATGCCCAAAAACGATTAAATTTAATTCTGTAGTATCGTTTCTCTTTTATATTAATAATTTTGTTATCTTTCATGGTTTTGGAATCAAATAATTAATCGTATTACAGATGTAAGGTGTAAGCCACAGAATTTTGTTTCAGAGTTGACCATGCCTGAGAGAGAAACATTGCAGTCATGTCTGAGATTAATTCATGTTTTTTAATCTAATTCAATTGAACTAATTTAGTCGTAATAAAAATGCGACATACCTCATTTATCTCACAGCCAACTCTGAAACAAAATTTTGTGGCTCACACAATATTATCTGTTTTTGTTCATCTCACATTACTCTTACTTATATTTTGACAGTTGTTTTGTCTCAACATGGCCTACTTCAGTGCATAGAAACGTAATTAAATGGTTACTTTTGTGAAAAATATTGAATATCTCAACAACGATGAGTTTTTGACATAAGATATGCTCCATCAAATTAAAGAGAAGAAAAAGACCTATCGACCTATAATGACATAAAATAGGGGGCATTCCATTAAAAAAAAGAGTTATACCGCTTTGAAATTTCCAAAGTTTGGCATTTTTCTGAACACCCTGTATTACTTAATTCAAATTATTCATTACCAAAACGTTGCTTATTAACCACACTGAAATTTTTACTAAAACCTATTCTTACCTTCAAAAAACGATGTCACTACGATTTTTTAAAGTTGAGCTTGCTTATTTGGAGAAAAATGTCATCAGAAAACTTGAATCAATACAGGATGTTTCATTTAAAAAAGTTTGTTTTTGTTATACCGCAAAATTGGGACACCCTGTATATTTGAAAATTATTTTAAGGCATAAAGAAACCAATAACTTTTTGTACCAAACTTTTTTTTTACGAAAAAACGCTGTTGCAGGACCCTGTATTATATATAGTCCTTATTAGTTAAATTATCCTAACAAATACCACCAACTTGCTTATGCATGATATTTGGAGAAAAAAATTGCAAATTGGCAACACTGTAACATAATTCAAAACTAAATGGACAACAATGTAGAGGTTGAAAAATGTCATCAGAAAACTGATGAATAAAAAAAGGGTGTTCCATTTAAAACAATGTTTGTTTTTGTTATACCGTAAAATTAGGACACCCTGTACTATATTTGAAAATAATTTTACGACATAAAGATTTTTAAACCAATTACTTTTTATACGAAACATTTTTTTCTTTTTTTCACGGAAGACGCTAGGAAAGCCCGACGCACTGCTGTATATACCGGGTGTAACTGAAATCTGGTAAACCCCAAATATCATTTTCATAACTACAAATATCTTTATGAAAAGTAGTTTTTAGGGAATAAAGTGCGTCGACATGTCTACTTTTAATAAAAATTCCACTTCCGGTTTAACCGGAAATGACCATAACTTTTCTATTTCAAATAGAACGCCCTGTATATTTTTACGTAAATTAATTTGTCTTTCAATTCTGAGTGCAAAGATGTACCATAAGTGACCTTTTGGTTGTTTTTTTGAATTAAATTTAAACAAAACACAAATTAGCCTGAAAAATATTCAAAATGTTTAAGAAGAATGTCTAAATATGCGCCTAGTGCGGGGATGCGCCATCTTGCTAAAACCATATTGTATTATATGAAAGGTCAAGATCATTGTTGTTTGAAAAAATTGCTACAAGCGCTGGGGCAAGGTCATTTTGCAAAAACTCTAAATGTCGGGTCCTCACCTTCAATTGTCATTTACTGAAACATGTCAAAATTTCTTTACAACATTTTTTTACTGCCGGTTCGACAATGAAAAGATCTCGCAAAATAAAGATCAAAAATAGGGGGTTGTCATTTAGAAACAAAATGGCTGAAATTATTATTGATATGATACAATATGGTTTCAGCAAGACGGCGCATCCTCGCACTAGGCGCGTATTTTTTTAACCGAACTAGTTTATTCTTCTTAACCATTTCTATATTTTCCAGGCTAATTCTGCGCATTCATCTGTCTCGCGGGCTATTCTATCGGTCTTCGCCTGCCAATCCACCTATTCGTCTTGCTGAAACCATATTGTATCATATGGAAAATCAAGATCATTGTTGTTTGGAAAAATTGCTACAAGCGCTGGAACAAGATCATTTTGAAAAAATTCTGAATATCGGATTATCACCTTCAATTGTCATTTACTCGAAAAAATGCTCATGTAAGATGGCAACATTTTTACACTTCCAGTTCGACAATGAAAAGATCTAAATTCAAGAATTACTCAAAAACAAATAACGACTAAAAATCTACTTTCATGCAAAATGTGTATTTTAATAAAACAAAATCGACTTGTTCGACGATTTTTTCCAAAAATATTTCATTTCGGTTTTACTGAATATATTCCATACTTTAGGCACGCACTGTATATTAGATTCTACAATATGACGAAAAATCTAATTAGTGTAACTATTTTTTTTTTCGTACTAATTAGATTAGATTAAATTAATTAACAAGTTATTTATGTATTAATATATTACAAATCCAGTAATAACGTTAACTAAACTTTGGTTTAGAATAAATACTCTTCATAACTACTTAAAATAAAATTAATCACTATTTTATTGCGACAATCCCCCAACATAATCTATATATCAACTATAAATAGGCAAAGTAATTTAATCAATAATGAAATGCATACAAATTCAAATAATTTATTATTATTCATAATTCACTTTTTTCAATTTAAATTATATTTTAAAATTCATTTATACAGTACTTACCGCTAATTTTCATGATTTCAATTGGTATGACGACCTTACTACACGTTGCAAACGGACATGAGACCCTAGATAACTAATATAGATAGGCCACTCTCTGTACAAAACATTTACAGCATTATAACTTGAACTCTGCAACGCCAGAGGCGCTGCAATAGGCAAAAAACGGCGGGGTGGGGTGAGTCGTATTACCTCTTCCTGTTGATTGATTTGCAGCAGATTTTTGAATTATATTTCCATGTTGCGCCATCTAGCGTATGTAATGTGATTAATTTGTTTGATTTATTCAATTGAATAACAAGCTTACGCCATCCAGCGGGGCAGCGCGTAAGTTTCAAAGCGAACAATTTAATTCGTATAGAGTGCGCAGGGCATCATGAGACTAATTAATTAATTTACCCGTCTACTCAACCTTGATCGGTCGTAAGACTTCGAATGTAAATTCGTTGCCGTATTCTTTAAAGGGTGACATCTGTTGGTTATCTTAAAAAAATCTATCTAAATTGAAAGATTTTTGGCAATTTATTATTTTAAAATAACTCCCATTAATAGTAGGACATAAATTACAAGCAGTTTACAATTTTTGTTTACATATTTCAAATGATATTTTGTAATTACCAAAAAGTTTTAACCCGCCATCTATTGACAATAATAGTTATGAAAATCATCCGGTTCGACATGCGAACCCGTTGCCGGTTGTAAAGCCAGGAAATTTGACATGACTATTATGAGGTTATGGCTTAGAGAAGATATATCGGGCCTAGGTATTGGGCTATGTTTGTCGTCAGTATCAGGTGAAGAGTTTTATGTTTATGAGCATCGACAGCGTAGGTCACTGGCACTCAAATTCAATTAATAACATATGAGCAAGTTTGAATAATTTTAAAACTTAGGCAGTGATTTAAATTGTATGTATAGAGAAAGCACTAGTGGTGGTTTGTTGAGACCTATTGAGTCTCGGAGCTTCTGGGGCAAGTTTGAATAATTTTAAAACTTAGTTATGCAGTGATTTAAATTGTATGTATAGAGAATGGACTAGTGATTTGTTGAGACCTATTAAGTCTCGGAGCTTCTGGGGCAAGTTTGAATAATTTTAAAACTTGGTTATGCAGTGATTTAAATTATATGTATAGAGAAAGCACTAGTGGTGGTTTATTGAGTCTCGGAGCTTCTGGGCAGAGATCTCTCTTAATTCTAGTATGGTGACTTAGTTTTGATTGATGTTCCTGCTAAAGCTTAACCGAGCACTTGAGACGTGTGGGGGTAAAGTTTGCGTAGAGTGAGAAAGTATTTAGAGAATGCAAGAGAAAACGACAACAAATCTCTGGAGCCAATTGAATTGTGATTGCGCAACACGTCTTGAGTGCTTAGTACAATATTACGGAAACAGAAAATCCTAGGGTAATTCATCAGCGGCAATTACACCCTCATAGATGAACAATTTGTTGTGGAATATCATACAGAAGTATAAATTGTGTATTTTTCTTTGAGAATAAGACCAGTGCTGCCGTTGCTACCAAAAAAAAGACCTTTAATGGCATATCTAACAATAATTATTAATTATAATAACAATAATTCTCGTGCTCCCTCTCTCTCCTACATTCTTTTTCCCTCCCCAATTTCTGCAGCATCTTTGCCGTTACCACCAATGCTGTTTAAGTAGTTGATTTTAATTAGCTGTCGTCATGTTTTCCAGACTTAGCCGCCCCTGATTTTTCCTTTGGGATTGTTTGAAGTAATAAGCCAAAGACCATAGCTCAATTAAAAAGTAATATTCATGCGAACTGCCGATATCTTGCAAAAAGTCATGCAAAACGAAACTCTTAAGTGATGTTATTTTTCTCTTTTAAATTAAACAAATTCCCCATTAATGTAGTGTATTAAACAGAGAGGAAAAAATGAATTGACTTTAGAGTAAAGAAATTATGGACTATTCAAACCCCTTCCTTGACATTTTGAAAAAAAAAATTGAGTATTACAGCGTTCTTGTGGGTATACCATCAAATCATTTGAATTAAGAAATAGCATTATTTTTTTTAAGTTTTGTATACATACTCAATTTAATTTTTTTTAATTTAATTTTTTTTTTTAAATTTTAATAAAAATTAAATTGAGTATTACAGCATTCTTGTAGATAAACCATTAAATCATTTGAATTAAGAAATAACATTCAAGGAACAGGTTGAATATTCATATATTCAGGCTACATTTCGTTTTCTTGTATTTAACATTATTTTTTTCAGTTTTGTATACATACTCAATTCAATTTTACAATAACAAAACTGAAAAGAAAATGTTCTTTCTTTTAATTCAAATGATTTAATGATAACCTACAAGAATGCTTTAAATCAGTGGTTCCCAAAGTGGTCCCTACGGACCCCCAGGGGTCCCCAGGATCATTCAGGGGGTCTGTGGAAAATTAAAATTGATTTGAGGATCCCTGAACAACTCCAGGGGGTCCGCGCAAGATTTAATATAAAATAAAAAAATTGCGACACAATTTTACACACATAGTGAGAAAAAAGATAAGGATTTAACGTTTTTTCAAACACGCAAAGAAAAATATTTGAAAACACCGACATTGCAAGAACTCATAGGGACAACATCTAAGTGAGATGACGATGGACTGCGCGCTTCTTATAATATTTCTTTAATGATTGCGAAATCCGCAAAGGCGCACACTATTGACGAAGAACTTATTCTACCAGCTGAAAGTGAGGTAATACGCACCGTGTTGCACAAACCAGCTTTCGATATTATAAAAAGAATTCCACTGAGTAATAATACTGTACGAAGAAGGTTCGACAAAATGGCTCAGTATGTAGAAAACTCTGAATGTGACTATTTAAAAACAACTGAATTCTCTATACAGCTTGATGAATCAACATTACCAGGAAATGAAGCTTTACGTTTAGCTTATGTGAGATGTGTAAAAGAAGACAAAATGTCTTTGCTAAATGTTTGGAAACTGATACGAAAGGTGAAACGTTATTTACTGTATTAAAAAGATTTTTTGATGTAAAAGCTATACCCTTGACTAATATCATCTCCGTTGCTACTGACGTTGCTCCGGCAATGGTAGGTCGACACCGAGGCTTTCTGTCATATTTAAAACAAGCTATACCAGATGTATTATCGGTATATTGTGGCATTCATCGACATCATTTGGTCGCAAAAAACATTAGTGAATGTTTGCATGAATCACTAAGTTATGTTATTAGAGCAGTTAATAAAATCAAAAATAATGCCTTAAATGAGAGATTATTTGCTTAACTTTGTTTTGGAAAATGATGATGACTATAATCGTTTACTACTAAACACAGAAGTTATATAAAGGAGCATGTTTGGATTGCTTCTATTCGCTCTTTGATTCAGTATTGGAATTCTTGGAAAGTGAAGATAATACTTAGCGGCACAATTATCGCAAAAAATGACATCGCTTATATGACATTTATTTGCCAGATTTAACGAGACTACAAGGTGACGCATTAAATTCAGTCAAAACTGAAAGTGTAATATCTGCGTTTGTTGCAAAACTTTTGCTGTACAAACAAAACTTGGGAAGATCAGAATGTTCTCAGTTTCCAAATCTTTCAAAATTGCAAAATAGAGATGTAGAGAAGACTTAACCAAAGATTTGAAGACATTCTTCACTTGGATATTCCTGACTGGTTGTTGAACCCTTTTGCAAGTAGTCAAACTCAGAGCACAATTACAGGAGCAACTTATTGAATTATCCACAAATGAGGAGTTAAACCATTGTATAAACAGAATATGACAACTTCTGAAGTAGGCTTGACATACGTCCGTTTTTATAACGGACTGTCCTGTTTTTTGAAAAGTGTCCGTGTGTCCGGTCCGGTTTTAACAAGTGTCCGTTTTTTTCCAGAAATGAGGAGTTGAACTGCAAAACTCAACAAATCCACTTTTATAATTTGTTCAGAAACCGCGAAAAACGTTCAGGAAATCTATTTGTTGCTTAAAAAAATGAATGTTTAGCCGCATTTTTAAATATGATTGGTTGCGTTTTGAAAGGTAATTCACACATATTCGGATTTTTCTATGTTTGGACAGTAAGAATCGATACCAAGCTCATTTTGGCCCAAAATTGGGTTGGTTGAGTTTTGCAGTTCAACTCCTCAAATGTTATATTAGATAGGCAAAATGCCTAAATATTTTTTTTGTGTTATCCTCCATCTAACGGTAGGTACTGGAACTAGAAAATGGCTGTTGTTATGTAGGAATCTGCATATTTGAGTTAATGTGATTCCCCGAATTATAACCTCTCGTGGAAATTCGTGGTATAAGTTTTGCATACTTGTGTACGACGTATTTAGTTTTGGCGATTATTTTATTTTAAAAACAAAACGTGTATTGTGCTTCTTTAATACTGAAAGAAAGGTAATAATACTACCAATACTTGGTTTATAATAATTATAATGTCAATGTAATATAAAAAATCCTCTTACAGAGGTTTAGTTAGTCAAGTAAATATGGGAAAACGGAAATGTAAATATTCCGTCGAATTGGAGAAACAATTTTTATTCCTAAAAATGGGACGATACGATGATTCATCTAAATGTACCATTTGCAATTTCGAATTTTCTATTGGACAAGGAGGTCGGCGAGATATTGTGCAGCATAAAAATACCAACAAACATAAAAAAACAACCCGCGCGTCAACAACTTCTAAAGCCGTTACGACATTTTTTTAAGAAAATCGAACCAACCAATGATGACCTCAATTGTGCAGCTAGAGAAGCCACATTTGCTTATCACACAGCGCGACATTTTTGTTTTAATTCGGCTACATGTACTTACATCAAAACTAATAACTTCATTTTATGACAACAAATTTTCGAGTGCCAAAACAAAGACGGAGGCAATTATTGTAAACGCAATTTCTCCATTTCTATTTCATGAATTATTGGAAGATTTAGAAAATGCAAATTTTATGACTTTAACCACAGATTCGTCAAATAGATTTGATATAAAATTAGTACCAATTATGATTAGATACTTCTCAGTTAAATCCAATGAAATCCACGTAAAATTGTTAGAATTTCAAGCCTTACCCGGAGAAACGTCCGAACTTTTAGTCAATTATATTTTCAATATACTAGAAAAATATAAGCTGACAAAAAAAATTGTTTGTGCGCAGACAATACCAATACCAATTTCGGTGGAGAAGATAGAGAGAGCACCTGCCCAAATGCAATTCAATCATTCTTTGAGGACCCGGCAAACGAATTATATTTGTGGTTCGTTCATGGCTCCTTAGAATTATTTAATAATAAAACAGTGCTCAAAATGGAATCAAATGTAGCAACAGCTACAGAAATATGTGTTTGGTACACTGAACTACAACTTAAAATTAACGAGAGAAAAAAGTAAAGATTTATACCTTTTGGTGCATCACAATTATTAAAAAAACTACAAAATCAAGAAGGATTTGACGAAAGTAAATTTTATAGAGTTGTTGATATATTTTATAAATACTGTGTAAATTACTTAAACTTGTGAAAAATAAACTTTGAAACTGTTTCCCATTTTGATTGGATTTTGTTAAAGCAAAAACTAGACTGGGTTTCTATTCTTAATTCTGCAGAAATTGTAAAAAAACTTACCAACACGAGAATAATTAATACTGATGAATTGTTTGACGAAGTTACAGAATTTAATTTATTTTTTGAAAAATCTTCCTTTCCAGAACAGGCAAATTTATTAGAAAAATGGATAAGTATTTTGGATATTTCAAAACCTAATCTTCGGAAAATGATAGAATTTGCATTTTGTTTACCTGGAACTTCAGCAACGGTAGAGAGAGTTTTTTCTATTATGAACAATGTTTGGCGATCTGAGAGAGGAAGATTGGACGTTTCTACGGTAAAGGCTTTGTTGCGTATTAAAGTCAATGTTAATTTAGAATGTCACGCATTTTACGATAAAATAAAAAATAATAGAATTCTATTAAAAAAGGTACTAAGTTCTGAAAAATATCAAAATGAGCAAAAATCACAGCCTTGTTCTACTCTAAATAGCGAAAATTGTAATAGCTGTCCCAATCATGAACCGTCGACATCCAAATAAAAAATAAAAGTTCTAAAATTTTTGTCCGTTATTTCATTTCTGAAAATATGGCAACCCTACAACTTCTGGTTACAAAAACAGATCCCAATTTTATATCCAGCATTATGGGTTATTGTACAGAAGCTGTTGATTGCTTTTCCGTCTTCCTATTTGGTAGAACGTGGATTCAGTACCGTCACGAGTCTCATCATAAAAAAAGAAGTTCAAACTTTTCAAATTCAATTTAGTTTTATTTTTCAAGTTAGTCCTGTGGGTAGAAATAAGGGGTCTTAAACCAATGTTATTTCACTAAGTACTTAGTACTAGTAATAACGCAAATTTCTTTTGTATCATTCAATATCCGGCGTGGCACTAGCCAGGGAAGTAGTTGTTTCAATAAGTTATTTGTTTATAGTCTTAGTAAGACTTAATTTTGCTTGCAGAGTTACGAACAGGTTGAATATTTATATATTCAGGCTATATTTCGTTTTTTGAATTTATTTAATACTTTCTGCAACAAGTAAGGTTGTTTCTATTTTATTTATAAAAAAAGAAACCGACCAGAAATTAGTACTCGTGGGGATTTGTGGTTGCTACTTACAAACATTGAGCCGGACATAAATACAATTATAACATCCCATCAGGTTCATCCAAGTCATTATTTTTTTTTGTTTGTTTTAAATCAAGTTATAATTCCAATAAATACCCTTCAGCAAAATGTTTTATTTTATTTTTATGTCACCATTTACCATTCAAGACATCAAAGATAATAAACAAATTAGGAACAACCTTACTTGTTGCAGAAAGCATTAAATAAATTCAATAAAACGAAATGTAGCCTGAATATGTGAATATTCAACCTGTTTGTTAATCTGCAAGCAAAATTAAGTCTTACTAGTTTTGTTTATAGTCTTAGTAAGACTTAATTTTGCTTGCAGATTAACGAACAGGTTGAATATTCATATATTCAGGCTACATTTCATTTTATTGAATTCATCAAAGATAAATTTGTAATTTTTCTATTATGCATTTATGTAGCTTTATCACTCGGGGGTCCGTGGACAAGTTTTGAGTATGAAAAGAGGTCCGTGAGCCAAAAGAGTTTGGAAACCACTGCTTGATCATAACTCAAGTTATGAGCGAATCAAAAATTTTTACATTTATGAGCATTCGGTAACCGTTTATCAGTAAAATGAGGGAATACGTGTTTCTATCTATCACCTTAATTTCAAATATATCTAAGAGCTTAAGGTATTGGTACTTGTTGATTCGAATACAAATATTCCTACATATGCAATCAAAATATCCATAACCATACAACGTTTGTAAAAGATAATAAATTCAACGATACATACCAATATTTCAGTGCAGAGCTACAAATGGAATTTGCGAACAAAGACGATAAACGTTGTGTAACAGTTGTGAAATCGGCAGAAATTTAACAAATACTAAAGGCTGCAATTTATTCTATTACTCGAGAGAATCATTGGTGTATTTCCATGACATTCTCAAGGGGAAATTGATAAAGTGTGGAATTTGAAATGACTATTTGCAACCAAGGCTGTTCATTATATATTCTAAATAGTCTATAAAAACAGGTTTAATATGTGCAATATAGAGAAGAAAAAGGTGACAGAAAAATACTGATCCACTTTCATAAATCATAAAGTGTTGCCAACTGGTCACTTGATATTCCGTCAGAAAATATGTAAATAAAATAATTGACTATATTAACAATAAAAGAAACAACAATGTTATAACTAATTATAAAAAAACAAAATAATTACAGAATTTGTAAACATTCTTCAAGAACATTTTCCTGTTATACGATAAGTTTTCAATTTATTCAAATGAATATGTCACCTTAAATTGATTGAACAAGTCACTAGTGTTCTAATTTAGTGCTTGGGATTCAAAATTAAATTTTGTGAGCTAAACAGAGAATTCAATGAATCAAGGTTTTTACCACATAGGGGAGACTGGGACAAATTGACAAATATTTTGGCTTGCAACCTTCTAGTTTAAAAAAAAATCACAATTCACATTCACTGTTTATTGAATAATTAAACACAGTTATATTCCTTACTTCACTCGTTTATTTATAACACTAAATGTACATTTCGAACATGATGTGTTCATTTTCAATAGTTAACTGCTAACACTGTTTATTGATTTTATTCCGTATTAAGCATCACCTGTTAGCCGATATCGATTAAAAATAGTGAAGTTTAAAAATTGAAAGCAAATTACACCAGTTTTTCGACAATCTAAAATTATTCCGCTAGAATGTTGCACTCTTTTACTACATTTATAAGCCAAAGCGGTTGTCAAAATTTGGAAGTTTACTCCAATCAGAATACTATTTAGTGGGAATTATGCGACATGAAAATTATTTTGGTAAACGAACCAGCGTTTTAGCCATGCAGCAATGGCGTAGCGTGGGGCCTGCAGGGCAGCAGCTGGAGGTGGGGCGACCGAATGTTGAAAACACTACATTCCCGCATTTTTATCGATGGCAGTAAAATGTAAGGGCCGTGGGGCTCAAAATCTGACGCTACGCTACTGCCGGGCAGGTCTGCCATCATTCCAAGCTGATCCGTGTATTCGGATGCGTAGTTAGAGTCATCAGATTAGTGTTTCCTTATCTGGGGAGGTCCATTCTTCCTTCATCCGGGGAAGTCCCTGCTTGCCGGAGGGAGATCACTTATCGTTTGGGCGTTAACTCGACAACACATTCAATAACGATATATAGAATAATAAATAGATATATAAAAGTTAACAAGTTGATGGTCACCGGTGGGGCAGTCATCCCGGCCTGCATCCTGGCGAACTCCCCGGCGTAGAAGTTGGTAGACATTGCGATGGGGTGGGTAGTCGTAAGAACAACACAGTTCGATTTTAGAATCTCCAGATGACAAATAGATCTTTAGTTGGTGTCCTTGAGAATCGTGGTAGCCTGGAGGTCAGGTTGTGTAGATGTGGTCTCCTCCAATCTCCTCGCAATACTTTATCTGTCACCTCGGCTCAAAGAAAAAATATGCCTCGGCTGCTCGAACTCGTCTGGTTAATATCGATAGATGTTACCGATGATCGCTAGGGAAAGTTCAGTTTCAGAAGGTATTTGTTCTGTGGTTCCTACTTGATAATTGGGAAAGGATTGGCTAGCGTGTGTACGTATGTGCGGCATAGATGTCGCTTCTATCGATATTTCCTCGTGGCCAACAACGCCGCCTTTAAAGGTAGCCTTCTGCGTCGTATTTGGTACTCTGGTCTCTCTTCAGAGCGAATAAATCTTTCGCCTTTTACTAAAGATTTCCGTGGAGAGGGACAACTCAAATGAGTCTAAAGCCAATTTTTTTCACGCCCGGCGCAAGCTGGGCAACAATTAAATTTAAGAAAAACATACCATTCCGAAGTGTCGGCTTTTTTTGTGTAACCAAGAAGGTTATATTTTCCTTTACCCAAGAAGTCAAGTCATCTTTATGGCGCTGGTCACGTCACTCACTCGTTGCCACGTCAACGGAAAATCCCTCTGGTTAGGTTATAGGTATCTGGCGAATTTTGAATCCGAAATATTGCGCTCTGGCAATGGCGGATTTTCGCATGTACAGGACAGCAAATGTAAGTTGGCCAGACGCGCAGAGAGCTCTCTCTCTACAGCCGGCCGAGTACAGTCATCATAGTCTCTGTAATAAGCAGATAGCGTGGCGCTATTCATTTACAACTCTATTGGGCGCTCTCCTCCACATAATTGAATGTACCAGGCGCGCGAACTCTTCAAGAAATCTATCATCGAGAGCGCCCTTCGAAGGTTTCGCCCACAATTTTGCCACTGCGCAGCGGCAAGCTACGTTTGCCGTCCTGTAATGTTCATATGTTACTACCGTTCAATTTTTAGTGCATATTTGCGTTCACAACACAATGGCAGGAGTCGAAGACGAGGGCCCTGATCGCTAAAATGCATTCAAAAAATGATCGGCAAGTAATATTTGACGCATAGGGGTTTCTTTTGTTCTAAACTCGAAAACAAAATAGAGTTCCTCAAATATTTAAATACATCCACAGAACCACACATTTGATTTTTGAGTTCTATGATGAATTTTTGAATATTTACGTTTAAAGTTGTCAAAATTCTAACAAAAATACTAAATAATATAATATCACAAAAATATTTTAGTTCATTCACAAAACAATCTACCTTTAAAATCAACTTCGATTTTATTTTCTCTTCTAAAATATATATGTTATAACAATAAAGATATAATTTCATAAAAATTTTAGTTCATTAACAAAATCATCCCACCCATCAACTTCGATTTGATTCTCTCTTCTAAAATATATGTTATTATAATTATTGGATTTAAATTAAATTACGCCGTTTTTTTTTTCAGAAATCCAACATTATTTCGCCAGAAGAAAATCCGCCCCAGCCACTAATATGAAAATATTCCGTTATTGGAATTCAAAATCCGCCAGATCTAGCAGATTTTCAATTGATTTGGCAACAATGTTGTGATATTTTTATATTTAATTGTTGCCCAGCTTGCGCCGGGCGTAAAAAAATTGGTTTTAGACTCATTTGAGTTGTCCCTCTCCACGGAAATCTTTAGTAAAAGGCGAAAGATTTATTCGCTCTGAAGAGAGACCAGAGTATCGATTACGCCGCAGAAAGCAATATTTAAAGGCGGTGTTGCTGGCTACGAGGAAATACAGATATAAGCGACATCTATGTTGCCCATCCATACACCTAATTCACAATCAATATTCAACTTCGTACCACATGTACGTTGAGTCCTCTATTGGCCTCGAAAGAGAGAGTTGGACGCACCCGGGTGGCGAAAGTCAGTACTCAAGTAAACGAGTACTGCTGTTTACATTTTACATGGTTTATCATTGCTGCCGTTTGTAATTTTGAGTGTTTCTCGTGTGTATTGTGAACAATGAATAAATTTAATACAAATTGTTGTTTCTTCGGATGTCATTCAAAGAAAGGAAAGGATATAAATATTCATTTCCACTATTTTCCCAAAGAGAAGGCCGGTTTTGTGAACCTAACCAACAAACATGGTGTGGTTTATAGGTTCCAGATAAACCTGCTCTCAGGGGGGGTTAATTGAATAGGGAGAATTGGAAACGCGACATCCACGCCATCTCACAGTCATCTGGCCCAACTAACGCAATGCAACGCTGCCAAATCTATGTACAAATTTTTGTAACCAAGCAATATGGTCATATTTTTGTTGGTTAAATTTATTTTAGGTATTTAAGAACATCCAAACATCTGGTAATATTCAAAGTACACTAGTGTTAATTGTTTGTTTAAGTCTATTTGATAAATTATTAAAGTAAAATAGACTTTTGAATAATTTCATAAATGAGATATGACAACATCTATTTCCCATCAAATCGTCGGCCTTTTTATACATAACCTCATTAACGTCACGAGTTGAATTGTTATTCGGCCAGGTATTTATAATTCAAATTCAAGTTAATATTCTTAAACCTGAGTGTGCAATGGGTAAATTAAGTACTCTTATGCCCACTTGCACCGCAGCTACTTAATCATGATTAAAAAGTTAATCAATGGTTAGTGGAGAATTGGCATGCACCGCAACTTAATCATGATTAAAGTCCCCAAGAAACGTCAAATATTTAATCAGCCGATTTTGGCCGATTAACTCAAAAACGAATAACTTCACGACGAATATAGTCGTGAAGTTAGTTACATTTGGCAGATGATTTTGAAATTAATAACCTTTGTTTTGTCTTTGTTATTAAAAACGATGGATTTGGGAATAGTTGAGCAGATTGATGAAATCGATGGCTTGGAGGTTAATGATTTTATTAATTTTGGTTTGTTTACCTCGTCCAATAATAAGAAATAATAATAATAGTATATTAGTTAGCATTTATTATTCATATTTACCGCGCATTTGTTTCCTCTGTTCTGAATAGAACGACGTAAAATAACCTAAAAAGAACTGAAAATCCCTAGAAAAACGTGTGCTCTCTATAATAATACTCCGTGGTCGATAGATGCTTAATCAGCCGACGGTGCAACAGAAATACTCTGATTAAAGTTAATCATGATTAAAATTTAATCATGATTAAGTTCTGCGGTGCAAGTGGGCATAAGTCTAAGCTCTTTATAAAGCAAGTGTCTGCGATTTCCGCTTTTATTTGGATGCGTCGCACTGATGAGAACCAAAAAGTTCGAAACACTTGCAAAAATGAATTGTAAAGTCGCAATTTTAAATTTCCCGCTGGTTCGATGTGTTTGGCCAGATGACTCGCAGACGGCGCTGATGGCGTTTCCAAAAGTTAACATTGAACTGTCCCTCTTTATCCTTAATGCTCTGTGCCTGCTCTACAACTACATTTAAATTTAATTATGGACACCATTTCTAATAATTTAAGGTGGCCTTTAATTGGGTGGGATTTCCCCGTAAATGACTTGTTTGCAAACAAAGTCCTAATATGTTGGCAGGTTCAGTTAAATCAGAATGTTTGCGGCCAAATAGTATTAAATGCTCGGCATTTCAAATCTTTTACTCTTCAACAATACACCTGCTGTCAGGATTAGCATTCAAATATTAATTATAAAATGAGAAACTTGTACACAGAACCAAATGGGAAAGCGAACGAAGTACTCGTTTTCTACAGCTGTTCCACCGCGAACGTAGCGCACCATCGGTATGTTTCGAGGCCAATACATATTGGCATTCTGTTTCTAATTCTGTAAATGCTTGGGTGAACTACTAATGCCGCGTTTACACGATGCCAATTGGGGAGACAATTGTCAGAGGACAATTTACTGGCATAAAATTATTGGCTACGTGTAAACACCTCTTGCCAATTGGCGTGCCAACTGCCCTGCCAGTTGTCCTGAAATTCGATTGTCTCCAGGAGTAGACATAGGACAATTGGCTGGGCGCAGTGACGCCCCCACCACTCTATCAAGACAGTTGTCTAGACAATTGGCGCCGTGTGAACGTTGTAGGGCAGTAGAACTCTCGTTTTGGGCCAGTTTGCCTTAGTCAGTCGAGACTGCAACACAACAGACAATGAGCACTCCACCATTTTTCGTCACCAACTGCCGTGGCAATAGTTTCACCGTGTGAACACGTTCTCATTCAATTGGACTGGCCTCAGACATTCACGCAACTGGCCCAAGACAACTGGCCCCGACAATTGTCTCTTCGATTGGCATCGTGAAAACGCGGCTTAACCGCGTCATTTACGGTAGCGGCGGAAAGTATTTTGACAAGCACAATTCATAGAAAAGAAATATTTATTTCTGAAACAAAGTTATAATATCTGTACAAAAGCAACATCTGTCAGTAGAATTGAAAAAAGAAAAATATCACATTTAAAAACAAAAACTGCGTTTTTATTTTACATGTTTTAATATTAAATAATATAAATGTTGTTAAATCGTTTTTGATTGAGAAAGTTGTCCATTATTCGGCCGAATCATTTTCTCCACAGGTGGCGTCCAATCAAATGATAGCGGTTTCATTGCCCAACAGGTTTCAGCCAATGACATGACGACGATTTTACTTTCTCAACAGTTTCGTTGATTACTATGGTAACGATTTGTTTTTTGTCAGCGAACTACCGCGATTTCCAAATAAAAAAATTATTCGTTATAATTTAATATAAATAGAAAAATCTATAGGTAATTATTTAATATGATGCGAAAAAGTATGGTATTAAACTCGTGAGTAAGTAGGCCATTGCCACGAGGGTGAAGTTTGCAATTCACCCAATTCGTTTAATAATATACTATTTTCGCATCTTATTAAATAATATAAACGTTGTTAAATCGTTTTTGATTGAGAAAGTTAACTTAGATTTGATTACAGCCGCACATCTTGCCATCATAGAGTCGATAAGTTTGGTAATGGTTTTTCTTTCCATTCTTCCGCAAGACAGGCCATCAGGTCTTTTCTGGAGAATTTTATTTTCCTAATCCGTCCATATAACTCTTCCCGTAGATGTTCTATCGGGTTTAGGTCGGGGACTGTGACTTGGCTATTCTAGAACGTAAAGAACTCTTTTACATGTGTAGAGGTGTGTTTCGGATCGTTATCCTGCTGGAAAATCCAGTTTATGGCAAGGTTGCGCTTAGCATGAAGGAGCATGTGATTCTGCAGTATTTCACAGTAACGAAATCGGTCCATGATGTTCTTCACTTCAACTAACGAACCGACTCCTGAATGAGAGAAGCAGCCCAACACTGACATGGCCACCACCGTGCTTAACGGTCGGTAGCTGATACTTGGGATCACCTCTTTTGTTCGGAGTTCGTCTAACATATCTTATACCATCAAATCAGAATATATTGAACTTGCTTTTGTCGTTCCACAACACACGAGCCCAGTCCTTATTAGTCCAGTACTTGTACTTTTGGGCAAATTCGAGACACGCCTCTCTGTTCTTCGCGGATATGAATGGCTTTTTGGAGGGGCATCTGACAAACTAATTCGTGTTACGGAGGCATTGTTTTACAGCAGTTAAACTGATGTCAAGACTGTGCTTCTCATTTAGATTTCTCTTAATGTTAGCTGCTGTCAGACTTGAGTTAGTGACACTCATGCGGCGGATAATTCTAGATACCTTATCAGTAAGTTTTGGTGATAGATCCGACCTTTGTTTGTTGCTAACCGAGCCTGTGGACTACCGTTTACGGTTCCAAACCGAGATGATTTGTGATGATAAGTGGAAAGGGGAGATGGGGAGGAATAAGAGGTGGGAGCGAGTTCACCGAGGGCGATGAAGGTCTCGTATGGGTCAAATGCCAACGGAGAGTACCTGGTAAATGTGGGGATAGTGTACGCGAATAAGAACTGGAATGAAGTGAGAAAGGAATTGATGATAGGACTGGTGATGCAGGAAGGTGGGTAATCATGGGTAACTTTAATGCAAAATGGGGGAATTGGGGGAGGGATTAGTGAGGATGGCTCGGAGATAGAAAGATCACAGGATAAGTGTATAAACGGAGATGGGAAGAGGATGAAGGAGTGGGTGACGGAGGAGGGATGGGGGATACTAAATGGGTGCACAAAAGATTGGGGAGGGAAGAAAACGTACATTGGACCTCAGGGTTCGTCAGTGATTGATTATGCAGTAATTAAGGGGTTCTCAAGAGAGGAAGTGAAGAAATGTTTGGGTCACTGCTGAAAGTAGAGTTGCGGTTAGGCAATGGTGAAGAAGTGAAGCAAGAGCAGGAAGGTGAGAGTCTAGAGAGTGAGATAGGGGCAATCAGTAACATGAGGAGGAAGCTGGAGAAGGTGCAATGGAAGGACATAAAATCAATGGAGGAGGTGGAGAAGATCATAATAGGATGCGGAAGAAAAGTGAAGGGAAAAATGAGGAAAGAGCAGGAGTGGTTTGATGGAGAATGTAGACAGGCGAAAAGGGAAGTGAGGAAAGCAATGAGAGAATGCATCAAGAACGGAGGAGAGGAGAAGATAGTGGTGGAGGCAAGAAAGAAATATGATAAGATATGCGAGAGAAAGAAGCTGCGGGTGGTGGAAAGGGCGGCTGAGGAGCTAAGGGAATGTAGGAACGAGAAAAAACATAACATTTTTGACATATTTTTGTATTGTGAAATTTTTAGTTAACCAGGAAAGCCTCAGCTCTCATGAGATAACTTCTGATAATTTAAACATTGATTCTTGATTTGTTTTAATTAACTGAAACGGTTGCAGAAGAATTTAGTTTCAAGTTTTACAATGATTGGAATTGTTTCGTTTTTATAGCTTAAGAATTTTTGGATTATATCGGGTGTGTATAAATTGGCAGATAATCTACACGTGGCGATGTTCTTCCTAAAATTCTGAATAGAAAATGACGATGAAAAAATGTTCTACCATGCCTCATAGGCCATCAGGAGCCATTTAAAAGAAATGTACATTTGGCAACATAGCATTCACGAGCTGCCCTGTTTATCAATAATCTCATGGTTCAGAGTAGAAGGTAATAGATAGATAGAGCGGGGTTTATTTACAGATGCAAGGTAAAACAGATGAGTAAATAGTAAAATCCATTGTAATTGAACAAAACAAAACGAAAATAACACAAAAAACACAAATACACTGAAGCGTGGGCGCTAATACAAACTAATAATAATGAGAAAAGCACAATTGGCACAAACCTGGAACAAGCAAGTTTGAATGAATTATTTGTGTCAAAGTGACATAAGCGGGTGTCAAGTTGCCGAACGTATTTTTTAATAAAATAAGCTAATCAAGTGTTAAAAATACACGTTTGAGATAGAAACATAGCACACACTGACAAATAATTTTCATCTAGTCATACTATCAAAATTGCAGGGTTTTCTGTAAATTAATAACGAATAATAACGCATATTTAACGACTGGATGTTCAAACTTTGAGGACCTCGTGAAGACTCAGGAAGCATGGTACAACATTTTAGAATTAAGATAGGCTGCTAAGAATTTTTGAAAGAATATCGCCACGTGTAGATTATCCGCCAATTTATACGCACTCAATATAGCTTACTATATCCCGCCAAAGACAGCGAATTAATTAGAACAATCAGCTTCTAGATATTTTTGTTGCTGTGATAACAAGACCCATGTAGAGTTCGATTTCAGATCTGCGATTGTTTCTCTTCCAATACTACGTTTCAGCACATGATTGGTTTACAATTAATTTATCAATTCACAAAATACCAAATAACATATCTAAAATGGAAAATTGAGAATCTGTTTCAAGCTAATAAAAAAGAACGAGCACTTACTTACCTAAAAAAAAATTACAAATGGTCCCTTCCTATTAGAATTTGTGTTGTGAGAAAACATAACAGACATTGGAAAAAGAATAAACCACATCTACATTATAAATCACTATTATTTGGTGTGCTTACATTATAATACATTCAAAAATTCAGCTTCATTATCTACCTTAATTAGAAAAAGAAACATTATCAAGGTAATCCATAATTATACACTCTCGTTAAAAACACGTAAGTACCTTAAAATTAATAAGAAACGAAGCACCTAAAATTACCGCTCTCAGCGGTTGGCACGCTAAATATTAATTTAAGTTTGCAACCACTATCGCTAAGTTTTTTTTTTTAATCTTTATCTTAATAGGGAATAAATATTATTGGGCGTCTTCAGTGAACGCGGGTTAGTCGGGGTTACAAAAATTAAATTAATACCACATACTTGTTTTATTGTAATTCTTTACATTATTCTGAAAAGGAGAGGTGTTTAAATTTTTTGGGGGGAGGGGAAAGGAACGACGTCCGCTTTAATACTAAACTGAATCTGTACTTATTATGGTAATTCCTCCTTATGAAATACTTCACTTACTGACGTTAAAGAAGTTTTTTTTCATAACAAAATAATCGTTAAATTAATTTAAACAGTTTGTACAAAAATCTTGATTTAAAAAAATGTGCACTACACACGTCCTTTAAGCCGGCAGCTGCAATTTCTTACCTCTTAACACTGTAAAAAGAATTCATATTAACCTTAAACAATATTTTTTTTATCTCTCTCACCTTTGGTAATGTACAAGTAGAAGAAGTCGCAGTAGAGAACGGTCTGCACGATGCCGGCAACGATGGCAATCAGATCGTATGTGGTCTCGGTGATGTAACGGTAGACCCAGTTAAGTATGTATAATCCACGGTACGATCCGAGAGCGAACAGGTAATGGGAGGTAATACTTTCAGCCTCACCAGTCTTGCTCACCATAAACAGCTGCGGCAGGATGGCAACTGATTCTAGGTAAATACTGAATGTCCATAATATCTACAAGAAGACTTTCATTATTATAAATAAAATGGAATTCAGAGATGTTTTCGAGTATCTCCAATAGTAGAGAGGATTTAGGCCCTGTTGTTTTTTCAATAGTAATACCGTGAGATCAAAAATTCGAAAATAGTTGGCAGCACATTTTCTGAAAATCCAAAAATTATTTTAAAAATAGTTTTGTGTGCTTTTATCTGCCGAGAGAGACAACACATTTATTGAGATACTACACAGGCAATTGACCAGAGGTCTTTCAGACTTTATCTACCGATTTTGTCTATTTTAAACATTAGCAGTTATTTTCAGAACTGATAGTCATTATTAATGATACATTTATGCCTTGGCCGCATGATGCTCCTAGCGCTGCTCATCGATCTGCTCCTCGCGCTGCCGCAATGTTGCCCTCTCTACCTACACACTGGTCTACTGGCGCAATTAATCGCAGCGCTCCGCATTAGGTCGTACGCGTTCATATTGCCAGTCCTTTGACTTGCGCCTAAAAACTGACAAAACAGGGAGCAGTGGGAATGACGAGGAGCATGATGTGCGGCACGACGAGTAATGTTGCCACACTACGTCTCTGTCTCCTTTCCTCCCTACTTCCCATGCCACTTGATGAGTGTGTGGCAGGAATATTAAGATTAATTATTCAGTATTTTTAGGGCTGCCAACTATTTTTAACTTTTTGATTTCATGGTAAATATTCCAATGCTACTTATTTCTCATCTCTGTCTAACAAAATGTGATAAACAACCGCAGACAAATTACAGTATAATCAAGGCAATATTTAATGACCAAGCCAAGCGTGTTACTTAATTGTAGTGGAACTTACGAATTACTCCTATAATTTAATATAAACTATGTTCCATTTATATTTTCAAATAAGTTGGCTCTGTTAGGGCGACAGTTTTGTTGGCCAATGTTACTTGAAAAAATGGGTTATATTAAAAAGAAAAGAGGTTATATTTTATGACAGTGGGCAATGTTGCCATCACCTTGAATGATTGAAGCAATAATTTAATTAATTTATGGTGTTATTCTGAACAACTGTTATTAACAGCGATGCTATTAACATCGAAATTGAACAGCGCTGTTAAAAACTGTATTCTGAACAACCCGATGTACACAAATTGGCAACAGTGCAACGTCTACAGCAGAATCATGGTGCAAAGATTACGCATTACGATTTGCGCATACTTTATTTACATTTAATCATATTTTTTCATACTGTTTAGTGTGCACGGCAAATTAAACATCTAAAACCACGTTTATTAATTTTCTTACCAACCTAATTGCTCTAAATAAAAAAAAATACTTTAATGCTCATCATGCTTATCATTGTGGTATAAACTAAATGTTTTATCGTGTTTTTATGTCGAAATCGAATTTTAACGTGTTTTGTAATTTATATTCGTTAGTGTAGATTTTTATAGTTTCATTTTTCATGGTTGGTAATTGCAGCATCAAAAATAATCAAAAGGGGCGTGGTACGGGAGTTATAGGCACACCATGTAATCTTTGCACCATGAGCAGAATCAACTTCATGTTAAGTAATAGATGATTAATAATACGTGTTTGATGAAATAAAATTAGTGTCTTAGTAAGCATGTTTATGAATATTGGAACATTACTATCCACTTGAGTTTTTTGTTGATGAAAATCACAAACCACGAAATAACCTCAAAATATGTATATCACCATTAACAATCTCGTAACGTCTACCATTTTGACAAGTGTTGTTTAACATCGAATATCCTTAATATACATCGATGTTAGATGACAGACATTGTGTACAGAATCGTAGATTCATAACATCTGTCAATGTTAGTAAATAACATCGCTGTTAACGCTAACATTTTTGTTCAGAATAACACCATTAATATGTGAATTAGGAAACGTTGTAAATCGGACATTTTGTCATTTTTTCACTGTCAGGTAAATCGGACATTTTGTCATTTTTTCACTGTCAGATCATTTTTGTTGGTGTTCATGTGTAAAACTTTATATAACCACAGCCTTTTTTTTTTTTAAGGAAGGATGGTTGACGTGAATTCGAGTTGAGGAAGTGCGGATGATTTGGAATTGGCGTAAGCATCTAGCTATGCGGCCACTAACGATAATTAAGTTTTTTAAAATTTCATTTTAATAATGAATGGGACATACACTAGACATCCATGGACCCGCACGGCCACTTCTTCGTTCCGAAAAAGTGGGATTCGAACCCACGACCACGAGGCCCGTGAGCAGGAGCTCTACTCACTAGGCCACCGCGGCCCCCAACCACAGCCTTCTTAGTTAAAAATAAAAATGGAACAGAGTATAGTTGACTCATTTATTTTGCTTTAACAAACTTCCTACTACACTCGCCATAATGGTAATCAAAAAATTAATAAACAACTGAATTATTAACCTAAAAGTAAAGAACTCGAAAGTATTCATATCTGACGTATATAAACTCGTTATCATCCCTTACGCTTCTTGTATAAATCAAATTACCATTTTCCCATTACCGCCTTATCAGTGTGACTTCATACATATTCATGTTTTAAACAAGTTCTATTAAAAATCAGTTTGAAAAGATAAATTTAGTTCCTTATCAGTAACTGTACATAACTTTTAAAATAGTACATTTTACTTACAGTTTTTAAATAATAAAAGGTCATCCTAATGAATATACACTTTTGAATTAAACATTTTAACTTTCTCCGTACGAACTGCTTTAAAGTATTTGAAATTTCAATGGTTATATCCATGTTAAGGTCACCCGAAATTTTTTGTAAAATGTTTGTCCGTCTGTGTCCAAGAGCGCTGTATCTCAAAAATTACTAAATATTTTGAAATTAAACTTTGAATCCGAAGCTTTTGGTAAAATTTTGTAAACCGGAAGTGGGTGTTTACCTTAATCGTTTATTGTTTTTTTTTTCTATGATGAATATTAAAAAAAACAATTTAACAAATATTGAAGACAAAATAAAAATTAAAGATTTTGATGATGCAATGATAATAGTTGCATTAAATTTGCATTTATATTAATTACAGAGAATGCCAAAATGAACGATTTATAAAGAATAAGGCTTTCCAATCTAAAGAGATTTACAAAAACTGAATAAACCGTGAGATAAGAAAAAATTAGTCAAAACGGGTCATGAACACCACATGTCTTTTCCTGTTTTGTTCTTAAAAAAAACTTCAAATTTGACCTGTCAGTGTCAATAATCATTTTCAAATTTAGGAACTAAGAATAGACATGCGGCTTTTTGTTCATGACCTGCTTTGACATTTTTTTTTCTGATCCCAGTATATTGAGTTTTTTCAAAAACTAATGAGATTAAATATTATGATGAAAACATCACCAATATTTTTTACGAAAAAACCTATTTAACCACTGTGGTCGCATTAAGATGCGATAAAAATATGGCATCCATATATAATGAAATAAGAAAGTTGATGATTGTTCAGAAGAAACGAAACATGTTACAACTAAAAATCTTATGCCATGTATTAGATAATAAAAAATGCTATACGAACGTCTTTACCGTTTTTAAATATCACCTCAAATAACAAAGATATAAAGAAAAAACCAAAATCAGTTTTTTCAGTCACCCATCCAACTTCAGACCTAGACCCACGTTGGAGTCTAGCAATCGCTGGTCCGGCACCGAAACCACCGATGTTTCTTTATAACGTGTTATATATGTAAAGTATTTTTAACATTACCTCCAAGAATGTGAAGTCGTGATTGATGAGGAGGGACAGAATAATGGCTGGGGCGATGAGGAACTCCACCCGGAATGTGTCATGGTTGGAATCGTAGGTGGCCTTGAATTTCATGTAAATCAGATAGCAAGTGGCGTAGGAGGCGGCGATGAACACCATTTTCATCACCGTGTTGTACATGGACACGTAGGTTGTGACGAGATCCAGGTACCTCGTTGTGTATACGATGGCGAAGAGGATCTGCGATTTCCCGGATATACCTATAGGCAAAGACAATTTATTTGATTAACTAAAATTAGATGGCTGGAGCGGCAAATACAATCATTGTAAATTGTGCATTGGAGATAATTCTAGTTTTTAGTGAATTTAAATATTGTCTTATAAAGTATCTTCATTAAAAAAAAACTTCCAGTGTGCCATGATTTTTTATTTTTAAAAATTTAAGTTGGTTATACAAATTGAGATTATGTTACTTGCGACATGTTTCTACCGATAAATTAATTTGCTGTGATAAACGACGCAGAGAAGACGTAGGTTCACCTTCCAAAATTCCTTGGGCTGTGTTAATAGCATCCTAAATACGTTTGACTGGTCTACCACTTCCTGGTTTACGGAGACATAACAGATCATGATAAGGTATTTTATAGTTCATCATAAATAATGAGAATGTTAGCAAATTCTTCCTGAAACTCTGCCATAGGTGCGTCGAATGAATACACCCAATTTCCGACCACTTTAGTCCCATTTCGGAAATAACTTTCAACTAGAAATGTTTTTGCTGGTTGCTGTAAACCATAATTGTGACTTTTAGAACAATCTGACGTTTTGTTTGTCAATTCCGAAAATGTGTGCCAACTTAAATTTTTTTAAATAAAAAATCATGCCACAGTTGAGGTTTTTTTTTAATGAACATACGATACGGCAGGGCGTGGAAACTTAAAAAAACTGTACACATTTCAAAACTCTTAATTTTCGCTTGTCACAACAAAGGAGATTTGATTTTACATCTTGTATATGTCGCCCTTCATTGTCAATGCACTTGTAACGTTGTGGGATGGCAGGACAAAACTCAACTAATGACTCTGCCACTTAGTACGTTACATTAGAATTACGGTATGATATAAAATAACTGCTTATCCTTCTTTTGCTGGTTTATTATGACTAAGAAAACACGTACTAATTAAATTAGGTACTTTCAGTCTCTGATATTTTTTTAATATATTTATTTTTCTCGTTTGCCAAGTTACAGCACCATTGCTGCCTCGGATTTCTACTGCTCCTATGCTCAAGGTGACCCCACATCACCCCCCGTCTAAGAAAAACCAAAACGAGAAGAAACACAAGTGCTCAAGGTGTCCCCACACACTGATTATGTCAAATTTGGAAGTTTCGGTCCACTCTTTCAAGCATGCCAACCGGTATATTGCTAATGTCAGGTCAGATGTTGTTCTGTAGGTCTTTCAAGGTCCGTTATAAATCAGGGATTTGTGATTAAAGGTAGGCCAGTTTTTCAGGGAGAACAGGAAATTGAAATCCAGGCAGTGTGGGTGTGGCTCCATCTTTACGAAACCACACATTGTCCAGTTCCATTTCTTCAAGACCAGTAAAAAAACTCTGGATCATTGTCAAATAATAGTCTGAATTCACAGTTACAACACGTCCGTTTTCTTGATAGAAGTAAGGGCCAATGATCCCTCCTCTTGAAACCGATCAGGATCACAGCCTCGCAGTGGAATTTCGAATTGATGACAAAAGGCACATTATACCTCGAATACTGGCTGGCCTCTACTGCAAAAGCGCGGTGCTCTCTCGATCAAAGAATGTTTGCAATTGAAACGGGTGGGGACACAAACCCTATCCAGGCCCTTCGCCATACCTTGTGACCCTCACCAAATTCGGCACGCCCTTCTCAAATAACAAAGGTTGCACGCCCCACCCTGTATCTTGTTTAACACAGGTCAAACATTCGCATATGTGCATAGAAAATGAGCAAACTTTTTCGCCAAGCCCTTTATTTAACCCAGTGGTTCCCAAACTTTTTTGTCCTACCGCCCCCTTTCCAGAAAAAATATTACTTAGCGCCCCCTGGAATTTTTTTTTAAATTTTAAAAGCAATTAATAGGATCACCAAGACTGACTATTTGCAATTGGTTTTTTTTTGTTGATAAATTGGTTACCGCACTGAACCCACGTTTCACTAAATCTTCTCTTCTTTCTTTTATATTATCACTGCCCCCTTACAGTTATTCATCGCCCCCAAATGCACCTGTGGCCATCAGCGCCCCCCTGAATCGCTGCAGCACCCACTAGGGGGCGGTGGCGCCCACTTTGGGAATCACTGATATAACGACTTAACGCACACGCCCGGGTGTGACTCAGGTATGCTTTACTGGCAAAAATGTGCATGCCGAGAGAGAGAGAGAGAGAGAGAGACTCGCAACAGTTACTTTACTTTATTATTCACCAACAAATAGGGCTCAGGTAATGCTACAAATTTATGAGAAGAGAGCCTAAACTTTGGAAAATCACATGACCTTGAGTGGGTTGTTATGTTGGTTAATGATTAATTGCAGCGGTGGCTCGTAGAGGAAACTATTTGAACGAGATGAAACATGATCGCTCATGTTGCATTGCTTAGTTCTAACAGGAAATATCCATTGAAATATCTGGATCTGGATTGTTCCAATGGGAGGGCAAAGAGGTCCGCTGCACGTAGGCCTCTATGGGCCCTTTGTACGTCCTCCCATCTGAGTCCTCTCTTCCCGGTGCCGTCCAGCCAACCGACGGCATTGGCGAACGCCAGGACTGCACCAAGAGGGACTCTTTGGATGTCTGCTGTTTGTAGACATCCCTCTCCCATTATGGATTGTCTTATTGAGGAGATTGCCGTACACTCCAGGAGTACGTGTTCGGCAGTCTCCTCATCAGCTTCACACCCTCTACAAATGGGACTTGGGTAGAGGCTCATTCTGTTTAGGTGCATTCTTAGGTTACAGTGTCCAGTCAACAGTCCCACGATCTTTCATAGGTCCTCCCTGGACAGTTGTATGCAGTATCTGGCAGTTTTGGGGTGCATGGAAACAAAGTATTTCGCCAGCCTCCAGCCAGACTTGTCGTTCCATCGGTCTTGGCGATGTTTAGTCGATGTATCTTTTAGTAAGGACATTATGTCTGACAGAGAGGGTAGCAGTCTGAGTGGTCACAAGTGGGGCGTCTGAAAGCCTTTCTTGCCAGCCCATCTGCTATCTGGTTCTCTTTACTTTTATCGTATCCTTTTACCCAGCCCAAGGTGACCTTGTTGTCGTTTGCCACTTTTTCCAGAGCTACGCAGCATTCCATCGTAAGTGCTGAGGTGATTTTGCAGTTCTTAATTGCTGATATTGCTGCTCTGCACTCTGTGATGATATGTATAGTTTTACGTTTGATATTCCTTTTATTTAGCTATCCATTGAAATACTGTTCTTTATTGCCTCCTCTACAACATTTCACGAACCGCCCCTATTCATAGCCAGGTGATTACCCTAAAACCTAAACACTGCAATGTTTAGTCGATAACAGTTACATATTGCTTTTGACTAAAAAATAATCTTATATTCATTTTGAGTATATTTTTATACAGGGTATTTTTTTTATTGTGGGCCATGGGATTTTACATGCTAAAAATTATACCTTGTGTTGATGTATATTTTATCATAAAATTTTAAAGGAAATTTTAGTTAGTAATAAATCAATTATTTCTCTACATGATGCGCTTGGTTAGAATAATTTAAATATGTTTTACTCCATTCAAAAATGAAATTATTTAAAATAAATAACTGAGCAAAAATAATCAAAGTACCTTGAATTTCTGAAATGTCAGATTGATTAGTGAATTAATTTCATTTTTTAATGGAATAAAACATGTTTAAATTAATCTAATTAAGCGCATCATGTGAAAAAGTAATTTATTTATTACTAACTAAAATTTGCTTTAAAATTATATGTTAAAATATACATTAACACAAGGTATAATTTTTAGCATGTAAAACCCTATGGCCCACGATAAAAAAAACATACTGTATAGTGACTACCAAAAATATTATCTATTATAAACTTCGTTTTTCTGAAAAAAACTATATTTTTGACTATTTTGACTTTCAAAAATTGTTTTTTTTGCAATCACATATACCTACATATTTATTAGCAACTATATAAAAAAATATTTTTATTACCGTTTTTCCTAAAAAACTATATTTTTGACTATTTTGACTATCAAAACTATTTTTTTTACAATCATATAGTTGATAATTGATAACTATATATAGGTATATTTATTATCAACTATAAAAAAAGATTCAAAACTATAAAATATTTCAAATTAAAACGGATATGATGCAAGATCCACGAAAGCATCAAACAACGATTGGAGCTGAAGAGCAATGAATATGCAGTAGTTAAGCAGAGCGGAGCAGACCACCCATCACTAACAGCAGCAAAGGAGCTGGAGGACAAGATGAAGGACATCAAAGATCCCAGAGATAACCAGTTGAAGCAGGATGAAGTGGAAACAAAATTGTTGAGAACGGACAAGAGTAAAGAGAAATGGGAAAACATCAGCAGGAACACGAGACCCTAAAACTTTAAATCGGTGAATTGAAAAGGCCATCAAAACTGAAAAGAAGAACATCGTCAAACTGGAAGAGACCATTGGTTCATGATGAGCATGCCGAGAAACTGAAAACTGCTTGCGCTGAAAAAATGTAGGATAAAAAAATTGAGCAAAGAGTGAATTTAAAGTTTTGGCACTATTGTGCAAAGGCAGACCTACTTCTTTTTTCAAAGTGGGTCCGCCTTTGCACAATAGCGCTCGCGGGATCTATTGCGCAAAAGTGGACCCAAAATTCAGAGTGAAGTTAACGTAACAAATTAAGTTCTAATAAAATAAACTAAAATTAAGCTACTACGGGTGAAACCACTTGTCCAAAAGGGGGGAACCTTAACCTCACCCTAAGCATAGGTACTAATAATTGCAATCGCTAACTGGTAAGTGGAGACAATTTGGTTTTGAAAGATATTGCACCTATTCGCATAAAGAGACTTGACAACATAGTGCACCAAGTGGGTTCGCCTTTGCACAATAGCACCATCTTTTTTGTTAAAACTTGGGAAGTCCGCGACGGGAAGCTATGAAACTTTGCAGACGGTTTACGGGAATGATTGCCTATCCCTTGCCAGAGTTTTTGAGTGGTACAAACGTTTTCAGGAGGGGAGGGAGAATGTTGAAGATGATGAGCACCCCAGGCGGTCTGTAACTTTAAAAAGTGACTTGAACGTTCGCCTTGCACAATAGCGCTAAATTTTTTGTTAAAACTTGGGAAGTCCGCGACGGAAAGCTATGAAACACAAGCCCAATTTCAAGGCAATGTTGATTGTTACTTCAATATATGGAATGGGTACCACAAGGTCAGAGAGTTAATCAATATTACTATTTAGATGTTTTACGAAGACTCCGAGAAAAAATTTGGAGAAAGAGGCCCGAAATGTGGAAAAAAAACTCCTGGATCCTCCATCAAGACAATGCGCCGGCTCACAACGCCCACTCTGTCAAGGACTATTTGGCCTAAAATCAGGTCACAGTCATGGAGCACCCACCTCAATCGCTAGATTTAGCACCCTGCGACTTCTACCTCTTCCCAAAAATCAAATCCTGCTTGAAAGAAACCTGCCAGGAGTCATTAGAAGACGTAAAACAAAAATCGGCGCAGCTACTCAAGAGCCTGTCGGAAGATGACCTGAAGCACTGCTTCGCACAGTGGAAGATTCGCATGGAGCGGTGTAGGGATGCGGAAGGAAAGTATATTGAAGGGGAAAAATTGAAAATTGTAAAAAATTGCAAAATAAAGATGTTATAGCAACAGTCTCCGAACTTAATTACCACACCTTGTGTAGGCAGATATGATATACATGAAGATTTATGAAAAGAATAAGCTACTGACGATATTTCTTTATCCCTGGTTCAGGGATACAACACAAATAATATGTATTTATTGCAACAAATAATAGATGTACACGTATTTATTGCAAACTCAAGACTGATTTATTTTCGATGCAACACACAGTACACAAAAAAATAACTTTTTTATAATAAACTCTTCGTGCCATTTAACTGATTTAATTCACATCCTAATAAAGATATTTAGGTGCTCAGACGCAGAATGCTAACGAAAGTTTCAACTCAGCCGTTTGGCGCCTTCCACAGCACCTACATTCTGGCTTGAAACTGCAGCATTTTTGGGTGTTGTCTTATTCAATGAAGGGAATCCGGCACTTCTAATATTGATGAACAATTGGAAATTGTAGCTTGCACATAGAGCTTCAATTATGCACAGCAAGTGGGTGGCCGTGAAATGATAGAATAGACGCAACGCTTCGGAGACCGAGAAAGCTAGGAGAGTTCGAAAAGAGGAGATGCAAGCTCAAAATGATGAATATGAAGAAGAAGGATTGCCGTGTGCTGCTGGAATATCTGATTAATCAGTAAGCAGTTTATATAGTTGAATTTCGCATTTTCGGTAATTTTTATTTCAAGCAAGTTTTTTACAACTTTAGCTCAAAAAGTTATCGAGAAATTGTTCTGCACATTTGTACGAAGTTTCTTTATTCAATTACGCTCGACATGAACTAAACTCCGGGGTACCAAAAGTATATTTTCTATTGCAAAAAAGGTGCAAAAATGGTGAAAAATTATACCTTTTTGTTAGAGCACCCCGAAAACATGCAATCTGCAACTTTTTCAATTGAAGATCGGTTCATATTCTTAGAAAACATAAGACCGTATTGATCTCAGATGAAAATTGTGACAAGCCCGTTTTAGACGATGTTATTTTCTTGTACAAGAAAATTGTATACCTTTTTCTCGTATCGTCAAGAGAACCCATTGCTGTATGTTGTAAAACATGTGGAATACCACAATAAATGCCAACGTTTAAAACCGAAATATTTTATACCAATTTAAAAATTTTCAATTCTGCGATCCGGGACTATTTTCTTGTACCATTATATATGATGAACAATGCGTATTACATACATATTCTACTTCAATTTTCTTGTACAAAAAAATAACGTTGTCTAAAACGGGCTTTACAAATTTCCCACATGTAGCGACTCTGATGGCGATCGACCTTGGAGGGCAGCTTAGAACTCAGCTATTTCCAGCAGAAATTACTTGAAAAAATTACCAGATGTACTTCAAAACACTAATAAAATATTGTCTAAGTTCGAAGAAATCCTACTTATTCTTTCACTGTTAAAAAAATTCATGAAAAATGCTACGCAATCAGGCTCCTAATGCTTGGTTTTAAACGTCTGTTTATAGTGGACACAAATGCGACTAATGCAAAACCTTCATGTCCACCTTGGCCGCATACCAGGCATAAACCATAAACCACGTCCCCCCTTAATTCAAAATATTTCAAATTTACAGGTAAACAATATAAGAAATGTTTTCATAATTTTGCGCTTGTTCGCAGCGCCTTCTAGTCCTACAGGGTTTTGAGCGAGCAGAATAGCCAAAGTCCATATCTTCCCACACTTTTCAAACTTCAAGCAAACAGGACTTTATGCAACCAAAGAAGAGACCTTTATCGTCCCGGAGGTTGACTCATAAAAATCATAGAATTCCAACCACCAACATCTATAGAAATAATGTGTAAGAATGTTAGCAAGAATTCCAGTTAGCAATCGAAGTTCCCAGGCAACGAAACAATACGTGTCTCGGTGGTTAATACGTGCACGCTGCCAAGTTTTGTCATGATATGCAAAAGAGTTTGGCTTTTGGCGAACGCACCGATAAATCCGAATTGACGTGGACGGTTAGGTCGCGGTCCTTTTTGCGTTTAAAGCTGGCAAATTAATCGGGTGCCGCGTAAATTGGGTCGGGCGGATCGTACACGCCACAATAATCGAACATTTATTACGTTTATGTTATCAAAGCGTTGGCACCAATTACACGGTTTCAAATGTACGCCGGTATGATGGTTTGGGTTACCTGCACACGACCGCGTCTTCCATATTTTATTTAACAGGATGAATATGGCGAGAAGATGGGACAGGTCTCCTGTTAGCCGGAAAACGTTCATCTTGCACCGTTCCTTTGGGCCACAACAACAAATATACAAGACACAACACCCACAACACCACGACACTATATGACGTGGCTCAATTCAAAAGCGTCCTATAGATGGCGTAACCACTGCAGGTTCCCAAACTTAAGGAGATTAAAACAAGGTTCAACCTAGGGTTACCGCATATCGAAAGTACGCAAAAGCTTAAAAAAGGTCCCTCGTGTATTGATTTGTATCTAATGAATGCTTCGTTGATGTTCAATCACGCACAAGTCATCCACAGTTTAATTTTATTTAACCTTTAAAATTTTGTTGAATTACTAAAGTGATTTAAAAAAATATGTTGTAACTTAACACGTTGACTGCCAAGGCCTTGTGAACTGCATAAAACACCTACGAGTATTCTCGTAGTTGGCAGTCAACGTGTTAAACTGAATAAAATAGCTGCTGTTTAATTTTTTTTAACTTTTTACTACCCCTAAACCCTGCAGTGTGCATTCTATGTGCACGTTTTTTACTTAGATAGGCACAATATCGGTAGTCCAAAAAAGTGAGACAGGAAGATAATGTTGAAAATTAACCTGCCTGGCTGTATTTAAAAGATTGCTTATAAAACCACCAATAAAAGAGATTCTGGGTTAAGTTAAAGTGGAAACGAAGGGTGATGGGTGGGTCCCATCCCACTCTCCAATCCGTTAAACACGCCTCAAAGTTTTTACAAACAAATTATTTTGTCAAAGTAACAATAAAATCGTTTCCTTCTCTTATCAGTTTATTAACAATTGTAAAACCCTCGCTTGTGTTCCAAGGATTGGAGTGTAGGATAGGACCCACTCACCCCCTTGTTTCCACTTTCCTGTGTAGGCAGACTTTGAATGGCATTCGTTACCAAAGGGAGTCACTGAAACGAATGGTACCGATCCCAAGCGAAGTCTGGTTAACTACCTGTTTTTAGAGATGTGCATAACTGCTACTTTTGAATAACGTTGCCATCTGCAACTGCTACTTTGTAATATGAGTGATTTTAAACTGCCACTGTGATCACAGTACGATAATAACATTTTTTTGATTCTGGAATTGTTAATGGTTTCCAAAAATTTTTGCAAGTGACTCCAAAAATATAAAAAAAACAAGTGCCATCGACTTGGCACCTCCTAAACTCACTAAATATTCTTCCCAAATAATGATTCTCTCAAAATTACAACTGCTCAATATTTACATTTTCACATAATTTTGCAAGAACAGAACGTAAATTTGAAGAAAATTGTGGTAATTTTGGTACACTCAAAAAATATACAAAAAACCATTGCCATCGACTTGACACTTCCTAAAATCACTAAATATTCATGTCAAATAATGATTCTGCCAAAATTACAACTGCTGAGTCCTTAGATTTTCAAATAATTTCGAGTGAATAGAAAGTAAATTTGTAAAAAAATCGTAGTTATTTTGTTGACCCGAAAAATATACAAAAACAATTGCCATCGACTTGACACTTCCTAAACTCACTAAATATTCATGCCAAATAATGATTCTGCCAAAATTACAACTGCTTAGTTCTCAGATTTTCAAATAATTTCGCGTGAATAGAACGTAAATTTGTAAAAAAAATCGTAGTAATTTTGTTGACCCGAAAAATATACAAAAAACAATTGCCATAGACTTGACACTTCCTAACCTCACTAAAAATTCTTGTCGAAGAATGATTACAATACAATACAATACTTTTATTATGTGTTTGCCATACATAGTACACATACATTCGTCTATATTAATTAAAAATAAAATGAATACAATAAATATTAATTTAATAACATAGATATATACAGATAATGGATTTACAGAGACATAAATTCAAAATTCTGCCAAAATTAGAACTGCTCAGTCCTTAGATTTTCAAATAATTTCGCGTGAACAGAACGTAAATTTATGTAAAATCGTAGTAATTTCGGTAACCCGAAATTTATACAAAAGCAATTCCCATCGACTTGACACTTACTAAACCTAATAAATATTCTTGTCGAAGAATAGTTCTACCAAAATTACTACTCAAGTAGTCCTCAGATTTTCAAATCATTTCAAGCGAACATAACGTAAATCTGTAGAAAATTTTATAAAAAAATAATATAAATAGTAAAACATAGTGATTTTGTTTACCAATATTCACCTAGTTAATAATGTTTACTGGGTGATGTACACATACATTTTGTACATATTTTGCTATAAGGCTAACACAAGAAATGAAAGTTTTATTCATCCTCGATTTACGCACTGTTTGACATTCTACATTTCAAGCATATATCTAATAGGTATATGATTTCAAGTAACACGGGAAATTACACGGCATGTAGATACATTTTACCGGAAAAGCGCCATCTAGTGTTGGCAACAAATATAATTTACAGGAATCCATCGAATTTATATTGTGGCGCCATCCAATATTAGTGGCGAAAATCTCAATTTCTTATGATTTGTTTCCCATATCTCTTGTCATACCCCTGTGTAAAATTGAATGAGCTAATAGCCTCCTATGCTATGACCGTGTAAAGTACGCGAAATCTATGACGCGCAATCGCTAGCGTGTTTTCTTGTATACTTTATCTGCGCGCGCCTCTCCTCTTTCGAGGCCCGCTTCGTCTGGCACTGTCACTCTATGTGTAAAGGGCAAGCGCGATTCTTGGATTATTTTCTGTTTATACAGGGTATCCAAAATGTATGGAGATCCCGGTTATTTGAAGAGATAGAGTCGGTTAAATTGAGGCAAAGTTTTTATTTCAAAACCAGAAAAGCTAGACTTTTACAAAATTAAAACTTTTTAACGAGGAATACGAAAGCATACCTTAAATACCAGCGAGACCAAATAGTCTATTGCCCACTTGCACCACAGCCGATTAACTTTAATCAATGGTTAGTACCGGTTAGTACTTCTTTAAAACACAACTATTTTATTCGTAAATTGTTTAGACAATAACATATTAATCAAAGAGACATATTTGGGATATCTTTCAAATTTATAACACTTTTATATTCCCGAATTTTGACTTAATCAGAGGCTTAATCGTGATTAACTTTTTAACCACGATTAAGTACCTGCGGTGCAAGTGGCCCTACAACTATAACAAGATGCTATAAAAGAAATAATCAACGCTGCATACATTTTGGCATTTTAGCTGTGTAAACACAGTTTGCGACAACACACCAGAAGCACTGGAAAACTTAACGTTGGCGATCCTGTTCGCGAAAATCCCTAGTAGAGCCTCCCGTTCCCAAAAACATAACCTCCATAATCGAGAAATCATCTGTGATCGGTACGATGTCGCAGCAAGAAAAACCCATGAAGATATCGAAGGTGCTGCGGCAGAAGGCGGAGGAGTTCCTCTCGTCGAGAAAGCACTCGAATAACCTAGTGGACATTGTGAAGCACTTCGAAAGCGGGGCGGACACTTCGCCCTGCCTCCTCACACTCGAGCTCATCTTCACCGGCCTGCTCAAGGAACGGGAGATGTACGTCGAAATTGTGCCTCTCAAGCCGGTCGAGAGGACGCCCGAGCAACAGTACAAAGAGTGGTTGCGTAACATCTACGACGAGACTTGGAACAGGATACTCTGCTGCTTCGAACACACATCACCAAAGATACACTTGCAAGGTGAGTTTGTTTCTTCTTTATTAAAATGCATGAACTAATGCTAGAGTTTCTAGATAATAATTAGTGGTTATAAAAATTGTAACAGAAAGTCGAATTTCATAATGTACTAACACTTCATATGCAAGACTTTCAAAAGTGACATTCTTTCTCGTTGGGTTTTAGGTTTTTAAATTTATACTGCAGTGAAGTGAATTAGAGAACTTTACAAAATGGCATTTTTCTTTGCTTTTATTACAGCTTTAGCTACATCCATGAAAATGCTGGCTTGCGAGGGAAAATATCCGATAGAGATGAAAGGCAACCTCGAACATTTCGTCCCCCTGAACCGATTAAAATCAATTCTGATGAAAATAATCTTTAACCAACACAGCAGCACGACGCTGGTGAACAAGTTCCAAGACTATTTGATCTACGATGATATCACATTTTCCACGTGGAAGGTTCTGCCATCGCTGACCGCCAAATCCAATCCAAACGACACCTACATTATGAACTATTTGCTTTTACTAGAGAAGTTGCCGTTGTCTAGGAATGTCGACGTACAACTATTATGTGGAGAATACTGTAAGTGTTTTTTTGTATATCCAGATTCTTTGCATAACAGAAAGAATACCCCGATAAATGAGCGTTTTTCTTCGATTGGGAGAGTACACTCTCATTTAATAATTTAATTCAGATACGTAGACCAAAAAAGCAATGATTATAAATATAAAATTACTTGAAAATAATTTTCGCAATCTGTTTCTAAATGAGGAAGCGCAATCTTTTTAGTTCGAGCATCATCCCTGAACGCAGGCCAGATGTTTGGTGTAATTAGTGTGATAGGTTATGTCAATTTAAATGTTGCCTTTAAGATATTGGATAGTTCTCGAATAGTAACAGCTTTTTCCGTGTCATGTTCATAGTTTACAATTCCATCAGCGATTTTTTAAATAATAAACTTTTGAGAAGTTCAAAACTAACAATGACATTTCATCTTCAATAGCAAGTGTTTTCTTAACACGCCAATGGTGACCTACTGGTCTGTGAGACCGGGTGAGTTAAAAAACTTCGAATAACTTTATTCTCCGTTATTGTTTTTTGTTGCAATTTCGAGTAGCTGCCGCATTGCAGAGCTTAAATTGATTAAATATCTTTGTTTTATTGTCAAAGAGCATAAATGAAAAAAGAAACATGAACTATTAGTAACACGTTTAAAAAAATCTTCAGTTGAAAACCCGGTGCGTGGGACCGGCGTCACCATTGATCAAAGTTAAATTTGCGTCAACACTGGCGGGTTAATAAAGCGATTAATCACTAGTGTGTCAAAATGAACTTGTTCTTTCAGATGAGCCGAGTAATTTTATCAGCGATAACAACTTTGAGAAATTGCCGTTGTCTAGGAATGGCGATTTACAACTACGTGCAAAATATGGTAAGTGTTTGTGATTTTTTTCTTTGCAGGACAGCATATGTTTGTTATAATTAGTGTGGTAGGCTATGTAATAAGACTTGACCCAAATTTAGAGTCGCTTTTAACTAAATGATGCAAAAATATGAGAATAATGACATCTCAATTACTTGACAGCTGACGTTCAACAGTTTTTTGTTTCAACAATTCCATGGCACCACCTATTGTCTCTATAATAGTAGTTTTAATTTCCTCGATTTCCCCTTTGTATGGAAAGTAAAAAAGTAAGGTAATGATTTGTACACGGTATTTTTTTCTCTACAAGAAAAATAGGCCAAATCCGGGTGTCTATACCACTTGCAAACGCGCAGAAAAGAAATCTCACGATTCCAGGTGTACTCAACCAGTTTCATTTTTGTTTTCTAAAATAATTTGGGGAAAACAAAAAAAAAAACCTGTGATTAAATTGTACATTAATGCCCGTTTGCACCGCGCCCGGTTAACTCTGTAATCATTGATTATAAGCTAAACTCTTTGCACCGCCATTTAATTATTGATTAAAGTCGGGTTAAAGCCCAAATTTTTAACCGGCCGAGTTTGGGCGGTTAGGAAGCCAGTTAAGGAAATACACGTGTGTTCGTTTTAAAAATAAAGGAACATGAAGGTTTAATACATGGAGGACGACGTTAGGTGATATAAAATAATTACGGAGATCAAATACAATTGATTTTATTTATTCAAGCGCTAAATTTAAATGTCGGTATGCCAATCCAAGTCAATATGCGAATAGAAAAATATGATTTATTAGATGAAGCGTGTTTTAGGAGAAGGTATGGATTAAGCAAACAATTCACATTCAATTTGTTGCAAGTAATTGAACAGTTGAACATAAAATAGATTTTCTAAATAATAGGAAACTGTAAACAGCTGTTCATTTGGCATCTGAAGCATGTGCAAAGGCGTCAATTTCAGTGACATCTACCCCAGAAAATAAAATAACCCCACAAATTGCCAACCGTATTTTTGCTCACAAGCATTTAATCGACGGATACTAATCGATGGGCGGTGTAAGCGGAGCGGCATGATTAACTTAATCATTGATTTAGTAATCATAGATTTTAACCGAGTGCGGTGCAAATGGGCATAAGACTCCAACTGACAGTTCTTAATCTTAGTGTTTATTATAACATGTGAGCGAGAAAACGAATAATAGCGATTAAAGTGAGAAGGGGTTAACATTGGTATTAATTTGTGATTGACGAAGATAGAGATAGATGCGAGAGCATTGGGTGCTTTTTCGAGTAAATGGGAGTAGTCGATCGCCGTTCGCATCTCTCAATGATGACCTTTGGAACTGTGCAGATTGTTTTTTGAGTCTTCAGAAATTGTCTTATTATTATTATTATTACTATTTGTTACCTGTTATTATCTGTTTTCATTATGTATTCTGTAGCAGAAAATATTGAAATTTGCAAATGGTATTTTAGTCACTCGGCTTATCAAACTAGGGATAAATTTTCCAAATCCACCAATCCCCAGCGTTTCCACCATACAGTAAATTTGGTTGTGTAGACAGTTATCATACTACTTTGGTCACAAGGGAGCAGCATCAAATTCTCCAAATGCGGTTTCCTTTCCAAAACGACCGCTGTACTACCTTTCCCTCCTTCTCTCTCTGTCCCCCCCCTCCTCTACCTCTTTCAATTCTATCCGCACCCCCGTTACAATTTCACCTTTCGCTCTCCCCCTTGCATAATCCCTTGTCACCCCTGTACATTCCCATCTAAATCCCGATGGCATCTTTTTTTTTACCTTCTCCCACTCCTCCTCTTCTACCCATGTCTCAATTAGACCCACCATTTCTTTATCCTTTATCCATTCCTCCAACTCCAAAATCCCCACCACCTATTCCACTTTCTTTTTTAGCCCCGCGACATTCCAAAACGAGGCAGTTATCCCCTCCCCCTTCTCTTTTCTGCTCCCCGCCCCTCTTCTACCTCCATTCTCTCTTAGGCTCTGTTTGCGTTTTTTGACTCCACTGGCCCCTTCTCCAGCATCCCCGTCCTTGTATTCCATCTCCACCATTTGTTCTCTACCCGCATTTTCTGATAGAATACTTGAACTTGTTTCACTTTCTTTCTTTCTTCTCGCGCCTTTCCTCTGATACTAACTTGTATTTCTCTCTCTTTCTTTGTGAGGTCATCATCTATGTATACATCACTATTTCTGACTCTCAGAGAGCTTTTCTTAGCCAAAATTCGCTTTTTATCTTCCATGTCATTACATTTCACCAGAATCGGTTGTCTGTTTCCCTCCTTCAGAAAAGAGTAAATTATTGCTATATTGTTTATGAAATTTTTTATTTTTTGTTCACGTTGACTGCTTTGTCTGTTTCCAGATGCCCACCACGAGTTAACTCGGTTTGGAAAGACTTTTTTTGGTGCCCATCACGTGGTTTTTCCATACATATTACAATTGCTGGGCATCTTTAAAAGATAAGAAATTATTTTTTGTAATTTCTTATCTTTTACAGACGCCCAGCAATTGTAATATATAATATATAATATAAAATACCTTTTTTGGGTGTCACAATTTGAATTTTTTTATCAGAAAAGTTACAAAATGAAAGTTTAATTACTAAAAGAAGAAACATACATACAAACAATATAAAATCATGTTTGGAGTATTTTTAATTTTTGTGATATGTTTTAAAGTGTTGTTCTAGATATAATTTTCAGCATATGCAGTGCAGAAAATATATTTTTTTTAACGAATTTTGTTGGAAGTGCACACGCGACATGCTCTTGTTGGTCGTTGCTTTTCCTCTAATGCTGGTATGCTTTCAAAATGGTGGAAATTTTCTGGTGGGGTTTTATTGGTTTTTGGCATTTTGTTACCGAAAACTGCGCATACAAAATGCTCTCGTTTTTTGGACTTTTCCATTTCTATTACGGACTTTCTTGAAAATGTTAACACCTCTCGCTTGTCTTTCCATTTACAAACGACAACCGAATTTCTTCTGCATTCGACGTGTATTATAATCAGTGACGGTTCGCGGGGCTTTTTCTGGTACGGCCGAGGAACAAGAGGTGGTAATACAGATAGGTACCTATCTGTATTACCACCTCTTGTTCCTCGGCCGTACCAGAAAAAACCCTGCGAACCGTCACTGATTATAATATAGCAAACATAGAATGTTGCTCACAAGATGTTGTTGTGATGACGAGTTATCTCGTGGTTGGGCGGCCAAAGCAGAACTCCATTCCGAGGCGCCCATCACCAGATAATTCGCGTGGGTGTTTTTTTGAAAAAAAAAAGCAATCGAAATTGAAGACAAAAACTTGGGAGAAAATATACGTGTGCAGATCAAAATGTTGAATGAATTTTTTTTAATGTGTTCTATATTACTAATTTTGCATAATTGCTCAAATAAACGAGACGTCATATTATTCTCGCAGTTTTTCTCATTTAGTTAAAAACGAATTTAAATGTGAAGTATGAATGTGGGCCATTGGATAGTTCTCGAATTACAGGACGGCAAACGTAACTTGCCGTTGCGCAGTGGCAAAATTGTGGGCGGAACCTTCGAAGGGCGCTCTCGATAGATTTGGTAAAGAGTTCGCGCGCTTGGTACATTCGCTTTCAAAAGTGACAGTGCATTAATTATGTGGAGGAGAGCGCCCGATAGAGTTGTAAATGAATAGTGCACGCAAAGACTATGTGCTTGCTTATTACAGAGACTGTACTCGGCTGGCTGTAGAGAGAGAGAGCTTTCGCTTGCTCTCTGCGCGTCTGGCCAACTTACATTTGCCGTCCTGTAACAATTTTTCCTGTGTCATGTTCAGTTTACAATACATTCTGTTCAAAATTCATACATCACATTTCATCTACTGTTGTTTAAGAATGTCTTTGATTAATGCTTTTTGCACAATGGTCAACATTTTTGACTGCCTAAATGACAACTATGAATTTTTAATCAAAGAAATGCGCATTTCGATTCATAGGGCACTGCAATTTATTTTCTTTTGAAACACATTGTAGTAGTCTCTAGAGAGGCCCACTCTAACCAGGGGGCTGTGGCCCTACGGTGCCAAGCACCGGAGGGCGCCGGAGCGCCAATGTTTCACAATTCAATTTCAAGTTTTTACATTTTATGAAATGGTTGATGTCCATGTCTGCCAATTTAGACTTGAATTTGCAACGACAAAAAAAGAGTGGCCAGGAATATCGAAAATTAACACCTCCTTTAATAAAATCGGGCTTTTCAGCTCACTTCACTCGTGTGAGCTGAGGGCGCTTGATTTTGTTAGCCCAGGGCGTTTGAATATCTTACGACGGCTCTGGTAGTAGTGTTGTTTTCTAATAAAGGAATTAACCACTAACGTGTCAAAATGAACATTTTCTTTCAGGCGACACGAGCAATTTTATCTTCGATGAAAACGTTGTGAGAAAATGTTTGAACAAAATCTGGAATTGTGTGATGGTGTGGGAGCACAATCCGGCCACCCATAAACAGCTACTAATAATACTTCTCGAACGTGTGCTGCCCCACCTGGACAAACCTTTACTACTGACAGACTTCCTAATGGATTCCCTGGATGTCGGCGGCCCCGTCAGTTTGTTGGCGCTGCAAGGCGTCTTCACGATGATCCAGGTGCACAACCTGGACTACCCCAACATATTCGCCAAGTTATATTCCATGTTCGAGCCAGAAATATTCCACACAAAATTCAAGGCTCGTCTCTTCTACCTTTCCGACATGTTCCTCAGTTCCACACATCTTCCGGAAAATATGGTGGCCGCCTTCGCGAAACGGCTAGCCCGTCTGGCCCTCATAGCACCCAGCGAGGATATTATAGTTATTTGTATGTTTATAGGAAATCTTATATTAAGGTAAGTGGTGTGTGTTGACGTTGATACGATAGAACCTCCATATAACTGGCTAATTTTGGTATCGCAGTTTTAGAATTTATAGGTTATGAATTTGTATAAAAGATTTACTTGTATTTTTGCTTGAAGAGTTAATACTAACAAAATATAATCAGGAATTATGTTCATCTCTGGGTGGTTTCAAAAAACATTAGCTTAATTATGATTGTTAACTGTCATTTTGGCTATTGAGGGTAAATGTGTTGGACCGCCGTGATTTCCTAACTCAATTAATACGTCGAGGCTTGCTATAAATCTGGCTATCAAATCCAAAAATCAAAACTTGACAATGGAATTTTTTTCTTGGTACATGAAAGGAACTGGAACAAACAAATATAATCCCCGGAAAATTCTACCTGACGAACTACTACAATTAGCCACGAATTCTTATAACCTTCAATCTTCAGAAAAGATAAAAATAAATGTTAAATGGAGGTTTTACTGTTCCTCGACTTGACAGTTGTAGAGTAGTTGATGTACATGTAATGCGTTTAAAGGCATCCAGGATTAAAATGTATGCTGAACCATCCGGGAGGCGGCTCCGCCGCGTACGACCCCTACATAACCGAGGAGCGCGACCCAGTGAAATCGAACGCGATCAACAGCTCTTTGTGGGAAATTCAAAGTTTACAGCACCACGCCCTCCCGAGCGTGGCAATGGCCGCCAGAATCATCAATACACCTCTACCGAGCGTGGAATGGGACATATCGAAATTTTTGGACGCAACAACCGATGACATCTTCGACAAGGAGATGAAGAAGAACGGGAAATTTATAGCGCTGGCATTCGACCGGCCCAAGGGCTGCTTCGTCAACAACGGAGAGGTAATCTCCCAGTACTGGAATCTGTAATTAATTGGCGTTCGCCGGGAACGCATCGTTCAGCTGTGTTACTACTGTATTATCTAGTTTGTTTAAATAAACACTCACGATGTGTATACATTCGTGCACGTGGGTGAAAAGTTGATCTATGAACTCTTTATGTTTATATTTTACCTATTGTATTTTGTTATGAACTACGTTATTTAAATAAATCAAGAAACAAGGCTTTTTTAATATCAAAATTTATTTGTTAAGAGTTCTGGGGGGTTTATAGAGGGGGTTAGTGGCCGGCGTAGTGTTTTCCAACGTGGTGGCGGACTCCCCATTTGAAGTTGGCGTGCTTGTCGGTCTTGACGTAGGTGTGTACTGGGCCGGTGCTTCCTTGTCCGTGGTCGCGTTTGATTCTCAACAGCAAACCTAAATAATAAACAAATTAGAAACAACCTTACTTGTTGCAGAAAGCATTAAATAAATTCAACTACATTTATACATTTTGTTTTATTGAATTTAAATAATAATGTTTGCTAATTGCATTCATTATCATTCGGTAAAACGTTAAATTGTTATTAAAGGAGTATTTTGTTATGTTCCTATGCACACTGGTTTCGTATGCGTTCATAGTTGGCCAAAAACCAACTCTAACAAATCTTCGCCACGTTTCTTTCTAGAATAACTTAACCTGAGACATATCTATAGGAGAAATCATTTTTCAAGGTTCAGTAAATAATCCTCGAGATGACAGCTGCAAATAAGTTTCGAGTGACTAAAGTTCTCATATTTTACTTAACGTGTTTTAGGAAAATTTTGATTAAATGAAAACTATAACTATATTTTGGTTTTGCAATTAATAATAAATTTGTAAATTGCGCAGTCTATCTAGTGTCAAAATATGTGTACCATTATATATTTTACAATTGTGTTAAATTTTATTTTGAAAGTGATAAACTTATATCACATTCCCTGGATTTCTACTTTATAAAAGTACTAATTCGGGAATGTAAATCAGTGTTTAAATTTTGCGTAAACAGTTTTCAATAATATTTTGTTTTTCAGTTAAATTGATAATCCCTCCATTTGCTTTTCAAATCATCTGTCATTTGTTTAGTTTCTCATTCTTTATGATATTAACCCCTTAACGCATACATTTTTAGCGTTACCGTTTAGCGCGCTCGAATTAACTCGAGCGTATACGTTAAGAGGTTAAGGTAAGTGAACCGGAAAGTGCCACTCTAAAAATTGTTTTTTAAATGTCACTTAATTAATTAATTCAATATAGAAAATAATAAAAGTAGCAAATATTTTTGTATTCTTGAAACTGTTTGCGATGAGAATTAACATTGCAAGGATGCTCGAAATGACTCAGAAAAATATATTGATTCATAAGGCACTGAACAATTCTGGTGCACATACTAGTTTATTAGTCATAGAAACTACAAACATGAAAAACCAGATTCTCTTTGGTGTGTGGGTGTCAACTGCAGGCAGTGGAACTGTAAAATGTGATACAGCTGAGAAGCATGTTATAAGTTCTCTTGGCCCGGTTATTTCTACCAAGAATCGATTGGAAATCCAGGAAGAAATTAGAAAATTTTGACCCAAACTTTTTCTTAAATGGAAACACGTGAACAGGCAAAGGACAGATTTTTTAAGTTTTCTCGACGAAAAGATTGTACTCACAATGAGTACTGATACACATTGCGCTGATCCATCAATGTCAAATTATGAGCTTGATATTCTTGCTGGCTCTGGTTGTTCACAAAAACCTTTTAAAAAAGATCAAAGCACAAAAGAAATTGTTTTAGAAAATACTCATCTTCTCTCTGTATCCTCAAAGGATATCCTATGAAGGATCTATTCATTACCTTCCGTACTATATAGCCTCCATTCTAGTGCCTTTATTACATTTGGATTCGCTTTAATTTTTTTTTTAAAGCCACCTTTAGGTACTATTAAGGATCTAATCATTACCTTCCGTACTATACAGGGTGTAGTAGAACAAAACGGAACATAGGATTTTCAATGTTAATTTCTTTATACTGGAATATTATCTTCCCTGATGATTTTAGAGGAAACATGTAAATAAATGTTTTGTAGAGTAAAAATTCCTGCATGCAGTCGTGCTATTATTTATTGTTTAGCATTCATAAAAACCCTAAAAAATGAATCATTTTCACGAAAATAATAGTTGCCATGAAATTGAACAAAATTGGTGCGCTGTTGATTTGTTGGCTTCTGTCAAATGTATTGAACACTTCATAACGGTTTACAAGTTTTTTCATTAAAAATGTATTCTATTCAAGAAAAAGTCCAAATTGTGAAGTGGTGCTATGCTCGTAGCAGTTTTCGTGAAGTGCGGGCAATCTACTTTCTTCTTACAACTGCGTGACTAACAATAATATTTGTATGACTTTTGAAATGCTTATATTCCAGCATATCTAAGAATATTGCGAACGCCTACCCTTAAAAAAACAGTTTTAGTAATTATTTGAGGCTATTTCTAAACATTTATAAAAAAAATGGTGATGTGGACATCATGTTACTTTCTACGATGGTATCATCAAACACTTTAATGGTTTATTTTCTATTTAAATTATATTTTAAATGTACACCGAGCGTTTTGTAGACTCGCATGAAACTGACGTTTAAAACATCAAAATTATAAAAGATGGAAAAATTATACTAAATTCAAAAACTCAGTTTACTCAAAAACTAAAGGGATTTCGAAAAAAACTTATTTTTTAAAACATACATTTGCTGTAACTATTATCGTTTTATAATTATAAACCAAAAGTTAAAAAAAAATAATACATTTTTTTCTCGAATAAAAATATTTTTATGAAAAATGTTTTCAAGCAAAAGATGTTCATTTCTTTGTTGTCTTCAATGTTTGTTTAAATGTTTTTCTGATATTTTTCATATTTAGGGAAATATTGGCAAAAAACAAAAAAAAACAGTTAAGGTAAACATCCACTTCCGGAGTACAAAATTTTACCAACAGCTCTTCAGTTCTTTAGATTATCAAATAAGACGTGTGTTTAAAGTTTGATATCAATTGCTCTATCAGTTTTTGCGATACAGTTTGCACAGACAGACAAACACACAGACACACACACACACACACACACAGACTTTTTTTTTCAGAAATTGTTGAAATGGCATCTAGGGACCCCAAAACGGATATTTCCGTAAAAAAAAAAATTTGAAAAAAAATCACGATCACAATACTTTCTCGTACTTCGTAACGGAGAAAGTAAAAATCTGTAAAACCATTTTTTTGCGTTAATGCGTTAATTAATGTATTGAATGATCATGGAAGTTTTTATTAAAATTATTACAAATTGAGAAGATTAGCCTAATAATAATTACCTTCTGGATACTGAATGGCTCCAAATGAGGTGGCGATCACGCAGAAAGCGGCGGCGATGAAGAACAACTGCAATTAATTCGAATTATAGCACAAATTCCAAAACCAGCAGGCATCTTCCAAACTTACAGCTTTCAAGAAATCCATTGTGCACTAGTTGTTTGATGGTTTAACACTCAACTGACTATTATCGTCAATCATCCAGATTTATATACCCAAAATCCGCGACTTTCTTCGGTGCTTTCTCCAGTTTTTCCAACGTATCCGATCGGTCGAGGATAAAACCACATTTTACGCTTCATCGCCTCACACTTTTTTTATTATTATTAATCTTTTCATACAAAATATACAACACAGTACAATCAATAAGAACTACACGTAAAATAGGTATATACACGTGGGTCATTCCATGGTATTTCAACAAAGGGTTGTTGATGCTCCATTTTAAATATTTTTTTATATTTCGCACAGGTGTCGGAAAATGAAAATAATAGAAATTTCAATGGTAAATGGACTGTCATTAAATTTTCAAAAATATATCAAAAGATGAAACAAAGTTGAATCAAAATAATCGGAGTGAAAATTTTATATCATACCATCTTGGGATGGAAGAAATGTTTGATTTATAAAATGGGTTTTGAACTCTCCAAACATGTATAAAAAAATATTAAAAATAGTGCATCAACCAATTTAAAATACATTTATTGAAACAGCATCGAATGACCCACATAAAAAGGAGTAAGGTCACCCTGTATAAAACGTACGTGGTTGAGTATAAAAATAAATAGATCAGTTCAGGGATATCGTGCACTCGCCGATTTTTCCTATGGTCATCAGCGCTTCGGTGGACTGTTGGTCTTCTTTCGGGTCTTCTTCGGACGCGGGCTGCGTTCCGTTCTCGGCGGGTTTTGTCTCGGCTTCCGGGTTTGTTTCCGTGCGGATCTCCACCAGAGGCTCGATGGCCAATCCCTGCTCGTAGGGCATCGTTAAATAGTTCAAGTCACCGTACGGTAGTGATGTTATATCGTAGTTATCTTCGTACATATCTAGAAACGAATTGAATTTGAGTTTACTTATTACATCCTAAGAGCAGTTATTATTGTTATCAACACATCTGATACGATAATGTAATATATTAGTAATGCCAATGACGTAATGCTTTAAGCAAAGATCACGAAATATCGAAGGACAGAACGAAATGGAAGAAATATTACATTAATTAGGAATGTAATGGTAGAAAGAGGCGAAGGACTAAATAAAATAAAACAATTTTGAATAAAGATAATAATTGATAATTATTACCATCCTTTTTAGACCGTGCTCGATCTCTTTTGTGAGGCTCCAGCGGATATTTCCTAGGCCTACCCCTACCTCGTTTCTCCCTTTTGTTCAGACGCACCAGACCAGAGGAGTTTGTGTTCAAGACTAGATTATCGAGGGTTATGTGCTCCGATGGTTCCGATTCCGAATCATCGTTGTCCATTAGATTTTTGTTCTGAAACAATTACGAGAGTAAGCAAACGCGGCGCAGTTGAGGATTTTCGTGAATGGCAAACCTCGACCGTTCCGACTTGCACCTCATCGGCGTGAGGTTCTTTATCTATGTTGTTATTGTGGCTCGTCCGGATGTGAAGTTTCAGCTTGTCCTGCCGGGCAAAGTCTTTTCCGCACGTGTCACAGACGAAAGGTCGTTCTCCTGTGTGTACCCTTCTGTGTCGGATTAAGTGCGACGCTCGTGAAAACCTAAGAATATTTAGAACACCTCAAAAAATGACGTAATTACAATCACAATCTTTAAAAATCATGGTTTTCTATAAATATTTTCACAGCCGGTACAAAGCAAAAAATAAAAAAAAAAGTTTACTTAAATGCAAATGATCGTGTATGATTTTATGAACAGCTGAGGATCCAATCTCAATTGATGCACGAGTGGTGCTGCGTACGGTAAATAGTCACGCCACCAGCCGCCATTGATTATTATATAAACTTACATTTTGTTACAAAATTCACAACTGAAGGATTTGTCTTGATGGATCTTTTTGTGTTTCTGTAGATCCTTGCGAGATTTGAATCTCCTACTGCACACATCGCATTCGAATAATGTGACTATCTTATTCACGATGTCGTTCTGTTCTTTATTGCACTTATCCTCGATCTCTTCATCGTCTTCATTCTGCAATCAAGTACATATTTTTTTACCATTTAAAAATATCAACTAAAAAAGTACTAACCTCCGAGGTACTCATTGCATCAGGTTCTGGTTCAATATTTGCTTTGAGTTCATTATCGAAAAGTTCATTGCCTACACATTAAAATATTATAATTTAACAGTCATAAATAAAAATCCTTATTAAATATCGTTTGCTCCACCGGTTTCGGCCCATCAGATCTCATCAGCCCAGTTAGAAGCTGATGGGGATACGGAAATCAGTTAAAGGTAGAAAAGACAAAGTGGCGGAATCTATTGCCTAATTTTTGTACCAATCCCAATCTGAGTGGCATAACCAACGACATTATTTTTAAATTAGAAACAACCTTACTTGTTGCAGAAAGCATTAAATAAATTCAATAAAACAATAAAACGAAATATAGCTGAATATATGAATATTCAACCTATTCGTAACTCTGCAAGCAAAATTAAGTCTTAATAAGACTATAAACAAATAACTTATTGAAACAACTATTTCCCTGACTAGTGCCGGATATTGAATGATACAAAAGACATTATTTTTGTTATATTTAGCATTCCTATATGTGTCGGTGATTATGCCACTCAGGTTGGGATTAGTACAACAATCAGGCAATAGATAATTTGGCGTTTCTATCTTTAAAAATCTATATGGTTGGCAAAAACTTACAGGTAGTTGAATTATTTTTTGTACACACTTCCTTCGCTGGTGGTTCCTCCGGAGGTTCCTCCACATAGTCAACGTTCACACGCTTCTGTCCTTTAAACCTTGTGTCCCGCATTGGCTTAATTTCAGGTACCTAAATTATACAATACAGACGAATATTTCAAATTTTAGACAATTGCATTTCTACGGAACTCACTATAATTTCATCCGTCGCTGTTGGTGGTTCCTCAATTTTTTCCGGAGCATTCTTGTAGGCTTCAAATCCTCTGATTTTCAAATCATTCGCCACGTGCACAATGTCCTCTAAATGATCGGTGCGAATGTTTATAGATCCCCTGTACATATATTCGAGAAGTTTCGCCATGTCTTCGTAGCAAATCGACCGCAGTACTATTGTGGGATGCTTGCACGGATTCTCTCTAAAGACTTGATGAAAGTACGGGCTGCAGGCCGATAGCACAAGCTTGTGAGCCCTTAAAAATCCCCCCTGGCACGACAGCGTCACGTCAACTAGTGCGCTGTCTTTGTAGAGGATGTTGAAAAGGTTGCTTAATGTCGTGAGGTGGTCGTCCCAAACCAATTCCATTTCTGCTTTCATCTATCGTAAAAGAAAAAGAAAATAGAAGAGAAACGCAAAGAATTCCAGCTTTCACCGGCGTAGATAAGTAATTATGAAAATTAATAAAAATATTTAGAGGGTTTGCCATACTAATAGGGACAGTACCAATCTTTGACTATATACTAATGGACTGCTAGTCCCCCTCCATTTTCCATATGATCACTGCTCCAAAAGTTGTCCACAAGCTGGAGCCCGATATAAGTCCCGCCCCAGAGCTGAAAATGGAGCGTAATTTAAAAACCGGAAAGCAAAACAAATATTTCTCGATGTATTCATCAGCAACGTGGAGAATGCAAATGCGAGCATATTTCGGCAACTCGGGTCCACTTTCCTGCCTGTTCTTTACAAGCAAAGCATCAACCCATAATTTGCGAAGTTCCGGATTTGATGGAAATCTAATACAGAATTTTAGGTTATAAGTCAAAAGTCAACTGATGTGTAAATCAGCTGACGAGTATTATAACCGCGTTAGCATATATACGTGGACGTATTGCAGCCTTTCGCATAGCAATACTTTGACAAAGTGTGAATGTTTGACAATATAAATGTTTATATATTCAAAGGTGTGAATAAATTGCAGGGTATCACAATATGCAATGCGAGCTCATAGAGTCATATGTCATAGACACAAAATAGCTACCAATTTAGTAACATACCGCAACCATTTAGGGTCCCGCCGCGCCACCGTTGCTTGGAGACACACATGAAGCGGCGCCAGCAGTCCAATAGTATATAGTCAAAGGTACCAATAGTTTAAATTGATTGTACGTGTTTTGCTGGCTATTTTTGATTTTTGTACTGTTGGTGTCACTTAAAACTGGCAACAATGTCAAAAAATTTGTTTCCACATGGTCAGCATTTTGGTGAAAATGTGTGATCGAGTCTCTACCTACATAACCTTTCTTTTTACTTCAACTTTCACTTTTTCAACATCTGTTTCGTGCTCAATAACTTTACCTGCAAAGACCAGCCACTTCTCTCACTCGCTCATCTATTTTAAATCAAATCCTCTCCATTCACTCTCTTTGATATATCTTGCATACCTCTTTCATTAGTCTGTCGTCCTGCATTAATAATTCTACTGACATTCTGTTGCATTCCTGCCGCACAATGTTAGAAATACTAATTGATCAATTTGCAGTTTAAATAATAAAGTATGTTCATTAAAAAAAACCTCAAGTGTGCCATGATTTTTTATTTTCTAAAATTTAATTTGGTAACACATATTGAGGTTATGTTACTTATGTTGTGTTCCTACCGATAAATTCATTTGCTGTGACAAACGACGCAGAGAAATCGTAGGTTCATCTTCCAAAATTTCTTGGGCTGTGTTAATAGCATCCAGAGTACTTTTGACTGGTCTACCACTTCCTGGTTTAGAGAGACATAACAGATCATGATAAGGTATTTTTAAATTCATCACAAATAATGGGAGCGTTAGGAAATTCTTCCTGAAACTCAGTCAAAGGTGCGTTGAATGAATACAGCCAATTACGTGCACTTTAGTCCCATTTTGGAAATAACTTTCTACTAGAAACGTTTTTTGCTGGTTGCTGTAAACTATTGTGACCATGGAATAATTGTGACTTAAAAAGATCTGACGTTTTGTATGTCACTTCCTAACATGTATGCCAACTTAAATTTTTAAAAATAAAAAATCATGGTACACTTGAGGTTTTTATTTAACGAACATACGATATGTTTACGAACATTGTTTACAAGTCCTATAAAAAAAGTATTATTACTTTAGTTCAAACTTTCAGAAAAACGTATTATTGTACTATATGACTAATTGATTGAGTAGGTGGAAACCGGGGTTACTTGGCATACAGCTTTTATTTCCTGACACCGTAGAGCTACAGCGCTGCTTGCTAGTGGTGAGATTATGTGAAGGTCAGTCAGTTTGGAAGCGTCACCAAGAAAGGACCCCAGTTTTCTGATGTTTGGGATTGTGTGGTATTCATCTTGTTTTGGATATCCCAGTGGGGCTATTGGCATAGGTAGGTATGTAGTCAGTTGGCATAGCTATGACAAGTCGCCCCACACCTATGCCGACTAACCCCTCCATCACTGTTCAATAAAAACCTAAACAAATTTCTTCAATGAATAAATAAAGGTATTAAAATAATGTTTAAATACGACTTATAAATAACCACGTAATGTTTTTAGCTATGAAGAAGTACAAGAGAAAAACCCACCGATTACCAATCGACCAACTGAGAGGGTGGCCGAAGCCGTTCACGCTCATAATGTTGAGGCCAAGAGCTTGACTCAAGTAGCTAGTCATGGGATTGTCACCACCACTGCAGCTAGGAACCAATTGGACCAAGAAACATACTTACTCTCTCCACAAACGAAGTAAGGAAATTCGCTTACAAGTGTACGGAAAAAATCACGTGGATATAGCTAAGTCGTAGGAAAAGGTCGTAAAGAATTTGAGTTAAGCGAGTATTTGAAATAAGTTTACTTTGGTCTCTCCACAAACGAAGTAAGAAAATTTGCTTAAAAATGTGCGTTTATACACTTATTCCAGAAATTGCACATCTTTTGTTAAATACGTAATATTTTACAAGGTTATTCTTCATAAACGTATCTTCACAATTAGTTGAAAACAATTATCCTAACTTTGTAGTAACAAAAATGGCTACGCCAGAAGAAGCATAGTGATGCTCAAAAATGCAATTTCTTGTGGAAATTGCTCTATAATTCCATAGTTCTTTTGACAAATGCTTGAAATTTTGACAGATGAATTTCGTATAATATATCTTTGTAACTACCCAAACAAAATTATTTGTATTTTGCAGCACATAAATGTCTACGATAGAAGGCATATTTTGACGCCTGAAAATGAAATTTCTCTAGAAATTGCTCTAGAAATTCGATATTTATTTCGATAGATGCTTAGGAGATTGATCTTAAATATTGTGTCTTTGAAAATCCTTAGAGAAATTTGCAGTAACAAAAATGACTGCGCTAGAAGGCATCATTTGATTTTGACAAACATTCATCTACTCCAGAAGTTGCTTTATAAATTCCCCGCTTCTTATGACAAATGCTTAAAGTTCTAAAAGTATTATCTTAAATATCGTTTTATCATAATGGGCTATAAAATAATCAAAACTTTGTAATACATAAATAACTGCGCTAAAAGACAATTATAGTTTATCTTCGAATTACTATATAAATTCCACAGTTCTTTCGATACCTTGAAAACCATTTCTTCATAATTGCCTGAAAAATGTATCCCAATCTCCAGTTACAAAAATGGCTTCGCCAGAAGCTTAATTTTGATGACCTAAAATGGAGTTACTCCAGAAAATGCCTAGTAAATTCTATATTTAAAATTTTGAAATATTAAATGTAAATAGCGTGTGAAAACCGTTATTAAAATATCTGCATGAAAAAGCTAATTTATATAATAAAAATGATTTTTTTCCAAAAATTGCTTTGTAAATTGCTTTAAATTTAGATAAATATACCTTTAACCTCTTCACGCCCAGGTTCGCCACATGTGGAACAAGCAAAAAATGAAAACAAAAACATTGTAGAAATTACTTCTTTAGCGCCATCTATGGAATATTTTTTCATATTTTTTTTGCATAAATGGGAAAGTTTGTGACACTGAAATCATATTTCGTAGAAACAGTTAACAACAACAAAGAAGTAATTTTTCATCAAACCTGAGATTAAATCAAAGCAGCATGGGCGCGAAGTGGTTAATGGCATGACTTTATAATTGACTCCAGAAAATCATCCAAAATTTATAGTAACAAATAGCTGCGCTCGAATACAATGGTTCAGTCCCAAAATTGCAGTTCTTCCAGAAACTGCTCTATAAAATTCCTCATTTCTTTTACAAGATGTTTAATATTTGGACAAGTTGATCTCAAATAAACTGTTTTTGAAATTACTATATTTATATAAATAAACAACAAACTTGGATACCCTAGAACACTATCTTTTTTAAATAAAAAACAAAATTTTTTAGACCTTAAAAAATATTTCAAGACTCGATCTTCTTTTTAACTTTTGAGTTTAACCCCTAAATTTTTACCACCCCCTTCGGTCAAAAATTGTTAATTTCGGTGAAGGCCGATCGCTTTGATTTTTTCTTCCCCGTCCTGCGCATCCCCACCAAATTTGACCACCGTACGTTGACCGGTTTCGGAGTAATTCGGGTTACCGTGGCGGAACGTAAAAATCACGTGGACATAGCCGAGTCGTAGGAATGTAAGAAGATGGCTGGACCTGATTAGCTTTCTTATTTTATTAACAGAAACACATCTTTATCTCTTAGAACACCTCAAACCACTAGCCTAGCTCGAGGCCCCAGTTTTAACAACATTGGTAACCTTTTAACTTTGCTCCAAACAGTACTGAACAGGCATAGATCTGAGCCACAGGACATCTACAATATGGACTGGGATTACAACCGTCAAAGTGATAGCACAGAGAGGGTTTAAGCCAATTGAACACATCATCCATCCGGAAAGAGGTACCTTTGTTACTTTGGCTACTCACGCCTCCGCTGGAGGATTTTTCCACGAGGCAAGTCCATTGATCATATTATGTGATCCAGACCAACTCGAACGGAGATACCAACAAGTCAGGTTGGATGGTCGAATTGTGAAGTGTTACCAACATTTTATCCATGTTACGTACTCGAAGGACCAGTACGTAACATGGTTTTTACTGATGTGTCTATTCGTGATTGATTTCACATAACAAAAAAATAACAAACTTTACAAACAAAATAACGCGATTACGTGTTGAGCGGATGTTTTTCACACTGGCTGTCGCGGCCTGTCTTGATAGTTCAACGCCTTTTGGGGGGTGCTTTAGGATAGCGGTCATATTGTGAGGCTGCAACATCCTCCCCCCCCCTAGAAATATATTTTAACATATTGCTTATTTTCGACGCTCCTAGAATCCTTCCTCTGAAAACTGCTACGCCCCTCGATCTGGTTGAGTTGCCTAAAGTCAGACTGGGCACTTTCACGATTTGAAATTTTAGGCTTCTCCTCCGGTTCACTCTTGGGTCTGCTATCACGATCCCGTTCGCGTTCCCATTCCGGCAACAGAATCGGAACCGGGACAATGGTCTGCGGCGGAATCGAAGCCGGATTTATGGAGCCGATGGATTCATCGCTTTTCAGTTTGCTGGACTTCTCGTTCAGCTTTTGCAGCTTTTTCGCGGCGTTCTGTTTCGATTCGAAAAACTTTTTCTCCTCCTCCTCCTTCCTAATGATGGGTCTGTGCGCTGTGCGCAGGTTCGTCGATTTCGGAGGACTTCGAGACCCCCCCTCTCTGATCGTTTTTGCCGTGACTTGCATTCGGAGCTAAGTTAGTAGTATCTGGTTGTGTAGTAATAGGTGGTGTGCCGTGTCCGTTGCTCGGAAACTTGCTACCATTACCTCTGTACATAAAAGGTGGCATGAAGCCGCGGTATTGTGCTGGCAGCGGCTGGCCGGCCGGGGCCGCAAGCTGCGGTGGAGCACCTAGGGGAGACGAGCTGACTTTCGCGGCGCCATCTGGTGGCCCTCTGGAACCCCCCAGTATCCAGGAGTCCTCGGTCTGCGGGCGCAAACTTGGACCTGGGCCGTACTGGACGTCTGTGCTAGAACGTACTGGAACGCCATCGCCAGCTGACAGGCTTGAGAATTCGTGCTGAAACTGTGGACTCTGATATGGAGGCGGGTGGGCACCTGTCTCGTTTCCTGTCATGACTGAACTCCATGACTTGTCGCCGGAGGCAGGAATGACAATGGCGGTATGTGGCTTGTTGGGAGGGGCAGCTTGGTGTGCAGTCAGCTGTGTCGTGTTGGTATTTGTACTCGTACCCGAACTGCTGGTATTGGTTGTTGTTGTTGAAGATGTTGTTTCTTGAACCATTAGACGGTACCAATAAAACTGCTATACCGCTTCCGCTGTGTTTTGACTTCAGAGATAGAAGGTTTGCTGGTGGTCGTGCACTGGGCACTTTACCCAGACTTTGCATGCCATGTTTTAGAGATGATGTATTTTTACTTTCTCCGTTACGAAGTACGAGAAAGTATTGTGATCGTGATTTTTTTTTCAAAAATTTTTTTTACGGAAATATCCGTTTTGGGGTCCCTAGATGCCATTTCAACAATTTCTGGAAATTTTTTTTTTGTGTCTCTGTGTGTGTGTGTGTGTGTGTGTGTGTCTGTGTGTGTGTGTGTGTGTGTGTGTCTGTGCGCGCTGTATCTCAAAAACTAATAGACCAATTGATATAAAACGTTGAACATAAGTTTTATCTGATAATCCGAAGAACTGAAAAGCTTTTGGTAAAATTTCGTACACCGGAAGTGGGTGTTTACCTTAACTGTTTTTTGTTTTTTGCCAATATTTTCTTAAATATGAAAAATATCACAAAAACGTTTAGAAAAATATTGAAGACAATAAAGAAATGCGATTATTTTGTTTGAAAACATTTTTCATAAAATCGTTGTTATTCGAGAAAAAAAATTATTTTTATTTTTTCATTTTTGGTATACAATTATGAAACGCTAATAGTTACAGCAAATTTATGTTAATAATAATTGTAGAGAATGCCAAAATGAACAATTTATGAAGAATAAGTTTTTTTCGAAATCTCTTTAGTTTTTGAGTAAACTGTGTTTTTGAATTTGAAGTACATTTTTCGATCTTTCATAATTTTGACGTTTTAAACGTCAGTTTTATCCGAGTCTACGAAACGTTCGATGCACACTTAAAATATGATTTAAATTGAAAATAAACCATGGGAGCGTAAATATAAATGATACCATCAAGTCGGAGAAAGTAACATGATGGCCACATCACCATTTTTTAATTCAAAGTACAGTTTCTTTAAACTGGCACTTTTGTTGAATTCATCTGGGAAGTCTGGGTCAAAATTGGCATATTCTTGTTATTCATACTCTTTAATGAAAGGTTCTACTATTTGTAAATAGTCAGGGATGCCTATATTATTTTCCAAGTCGGTTTTGATTGCATTTAATTTGTTGTAAATGTAAGCAAATTTCCTACCCAACACACGAAGAGCTTTTTCCGTTTCCTTAGACATCATTATGGTTTAAGGGTGGATTAATTGAATACACGAAAGGCATTATTGGAGAGGCCTACCTCTATGCAGCTGGGCTGGTGGACGCAGTGTTTATTCCGTGTTCTGACACGGCGAAATTTCGATTGCGTGAATTTGGACTCGTTAATCACTGGGATACGGCGATGATGTTTTCGTCTCGGTGTGGATCACTGTGATGTCACGTTACGTTTTCCGATCACTGGGATACGGCGATGATGAAGCGTGGCTCACTAGGACTCCACGTGTTTTGAGTACGGTTTAATTTCAAAAACTCTTGAAAATCCGGCTCGACGGACCAAATTAAGAATGTTACGTACTCGAAGGACCAGTGGAAATTAATCGACAATAATATTGAATGATTTTACTGATGTGTCTATTCGTGATTGATTTCACATAACAAAAAAATAACAAACTTTACAAACAAAATAACGCGATTACGTGTTGAGCGGATGTTTTTCACACTGGCTGTCGCGGCCTGTCTCGATACTGCAACCTCTTTTGGGGGTGTTTTAGGATAGCCGTCATATTGTGAGGCCGCAACAATCCACTTTACTAGATGTTTGAGCGCGATCTGTGTTGCTTCTCCTTATGACTCGCATTTATCCATTAAGGCCCTCGATGCTTTCAAAGAAAATGGGCTTACTGACCTATCATATCCTCCACACTGCAGCCATAAATTGCAACTATTGAAAAGAACCGTATTTGGACCACTAAAAAATACGACAACACGGCTTGTCACGCTTGGATGACCAGTCATCCAGACAAAACTTTAGCCATCAACAGCCTTTCAATCAGCTATGATTTCGCCCAACATTACACCTGTATTTCAAGTGAGTGGGATCTGTCCATTCAACCCGAACATATATTTCCGTCAACGATCGCTCTGCTCCAGAGGCTACACAAACTTCCGATGAATCAGAGCTAATGAACCCGCTCCAACGACAAATGACCTTCCAGGCATAGGCGACAACTCCTATCTTCCCGATACATCACCCCGCAGAAAATTAGCCCTTTTCCCAAAGCCGGGCCATAACAGCAATCCAACTGTGGCCGAAAAAACAAGGTTTACTGCTATTCTAACTAACACTCATCAAAGATAGATTCGTGGTTGAAAGGGCCAACACGAAGAAAAAACCATGTACAGGCATGGTCAAGGTTGACACGTCTAAGGAGGAAAAACTTCTTAGAAAACGTCGCTTTGAATTTTCTTCTACGGATTCTGATGTCCACGTGTCGGACATTAGCTATGCCGAAAGTAATGGCAGCTTAGCCTTCTTTAGAACCACTTTATGGCGAAGAACTTTACTTTCGCCCTCAGCCCCCGGCCAAGACGAGGGAGAACCCTGGAGAACCCCAAAAAGATGACAGCAGGTCACATCGAACAAGCACAATATCTTCCATAATATAAATACCCTCCTGATCACCCTAAATACCATGTAAACGACTTTGTTTTGGTTAGTGATGGGCCGATTCGGATGAAAATAATCGGCGACTCCGATTATTGAAATAATCGGTGACTCCGATTATTAAAATAATCGTCGAGTGGCGATTATTTTTAATCCGATTCGAAATCGTATTCCGATTCGGATTCGTATTCCGATTTGTATTCGTATTCCGATTCGGATTCGTATGCCGATTCGTATTCGTATTTCGATTCGGATTCGTATTCCGATTCGAATTCGTATTCCGATTCGGAATCGAATTCGGATTCGGATTCGTTTTCCGATTCGGATTAATATTCGGATTCGGATTTGCTGGACATATCAACAGTTCGGCACTTCAAGGACAGTATAATAACATGCTTAGCATTCGAGGCGAGACTAGTAAACACTTAAAGTAGCTTTAGAATGTCTAAACGTGTGGATAACTCATCCCTTGTTAATATTGGTGTCGATCTTCCGTAAATCGCCATTTGGAGATTATCAGTCAAATTATTCAACCAATCATTCAATGATTTCATTAATTTAACACTTTATAAATTTAATTTTAATATATCCCTATCGGCTCTGGGAAAAACTTCGACGCAGTGTTTTTGCGGTACTACGGCGCATCGTGGTCCTTTGGATCTTGTTTTATTGCGTCCTATCGACAAACGGAGCGTTTCTGTTATTTCTGAAGATTTAAGTAATTACAATTCGAACAAATATATCTCTACTGTTAGAAATAGGATAGGAAAATTGTTTTTACTTTTTCCGTTATTAAGTACGAGATTTAAATATCGAAAATGACCGGTAGGGGCACAATTTTCAAGGGAGGGCCTTTTTTGTTTTCTCTGACTCTCCTATTATTTTTTCCGACTTCGATTATTTTTTCCAATTCCGATTATTTTTTTTATTTTTCCGTTTATAAAAGATACTCCGATTACGATTATCATCCGATTATTTCCGTCATCCGAATCCAAATATTCCGATTATTAAAATCATCTGATTATCCCATCACTAGTTTTGGTGAAGTACCACGCCCGCCAGTACCCTGGGAAGATTGCCGAAACCGATTTCAACGAGATTTGCATGTCCACCATGGTAAAAAAAGGGAAAAACTGGAGATGGCCAGACGCGGATGAATTAATTTGGTGCAAAAATTGAATTTTCGTTATTGGAAGAAAAACAAGTGCAAATTACAATATGCCCAGATGATAAAAAGTGTTATAAGCCGTGCTTTGGGGTATTTAAAGAGTGATTTCAAGGAAAAAATGGACCACCATAAGTTACAAGGATGCACGTTTCTTAAAATGCAATGGCTCAAATCTTCTATAAAATTGCCTTGACAGTCTGCAAAACCTCGACAAAAACCGAAACGATGAAAAATTAGTGTCGAAGAATTAAGTGACCGCAGTCAGCATCGAAAAGGATCTACGGGAGTAAGTACCAACCAAGGAGCTGACCTATGCTGACCTATGCAGCTGGCATGAGTCAGCGCCCTGATGAAAAGACTTCTTCTTGGTTGGTTTTGTCCATGTATGATATGACCAAAATACCCTGTTTTCCGTTTTTTGATGGAGTTGAGTAATACCCTCTCTTTCTTGATTGTTCTTACAGCTTCCTGGTTGGTGGTGTGCGTGGTCCAAGCAATCTTGAGGCGATCTAACGACTTGTTCATTGCTTTAAATCCGTTAATGGTTTTCATTGCTAATTACCATCAATATCCACAAAAAAATGTGCCCTTATTTTTTTAAAACATTATTTTATTTGTGAGCACCTGTTGCTCAAACCGCTATAAGTCGTACTTGGGGGATTCGCCTAGATCAGTGATGGCGAACCTATGACACGCGCGTTGGTGGTGACAAGCGTGTATCGAGCTCATTTTTGGTGACACGCATCTTCAAAGATAAAAAAATGGTGATGTGGCCATCATGTTACTTTCTCCGACTTGATGGCATCATAGCCATTTATATTTACGTTTTCATGGTTTATTTTCAATGGAAATCATATTTTAAATGTACATCGAGCGTTGTGTAAACTCGGATGAAACTGACGTTTAAAACGTCAAAATTATGAAACGGAAAAATTATATTTCAAATTCAAAAACTCAGTCTACTCAAAAGACTAAAGAGATTTCGAAAAAAACTTATTCTTTATAAGTTGTTCATTTTAGCATTCTCTACAATTATTATTAACATAAATTTGCTGTAACTATTAGCGTTTTATAATTATAAACCAAAAATTAAAAAAATAATAATACATTTTTTTCTCGAAAAAAAATGTTTTTATAAAAAATGTTTTTAAGCAAAAGATGTTAATTTCTTTGTTGTCTTCAATGTTTGTTTAAATGTTTTTGTGATATTTTTCATATTTAAAAAAATATTGGCAAAAAACAAAAAACAGTTGAGGTAAACACCCACTTCCGGTGTACGAAATTTTACCAAAAGCTTTTTAGTTCTTCAGATTATCAAATAAGACGAATGTTCAAAGTTTCATATCAATTGCTCTATTAGTTTTTGAGATACAGTGCACACAGACACACACACACACACAGACACAATTTTTTTTTTCATTGTTGAAATGGCATCTAGGGACCCCAAAACAGATATTTCCGTAAAAAAAATTTTTGGAAAAAAATCACGATCACAATACTTTCTCGTACTTCGTAACGGAGAAAATAAAAATGATGATGTGGCCATCATGTTACTTTCTCAGACTTGATGGTATCATTTATACCAACGATTTCATGGTTTATTGTCAATTTAAATCATATTTTAAATGTACATCGGGCGTTTTGTAGACTCGGATGAAACTGACGTTTAAAACGTCAAAATTATGAAAGATGGAAAAAATATACTTCAAATTCAAAAACTCAGTTTACTCAAAAACTAAAGCGATTTTGAAAAAACGTATTGTTTATAAGTTGTTCATTTTGGCATTCTCTAAATTATTATTAACATAAATTTGCTCTTACTATTTTTTTCATAATTATAAACCAAAAATGAAAAAAAAACTAATAATTTTTTCTCTCGAATTACAATGATTTTATGAAAAATATTTTCAAACAAAGATGTTCATTTCTTTGTTGTCTTCAATATTTGTTTAAATGTTTTTGTGATATTTTTGATGCTTAAAAAATATTGAAAAAAAACAAAAAACAGTAAAGGTAAACACCCACTTCCGGTGTAAGAAATTTTAACAAAAGCTCTTCAGTTCTTCGGATTAACAAATAAGACTTATGTTCAAAGTTTCATATCAGCTGCTCGATTAGTTTTTGAGATACAGCGCGCACAGCACACACACAGACACAAAAAAAATCCAGAAATAGGATTTTAATAAGTCTTAGAGATATAGATTGACCACTATCTATCATTTATGGTTAAAACTATAAAACAATTGTTCCTAGAATATTTTATATGATTTATTTGTATAAAGTGTTGCATACAGACGCAAGTAACAAACGCCAAAATTTGAATTGTCTGGTAGGAAATGCCAACCTTTACGAGCATTCCCTTATTTTAATCAAATGATGTGTATAATTTGATCAAAAAAATAATCCTCATCGTCATGCTTATTAATGTAACAACTCAAACACGTTAATCGATTAGAAATGCGTACTCACATTAATACTCGATGTATCCTCAATGTCCACGTGTAAAATGATCCCAAATCCACTAGAAAACAGCGTAAAAAACGAACGAAACGCCGAAAAGACCGACAGTCACCGCTGCAAATGTAAATACTACATCATAAGGTGGCCCGTTAGACAAGGACGGAGGGTTTTTATTCCCCGCAGGGGTTCGAAAACGAAATGGGGTAGAGGGAGATATTTCGGGGCGCAGAAAGAGACGGGGAGTCCAGGGGCGTCCCGAACAGGCGCCGCCGCTCAATCGCAGTCGAAAACAAACACCGGCACGCTCGCCACTTGTAAAATTCCAATTAATTATTAACACCGCGCGCTAATTATCCAAATAAAAAAAAACGAGGTTGAGCTTTTCACTGCGAAAGCACGTTTCGGAGGAACGCGGAGCACTCACGTTGTTGGCTAGGCGATGCCCGCACGGTTTTAATAGCGTAAGCCCCCTATTCGGCGGCGCGTGGAGACGCTAATTCAAGAGGGGGCTAAAGAGAAATACTCCGTTCCCGGGCGCACCCTCGCTTTGTATTGATTTTACCCAAGTTAGCCCCCCTTCCTTGTAATGAAAAATGAAAATCACCCCATTTCCTCCCTGATAAAAAAAATACTTGTTCCATCTGTTCCATATTAATATTTAAAAACAAAATTTTTACGATTCATTGTAAATAAACAACAATATTATTGATTTCGAAATTGAAATTGAATTCCAAGAAATTCGAGTAAACACGATTTATACAAAAGACGTGTGTACATTTGCAAATATATCCAGCTTATTGCTCTAATTCCAAAACTAATTAGAAAAAAAAAAACCATTTTAAAGACGTTAACTAAAAGCATGAAATCATGATTCAATAACTGAATTACAATAAAGTAAACAATTGTTATTAATACTAAACAATTGTTATTAATACTAAACAGCAAATACAATAAACGCAGGAATACATAAAAGAATTGAACGCAATGAATCAAGAGGGCTAAACGCTAAGATGAAGAAGATTAACTTTGGAACATACGGTATAAACCAAGAGTTTTTAAATATATCAATTGCGTAAATTGAATTAGAACGCTTTTAAGATTAGGATCAAGATAGGGTGAATGTTTATAAATATTTTAACACATTGGCTGCCAACAAGTTTTTTTTTGTAAAATGCCAAAAAAGTTTTCTTTGTTTTTTAGTTTTATTTTATAAAATGAGTAAGAATATCCTTATTTAATTCATTTTGATGCATTTTTTAGACGAAATTACGGGTTTTTTATGTGTTAGTCACAGGTGACTGACAAAGCTCCAATAGCAAAAAATTATGCGTTTCGCCCCGTCAAGCAATGTGTCAGTCACTTGTCTTACTCTCACAAACATTTTCTCTAACAAATTCATAGGCCAATCAAACTCGTGACTGACAGCGCTAAATAGTAAGTTTAAAGTAGGCATCCACTGTCAGTCACCGGTGACTGACGCGGCTCCATTGAAATACATCAGTGACAAAGCGGTCAACGTGTTAACCAAATTCAGTGAACAAAAAATAAAAGAAATAAAACAATGTTTTTATTTTTGCAAAAAAATGAAAACTTGATTTGTGTTCTACTGGTTGAATTCTGTGATACGAGCCACCCACCAGATGTTTGAATTTATCCCCAAGCTAGAAATTATGATTTGGGGTTAAATTTCTGAATATGAAAAGAGAGTGTGAGGGTCGAAAATAACCAAAAACTGTATTTTCATCTCTCTTTTATGAATGAAAGAAACCAAACAAAGAGAGAAATGTAAAGATTTGTTTCTGCGATCATTTTTTTTTTATAGAAACCTTGACTTCTGTTCTAATGGTTGAATTCTGAGATACAGCCCACCCACTACCTTCCACCTACCATCCTTCAATTCCTGAATAAGGCCTACTCATTCCCCTCTGTTTTTATTTATTCTCAAGCTACAAATTATTCCTTGAGGTTAAATGTAATTTCTGTGTTTGATAAGAGAGTGTGAGAGTTGTCGACTCCGTTTTTCGTTTAAACGTATACACTTTTACCGTATATTTGTAACGAATGAAACATGTTTAGCTTAATAAATAAACGTTTACAACACGTATAGCCGAATAAACGTTTACAGCACGTTTAGCCGAATAAACGCTTACAACACGTTTAGCTTAATAAACGCTTACGACACGTAAACTACTAACAATTTCCGATATTTTTATACTCCATTTGGGCGTCCAAAAGCAGCGGCGGCTCGTGGATGTTCGGCGGTGAGGCAACGGAAGAAAATTTGACCGAAAAAGCAACAGAATATTTGCTTCCTCGATTAGAGTAAGTATTGCAGCACGAGCGGCATCTTTGTCTTTGCCTCACCAACGGACATCCACGAGCCGCCGCTGTCCAAAAGTCATATCTCGGATTCTCAACATTTTTACACTTCCGGTTTAAACGGCGACCACCTGGTCTATAGTGGGTTGGACCCTCCAAACTTTGGATCCCGACGTTTCGGACGGTTTCTGAGAAACTATTTATTTAGGAAGGTGTACCAAATAATAGTTATTATTTTCTTTTCGCTACCGTAAATGTAATAATAATAATAAAAAGATTAGAAAATGTTGTAAAATACGGGTTGTGATATAAACAAACGAACTTAAAAACAGATATTTGCTGGGTGGGCTTTACGTTTCTATATGAAACGATTTTCGTCGACACGTTCAAACGAGGAAAACACCTTTAAACGCAAATATCCGTTTAAACGTCACCACTTTAGGTTAGGTTAGGTTGGGTTAGGTTAGGTTAGGTTGGGTTAGGTTAGGTTAGGTTAGGTTAGGTTAGGTTAGGTTGGGTTAGGTTAGGTTAGGTCAGGTCAGGTCAGGTCAGGTCAGGTTAGGTTAGGTTAGGTTGGGTTGGGTTGGGTTGGGTTGGTTTAGGTTGAGTTAGGTTAGGTTAGGTTAGGTTAGGTTAGGTTAGGTTAGGTTAGGTTAGGTTAGATTAGGAGTCAGGTTTCGAGGACAAGCATCGAAACGGGTAATCCCATGGAGGAGAAAGCCGAAAAAACGCTACTATGGATAGAATCTCAGGAAAATGTAAAAGGACTACCCTTCAGGGGTAACACCAATAGACCTTAAAGTGGAAGAGAGAACAAAGAATTTTAGGAAAGAAAAGAAAGAAAAAGAGAAAATCAAATCATCAAAAGGAAATAGGCAAGAAGTGGCAAGAGCGATGGAATAAGGAAACAGGAAAGGCGAAATGGACCAAGCTGCTGATAAAGGATATCGGCATGGAACAGCAGGGAACATGGACAAATAAATTACCACCTGACACAGATGATAAGCGGGCACGGAGACTTTAAGAGCTACGTCAAGAAAATGGAAATAAAAAGAGAGGATACATGTAGAACATGCGAATAAAGGGAAGACGCAGAACATACCTTCTTCGAGTGTAAGAGATGGAGGAAGAAGAAAAGAGAAACGGAAGAAAACATAGGACAAGAAATAAACAGCATAATAGAAACAATGATAAGGAACGAAAAAAATTGGACAAACATTGAACAGTACATAAGGGAAGTACTGAAGGAGAAAGGAAACGATAAAGATGAGGTATAAGGACTCACCAAACGAGAAGACAAAAAGACAAAGACGGAATAAAAAACACTGAAGAAGACGAAAGTGATACCGGTGATAGGTGGGTGAAAGGATGGGGAGGTTTTAGTGGGTAGACTCATGGCGCGGAAGTCCCACAGAGCCCTGAATTGAAGGGTCGTGCATAAAAGCATTTTCTCCTCCATAAACAAAAAAAAAACAAAAAAAGGTTAGGTTGGGTTAGGTTAAGTTAGGTCAGGTTAGGTTAGGTTAGGTTGGTTAGGTTGGGTTAGGTGAGGTGAGGTTGGGTTAGGTTAGGATAGGTTAAACGCGAATATCTGTTTAAACGTTTAAAAACCGCTTGCTAGCTGACAACACGTTTATCCGTGTACACGTGTATTAACGAGGCCTAGTTAAAAATAACCAAAAACTGTATTTTTAACCCTCTGTTATGAACGAAAGAAATCAAACAAAGAGAGAAATGTAAAGTTTTTGTTTTTGCGTTGAAATATTTTTTTAAATAAAAACCTTGACTTCTGTTCAACTGGTTGAATTCTGGGATACGGCCCACCCACCTTCCACCTACCTTCCTTCAATTCTTGAATAAGGCCTACTCACTCCCCTCTGTTTTAATTCATCATCAAGCTAGAAATTATGGTTTGAGGTTAAATGTAATTTCTGTAGTTGGCAAGAGAAAATTACCAAAAACAGTATTTTCAAAGAGATGTAAATGTGAAGTTTTTTTTTCTACAATAAAATATCTTTAATAGAAACCTTGACTTGTGTTCTACTGGGTGGATTGGGGCATGGGTAGGTGTTAAGTAGGCCTAGTTCAAGGATTGAAGGGAGGTGGGTGGGCCTTAGCCTAAAATAGAAACAGTTGAAAGAAATTAATAAATTAGAGAAAACATGTACGCTGTGCGTTTTTGTTGTAAAATATTTTTTTAATTAAAATTATGGCTTTTGTTTTACTGGTAAACTTATGGGATAGAGCCCACCCTCCAATATTCAGTCAAATTTTCACATCAAATCCTGTGTTTCATTATTTCGATTCAACAAAATTTGACTCAAAATATAATTTTTAACTTGGCCATTATTAAAAAAAAAAATGGTGTTGTGGCCATCACGTTACTTTCTCCGACTTGATGGTATCATAGCTATTTATATTTAAGTTTTCATGGTTTATTTTCAATTTAAATCATATTTTAAATGTACGATCGAGCGTTTTGTAAACTCGGATGAAACTGACGTTTGAAAATTTTTAATTTGCTGTAACTATTATCGTTTTATAATTATAAACCAAAAATTAAAAAAAAAAAAAAAAAATTTCTCGAAAAAAAAAAGATTTTATGAAAAATATTTTCTTTGTTGTCTTCAAAGTTTGTTTAAATGTTTTTGTAATATTTTTAATATTTAAGAAAATATTGGCAAAAAACAAAAAACAGTTAAGGTAAACGCCCACTTCCAGTGTACGAAATTTTATCAAAAGCTTTTCAGTTCTTCAGATTATCAAATAAGACAGATGTTCAAAGTTTCATATCAATTGCTCTATTAGTTTTTGAGATACAGCGCGCACAGACACACACACACACACAAACACACACACACACACACACACACACACACACACACACACACACACACACACACACACACACACACACACACACAGACACAATTTTTTTTTTCCAGAAATTGTTGAAATGGCGCCTAGAGACCCCAAAACGGATATTTCCGTAAAAAAAAATTTGAAAAAAACACGATTACAATACTTTCTGGTACTTCGTAACCGAGAAAGTAAAAAAAAAACCATTAAAACAAGGGTATGCAAAGAAATGGACAAATCATAAAAAGAATTAAATGTTTTTGTTCTAAAATGATTTCTTCATTGAAACTGTTGCTTTTGTTTTGGTGGTGAAATTATGGGATAGGACCCACCCACCCCCCTTGAATCAAATTTTTGCATCAAATCCTGTGTTTCATTACATTTATTCAACAAAATTTTTGAATAATCAGCTGTGGCGGCTCGTGGAACATGTTGATGGTGGAGCCACTTATACAATATACCCACTATACCTTGCTGAGTTTGAAACTACATTTAGTACCATGGCTCCAGGCTCTATACAACGAGCCGCCCCTGCTCTCGACAGCAAAATATACTATTTTTGATAATTCAAATATGTTGAAAAAAATTATTTTTATTAGCTGAAAAATACTGTTTTCGACAGCTGAAACATACCATTGTTGACACTCGAAAAATACTATTTTTGACAAAAAAAAAACTATTTTTGACAGCTGAAAAATATTAATTTTCAACAGCTGAGGAATACCATTTTTGTCAGCTAAAACATACCATTCCTGACACACGAAAAATACTATTTTTGACAAAAAAATACTATTTTTGACAGTCAAAAATACTACTTTTGACAGCAAAATATACCACTTTTAACAACGAAATATACCACTTTTAACAGCTAAAAAATACTACTTTTGACAGCTGAAAATAAAATTTTTGGCAATTCAAAAATGTCGAAAAAAACTATTTTTATTAGCTGAAAAATACCATTATTGACACTCAAAAAATACTATTTATGGCAAAAAAATACAATTTTTGACAGCTGAAAAATATTAATTTTCAACAGCTGAGGAATACCATTTTTGTCAGCTAAAACATTCTATTCCTGACACATAAAAAATACTATTTTTGACAAAAAAATACTATTTTTGACAGTAAAAATACTACGTTCGACAGCAAAATATACTACTTTTTACAGCGAAATATACCACTTTTACGAGCTAAAAAATACTACTTTTGACAGCTGAAAAATACAATTTTTGACAATTCAAAAATGTCGAAAAAAACTATTTTTATTAGCTGAAAAATATTGTTTTTGACAGCTGAAACGTACCATTGTTAACACTCGAAAAATACTATTATGACAAAAAAATACTATTTTTGACAGCTGAAAAATATTAATTTTCAACAGCTGAGGAATACCATTTTGGTCAGCTAAAACATACCATTCCTGACACATGAAAAATACTTTTTTTGACAAAAAAATACTATTTTTGACAGTAAAAAATACTACTTTCAACAGCAAAATATACTACTTTTAACAGCGAAATATACCACTGTTAACAGCTAAAAAATTCTACTTTTGATAGCTGAAAAATACAATTTTTAACAATTCAAAAATGTCGAAAAAAAAATTTTATTAGCTAAAAAATACTGTTTTTGACAGCTGAAACATACCATTGTTGACACTAGAAAAATACTATTTTTGACAAAAAAAATACTATTTTTGACAGCTGAAAAATATTAATTTTCAACAGCTGAGGAATACCATTTTTGTCAGCTAAAACATACCATTCATGACACATGAAAAATACTATTTTTGACAGTCAAAAGTACTACTTTTGACAGCAAAATATACTTATTTTAATAGCGAAATATACCACTTTTAACACCTAAAAAATACCACTTTTGACAGCTGAAAAATACAATTTTTGACAATTCAAAAATGTCGAAAAAAACTATTTTTATTAGCTGAAAAATACTGCTTTTGGCAGCTGAAACAGTACATTTGGTAGCTGAAGAATACCATTTTCTACAACTGTAAAATTCAACAGCCGAAAAATACCATTCCCGACAGCTGAAACATACCTTTATTGACAGATAAAAAATACAATTTTTGACAACAAAAAAAAAACAATTTTTGACAGCAAAATATACAGGTTTTGATGGACAGCTGAAAAATGCATTTTTGACAGTTAAAAACCCTCAAAAAATGCTGCTTTTGATAGCTAAAAAATACCATTTATATAGGTGGGAAATGCCATTTTTGGCAGCTGAAAAATATATTTGACAGCTGAAAAATTACATTTTTGACAGTTGAATAATACAATTCATAATAGCTGAAAAATACTATTCTTGATAAAAGCAACATACTATTATTGACAACTATATCATACCATTATTGTCAGCTAAAAAATACGATTTTTGATAACAAAAAATATAATTTTTGACAGCTGTAAAACGCCATCATTTTTGAAAAATTTTGACAACTGAACAATATCATTTTTAACAGTTGAATAATACTCTTAACAGTTGAAAAACACCATTTTTAACAACTAGAAATACCATTCTTGACAACTGCAACAAACTATTATTGACAACTTTAACAAACCATTATTGTTAGCCAAAAAATACAATTTTTGACAACACAAAAAATACAAGTTTTGACAGCTAAAAATTGCCATTTTTGACAGTTAAAAAATGTCAAAAAATGCTGCTTTTGATAGCTAAAAAATAACATTTTTATTGGTTGAAAATCGCATTTTTGACAGCTGAAAATATCATTTTTGACGATTTAAATTTTTTTTTAAAGTTGAATAATACACTTCTAAACAGCTGACAACTACCATTTTGAACAGCTGAAAAATACCATTGTCGACAACTGCAACAAACCATTATTGATAACTGTAACATTGCCTGCTAAAAAATACATTTTTTGTCTACAGAAAGTCAATTTTTGACAGCTGAAAAATGCCATTTTTGACAATTAAAAAAAAATGTCGCAAAATGCTGTTTTTGGTAGCTGAAAAATGAAATTTTAATAGGTGAGAAATACCTTTCTTGACATAAAAAAAAACATTTTTGGCAACTGAAAAATATCATTGTTGACATTTGAATAATACACTTTTTAACAACTGAAAAATACCATTCTTGACAATTGCAGTAAAATATTATTGACAACTGTAACAAACCATTATTATCAGTTACAAATACAATTTTTGACTACAAAAACTCTATTTTAGACAGCTGAAAAATGCCATTTTTGACAAATAAAAAATGTCGAAAAATACTTTTTTGGCAGCTGAAAAATACCATTTTATAGGTGAGAAATACCTTTTCTGTGTGTGTGTGTGTATGTCTGTCTGTGTGCGCTGTATCTCAAAAACTAATAGAGCAATTGATATGGAACTTTCAACATACGTCTTATTTGATAATACGAAGAACTGAAAAGCTTTTGGTAAAATTTCGTACACCGGAAATGGGTGTTTACCTTAACTGTTTTTTGTTTTTTGCCAATATTTTCTTAAATATGAAAAATATCACAAAAACATTGAATGAAACATTGAAGACAACAAATAAATGAACATCTTTTGCTTGAAAACATTTTTCATAAAATCATTTTTATTCGAGAAAAAAAATTATAATTTTTTTTAAATTTTTGGTTTATAATTATAAAACGATAATAGTTACAGCAAATTTATGTTAATAATAATTGTATAGAATGCTAAAATGAACAACTTATAAAGAATCAGTTTTCTTCAAAATCCCTTTAGTTTTTGAGTAAACTGAGTTTTTGAATTTAAAGTATAATTTTTCCATCTTTCATAATTTTGACGTTTTAAACGTCAGTTTCATCCGAGTTTACACAACGCCCGATGTACATTTAAAATATGATTTAAATTGAAAATAAACCATAAAGCGTAAATATAAATGATACCATCAAGTCGGAGAAAGTAACATGATGGCCACATCACCATTTTTTCGAATATCTCTGGAATTAGTCAGAATATTTAAAATTTCTTTTTAATAAATTATTCAGCATTAAAATGCGCGAGATTAGTGAGATAGCAATCAATGCTAATGCATCGAATTTGTAACACCCTGTATAAGTTTGATGTAACTATAATTTCAAAATTATTAACTAAAAAAGTTTTTCTCGAAAATCAAAGAGTTTATAAAATACATTTATCAACAAAATATGTAATAACTAACTATTGTACCATAAAATTGGAGAAAGTAATTTGATGGCCACATTATTATCTCTGGATCCGCCTTCAATTATACGTTATGCTATGTGTTATTTTCATCTACATTAGTAATCGAAAATCGCTTACGCTTGGCACCTTCGTCGAATGTACTACATTTCCCTTTACAATTCAATTCGAAGGGCATAAAAACGGATTCAGACCACTTCATCTAATGAAAAGCGTTATCTTCAATTGCCGCTGGGTTTGTTTATGTAACCAACCTGTTGAATTCCTTTATGGGTTTTATTAATGCTACAAGTTTATCGACTCTCTACTGAAATGACTATAATTATTGCCCTTCATTAATATTAAATATTAAAATAATTATTTAGTGTATTTTATTTCAATTAATCACACACGCATTACCCAAGATGGAAAGATATCGTCTTTGAAAAATAGCCTTCGGTAACAGAATTAATAACCGTAGTAATGTAATTTTGAATTTAGGAAAACCTTAAATTTTGAAAAATATAAATGAATTAGTCGACTGGATGAAATCTATTTTTATCAATACCGCCCCGCTGGCCCGAAGGGATTCATGCCGGGGGAACGAATTTTGCGAGGGAGAGCGAAATCGGCGTCCCCCATATATTGATTTAATATTAACCAACCCCAAAACGTGCACATTTTCGGGGAACAATACGCCCACGATCGCTCCAGGAAACATCAACATGCTCGCGTTATATTTATAAAAGCACGAATTAAACAAACATCAAATAATGATAATGCTGATAATGTTCCACTCTCCCATCGTTATCTTACCTTTAACTCGTATACAGTATATTTATAGAAATACATTTTAAATTATTTACTCTTGAATCTACTGAATGATCAATATATGGGGTGTGTAAAAAATGGCGGATAATCTACACGTGACGATATTCTTCCAGAAATTCTATGAAGCATATCTTAATCCTAAATTGTTGTACCATGCTTCCTGAGCCTTCACGAGGTCCTCAAAGTTTGAACTTCCAGTGGTTAAATATGCGTTGTTATTTGATATTCATTTACAGAAAACCCTGAAATTTCGGTAGTATGACTAGTTTGAAAATGATTTGTCAGTGTGTGCGGTCTTTCTATCTCAAACGTGTATTTTTAACACCTCTTAATTAGTTTAATTTCATGAAAAGTACATTCGGCAACGTAGACACCCGCTTGTGTCACTTTTGACACAACGAATTCATTCAAACTTGCTTGTTCCAATTTTGTGCGTTTCAGTGTTTTGGTATTTCTGTGTTATTTTCGCTTTGTTTGGTTACATAGAGTATCAACGTTTTACAAATAGAAGGAATCCTTCTACAAATATATTTCGAAGACTGAATCAACTGGCTACGTGAAACAGGTATGTTTGTCCCCAAAAATGAGAACAATGGTCGGCCATGGCAGAGGAGCACAATACAACTTGAGGAGCAAGTTCTTTCTATATGCAATGGAAGAAGATCCCTCCGTCAGTACCCGATAATTAGCTGTCACATTAGACCATTTCATCTTATGGTGGGCTTACAAGAAAATGCAATTTGCGCAAACTGATTTGTGCTACAAAACTGAGCAAATGAACTGAATGTATGTTGGTGTATATACGTTCAGTTTAGCTTGCACAGTTTGTCAACATCTCCAAAAGATTGTTGGTTCTGGTGCGGTTTGTGTTTAAAAAAGTGGTGATGTGGCCATCATGTTACTCTCTCCGATTTGATAGAATCATAGCTATTTATATTTATAATTTCATAACTTCAATTTAAATCATATTTTAAATGTACATCAAGCGTTTTGTAGAATCGAATGAAACTGACCTTCAAAATTATGAAAAATGAAAATGAAAAATTATACTTCAAATTCTAATAGTCAGTTTACTTGAACAGAAGGCGAGCGGGTGGGCCCTGTCCCACCCTCCAATTTATGAATGATGAACAAGTGTTTACAAACCGAAATTAATTAATAACACAAGAGTAAGAAAGACATTTAAAACTTTACATTTTTGTGATTCACTTATTTATTGGTTAAAATATCGGCGCGTGGGCGACAGATTGGATTGTACTATTGGGCCCACCAACCACCCACCGTATCAACTTTATTTTAACCTACAAATCCTGTTGGGCCAAAGGAACTTCTTTAGCAAATAATAATAATAATAATAATAATATTTATTTGCCCAACAGAATACAAATTCCAATTACAGGACAAAATAATCAATTAAATTAGTATAAAATAAACAATTTGTTCTAAAGTCTATATAATAATAATTTACGCTAGAGTAACGTAATAGCTAATGTATAATTAAACTAAAGTAAATGAGATTGCAAATGTGATATGCATAATATAATAAAAATAATCAAAGAAAAAGAAAGAGAGAGAAGTTAGATTTATGCAATATGTGGTGGTAATTTAAAGTGCTGTCTCACCAATTGTAAGATACTATTAATGTTATCATTATGAATATCACAGTGTTTGCTAATAACATTGTAATTGCCAGACATATCGTTGACTGGGGAATGTGAACCAATATTGGTATTTGAGGCGCTAATATAGAATGTATTATTTGAACGTGTATAGCTAAATGGTACATTAAACGAGAATTGGGAAAGCAAGAAAGCACAGTCCAATCTATTATTAACAATTTTGTGCAATGTCTTAATACTTGCAATTATGCGTCTTAGGTACAAGGATTCTTCGTCAATCATATTCAATAGATCCTGATAAGGGCAGCCTTGGGCAGGATAACTACCAGTTGTTACGTAGGACAGGTATTTTAAAAAACGTTTTTGTTTCCTTTCAACTATTTTTATATAGAGATTATAATGTGGTGTCCAAATTATCGACGCATACTCTAATTTAGATCGAATTAGAGAATAGTAAAGCAACTTAATACATTTGATGTTCTTAAAATCTCTTGTTTGACGAATTACGAAACCTGAACACTTACTGGCAGATTTTGTAATGTCTAGAATATGTTCTCTAAAACTTAAATAACTGTTGAAAGTAACCCCTAGATCTTTAAAAGTTTCGACTCGCTCAATGGCTGTACCATCAACACAGTATCTGAATATGATTGGTGATTTATTTTTGGTATAACTAACAATTTTGCATTTGCCTATATTTAATGTCAAACAGTTAAGTCTACACCACGTTGCGATCACATCCAACTGCTGTTGTAAAGATAAACTGTCGTCAACTGACTTGGTAACACAATAAATTTTTAGATCATCGGCGTATGCTAATGCTAATAATTGGAAAAGTTTAAAGTTTACATAACGCAATTTTGTTGTTTAAATCTAAGTGGAACGAGGGGCGGGTGGGTGTGCCCTGTTCCACCCTCCAATTTACAGATGATAAACCAGAGTTTACATGCCGAAATTGATTAATAACACAAGAGTAATAAAGACATTTAAGAGTTTACGTTTTTACCTACTGCCACTTCGTAATTGATGAATTACCGAACTGTTTTCACCAATCGTAAGCGACCCATTACGAATATATAGAGCATATATAAATGTTAAATGTTGGACATAAATGTGTAACAGGTACTATTACCACTTATGTACCTCGCTATGTTATATACTTATTAGCAAATTACAATTAACGTCTGCCGAGTCCCCTGCATTCGTCTGTTCGTCTTTAAAAATTAAAAGTGACAGTGACATTTAAACGTCAGATGCAACTTATTGGTTAAAAGAATAACCGACACAATAAACTCAACGCTATGCCTTATTGGTACTTCCATCGCAATGGTATCTTAGTAGATTAACACTTCAGAATGAGTACAACGATCCGTATCCCTAAATTTGTTCAATAAATGTATTGAACAATATATTATTCGACGGAAAATTGTTCGAACGGTAATTCGTTTGCTTAGTTGGTAGTCGTCCTACATTGCCATTACCGGCTAATTTAATACAAATTTAAACGTCAACCTGACAAGATGCAGTTTCAATATTTCTTTAGTTTAAGCGAATAAATGTAAGGTCGAAGGTAAAGCATAGTACATAACGCGAGTTGTAACGCAATTACGCGCTCGTGAAATTACGTTACTCGCCGCTACGCGGCTCGTACGCAATATCTTTCACTTGCGCGTAATTTGCTACTTACAACTCTAGTTATGTAATATACTATTGTGATTCACTTATTTATTGGTTAAAATATCGGCACGTGGGCAACAGATTGGATTGTATGATAGGGCCCACCCACCATCCACCGTATTAACTTTATTTTAAGCTACAAAACCTGTTGGGTCAAAGGAACTTCTTTGGCAAATAATTGGAAAAGTTGAAAGTTTACAAAACGCGATTTTGTTGTTTAAATCTAATTGGAACGAGTGGGTGGGCCCTATCCCACCCTCCAATTTACGGATGATGAACAAGAGTTTACATGCCGAAATTAATTACCAACACAAGAGTAAGAAAGATTTTTAAGACTTTACGTTTTTGTGATTCACACTTATTTATTGGTTGAAATATCGGCGCGTGGGCGACAGATTGGATTGTAGGATAGGGCCCACCCACCACCCACCGTATCAACTTTATTTTAACCTACAAATCCTGTTCGGTTAAATGAATTTCTTTGGCAAATAATTGCAAACGTTGAAAATTTACAAAACGCGATTTTGTTGTTTAAATCTAAGTGGAACGAGAGGCAGGTGGGTGGGTCCTGTTCCACCCTCCAATTTACGGATGATAAACTAGAGTTTACATGCCGAAATTATTTAATAACACAAGAGTAATAAAGACATTTAAGACTTTACGTTTTTGTAATTCACTTATTTATTGGTTGAAATATCGGCGCGTGGGCAACAGATTGGATTGTATGATAGGGCCCACCCACCACCCACTGTATCAACTTTATTTTAACGTACACATTCTGTTGGGTTAAAGGAGCTTCTTTGGCAAATAATTGGAAAAGTTGAAAATTTGCAAAACGCGATTTTGTTGTTTAAATCTAAGTGGAACGAGGGGAGGGCGGGTGGTCCCTATCCCACCCTCCAATTTACGGATGATAAACGAGAGTTTACATGACGAAATTGATTAATAACACAAGAGTAATAAAGACATTCAAGAGTTTACGTTTTTGTGATTCACTTATTTATTGGTTAAAATATCGGCGCGTGGGCGACAGATTGGATTGTATGATAGGACCCACCCACCACCCACCACCCACCGTATCAACTTTATTATAACCTACAAATCATGTTGGGTTAAAGGAACTTCTTTGGCAATTAATTGGAGAAGTTGAAAGTTTACAAAACGCGATTTTGTTGTTTAAATCTAAGTGGAACGAGAGGCGGGTGGGTGGGCCCTGTTCCACCCTACAATTTACGGATAACAAACAAGAGTTTACAAGCCGAAATTAATTAATAACACAAGAGTAAGAAAGACATTTAAAACTTTACGTTTTTGTGATTCACTTATTTATTGGTTGAAATATCAGTGCCTGGGCGACATATTGGATTGTATGATAGGGCCCACCCACAACCCACCATATCAACTTTATTTTAACCTACAAATCCTGTTAGGTTAAAGAAACTTCTTTGGCAAATAATAGGAAAAGTTCAAAATTTGCAAAACGCGATTTTGTTGCTTAAATCTAAGTGGAACGAGGGGCGGGTGGGTGTGCCCTGTTCCACCCTCCAATTTACGGATGATAAACTAGAGTTTACATGCCAAAATTAATTAATAACACAAGAGTGATAAAGACATTTAAGACTTTACGTTTTTGAGATCCACTTATTTATTGGTTGAAATATCGGCGCGTGGGCAACAGATTGGATTGTAGGATAGGGCCCACCCACCACCCACCGTATCAACTTTATTTTAACCTACAAATCCTGTTAGGTTAAAGAAACTTCTTTGGCAAATAATAGGAAAAGTTCAAAATTTGCAAAACGCGATTTTGTTGCTTAAATCTAAGTGGAACGAGGGGCGGGTGGGTGTGCCCTGTTCCACCCTCCAATTTACGGATGATAAACTAGAGTTTACATGCCAAAATTAATTAATAACACAAGAGTGATAAAGACATTTAAGACTTTACGTTTTTGAGATCCACTTATTTATTGGTTGAAATATCGGCGCGTGGGCAACAGATTGGATTGTAGGATAGGGCCCACCCACCACCCACCGTATCAACTTTATTTTAACCTACAAATCCTGTTAGGTTAAAGAAACTTCTTTGGCAAATAATAGGAAAAGTTCAAAATTTGCAAAACGCGATTTTGTTGCTTAAATCTAAGTGGAACGAGGGGCGGGTGGGTGTGCCCTGTTCCACCCTCCAATTTACGGATGATGAACTAGAGTTTACATGCCAAAATTAATTAATAACACAAGAGTGATAAAGACATTTAAGACTTTACGTTTTTGAGATCCACTTATTTATTGGTTGAAATATCGGCGCGTGGGCAACAGATTGGATTGTAGGATAGGGCCCACCCACCACCCACCGTATCAACTTTATTTTAACCTACAAATCCTGTTGGGTTAAAGGAACTTCTTTGACAAATAATTGGAAAAGTTGAAAGTTTACAAAACGCGATTTTGTTGTTTAAATCTAAGTGGAACGAGAGGCGAGTTTGTGTGTAATGTTTCACCCTCCTATTCACGGATGATAAACAAGAGTTTACATGCCGAAATTATTTAATAACACAAGAGTGATAAAGACATTTAAGACTTTACGTTTTTGTGATTCACTTATTTATTGGTTGTAATATCGGCGCGTGGGCGACCGATTAGATTGTATGATAGAGCCCACCCACTGTATCAACTTTATTTTAACGTACACATTCTGGTGGGTTAACCGAGCTTCTTTGGCAAATAATTGGAATGGTTAAAAGTTTCAAAACGCAATTTTTTGTTTAAATCTAAGTGAAACGAGGGGTGGGTGGGCCCTGTCCCACCCTCCAATTTACAGATGACAAACAAGAGTTTACATGCCGAAATTAATTAATAACACATTACGTGTTTGTGAGTCACTTATTTATTGTTTAAAATATCGGCGTGTGGGCGACAGATTGGATTGTAGGATAATGTCTTTCGGGAAGCAAGGTGGCGCTCTCATTCTACGTGCTCCAGGGCAAAATCTGTAGCTATGCCACTATTTGATGCTGTCGTGAAGAAACGAACACAAAATTCGTATTTTTGTGGAAGTTTACGTGGTTTTATAAAGCCGGGCCCACACAATGCTACGAACGTTTGCCTCAAATGTTTGCTTCCAAGTGATGAGTCAAACGTTGGACGAATGTCTTGACACATGCGTTTTCACACGATAGACAAACGTTGGATCCAAATGCAGTTGGTTCCAACGTTTGTCTGAAGGAGGTTTATCCCCTTATTAGTTCTCAGAGTCACCGCTTAAAATGATAAGATATGTTTTCTAACAATGCATAAGTAAGAACCATTTCAACAATAAAAATAGGCAGTAAAGCCAAGGTTTAGAAAATGGTTATTTAAAATAAAAACATAATAAAAAGCTGATGTACTTACCTATTATTTATATTTATAAGCACGTGAAATAAATATTAAAAAGACCGTTACTTATGATACACGGTTGTCATTCGTACAAATGTTTGTACATGTGTGGGAATGTATCCAATGCCACCAAGTATGCCAACCAATGACAGAGAAACCCCTTTGAAGCAGACTAAAAGACCGACAGCCGGCCGAACACCTTCCAACACGAACGTTTGGCGCTGGAAGCTGGCCACTCGTAGTTCGTGGATCTCGTTGGAAGGTGTTCGTAGCATCGTGTGGGCCCGGCTTAAGTCGATTGTAGTTGTTGGTTTACAAAAAAAAAAACACAATAAAGCTGGTTTCGAATCTGATGTGGCGCCCCTTAATGAGGCCTCTTAGGAGTTAAAATTTGAATCGACTTGTTCGCGCTTCGTAACAATCGTGTTAGCCTGCGTGCTTCGTTTGTTGATGACGTGTACCCGCGTGAGATGTATTTCACAATATTGCATCGAGTGCGCGTGTCTGGACGTAGCAGTACAATGCCAGTTGACGCCATTTTACGAAGCGCGCACGTCTTAATTTGCACCTTTTAATTAAAATCGTGCACAGTGCAAACGAAGTTTAGTTTTGTTCGTGAATTATGGGATAAATATGTAACCAATAATGCGGGGAACTAATATAGTGGTGTAGTTAGTGAAAATGTGCAAATTAGTAGCAGTTAGGTGTTAGGAGACGAGAAACAAACTACGCATTAAAGATGCAGAGGGCAAATGGAGGTTGGTGGAGTGTCCATTGTTTTCTTCCTTAATCGTTTATCATTTTCTCTTTAACTAAAATATTAAGGTATTAATTAATACTTTAATTATGGTTAATTTCTGCGGGATTTGCGATCGTGGTGTAACGCCTAATACCCCGTATATAAAATGTGGGGGTGGTTGTGCTAAACATATTCACAATAAATGTAGCGGTCTCAACGACTCTGAAATTGCACAGCTTATCACACTAAAAGCGAAATGGACTTGCCCTAAATGCTTAACTTCATTACCTCCTACTTCATCATCTCAAAATTTACCCCTTACTATTGAATCAATTAATCACATACTTACTCGGCAGTTTGAGCTGTTTAAAGATGAAATTAAATCATTCATTTCGTCTCGCTTCGACAATATCGAGTCGCGTATCCTGCAGCTGGAGAATAAACAATCTAATTTGGAAACAGTTCTGAGTCAAGTTCAATCATCTCCTAGCGGATATGTAGAGGATACTATTTCGGAGTTGGAAGAACGGCGCATCAGGGCCTCTAATGCCATTATATATAATCTCAATGAATCCTCCTCAACGGTTGTTGAAGATAGAGTTAATCATGACACAATTCTAGTAAATAATATTCTCCAGTCTCGCAACATCTGCATTGCTCCTGTGAAAACTATACGTTTGGGGAAAAAAGTGTCTGGACTTAAACCTAGACCGCTTAAAATAATTTTTGAGAATAAGGAACAAGCTAATAATGTATTACGCAGTAATGCGTCTGCGCCGAATAAAACATTTACTTTCCTGCCTGATCGAACAAAAAAGCAGATGGATTATTATAACTCACTGAAGGATGAATTAACTAGAAGAAGATCAAATGGTGAACTAAATTTGCGCATTGCTTACAGAAATGGTACTCCATACCTGTCTATTAATAATCGTAATTCTCCTAGTGCATCTTCTTCAAATAACTCAAAAAACTAAAAATCTATTATCAAAATTGTGGCGGGTTACGTACCAAAATTAAAGATTTTTTACTTGCTGTTAATGTGAATGATTTTGATATTATTATAATCGTGGAAACATGGCTCTATGGCAATATTTTGAACAGTCAGCTTCAACTACATAATTACTCCCTCTTCAGGTCTGACAGAAGTATTGATGGCAGCGTTAGAGGTGGGGGGATACTCATTGCAATTAAGGCTCATCTAAACTCATCACTTATTTTGAGCGACAATTTATTGGAACACATATTCGTTTTAATTAAAATTAATAATTGTTCCTATATTGTAGGAGGCGTTTACATCCCACCGAGTTCCCATTATGATAAATACCATGATCATTGTGTATGTATTGAAAGTTTGGTTGAAAAATATAATTGTCATAATATTGCAATTTTTGGTGATTTCAATCTACCGAGTATTAATTGGGATAACATGATCAACAGCCAAGGTCTACCTGATGCAAAATCATCTGCTATTACTAACTGTTACAACTTTTTAAATGCATCACAAATTAACGTTATTTCAAATTCACGGGGCACGTTTCTCGACCTATGCTTCAGCTCACTAGCCAATATATCCATTTACAAATCCCTCGATCCCCTGCTACCGACGTCCGTACATCATTATGCGTACTTTGCGAAGCTCTCAATTGAGTTTAACCACAACGTTGTGACATGTGAAAAACAATTTCTTTATAATTTTGCTGATTTCAACCTGATTAACTCTTACCTCAATTCTATCAACTGGGATTTCCTGACTTCGACTGATGACTTCGATGTCGCGATTAGTGAATTCTACGATATCATTTATACCGCTATTGATACATTTGTTCCTTATAAATATACGCAGCATTACACGAATAGTTACCCTAGATGGATGTCCAAACATTTGATTTCACTAATTAAGAAAAAGAAAGAAGCGCATGCATCCTATAAACGTTCTGGTCGGGTTGAGGACTACCATTTATTTTCGCAACTTAGGAAGGATTGCAAGAGCTTATCTGAATCCTGCTACAACAAGTATCTCAATGATGTGCAATCATCTATTAAATCGAACCCGCGTTATTTCTGGAAATATGCCAAAGAGTTAAAAAAGGAAGCTGGTTATCCGAATGAAATGATTTATAATGATATCTCCGCTGATAATGGTCTTGATATAGTTAATTTATTCTCGGAATACTTTAGGACTGTCTACACCACTTCATCTAATTCATCCCATCAACCTTATTCTGGTTCCTCTGAGGTTCATGATGTTAAACTAGTTTTAAATATTCAAGATGTGTTTAGTGCCATTTCTAACTTAAAACCATCGCATACATACGGTCCTGATCAATTATCTAGTTATTTCCTGCAAAATTGCATTTACTCCTTGTGTCGTCCTATTTATATCATGTTTGCTAGATCATTGAATCAAGGCGTAGTACCGGAGTTATGGAAAAATAGCTTCATTGTCCCGTTACATAAATCTGGCTCGAGAGCGGACGTGAAAACTACAGGGGCGTATGTATACAATCCACGATACCTAAAATGTTGGATAAAATGGTTGCAGATCTGTTGGCTTGGTGTACTAAGTCTATTATTTCTCCCAACCAGCATGGGTTTATTGCTGGTAGGTCCACTCTATCTAACCTTCTGGAATATAAGGAATTCGTCTCGAATGCTTTGGATAGTCGGTATCAGATAGACACTATCTACACTGACTTTACCAAGGCGTTTGATAGAATTGACATTATTCTTTTGCAGGATAAGTTGAGTTCGTTGGGTTTACGTGTCGAAGTTTTGTTATGGATATCCTCCTTTCTCAATAACAGGGTACAGTTTGTTAAGATCGGTAACTTTACATCTAATGCAATTACAGTTACTTCGGGGGTACCCCAGGGGTCTCATTGCGGCCCAATCCTCTTCCTATTATTTATCAACGATTTACTTGAATCAATTGTAAACTGTAACTCTTCATTGTATGCCGATGACTTAAAGATCTTTAAAGTCATCCATACACCTGAAGACTGTGCTGAGGTTCAGGCTGACCTGGATCGTATAAATATGTGGTGTGTCAGAAATCGTTTGTCTCTGAATGTCACAAAATGTTTTTCAATGTCTACATATCGTTGTAATAATCCAATCATGCATACTTACACTATCAACTCAGTTAGCATAAAACAGGTTACCACTATGAAAGACTTGGGCATTACTTTCGATACCAGATTCACTTTCAACAACCATATTGCTAATATTACTAATAATGCATTAAAAATGTGGGGGTATGTGTGGTCCATAAGTAAAGACATGAATGCTGCAAGTTTGAAAGTTTTATATTGCTCTCTTGTTAGATCAATTTTAGAATATAACTCACCCATTTGGACTCCATTTACTACCACCAATATTATGCGACTTGAACTTGTCCAAAAGAAATACCTAAGAAGCATGGAGTTCAAACTAGGTCGTCATCATATTCGAGGTGATTACCAGGCAATATTGGACGTCCTAAGCATGAAGACACTGGCGGATCGTCGCATTGACGCGGACTTATGCTTACTACACCGTTTGGTTCACGGAAAGATCGACTCCCCAAATATTTTAAATATGTTTTTGTTTCATACTCCTAATAGAAGGACTCGATCAACTACTCTTTTCTACCAAAACACCCACAATACTGTATCTGGTCACAACAATTCGATTTCTCGGCTAACTACACTTGGAAATGAATTTAATTGCCATGACTGGTTTGAATTTGACAATTCATTTAATCGTTTTAAAAGAAACTTGAAATTTAGATAATGAAATTTGTATTTATTTTTGGTATTCTTTACTTTCACGATTTTAATATTATATAACTTAAGCATTGTATAACTTTTATGTCAATTTTGATCTCTACCATTTATATGTTGTTTCTTTGTAATGGATGTACTCATTAAGTTGAAATGTTTCACATACTTTATTTTGTTATTATATATTTTGTATTTTATGTATACAAAGGTGGTTACCGTAAATAAACTTTATTATTATTATTATTATTATTATTATTTATATGATTATGCTTTTTATACTGTTAGCCCTCAAGTCCACATTTTAGCAGACTTAATTAAGACAGAATTAAGCATATCAAGAACACTGCCTAATTTTTTAACCAATATTTATACTTATGTGCGTATTATCATTACTAATGAGGTGAATTAAAATACTTTATCTACGACCACTACTGTAAATGCCCATTATCGTACAATGCGCGTACTGCGTAAATACACCAAAACACCCACGTATGTTAGAGCCCGCTTGTAAATTAAAGGTACGTGTGTGTTTGCCATAACATACTAGTGAGTTTCGTTTACGAACTTTTGATTGGTTGAGAGTTGCGCGTTTGTTCGTTTTTATTAAATATAGTAGTCCGCGATTGTTAAACGTCACATCACGCACCCCGAAGCTGTCACTTCGCTATTCCGCACATTCTCATTCAAATGCAATGATATCCAGAAGTAAGTACCAAATAATGAGGTATGTAACCATTGTTAATGAAACTCTTTTCAATTCTTGCAAGATAAATAATGTCCAGTAACAGCAACAACGAAAATGATTAAATAAGCGGCCAACAAGTTTCTCCCTGCTACGTCTCGCGATACAAAAATGTTTAAGGAACATTTATGGACTGGAGAATCAAATATAAATTAAGGTGAGAGTGGTCGTAGATAAAGTATACTACATAACGCGAGTTGTAAAGCAATTACGCGCTCGTGAAATTGCGTTACTCGCCGCTACGCGGCTCGTACGCAATTTTTTCACTTGCGCGTAATTTGCTATTTACAACTCTTGTTACGTAATATACTATTAAATACATAATAAAAGAAAAGCACAGACACACAATTTAAAACAATTTCCTTACATGGCACACATGTTATTTTAAAAGTGTATTAAAACAATTAAAAAAACAGCATAATTAAGGCTTACGGTAATATCAATTACAGAATGACTAGATAAAAAATATAATAAAAATTGAAAACATTAATACGGAATACAAAAATAAAACATATATAAATTAAATATGCAAATTTATTCACAATGCCTAATGCAATTTTCATTTTTGGATTGTTACTACTTTTTTTTCACCTCACCATTCCAATATGAGTTTACACCATTAAAATAGGGCTAAAATAAGATTTTTTCCCGTTAGAATCATCAAATTTGGTTGAAAAGTCACCGAGTTATGTGCGAAAAACCTCAAAATTCGCTTTTTTTCAAACACCCATAACTTTGTGCCAAATCGTTGTAGGAACTTCGTTCTTTGAGTACAGCATAGGGAATTGATCACATTTTAATGTCTTTATAGTGGATCGAGTGGACAACATTTTTCCTACTACTTAGACATCGTTAAAGTTGGACATGGTTTCCAGAAAAAACTTTTTTTCACAGGGGTGCTAGAGGGGGCGGAAAGAGTTACGTTTAGTTTCGCATGCATGACTTTACAGAAGACACAAAGTTTTTTGCCCTCAAAGATTCATCAAAATCGATTGAAAATACACCGAGTTATGGCGGTTTGAAAATGGTCGAAATTTCACGTATTTAAAGTGTTTAATTTTGTTTCCTTCAGTATATTTATTTTATTCTTATTTATATTCTCATGTATTTTAATGTGTTTACTTTTTACTGATTTTGTAAATTATTGATACTTTATTTTATTTTTAAATATCTACCCCTGTACGTATGTAATAATTGGCACTAGCATGAATAAAACTATACTACACTATACTATACTATTGCCAATTCAAAAAATCCCCAGAAAGCCATGTTGGGAATTATAAACTCAATATTTACGTTAGAAAATCGCGATTCGTATTATTTTTAAACTTTCAACTTCTCCAAGGAATTACTAAAGAAAATTTTTAATTGGACAAAGTTTTGCTTGTTGAAATAAAGTTGATGCGAAGGGTGGTGGGTGGGCTCTATCCTACAATCCAATCAGTTGACCATAACACAGTTTGCTGCAAATAAATTAATTTACAGAGACTAATTAAAAAATAACCTTTCCACGTTTTCGCTATTGTTCTGCACCTGTGCAACCTTCGTTGATGTTTTACTGGTTAAATTGTTAGGATAGTGCCCACCCACCACCCGTAAATTTAACCTTAACTTAAGCTACAAAACCATGTTCGTGTAATGAAATTTCTTTGTAAATTCATTGGTGATGTTAGAGGTTTAATAACAGCCGAAATGGGGTTTTTAACTGAAGTAAAAGTTAATCTGGGGGGTGGTCCCTTTCCCACAATCCAATCAGTGAACAGAGCACAGTGTTGCTGCAAATAAATGCAAATAAAATAATTTACAGAAACAAATTAATAAATAATATAAGAAGGAAACGTCAATATTTTCGTAAACCTGAAGAAATCTATGTCACAGAGAAAATACACTGGAGGAAAAAAATGAAACACTTGAAATTCGTGAAATTTCGACCATTTTCAAACCGCTATAACTCGGCGTATTTTTAATCGATTTTGATGAATCTTTAAGGGCGAAAAACTTTGAAGTGTCTTCTTTAAAGTCATGCATGCGAACTTAAGCGTAACCCCTTCCGCCCCCTCTAGCACCCCTATGAAAAAAACATGTTTTTTCAGGAGACCATTTTCAACTTTGACGATGTCTATGGAGTTGGAAAAAATTTGTCGACACGATCCACCATAAAGGCATTAAAATCTGATCAATTCCCTATGCTGGAATCGAAGAACGAAGTTCCTACGACCATTTGGCACCAAGTTATGGCTGTTTGAAAAAAGTGCGTTTTGAGGTTTTTCGCACATAACTCAGCGACTTTTCAACCAAATTTGATGATTCTTTCAGGAGAAAATCTCTTTTTGGCCCTAGTTTAAGGGGGTAAACTCAGATTGGAATGATCCCTTTTCTAACCCTTAAGCCCCCGAACAAAAAAAAATCGTTTTTGGTGCAAAACAGTCCAACTTTGGCAACTTGTATCGAGTTGGAAAAAATGTGTCGACTTTAATGCCTTTATGGTGGATTGAGTCGACAAAATTTTTGGAACTCCGTGGACATCGTCAAAGTTGGACATGGTTTCCAGAAAAAACTTTTTTTCTAGGTTCGCTAGAGTGGGCGGAAGGGGTTACGCTTAATTTAGCGTGCTTGACTGTAAAGAAGACACTTCAAAGTTTTTCGCCCTCAAAGATTCATCAAAATCGATTGAAAATACGCCGAGTTATGGCGGTTTAAAAATGGTCGAAATTTCACGAATTTAAAGTGTTTTTTTTTCCTTCAGTATATTAACTGAAGAGCTAAATTCTGCCCAATTCCAAAAACGTCTAATTTAAGATCTCGTGAAGACTTCTGTCTCACAACCCTAATGAGTAATACCCTGAAGGTGTTTCTAAACAATATGAAAACAGAATATACAAAAAATGTGAAATGAAGAAGAGCGATGTACAATCGGGTTTCGTAACAGCTTTGAAATTTGACATTCGCAATTGGACCTCCAAAAAGATGCTCCATAGACTATCAAAAAAGAATTCGACAAGATACGACACGATGAACTTTTAAACGAAAATGAGGGCTCGACGGAAAGGACATATGTATCATCCATGACCTTTACTGGTACTGTAACCCGTCCCAAAAATTAAACGAGAGGAAACAAAAGAACTGAGAATAAAAAGAGTTGACAGCCAAGGTTGTACCTTATCTCCCATGCTTTTCAACGCGAACTCAAAAACACCCTGAAGATGTAGAAATAAATGGGCGTAAAGATGAATGGCCGATGGATAAATAATATACGCTTCACAGACGATTCCTGTATCCTCTCTAAAAACGAAAAATACATGCTGGACACAGTTGCACTGGAAATAGTGCTGGAATTCGCAAGAGAAAAACCATTAACAAGCATACAAATTTTGACACTATGGTGCATTTATCAAAAAACGCACTGTATAAAATTTAACAAATGTGTTAGTGAGCTAGAAATTTGGATTTATAACTATATCTAATCTGTGGGGACGCCGATTTTAAAAGATGGATAATCTATGTTTTTATATTTAGGTTCCAGCTCTTAAATTATAAATTGACCAATCCTTGAGTTGTCTGGATATTTGGATTTATCTTCTAAATATGACTTCAACTGTTTGATGGGGACTCCTTTCTTCAATCTGGAGGCAAATATCAATTTGCATCTTACGTATGTACTACAGGTAGACGAAATGACTAGTATGTACATACTTGTAGAGTATTATCTGCCGTTAAAATTGGTGATTTAATTTCGATTCAATTGTAAACTTCGCGTACATTTTCTGCGGGTATTGCCGCTTGCGAGGATCCGTTAAATTATTGGCCTTCACCACCTGTTGGCGACTTTTATAAGTTTTATTCGCAGCCATAGCGTAGTCTAAAACCAATTTTTGCGTGGATTCTGCAGAATGTTTGGGAGAATCGATTAGAGGTTTATTTATAATTTTTTTCTGTACGTTTAATTCTCTGGTTAATTTGTCAAGAAATGGTAATTGATATCACTGTTAAATCAGTAACGTGAAATTGCATTAAATTAGAGACTTCTGAAACCGCTGTTCTGAACCTGTTTTCAGCAAAGTAAAATAAGCGGTTCCTAGTTACTTAATAAAATTATTATGTTTCACTAGTGGCTCTCTCTAGTAGAAAACTACACCAATTATGGCTAACTTCATATGGTTCACCGGATGAACTTCCATTCCATGATGACTTCACATTCCAGACAGATTACCAACCATTTTTGCTTGGGAAATTTTAACCTGGAACTCATTTCTGATAATCTTTGTTTCACATCGGTGCCTAGTACAACTTGTTCAAGTACTCTTAAATTCAATTGTCTCCGGAGATTTGTTATCGCGTTCCCTTGTGTCCTCCGTATACTTTCTCACTCTGCGGCGCAAATTTTACCCCCACACGTCTTGAGTGTTCGGTAGAGTTATACAATCTACAAAATATCGTTTGCGATAAAACTTCCAAGCTTGAAAGTTGAATTTCCATATATTCTTCAAATCGACGACTTCAGCCATATCTCCAAAAATCCACTTTTCGACAAAATGATCAATCGTCACAATAAAAATACGTACGCGACGTCGACCGTCCAAGGCACATAACATCTTGAAGTTTATTATCGTGGAAGATTGTGATTAACGACTTCGTACGATTGCAAAAAACAAATCACAATTCATTTTAATGAAACGATTGATATTACAAAAGCAAAATAATAAATATAACACGAGGCAGCGATATGACGTTGACAACTTCAAATATGTGTAGTGTGATCAGTTGCAGTATCGCAGTATTGCTGTGAGGTGGCGCTGCGCTCGGCTTGACACGAAGAGCGAAAAATTTTAAAACGTATTTAACAGTTCTTAAATCATCCGAAATAGGATTTCGGTTATTTAAAATTACATCAGCGGGTGGAGACTATCCCACAATCCAACCATGAATATACATCGGGGTTTTTTACATATAAACTAATTTACCAAGATAACATAAATCAATGCACAAGAGCAGAATATAGAAATATGGAACTCGTCCATTGTTTCTAGAGTGAATGCTGGACGCTGCTATAATTATTATTTATAAATAAGCTCAAATTTACAACAAGTATGCGTTTGTAAAAAGTCAATGTCAACAATTTCGGAAATTTGAAACTTGTGCAAATCGAAATTTACATAACGCGATACCAAACCGAACTGATAAGTGATCCATAAGCAAATTCAAACGTCACGCAGATAATTCAAGGCAGTTCCGAAACCACCGTCAGTTTCCCCCACCTCGATCCTGAGCTTCGAATTGGCTCGCGGGAGCTTTCTTGTCTGCCAGATGCAGACGGAACACAGACTGAGTGCGGCCGCTTTTACTATTTTTGATAAAACGTTATACACAACTCCTTGCAAAAATATTAATAATTGGTGTCATGGATATAAAAATTAAAAGCCCGACTGTTAAGTACACCGAGGAGTTCATCGAAGCTGAATACAATTACCACATCACCAAAGTGATTAGGGATGGGAATAAATTTATCGTAAGTACCCTCTATTTCTACTAATATTAAAGAGTGATACAAGATTTGTTCGTAAGCATAAAATTGTGAAAATAAGGGAAACTTTTCATAGATTATTATGAAATTTGTGTATTATAAAAACGTCTCTCGTGATCAAACATGATATTTTTGGGTAATTAAATGTGTCTAAAAGTCATCTATGTGTTTATAATTCATTGGGTGTTGAGCCATGGAACATTCTAGAACTAAAAATCAATAGCTCGCTTCGTATAACAGAATCAACAGGTTGTGTTATATCTCCCCCATTCACGGTGGTAATATTATGCAAATCAAAATTACAGAATCATGGCCAATGCAACCATCCGAGCCTTTCGAGCAGGGTACCTGAAACAAAGGGCAATTATTTATTTTTTGGATCTTTAGGAAATACGCTGCGGGCAATAATTACTCTAAACTCTCATTCAAGGACATACACCGTATAGAGTTCCAAGGTGTAGATAATATACGAATTTGTATTGTCCACGATGAACGTTTCTTCATCAAACATGTTTTAGTAAGAAAAGGTGCATCTGGAAGGGGAATTATTGTGAATGAATATTTTCCTGCTAGGGTCTGTGATATTACCTCTCTCGTGATGAGATGTAATTAAGAAGTCAGGTGATGTGGGTTGTTATACATAATCTCACCTTGATGGAGGCAGATCTGTACTCAAAAGATGCTATTAAATTGGTTTCCCTAATGTAGTAAAAACCAGACCCATAGAAATGCCTGTTTATGAAATTTTTGTACTTAAGCAAATTGATAATTATTCTTCTGATAGTTCTGAACAGACTTGTATGTATCTGGAAGTACTATCAACTTTTAAATACCTCTGTACGCAGTCAGCCAAAAAATATTTTGAGAAATTTTCTATACAAAATTGTATAAAATAAAAAAAATATACTTATGGCGTTATTCTGAACAAAAATGTTAGCGGCAACACCGATGTTATTTGCTAACATCGATGGATGTTATGAATATACGATTCTGTACACAATGTCTGTCAACTAACATCGATGTATATTATGGTGTTATTCTGAACAAAAATGTTAGCGTTAACAGCGGTGTTATTTGCTAACATCGACAGATGTTATGAATATACTATTCTGTACACTGTCTGTCAACTAACATCGATGTAAATTAACATTTTCGATGTTAAACAACACTTGTCAAAACGGTCGACATTACGAGATTGTTAATGGTAATATTTTGAGGTTACTTCGTAGTTTCTGTTTTTCGTCAACAAAAAACTCAAATGAATAGTAGTATTCCAATATCTATGTGCATGCTTTATGAAACACTCATTTTCTTTCTAAAAATATCCTCAAAAACGTATCATGAATCATCTATTATAATATACATGAAGTTGGTCGCTCTGTAGACATTGCACTGTTGCCAATTTGTGTACATGGGGCTGTTCAGAATATAGTTTTTAACAGCGCTGTTCAATTTCACATAACATTGCAATGTTAATAACATCGACGTTAATAACATCGCTGTTAATAACAGTTGTTCAGAATAACACCATAACATTTTCGATGTTAAACAACACTTGTCAAAACGGTCAACGTTAGGAGATTGTTAATGGCGATATTCAAATTTTGAGGTTATTTTGTGGTTTGTGTTTTTCGTCATCAAAAAACTCAAATGGATAGTAATATTCCAATATTCATATGCATGCTTTATGAAACATTCATTTTATTTCTAAAAATATCCTCAAAAACGTATTATTAATCATCTATTATAATATACACGAAGTTGGTCGCACTATAGACGTTGCACTGTTGCCAATTTGTGTACATCGGGTTGTTCAGAATACAGTTTTTAACAGCGCTGTTGAATTTCACATAACATTGCAATGTTAATAACATCGGTGTTAATAACATCGCTATTAATAACACTTGTTCAGAATAACAACATAATTTACAATTTTCTTACTAAAATATTCTGCATTTTTTATTATTAAGCATGTATTTTCGGTTTTTTTGGTCTAAATTTTTGATCATTTGGCCAAAATATTCTTTATTTTGACCTAAATTTTTGATTTTGTTGTTAAAATTTTCGACGTTTTTGGACCGCATTTTTTATTTTTCCCGCCGTATTTATAATTTGTAGATTTTTGACCTGCATTTTCAATTTTTTTATCTTTTGCCCTAACTATTCTTTATTTTGACTTAAATTTTCGAATTAATTATTAAAAAAAAATATGTTTTGGCCCTCATTTTTGATTTTGCGGGCCGAATTTTTAATTCTAGTTCCAAGTTTTTAAATTGATTTTGGTTAATATCTATAACCTGAATTATTGATTTATATGCGAGATTTTTTTTTCCGGTATTTTCGAGTTTTGTTTGCTGTAATCTTTGATTTTTTAGTCTGCATTTATTATCTTTAGGCACGAATTTTCGATGTACTGTCTAGATTTTCGACTTTCTGACTAACATTACAGATTTTTCTTATTCTTTTAAATCTGTTGACCTAAATGTTTCTTTATTTTGGCCTAACTTTTCGATTTTATTGTTAAAATTTTCGATTTTTTGGTCCGCATTTTAAATTTTTCGTTTAGTCTGCATTTATTATCTTTAGGCCCGAGTTTTCGATGTGTTTGTCAAAATTTTCAACTTTTTGGCCAACATTGTAGATTTTTATTTTTTTATCTTCAACCCTAAAATTATTGTTTTTTATTTGTCAGAATTTTAGATTTTTGGTCTATTCTTTTATCCTAAAGTTTAGATTTTTTAACTTGGATTATTGATTTCATTTCGTGATTTTTTTTAATTTTTTGGCTATTATTTTCGAACTTCTTATTTTTGGCGGCAGAAAGTGGCTAATAATTTTGCTTCTACCTAAATTTTCGATTTTTTTGTCTGCGTTTTTATTTTTAGATCTCATGTCTCATATTTTAGATTTTTTGTTCCATTTTTTTATTTTTCTTTATTTTGACCAAAATATTCCCACGAAATTTTCGATTTTTTTGTTTGCAATTTTTATCTTTACGCCCGTTTTCGATGTTTTGTTAAATTTTCACCTTTTTAGGCCCTATTGTAGATTTTTACTTGTTGGCCTATATTTTGTATTTTCGATTATTTTGGTTACAATTTTTGGTCTTTTGGCGAAATTTTCTTTATTTCATTTAATTTTTACGTTCTTCCCTACTAATTTAATTTTAATTTATTTAATTTATATGTTTCTAAACATAACATTATAATTTAAGTTATTAATTAATCAATTATTATAATTTAAATCCCATTCCTGTAATTAATATATAAATTGTAAAAAAGGGGTTACCTGTTAATAAACGTTTATTTATTATTCTTATTTCAACTTAAATTTTCGATTTGTTTGTTAAGAAAAAACAATTTTTGGTCCATTACTTTAATTTTTAGGTACGAATTTTAGATCTTCGGTCTTCATTTTTATTTTTTTGTCCTATGATTTTCTTAACCTGAGTTATTGATTTTATTGTGCGATTTTTAAAATTTTGTTTGCTATTATTTTCGAATTGCTCGTCGGAACTTATTTTAAGCGAAAAAGAGTTATTTTTGGGGTTGAAAATGGCAAATTATTTTTCTTTCGCTTGTGTTTTCAATTTTTTTGTCTGCATTTTTATTTTTAGACCAGGTTTTTTTTATTTTTTGCCGATATTTTAGATTTGTTCCATTTTTTTTTATTTTTTGGCCAAATATTCGATTCGTTTGTTGAAATTTTGGATTTCTCGGTCTGCATTTTTAATTTTGAGACCTAAGTTTTTGTCCTTTTGTCCTAAATTTAGACAAAATCAAAATAAACATAAAAATGCAGACCAAAAAATCAAAAATTGCAACAAACAAAAGAAAATACCGGAAAAAAAACCTCGCATATAAATCAATAATTCTTTATTTTGGTTTGTTAACATTTTCGATATTTTCGATTTTTTGTTTTGTTTTTTGGCATAGGTTTGAATTTTCGATTTTAAGGTCAAAATTTTTGATTTTTTGTCCTGGGAGACAAGGTCATTTTGCAAAAACTCTAAATATGAAGTTGTCACCTTCAATTGTCATTTACTCGAAAAATGTCTTATGTAAGATAGCAATATTTTTATACTGCCAGTTCGACAATGAAAAGATGTCTCAAAATCAAGAACAAAAACAGGGGGTTGCCATTTAAAAACAAAATGGCGGATGTCATAACTCAAAAACAAATGACAATTGAAAATCGAATTTCATGCAAAAATGTGTATTTTAATAAAAGAAAATCGACCTGTTCGAGGATTTTTTCCTAAAATATTTTATTTCGGTTTTACTGAATATATTTCATACTTTATAACCGCAAAATGTTTCGTTACTTTACGTTTTTGAGGTCGCTGATTACGAATTCGATGTCAAAATTTTGAAAGTAAAAATGGAGGATCCAATATAGACTACCAAGAATGTCAAAATTCATCAAATTCACGCAAAATTTAATTTAAGAGTACTTTTGAGGTCGTTGATTATGAATTTGATATAAATATTTCGAAATTCAAAATTGCGGATTCAATATGGTGGAGCAAAAATGTCAAATTTCATCAGATTCACACAAAATTTTATTGAAGAGTATTTTTGAAGTCGCTGATTATGAATTTGATATAAATATTTCAAAATTCAAAATGGCGGATCCAAAATGGCGGACCAAAAATGTCAAATTTCATCAAATTCACACAAAATTTCATTGAAGAGTATTTTTGAAGTCGCTGATTATGAATTTGATAAAAATATTTCAAAATTCAAAATGGCGGATCCAATATGGCGGACCATAAATGTCAAATTTCATTAAATTCACACAAAATTTAATTGAATAGTATTTTTGAAATCGCTGATTATGAATTTGACAAAAATATTTCAAAATTCAAAATGGCGGATCCAATATGACTGGCCAAAAATGTAAAATTTCATCAAATTCACACAAAATTTAATTGAAGAGTATTTTTAAAGTCGCTGATTATGAATTTGATAAAAATAAAATTCAAAATGGCGGATCCAATATGGCGGATCAAAATTTCAAATTTCATCAAATTGACGCAAAGTTTCATTTAAGTGTGTGTTTAAAGTCGCTGATTATGAATTTGATATAAATATTTCAAAATTAAAATGGCGGATCCAATATGGTGGATCAAAATTTCATCAAATTCACGTAAAATTACATTTAAGTGTGTGTTTAAAGTAGCTGATTATAAATTTGATATAAATATTTTGAAATTCAAAATGGCGGATTCAATATGGCGGACCAAAAATGTCAAATTGTATCAAATTCACACAAAATTTAATTGAAGAGTATTTTTGAAGTCGCTGATTATGAATTTGATAAAAATATTTCAAAATTCAAAATGGCGGATCTAATATGGCGGAGCAAAATTTCAAATTTCATCAAATTCACGTAAAATTTCATTTAAGTGTGTGTTTAAAGTCGTTGATTATGAATTTGATATAAATATTTCAAAATTCAAAATAGTGGATCCAATATGGCGGATCAAAATTTCAAATTTCATCAAATTCACACAAAATTTCATTGAAGAGTATTTTTGAAGTCGCTGATTATGAATTTGATAAAAATATTTTAAAATTCAATATGGCGGATCAAAATTTCAAATTTTATCAAATTCACGCAAAGTTTCATTTAAGTGTGTGTTTAAAGTCGCTGATTATGAATTTGATACAAATATTTCAAAATTCAAAATGGCGGATCTAATATGGCGGAGCAAAATTTCAAATTTCATCAAATTCGCATAAAATTTTATTTAAGTGTGTGTTTAAAGTCGCTGATTATGAATTTGATATAAATATTTCAAAATTAAAATGCCGGATCCAATATGGTGGATCAAAATTTCATCAAATTCTCGTAAAATTACATTTAAGTGTGTGTTTAAAGTAGCTGATTATAAATTTGATATAAATATTTCGAAATTTAAAATGGCGGATTCAATATGGCGGACCAAAAATGTTAAATTGGGACACGGGAAACAAAAACATGTGACTGAAATGCACTCTAAGAATTAGATTAGTATGCATCAGTGATGATAATCGATCCATTCGATTATGAAAATAATCGATTATTAATCTTGAGAACTTATTTTTATCATTCGATTATTCATTCGAATGATCATTAGAATGATCGCTACTCGATTATCAATTCGAATGATCACTCGAATGAGCATTCGAATGATCATTCGAGTGATCGGTACTCGATTATTCATTTGAATGATTCGGTATCCGAATAAATTAGTCGAAACCTGCGAAAGCATTTTCATAATTTTAACGAACATTCGAATGATTATTCGAATATCATTATATCAATCCGTACTCGAATATGTATTATTCGAAACTTAACTTTTTATTGAACTATTTTAACGAATTTATACCAATATTGTTTACAGCTTTAAGGTTTTTGATGAAATGCAATAAATACAAACTGGAAGTAAATAAGGAAATTGTCTATATACTAAGAAGATAATAGTTAAAAGTGTAAATAATATGTACAATATGAAGCGACATATTACATTGGTCGCACTCAAATCATAATCAAAAGTATTCGACTCACAATAATTAGATCATTCGAACTATTATTCGAATAATTTTTCGAATGAATAATCGAGTACCGATCACTCGAACAATCATTCGAATGAATAATCGACTTTTTGATCATTCAGTCTTGTCTGAGATTAATTCATTTTTTTAAATCTAAGTCAATAGTCTCATGACGTAATAATATGCGACATACCTCATTTATCTCGCAGCCGACTCTGAAACAAAATTTTGTGGCTCACACGATACAATACTACAGAATAAACTTGGTCCGCCATGTTTGAGCCGCCCCTGATCTGCTCAGAAAAAATCCTTATCTCTCGAATCAACTAATATTGTTGCTTGCATTCAAACGACCTGCCACGTGTATTTAAATGGGTGTTAATAAAATAAAATTATAAATAGAAAAATAACTATGTATTCATTCTTATCTACTTATACTTTCGCCAAATATCTTAAGCACGTAGGAAATAACTGATAACACCGCAGGAATTCCGATAATTGCCGTGTAGTAATCGTTTGTTTACAAATGGAGATAACGCACTTAAGTTTGGTCTAGACGTAGGTTTGTAGATAATCACATATTTTAACGTGAACATTTTTTTAGTCAATTTGGTGATTTAAAAAATAGTTATTTATGCAAAAAGTGAGTAAAGTAATACTTTTTTTCGCGAGTAGGAAAGATTGCTGCGCGAGCCGAAGGCTCAAACAATTTTGCGTTAAAATAGAAATCCAATCAGAAATAAAGAGAAATTTTATATACAGGGTGTCCCACGAGGTAGTAGACAGTCGATATCTTGAAAACGGTTAGTAGTACGAAAATTAAATTTGGTGTCTTTAAATGGTTTAAAATGATGCCCCTTTCTGAATACATAGATTTTATTTCCGTTTCTCCATTTTCGGAAAAATGACATCAACTTCAGAATTTCAAATGGGACACCCTGTACATTTATGGATTTTTGGAAAGGTGATTGAAAGATAAATACATTATCCTTATCTCTCGAATCAGCTAATATTGTTGCTTGCATTCAAACGACCTGCCACGTGTATTTAAATGGGTGTGAATAAAATAAAATTATAAATAGAAAAATAACTATGTATTCATTCTTATCTCCGTATAGGATAAGGATAAGTACTAGTAATAACGCAAATTTCTTTTGTAGCATTCAATATCCGGCGTGGCACTAGCCAGGGAAGTAGTTGTTTCAATAAGTTATTTGTTTATAGTCTTAGTAAGACTTAATTTTGTTTGCAGAGTTACGAACAGGTTGAATATTTATATATTCAGGCTATATTTCGTTTTTTGAATTTATTTAATACATTATTTTATTTTATTTTTTTTTGTTTGGAGGGGCGTAGAGCCCTCTCTTTGAGTCGGGGATAAACCCTCTCAAAGAGAACACTTTTTGCTTTTGATTTCTCAAAAGATCGTCGAAATCGGTTTCATAGAAGCCGAGTTATGGTCATTTGAAAATTACCTAAATTTTTACAAATCTCAAGTGTTTCATTTTTTCCGTCAGTGTAATTTGTTTGTTTTTATTGGACGAATGGTGGTGAGTTAGGCCCACATTTTTTTTCCAACCCTACAGAGATCGTCAAAGTGAACCTTTTCTGACCTAAAATAAAGTTTTTTGTTAATGGAGTTCTAAGGTACAAAAAGGTGCCCAAAAGTTGCGAAGGGGTTTGAACAGTTCATAACTTTTTGTTTATTAATATTCTTTATTCATATTTTAATATAACATAATATAGATCATGGAAATTTATGTGCACTATGTGGCGTAAATCACATCCCTTAAATGCCGCCCATTTTCGGCTTCGCAAAGACGGGCTCTTTCTACGACATGCTCCATCACATGTGTCAATGTTGCCGGCTGTAGTGCCCTTATTGCGGCACGAATGTTTTCCTGTAACTCTTGGACAGTGCGGGGTTTATTCACGCTAACAATTTGCTTTAAGTACCCCCACAGAAAGAAGTCAGGAGCCGTTAAATCGGGCGAACGGGACGGCCAATTACATTCCGCTCTATTCGAAATTATTCGGTCCCCGAAAATGTTCCGTAAGATAGCCATTGTGGCTCTAGCTGTCTGGCAAGTTGCTCCATCTTGCTGGAACCACATCTCTGGTGTGTCCTCTACAGCAGGGCGTACAAAATTTTCAAGCATGGCCCGATATCGTTCTCCATTGACAGTCACTGCATTATCATTGTGATTTTCGAAGAAGTAAGGCCCGATAATGGTTTGCGAGGTTACACCGCACCAGACTGTGCACTTGAGTGGATGCAATTGACGTTGGTGAATAACCCTTGGATTTTCAGTACTCCATATCCTGCAATTTTGTTTATTCACGGCAAAGCCATTGAGGTGAAAGTGAGCCTCATCAGACATAATGAGATGGTGAACAAACGCGTTTTCTTCTCAAGCCAATTGTTGAAAACGAATTGCAAAATCAACACGTTGCTGATAATCTGCAGGTTTCAACTCCTGCACCAATTGAATTTTGTACGGGCTGAGGTTTAAACGTTGCAAAATACGCTGCAGGGACGACCGAGAAATACCCAGCTCGGCGGATCGTCTCCGTATCGACGTTCCTGGATCTTCTTCAACACTATCTCTGACACGCAATAGCTGAACGTGGTCTCCCTGCAAGTGGGAGATCACTTACAGAACCCTGTGCCAGAAAACGTTGGACCAATCGACGAATCATTGCTTCCGAGGGAGTATTTCGGGCGTGGGTTCAATTTGAAAAATGAAAGTTGACCTTCGTTTGACCTTGAAAATTAACGCTTAGATCAATTTCAAGGTCGCTAGCATATGACCCATATGAAAATATCGTCGATATGCTCTTTGCGTTAGAATTATTTAATGTTGATTTTCCAAGTAAAATGGCACAATTTTGGTTCGCTCTATAGTCGTGAATCTGTCCATATTGAATTTCCCAAGTCTTGACTATTATTCCTGAAAAAAAAAAGAATTATAAACAAAAAGTTATTAGAAGCTCAAACCCCTTCCACTTTTGGGACACCCTGTACAAAATGCGATATTCATGATTTCGCGCAAACGATGAATATTCGTGCATACCTCAAAGAGCATGCAAAGAAAATTTCATTCGTAAAAACGAAAACAATTTCGTCGAAAAACTTCGGACCACAAAATTCGCTTTTTTTCAAACACCCATAACTTTGTGCCAAATCGTCGTAGGAACTTCGTTATTAGAGTCAGTGTTGCCAGTAGTAATTTTTAATTTTCCCCAAATATTTCATTAAAAACCCCAAAATTACCCCTCGCATAAAATACCTATCCCAAAAAATACCCCATCGATTGAAGTTTTATTTAACCCCATTTTAGGGAAAACCCCCAATCTGGCAACACTGGGATTAGAGAAGGCGCGCTGATAAGTTTTCGGAATTTGCACAAACAAAAGTTTTATAACTCTGTTTTTCCGAAAATATGTAGGTAATACAAAACGGCCATTTAAAAAATTAGAAAATATTTAATCGTGCTGTGGTATCCTCCAAATAATTAAAATAATTCTTTATTTTTTCGAAAAGCCTCGCTAATTAACAACTTAAAATTGTTCGCATTTTTTTTCATAATTTCCCAAACAGTTCCAGTTATACAGGGTGATCAGTTTCATTCCTGGCCAAAGTATTAAAACTAAGTAACTAAATTGGCTGCAAAAATAATCTTTTGATTTAAAAATTTTCGAAAAAAAATCAAAAATCGTATTGAAATATTTAAAAATTTAGTAATTCCTCAAACACAAATCGCGCAGGCTGAATTTTCTAACTAAAGATCAAAGTACATTAGTTTTATCTTAAAACAACCACTATAATTAAATTAAAACCATTAAAACAAACAAAAAAATCAAATATAACCAAAAATTAATACAAAAACCAAGTACAAGCTAAAAATATCAAAAATTAGGTCTGAAAAATCTAAATTATAGGGTTAAAAAAAACAAAAAAAGCTCGAAAATATCGGCCAAAAATTCGCTCATAAAAATCAGCAATTAATTTAAATCTAAAGTAAAGACCAATAAAAAATTCGCTCATTAAAATTAATAATTAAGGTAACAGAACTAAAAACATTGGTAAAAAAAATTGAAAAAAGAAAAAATTTAAACGAAACATTCGAAAATTTTGGCTTAGATGCCAAAAACATCTAAAATATAGGCCAAAAAAATCAAAAACCCTGGTCTAAAAAATTAAAATGCAGACTAAAAATTGAAAATTCAAGCAAAAGAAAAATAATTTGCCATTTTCAGCCCCAAGTCTTTAAGTTGACGAAATTCTAAACTTAAAAATAATTTAAAAAATTCGCCCATAAAAACAATAATTCAGCGTAAAACATCTAAAATGAAGGGCAAAAAATCAAAAATTGGGTTTTAAAAACCCGAAAATACCGGCCAAAAGTTTGCACACAAAAATCAACAATTCAGGTTAAAAATCTAAAGTATAGACCAATCAAAAATTCGCTCGTTAAAATTAATTAATTAAGGTAAAAAGAAAAACTAAGAATATAGGCAAAAAATCTAATATTTAGACTCTCGGGAAAAATAGAAAATTCAGACCAGAAAAAAACGAAAATTTCAACTGAATATTAAAAAAAATTGGTTTATAGGCCAAAAACTCTAAAAATTGCACAGACCAAACATCTAAAATCAATCAAATATCCTGATGTAAAAAATAAAAAATGGAGACTAAAAAAATGAAAATTCAAGCAAAAGAAAAGTAATTTGCCATTTTCAGCCCCTAAAATAAGCCAAAATAAATTGCCGGAACTCTAAACTCGAAAGTAATTTAAAAAATTCGCCCATAGAAACAATAATTCAGGTTAAAAAAAATCTAAAATGAAGGGCAAACAATCAAAAACTTTGTACGAAAACTCGAAAATACCCTCGAAACAAAAAATAAATCGCCCATAAAAAATAAACAATTCATGTTAAAAATTTAGAGTGTAGACCAATCAAAAATTCGATCGTTCAAATTAATGAAAATGAAAAATGTAGCCAAAAAACAAAATTTTCAACAGACCATTAAAAAAAAATGGCCAAAAACTCTAAAAATTAGAACAAAGAAATCAAAAATGCAGACCAAACATCTAAAATATATGCAAAAAATACAATTCTTGGCCTAAAAGAAACATGCAGATTAAAAAATTCAAAAAATCAAGCAAAAGAAAAATAATTTGCCGTTTTCAGTCAAAAAAATAACTCTAGCTCAAAATAAATTGCCAACCAGAAACGTGAAAATGTTTAAAAAAGATAAACGACAAAAAATCAAAAACTCGAAAATACCGCGCATTAAAATGAATAATTCAGGTTGAAATATAGGGCAAAAAATAACAAATTCGGGCCAAAAAATCGAAAATTTTAACAAACAAATCGAAAATTTAAACCAAGATGAAGAAAAATGAGTTCAAAAGATCAGAAATTTATACCACAAAAAAAAGCAAAACTGCAGGTTAAAAATCAAATATAGGTTAAAAAAATCAAAATCCAGCCCTAATAAAAAATGCAAAAAAATATTTACGGGCGACGAGTGTTGCCTGTAATAATTTTTAATTTTCCCCAAATATTTAATAAAAATCCCCGAAAATTACACCAAATAATAAAATTTGAAAATAAAACGTAAATACAGTGAGGATTTATTGAACTTATGTACAAAATTAAAGTAATATAAATATAAGATTTATTATTCATCTTCTTCCGCAATATTTTCCATCATCTTCTTTTCGGCACACATATACATTTTTTAAATAAAAGTGCAGCATTTCATTGGGGGGTCACAAAATTACCAAAACGGCAATAATAGAATCCCTAGGACAACTTCCATAAATGATGTCACAGGGTTTCCTCATCGCTGAGGAAAATTACTGACTTCTTTATGGTTGTGCACTATTGGTAATGTAATAACATGTTTATTAATTTCCCCAGAAATACTCCTCGTATAAAATTCCCACCCCAAAAAATACCCCATTAATTGAAGTTCCCCAAAGTACACCCCAAAGTAATAATCCACCCCCATTTTGGGAAAAAAGACCCAATCTGGCAACACTGATGAGTCCTGCGCAGGTAAACACATTTCAATGTCCTTTTAGTGGATTAATTCGACACATTTTTTCCAATTTGGTACACGTTGCCAAAGTTGGACGTTTGCCCAAAAACGTGTTTTTTTTGTTCGGGGGTTGAAGGGTTCGAAAAGGGATCATTCCGACCTGAGTTTACCCCCTTAAAGTAGAGCCAAAATGGGATTTTTCCCGAAATAATCATCAAATTTGGTTGAAAATGTTGAGTTATGTGCGAAAAACCTCAAAATGCACTTTTTTTAAAAACACCCACAACTTAATGCCAAATCAACGTAGGAACTTCGTTCTTTGAGTCCTGCATAGGGAATTGATCAAATTTTTATGCCTTTATGGTGGATCGAGTTGAAAAAAAATTCCAACTCCGTAGACATCGTCAAAGTTGGACATGGTTTCCAGAGAAAACTTTTTTTTTCGCAGAGGCGCTAGAGAGGAGCGGGAAGGGGTTACGCTTAAGTTTGCATGCATGACTTTAAAGAAGACACTTCGAGGTTTTTCGCCCTCAAAGATTCATCAAAATCGATTGAAAATACGCCGAGTTATGGCGTTTTGAAAATGGTCGAAATTTCACGAATTTCAAGTGTTTCATTTTTTTTTCCAACAGTGTAGATATTTCTTGCAACGAGTTCATCCTAATACGAGCATCCGACCACTTTGGCTGAGGTTGTGGTGGGCTGGGTTTAGGGATTTTATTGTGACATTTTGTCTGTTTGCAAAACAAAATTTCAATATTTGAAAAGTGACGTTTGCGATGAAACTTCACAGCGTAATTTCATGCGACGAATATTCATGCGTTGAATTTTATTTGCGATGACCTTTCTTGCGATGAATTTTCCCCACAATGAATTTTCTTACGATCAATTTTCTGCGATGAACTTTCCGCGATGAATTTGCCGCACCTGCTCATTCAGCTCACCCTCGATTCTGGCTCAAAGCGCGGTAGAAATAGTTTTATTTGTTTACAAAATAACGAAAATGAAAACAATATTCTTGTGTCAATAAAACAAAACATATTAGGATTTTCTAGAAAAAAAAAAACTTCGCAAAAGCTGCATGTATGGAACGGGTGTGAAGTTAGCAATATATCCAGCATAAGATATCTCGAAGAAAAGAAAAGCAATTCGAAAAGAAAGTGAACTATACCATTAGGAAAGCTCTAAGTTAATAACACAAAAATAATCAACCCTTAATTTTAACCCTTTATATTATTTCACCCATTTCAAAAAAGTTTTTTTTTTTTAAGTTTGCAATCTGCCATAAATAAATAAAAATGCTTATTCTTATCACTAATATAAGTACTTTAATAATCAAGAGTCAAAAAAACGTTACGGGCACTCCTTCAACAAAAAAAAAATTCTCCGTAAGTCGCAGAAATCCACACCTCGCGATATAAATCTCGATTTTTGACAAAGTTTGCAATCAGCCATAACAAAATAAAAATTCTTATTCTTATCACTAATAAAGGTACTTTAATAATCAAAAGTCAAAAAAACGTTACGGGCACTCCTTCAACCCAGAAAAAAATAATTTCTCTGTAAGTCGCAGAAATCCACACCTCGCGATATAAAACTCGATTTTTGACAAAGTTTGCAATCAGCCATAACTAAATCAAAATTCTTATTCTTTTCAATAATAAAGGTACTTTCATAATCAAAAGTCAAAAAACGTTACGGGCACTCCTTCAACCCAGAAAAAAATAATTTCTTCGTAAGTCGCAGAAATCCACATTTCGGGATATAAATCTCCATTTTTGACAAAGTTTGCAATCAGCCTTAACTAAATAAAAATTCTTATTCTTCTCACTAATAAAGGTACTTTCATAATCAAAAGTCAAAGAAACGTTACGGGCACTCCTTTAACCCAGAAAAAAATAATTCCTCCGTAAGTTGCAGAAATCCACATTTCGGGATATAAATCTCCATTTTTGACAAAGTTTACAATCAGCCACAACTAAATAAAAATTCTTATTTTTATCACTAATAAAGGTACCGTAACGTATTTTTGACTCTTGATTATTAAAGTACTTGTATTAGTGATAAGAATAAGCATTTTTATTTATTTATGGCAGTTTGCAAACTTATAGAAAAAAAAAACTTTTTTGAAAGGGGTGCAAAAATATAAAGGGTTAAAATTAAGGGTTGATTCTTTTTGTATTATTAATTTAGACCTTCCCTAATGGTATGGTTCACTTTTTATTCGAATTGCTTTTATTTTCTCCGAGATATGAATTCTTAAAATCTATTGCTGGATCTATTGCTAACTTCACACCCGTATGTATGGATGCATTGTTTTTAAGCCACACGAATTATTAGTATCATACGCTAATGGAAATTAAACTCTTATTTAAGGTGACCTTCGCATGGAAATCGGTGATAACACAATTTTAAAATTTACATTAAGGAAATTTACAAGTTAGTAATGAGCTACTGCTAATGAAGTATCTCATTTAAATTCGGTAATCTGCAAATAGTTAACGTCACGTCTACCTCAATTTTTACATAATATAATACGTAATCACGATCGTTATTTAGTAAACCAAGCCATGATATTTTCTTATTATGTTTGAAGCAGGAAATTTTGACAAACGGCAAAACGAAATTTGACAAACATATATGTTTAACAGCGTTGCCTATATTACTTATAAATAAAGTTCGGATTTATATTTTTTTAGATGTTTGATTTACTTTTTGGTATGGAACTGGCGAATTGTATCTACAGGGTCCTGCATTTCACCTCCCGTCTTCAATAGCTCATGTACTAATTAGGTTAAAATTTTGATATTTTGCAGAATATATTTGCATCCTAGAATGCATTTCAGGAAAATATTTTTGATTATACAGGGTGTCCCAAAAAAGTGCGACGTCATGATGATATATACCGGGTGACCCAGGGATCTGTAAAAGTCCCATAACTTATTTGCTATTTGAGATATCGACTTCTAGTTTTCTTGAACTGGTACCCACACTTATTCTACATATTTTAAAAATATGTATGTTTTTGTACAGGGTGTCCCAATATACACAACAGAACAAAGTTATGTTTTTTTAAATGGAACACCCTATATTTTATACTTTATTTTCAACCCTCTTGAGAAGCTGATAAAAATAGTATAAGATAGCATTGATCTATTATGGACGGTTGGTTAGTTATGGGCAAATTTGTGGCAGAAACAAGGACGCATTGAAAAAGTTGCAGAAGCGCTCCCAGCAATGCTAACGTCGTTTTTTATACACTAAAGAAAAACGGGTAATTATAGAATTATTCAAATGACTTACATCGATTGAAAATATTCCGCTTTACAACTCTTAAAAGAAGCAATTTTTGCCCAAAATGCATAGTTTTCGCTAAAAATGCAATAAAACATTGAAAAACGCAAAAATTGATATATAAATTTTCAATTTGCATTTTTAGGGAAAACTATGCATTTTTGGCAAAAATTGCTTCTATTAAGAGTTGTAGAGCGGAACATTTTGAATCGATATGGGCCATTTTAATTTCCCTATAATTTTCCGTTTTTCCGCTAGAGGGTGCGGAAAATAAAGTATAGTGCAATTTATTAATAAAAAATTTGAAAAGAAAACGCTAAAATGCATATACTGTCACGATTTTGCGCACTCTGGCGGGCAATGCACGCATTATCTTAAAAGTCGAAAGACCTATATCGATCGGAAATTTTTCGCTCTACAACTTTGGTCTTTTATAATTTTTCCTAAAAATGCATAGTTTTGGCTGAAAATCCAAAAATCAGCAGAAGGTGATAAAACAAATATGTTTTTATTGATAAATCTCAAGAATCCTTAATATTTTGTTATATCATTGGAAAGCTTATTAAAAATGCCATAGACTGGTGGCAAGTTATATAGGGTGTACCATTTGAAAAAAAATAGTTATCCATTGTTTTGCGTATGTTGACACCCTGTATAGCACTAAGAATAAAAGAGAACCAAAGCCGATATGTATTATTCTTTATGATGTGGGAAATTCTTTAGTGTATAAATAATGATGCTATCTTTGAGAGGAACGCTTCTGCAATGTTTTGAATGTGTACATGTTTTTGCCATAAATTTGCCCATAACTAACCAACCGTCCATAATAGACCCATACTATCTTATACTATTTTTATCAGCTTCTCAAGAGCGTTGAAAATAAAGTATAAAATATAGGGTGTTCCATTAAAAAAAACATAACTTTGTTCTGTTATGTATATTGGGACACCCTGTACAAAAACATACATATTTTTAAAATATGTAGAATAAGTGTGGGTACCAGTTCAAACAAACTAGAAGTTGATATCTCAAATAGCAAATAAGTTATGAGGCTTTTACAGATCCCTGGGTCACCCGGTATATTTTTAGATTAAATGCTGTATATTTTATTGTTTATTTGGGTACCTTTTATGATTACCTACATACACCTATAATTTTATTGAAATCGATTCAGTGATATTAGCAAAAAAAAAAAAACAAAAATCAGTTTTGCAGCAATGGTTAAAAAAATTAATAAAACATAAAAATAGTGCCTTGTTAATAAAATCATACAAGGTACTTATTAAATAAGGTCTGATTGTCCCGTTAACCAAGTTTTGATTGATATGAATTGTACAGGGTGTCCAAAATGTATCGTCAAACTTTCTAAACTTTAAAGCACTTTATTTTTCTTATTTTAAATTGGAACCCCTGTATATTTTTCTGTCAATCTATGCGGAATTAAAAAACAAACATTTTTCCTTTTTACAACCCTATTCCAATTCCTAACGCATTAAAAGTTATTTGCAGAAAACTCGTTTTATGAACTATACCAATAGCCATTTTATTAAATAAAAATCGAAGGTGGCTTTGAAAAACAATTTATTGACATTAAAATTTAACAAAGTGACTGTTTTGACTTTAGTAATGTAAAAGTTTAAAGCATTGTTAACTTAAGCTCTTTATACTCAAGAATTATGTTTTGTCATGGAGTACAATCGGGTTGAGCCATTCAAATGTCCGTTAAAAAATGAGGGCCAATACATTGCGAAGTTGCCTTGTGTATTTTTGAGTTGATTAACTTTCCCATGAATTTACTTATTACTATTTTTTGGTTTACGTTGACTTTTATAATTGCATTTTCATGAAACTAAGTCATGAGGATGTTTATGTTTTCTTCCCGGCATTAGGTGGTGTGTTCAACACGATTTTAGATTATACAAATTAAAGAGTACTTTGTCCGACACTTATTATTCGGCGTGGATTCCGTATTTGTTTATTTTATAAGTACGCGTCGCGATGTTTTTCCGGCCGCGAGTCCGCGCATCCGTGCGTGTACGCGTTATGTTTATTTTGATTACTTCAGCTTCTTGCTCACATTATATTTTATGATTGATATTTATCATCTGCTGTTATGATTATTTGTGTGAATTACATTTATCAGAACGTTAGAAACAGTTTAAATGCCTTTAATTGAGGTTTTTAAAATTATCCAAGAAGTGTATGAAAATTTAAAATGAGTTCCCTATCTTTTGAGAAAATTTGATGGCATATTACATCGAAATACGGGATACGAAAAAATTAAAATAATTTGCGGAATTTTTAATGGCGAGACTGAGGAGAACATAATAAATTTTAACATGGACCCCATGGACTTATTTAACTTTATGATCGAAAATGTAAATAAAATTTTTGTTCTATATTGTAATTACAATAAATAAATGATCATCAGTTGCCACTCGCATTTTTTTTTTTATTTTGAAACATTATTTTTAATTAAACCGCGTATAAAATCCATATTTGAATCATTTTGTCGCATATATTGGCTTATTTTAAGCGAATATAAAAAAAATTATAATGGCTTTTTTTAGCGCATATAAATCCGGACTCTACTTATGAATTAGGATAAATAGGATTGACATTAATAAAAAAAAATCGCAATCTTATTTGTTTACGAAAAGTATTCAACGGGAAAGCGACTATATCAAAAAAAATATTGCTGTAACCTTCATAAATTATCATTGGCTACTCTACCAAAAGTTGATCGGGAATGGATTATAGACGCAAAAATGCTAGGAAATTGTATTTTGTAATTACACGGAGGATCTCTGAAAATTTTACAATTAATTTCGACAGTTGGTTGAAATTTTGGGAAATTGGTCGACAAAATTTGATTGCTTTTGAATTTATCCTAATTTATAATACATACATTACTTTCAGGCAACTCCAAAATGCCATCCGCTCAATATCAGAACTAAAAGACGAGTGCCAAAATTGGGTGTCATGCTGATAGGATGGGGAGGAAACAACGGCTGCACTTTATCGGCGGCGATAGCTGCCAACAAACGCCAATTGTCCTGGGAGACGAAAAGAGGAACACAGCATGCAAATTGGTATGCCAAATATTAACAAAAATCAATCTGCACACAAATAATATTTTTTTTTTGTTTAAATTAGGTATGGATCAATAACGCAGAGTTCGACCGCGAAACTAGGCACAGATGAAGACGGCGAAGATGTCTACGTGCCTCTCAAATCGTTGCTTCCCATGGTGGAGCCAGATAATCTAGTTGTGGACGGATGGGATATCTCAGACATGAATATCGCAGACGCCTGTAGACGTGCTGGAGTTTTGGAGCCACTGTTGCTGCAGCAAATTCAGAAGGAGTTGTCTGAATTGAAACCACGACCATCTATATACAATCCGGACTTCATTGCCGCAAATCAGGTAACTAATTTTTGTTTCTTGACCATGACAACTTGAAACAGATTTCTGATTTTGTAGTTTTGTCGAAATTTTTTGCCATCTAGTCGTTCTACGCTTACAAAAGCTGGCGAAAACGAATTAATTATTACTTGCAAATGCTACTCAGTGAAGACCTCACCTGTGGTAGATATAGAATGGAGTAGCCCCACCCCTACAAAATTAAAATAGTCTTCTACAATTATTGTAGTCGTGGTTGGAATCAAACACGAATGTTATTGAACCTGACATTTGTAAAATTGAAATCAATTCTAGAAAGAGTCTAAGACAAAGAAAACAGTAATAAATGCTCCTTTTCTGTTTTGTAGGGAACCTTTATCATGAAAACATTGCACAATTGCCTTGACATTATGTAAAGAAGAATGTATTTGTTGTTTGACAGTCAATATTTGAGCCGTCAATTCAACGATGCGAAGTAAGAATCCACATTCATGTGTGATTCGACAGCCACCCAGGACTATAATAATCGCTAGACACCCACTGTATTGATTCCTTGTTTCAAATTAAACGTATTTCTGCTTGAGTTATTTCTCCATTATGTGGCGGTTTATATCTTGTGAATGATTCGATTAAGTACGAGAGTAAGGCTGATTCTGAGAACGAATTAATTTTCCTGATAATTCTTCAATCTATAAAAGATGTATATGCTGGCACCAGTGGCGTAGCGTAGGGCCCGCTGCCATGGCGGGGCCCTGCCCAAATAGGGGCCCGATCCAATGTTTAATAATTTTTTAATACCAAAAGATATTATAATTATTTTACTTTCTCCGTTACCAAGTACGAGAAAGTATTGTGATCGTGATTTTCACTTCAATTTTTTTTTTCGGAAATATTCGTTTTGGGGTCCCTAGATGCCATTTCAACAATTTCTGAATTTTTTTTTGTGTCTGTGTGTGGCTGTGTTTGCGCGCGCGCGTGTGTGTGTGTGTCTGTACGCGCTGTATCTCAAAAACTAATAGAGCAATTGATACGAAACGTTAAACATACGTCTTATTTGATAATCCGAAGAACTGGAAAGCTTTTGGTAAAATTTCGTACACCGGAAGTGGGTGTTTACCTTAACTGTTTTTTATTTTTTGCCAATATTTTCTTAAATATGAAAAATATCACAAAAACATTTAAGCAAATATTGAAGACAACAAAGAAATGAGCTTATTTTGTTTGAAAACATTTTTCATAAAATCATTGTTATTCGAGAAATTTTTTTATTCTTTTTCATGTTTGGTTTATAATTATGAAACAATAATAGTTACAGCAAATTTATGTTAATAATAATTGTAGAAAATGCCAAATTGAACAACTTACAAAGAATAAGTTTTTTTCTAAATCTCTTTAGTTTTTGAGTAAACTGAGTTTTTGAATTTAAAATATAATTTTTCCATCTTATAATTTTGACGTTTTAAACGTCAGTTTCATCCGAGTTTACGCAACGCTCTATGTACATTTAAAATATGATTTAAATAGAAAATAAACCATGAAAGTGTAAATATAAATGATGATACCATCGGATAAAGTAACATCATGGCCACATCACCATTTTTTAGTTCTACTTTCAAGGTTGTACCATTTATTTTACACGATTTACAGCAGGGTTGAAAATGTATGTGGTGCAAATAAATACTGTTAATACTACTACTACTAATATGTACATTATAAACCGAATTACATATTTTATGCACTGTTTCAAATGTTTTACTCCATGAGATATTTATTTATATTTTACTACCTTTTCACGTTTTGCTATTTGTCGAGTAATTAACTCTCTTTGTTTTGTTCAACAATTCTTAAGTTTAATTTAAAAAGCTGTAGTACTTTTTGGCATACTGCGCACACAGCCACCCACACAAGCGGACACATTTTCCTAGAAATTAAGAGTTGAATATTTGCGCAAAGAAAAAAAATGTTAAAATCAATACTTTCCCGCATTTTTTTATCGGTGAAAGTAAACACGTAGGGGCCCTTTTTAATTTCCGCGGTAGGGCCCAAAATTTGACGCTACTCTACTGGCTGGCACATGTGTAGTTTTCTTGTTTTTCAGGCAGTTAAGTTGCCACAATCCATTCTTTATTGTTTTTATTTCAATCAGTTCACAAGGGTAAAATATGTATCACTCCACCCACTTTCCTCATTTTAAATCGGGGGTGAAGTGAGGGGTGGCTAGGTGGTTAAGGCTATGAATGTGGAAATGTCATAAAAAGTTGTCCCGCCAATTAAAAATCAGAATTATGTTCTTCGGCGTTTTTTCAAAAATGTTGCATAACTCAACAAAGTCTCTTGTTACCTCTGAGATGGGCCACCCTGTATAAAGTTTTTACTTTCTCCATTACGAAGTACGGGCAATGATTGTGAAATTAAGACCAAAAAATCAGGCCTAAAAATTGAAAATGCGGATCAAAAAATTAAAAAAATTAACAAATAAATCGGGGCCGCGGTGGTCTAGTTGGTAGAGGTCCTGCCTCTGGACCCCGTTGGTGCGGGTTCGAGTCCCGTCCGGACGGTCACTTTTTCAACACGAAAAATGGCCGTACGGGTCCCTGGGTGTCTAGTGTTTGTCCCCATTTCATTTAAATATGAATATTATTAATATAAATTGGTTGTGGCTGAATGCCCTCGCTGGCTAAGCCAAGTCCCCATCATCCTCGATTCCCTAACCCGAACTCCTGTTAATCATCTTTCCTTTAAAACTAAAAAAAAAAAAAAAACAAATAAATCGGAAATTTAGGCCAAAATAAAGAATACTTGGGCCAAAATAAAGAAAATTTATGCAAAAAAGAAATTGCCAATTTAAGCCCCCAAAAATAACTCTTAGCTCTAAATAAGTTTCCGACTAGAAATTCGAAGATCACATCAATTCAGGTAAAATCATCTAAAAAAAGCAAAAATCACAAACTCGAAAATTCTGGAAAAATCCACAATTCGCACATATAAATCAACAAAGGGTTAAGAAATCTAAAATATAGGACAAAAATAAAAAAAATGTTGACCTAAAATCAAAAATTCTGGCCTAACAATAAAATATGCCTACCAAAAAAAATTGCAAATTTTAACAAATAAATCAAAAATTTAGGCCAAAGGAGGTCGGATTAAAAACTGCTGGTATCGCGGATTTTTCACTTTATTGTGACTGTTTTCGTCCTATTCGTCCTATTTGACATTATCAAACAATATTCTGGTTGCAACTACAATTATATAATAGGATGAAATTTTTCACAGTAAAATGAACAATTCGTGATAACATCAAAGTTTTTTAATCCGACCTCCTTTGGCCTCCTTTGGTTTGAACAACAAAGTAATAGCTTTAACAATCAATTATATTAGGCCATGGGTCAAATATATTTAAACCAAAAAATTGAAAATGCGGGCAACAATCTAAAATGAAGGCCAAAAAATTAAAAATCAACAATATCGGCCCAAAAATCGAAAATTTAGACAACATTTCGAAAACTCGGGCCTAAAGATAAAAAATGCTGACTAAAAACACTAAAGAACTACAGACAATATTGTCAGGCAAATTTCAACAAACAAATCGAAAATACAAGCGAAGTATGGACCAAAAAAATCAAGAACCCTGGTCTAGAAACAAAATATGCAGACCCAAAAAAAAGATAAAATAAAAACAATTAACCATTTTTGGATAAATCAGGTTAAAATATCTAAAATAAAACGCAAACAATTAAAATCTTAGAACAAATATTCGAAAATCTCGGCAATAAATAAAAAATTTGCGCATAAAAATCAATCTAAAATATAGGGCAACAATAAAAAATAAAATACCAAAAATTTGGGGCCGAAATCAACAATACGGACCAAAAAATCGAAAATTGTAAGATTAAGAAACAAATCGAAGTGTATGCCAAAATAAATTGTAAATGTTTCCCAACCCGTTATACACCCTCTAACTTCCCCACCCCCTAACAATATAGCATTTAAGTCGCAATTGTAGCCTTATCTTACCATTATTCATCTGCCTGATGAAGCCACTGTGTGGTGAAACATATGTCACAGTGTTTCGACATTAAAAGTTTGTGAAAATTCTCAACACACGTGTTTCATTTACCACATATAGGCAGAGAGACCTTTGGTCGATAGCCATGTAACAAAAAAACAGAACAAAAAACTTGAAAATATTGGCCAAAGATCTAAAATATTGGCCAAAAATTCAAAAACTTGGCCAAAAAATGAACAATACAGACCAAAAATTTTTAACAATTCTATGGAAAATGTTTACAATAGACATAATTTGTGCCAAAAGTCAAAAATTTAGACCAGAAAAAATAGAAAATACAGGTAAAATACAAGTAAAATACAGGTCAAAGGATCTAAAATCTGAAATATTATGCAGATAAAAATATTGAAGTAAAGAAGTTAGTTATGCAACAAGTGAGTAAAGTAGTACTTTTTTTCACGAGTAGGAAATATTGCCACACTAGCCGAAGGCGAGTGCGGCAATTCCTACTAGTGAAAAAAAGGGGGCCTGCCCAAAGTGCCGAATGCCCAAAGTGCCGAATCGAAATTTTGCCCAAAGTGCCGAATTTCATACTACCGACCATGCCCAAAGTGCCGAATCTCATCCGTTACTCGTGCCCAAAGTGCCGAACGACGCTAAGCGACGTCGCATCGTTCGTAAACGAGGCGTCGGACCCGAATGCGAATCGGCAGTTTGGACATTCGGCACTTTGTCTTCACACCGACATAGGAGTAAGGACCAAAATGCCGAACGCACGCCGGTTCGGCACTTTGGTCATTCGCCAGAACGTCTCCGCACGCACCTACGAGCAAGGCCCAAAATGCCGAATGCACATCGATCCGACGCTCTAGAATATAAAAAATAACAATATAAAATTAGAAGCAGAATATAATATATATGATACAACATGTTGATTACGAAATACATAGAGAAGAATATATACAAATATGGGGTGTCTTCGTTAAACCGTTCATTAAAAGTTTACGGGGTTGCCGTTGTATTGAAAATTTGAAAAAAAAAAACATCACACCATTGAATCAGTTCTCCTCATGTGACATATTTTTAACATTTTATCATTTCCGATTCCACCGTAAGTAGCACGAAATTTGTAATTTTAAATGGAACACCCTCTACATTATTATATTTTTGGATTTCTCTTTTAAATTTCAATATATTTTGTGGGAACATTTGTACACTTATCTATTTTAGTTTTCAAGAAAATGGAAACCGATAATTTTGACAATAAGTGTTCCTAAAATGTCAATATCTAAGTGTCCTCTTAAATATCCGGTAATTCATTTTTTTTAATCTACAACAACAAAAATGTATATAAACAAACTTGTATTTTTTCAATGACATATTTCAATTAATTACTTGCATATTTCAAATTAATTATTTGTTGCATATTTTTGAGGTTTTAAATGCAAAGGATGAAAGGATTGCATATATATGGTTGTGACAATGTGAGGTTTATGAAAAATATTAAATTTATGCCTATTTCTTGTTCGACTAAATCTAAAATATTTATTGAATAATATTATTCTACTTCGAAGGTGAATTTGTGAATTTTGTTGATACATTTTAGAAAAGTTTGCAAAAGTCTGTTGGTGTATATGAAGCAGACCAATATACCAACTACATATCGATACCAATATAAACAATTTTTAAATAAACACTGCTTTCGGTTGTGGATTTCTAAATATGGCATGGATATTTCAGTGAGCAATGGACTTAACGGATTACCCATTGATAATCCCTCTGTTTGTTGGTAAAACTGATCGTTAAATTGTAAATAACTTTGTGCATACCTCAAAGAATAAGAGGATTTTTGCAGTAATAATAGGATTTGTGCCATTAGTGGTAAGTATTTATTATTACGATCATATAATATAAGGGACCAATTAGCTGGAATTTCAACATTCCAAATTCTAATTATTAAATATGGAACTGCGTATTTGGGACGAAATTAAAGTTTTGATAACTTTATACAAGGTCCAAAAATGTAAAAAAAAAACCATTTTGAATCCTTATACTGCGTCAATGTTTAATTAATTGATCAAACAATGTTTATATTATTTAATAAGATGCGAAAAAGGTAGATGATACCAGGGTTGAAAATAAAAACAATAAACTTTTTGTTCTTAAACAAATGTTTTAAACGTGTTTATTTTAAACATGTTTGACATGACACGAATAGATTTTTATCCAAAATTACACCCGATTTTGGATAAAAATAAGCGAATTACTGCAGTCCTTTAAGAGAAGTAATGTTATTCATTACTCACTAGTGAGAAAAAAACTCACACACGGAATACATGGATCCTTCGTAGAATTTTTGAAATAATTCAAATTGACACCACGGACGTCAAAATTTCTTGTCAAAATTTTATAAACATTATTTCAATATTTAATGCAATTACGGACGATTTTGGATAAAATGTTATATTATACTCATGTGGAATTACTCATTAGCCCCCCTAAGAAAATTACCCGTTCGCTCTTTAAGCTCAGGGGTAAACTTTTTCAGGCAGGACTAATTACGTACATTTCACATTCGTATAATAAATAACTATTACTTTCTCCTTTACTGTGTGTGTGTCTGTGCGCGCTGTATCTTAAAAATGAATAAAGGAATTAACATGAAACTTTGTCTTTTTTGACAATCGAAGCTTTTGACAACATTTCGTGCATCGGAAGTGAATTTTTATTTTTTTGTCCAATAATTGTTTACATATGGAAAATATTACAAAAACATTGAAACAAATATTGACAGCAAAAAAATCTTTTGTTCGAAAATGTTTGTTATTTTTGGTTTATAATTATAAAACGATAATCGTTACATAAAATTTATATTAATAATAATTGTAGGTATTGCCGAAATAAATAACGATTTTTTACGAAATCCCTTAGTTTTTGAGCGAACTGGTGGTAAAGATTTTTAGAATTTAATGTATAATTTTTTATTTTCATCTTTCATAATTTTGATGTTTCAAACGTCAATATCATCCGTTCTTGCAAAACACTTGATGTACATTTAAAATATGATTTCAATTGAAAGTACAAATATAAATATTATACCATCTAAATCGGAGAAAGTAACATGATTTTTTATTTTACAATATGCGTTGTAATTAGATGTGGGGATGTCTGTCTGTGGGCTTTTTCAAAGAAAAAAAAAGAAAACGTTTTCCCTTTTTGGTTAATAATTATGAAACTATAATAGTTACGCCAAATATAGTTTAATAATAAGTAGTGTTGGGCTTTATGCAAATAATTTAGATAAATTATTTGCATAAAGCCCAAAATCTCAAATGATTTGATTGATTCAAATAACAATATTTTAAACAAATCCAATTTAAACCAATTAACAGTAATTTTCTAAATAACTTTTCCAAGTAATATTTTTTCATCGCTTTAATAACAAGATCAGTTTACTCTTAAAACGTTTTACTATGTTTTATAACACCACGTATACGGAAGATCATTTTACTTCAGTGATTGATTTGTAGGTTTGAAATATTGTAGATTTTTTTTGCAAAAATAAAATTTCTGAGAAATTAATAAAACGTTTTTCTATGAGTCCGACTTAATAACTTAAAGTTAAGATGCAATTAACTAATATTGTTTATTTGAGCTACAAAATATCTGAAAATCTGTAAGTATAAATAATGTGAATTTTTTTTTATAATACCACGTATACTCAAGCAGTTAATTTTACTGGTACCTTTTTAAAATGTAAATAAAAGCATGATCTGCCAAACTGCACCTACAACCACAGTTTTGTTGCCCTGCAAGCATTTTGGGGCTATGTGATAAATGCTCTGAGGAGAATAAACGATTTAAATCTTTGACATCAAGCCCAGAAGATGAAGCGTACGATGCAATCGTAGACTATTCCAGGTGCCCGATTGACAGAGAGCCAATTAAGTAATATGTCAAAATTGTGGCAACATAATTTGCAATAAAATTTTTCTCTAAATATAAACCACTGTTTCGTTATTCCGTTTAAATGCTACCCTGTTCCCAGGGAAATATATTGTCGATATATTTTGCTATTATTTACATTTTAAAAGGTGTTCGTATTTACTTATACATATTATTTATACTTACAGATTCTCAGATATTTAATTGATTGAGGAGTTTACTTCATGATACATTTTGAATTATAAATAAAACACTTTCTTTGTTAATATCACTCAATTTATTAATAGGGACTATAGTTTCGATCACGTACTGATCATTATCAAACTAAAAGTACTTTAAACAAACGAAAAACACACACACATTTATACAGCGAGAAACAGTGGGGAATATACTAGGTCAGTTTGTTCGTTAAGTAAGGAAATACCAGGATTACGTTTTGCTTTGTGTACCTCGAGAGATTCTAGTAAATCCATTTTGGGCACTTTTTCGGCAACTTTTAGTTGATAATTTAACACATTACGCACATAAATGAGGGTGTGCATTCGGCATTTTGGGCCTTGTTCGTAGGTGCGTTCGGGGACGTTTTGGCGAATGACCAAAGTGCCGAACCAGCGTGCGTTCGGCATTTTGGTCCATACTCCAATGTCGGTGCGAGGACAAAGTGCCGAATGCCCAAACTGCCGATTCGCATTCGGGTCCAACGCCTTATTTCCGAACGATGCGACGTCGCTTAGCGTCGTTCGGCACTTTGGGCACGAGTCACGGATGAGATTCGGCACTTTGGGCATGGTCGGTAGTATGAAATTCGACACTTTGGGCAAAATTTCGATTCGGCACTTTGGGCATTCGGCACTTTGTCCCGGACCCAAAAAAAGTTGCTTTACTCTCGAGTTTCATACAAAATTTTTTCTACGTCCGTAACTTTTAATAAATTCGATAAAACCATAATCAATTTTTATAAGTAATAATACTTATTTTTAAATGAAGAAAATAATAATCATCAAGTTTTTTTGATCGGAAACGAATATTTGACGTTTATCTGCGGAACTCATGGCGTGTTGCGAAGCGTTCATCACACACTTTGCGCAAACAATTTTATAGTAGCGTTAAAAAATGAATCGCTACAGCACTTTTTTTACGCAAAAGAGTGAAAATAATGGCACATTTTTTCACGCTGTTTGTAGGGTTCAGGAATCACATATTTTATGAACCCAAATTAATGAAAAAACTGTACATTTTATAACGGACGTAGAAAAAATGTCATTTTCAGCACCCTAAATTAGTCCCAACAATCACTCTATAGTTCAAAATAATTTTCAGATTTATTTTAAATTTGCAATAGTTTTAAAATCCGAGTATACTGACGTTCTAAATGTCAAAATTTTAAAACATGAAAATGACAAATTATATTTCAAATTCATGTTTACCGTCAGTTTATTCGAAAACTAAAGAGATGTCGAAAAAAACCTCCTGCTTATAAGTTGTTTATTTCTGTATTCTCTATAATTAATATTTGATGTAACTATTATCATTTAATAATTGTGAACCAAATATAAACAATTTCAACAATTTTTTTTCAAGAAAAAATTATTTTATAAAAAATCTTTTTAAACAAAGAATGTTCATTTCTTTTAAGTCTTCAATATTTGTTTGAATGTTTTTGAAACATTCTTCTTATTTGAAAAATTATTTGCGCGCTCAAAGATATTGTGACGTCAGTAGTGTTTGACGTGTGACATCGGCAATTTTTTTAAGTGGAATTCTTTTTTTTTATTTGACAACTTTTATAGAGCTCTTAATTCTCTTTGCAGTCATAAATTTGTTTTGAAAAAATATTTTTCGCATCTTATTAAATAATATACCTAGACGTTGTTAAATCGTTTTTGATTGAGAAAGTTGTCCATTATTCGACCGAATCATTTTCTCCACAGGTGACGTCCAATCAAATGATAGCGGTTTCATTGCCCAACAGGTTTCAGCCAATGGCATGACGACGATTTTACTTTCTCAACAGTTTACTTGTTACTATGGTTACGATTTGTTTTTTGTCAGCGAACTGCCGCAATTTCCAAATAGAAAAATTATTCGTTATAATTTAATATAAACAGAAAAATCTTTAGGTAATTATTCAATATGATCCGAAAAAGTATAGTATTAAACTCGTGAGTAAGTTGGCCATTGACACGAGGATGGATAGGCGAGTGTTGCAAACTCCACCCTCGTGGCAATGGCCAACTTTCTCACGAGTTTAATAATATACTGTTATCCTTTCCTTTTGCAAAACTACCGAATGTGTGGTTTCACTTTGAGATTCAAATTCCAAAATACGAAATATAAAAAAAAATTAACCTCTTTATAGGAAATCAACGTAAGTCAAAAATTAAGAGAAACGCTTTTTACTTTCTCCGTTACGAAGTTCGAGAAAGTATTGTGATCATGAAAAATTTTTTAAACGGAAATATCCGTTTTGGGGTCCCTAGATGCCATTCCAACAATTTCCGAAAAAAAAAATGGTGTCTGTATGTCTGTGCGCGCTGTATCTCTAAAACTAATAGAGCAATTGATATGAAACTTTGAACATCTGTCCTATTTGATAATCTGAAGAACTGAAAAGCTTTTGGTAAAATTTCGTACACCGGAAGTGGGCGTTTACCTTAACTGTTTTTTGTTTTTTGCCAATATTTTCTTAAATATGAAAAATATCACAAAAACATTAAAACAAACTTTTAAGACAACAAAGAAATGAACATCTTTTGCTTGAAAACATTTTTCATAAAATCATTTTTATTCGACAAAAAAATTTAATATTATTTTTTTATTTTTGGTTTATTTATAAAACGATAGTAGTTACAGCAAATTTATGTTAATAATAATTGTAGAGAATGCTAAAATGAACAACTTATAAAGAATAAGTTTTTTCGAAATCCCTTTAGTTTTTGAGTAAACTGAGTTTTTGAATTTGAAGTATAATTTTTCCATCTTTCATAATTTTGACGTTTTAAACGTCAGTTTCCACCGAGTTTACACAACGCTCGATGTACATTTAACATATGATTTCATTTGAAAATAAACCATGAAAACGTAAATATAAATGGCTATGATACCATCAAGTCGGAGAAAGTAACAAGATGGCCACATCACCATTTTTTTTTTGTATATTCTTTTATGTATAATTCTTAGAATAATTTTTAATAGTTGATTCATTAGGCTCATTGTTCTATATTCATGGCATCTTTTTGCCGATGTCTTTTTTGAAAGTGTTAAGAGTTCTGATTCCAGCCACTGTTAAATGTATCGGGGGGCCATTTTGTTCCTTCGTCGTCTAGTAGTTTCAGGAGTTCGGCTTTGACTCCGTCTGGCCCTGCTATTTTACTGTCTTTAACTTGTTTTAAAGTATTTCGTACTTCGTCTTTCAGAATGTTTGCGGCTGTATATGATGTGATTTTGGTCTTTCGTTTTGGAATAGTTGTTCGAAATATGTCTTCTAGGTGTTGCTTATTGCGTTTTTATCTATTAGTATGTTGCCATCGTTGTCAACGAATTTGCTAGATGTCTTTTTTCTTGATTTGTATTTTGTGTGTTCTCTTATAGTGTAAGTCATTTGTGTTCTTGAAGCCTCTTCTTCGTTCCATTAGTTGTGGAATCTCATTTGTCATTCCGCCTCGGCTCGTATTCGCCTACCTCAAATGTTAATACGTCCTTACGTTCCTTGTTGCTTGCGGAGCCATGGGCCGTAAGTTGATCAAACCGCCCGGAGAGCAAAGCCTGTAAATGAAAGAAAATGACCGATCGGGCAAAAAAAAATTTTTTCGAAAAAATCGATAATCATGCAAAACATCATAAAAATTCCTCTTATACCATTACATGATGGCCAAATCATGAATTTATTTGTAATGTGTAATTAGTTTTCTTTCTAAACATCATACATTATTTTTGCTTTTTCTAGAAAGACCGCGCAAACCATTTAATAAAGGGCACAAAACAGGAACAAGTACAGGTGATAATCGACGACATTAACGACTTCAAAGATAAAAATAACATCGACACGGTCATCATCCTCTGGACCGCAAACACGGAAAGGTTCTGCAAAATAATACCGGGGGTGAACGATACCGAGAGAAATCTGAAGGAAGCCATCAGCGACGACCATTCGGAGATTTCTCCTTCGACACTGTTCGCGTATGCTGCAATAATGTGCAAGGTTTGTAACGGAATGACTTCAGAAACTGTAGGTACAATAATCATTTTTTTTTTCAGTGCGTGTACATAAATGGATCGCCACAAAACACATTCGTGCCTGGTATTTTGGAATTTGCCGAACGCTCAGGCGTTTTTATCAGTGGTGATGATTTCAAATCGGGACAAACGAAATTCAAAAGTGTGCTAGTTGACTTCTTGATCAGTGCAGGGATTAAACCAGTCAGTATTGTCAGTTACAACCATCTGGGGAATAACGACGGAAAGAATCTGTCAGCTCCACAACAATTTAGATCTAAGGAGGTAAGGTTTACTCACAGAGCATTAAGGATAAAGAGGGACAGTTCAATGTTAACTTTTGGAAACGCTATTAGCGCTGTCTGTGAGTCATCTGGCCAAACACATCGAGCCAGCGGAAAATTTAAAATTGCGACTTTACAATTCATTTTTGCAACTTTTTGGTTCTCATCAGTGCGACGCATCCAAATAAAAGCGGAAATCGCAGACACTTGCTTTATAAAGAGCTTAGACTTAATCAAACGCAAAAACTAAAGCTCTAAATGATTCCCTTGAAAATATTTTCCAAACGAATTCTTTTTGGGGCAGATGTTAGATCATGAAGTGAGCTACATTCTTAAAGGGACCGTTTTAAAAAAGATTTTGCAGGAATTGTACTGGAAGAAGTACTACAAGAAGGTATATTAAAAATTGTCGGAATTGCATTCCAATTTAAATATTTTCTACAGGAATTAATAAATACTTAAAAAGTGGTTCTCACAAATGTGCATAACTTTTGAAAGTGGATTTTTTTTAGAGTAATACATTCAATAGAATTAACCCATTCATCTCTGCGATTAGGACACTTCGGAAATGTAAAGAAAGCTTTATTTTTAATATTTGAATCGCGGGTATAAAAGTTACTGCAATAAGGTGCCTTAAGAGTACTTCATTTATCCATTGCACACTCTTTTAGGTTTAAGAATATTAATTTAAATTTGAATTATAAATACCTGGCCGAATAACAATTCAACTCGTGACGTTAATGAGGTTATGTACGTCTAAAAAGGCCGGCAATATGGTAGGAAATAGATGTTGTCATATCTCATTTGTGAAATTATTCAAAAGTCTATTTTGCTTTAAAATTTATCAAATAGACCTAAACAAACAATTAACACTAGTGGACTTTGAATATTACCAGATATTTGGATGTTCTTAAATACCTAAAATAAATTTAAACAACAAAAATGTCCATATTGCTTGGTTACAAAGATTTGTACATAGATTTGACAGCGTTGCATTGCGTTAGTTGGGCCAGATGACTGTGAGATGGCGTGGATGTCGCGTTTACAATTCTCCCTATTCAAACAACCCCCCTGGGTTTACTCAAAAATGGAAACTAGTGGAGTGAACTCGTGACCGGTCAACAATGTGTTAGGAGGTTGATCACCATGCGATCTCTCACTTTCCATTTTAATTTTGATTTTTCTTGGCATGCCACTACCGTTTCAATTTTAAAAATTTTAATAGATTTATTACCTTATTTTAATATGGGTCAACTTTTCAGATATCAAAAAGCAACGTAGTCGACGACATGGTAAAATCCAACAGTATTCTCTACAAAACAGAAGACGACAAACCGGATCACTGCGTTGTAATTAAATACGTACCTTATGTAGGTGAGTACATTCCGGACAAGGCCTAAACGTACACAATACAACAAAACATTTCAGGTGATTCGAAACGCGCGATGGACGAATACACTTCTGAAATCATGCTGGGCGGCTTGAACACGATAGTGGTCCACAATACCTGCGAAGATTCTCTTCTAGCAGTACCCATTATCCTGGATCTTATAATCCTGTCGGAATTGTGTACTCGTATTACATTCAAAAAGACGACGGACGAGGAATACACAAGTTTCCGTAGTGTTTTGGCAATACTGAGCTATTTGTGTAAAGCTCCGCTGGTTCCGAAGGGTACGCCCGTCGTGAACGCACTCTTCAGGCAACGGATGTGCATTGAGAACGTGCTGCGGGCTTGTTTGGGATTGCCTGCCGATAACAATATGTTGCTCGAACATAAAATAACAGCACTGATGGAAAACGTTCACGGTTGCATGAATGGAGACCACTGATCTGTGTTGCCGTAGTTTGACTGATGATTGGTTATCGGAACTTTATGTTGGTTTAGTGTGTGCGTTTAAATTCGAAAAATATATAAATTAATACTTTATGTTCTTGTGTTAGTGATTTTATTTATCCTCCCAGCAAGTTAACTTATCGTTGCCGAAATTTTTGAAAGGAAGTATTCTCCATTCAATAGTTAGAAAAGTTGGCACAGGAATTTTTTTTTTTTTTTTTGGTTGGCCAAAATTGTGTATCTAGCTATTACGGTTTAAAATTTTAATTAATGACATTCAAGTAAGAAAGAACGATTTATCTTCCTAGACCAAAATAACTGGCGAAAAAGTCTTTTAAGAGTTAATTAAATATTCTTACTAAGCTTGAACCTGCAGGTTCTTTTTGGCTCTATATAACGAGCCGCCCCTGTCCTCAGCACTAAACTTATTGATAATTGAATAGTTTTGTGGCTGATAAATGTTGATAAATTCATTATATTTAAGGATGGGTAATATTTCACGTATCTGTGATTTTTCCCTGATAGTAAAAAATCACAGGTCGTTACTGAATTTCACCGTGACTGTGATTACAACTGTTAGCCAAACTGTGACTGCTAATTAAACAGTGATTGCGTCTTCAAACGTGATTGCTCCGTAAAATTGTAATTGATACCCAAACTGTGATTGTTAGCGAAAATCCTAATTTTTTGACATTTTTCACCAATTTTATAGAAAATTTTCTTTACCATCTTTCGAAGCCCGTAAATTTTTGCACATTTTGGTTTTCAAATAATGGAGATCACCTAAACTTCTGGACTCAGAAACCTTGTTTTTGAACATTTTTTTTACACATTTTACAAACAAGCTTCTTAACAATTTTTTGAGAATATTTTAGTTTTCAATCAAATGAGATCATCGAACGCGTTTACAAGTTATAAACCTCGAAAAAATCACCGGCAAAAACTATCTAATAACAAACAAAAAATAATATAAAAATCATTTATATTTTTCTTAAATGATTTTTTTCACATTTTAAAGCTTGCATTATTAAAATGGTCCAAGTGCTATTTTCAAAAATCGACAAACACTTTTTGCAAAAATTTAACACACACATGTCTCGATTTTGACGTTTAAAAAAAGGGTTTCAAAAAACAAGCTTTGCAGTGTTTAAGACATTTGGTCGCTATACGTTTTAAAAAACCAAATATTGAGGATTCGATTTTTAAAACGTATAACGACCACACTTAAAATCTTGATTTTCTAATCTCTTCTTTTTAGAGATTTTTTTTTAAATCGTAAATTTGGCACTATTCTGCTTATGAATGATCATAATCAAGATTTTATAGGTATTTTATTAACCTTTTCTCATTTTTTTTATTTCGACTTGAAATCCTATGATCAAAATCAAGATTTTATTATCTTTTGATTAATTTTTTCATTGGTGAAAAACTAGGTGCGTGGGCAACAAGATATGCCCCACTCCCCACGTGAAATAGCATCCACTCTACCAACTTTATTCTAACCTAAAATTCTGTATGGTTGAAGAAATTTGAAGAAATGAACGTTTAAAAATAATGCGAAACGTATTTTGTAAATCTAAAACGTTTTATTAATTACTTTATACTCCATTTTTCTCTGGTCTCATGTTCAAATTACTATTTTCATGAACTGAAAAAATAAAAACAAAAACAAATACTGAACTTACCAAACGTACTCAAAATTCATTTAACTTTAATATTCCGTGCGAACAACTAGACATTCCTTTATTATAATTTTTGAAATAATACCACGAAACCAGCACTATAACAATTTTCAAATTACAAATTTCACGAACTAAAAAAAATATAACAATTCTCTCAAAACTCAAAATATACTGGACGATTCGACGTTAATTATTTCATTTAAAAATAATCCCTCGAGAACAGAGCAAATCATCATTCTAAATATGCGCTATTTGAGACATAAAACACAAATTTAAAAAAAAAACGATTATCAAGTATTGGAATTGAAACTTTACAAAATGACTAAAAATTCATTCCATTTTACGATTCTGCAAGAATTCTTAAATGCTTCCCGTCTAGATTTTAAAACAACTCCCTGAGAACAGAGCAAATCGTTATTTTGAAGATGAGCTTTTTCAGAGACATAGAAAAACATTTGCAACATACTTTACTCAAAATACATTCCACTTTACGTTGCCGCAACAGTCTAGAAATGCTTCTTCACTAATTTTGAAATAATCACAATTTCAAAAGGTGTTACGATGTTTTTTAACCGTGATCACTGTTTAAAATCACTGATATTAAAAAAGTAGCAATCACAGGTAGCAACGTGATTCAAAAGTAGCAGTTTTGCTGATCTCTAATTATATTTAAAAGTGTTATCGTGTATTAATTTATTTCTATACATAATCATTTGTGTAATTTCGATTATATTTCACCGTCGACAATAACTGAGGACCGATTTGGACCTAAATTAGTCTCACATCAGCGCACTACGATCGTCGTTGATGGAGAAACAGAATTCGACTATGCCCTTATAAACCAATCAAGTAACCGCTAGGATGGAAAAACAATTAGGGCGACATCTATCGCCGAAAATGTTACAACGTTCTGAAATTATAATATATCGGCGATAGATGTCGCCCTAATTGTTTTTCTATCCTGACGGTTACTTGATTGGTTTGTAATTGATATATTTAAAAAAATATACTCCACACCTGATTTCTGTCATTCCGAACGTAAACAAATATTCGTTATTTTTATTCGGCTAGTTTACTTCAAATTTAATGCAAATATTAAGTGTAGTTGTTATAAAAGTAACGAATGTTTGTTTACGTTCGAAATGACAGCGATCAGGTAAGGAGACAACAAAGCCTATCGAACGTTGGCATCAAAACAAACCTATCCCTACCATTGCAAATTCAATGTATTACTTGTCTATATTATACTTCGTCTGAGGGGTGGATTATGTTACCCTTACAGGGCTTTCTTTGTGAAAAATAACTCCTGAATAGAGTATTAGTAAAACGATGTAAACGTACCTTTTGACATTTGCAAAACAATAACGCTAAAATTTTATCCTTGCAGTAGTTAGCAACAATTTTGAGAATTCGTAAATTTTTTCTTGGTTTAACTGCTTTGGTTAATGACAGTGGCGTACGGTGGAAGTAGAGAAGCAATCAAGGAAAGCGAGTGAAATTTACTTACCTATTTATAATGAAGTTCCATTCTTCTATTTTCTTTTGAAAATCCATCTATAACGCCTTCATAAAATTTGGGGTTTAGAGATAGGTTCTTGACAAGATCCTTTTCTATCAATAATATAGCCAAATTTGAGAGTCTTTTTTCTTCTGTAGAATTTCTCATGAAGTTTTTAATGCGTTTCAAAACTGAAAAACTGCGTTCTACCGAAGCACTGGTAGCTGGAATAGTTATACCGTGTGTTCGATAAAAAACGCCCAACGCCATAACTCTGTTATTTATTGACCAATTTGAATGAACTAAAAACCAAAGTCAATGGTGGTTTAAATACTAACAAATGACATCAATATTGATTTTTTTTCAATTATAACTTAACTCGCTGGACGACGGCGCAGCGCAGCGGAGCCGTCGTTCGTCACCTTTTCTTACATTTCTACATTTCACAATTTCACATAAAGAACACAATTTCACATACATCAAACTTAAGCCTAGGAAAAACTAGTTAACACTAATTCACAAAGTCTAGTCACTTCACAATATGCTTTATCTAGTCCAGTTTCTTTTAAAAATGGTAACATTCCTAGAAGATTTTTTGTATGTTTCAGGAGTTGTATATAAAACACAAAGTTGAGATCGCAAAGCATGTATACCAAAAAATATATTATAATTAAGTTCAAAGAAATGAAGGGCTTCTTCGAGAAAAGGCAAATCTCTGTAATTATTAAAATTGCACAATTCCACAAATTTTAAATCACTAAAATTTTTAAATCTGTCTCGTATTTGTTGAACCATATTGCCAATTATTTATACAAAAAGTCGCCGATTGAACTTGATGTTCGTTTTGAAAAATGGGTTTTAATTTGAAATATAATAATAATAATTTGTTTCAACCTTGCGTGGCTCCTAAACTAGGGGGTTTCAGACTTTGCGGCCAATTGAGACTTTTGTTTGGGATGGTCTGAGAAATGTTTTCCCAAAGTTTGGTGTGTAATTTGATCGAAACCTATTTTCCATATAAATCGTGCGGTGTCCTTTGATGTGACTATTATCATTTCAAAATTATAAACCAAAAATGACAAGACTTCACACACACTTACTTCCGTAATTTTATTAAATTTTACCAAAAGCTTTTCATTTGTTTGTATTTTTAAATAAAGCCTATGTTTAAATTTTTATTTAAAATTATATAATCATGGTGATGGTTGTGACCGTTACTACGTGGTAATTCATTATAAAATCACTGAATAAAACACTTACTATGTTTTTTACCACAATTTATTTGCTGTATGTACAAATATTTCATATACATACATATCACGACTTAAGTTTCGACGTTTTACTGTCATTATCACTTGATAATGACAGTAAAACGTCGAAACTTAAGTCGTGATATGTATGTATATGTTCGACGTTTTACTGTCATTATCACTTGATAATGACAGTAAAACGTCGAAACTTAAGTCGTGATATGTATGTATATGAAATATTTGTACATACAGCAAATAAATTGTGGTAAAAAACATAGTAAGTGTTTTATTCAGTGATTTTAAAATTATATAGTTTTTGAGATACAGTCACGGACACTTTTCAAAAATTCTCGGATTCGCCTCGGAGGATCTCAAAATGGATATATCCATTAAAATTTCGAATTCACGCTTACAATACTTTCTAGAACACTTTACGGGGAAAGTAAAAATCATAAGAGTAGGCAAAAACATACCACGAAATCTAAAATTGGTTCCAAAAATCACTCTTTTGATTTAATAATTACGATTTTTTGAAAAAGAAAAATAAAAAATGGTGATGTGGCCATCATGTTACTTTCTCCGACTTGATGGTATCATAGCCATTTATATTTACGTTTTCATGGTTTATATTCAATTGAAATCCTATTTTAAATGTACTTCGAGCGTTGTGTAAACTCGGATGAAACTGACGTTTAAAACGTCAAAATTATGAAACATGGAAAAATTATACTTCAAATTCAAAAACTCAGTTTACTCAAAAACTAAAGGGATTTCGAAAAAAACTTATTTTTTATAAGTTGTTCATTTTGGCATTCTCTACAATGATTATTAACATAAATTTGCTGCAACTATTATCGTTTCAAAATTATAAACCAGAAATTAAAAAGAAATTAATAATTTTTTTCTCGAATAACAATGATTTTATGAAAAAAAATTTCAAACAAAAGATATTCGTTTATTTGTTGTCTTCAATATTTGTTTAATTGTTTTTATGATATTTTTCATATTTAAGAAGATATTGGCAAAAAACCAAAAACGGTTATGGTAAGTGGGTGTTTACCTTAACCGTTTTTTTGTTTTCCGATGTACGAAATTTTACCAAAAGCTTTTCGGTTCTTCGAATTATCAAATAAGACTTATTGCTCTATTAGTTTTTGAGATACAGCACGCACAGACAGACAGGCACACACACACACACACACAAAATTCTAGAAATTGTTGAAATAGCATCTAGGATATTTCCGTTAAAAAAATTTTTGAAAAAAAAATCAAGATCACAATACTTTCTCGTACTTCGTAACGGAGAAAGTAAAAAACAAATTAAACATTCCGACAAATATTTGAAAATGAAGTAATTTCTTAAAATAAATCCCGCAAACTATATTTTTTAGCACAAAATCACTCTTTTGATTTAAAAATTATGATTTTCCTGAAGAAAATAAACAATCAAATTAAACATTTCGACAAATATTTGAAAATTAAGTAATTTCTTAAACATAAATACAAAACTATGTTTTCTAAATAAATATTACATTACTTTGACCTTGAAACCACCCCAATATTTAAATTAAAAACCTCGAAAATAAAAAATATCAAATGAAATAATTAGCTAACATGAATTCAATAACCTTGAAAATTAGGGCTAAAAATCAGAACTAAAGGGCAAAAAATCAAAAAAACAAGCAAAATAATCGAAAATTCGCACATAAAAATCAAAAATTTCGGTTAAAAATCTAAAGTATTCCACCAATAAAAAATTCGCTCATTAAAATTAATAATCAAGGTAAAAAAAACTAAAATATAGGCCAAAAAAAATAACTAATTTAGACCAAACATCGAAAACTTGGTTCTAAAAATAAATAATGCAGACCAAAAAAATTGAAAATTTTAAGAAACAAATGGAAAAATAAAGAATAATAATAATAAACGTTTATTATACTTAATACATCCATACTAAATTCAATAGCCATCGACCGAAGTCCTTCAGCTGGAGGCCATAAAGAATATTTAGGCCAAAACTTCTAAAATTTTCAACAAAGAAATCAAATATAGAGACCGAAGATTGGAAATGTAGATCAAAAAAATCAAAAATCTTCCTCTTAAAATACAAAATAGAGACAAAAAGATACCTTGAAACCACCCCTATTTTTAAATTAGAAACCTCGAAAATAAAAAATATCAAATGAAATAATTACCTAACATGAATACAATAACCTTGAAAATTAGGGCTAAAAAATCACAACTAAAGGGCAAAAAATAAAAAAAAACAAGCAACATAATCGAAAATTCGCACATAAAAATCAAAAATTTCGTCTAAAAATCTAAAGTATACCACCAATAAAAAATTCGCTCATTAAAATTAATAATCAAGGTAAAAAAACAAAATATAGGCCAAACAAATAACTAATTTAGACCAAACATCGAAAACGCGGCTCTAAAAATAAATAATGCAGATCAAAAAAATGGAAAATTTTAACAAACAAATAAAAAAATAAAGAATAATAACAATAAAAGTTTATTATACATAATACATCCATACTAAATTCAATTGCCATTGACCGATGTCCTTCAGCTGGAAGCCATAAAGAATATTTAGGCAAAAAACTTCTAAAATTTCCAACAAAGAAATCGAATATAGAGACCAAAGATTGGAAATGTAGACCAAAAAAATCAAAAATCTTCCTCTAGAAATACAAAATAGGTACAAAAAAAATTGAAAATGTAAGCAAAAGAAATGGTTTGCCATTTGCAGCTCAAAAAATTACTCTAGCTCGAAAAAGGTTGCCGATCAGAAACTCGAAAATAGTGGCAAAAAAATGTAAAAAGTCGTCCGTAACAAAAAAAAAAAATAGGTTAAACAAATCCAGAATGGAGGCAAAAAATCAAATACCAAGTTCAAAAATTCGAAAATAGCGACAAAAAAAAATTAAAAAAGAATGCACATAAAAATCAAAAGTTCAGTTTAAAAATGTAAGGTATAGACCAATCAAAAATTCGCTCATTAAAATTAATAATTAAGGTAAAAATATAAACCAGAAATCGAAAGCTCGAGGCTAAAAATTAAAAAAATACCGACCAAAAAACAAATAATTTTAGCAAACCAATCGAAAAATAAAGATTATTCAGGCCAGAAACTCTAAAATTTTAAAGAAAGGAACCGAATATACAAATCTTGGTCTAATAATTAAAAAAAATACGGACCAAAAAAAAAATTGAAAATGCAAACAAAAGAGAAATAATTTGCCATTTTCAGCACTAAAAATAACTCTAGCCGAAAATTGGTTGCCGACCAGAAACTCGAAAATTGTGGCCAAAAAAATAAAAAGAAATCGCCCATAAAAAAAGGTGATGTGGCCATCATGTTGCTTTCTCCGACTATGATGGTATCATAGCCATTTATATTTACGTTTTCATGGTTTATTTTCAATTTAAATCATATTTTAAATGTCCATCGAACGTTTTGTAGACTCGGATGAAACTGACGTTTAAAACGTCAAAATTATGAAAGATGGAAAAATTATACTTCAAATTTAAAAACTCAGTTTGCTCAAAAACTAAAGAGATATTGAAAAAAACTTATTCTTTATAAGTTGTTCATTTTGGCATTCTCTACAATTATTATTGACATAAATTTGCTGTAACTATTATCGTTTCATAATTATAAACCAAAAATTTTTTTCTCGAATAACAATGATTTTATGGACAATATTTTCAAGCAAAAGATCATCATTTCTTCGATGTCTTCAATATTTGTTTAAATATTTTTGTGATATTTTTCATATTTAAAAAAATATTGTTGTTTTAAGAAAAACAAAAAACAGTTAAGGTAAACACCCACTTCCGGTGTACGAAATTTTACCAAAAGCTTTTCAGTTCTAATATTTAGTTTGAAATATTTGCATTTGCAAATTAAATTAGTTTAAACTGTTATAGAGCATCATATTTTATAGCCTATTGTTACAACAATGTTTATTTTACACTCTGTGGCGTAAAGATTAACTTTACGTCCGCAAATTGAGAATTTAGGACTTATAGTAAAGAAAAAAACGATGATTTTCACACAAAATTATCTTTCAGAATTCCACGATAGCGTGTCTCAATTTCCCTCGCACTATACCTGTCTTGTAACACGAAGCTGACTACTGTCAATATTTCCCAATAAATATAAAATTACACATTGTTTGCTATTTATTGCTTCAAGATTAATGTTTCATATATATATATGATACTTTCTATTGCAATAGAAAAAAAAAATATTACAAAATCATTCAAAGTCCGGATGCTCATCGGCATTCAGGGGATGTTGAAAGTGGGAGGTGTGTGTTATGTAAAATTAGCATTACATTTTTGCCCCATAAAGCACTTGGTATTTACATCTCGCGTTAATAAATCTGTAGAAATTTGTGTGTAATCCTCGAGAATTTTAGATCGTTTACATTAATTTGTGCGGATTGAAAGGTGTAATTAAATTACCTAAGCTTCGGTAATCTTAATTTACTTATAATTACTCCGGAGATGTAAATAGAGTTATTAACTGTGATTTGCAGAGTTTCTAGATGCCAAAAAGTATTACATATGACAAATCTGATTTACAAAAATGGTAAATAATGACAGTTCATAGAAAATAAGGAATAGATTTAGACCATAGATCTTTCGGTCTAAAAACTATTATTTTTTTGGTTATTTTTTAGTATTTAATATTTAAAAAAATGTTAATTCTTCCTAAAACAGAAATCTCCGACATTATGAAACATCCTGTGTAATAAATAAGGCCCCTGTTTTTTTGGTGAATTAATTTAATTAAGAAAAGTTCTATAATTTGATGTATAATTTAAACTATTACGAACAATTTCCCATTGATGAGAACGTAAAATATGCAGCACAGTATTCACGTCTGCAGGAAGATACCAGTTGGTTGCATTTAGTGAGAGTCTGCAAATTGTTAATATTTCTAATAGTAAATTACTTTTCCTCGCTGTATCTCGTTAATATATTAATAGTTGAATGTCATTGGATCATTATTAATGTAGAAACGAATTGCACGTGTTATTTGATGTATAATTTAAACTGCGCTACGAACAATGGGGACGTAATATATGCAGCACAGTATTCACATCTGCAGGCAGAAATCAGTTTGTTGCATACTGCACGAGCCTGTGGATTGTTATTATTTGTAATGGCAAATTACTTTTCCTCGCAGTTTCTTGGAAACCCTTTGCACTCGTATTTATTGGCGACAAAACGTATTTTGGAGACCATAAGTCGACATACGAGTGCAAAGGGTCCTAATTATTAATATACAAACAAGTTCCAAGCATAAAACTTATAATTTGCCTAATTTGTAAATCAATAAGTCGGTGAAGGAGAAAATGATTATAACTTAACTTTGAACCCTGCACATCATTTGCTTTTACAAAAAAATATGATACTAGCGAAATAACCTTGAATCAATTATTTTGAATTAAAAAGAAAGGTTTGCCATGATATCATAATGGCGGATGTTTCAGTAAAGAATTAAATTACTTCCTGTGCCAAATTTAATTTAAAACGAGGTTGCAAACATGACAAATTAATTACAAGAATTAATAACATGAATTCTACCGTAATTTACTGAAAAATCTTTTAATCCATAAGCCGTACAAAAATTTCAATAGCATTTTTGAAATCCCCGCACAAAAATACTCAACAATGTGAAAACGCGAGTTCGATCCTTCTTTAAATAAGCGAGCTGTAACCAAAAATTCCATTTGACCTACTGACGGAGGGAACTCCGCGTCTGGAATGCGGGATTATGTAAGTGTGACGCGACTGGGCCACGGGGATACCCCAAGGTCGGCACATTCCAGACCGGCGGCCATCATGGATGAAGTCGGATCAGTTGCGCGTGCGCGCAATCCAAGAATCGTGCGATCTAAGGCGGCCAACCGTAAAGGGTTGAATTAATGTGTGAAAGGGTTAATCGATAAAGAAATTACACCGTGTGATCGATTTACCACCGAGCATTGCGAGTTAACATGGGAAAATTGTTTTTTTTTTAGATTGCTGCTCCCCTCACCCTAACCTAAAAGGAATCCAATGCCACCGTTGGATAGATTATTTTAATGCGCTTCATATGGTACCACACAATTATATTAATGTTGTTTTACCATCTGTAAAGGTGCTTATTGTGAACAGTTCATGAACAGCTACAAGCCCTGTTTGCGATTAGCTCGCAAACAAATCCCAAACACCCTGCGTTCAGTACGTGAACAGTTACACGAACACTTCTAGATGAAATTAATTTTCGTTGGACGTTGTTCGCCAAGAAGTTCGCTCAGTGTTCCAGTTTTCCAGCGTCAGTACATTTTCATCCGTCCACTCCATAATTTTTCGAAAATTGATGCAAATAGTTTCACCGTCTACACCTGACTGAGGTTCGGCGAAAACATACCCTTTAAAATTACCGACAACTGGCGGACTTTTGGCGAACTCGAGACGAACAGGGTAAAATCCGTTAATGTTACGCGACAACATTGGGCGAACCGGCTATTGGGTGATCGCTAGCTGTTCGCGAGCGCCGGTGGATGCGTACCTTAAGAAGCCTTAAAAGTAAATAAATTTATTCAAAATAATCATGTTAACTTCGCTTTATTCATGTACGTAATTAAAATCTCGTACATTTGTTTGACGCTTATTTCGATGTCAATTTATTTGCAATGAATAATAAATATTCTAACGGAGAAAGGGTTTTTATGATGAAAACCTGACGTTCAATGTGTGACGATTTTTGTTTTTTTGTGCTCTCGTTGCCGCCACCATCGTAACAATTTTATTTGGTGATTATCTGTAACCTGGCAACGATTTCATATCAGTACACCTAACAGAAAAATAGCTTACATCCGCACAGTTTATTGTTGGGGAATTAATCAATATACCGTAAGGAGTAGAAACAATCATTGTTAATTCACAATTGTGTGAAATCGTATGAAGCACAATAAATTAATCTATCCAACAGTGGCACTGGATTCCTTTTATTTTAAATAGGGGAGCAGCAATCTAGAAAAAACAGTTTTCCATGTTAATTTGCTATGTGTCGTGGTAAATGGATCACACGGTAAATGTAGGTTCACAGTGATTGAAAATGGTATTTTACTTCGTGAAAGTATGAACTGCATTTTCTGGTAAATTCCACCAATTAAACAACTAAGTGATTTAATTAATTAATGATAACAATTTGTGACAACTAACCCAAGTGTTACCCTCCGATTTGAATGAAATTTGGTGGTCTTTATCCTGGCGAGGATGACAGAGAGAGTGATGGAAGGGAAAGGGAGTGTGTTTGCGGTATTTCTGGACTTGAAAGCGGTGTATGATTCAGTATCGAGGGGGTATATGGTAGAGTGTTTGAGGAGAAAGGGGGTGAGTGACGGAGTGATAGATTGGGTAAGAGGCGTGTATGAGGAAACGTGGGTGGAAGCATAGGTGGGAGAGGAGGTGTCAGAGAGGTTTAGGATATGGAAAGGATTGAGACAGGGGTGTCCTCTGAGCCCGGTGCTGTTCAATCTATATATTAGTGAGTTAGAGGAGGTGTTGAGGAAAGGATAGGAGGGGGGGTTGGTGATTGGAAAGTGCGTATGCGGATGATATAGTGTTGATGGCGAGAGATTGGGAGGGAATGAAAGGCATGTTGAAAAGGGTGGAGAGATATATGGACAAGAGAGGACTGTGTGTGAATGTGGAGAAAACGAAATGGATGAGGTTCAGGAATAAGGGGCGAGAGGGGAGAGTGAAAGAGCTAGACTGGAAGGGGGTGGTGGTCGAGAGGGTGATTAGAAGTTATTTGGGTTTAAAATAACTCCGTAAGTAAATGTTAATTTCCCAACAACAACAAATCCTATTTTATTGTTTGTTATTAAACTATTAATACCTCTGTAAATTACAACTTGAATCATTAAAATCAATTTAACCATTAAAAAATTGCTGTGACAATATTTATTATTGCAGGATTTTTATAGCACTTTTATTTCAAAATATTAAAGGATTATATGTTTGTCGGTGATTTAATGCTTAAATTATCAAAATCATCGCTTAGAATTGCTATTTAGAAGCTTTTAAACATTTTACATTCGGATTTTCGCCCGTTGTCGCCATCTATTAGACGGTGGCTGAACTGCTAAGTGATGTTTTTGAACAGCGCCAAAATGCTCGAACTTTATACCTATTGTCAAAGTGTTAATATTTAGCAATGGGCTGTGCATGAAACGGTAGACGATTTAATTCTGAATCGAATGGTGTATAAAATAGCTGAGGAAATTTAGCGGTTTTCGTGTAATTTGCGAATGAAAATTAAGCACGACACACTTACCGACATTTACAGTTCACTGTAACATAAAAATTCAATAAAGAAGAATTTGCTATATTCTTCAATCAAATACGGGTTCCAATACTTATTCCTGATTAATCATTCAACTATTTATATTGTTAATGCATTACAATAAGAGAAATATACTAGAAATCATAATCTAAGTAGAGGGCTCTATCTGTTATCGTGGGGATAAACTACTTAATAATTCGTGGATGTAATAATTGTTGTAATAATAAAAGAATATTTAAAAACTTAAAAAGAATATTGTCTCATGATTAAATAAATTCTCTTGTGGATATTTACGTACTTAAATTACAGAAACAATATTTTATAATATACACGCCTAATCCTAAGCAACCCGATATACGCATAACTCGAATTAATTTATTATTAAAAATTTATAATTTTATACGTAACAGGGACAAAACCATAAGTGTAATTCTGAGTAAAGCTTCAAAACTAGTGGGAATATTTAACTATTTAAATTGCGGAAACAATGCTTTTATATAAACGCCTACTTGTAGGCAACCCAATATACTAGAACTAATATTATTTTTTATTAAAAACTTCTAATTTTTAATATATAATAGGGACACAAGCATAAGTGTAATCCTTAGACACGCTTTAAGAATATTACACTTATGGTTTTGTCCCTGTTACGATTAAAATTTGAAGTTTTAAATAATAAATCATAATTAGTTATAAGTCTATTGGGTTGCCGAAAAGCAGGCGTTTATATAATATAATTATTTCTGCAATTTAAATACTTTAATATTCACATTATTTTTTAAGCTTTACGGAGGATTACACTTATGGTTTTGTCCCTGTCATGTTTAAAATTGGAAGTTTTTAGTAATAAATTAATATTATGTATGCGTGTATTGCATTGTCTGTAAATAGGCGTTTATGTAATATAATTATTTCTGCAATTTAAATACTCAAATATTCGCACTATTTTTGAAGCTTTACTGAGGATTATACTAATGGTTTTATCACTGTCACCTTTAAAATTTGAAGTTTTTTATAGTAGTTATGCGTTTATCGGTTTGCCTGTGATTAGGCGGATATATTATAATGTATTGTTTCTGCAACTTAAATACGAAAATATCTACAAGTAAATTTATTTTATTATAAGATAACAGTCTTCTTAAGTTGTTAAATATCCCTTCATTATTAAAACAATTATTAAATCCACAAATGAAAACGTAGTTTATCCCCACGATAACAGAGGGTACCCTCTATGAAGATTAGTATTCCTCATATATTTCTCTTATTGTAATGCATTAATAATATAAAAAGTTAATTCAATAATCAGTAATAAGTATTGGGACCCGTATTTCATTGAAGAATATTGCAAATTGTTGTGCATTTAGGTTTTAAGTTACAGTGAACTGTAAATGTCGGTAAGTGTGTCGTGCTTAATTTTCATTCGCAAATTACAAGAAAACCGCTAAATTGCCTCAGCTATTTTATACATTATTCGATTCGTAATTAAATAGTCTATCGGTTTGTGTACAGCGCATTGCTGAATATTAACACTTTGATTATAAGGATAAAGTTCGAGCATTTTGGCGCTGTTCAAAAACATCACTTAGTAGTTCGGCCATCGTCGAATAGATGGCGACGAGGCGTCGAAATGCAAATGTGAATGTTTAAAAGCTTTTAAATAGTAATTCTGAGGCATGATTTTGATAATTTCAACGTTAAATCATTTCAAAACTTGTAACCCTTTACTATTTTCAAATAAACGTGCCGTAAAAACCCCGGAATAATAAGTCATGTCGTCAAAATTCTACATTCATTTTAATGATTTAAACGGTAATTTATGGAGGGATTAAAGGTTTAATAATAAACAATGAAGTAAGGTTTGTTGAATTTAGAAAGAATTATCAAATTTGGTTGAAAATAACTGGTCATAACTCGGCGTATTTTTAATCAATTGTGATGAGTCTTTGAGGGCGGAAAACTTTAAGGTGTCTTCTTTAAAGTCATGCGAACTTAAGCGTAAACCCTTCCGCCCCCCTCTAGCAACCCTATGAAAAAAAGCTTTTTCAGTAAACTATGCCCAACTTTGACGATGTGTACGGAGTTGGAAAAAAATTGTCGACTCGATCCGCCATAAAGGTATTAAAATTTGATCAATTCCCTATGCAGGACTCAAAGAACGAAGTTCCTACGACGATTTGGCACCAGGTTATGGGTGTGCATTTTGAGGTTTTTCGCACATAACTGAGCGACTTTTCAACCAAATTGGATAATTCTTCTTAAATTCAACAAACCTTAGTTAATTGTTTATTATTAAACCTTTAATCCCTCCATAAATTACCGTTTAAATCATTAAAATGAATGTAGAATTTTGACGACATGACGTATTATTCCGGGGTTTTTACGGCACGTTTATTTGAAAATAATAAAGGGTTACAAGTTTTGAGATGATTTAACGTTGAAATTATCAAAATCATGCCTCAGAATTACTATTTAAAAGCTTTTAAACATTTACATTTGCATTTCGACGCCTCGTCGCCATCTATTCGACGATGGCCGAACTACTAAGTGATGTTTTCGAACAGCGCCAAAATGCTCGAACTTTATCCTTATAATCAAAGTGTTAATATTCAGCAATGCGCTGGACACAAACCGATAGACTATTTAATTCCGAATCGAATAATGTATAAAATAGCTGAGGTAATTTGGCGGTTTTCTTGTAATTTGCGAATGAAAATTAAGCACGACACACTTACCGACATTTACAGTTCACTGTAACTTAAAACCTAAATGCACAACAATTTGCTATATTCTTCAATGAAATACGGGTCCCAATACTTATTACTGATTATTCAATTAACTTTTTATATTATTAATGCATTACAATAAGAGAAATATACGAGGAATACTAATCTTCATAGAGGGTACCCTCTGTTATCGTGGGGATAAACTACGTATTCATTTGTGGATTTAATAATTGTTTGTTTTAATAATGAAAGAATATTTAAAAACTTAAGAAGACTGTTATCTTATAATAAAATAAATTTACTTGTAGATATTTTCGTATTTAAATTGCAGAAACAATACATTATAATATATCCGCCTAATCACAGGCAACCCGATAAACGCATAACTACTATAAAAAACTTCCAATTTTAAAGGTGACAGTGGCAAAACCATTAGGTAGTGTAATCCTCAGTAAAGCTTCAAAAATAGTGCGAATATTTGAGTATTTAAATTGCAGAAATAATTATATTACATAAACGCCTATTTACAGACAATGCAATACACGCATACATAATATTAATTTATTACTAAAAACTTCCAATTTTAAACACGACAGGGACAAAACCATAAGTGTAATCCTCCGTAAAGCTTAAAAAATAAAGTGAATATTAAAGTATTTAAATTGCAGAAATAATTATATTATATAAACGCCTGCTTTTCGGCAACCCAATAGACGTATAACTAATTATGATTTATTATTTAAAACTTCAAATTTTAATCGTAACAGGGACAAAACCATAAGTGTAATATTCCTAAAGCGTTGCTAAGGATTACACTCATGCTTGTTTCTCTATTATATATTAAAAATTAAAAAGTTTTTAATTAAAAATAATATTAGTTATAGTATATTGGGTTGCCTACTAGTAGGCGTTTATATAATACCATTGTTTCCGCAATTTAAATACTTAAATATTCCCACTATTTTTGAAGCTTTACTCAGGATTACACTTACATTTTTGTCCCTGTTATGTATAAAATTGGAAGTTTTTAATAATAAATTAATTCGAGTTATGCGTATATCGGGTTGCTTGGGATTAGGCGTGTATATTATAAAATATTGTTTCTGCAATTTAAGTAAGTAAATATCTACAACTGAATTTATTTAATCATGAGACAACATTCTTTTTAAGTTTTTAAATATTCTTTTATTATTACAACAATTATTACTTCCACAAATTATTTAGTAGTTTATCCCCACGATAACAGGTAGAGCCCTCTACTTAGATTATGATTTCTCGTATATTTCTATATTGTAATCCATTAACAATATAAATAGTTGAATGATTAATCAGGAATAAGTATTATAACCCGTATTTGATTGAAGAATATAGCAAATTCTTCTTCATTGAATTTTTATGTTACAGTGAACTGTAAATGTCGGTAAGTGTGTCGTGCTTAATTTTCATTCGCAAATTACAGAAAAACTGCTAAATTTCCTCAGCTATTTTATATACCATTTGATTCAGAATTAAATCGTCTACCGTTTCATGCACAGCCCATTGCTAAATATTAACACTTTGACAATAGGTATAAAGTTCGAGCATTTTGGCGCTGTTCAAAAACATCACTTAGCAGTTCAGCCACCGTCTAATAGATGGCGACAACGGGCCAAAATCCGAATGTAAAATGTTTAAAAGCTTCTAAATAGCAATTCTAAGCGATGATTTTGATAATTTAAGCATTAAATCACCGACAAACATATAATCCTTTAATATTTTGAAATAAAAGTGCTATAAAAATCCTGCAATAATAAATATTGCCGCAGGAATTTTTTAATGGTTAAATTGATTGTAATGATTCAAATTGTAATTTACAGAGGTATTAATGGTTTAATAATAAAGAATAAAATAGGATTTGATATTGCTGGGAATTTAACATTTACTTACGGAGTTATTTTAAACCCAAATAACTCCTAATCATCCTCACAACCACCTCCCCCTTCCATCATATTGTGATTTGTTTATATCTAAATAAATCCGGATCGCAAAATAAACAACAGCTATATACCAAACAGACAGAGAACCGACGATAATATATGTATTTTCCACTAATTTTCAACTACTGCAGTATGTTGCCTTCCTGTGAATGGAGATTTTTTTCGGGTAAATAAAATATAATTATTATAAATCATAATATTAAATTGATAAACAAAGGAACAAAACGCATTTAACATACTCGCTTTGAATTATAGTATATAGATTTATATATGTTAACAATTAGAACTTCTCCCCGACAGCTTGCATGGTCATATCATGAATCTGCAAATGAACATTATTTAAATTACAAAACAAATCCTAACTTGGTTTGATTTTCGAATGATGCATATTGGATGGGATAGGACGATTTGGTTAATTTTGAGTAGGGTTGCCATAGATTTAGAGGTGATGTTTTGTACAAAATGGTGATGTCAGAGGTTTAGGGGTTATGTTTCATATAGAATGGTGATGTTACAGATTTTTTCGCCTGCCTCCACTAAAACCATATATTTCGGTCATAAAAATCGTGCCGAAACTACGATTTAGCGTATCTAGGGCCCAAAAAATAATATGCATAATCTAGACAACCTTCCGCGGAATATGCGTAGGCTATGCAAAAATCTGACAGTTCAATGGTGCGCGATTTAAAATTTCCTGAAACACTGTTTTTACTTAAGGCAGGCAAAAAAATGTCATGTGTAACTCATGGCAAAATTTATTATTATTTTCGGCCCTTGATACACTATATACTATAGGGTTTTATTTGGGTTATCAGCAGCGAACTACAGAACTCAGTTCACTTCACCCAAAAGTTCCTACATTTTAATCGTGCTCAAGATGTTTTTTTTTTTGTTGTGCATTTCAGTGGGAGGAAAAACGGAAGTTTATAATGTAAGCAATCAATGATTATGAAATTGTTTTAAGCTGGAACACTTTTTCTGTAATAAAACCTTACTCACTTGCACATTTGGAGGAGTACCCAAAACATACATAAGTCCGTCAGCTACATCATCCCCTGTAAGATACGGTGCGTCTTTGAGAGCATCCTTCAATGCATCCAAGCCATTTTCCAAAAAGTTGGTCTTGACGTATCCAGGATGAATGCCCTAAGCAAAACCAAATAATTATAATACGATGTTTTGTAGATAGAGCCCTTAGCAGTCGATGTTGTTGCAAACCAAATAAATTGACGACTTCTTTGATCTAGATATTATTACTTTATAAAACATTCCTCACAATTCTTAAAATAAAATATATGTGTAGAAGAATTAAGTCCTATAAGGATAAAAAATGGTGATGTGGCCATCATGTTACTTTCTCCGATTATTTGATGGTATAATAGTTATTTATATTCATAGATTAAATCGACAATTGCCCTCATTTACTTACTAACCAATGAAATCGAATAACGTTGATGAGATGATCCAATAAAATTCTAATTACGATGCGTAACAGAGGACGCTGCATATTATGCATGGCAATTTACCCTGGGTGGTATCTAATCAGATAATCCCTCATGTTGGTATTGCCTAGCAACGCGTTAGTACATTTAAATATAACATATAAAACGTCAGTTATTGTCGGACTTTTAAGCAGTTTGCTCCTGAATTCGATCTGCTTGTATTTTCGGGTGAAGTGCTAGTGCTTTCATCAGTGATGGTATTCTTAGGCATTTATCAAAATCTTGGTAAGCTCATTTTTACTACAATTATTGTGGCGCAGATTAATATACGTCTCACACTTGGTGTCACTAAATTAAACTTTTCAAATTATGAAGTGTGAACTTTCTATTCGGCCAATTGTCTTCTCGAATCTAACTCGTGACTGATTTTTCCTAGGCAATTATTAGCGTTTGGATCACTCTTGCTTGTTGCTTCTAGAAAATCGGCACTCCTGCTTCGCAGTCGTGCCGATTTTCGTCGCAACAAGCAATCGTGATCCTGCCGCTAATAATTGCCGGCAAAATCATAGGCACTCGTTATATTACTGTTGATAGTTTCACATGAACGAATGGTAATGACGTTTGAAACGTCAAAATTATGAAAGGTAAAAATGACAAATTATTTTTCAAATTCTAATAATCTTTACCGTAAGTTTACTGAAAAACTAGAAAAAAAATTTAAAAAAAAAGTTCTGAAAAAGATTTCTAAAAATCGTGCTGATTAAAAAGCCCTAAACAAATTTAATCAAAATCCTGAACAAGAAAGTCTTGAAAATAATTTATAAAAATAGTCCTGATTAATAAGTAAGAAAAACTAATAAAAGCCCTGAATAAGATTTCTAAAACTAGCCCTGATTAAAAAGTTATAAAAAACCTAATAAAAGTCCTGAACAAGTCTTGAAAAAAGTGCCGATAAAAATGTCCTGAAAAAAGAGTCCTGATAAAAAAAGTCTTGAAAAACAGGTCCTTCAAAAAGACCAGAAATAAAGTCCTAAAAGAAAGTCATGAAAAAAGAGTTCTGACACAAAAAGGTCCTGAGAAAAAATCTTGAAGAAATAGTCTTGAAGAGTACTGTTAAAAAGTTGTGAAAAAGAGTTGTGAAAAAAGTCCTGAAAATAGTACTGCAAAAAGAGTCCTGAAAAATTAAGTCTTCATATAAAACACCAGAAATAAATGTCCTTAAAAATAACTCGAAAGAAGTCCGAAAAAGAGTTAAAAAAAAGTCCCGAAGGAAAGTCCTAAAATAAGTCTTGAAAAAACTCCTGAAGAAAAAAAGCCCCGAAAGAGAGTCCTGATAAAATATCCTGAAAAAATGTCCTGTAACAACAGTCTTGAAAAAAAGTTATGAAAATAACATCGTAAAATAATCCTAAAAAACATTTCTGAAAAAAACCCTGTAAAAAGATCATTAAAAAAGACCTGAAAGTGTTCTGAAGAAATTGTCTTGGAAAAAATTAATACATTAAAAAATGTCCTGAAATATGGTACTGAAAAAAGTCCCGTAAAGAAGGAAAAAAATTAACGAAAAAAGCAATGAAGAAAATTCTGAAAAGAATTCTGAAAATAAGTCCTGAACAAGAGGTTCCTAAGAAAGTCTTGAAAAAGTCCCGAAAAAATGTCCTGGAGGAACAGTCCTGGAAATAAAGTCGTGAGTAAGTGTATTGACAAAAGCCGTGAAAAAAAGTCCTGAAAGATAGTCTTTATACAAAATACCAGAAATAAAGTCCTGAAGAAAGTTTAGACAAAGAAAATATCACAAAAAATAGAATTTTGAAAAGTTTTTTCTGAGAAAAAAATCCAAACATTAATCCTGAACAAAGAGTTCTTAAGAAAGTCCCTAAAACGTCCGGAGAAAAAATTCCTGAAAAAAATCCTGTTAATAAAATTTTGAAAAGAAATCCCGAAAATAAAGCTACTGAAAAAAAAGTTTTAAAAATAAATCTTAAAAAAAAATTCTTAAAAAGTCCTGAAAAAGAATCCTCAAAGAAAATAAAAGTCCTTAAAAAAGACCTGAAAAATGTTCAGAAAACAGTCCTGGAGTCCCAAAAAGACTAAAAGAACAAAAAACTGTTAAGGTAAATTCCAGTTTTTCGGTTTCTGAAATAACACGTATGTTCAAAGTTTCATGGTCATTTCTGTATTAGTTTTTTTGAGATACAGCGCGCACAGACAGACTGTTATGTAGAGAAAAAATGGTGATGTGGCCATCATGTTACTTTCTCCGACTTATGGTATCATTTATATTTACGCTTTCATGGTTTTGTAGACTCGGGTGAAACTGACGTTTAAAACGTCAAAATTATAAAAGATGGAGAAATTATACTTCAAATTTGAAAACTCAGTTTACTCAAAAACTAAAGGGATTTCGATAAAAAAATATTCTTTATAAGTTGTTCATTTTGGCATTCTCTACAATTATTATTAACATAAATTTGCTGTAACTATTATTGTTTCATAATTATAAACCAAAAATAAAAAAATAATAATAAATTTTTTTCTCGAATAACAATGATTTTATGAAAAATGTTTTCAAACAAAATAAGCTTATTTTCTTGTTGTCTTCAGTATTTGTTTAAATGTTTTTGTGATATTTTTCATATTTAAGAAAATATTGGCAAAAAACAAAAAACAGTTATGGTAAACACCCACTTCCGGTGTACGAAATTTTAACAAAAGCTTTTCAGTTCTCCGGATTATCAAATAAGATGTATGTTCAAAGTTTCATACCAATTGCTTTATTAGATTTTCATATACAGCGCGCACACACACACACACACACACACACACACACACATACAGACAGACACACACACACACACACACACATACAGACAGACACACACACACACACACACACACAGACACAATTTTTTTTTTCCAGAAATTGTTGAAATTGCATCTAGGGACCCCAAAACAGATATTTCCGTGAAAAAAAATTTTGAAAAAAAAATCACGATCACAATACTTTCTCGTACTTTGTAACGGAGAAAGTAAAAAAAGTAGAAATTAAAATGGCCGAAATTATTCAAAACTTTACTAACCCAAAAGGAGGAAAAATTACTTTACATACACTAGTATAGAATAATTAAAAACTTTAAAAACTCTAAAACTTAAAACTATTTTTTCTACTTCTACCTCTAAAATGCCATTTATCGCATGTTTCCATGACTTGGAGATGGAGGGTGAGCCATTCGAGCACCGCTTGTAACTTTATTAAACAAAAGTGTAGCTGTCGTTTCCAAGGCACTCTTTGCAAAAACAGGATTTTTGGCATATCCATTAAACTGCCAGACCAAACCCCAACACATGACACATCACCGTAATCAGAAAAAAATCTGTATTTGAAAATGTAAAAATACAAGATGGCGCCCATAAGAAAAAACAAAGTTGATGATGTTTCCCGAAAATCGAAACGTCGATTTTTTATTATTATATCACCACGTTGTAGGGCGTACAAAGCGGCAATGATAAAGTGTCAATTGTTTTGAAGTATCTCTATAAATAGTCTCGCAAAAAAATAAAAACATTTTTTGAAAATTTCGATTTTCTTCGGATATCTTTGGAAGTAGTCGGAATATTGTATGTTTCAAAACGGCATTATGTTACACTCCAGATTGCGCAACTTTGCCCTAATTTAACCGACCTTGTATCTCTTCAAATAACCGAGATCCCCATGCTTGAGCTCCAAAAATGGGCACCCTGTATATGAATAGAATATTTAAACCGAGTCACCCATATTGGTTGCAGAACCGACATGTAAGAGCTAGTGGTGTATTTAGTTCAAGTTTAGTGATATACCAAAGTTCAAAGTATTTTATTCCAAATTACAATCAAGATATACCTCCAACATTAAATTTAATTAATTCTTCAATTGGGTTTAGCTACGTGTTATTAGTTTCTGTACCTACCGAAACCTTGATCTTGGAGTTAAGCATGTTCAATTCCTGCCGTAGACATTCCTGGTAACTGGTGAGCGCGAATTTCGAAGCGCTGTAAAGCCCTCCTCCTGGTACGTGAATGGCCTTATGACCAGCGATGCTGTTGATATAAACTATATGACCGTCGATGTTATTGGCCTTCATAATTTTGAAGGCTTCTCTAGTAGCGATCGATACAGCAAGCACGTTGGTGTCCAAGACCGTCTTCCAAGCCTGGGTATCACCGTCCGTTAATCCCGTGTTCACCATGAGACCGGCATTATTGATGAGGATGTGGACGGGCCCAACGTTCTGCGTAGTCCATTCGAATCCGTCTACGATTTCTTTCTCCACAGTCAGATCGACTTTTCTGGCGTACAACTTTCCTTTGCAATCGGAAAGCTTTTTCGCGTTCTCTTCGATTATTTCCGATCTTCTCGCGAAACCGACGACCTAGAAATTAATTGAATTAAACCTAACTCTTTTCAACTGAAATTGAAAGAAATTAACTCGTAATTGAGGGGCCTGGAAGTGAAAGGGTTCGAGTGCACTTTTTCAAAAAATGATAAAAGGTATCTCCAGCATATTTTTATGCCTTTAACCAGTTGACTGTCAAAAAATATCATTTCAAACCATAACGTGGAATTTTCATTATCAAAGGAAATTTCGAAGTAATATTCGAAAAATATCAAAGTCGATTATATCAAAACCATAAAAGGTGCACCGTTTTACTTTTAAGCTCTTTAATTGAAATTTCATTGAACTCGAAATAGTATATTACGTACCGAGTCGGGATAAACATCATTACAGCCGAGGGCATAGATTGCAAACCGAGGCGCGAAGCGCCAAGGTTTGCAATTGCGCGAGGCTGGAATTGTGTTCCCGCGAGGTATGTATACTATTTTATTCACAATCACGAAATGTAATGATAAAAGTAAAATTGTTTGATTTTGGTACACATATTTATTTCAATGTCGGACATATTTAATTCGTAAAAAAATTGACGTATGGGTGTCACTTAAACCTCAGTACCACACTTTTTATAATTGTGGTAAGTAGTGTATTACATAATTAGAGTCCGGATTTATATGCGCTAAAAAAAGCATTATAATTTTTTATATGCGCTTAAAATTAGCCAATATATGCGACAATATTATTCAAATATGGATTTTATATGCGGTTTAATTAAAAATAATGTTGCAAAATAAAAAAAAAGTACGAATAGCAACTGAAGATAATTTCCTTATTGGAATTACAATGTAGAACCAAAATTTTCATTTTCATTTTAGGTTAGTTGTGTAATGAGTAGATGGGCCCCGTATTAAAAATAATTAATGTAATATTTTTTTCAGCAAAACCATTCGTAATTATAATAATCTGATAAATGTAACGTAAATTCGACGCACAACTTAGTACTGTGAAGAAAACATAAACATCCTCTTGACCTGGATTAATAAAGAAGCAAGTTAGAAAAATCAACGTCGAAAATAAGACCCGAAAAATACTAATTAGTAAATTCACGGGAAAGTTCATGAACTCAAAGATACACGAGGCAATTTGGCACGTGTGTTTCTGAATGTGGTGGGGGCAAATCAGATGATAAAAGGGACGGGATCACAAAATTCGGGGGGATTTCCGTGATGGAAATAGTGGCGAGAATCAGTGAGTGATTTGACAACAAACAGGGTGAGTAATTTCTTTAATATGTGAAGTAACGTGGTCTCAATGAATGACTGCATCCGAGTAATTACTCTGTTATGTTACAAAATGTGAAATAATTCATATTTGAATAATTACTATATTACGAAATGCGAAACACAGATCCAATGAATAACTGCATCCGAGTAATTATTTTGCAACGAAAATGTGAAACAATTCATTTGAATTATTACTCTGCCACGAAATGCGAAACACAAAGAATAACTGTATCCGGGTAATCACTCTGCAACGAAATGTGAAACCATTTATATTGGAGTAAATACTCTGCCACGAAATGCAAAACACAAAAAGATCGCATCCGAGTAATCACTCTGCTACGAAATGTGAAATAATTCACATCGGAGTAACCATTCTATTACGAAATGCGAAATCATCAGAGAGATTGACTAACAAAAGTTAGAAGACATTATTAAACGTAGGTATTTGTTTTCCTCATAGATTCCGGATGCTCTAAGCTCTGTGGCATAGTTATGTTGAAAGGGGTGTCTTGCCGGCTGCTTTAAGTTAGCGCTGTGGATATCGAGCTCCCTAAAATTTAATGTCTAATAACTTTAACCTGTCATTATTGAACGTATTGCTTTCCTCATAGCTTCCAGACGCTCTAAGCGCTGTGGCATAATTATGTTGAAATGTGTATCTCGCCGGCTGCTTTAAGTTAGCGCTGTAGATATCGAGCCCCAAATTTCTGATAGTAATACGATTCTTTGAACGAAGATGTGTCATCATGGTCTCCGATTGTTAAAGTTATTCATTGAGATTGAGTGAAACATTCATTGGCATTAAGCGAGGAAGCCCGTTGCTAAGCCTCCCGTCGTTTTGATCTAAGTCATACGTATTCTGGTCTGGTCAAACTGGAAGTAGGACGCCGATGTGTAGTCATAAATCTCAAATTCTTGCAGCGTCATTTTGTAAAATGTTTGACGACAGTTGTGAGACTGGTTTTCCCACAGGGTTTTCCCAGATCTATTGGTACAACAAGGAAATATGTTCATAAATCAGATGAGATACTCTTTGTTGTATGCCAAAACTGATAAATCAAATTAATAAACGTCCTTTCATTCAACAAACAAGCATTTCATTTAACTAAACCTAACCAACACGCATCGACACTCGTAACGAATCTGTTAAATAATTAAGGGTTACCGCAAAAATTAAACACAACGTATGTGAGTACAAAAAGGTCAGACTTGACGTACTACAGTTGAATGACATGGGGTTCATGTTAAAATTTATTATGTCCTCAGTCTCGCCCTTTCAAAATGCGACAATTCATTTTAATTTTTTCGTATCCCGAATTTCGATATAATACGCATCAAATTTTTGCAAAAGTTCTTCCATAATTTTAAAAGCCTCAATTAAAGGAATTTGAGCTTTTTCTAAATTCTTGATTGCAGTTATTAAGATGCAAAAATAAGCAATAAAAGCTCATTGTTGCAAAATATTTCTACATGCAACACAATCTTTACATTTTTTAAGTGCTGCCGATTCTTTATCAATAAAATTAATTAGAAAGTTTTCTAATTTCTCAAAATGATTGGTGTAGAATAAAGCAGCTTTCAGCCAAACACAATTACCGGGTACGGTTGCATTGAGTATCATCTACTTATGGAAAAATCCCTTTTTTCTATATAATTAATATAATATATACATATCTACACAACACAAGGTTACGTTCGCTAGTTAGGGGAATCCCGTAAATTTTATATACGGTTTAATAAAAAATCTTTCTACGCACGCAAATTTTATCAATAAATTACAACAAAATCAATTATAATTAATGGAAATATTGACTTTATATGTAGTTATATGCGGATATATGCTATAATAAGTTTAATGTGACAAAACCTCGAAATATTAAGTTATATGCGAAATAAAACTTGGTACTTTGATTTCTTTCCGAGATAAACGCATAGATGCAGATCGCCAGTGCCATACGAAAGAGCAAATAAAACATGTAAAAAAATATAAATCCGTACTCTATACATAATACAGCTAGATTACGTGGAGAACCCGAGCCACCAGCAGATAATGATGTAATTCAATACGACTTACGGCAATTGACATAAAATGGGGTAAACGTGCATTTCACGTAACGGACAAAAGTAAACGCAACAACTTCCGGGAACCAAAAGTTAAATGATTCGCATGTTGACATAACTAATAACTAATTTCGGGTAACGGGAACGAGAAGCTTGCTATATTTTCGCCTCCGTTCCCGTCCTCGTTACTGTCCGCGGGTTGTTGTGAAGGCGCATTTATTATGAGGTTACGGTTTTGACACTTGATGGGTTGTTGGGATGTTGCCAACCTGAGATATGCATAAATTCGTTTCGTGTAAGAGCACAAATCATTAATATCCACTTATAAATAAGAAGTACTTAATGAAGAGGATGGTTGCGACCGTTATGACGTGGTAATCCATAATTAAACAGAATTGTAAAATTCACTTCAGAGTAGATTCGTTGGAGAACCGAGCGCATGATTGATGTCAATTTGACGTTTATATAAACTGACAATTGACTGTTTCTGTATTTCGAAATAGAGGTTCGCAAAATGTTTCTGTACCTCGAAATAGACGTTAGTAATAGAATATTACCCATCTCGAAGAGGGAATCGCTAATATCCCAACTTTTTCGAGGTTAAAAATATGCATATTATTATAGTGATTGTGAATAAAAATGATTTTCATGTGAAGAGACAGAAAATCAAAGTAATAATCAGAACATTTTGCCTTGTCCTTAAAAATTGCACAATTTGTAAGACTCTGTTTTATAATCAACTGATTGGAGGGTAGATAAAGTATAGTTGGTGTTCCCATACTTTAACCACCCTCCAATCAGTTGATTATAAAACAGAGTTTTACAAAAGAGTGTGAAGGAGCGATATGCGGGAAGATGCTTGTCCAAAATGGGGAAAAAATTACGTTGTAATAAATTAACGGTCTGCAAAGGGCAAAAATTGTATGTGTTATTACTACGCATAATAGTTACGCATAGTTTAATATTATGACCTCCGCCCAACATGGTTTCCGAAATAAACATTCCACAATGACAGCATGTCACTCATTCTATACATGCATTACTGACAAACTCGAGTCTGGTGAATATCCGGTCGGACTGTTCCTCGATCTAAGTCGTGCATTCGACTGCATTGACACGAACATTCTTTTAAATAAATTATATGACTACGGCATAAGGGGAGTTGCTAATGATTGGTTCTCTTCATACCTATTAAATAGACACCAACGCGTAAAAATTAAACACTTAAATAATAACCTTCTTACAGAACATACGTCATCAACCCAAGTCATAAATATATGTGTACCGCAAGGTTCAATTTTGGGTCCTATACTATTTACTCTATATGTAAACGACTTTCCAAGCTGTACAATGAACAATATATTTATGTACGCGGATGATATGTCAGCAGTCATTAGCTCTCCAAATTTCAACATTGAAGAAAAGTGTAACTCAACCATCAAAGAACTTGCCAACTGGTTTCAAAATAACAAATTATCAATAAACTCCTCTAAATCCACATACATCAGATTTCATAACAAACAGTATAAACAAGACCTAGAGTTAAACCTATATATGAACAATAATTTGGTATCGTCCACCGTGAGTAGTCCGTTCTTAGGACTCGATATTGACAATACATTAGATTGGAGCTTCCACTGCAACAAATTAATTAAATCGTTAAATAAATGTTGTTACCAAATAAGGGTTCTGCGTTCAGTACTAACTATGCCACAACTATTAACATTTTATTATGCTACGGTACAATCGCGTCTATCGTATGGCATTTGCTTATGGGGTACTTCTATACATTGGCCTTCCGTATTTATTGCTCAGAAGCGCATTATAAGATCCATGTTAGGTATATGTCCTCAAACGTCTTGCAGACCATATTTTAAAAATTTCGAGCTGCTTCCACTGCCTTGTCTACTTATCTACGAGCTGTGCCTATATACCTACAAAAAACGATCCACATTCACACTTACCAGCGACATCCACCAACACGCTACACGCAATAACAACAATATCTACGTAAGATGTTGCCGTCTGAACATAAAAAAGAACTCGCCAGACGTACTTGGTCCATCATTGTTTAACCTTCTCCCTGAATATATCAAGGCATCCCCAAATGTATTAGCGTTTAAGAAAAAACTCAAATTGTTTCTAGTAAATGAAACATATTATAATATAAGCGATTTCACTAATGTAAAAGTTAAATAAGTAGTATGTATATAGTTATTCAATTTTTGACGTGTCTAAAATGTTATTACGACTGTAATGCTTCATTCCTGGACAATAAAATTATTATTATTATTATTATTATTATAATGATTGTCACCGAAAACCTTCACCTCATGTTTTACGCAGTTTCTACATCCGCTGCACTTCGTATAAATTTGCTGAATTGGGTGGGATTATAAATAATTCGAGTTATCCACTGGGAATCACTCTGAATAGTAAACAGTAATAACATGATCACCTCACGTTTTCCAATTGAAAGATAATAAAAAATGTGTCAATTTGAATCTTAATAAAAATCTACTATTGGGTTAGAAAAAGTCGGGAATTAGACAAAGATCATTTGCGCGTAGAATCATCAAAGTTACATTGAAGGTGATGCTAATAATAAATGATTTCAGTGACAATCAGTGACGGTTAGCGGGTTTTTTTCTGGTACGGCCGAGGAACAAGAGGTGGTAATACCGGTAGGTAGGGTCAGTTGCAGACGTGACCGCACCTATCTGTATTACCACGTCTTGTTCCTCGCCCGTACCCAAAAAAAAACCCGCGAACCGTCACTGGTGACAATATTTACCTTTAGTCCAGCTTTAACCAACTTTTCGGCAACACTAGCTCCGATCCCAACGCTGGCACCTGTCACGATGGCCACTTTTCCACACCAGCGATCCATTTTTTATCAACCAATATTAACACTGAATGCTACAGTCCACGGGCGGCGTCCGGATATATATAAATACCAACGCTTGCTGCCGCGAACACTAAATTGCTTATTATGTTACATATTTAGATGAACTATTCAAGGCCCCCTCATCCGATATACGCTGTAACGCGTTCTTTACATCTCGGCAACTGCATTTCAACAAGTCCAAGCGTGCGTTAAAAATGCTTGCTTCGTTTGTTAAAATTTGATTAGTAGCTATAGTAATCGGTCATCGATTACGAGATCCTTCGGCCGTGCAAATTTGTGTATTTGTGTAACTTCAATGAATCGCTCCGTCACTCTGGAGCGCCATTAATTAATTGAAACATGATTTTTGTGTCGCACTGTGCGCCTAGAGTATGGAATAAATTCAGTCCCACCGAAAGAAAATATTTTGGGAAAAAGTCGATTTTCTTTGATAAGAATATACATTTTTGCATAAAAGTTTTTTTTTCTCCTTCTTACATACTATGAGATTGTAATGCTCATTATGGTTCTTCTTAGGCGCAGGGTGATGTTAGGACACCTTATACATTGGCAACGGAGATCCGAGGCAGCGATGGACGGTAACTAGGGGAAACATAAAAATAACAAGAGATATAAAAAATGTTCCGAGACTTACATATACCTAATAGCCTTGTACGTGTTACCAAGTCGTATTAAACCAGCAGTATAATCAGTTTCGTTGTTCTACTTTCTACTTTAATTCTAATGTAACGTCCTAATCGGCAGAAGAGTTATTAGAATTCTATCGACACTATTACAAGCGTTACAAGATCAAAAATGGTGATGTGGCCATCATGTTACTTTCTCCGACTTGATGGTATCATAGCCATTTATATTTACGTTTTCATGGTATATTTTCAATTGAAATCATATTTTAAATGTACAATTGCTGTTGTGTAAACTCGGATGAAACTGACGTTTAAAACGTCAAAATTATGAAAGATGGAAAAATTATACTTTAAATTCAAAAACTCAGTTTACTCAAAAACTAAAGGGATTTCGAAAAAAACTTATTCTTTATAAGTTGTTCATTTCAACATTCTCTACAATTATTATTAACATACATTTGCTGTAACTATTATCGTGTTATAATTATAAACCAAAAATTAGAAAAAAATAATACATTTTTTTCTCGAATAAAAATGATTTTATGAAAAATATTTTCAAGTAAAAGATGTTTATTTCTTTGTTGTCTTCAAAGTTTGTTTAAATGTTTTTGTGATATTTTTCATATTTAAGAAAATATTGGCAAAAAACAAAAAAAAGTTAAGGGGTACGAAATTTTACCAAAAGCTTTTCAGTTCTTCAGATTATCAAATAAGACAGATGTTAAAAGTTTCATATCAATTGCTCTATTAGTTTTTGAGATACAGCGCGCACAGCAGCAGACACACACACACACACACACATAGACACACACACACACACACACACACACACACACACAAACACACACAGACACACACACACACACACACACACACAAAGACTTCTATAGTATCGAGGAATGTATGGCTGATAATTATACAATATCTATTAAATAAAAACTTTCTGCTCTCTGACGGCTACTGAACTACTTTGGTAAATGTATAATTCCCTGTAAATACATTTATATCTTAATTTTAAGGTGTTATTTTATAAGTGCTTGATTGACCTTACTGATTTTATTTGTTTACTATACTAATTTTGCATTGATTATATTTTATACTCACTGTTTTATTCACAGTTTCAATTTTATTTATACACTGTTTTTATTTATATACTGTTTTATTTATGGACTGTTTTATTTATGGACTGTTTTATTTATACATAGCTATTATTTATTGACTGATTTATTTATCCTATATTTTACTTTTACACCATTTTAACTTATATTTATACAATATTTACTATTTATTAATGTATTTTATGCATAAATGTGATTGTTGTTCTGTCCTTATAGTAATGTATTATATATATATAAATCATCTTTATTAAAGAATTCATACATTTAGTATATGATATAAACAAATCTTGCTTAACTATAATAATTAAATGTGTAAAGATTCTTTATTGGCTATCGACCCGGGAATGTATTATATTTTAACTGTATTACTATCTCTTAGCGTATCTTATTGACTTGTGTAAAACTATTGTTAAAACATGAATAAATTGAATTTGAATTTGAAAAGACACATTTTTTTTTCCAGAAATTGTTAAAATGGCATCTAGGGACCCCAAAACGGATATTTGCGTAAAAAAAATTTTTGAAAAAAAAATCTCGTACTTCGTAACAGAGAAAGTGAAAAAGTAGAAAATAGTTGACAGCATTTTTTTTTTACCCATTTACGAAGTACGGAAAGTATTGTAACTGTGTAAAAAAATTTTTTTTTTTTTACTTTTTTCACGAAATTCTTCATTTAATATCATATTCTAACTCTCAAGAAAATTAAATAAAAAAATGTCCTCCTATTTTCTAGAAAAAAATCATGAAGCCATGGGTTCTACATGAGTCCTCCATATGGAGTTCTTAGGAAAATGGTACCAAAAAAAGTCAAAACACAGATTATGAGGACCTGATAAAAGATATGACGCCATCTGTGGCAAAGAAACGGTTACATACTTTTTAGAGACTTTTTTCTAGATTTTTTCAGTACTTGAAGTATTTAATTTCGGGATTTTTTAAGAATATCTTTTTCAGAACTTTTTTCGGGATTTGTTTCCAGGACATATACCTATTTCAGGACGTTCCTTTTCGGGTCTTATTCAGGATTGTTTTCAGGATTTATTTTCAGTACTTTTTGGGACTTTCTTCTTGCGACATTTTTTCAGGACTTTTCCTCAGGATTTTTTCAGGACATATTTTTTGGGAATTTTTTCAGCACCGTTTTTCAGAATTTATTTCTTTGGGAATTTTTTAAGGCTATTTTTCAGGGATTTTTTCAGGAGTTTACTAGGGGTTTTTCAGGATTTTTGATTAGGATTTCTTCAGGGGGTTTTCGAGACTTTTTCCAGGACCTTTTTTTCAGGATATATACCTATTTCAGGACGTTCCTTGTCGGGACTTATTCAGGATTGTTTTCAGTACTTTTCGGGACTTTTTTGCAGAACTTTTTCAGGACTTTTTTTGCAGAACTTTTTCAGGAATTTTTTCAAGACATTTAAAAAGAAAATTTTACTCGGGACTCTTTTAGGACTTTTCAGGACTCTTCGTTTTCTTCAGAACAATTTTTTTCTGAACTCTTTTTCAGGTCATTTTGAAGAATCTTCTTTAAGGACTTTTTTCAGGACAATTTTTCTCTGAACTCTTTTTCAGATCGTTTTGAAGAATCTTCTTTTAGGACTTTTTTTAGGATTTTTGTTGGGCCTGACTTTTTTCAAGATTTTCAGGACCCTTTTTTCAACATTTTTAAAGACTTGTTCCTCATGACTTTTCTTCTTGCGACATTTTTTCAGGACAGAACAATTTTTCTCTGAACTCTTTTTCAGGTCGTTTTGAAGAACATTCTTTAAGGACTTTTTTTCACGACAATTTTTCTCTGAACTCTTTTCCAGGTCGTTTTGAAAAATCTTCTTTAAGGACTTTTTTCCGGATTTTTGTTAGGCCTAACTTTTTTCAAGACTTTATTTTCAGGACTCTTTTTTCAACATATTTGAAGACTTTTTTCTCATGCCTTTCCTTCTTGCGACATTTTTTTCGTGACTTTTCCTCAGGATTTTTTTCAGGACATATTTTTTGGAAATTTTTTCAGCACCGTTTTTCAGAATTTATTTCTTTGGGAATTTTTTAAGGCTATTTTTCAGTAGTTTTCTAGGGATTTTTCAGGACTTTTTTCAGGATTTTTGATTAGGATTTCTTCAGGGGGATTTCGAGACTTTTTCCAGGACCTTTTTTTAGGACATATACCTATTTCAGGACGTTCCTTTTCGGGATTTGTTTTCAGTACTTTTTGGGACTTTTTTCGGGACTTTTTTGTAGAACTTTTTCATTACTTTTTTCAAGACATTTAACAAAAATTTCTTGAAATAAAATTTCGGGACTCTTTCAGGACTTTTCAGGACTCTTTTCGTTTTTTCAGAACAATTTTTCTCTGAACTCTTTTTAAGGTCGTTTTGAAAAATCTTCTTTAAGGACTTTTTTTCAGGAAAATTTTTCTCTAAACTCTTTTTCAGGTCGTTTTGAAGAATCTTCTTTAAGGACTTTTTTCAGGATTTTTGTTAGGTCTGACTTCTTTCAAGATTTTATTTTCAGGACTCTTTTTTCGACATATTTGAAGACTTTTTTCTCATGACTTTTCGTCTTGCGACATTTTTTCAGGACTTTTCCTTAGGATTTTTTCAGGACATATTTTTTGGGACTTTTTTCAGAATTTCTTTCTTAAGGAATTTTTTAAGGCTATTTTTCAAGGATTTTTTCAGGAGTTTTCTAGGGATTTTTCAGGAATTTTTTTCAGGATATTTGATTAGGATTTCTTCAGGGGGTTTTCGAGACTTTTTCCAGGACCTTTTTTTCAGGACATATACCTATTTCGGGACGTTCCTTGTCGGGACTTATTCAGGATTGTTTTTAGAATTTGTTTTCAGTACTTTTGGGACATTTTCAAGAAGTTTTTTTCGGGACTCTTTTGCAGAACTTTTTCAGGACTTTTTTAAGACATTTGAAAAAAAATTCTTGAAAAAAAATTTCGGGACTCTTTCAGGACTTTTCAAGACTCTTTTCGTTTTTTTCAGAACAATTTTTCTCTGAACTCTTTTTCAGGTCGTTTTGAAGAATATTCTTTAAGAACTTTTCTCTGAACTCTTTTTCAGGCCATTTTGAAGAATCTCCTTTAAAGACTTTTTTTAGGATTTTTGTTAGGCCTGACTTTTTTCAAGACTTTATTTTCAGAACTCTTTTTTCGACATATTTGAAGACATTTTTCTTATGCCTTTTCTTCTCGCGACATTTTTTCAGGACTTTTTCCTCGGGATTTTTTTCAGGATATATTTTTTGGGACATTTTCTGCACCGTTTTTCAGAATTTCTGTCTTCGGGAATTTTTTAAGGCTATTTTCCAGGGATTTTTTCAGGAGTTTTGTAGAGATTTTTCAGGACTTTTTTTCAGGATTCCTTCAAGGGGTTTTCGAGACTTTTTCCAGGACCTTTTCTTCAGATTTTTTTTCAAGACATTTTTTTCACGATTTTTTCGTAACTCTTTGTTTTAGGACTTTTTCACGACATTTTTTCAGGACTCTTTTATAGTATTTTTTTTAATACTTTTTGTTCAGCCAGTCTTTTGGGACTTGTTTTCAGAACATTTTATCCGAACTATTTTTTAAGACATTTTTCAGGATTTTTTTTCTGGAATTTCTTTTCAAGACGTTTTTTTAAGACTTTTCATCAGGCCTTTTTTCAGAACTTTTTTCAGAAATCTTTTTTTAGGATTTTTTGTAAAACTTTTAGATCTTTCTTTAGTTTTTGAGTGAACTTGCGGTAAAGATTATTACAATTTGAAGTTGCTGCCATTTTCATCTATCATAATTTTAACGTTTCAAACATCAGTATCATCCGATCCGACAAAACCCTCGATGTATATTGAAAAAATGATTTAAACTGAAAATAAACCATGACAGTATCAACAGAAGTAAGTACTATACCATGAAATCGGAGAATGTAAATGTGTCTAATATTTGTTTATGATTCTTCCGAAATATTGGTCGCGTTCGTCAGACTGAACAGTTACTGTGAACCGTTGGGGTATTTTCTGATGGACGCACTGTTGATCGTGAATAAGTTCGTCCAGCGTTCGCCATTTTACCAATCGTACAAATTAGACTGATTGCTGTTGGAATCAAGTGTTGAAGTTGCCGCCGAAATGGAGGTTACAAAGTAGCGTTCATCCAATACCAACATTCAGCGTAAATTAAAATAAACATGTTGACTGTTGAAAATTCTGACGAACGCGCCCAATAAAGACTATTTACTAGTGATGGGTAAGATCGATCAAAAAAGATCGAGTACCCGATCTTTGCAAATGATCGATCTTTTCAAGCCGCTCGATCTTTTGATCGATCAGCGCCGCTCGATCTTTTGATCGATCAACGCCGCTCGATCTTTTGATCGCTCAAAGCCGCTCGATCTTTTGCTCGATCAACGCCGCTCGATCTTTTGATCGCTCAACGCCGCTCGATCTTTTGATCGATCAACGCCGCTCGATCGCCACAAGTCGCTCGAGCAGATCGAGCGAAAGATCGGGTGGCTCGATACATCTACTGATCGATCACCGATTGATCGATCTTGCCCATCACTACTATTTACTGCTAAAGCGATTTTAACAGTTCAAGCCAGTTTCAATGGCACAAAACTGCACGGTTTGAAAGCTCTTTTACCTTTCAGGCTTACTACATTTATGACGATATACCTAATATTTACCTAATATTTTAAAGGTATGTGTTCTGTGATATTTACAATATTCGCCCTTCAGTGGAGTGCCATGCTACCTTACCTAGTTACGCATCTGCAGACTTCGTTACTCTCGTTTGTATATCTATAATTTAGAAATTATTTCACTGTATTTTTATGTAATAGTAATACAATCTATAATTCTGTGTATAATGTATTGGTTTGTAAATTATTGGGATTCTGTGCTTACCAGTTCTTGGATTACACTTGCATTTTACACTGCAATGATATGAAATACAATTTGTTTCGTTATGATATCTGTCTATTATTTTTAAAGTGAACGTTCGTATTTTAAATAAATCACCGGATCACCATCACCCTCTTGCGGCATCAGTAACTAACTACTTTGCGCTAAAGACTACTAGCGTCATCTAGCGAGGGTGAAGGGAGTTCCTAATCTTGTTTGTTATATGCCGTGAAGCAGAGTTACCAACTCGAGGGAATTCTAATTGTTAACAGGCAAAATATCGCTACAAAAGAGAATTTATCACACTATTGCTCGCCTCCCGCTTTCAAAATTGTTATTTAAACATTCGCCCTTACTTTCTTATCAAAATTAAATTTTGTTTTAAATGTCACATGCACCGTATGACATTTGCATTGAATACATCAACAAACCCTTAAAAGTGCTGAAACCAAATTAACAACAATGCAACAAGACAACAACCCGTGCTCCACAACGATGCCCAACAATCACCAGGTAGAATCGACCCTGCAACCCCTGCAGATGCTCTTGCAGAAAATGGAATTCGTGGAACAGTTCGCCGACAGCGTAGTCGACTACACATCAAAGTACAACAATATAAACAGCATTTCTTACGCCCCAGAAAACTTGACGGGGAAGCCGGTGAAATATCCGCAGTACGGTGATTTCCCGGATACCTACACGTTGGTAAGTTCACGTTGCTAGTGTGCTTTTTAGGGTGACTAACAAGCCGTGGGTTCTAATCTCCTCCACCGACTTCGGCATGCTTCAAGCCCCTTTTCATCTTTGTGCAGAGATCGTACGGACGTTGGTGGAACGAGAGCGAGGCCGCGCAGGCTAATTACATGCCGCAAGACGTTGAGACTATTGTTTCAGAGGATTATATAATTTTAAGGTAATTATACTCTTCCTCTTTTAAATACATATCATTATCCCATTTATGTTTGTTGTCACAGTAATATAACAATTTTGATGCATACCATTATATTTTTTATAAAATCACCAACGGTAGATTTCACAAACATTTATTTAAACCAGGTTTTTCGTAAGCCGGTATTATATTTTCAGCTGTGTAAACGTTCTTTATGCGCCATCGTCTGTCACTGTCAGTCACCGAACACATTTTTAAATCGTTATTTTTTAAATTAGAAATTATAGGTAAAAATACATCGAAATAGAAAAGCATTTGTTAATAAACTTTGTGAAAGAGTAAATATCAATTAAAATATGTGTAATGTAATCGCACAACTTTAACTTATGCATTCCATTCACGATTTGAAAGATCGTTTACACAGCCGAAAATATAATACTAGTGTTATTTCATTTAAATTATATTTATTACCACCATTGCGAAATCCGCTGTAATATTAATCTCAATGACAAAAATGTAAGACGAGTTGCATTTTCTTACAATTGAGATTAAAATGAGTAGGATACCACTGATACGGTACAAAAATATTTGCTTACGCCAGGTCAAGTTGAGCACTTTCTCTTTCTTTAATGGTTGTTTGATTTTTTTGAGAATGTGAGTTGAATTCTCACAAAAAATCATCACTAAAAAAAAAAAATTGTTTTAGATTTGAAATTCCGGTAGTTCCTTCCAATGTCATCGTCTATGAAACCTACAACCCTGGTGCAGTGGTCCGATTATGGGGTAGGTTGACCGGAGGCCCCTGGCATTTACTCTTTGAAACTCCACCGGAAGTTTGTCCTCTCAGTGCAAGGAAGTTTATGCCCGCCATAAAACAAATCCGGGATATTGTGAAGTGAGTTTAGTGTCCTGCAAGAGAAACGCGAGCTACAAGTATTTTTATGATTGCAGTGAAATCAGGCTTGAATTCAATCAGAGCCTGCTGAGCTACCACACATCCTTGGACGCCGTCTTGTTAGCCGGATACAAGCCCAAAAGTGATCTGCAGCTGTATTTGCTCAGAAAAGGCTTGGGCAATACTCCAGCACCCGAAGAAACATTGGTTCAAATGGAAACGAATGACGTAGGATGCGATGATTTGGATATTTTTTCTAAATTACCCGTAAGTATTTTATAGCAGCCTCTGATTTTTGTTTACTATCCTTTTTAACTCATTTACTGCATAATCGGCGTCATCCTTATATAAGTGAATACTACATTGCTGCCAATTGGTGTTTAAGAGAGTTATTCGTGATTTGCGAATTTTGAGTTAAAATGTGACCCGCCAATGGTGACCTACTGGTCTGTGAGACCGAGTGTGTCGAATAACTTTATTCTCCATTAGTGTTTTTTGTTGCAATTTCGAGTAGCTGCCTCATTGCAGAGCTTAAATTGATTAAATATCTTTGTTTTATTGTCAAAGAGCATAAATTAAAAAAAAAACATGAAAGTAACACGTTTCGAAAAATCTTCAGTTGAAAACCCCGGTACGTGAGACCGGCGTCACCATTAAATTTGCGCCACCAAATGTGGGTTAAGAATTTAAAATACTTCTTCAATCCAACATAGACTACTCTGTTCTTTGATGGATTATACTTTCGAGTTAATCTATCCACCAAATATCAAAAATTATTCAATTTGCAGTACGAAGTAATTGTACATATCTTCCAATATCTGGATCTGAAGTCTCTGGCGAGGGGCGCTCAGGTCAGTAAGCGGTGGTATGAGGCCACTCTGGACTCAGCAATTTATCAAGCACTGAGTTTAAAGGTAGGTTTGGCCATTGATGTTCGAGCACCTTTTATTCAGCCCCAAGCTAGAGTTTCCTCTTTTAGAAATATTGGGTGAAAGTGGACAACAATACTATGAAGTACTTCAAGAAGCGATGTCACATCTTGAAGAAGCTGGACCTTTCCTGGTGTGGGAACGATCGCCAAATTACCGAAGACGTTTTTCAAGAGTAAGTCCAACATCATGTTTTATATTTCAGATTTTTAGTTTTTAAACAAATATTTTGCAGTTATAAATGATATGTAACAAATTATTACACTTTAACAGTGTTTGGTATTTTTGAAATATCATATTTTAATTATCAAAACAGCTATTTTTTATCGTAAAATTTTCACGATGAACTGTCAGAAAGGGTAATTGCGGTAGTTTAAAATCGTCTTTTTAATGTTATGATATTTTTGTACCACCAGTAATTGTTTATTCCAACTGCCAAAGATGACCCTTTTTTACAGCCATAAAAAATAGAATTTTTAAAAGCCAAAAATACTATCAATTATAAATAATGGAATAGTTCAACTCCCAAAATAAACATTTCCAACTGTAAGAAATAAAATTTACAAATTTTAAACCTGTTAAGTCACATATTTTTCAATTTGTTATAAGGGATGTAATAATGCGTAGTGATCTAAAATGTTATTTTCTTACGACTGTAAAAATCAATCAGTCTCGCACAAATAACACGTCTTGCGAACTGCTATACTCGGCACACCGAATAGGTGGTATGGTCACGTTGCGTTCACCCCACATCCTCATGATAGTTCGTCGAGACGTTATGAAAAGCCTGATGCACACTGCTTTGCCACATTTTAGTTCTGTGCCGGAAATATAACAGACACTTAAAACACAACACAAGAATATACAAATAATTTTTTTCTTTTAACTATTTACCACTTCCTATTTAATTGTAATTGAAACGACCTGATTTATGGATATAATGGCATACAACGGGACTGATTACAAATTTCGGCTGCGTGAGACGCGCTTCAATCAGCGAACATCACGCGAAGATCACCCACATCCAATATACCACGGTTTCGGTGCGTCGAGTATAGTAGAATTGTACCAAGCACTCGAGACGTATTGTGCAGTGACAATCTTAAATTCAATTCGTTCCGGAGATTTGTTGTCTCGTTCTCCGAATACTTTCTCTCTCTGGGCAAACCGCCATACGTCTCGAGTGCTTGGTAAAGTTATACTCTCGTAGTTGGTAGTGTTAAGTAACCTAGAAACTTGCCAATACCATTCATCTATCAAAAATCCCATATTGTACATGTGCGATATATCGTAACACTGCATACATCAAGCGATGGAGCTAATAAATTTTAACAGTTATTGCCATGTTTTAACCCAGATATGCCCTATAAGTAGGGTGACTATTTTCAAGTTCCTTTTAAAATTATATCTAGAATATCGTCAGCGCCATCTATCATGTTTTGATTCCACGTTCTTAGTTATAATTATTATATACTAGGATTTTGTTGTATAGATTTAGCTTGGATTTTCTCCTTAGCATCTAGTACATTTGGCTAAACTTGCGTCCTAGCTGCAACCTTTTGGCCCATATACCGTGTATTCGATAAAAAACGCCCAACGCCATAACTTTGTTATTTATTGACCGAAATGAATGAACTAAAAACGAAAGTCAGTGGTGATTTAAATACTAACAAATGACATTAATATTGATTTTTTTCAATAATAACTTCATTGTCAAATGATAGCCAACTTAAAATTTTTAAATGGCAGTATATAATGTTAGACTGACAAGTATGTGGTCGCCAAAAAATTCATCCACTCACCAATACCGAAGCTGAGCAGGAAATACATTGAATTACCAAGAAGTAGTTTGCGGTTGCTAGTCGGTACACTTACTGGGCACTGCAAACTAAAAAAGCACCTCCATAACATAGGGGTGGTAAAAGACCCCCTATGTCGGAAATGCGAGCAAGAAGGGTGGTCCGTTTTCGGAGAGGAGTGGCCAGATTGGTCACAATTGGGCAGCACTCCACACGGCCAACTACTTGACTTCACAAGAAGTTTAGGTTGGCTTGAGGAGTAGGGCTCAGGAGGCGGCACAAAGGACCAACGAAAGGTCTAAGCGCTGCGACCATTTGGTCGCCCTCCACAAACCATCAATCATCAATATAATGTTTAAATTTTTTTACATTCGACATTATTTTGCTGAATACAATAATACCCAATATGTTGTTTTTCGTTCAATATTTTGGTCGAAAAAAATTTCAATAAATCTTCCACTTAAAATTATATTTTAGGTTCTGGTATTCGCCGCTTTGAAAACCGTAGATGATAAATTCGTGCCGCAGCTTTCCGATTTCTATTACATAGAAAATAAAGTTGTAATTATTAATTAATCATTACATTTAACATATGTTCCTACCGTACATTGTGTACACATTAATAATTCAAATACTATTGCCCGACTTTTTCATTTCCTCAATCTTTCTGATTATATCCAGCGACTCCGAACCACCCTTCAGTAGTTTTGTCCACTCCCCTTGTCCGTATTATTTTCTCCATTTTTCTTTCGTTGCCACGCAATCCGCCCTCCAATGTTCCCACCTTTCTTCTGGCCTTCCACACAGTCTACACAATCTTTCTTCCTCATTCATCCAATACCAGTTCCCCCGCTCTCCACTACCACATCTGTACCTCGCCATCAGAATTTTCTCCTCCTATCCTTCGTGTCCATACAGGTATTCGGGTTTACCCCACCCTTCCGCTATTTTTCTATATCTTGGGTTGTACCTACTTTCCCCAATTTTCCTCCATCTTTCCTGTTTATCCACATCTCTCAAGGTTATTTCCACCACGCATTCAAAGATTTTGCCTTTCCCCATCATTTCTCTAGCCGCTTTCTCCGACCATCCTACTTTCCCATACATCTCACTTCTACCCTTCTCCCACTGGGTCTCCATTCCTTCTCCTTTGCCTGCCTCTTTTAAGATCTCATTCACAATTACTTTCTGACCCTGCATTCTAACTTTTCTCTCATATTTGGCCCATTTTTTTCCTACATCCACCCACACACTACATATATCCATCTCCTGACACACTATATATCCTGGCGTACTCTTCTCAATATAAAGTTGTAACATGTCTGTTAATTCGCTATTGTTCATGATTATGTCTGAAACACACACTAAAAGGCCCCACAGATGCTCAGGATTTCACTCCGGTCTGCCTGCGCAAAATCAGGTTGTTAAAAAAAATAAACAATATAAGAAGTTCTTTCCGAAAAGAGTTGAAGAAATGCCTGGGGTGGTATAATGGCTGAAAACTTTAAATCCTCATTTGTTCTACCAGTAGCTAGAAATCGTAGGGTTGCTGTTAAACGTTCGTGACATGAAATTGACTTCCTCATGCATGTATCTTGTTTTTTTTTATTACAGGAGAAACCATCTTCAGTAGCTGCAGATAACGTCCATCCTGAGATAGTTAAACCAATCCTCTTTTTCAAGTTTCAACTCAGCAAGTAAATTAATATGAGAATACATATTTATCTTTAGTAGCCAGTCTTTTGACCATTTACTTCTCTCTCTTTTTTTGTTTTCATCATTCTTTTTTTTAATTGCACAAGCAAGCAGAAGTGCATAAAATGGTCGGGGAACCATTTTTTTGAAATGGTTGCCAAACTAATCAAACTTTAACTGAATAAATGTCCGCACGATGGACTGAGTGTGTGTGGAGGCCAGAAAGGCACAGGCCGGTTTGCGCAAATAGGCCTGTACAGCCTGGCCTGAGTAAAAACCCTGAGCGTCTGTGGGGGCCTTAATAACCAATGGTTGACATTACTTATATAATAAATGACATTTGTCGATTTCAATTTTTTTCAAGGCACACTACATTTATTACCAAAATAATCATGTGAACAAGATTTATTATTATCTTTTTCTGGCATAAATATTAACTTAAAACCAACATAACGGGCATATTTAGATTCAGAAAAATATTGTCTAATATTAAAAATTAGAAAAGTATATGCAGCTATATAAAAATTTAAAGTTGACTATCATTTGGCATTTGTTTTTTATCGAACACACGGTATACTTACTCCAGGTCAGCCTGTGGTCGAGGTGGATGCCGAGATTTTATGGACTCTGGGGGATTATTTGGTCATTTAGTTTTACTAGTGAGCAGTTTCCTTTTCTCAGTGAGAAAGTCATATATGAAGATTTTGTTCCGTTTACTTTTATTCTTCATTTTTTTAACCTGTTTTGTATGTTATTTAGTCTTTCTTGTAGATATTTTGAAACACTTGGGTGGGAATGCGTGTGATCAGCGAAGGTTGTCACAAATGTTTTACTGCTTTTTGAAAGTCTGCAGAATAATGAAAAGCCAATCTGTAAGGCACGATTGTAGGCCTGACTGCCGCCCACAAATGCAGCTGAGCAATATTTTTTTGTTTGTAGTTGGTAATATTTTTTTGTTTCGAGGTCTCTTAGTTTAATTATTTTTGCAATTGTGTGACTTGCTAAATGGTGGAGTGATTCTGCCAAAAACCAAAGGTGGTCTGGGATAAGTTTGTTTTTTATTATTGCCGGTAGCAATCGTTGTATTAAAGTATTCTTCAAATTGGGCTTTCTTGATTTCATGTTTAGGTGGGCAGTATAGAGCTGAGATGGTAACCCGAGCGTTCCAGACGCCTTCCACTAATATGCTTATTGATTCGTGATGTTTTACGGTCTTTCCATCTGGGTGATTGGTGGTGTATGTGTTGTATTTATGGAATCTTGCATAGCTTTTTGAGGTGAGATGGGTTTCGGAAACAAGCATAATGTCGATCATGATCATGAAGAGATCAAGTTTTTGGGAGCGTGCAACTAGACCCTTTGCATACCATTGACAGATTTTTAGTCGTTGTTTTAGAGCCATTATGGCATTTTCGCATATAATGAAGTTGTTCATATTATCCATGCAGGTGGTCATCATTTTGTCCATCTTTGTGATGGCTTGCATTAGTAGCATTTCAGCAGTGTCTGTTTGTAGGTTTGGTGGGAGTGGTGCAATATAAACAAAGATTTTCTGTGTGGAAATCAATCCATAAAAGAAACATGCACACAAGTCTTTGTGTTCCATCGATAAATTCATTTATCAAAGCCATAGCTTATGGTTTATTAGATGGGTTGTGCGATAAGACATACTTGCTCGCTCGCTCAGCTGTGAAACTCCAGCCGCCTCAGTAAATCCACATTATTGCCTAGTTAAATAATAGTAATTTACGTAACAAGTTCCGAAAGTGGTATTTTAAGAGATGAGTAGAACCTACAGCTCGTCCTGGAATCCTGCGAGTCCCGTACAATCAGTTTTGGATCGTGCTATATTCAATATTTTTTCTTCAACCGTTTTGCATGTTAAAAAGAATTTGGATGGATACATTACGTATGAACTTTATATGACAAGCATTGTTATAATTAAATTCAAAGTTGATGTTATTGTCAAGGCCGCCTACATAGATAATGAAAATCGTCCCGAGAGTAACAAAAATCGTCCCTTAGGTAAAGAAATCATTCCGAAAGTGACAAAAATCGTCCCGAAAATAGCTACTTACGGTACGATTTTTGTAAAGTGGCACTTTCGATTTAATAAATCATACCGAAAGTTTTATTTTCGGGACAGCTGCAGAAAAACAACTATTACACATATTTATAAATGGAATTTGTCAGCTGTCAAAAATGCTATTGTAAACAGTCAAATGTTATGTCTTCTACTAAGAATTCTGACATTTTTCAACGTTCCAAAAATAAGTTTTGTTGCCCCAACAAAAATGCATAATTAACCTCTTAGGAACTATGCGCCACTATGGTGGCTTTCGCGGATGCGATTTTCAAATTGAACTTTGCCGTCCAGAGAAACAGCCCCGCGCAAAATTCAGCTGTGCCTAAGAGGTTAACTCCCGAAAAATGCTGTCAAAAATCTAACGACATTTAAAAATACAAGTCAAACATTTAACATCTGTCGAAAATGACGTTTCAGATCATCAATAAAAGTGTAACCAAATTCGAATATTTTACAAATGGCATTTTATGATAATCGTCAAATTTTGCCTTATTCTTGCCACGTCATTCTACCTAATATAATAATAATAATAATAAGTTTATTATCTCAACAGACATATAGGGTCCAGTTACAGGCAAATACATATATAGAAATTAAAAGATTTACAATTTCAAAGATAAACATTAATTAGACGCTATGTAAGACAATCAAGAATATACACAAAATGTAAAACAAATTACATTTATCTACCAAATTATATAAACTATGTGAAGTTTATTAACGACAATTTGTTAGTACGAAAAACAACCAGACGTGGAAGAAGTTGGTTATTGTTAGGCTTACATTTCGGTTAGTTATAAAAAATAGTTCCATGCAAACTACATACAGTTCCTCTCCACCGACCCCCAGTAGACTCCCGGGACCAAACGTCAAAAAAATCTGGATTCAGCAATGATTACACCTAACGGTCTAAATTTATTACAGTTTTCTTAAAAAATGCGGTAATCAACTGACGCATCTGTCGCTCGGCAACTGTGATTTCGTGAGGAACGTGGCCATGGGAGAGTTGTCGAAATGTTCAGATTTAGTTGGTGATGACGCGCGACGTTGGTTCACGTAAATGGTAATGAAATTAAATCACATTTCAGATTTGCGGCTGAGGAATTGCTTTCCCAGTCCGTGGACCTTCAGCTTTCTCGCCAGCTTGAACAAACTGGTCGCTCTAGATCTATATTCCACAGGGGTGACCGACGAAGCGCTGATCAAAATCCTAAAGGCCAACAGACACCTCAAGCATTTAGTTTTAGGTAAATCAATTTGCAACTTCAAAATGTTTCGGAAAGAAAAAAGCGACATCTTGATCATATACTTATAGTAAAATAGAAATAATTATAACCTGAACAACAAAGAAAACATGTATCCATTGTGTGCAGTGACGGCTCGCGGGGTGACTAATTGCCGAGGTAGCAGAGGTGGCAAGACAGATAGGTAGGGTCGGTTGCAGAGACAATACCTAACAATACCACCTCTGTTAGCTCGGCCGTACCATTAGTCACCCCTCAAGCCGTCACTGGTATGTCTATAAACCGAATTATATCAGACATAATTTTAAACAAAATTGTAAACTGGTATCTTGATGTAAAAGACAGATTTTCTTCAAATTGTAATTATTTCTTTGTTTTGTCGAAACTGTTTTCAAGAATAAATTATTGTTTCCCATCAGTGACAACTGCAGACCGGTTTCTGGCTACTGGCCGTCATCAGTTGATGGGAACACACCTTACTATGAGTATTAAGCAACCCCACAAGGGGTGTCCAACCACATTATTATTATTATTATTAGAGGTACTGATGATGACCAGTAGCCAGACACCGGTCTGCAGTTGTCTGATGGGAAACGGTAATTTATGCTTGATTCTTAGTTATTGTTCTTAAAAACTAGTAATCTTGCCCGCCAGCATGGCAGAGATTCGTGGCCAGAAATGGTTCGATCTCTACCATATGTGTTTGGCACGAGGCACTAGCGGCGGCTCGTGGATTTTCAGCGAGGAGGGTACGGAAGAAAATTTGACCAATACAGCGGCGGAATATTTGCTTCCTCCATAAGAGTAAATAGTGCAGCACGAGCGGCATCTCTGTCTTAGCCTCCTCTCCGAAGATCCACTAATCGCCGCTGCTAGGTATTACTACTAGATGGCGTAGCAAACCATTCTACTGTCTTCAAGAGGTTGCGTTTTGAAAGAAAATAATCTACAACTACAACTGTCAGTTAATTGTTGAAACAAACTTCTGGATTTCATTGATTTATAAAACTAAAAATTGACTAAACTTGATTATATGCTCTTGTGACCGTGTTTCCTCTTACGGAGAAATGTCGAACTAAAGCTCCTAACACAATTTACGTTAGGTTAGGATCAGTTTCAACGCCCCTCTTCCCCGGTCGTTCTTGAAATAGCCGATGCTGCCCTCTGCAGGTCTAGACAAGATCGTATACTCATGTTGTACCAAAAAATTAATTTGTTTTATACATATTTCACAAGTAAATAGCACTATTCTTGTTCTAATTTTCCAATGTAGATTTTTGTGAAAATTTGGAGCGCATGGACGAAGTCACTGAAACCGTGTCAATATTCAATGCGCACTTGATCACGTTCAGTTGTTGGAAGACTCGGTCGTTGAGCGCCCAGGGCGTCCGGCATTTGAGCAGGTGTCACGAGCTGAGGGAACTGGACATGGGATGGTGTCTGATTCTCACCGATCCAGAAGATTGCCTGGAATGGATTGCGAGAGGATGCAAGAATCTTAGAAGGTATTCAGGAATTTCATTATCATGGATAAAACATGAGCTACCCTATTAATACGTCCAAACTGGGCGGCTCTTGGATGCCTGACGAGGAGGCTACGGAAGAAACATTGACCAAAACAGCTTCCTCTATATAAGGAAGTAAAGTATGTTCATTAAAAAAAACCTCAAGTGTGCCTTGATTTTTTATTTAAAAAAATTGAAGTTGGTAACACATATTGAGGTTATGTTACTTGCGGCATGTTCCTACTGATAAATTAATTTGCTGTGATAAACAATGCAGAGAAGACGTAGGTTCACCTTCCAAAATTCCTTGGGCTATGTTAATAGCATCCCAAGTACGTTTGACTGGTCTACCACTTCCTGGTTTACAGAGAATACTACCCGTTTCACGAAATAATACAACAGATCGTGATAAGGTATTTTTAAATTCATCATAAATGACGGGAACGTTAGGAAATTCTTCCTGAAGCTCTGCCAAAGGTGCGTCGAATGAATACACCCAATTTCCGTCCACTTTAGTCCCATTTCGGAAATAACTTTCAACTAGAAACGTTTTTGCTGGTTGCTATAAACCATTGTGACCACAGAATAATTGTGACTTTTAGAACGATCTGACGTTTTGTATGTCAATTCCTAAAATGTGTGCCAACTTAAATTTAAAAAAAAATAAAAAATCATGGCACACTTGAGGTTTTTTTTTAATGAACATACGATAGTAGATATGGGCGAAGTGACTCGTGAAAAAGAGTCGACTGAAATGAGTCGAATCTTGACTCTTTGGAAGAAAGAAAATAAAAGGTCCTCACTTACAAATTCCAACAATTAACTAAAATTATGCCAAATATCGCTAGTTGTATGCGAAAACATGATTAAATATTGCTTCCCTACTCATTTCCATAAGATGACTTTTCAAATCGACTCACTCATGAGTTACCCATCTCTAGTAAGCAATGCAGCGCGAACAGCATCTCTGTATTAGCCTCCTCTACGTAGATCCACGAGCCGCTGCTCCCTGAAATGTAAGTTGATACCAAATTTATATTACTTTTAGACTAATTCTGTCTAATTGGAGAGGATTGACAGATATGTTACTTCTGCCCGTGGTAAAGTCCTGTAGTCAATTGATCCAATTGGATTTATTGGGAATTAAAAATATAACCAGTGATATATGCGACGTTGCCATGCTCAGGTTGCAATCCTTAAAGATGCTAGATGTCAGCTTTTGTGAACACATCACACACGGCCACGTAAGTATCGTTAATATTAATTTGTTTCAAACTGCGATGTATTTGAATCAGCTGTCATAACCCCAAAATCTGTCATTATTTTTCGAAATTAGGATCTTAACGACTTGACATCTGGATTCAAAGTTTAAATTTTGTGTACATAAAATCAAACCACTTAATATCCATGCCTTGTTCTTGTAACTGATCCGAATTCGATATTGTTCACTCTTTCGTGAATGAATGGCCTTTCGGCTTTAACATTTTTATAAGGTGTGAGCCACAGAATTTTGTTTCTGAGTTGGCCATGCCTGAGAGAGAGAAACATAGTAGGTAGCATAATAGTATATTATTAAACGAGTGAGAAAGTTGGCCATTGCCATGAGGGTGAAATTTGCAACACGAGCCGTAGGCAATTCACCCGAGTGGCAATAGCCAACTTGTTCACGAGTTCAATATTATACTTTTTCGCATCATATTAAATAATTACCTAAAGATTTTTCTGTTTGTATTAAATTATAACAAATAATTTTTCTATTTGGAAATTGCGGCAGTTCGCTGACAAAAACAAATCGTAACCATAGTAACAACCAAACTGTTGGGCAATGAAAACGCTATCATTTGATTGGACGTCACCTGTTGGGCAATGAAATCATTTGATTGGACGTCACCTGTTGGGCAATGAAATCATTTGATTGGATGTCACCTGTGGAGAAAATAATTCGGCCGAATAAAAAGGACAATTTTCTCAATTAAGAACGATTTAACAACGTTTATATTATTTAATAAGATGTGAAAAACTTTTAAATCTAATTCAATTAGAATCAGGATCTAATAATATGCGACATACCTCATTTATCTCGCAGCCAACTCTGAAACAAAATTTTGTGGCTCACATGATTTAATATATGAATAAAAAGAAATGTGCCAAAGAAAAAACAGTTTAAAAACTTGTAGAAATCACAAAGAAACGTGTGGCACAATTTGACTACTTTTTTAATAAGAACGTTTCGATTTTTAATTGTTTTCTGTCGATTTTATTGCTTTTTTGGAAAAAAATAAATTTTCAACTGTTTCAATATGTTATATGTATAGAAATGGAGCCTCAGAAGAGGATTTGAGGTAAAAATACATCGAAATAGAAATGAATTTGTTGATAAACATTGTGAAAGAGTAAAAATTAACTAAAAATGTGTATTGTAATTGCAGAACCTAACCTCAAATTATACATTCCGTTTACCATTTGAAATATCGTTTACACAGCTAAAAATATAATCCACTGTTAATGTATTTAAGATATGACTGTTATTTCATATGCACGTATGCACAAAAATCTGTTAATCCAATTACTCAAAATACAAACTGTTGACTGAAAAGGTTTAGCATTGAGAAAAATTGAAAAATGATGCAATGTATCCTCCTAGGGGGAGGATACTTTGCTACACTTCATGAAGAATATGGAAAATCAGGTAGGACATGATGCTGGAGCATAGTTACCATATGTATAGTCTATTCGGTGGAATTTGGCGGCTAAGGTCGTAAAACGGTTGGTCCGCCCTGAGAATCGACGCACCCTCGAAGAAAAGGTATTGGTGGTTCGTCTAATTGCATCCTATACATTTATTACTGTCCTTCGCTCTTATTCGTATACGCACTTTTACACCAACACTTCTCAACCGAGATTGGTTTGAGATAAAAAAATAATACGTCCCCTACTTACCGAGCTCCGACCCTCTTTTACGACCACAGCCGCCAGATTCCGGTGAACGGGCTATATATGTTACTTTACACCAGTGACGGCTCGCGGAGTGACCATGGAATGGCCGAGGTTGCAGAGGTGGTCATACAGATAGTGTGCGGTCACGCCGCCAGCTGTGCAACCGACCCTACCATCTGTATTGCCACCTCTATTACCTCGGCCGTACAATGAGTCACCTCGCGAGTGTGATCGTTAATTTTTTAGTAGTAGTTTTGGGATACTAAAGGTGATTCCAATATATTTGGTAAAAAATTAGAAAACCGGCAGTGGGTGTTTACCTTGGCCGTCTTTTTGGGGAGTTCCTGAAAAATTGCAATATTCCATTGCTAAAGCACCGATTCTTATTTTCGTAAAGCGACATTTTATTAATTCAACATTGAAAATCAATGATTAGATAAAAATTTTAGGTGAAAAAAAACTCGAAAATTTTAACTGACCAAAAAATTGTAAATAACGAAAAATCTTCTGTAAATGATGTCAGAGGTTTTTCGTTAAATTTTAACCCTCCTCCTAAACCTGTGACATCATTTATGAAAATTGCCTAATGCAGTAAAAACAATTAAAAATCGAAATCTGTCAAAATTTCAAACAGAGATTAACAAAAACAAATAAAACATCTTTTTTTTTAGATTCTAGTGTTTCATCTAACTTACCCACACGTTATAGTCTACCGGAACTGAAGAATAATGAATCTGTTAATACTATAATATTTGTTAAGATTAAAAAGAAAGTATTTTAGCCAACAATTGTTGTTTGTACGATGATCATGTAACCAATTTTAGTCAATAAAAACTACACAAAGATTTTCGACGTTCCCCCCTTACTTCCTTAGAAACTCGCGGACGTGTTCAAACAATAAATCGCGCGTTTCAATATAAATTTGATTTGTTAGCAAAAGTGTAAGTGCACAATAATTTGAATTGAAATTTATGCGAAATTCGCAAGTTGCACCCCCATAAATCAGCGCGAAGTGTGCATCTGCACGGGGAGGAAAAAAAAACACGCTTGAATCGATCGTTATATTTTACTTCTATTCCGAAACGTGAGCGACCGGAACCACCCCGTAATTACCCAGCAATTGGGGGGTGATGTTATCGTGCCTTTAATAAATTTATATTTAAACATAAAGCGTTTATATTTTTGCTTCGACCGAAGAAAAAGCGGGATGAGCCATTCGTCTTGCAGATAGGGAATACAGGTAATGGAAATGCCCATCTGATAGTAGTTATTGGCTGCCATTCGCTGCCCTTTTCCAATTTAAGATATGTGTCTCTTAATAGATTTATTCCCGGGGATAGCGATAGGAGGAGGAGAAGGAGGAGGAGATAGGGTCGTGCGAAATCCCTAAACACAAATAATTTGAATGATTCTATTTGACTTTGTAATTTATCTGCGGGGCGGTTCGAAACTAAGTGAAAAACTTTTTTAATGCGTTTGTGTACCTTTTACATCTTCGGATGGAGTTTGTTTTTGTTTTTAGTCACTTCCTTAATGTGAAAATTTTATCTGAGCGGAATATTGATATTATACTTTACGTTATCAATTGGAAAGCAATCATACGAAATTAAACTTTACCTGTATCGAACGTTAAACTAAAGTAGTAGGTATAATTAAATGGATATTATTTGTAAAAACAAATAATGGAGGAAATTCTCCATATATAACTGGATCAAAACAGGGATCGAACCTGTAACCTCCAGATCTCCGGCCTGGAGCGCTAGGTATTTGCGCCACAGAAGCCACGGTCCCGGCAGAGGATCATCATCATCTGCGGTGTTTAGTGTCTCGTCGAGGCAGAGTTTCTTCAGACTAGGGTTGGCTGCACGGTGGACAACGGAAAAAAAAACATCGTGATGCCCGCGCGCCGAGTCCAGGGCCCGGAAAGAGCGACGAGATCGCAAGGCATGTGCCCGGCATTAGCGTGTTCTATGATGGAAGGGGGGGGGGAGGGGTTCGGTGGCGTAGAGTGTGTGTGTGTGTGTGTGTGTGTGCGTGTGAGTGCTGTATTTGCAGCTAGGTGCCTCTTTCAGCTCTTCGGGGAGGTTCCTTTTGTGCTAGATTGTGTTTGCTAACCACTAACCTGCTGCGTGTAATTCGATATCGTCTTACAAAAACGACGATAGGAGCTGAGTATATGAGTATAAGTGTATGTGTTGTGTGTGTTAGTCTAGTGGTTGTGAGAAGGGAGGCACGGCATTCCGACCTCAAGGGATGGGGTTTGCGATATGTTAGGAGCGAGCAGCGAGGGGGAAGAGTCGGGTACTTCTCACCGGACCTTCGACGGGGTCACGGCATGCTTGATCTTGGATAGCGGGATAGGAAACTTTGCGACGTGGTTTGACGGTGGGGTAGAGGACGTTAAAAAGAAGAATCACTTTTAAGGGATTAAAGGTAGAAGATCGGGTAGCGAAGCTGGCGATGAATTTCACCAGCCTGGAAAGAAGAGAAGGGATAGGGCAGTTTCGTGAACTTCAGAAGAAGGAAAGATAGCAGAAGCGCCGAAGGAGGCGGCGTTCGAGAGCGACAAGGAGAACGATTTGGGAGTCGGTAGCACAGGTAAGGAGGGAGAAGGTACATTCTAGTACGGGCCTGATAAAGGCTTTGTAGGTACGCAGTTGGGTGGCGCGTCTGCACTGGGGCAATGTGGATTTTATGGCCCGTACTACAGATTTGAGTTTAAGTACGTGGGCTCGAGTGGCGGAAATGAAGACGGAAGGATTATGAGTGGAGGTAGATAACGCCCGGGTACTTTACCTTTGGGATTGAGGAAATGTGGGTGTCGTTAGCTCAGATGGTAAGTGGGGTGGAACTGTGTGTCAGGGGTATGTTGGGGTGGTGGAAGACGATATACTGCGTTTTGGCAACGTTGTTGGTTGTGCCATTCAGGGGCCCAGCCAGTGAACAGGTCTACGTCCTGTTGTAGTTTGTCCCGAGCACTGGTCGGATTGATATGAGTGGCCCATAGAGCAGTATTATCAGCATAGGTATGGAGGATTGATCTGTTGGGGAAGGGGATGTCGTGTGAATAGAGAGAGTAGAGGCTCTGGGATAGAACAGCGCCTTGAGGGACGACGCAAGTATGTGAAAAGGGGGCAGAAGAGGTGCCTTGAAAGGAATCAGAGTGTTGGTGGTTGAAGAGAAAGGACTTCACAATCCGGAGGATCGCAATGTCAGGGTTGAGGACGTAAAGTTTGTAAAGGAGCCCATCATGCTAGACAGTATCGAACGTCTTCTCAAAGAGTACGGCTGTCCGCCCTAGTGGTAAGTGCAAAAATGCTGTCATGTACGGCGCTATGTGTTGTTCTCGTCGAATAGATGCAGATAAAAACAAAAAATAAAATCGACGTTCAAATATTTTTGTATTTTTCAAGATGATGCCAGATACATGTCCACGTAGATGGACGTGTTAAAACCGGCTGGGGTGAACTACTCCAGTTTGAGTGCGGTAGTGCCACTACCCAGAACAGATTTAAGTTCCATATCTTCAGATTGCAATTTTGCCAACTGGTTGAGGTCTAAAACATTAATTTCGACTCGTGACAGTGTGTCAGCCAATTGTTGTCCTTCCCAGGAATGTATCTGGTGGCAGTGGTGAATTGCGCGATAAAGTTCAAGTATCTGTGCTCTCGTCCTGAAAAACGATCGGTATTAGAACAGATATCAGCGATCAAAGGTTTATGATCTGTAGACAGTAAATTCTCGACCTTCGAGATAGTATTTGAACTTCTTTATTGCCATATATACGGCTAACAATTTACGGCACGTATTTGTGTTCTGTCGGAGTGAAAGATTTTGAAAAGAAAGATAACGGTCGCTGAACGCCTTATCTGTACCAACTTCTTTACGTATTTCGTTATTTTTTATATCGTTTCCCTAGCTGCCTCCTCCGTTTTCGCTACCCTGATTCCTCTCTCAATTTCCGTGACTCAGGCGACTCCACAAATTCTTCAACAAAAGTGTTGTACTCATCGAATAAATGTAAATGGGATCAACAAAATATTCCGTTCTCAATTGTTAGGTAGAAATGTACCTACTGGAGGCTTCCTGGATGGCATCGGTGAGTTGACCTATTGCTAGGTCAATCTCGTTGGTGGAGGTGATAGTAGGTGGCCATACCATCCCATACATATAGTTTTGGAAAGCCTTCCAGTCGGCACGGTGGTACTGTTTGTTAGGAGAGAGGGTCAGCGTGTAGGGGGGAGTTTGCTCGAGGGTGCACGTGGATGTTAAGGGGTCGTGGTCAGATCCGACCGGGGAGGCAATAGAACAGGGACCAAAGTAGGGAAAGGGGTCTTGGGTGATGAGGATGTGATCGATGATCGCGGTACCTGACAACAGAGGTGGGATGATGTTATTAAGACGATGGAGGGAGTTCTAGGAAAGGAAATGCACACACACTTCCAATCCAGCCATTTGTATATCCTAGACAACGGTCGAGGGCGATACTAAGCGCTAACCTGCCGTGTCCGAGTCGGTGTTTTGGGGAAATAATTAAGTATATGAATTTTCCCGATTTACGAAATTATAAATATAATTAAATGGATATGATTTGTAAACATATAATGGAGGAAATTCTCCGTATATAACTGGATCAAAAGTGTGAACATGCCCAAGGGCTTTTTTAGCCAACTAGTCTAGGGGCAGGGGGGGGGGGGGGTAATTAAAAAAGACGTATATATTATTTTTACGCTTTTGATAATTTTATGCGGAAAATGCGTTCGGTGTAGTATTGTTGGACAAATTAGTCCACTTTTCACAACGAAATAAAAGGATCCGCAGCTGTTCTTCCGTTCCCACATCACGCCTAAAGGCATTTTCAATCTTGTTGCGTTAATAATCACGAAAGACTTGTAGCAATACAGGTAATGACTTTAAATTTTGACGATGTACTCGCTCTTGAGGCTCAAGAGAAACAGGATCAATGGCCAGTCAGTGTTAAAATTCAATATTGTAACTTCCGACTTGGAGTTCTTGATTGTTTCGTTTGGCAATACTGCCGCCCGCTATCTTCAGTGTTTATCTTCCTGTGATACGCATTGGACGCGTTCACGCGAAAGTTACGTGCACGATTACGATTCTAAGATTGTTTTGTTATCCTTTTTCTAAACCCTTAAAAAACTATGTCGTTCAAACGAAGTTTCTTGGTGTATATAATTTACATATTATCTGAAATTTTGATAAAATTAAGCTACTGTTTCATGGTGTTCTTTTACTCATGGCGGCCAATATATATGAAACTGAAGCGCGCATTCCATTTATGACAGTTTTGTACGGAAAAAGTGAGTTTATTTGCTCTTTGAAGTATTGTTCTTCTTTCTTTATCAATTCTAATTTTTTCTTACGAAACTGAAGTCGCAATGGTCTACAAAATCGTATCGTGAAGATCGCGGGTTTGAATACACAACATATTCTTCTTTGTTTTGTTCATTAATAGTTGCGAGCTGTAATGAAAAACTGCCATCTTGAAACGTCTGTACGTATGTACTATGCTTCGACCTGATGTACCATCAAAGCCCCATTTGCAAATAAGTTGCAAGTTACATCGTTTTCTGCAAGTCTTCCAAAAACTTCTTTGCGATCATTTGTTATACGTTGCACTGTGTGGTCCAATAAGGCTTGCAGTCCTTATTGACAAGACACCCATAGTATGGAAGCTGTGTTTTTGCCTCCAAACAACCAGATTGCTTCAATCGATGGAGCAGTGAGTCTTCAAAACATTCAAGACTTACTACACGAGGCCTTCGTCTGCACATCTGAATAAAGCTATGAGGCAAAACAGTGAGCTTTCTGCCAAACACTTTTAGAAACAATTCAATGTTTTGTTGTGTTGAAACGCTCGCGGTGCCCAAGGCGCTCGAAAATCGGAACATGAGGGCGTACCTGACACAGGTCGGGTCCGGGTCCGTACAGCTAATACCTTCGACCTCTTCCTGCTCCTGGTAGCCGGCGTCACCGTTGCCGCTCGCCTTCGTTTTGATCGTCGCGGCGCCCATCCGCAGTGGAGCCAGTAGCCAGGGGAAATGGCGCTCAAACTCACCCCAGCTACTGCTTGAGATTCTGAACCTTTTTTCACAAATTGGATTTCCGCTCGCTGGCCGGTTACCGGGTAGGAACTCGCGAAAGCCACCGGCTCGTTACTCAAAAACCGAGTTTGGGACGCGTTCTCCGCAAGGCCCAACTCCGCCGGTCACGCCGCGCGCTGCTTGACCCGAGGCCGCGAACGAGAGGTGGTGCCTAATCAAGTATGCGTACTTACCGCGGCGGTTCGCATCTCGCGCCTTTCTCAGGCGGATCTCACCGGGCGCGCTTTAGCCAAATACGCTTATAATTAAAAAGGATCGCTGCACACATTCGGCGCTCTCCGCCCCGGTAATCACTCCGCCGGTATAAGAACGTCTGTGGCGCGTCGAGACACTACATTTTTAGATGCCGCAAGAATCGTTGGAAAATTTAGGGATGAAATTTCCAAAAATAACATTGAAAAACTTTGTCCATTTTTTCAAAAACGAGATGGAAACAATGCCAAAAACTCGCCATGATGGTCATGAAAAAAACAGAGTTGTTAATCTGCCCAGGTAATTAGATTTGGAAGTTAAAGTGACGATGTTGGATTTACATAGCCAGGAGCTGATAATTGATGGGCACATAGAGATGCGTGAGCAAAACGTTAAGCAAGAAGAACCTGCTGGTCCAAAAACTCACGCACACGTACCCAATAGTGTGGAGGGGATTCGTCCTGTTGAAAAATCACATCCGCGGGACAGAGTTGCTGAATTGCGGGTAAAATTGAGTCATTAATCAAAAAGGCCCAATGATCCCTCCACTGAAAATTCCTGCCCAAACGTGAATTCCAGGTGAACGAAAGTTTCTCTCCATCGGAATAATAAACACAATTATGCTTATTTGCGATCTGGATCGTCTTCATTTAGAGCATGATTAGACAAGGTCTAATACATTTCTATCCAATACCTTTAATAAGCCGAGATACTGAACCCTTAGAAATAGAAATATCGTATTGACGAACTAACTTTGGTTGGGACATTGTGGGCTCCTCTAGAAGATGCTGATTGATCTCCGACGTATTTTCAATCGTTCGTACTGATCTTCTCCGGCAAAATTTATTCATAAATTTCATAATCGAATTCTTGCTGGTGCTTGCATTCCATAAACTTGCGTCCGCTTCTCTTGTACAGGTATTACGGCTGTATTATCCGTTCGGTTAATTTTATACTGGTGGAACCATTTTACTATCATATTTTGTTCTTGGGAAATCATTTTGACAACTGATGCCGTCAAACGGGGTTATATGGAACAAAATCTCTGAATATTTGCTTGTAACTTTTTGTCTTGGATTATTATTTGCCTGAAAAATAAACACAGAATGATATTGATAACAGAGTTTCATGTTATGTGAGAAGAAAAATTGAATCACTTTTTCCATACCAGAAAAAATAAATAAATTGAGCAGTGTTCCATATTAATATGGAACATTGTTAGTTTTCTGGTATTATCTCGCTTGAAACGACATTGAACCGTTTTAAACGCTGCAGGTATAATATGGAGAAACAGGGGTAGGAAAACACCTATAGATTTTCATCAGATTTTATTTCCTAAAATTATCAAAAACAATTTGAAAAACTATAATTTCACATTGTCATGTGAGAAAATACAAAAAATTAACCAACGGGTCAACTTTTTCTTAAATTTGGTCGAAAACATGCCTACCACGAGAAATAGCGGGGTTGCCCAAAACAAACCTTATTTGTTCAAACTTAATTTCTACAATGTCTTCTACTTGTGGAAAAATAAACGTGTTACTATTTTGACCATATTGCCTTAGACAGCTGATTTTGAATGTGTTGTCGTTAGTATTTTCCAGAACTTTTGCCACATAGTCTTTTTCAATCTCTTTCTTTGATTCTTTATTGTAGACGAATGTGACTAAGATTAAAGTGTTGAGTACAATGTCGTCAGTATTTCCTGGCACTGTATTTCCAGTTCCACGTCTGATGACTGACTGCCCAGAAGTGGTTTGGCCATCGTGCGCGAAGGATGACAGGGGTTCAAGATCGCTATCAAAATCATCATCTGGTTGATTTTCGGGCTCGTTCACTTCATTTTCTTCATCGGATTCAGACTGTTGTACGTCAGGTTGCTTTTGTGAATTTTGGATTCCTCTAAAGTCAGCCATCGTCACAGACTTTCCAGGAGGAACGTTTATTTTCTTCTGTTTCTTTGATTTAGTTTGATTTTCGCGGTTCTCAGTAGCTTGCGACATTATCGCGATATCGCCAATTTAAATAAGGAGCCGCAAACGCCCTCCGTGTCTTCATGGGATTATGTTAATTAGGTTTATATGGTAATTATTGGTACATCCCCTGCTTCCCAGAAGCTTGCCACTGAGACTTTTATGTACTGTCTCCTCTTCAAAATAAAATGTGTTTATACAGGGTGTTACAAATTCGATGCATAAGTATTGCTATCCCGGTAACTAGATTAAATTAAGGAAAAGTTGCGTATTTTAATGCCGAATAATTTGTTTAAAAGAAATTAAAATCGTCACAGACTTTCCAGGAGGAACGTTTATTTTCTTCTGTTTCTTTGATTTAGTTTGATTTTCGCGGTTCTCAGTAGCTTGCGACATTATTTCTTGGAAACTCTCAACTAGAGCAGTGTTATCAATATTTTCTTTTTGTCCAAGTAGGCCTTTGAGAACTTTATTGCGGTCGACTGGAACGATTCCACATGCTTTGAATCCAGCTTGACAAGTTTCTTTTGTTCTGGGAGAAATAGAATCCAAAGTCTTCTTGAGGAGTTGTGGAAAGACACTCTTTGGTAGGGCGCCACGGTTTTTCTGTTTCCATTCCAATAATAGTTTTCGCCAAGCACCCTTCAGAGGCCGAAAAAATGCGACATCAAGTGGTTGGGTAAAGTGAGTTGTGTTGGGTGGCAAAAAAATTGGACTCATTTTTCAATTATATTCATTGACATATGACTCGCCAAGTTATCCCCAATGAGCACTTTCGTTCCTTCTTTCCTCTTGAGATATGGATATGCGATTTTCGAAAACCAGTCTTCAAAAATTTCAGCGTCAAACCAACCGCTCTTATTTCTGTTATAGGCAGCGCCTTCGGGGCCATCTTCTATCCACTCGGGATAAACATGAACATGATTCGTCATAGTTGACGATATTTTCTGCAGGCTCACCTCTCAATGTATTCTCGAGATGGTCAAAGTATTCATTAACGACTTCTTGAGACACTCCAGCGCGAGAAAGCTGCTGTACTCAGTGCTTTGCATATCGCGGCTTCCTCGACAGTTGATAATACCGTTGGCCTTCCCAATTTTGTGGAATTTTGTCCCTTGTACCTTCTATACAAAGTTGTTTTTGGCACACCATAATGCTTGGATGCCTTGGACAAAGACCGACGACCATTTAAAAAGTCACTCAGGGCTCTTTCTAGATTTTCTGGATCGTAGTCACAGCGTATACGGGCGCTTGGTCTTCTCACATATTTTTTTGGCATCGTTCCAAATTACCCCTGGGAAAACAAGAAATCACTTATGAAGCCCACAATTTTCTATGAATTATTTTTCATCAAATCTGTTCACATTCTCTGAAAGGAATATATTGAAGGTAGTCATGGTTCCTGGTATATTTCATTTCAATTTTCAAAATCACCTGTACCAGTACAAACTCTTGAGGATAACAAATCGTCGGTCGCAGAACGTATCGATTTCTAAATCGATTTTTAGGTTATGAGTTCATTTTATGTATGAGCAGTCGGTAATACAGAACTATCGCCCTATAATCCAAGTGAAGGAATCTTCCATAAAAAAATAGTAAGTTCATCTAACAAAGGAGAGATGGCGTATCTTATCAATTTTGTCATTTTGTTTTATAAAAAACCCCGGATTCCATATTACTCCGTTTGGCGGTATACCACATCCGCCGATAGATTAGACTTTGACATCTTTAGAGACAAATACTAGAAAGTGAAAACTACCAACACTGTTGTGAAAATATGTAATTTTGCAGCACGTTAGGTTGGTACCGGTATACTTCCAATACATTACGCGAAGATTATTGACAGTTTGTTCTTGAGTTCTAACTATTTTTCAAATTTTCGCCATGGACAACGTTTTAAACGATGTGAGTGCGATTTTGGTAATAAATTACAATTACAAATTTTACATTTCCCGCAAAGTTTCGTAAGTACTACTTTTTGCGGTGAGAGTTGTTCGGCAACTCAGTGACATATCTGCCACTCAAGATGTCAAAAAAGTCTAATCTATGGGTAGATGTAGTATGTATGTGACATTAATACATAACATTAAAAAAAATATAAAGATACCGCTAAAATGCACACGTTACAACATCTACAACTATTCCTTGTTAAATGTAAAGTAAACGACATCTGTTAAGATCATTAAGAAAAGTCACCTTTTCTTTCTGGGGCACTCTGCAGTTTGTGCAATAAATATTGTTTTCTTAAATAAAAAAGTTGTTATGACCTCCTATTCGTCGAGGGCCAAAGCCATTTTTGCACAAGGGCGGCTGTGTACCCAGAACCGACCCTGCAATCACCCATATAAAAAAAAAACATACGTACGTCCTGAAAGAAAAGAGAGAAAAAAAAATATAACCCTGATGGATAACAGGGTTAATCCGGCATGAACGGTTTAATGGGATTAGAATTTAAAATGGGACCGGCGCGGCTCCTGGAGACGAGCGCAATTAACAACGGGATTATTAAAATGTAACCTTTATTTAAAGGGATAAGGGCTCGCGATATCGCCAATTTAAATAAGGAGCCGCAAACGCCCTCCGTGTCTTCATGGGATTATGTTAATTAGGTTTATATGGTAATTATTGGTACATCCCCTGCTTCCCAGAAGCTTGCCACTGAGACTTTTATGTACTGTCTCCTCTTCAAAATAAAATGTGTTTATACAGGGTGTTACAAATTCGATGCATAAGTATTGCTATCCCGGTAACTAGATTAAATTAAGGAAAAGTTGCGTATTTTAATGCCGAATAATTTGTTTAAAAGAAATTAAAAATATCCCGACTACTTCCGGAGATATTCAATAAAAACCGAAAAAGTCAATTTTGGTTTTTATTTTTTTACATTATTACTGGTTATTTTGAAAAGTCAAGAGCATTTTCTAAGACACTTTTGTAATCTCTTCCAGAAAATAAATTTATTTTTCAAATACGACGTTTCTTTATTTAGATACCCTCATCAACTTTTTTTTTTCAATACGGACCTGGATTTTGTATTTCATTTTGGAGTAGCTTTTCACCTCAAAAAAAAGAATGTGTTTTCACAAAATCATTTTATGCAGTTTATTTCTCTCAGTTCAAGTTTGGAGCATTGCCGTTTTATTTTCCCAGAAAATAGCAATTGTTTTTACGCAAAATAAAAAAAAATCCATAGTGTGTGCGCTGTATCTCAAAAACTAATAGAGCAATTGATATGAAACTTTGAACATACGTCTTATTTAATAATCTGAAGAACTGAAAAGCTTTTGGTAAAATTTCGTACACTGGAAGTGGGTGTTTACCTTAACTGTTTTTTGTTTTTTGCCAATATTTTCTTAAATATAAAAAATATCACAAAAACATTTAAACAAACATCGAAGACAATAAATAAATGAACATCTTTTGCTTGAAAATATTTTTCTTAAAATCATTGCTATTCGAGAAAAAAATTTATAATTTTTTTTTTAATTTTTTAAAAACTTTCCGTTTTCCCAGTTCAAGTTTGGAGCGTTGCCGTTTTGTTTCCACCTAGGAAATAGCAATTATTTTTAATCAAAATCAGAAATGCATGTTTTTTTAATCCATCTTAATTTTTTCAAGAAGATTTCTCGTTTGACTATTTTTTTACAAATTTTTATATCGGTAAATGCAATTTCTGTTTTCCCAGTTTAAGTTTGGAGCGTTGTCGTTTTATTTCCACCTAGGAAATAGCAATTGTTTTCATCCAAAATCATAAATGCATGTTTTTTTAATACATAATAATAATAATAATAAGTTTATTAACGGATATACCATTTATAAAAATTTACAGTAACAAAAAATAGTAATACAAAAGGAAAAATTATAATACAGACTAATTTAACTTAAACTAATTATGATTAGGACAGTACATAAACTTAAGTGTACGGACAAAATGTGGGTATGAGCTTGAAAAGAGGTTAAAATTTGGATTTAAGGAAATTGAGTTAGCATTGCGCATTAAACGGGATAAAGGATTGTTGAAGCTGTAGTTGGTATTATGGAAAGGTACGCGAAACAATGGCGGATGACGCACAGAACGACTATCTGTTTTTACATAAAAGCGAACTTGAGAGAGTAGCTGCGGACATTGAATTAAACCACAGATGATTTTAAATATAGTTGACATATCCATATAAAATCTCCTACAACAGAGATGTTCGATATTTAAGCTCGACCTGAGTTCGTTAAGATCTAAATTATTTACATTGCCAATCTTAAATAAAAATGATATCAGAAACTTGTTCTGTACTGTTTCAATTTGTTTAACGAATGAAGTTTGAAACGGAGACCATATACAAGAAGCATATTCTAAGTTAGAACGGACAAATGAAACGAATAAGATTTTAAAGGAATGAGGTGATAATTCCCTAGACATTCGTTTAATAAAACCCAACAATTTGGCGGCGCGGTTGCAAATGTAACGTATATGTTCCTCGAAACTTAATTTATGATTGAATATAACCCCAAGATCTTTTATGGAGGTAACCTTTTCAAGCACATAATTATCAATAATGTAATTAGAATCGTGCGGCAATTTCTTCCGAGAAAAGGTAATTGATTTACATTTATCAGTATTGAAATACAATTTATTTAAATGGCACCAGTTGTTAACAGCAGTAAGATCATTTTGTACATCTTGAGTTTTTCAAGAAGATTTCTCGTTTGACTATTTTTTTACAAATTTTTATATCGGTGAATGCACTTTCCGTTTTCCCAGTTTAAGTTTGGAGCGTTGTCGTTTTATTTCCACCTAGGAAATAGCAATTGTTTTCATCCAAAATCATAAATGCATGGTTTTTTAATACAACTTGAGTTTTTCAAGAAGATTTCTCGTTTGACTATTTTTTTACAAATTTTTATATCGGTGAATGCACTTTCCGTTTTCCCAGTTTAAGTTTGGAGCGTTGTCGTTTTATTTCCACCTAGGAAATAGCAATTGTTTTCATCCAAAATCATAAATGCATGGTTTTTTAATACAACTTGAGTTTTTCAAGAAGATTTCTCGTTTGACTATTTTTTTACAAATTTTTATATCGGTGAATGCACTTTCCGTTTTCCCAGTTTAAGTTTGGAGCGTTGTCGTTTTATTTCCACCTAGGAAATAGCAATTGTTTTCATCCAAAATCATAAATGCATGGTTTTTTAATACAACTTGAGTTTTTCAAGAAGATTTCTCGTTTGACTATTTTTTTACAAATTTTTATATCGGTGAATGCACTTTCCGTTTTCCCAGTTTAAGTTTGGAGCGTTGTCGTTTTATTTCCACCTAGGAAATAGCAATTGTTTTCATCCAAAATCATAAATGCATGTTTTTTTAATACATCTTGAGTTTTTCAAGAAGATTTCTCGTTTGACTATTTTTTTACAAATTTTTATATCGGTGAATGCACTTTCCGTTTTCCCAGTTCAAGTTTGGAGCGTTGTTGTTTTGTTTCCACCTAGGAAATAGCAATTATTTTTATCCAAAATCAGAAATGCATGTTTTTTCAATGCATCTTGAGTTTTTCAAGAAGATTTCTCGTTTGTCTATTTTTTTACAAATTTTTATATCGGTGAATGCACTTTCCGTTTTTCCAGTTCAAGTTTGGAGCGTTGCCGTTTTGTTTCCACCTAGGAAATAGCAATTGTTTTTATCCAAAATCAGAAAAACATGGGTTTTCAACAGATATTGAGCTTTTTAAGAAGATTCCCTGTTTGGCTATTTTTCTACAATCTCTTATTTCGTTGAATGCAATTCTTTATTTCCCATTTTAAGTTTGGAACATTGTTGTTTTATTTTTGTACAGAAAAACAATAATTGTTATATAAAATCAGTAATAAATAGAGTTTTTTATGAATCTTAAGATTTTGTAGCAAATGTCTTGATTGATTTTTTTTAAATTTTCAAATCATTTGATGCAGTTTTTTTCTCTCAGTTCGTTCGGAGCACAGCCGTTTTATTTTGTTTTATTTTCAATCTGGTCATCCCTTCAAGAGTTATTGCAAAAACAGTGCAAAACAATCGAAAGTCGAATTTCAGTTTTTCATCTTATCCAAATATATTTAACGATTGCAAACCACTGGTGTAAGAATTTTCATAATCTGATCATCCCTTCAAGAGTGATTGTAAAAACAGTGTAAAACAATTGAAGGACGAATTTCAGATTTTCATTTTATCCAAGTGTATTTAATGATTGGAAACCACTGGTGTAAGAAATTTCACAATCCACCCTTCAAGAGTTAAGGTAAAAACAGTGCAGAACTTCAGTTTTTCGCATCTTATTAAATAATATAAACGTTGTTAAATCGTTTTTGATTGATAAAGTTGTCCATTATTCGGCCGAATCATTTTCTACACAGGTGATGTCCAATCAAATGATAGCAATTTCATTGCCCAACAGGTCACGCCCAATCAAATGATAGCGGTTTCATTGCCCAACAGTTTAGTGGTTACTATGGTTACGATTCGTTTTTTGTCAGCGAACTGCCGCAATTTCCAAATTATTCGTTATAATTTAATACAAAAAGAAAAATCTTTAGGTAATTATTTAATATGATGCGAAAAAGTATAGTATTAAACTCGTGAACAAGTTGGCCATCGCCGCTAGAGTGAATTGCAACACGAGCCGTAGGCAATGGCCAACTTCCTCACTCGTTTAATAATATACTATTATTGTGCTACAAACCTCTGTAGCATGCAAGGGTTACGCACTGATATAAGCTACATTTTTATTTTAGATATTATTTTAAATATATTATTATTATGACCCTGAGTTTATTATATGGACCCGAACACGGAGAAATATTAGTAAAAGCAGTCTCCGGCACAAAAGAACAAAGTTGGCAACCCTAATTTCAACATGTAATCTTATTCATTCTTCTTCTCAACAACGAATAGAAATGAACTTGAATAATACGTGTTATACAATGTCGGAGTTGGCACCGAACAATGATTACTTCTGAAATGTTACAAACAAATAAAAATGAAATGTTAAAGTTGCCAAAATAACACATTCGCAAAGAACTCGGGGATTTTCCTATTTTACAAAACGCGCATGCGCAAAATTGATCTATTTTACTCCGAGTGCCACTCAGTGCATAATAAACCCAACTCATTCACAATTTGCTTTGTCCAGCTTTCTCAGAAACATCTGTGCAAACAGTGCGTGAATTTTATAATCCGTGTTAATAAAAATCTTACGGTAAGATATTTTTATAATTAATATGAATTTAACAAATGTTTAGACCGCAAACAATTAAAACTTGTTTGTAATTGCAAGTGTGGTCAAGGTCGGTCAAATGTATTCGCTTATACCATACCACAAGAAATTGCGTTGTCCGATTTTATATCAACACATTTTAGGTTATATTTATATCTGCAATAAAATGTATTGATGCAATACAATTGATGTGCAGTCTATAAATAGATTATCATCATCCATTATTTACATTTTTACTATGTAAAATTCCGCGTTGTAAGATAATAAATAAACATATTTGTTTGGGCACATTGTGATATTGATTATCTGCATATGTAAAATTATCTCATTTCCTGTAAGTATTATTTTAACACAACCCGATGACATCCATTGCTGTGTGAAGTTTAATAACTAGGAACTGTCGAGTGTTGTTTTTATTAAAATAGTTGATACGGCTAAACAAAGCGTGATGATTGTTAATTTATAAGCATTTTTAATAGATTATTTTATTAATTTAATAGATTAATATTGATTAGAATACATTTGTTTTAATCATATAAATAAAAAAAAATGAAATAAATTTTTTCCGCTACCGACAACGTAAATTAGCATTACATCCATGGTTACAGGTATCGTAAGTGGCTGATAATATTCGTGGTGTTTGTTGTCCTTGACGACGGAACTTAATTTTTTACTTATGGACCTAGGAAAATAATAAACAGAAACGTAACGTTCTCACATATGGGCGAGCAACACATTTTCGTCTATACCTATAGCATCGGCATCCTTTTTACATAATCACTGCTTAAAAGAGTCGTAACAGGACACACACCTTTTTCGATTTTGTCGGTAACAGGTTCTAACACGCAATATTCGCAGCTTCGTTTGCATCCATGCCCACAAAAACTGTCACTGGATTGACACAAACAAATAAAATTCGACATTGTTTTCTCGGTTGCTGGGTTGCCATAGGACACTATGGGACTATAAAAATTTTAATCCCAAATGTTACAAGCCGTATTTTAGAATATTTTCTGATCTTTTTTAAGTATTATATTTCGGTAGCGGAAAAAAATCAATAAGCAACACGGAACGTAATGACAATTAACATTTTCGGCAGGGGCCAGCCTCGGCTCATATTCGCCTACCTCAAATGTTAATACGTCCTTATGTTCCTTGTTGTTTAAATAACTATTACATTAATCCACTCTTGTAATATATAACACATTTAACGCTTGGTTTGTTTGATAAATTGGCTATCACACAATTAACAAATTTGTCTTGACTACTAAGCGGTTTTTTACTGCAAGTTCTTGTCTTTTGGAACGAATTTTATTTGTTTTTGACTTAAACGTGGATTCTATTTCTTAACTTACTTCAGCTTAATCTGGATGGTAATCAATTGCTAATACTTACCCTAGTAGCACAATATGTGTCAGAATTATTTTCGAAATATTGATTTTACATTTTTATGTTTCGGAAATATTAAAAGGCCAAAGTAAATATTCATTTAATATGTCTATGGAAATATTGAAATGAAATTATTTTATAAACATGTTGTATATATTTCAATCCATATATTTAGTAAGTAACATTTTATAAATATATCCAAAGAAATATATGGTTGACAGAAAAAGGCAACACTGTACTGTCTCTGTTAATTCTGCCACCGATTGAACTGTTTGACACGTAGACGACTGTGCTAGTGGCTATTTCGTTATATATTCCTGTCTATTCTCTCAACCAGTATATAATTTATTTGCAAACTCCAAAGTGTGATATTTGACCGTAAGTAGAGTTGTACCAAGCACTCGAGACGTGTTGCGCGTGACCATCTTAAATTTGTTTACGTTCTCTCACGTTCTCCGAATATTTTCTCACTCTGCGCAAACTTCACCTCCACACATCTCGAGTGCTCGGTAATACTGTACATGCGTTTGGGATTCGCACCACAACCACATATATCATGATATTTCCCCAACATTATTTTACAAATATTGCAAAAATATATACATAGTAATATTTCTTTAATATTTTACAGAAATATTGCTAAACCATATAAAAATCTGTCATAATCAATATCAATATACCATTAACATGACTTCAGAATAACTGAACGTTGAAGTTAAAAATATATATCTTACAATAATTAATAAAAGTAATATTTACAAGTGACTATTCCACTTTCAAGCAAATGTTTTCACTATGGAAAAATGAGCACTTGCGCATCAAGTGAAAAAACTCGTGCATGCACTTGAATAATGTGCAAATTAATAATACTGGTTGCGTTCATGAAGAACATCCTTCATTCATCTATAGTGACAAATAATGTAAATGCGATGAGTGAATTGGCAAGTGAATTTACAAATATTTATGATAAACGTAATTTAAATATTACGAATTAGAGAACCCGAAGATGACCGGTTGGTGTTAATTGTGTTGTATTGTTTGTAAAATAGTCTCGACTTCGGCCTTAAGCCCCTGAGACACAAACAACAAGCATTTAAGACGTCAAATTTTTTTTGCATCTCTAGTAGCATACAATATTAAAAAATACATATTTCTGTGATATTGATTATAACAGATTTTTATATGTTTTAGCAATATTTGTATAGTATGTTGAGGAAATATTACTCTGTATATATTTTTGTAATAAAATGTAATAATGTAATAGCACACGTGGAAATAGTCTTCCTAAAATTTTGAATAAAAAATGCCGATGCAAAAATGTTGTATCATAGGCCATCAGGAGCCATTTAAAAGAAATGTACATTTGGCAACATAGCCTTCACGAGCTGTCCTGTTTTTCTAATAATCTTATGATTAATAATGTGGATTGGGTCAGAGTAGAAGAGTAATAATGAGGGAGAGGGCTTTATTTACAGATGTATATGCAAGGTAAAACAGATTATGAGTAAATAGTGTCGAGAGAAGTGTATTTTGACACGCGGGAACTAATACAAATCAATAATAACTAGGAAAGCAGAATTGACACAAAATTGGGACTAGTAAGTTTGAATGAATTCCTTATGTCAAAAGTGACACAAGCAGGTGTCGGCATTGCCGGCTCTACTTTTTATGAAAATGAGCTAATTAATGCTGGGTTTATACCAGGTTTAACGTTTAAGGATTAGTGTTTAAGCAAAGTAGAACTAACGTATTAGTGCTTATGCGTTCATACGAAATTTTAAGGATTTTAACGTTTATGTTTAAGAATAGGCTACTTTCTACTTTTCCCTTAAAATCGTAAAACATAAATCGATGTGCGAATACTTTTAGCGCTGACAGCTTTTCAAACAACGAATCACAACGAATGTTTGGCACGCGGTAAATTGTAGGAGGTTATGTTCACGGCTTGTGTTTGTAAACAACCAAAGATTAAAAATGGACAGTTTTGACGACTTTGTGGCATCTATCCATATTGAAGCATTCAATCAGTGTACATAAATTGATGTCAATTAATCGTTTCCACAAACACAGCTGATAAGTACAATGATGCCAGATTTACATATTCATCCTAAATAATTTGTTAAAACATGCGATTTAAGTAATTTGAGTAATTTGTCGGGATTTGTAGCGATAAAGATGAAGAATTGAATATTATAAACAATAATTTTATTATATTCGATGATTTCCCGAATTACGGAGTATTAACATAATTAAATAAATAATAAACGAAGATTCTCCATATATAGCTGAATCAAAAGTGTGAACATGCCTCCGACAGGGATCGAACCTGCAACCTCCAGATCTCCGGTCTAGGATGCTACCAGTTGCACCACAGAGGCCACACAGTTTCTCTCCCGCCAGAGTACACATTCACACTTCCAATTTTTAGATTTCTTAGGCGATGGTCGAGGGCGATACTAAGCGCTAACCTGCCATGCCCGAGTCGGTGTTTTTGGGAATTAATGCGCCTTCAACGCTTAAAGTATATTCAATGATTTCCCGAATTACGTAGTATTAACATAATTAAATAAATAATAAACGAAGATTCTCCGTATATAGTTGAATCAAAAGTGTGAAGTGGTGCAACTGGTAGCATCCCAGACCGGAGATCTGGAGGTTGCAGGTTCGATCCCTGTCGGAGGCATGTTCACACTTTTGATTCAGCTATATACAGAGAATCTTCACAGATTAAGGTGGCCATTATCGTCATTGGCTTGACGGCTGTCTTCATGCCAAGACTCATGACCACAGCTTCAATGTAATTTAGACCTCATGTTAGGAATGTTACTTTCGCACACCAACATAATTGGAATAAAATGCTGGAATAAGACGACTGGCCTGATGACAATTGCGATCGTGCATTGCCACCTTTACGCACATGACAGTCATTTAATTGGGAAAATACGATGTACCTACCACGGACGTATATTTTTGTATGTACAATCTAGGTACAATAATGTACGTACACTGTACGTTCATATTACCCCCATGGACGAATGTACGTAATTTGGACGAATAATGTACGTACAGTGGACGAAGTGTGCTATGTGGGAAGTGAGGTTGTCTCAAGTTAATTTAAATATTTGATTCAGAAATTGTGGAAATCTTTATTCGATTCCAACTATTGGTACAATAGTTTAGGGGTGGCTCGTGAAAGTGCAGCAGAGGAGACTATGAAAGGAAAAAGTAATGTCCCAACAGTTGCTTCCTTTATACGAGTAAGTGGTGTTGAATGGCGGTTGTTATGGTGACAAGTTAAAATATCTCTCTTATCCTCCTCACAAACTGCATCTGATCGTAGGACCCACCCACCACCCTTTGTTTAAACTTTAACTCAACCCAAACACCCTCTTTCTTGTTGGTTTGGTAGCTTTTAAAATTCCAGTGATTTAACAAAGAAATTTCTTTATTCAAACAATGTTTATTCTTGATGGGTTTCAGTGAAAACGAAGGGGGGTGGATGGTCCCTATCCCATGGCGCGGTGGGTGGGCCCTATCCCATCCTCCAATCCTTGAAACATAAACGAGGGTTTTACAATTGTTAATTAATTGACAAGAGAAGAATCAAATGGTTTATTGTTGCCTCGACAAAAAAAAATTGTTTATAGAAACTCTGGGGTGTGTTTGACAGATTGGAGAATGGGATGGGGCAATGAAGACTTGATCCGATGTTGATCTGTAATTTTATCATTGATTGCAAGTGGGTACGAAGTACATTTTGGTGCTTTTGAAAAGTACTGCGTAGATGCATTTAAATTATACCTGAAGTACTCTAGCTGGTACTACCGTACACAAAATTTTTGCGCATGGTAGTGCAACTATAAGATCAGCTATAGTGCCTACCGGCCAATTAACAGAGGAAGTGCGAAAAGCTAGCAACAAAAATTGCAAACGGATGAAACAACACTAGAAAGTTTTGCAGAAAGCAAACGATGGAAGATTTAGTACATTTGCTATTAGTAAATCGCTTGATTATAAATTCGCCTGGAACCAATTCAGAAAACAGATTTATACATGTTCATTCCTACTTGTAAACTTTCCATTAATGTTTTTTGTCGTTTGTTTGTGCCGAGTATAAATTGCTTTTTATAGTATATTATATTACAGTAGAAGTAATAGCATTTTAAAAGTTTTGCAGTTGGGGGGTCGGTATAATACAGGGTGTTTCAAAATTCATGCACCAAACATTTTCTGTGTACTCCTCGTAGATAGAAAGAAAAAAAACCCTTATGACAAATCTCGATTTTCTACAAAATAAAATGGATTTAACCCCTTCGCTAAAATATTTATGAGACGCCACAGTTCCCTATCAATGAATACGTTTGTTCGCTTGTATAAAAACAAACGGTGCCGATTTTAAGTGTTGACGCGTGAATGAATGGTGATCTAATTTCGAGCGCGCAGTTGAAAGAATGTTATCTAAACATAAATAGTCCGGTGAGGGTTGATAACACCGACGCACAAATTTTAAGTTCACCTTATTTATTATACTTGTTTTTTTTTTATTGTTCTTGTGCATTTTTATTGCTGTGCAATTGTATCCGCTGCAGTCCTATTACTTAAAATGTCGCGGGGTAGGTGCTGTAAAATGATATCCCTTTGTTACCCAAGGCCAAGACCTAATTTGGAACAACACATTTTTAGAAAGTCCGTAAAAACATCTGTGTTTCCAGGAAGACAAAAATCGGTTTTAAAAATTCCAACTCCATACTCGATGGTACATTGACCTAATTTGTGTGCTGCGTCAATGTAATCGGCACCGTTTGTTTATCTAATACAAGCTCGAGAGACCCCAGACCAGGCGAGCGCGAACATGTACGTGGTGCTCTCGCCTGTTTCTACACGCGAACGTAGTATTCATTTATAAGGAGCAGTGGCGTCTCTTTAATATTTCTGCGAAGGGGTTTAATCCACGTTATTTTGTGGAAAATCAAGATTTGTCATAAGGGTTTTTTTCTTTTTATCTACGAGGAGTACGCAGAAAACTTTTGGTGCATGAATTTTGAAACACCCTGTATAGTTGCCTATGTGCGAAAAAGGTCATAATCCGGCCCTGTGGGGGCTCTATCCTACAATCATAATAGTTGAAGTAAAAACAATATCTACAATCAAGATGTACCACGAAGTGAACACCACCAACATTAAATATTTAAAAACAATACTATTATAAGTCGAATAAAAAGATTTATTGAATAATTAATTATTCCCTTTCCCCGCATTTCTTTTCCTTTTTAATGGTAAACCATAAATAATTTGTCATTTGCGACAACTGGCTTTTGTAGGCATAATTTTTCACCCTAAAAGTTAACTGTTCTATGCTAGAGGTTAAATCGTTGCGCAGTTGTTTCTATATCTTTTCGTCGATTCATTAATGTAATGATTTTTCAGAATGATTAAAGATAAGTTATTCAGGAACATAACCCATGTGTGAGTCAACATTTCCAGATAATAAGTATTATGTTTGTTATTTTTAGACCTTGAAAGTGAATGATAATGTATAGAGATATAATGGAACAAACACCAGTCCAGTCATCAGATTTATTTGAATTAGTGAAAGAAATCATTACATACAGTAACTGCTTATTAGCTTACTATAGACCTATTCATGAGTAAGGGCGGTTTACGAACTAAGTTCGGAACATTCAAATAATATTGGTATCCTTTTCTACTACCTGATAACCAAGCGGATATTCCCAAGACGTACGATTTCGTCGGTCGTTCTAGAAAACACACAAGCGGCCTGCATAGCTTGGTCTTAGACCGAGCGGTAGATGGAGAAAGAAATAGTTTACGGCGTCTCTTACTTACCGTTTATTTCATAGGCGTGCGCGATTTAGCCTATGGTGGAAAATTGCTACGGACGGACAAGACACCCCGACCGCCATCTCTGCTGAATAGCTCTATAGTAGTACTTAACAAAAATTCATTAATATCGTACAAAAATAAATATTCTGGCATTTATATTAAAATGTGGTTGTTCAACAAACTAGCCGGAGTTTTGAAGAAATTTTTCTAGAACATAAAAAAAATAAAGTATAATACACCTTGGACAGAGACGTACTAACATTTTGTATGATGATCCATATTGTAAACCTGCTTATAAGATTATGATGATGAATAATACATCTTCATCCACATTCCACGGATATCATTCAATTGAAAAAGACTTCGAAATAAACGTTTTTTTGGAAAGAAGGGGTGCTCGTTGTACACAGGCAAATAAAGAAGATATTTTGAATAAAATACAAAATTATAATACAATATCGGTGGCAAACATTTGTAAAAGCAACAATTAGACAAAAAATGTCAGTTTTTGAAACCATTAAAAATGCTGTATATTTGAGAATTTTCTTCTTTCTGTGGTGCCACAACTCTTTGTCGGACTTGACCTATTCCACCAGCCTCCTCCAAGTTGCTCTCTGCTCGTCATCGATTATATCATCCTACATTTGAGAATATCGTACAAATTTTCTGAATAGCGTGGCTTCCATCAATACAAATTTAACGCTTAACGGTATTTGAAATACTGTGACGTCCAAACTTTGGAATAATAGCATTAGCACAAAATATATATTTAAGTTATTTGCGACTTTGAACTATTATGTAAAATGTACAATGAAATAGAAGCTTTTAGTATAAATAATAACACGATTTAAGTCCACGTTAATACAACAAATTTTTATTTCATATATTTTTCCAGGCAATGGACTCGGACGTACTGGATTGTTCAATATGCTTGGACAGATTCCACGGCAAAATTTACCTCTGCGAGACCGGACACAGTTTTTGCGAAAGCTGCAGCAAAATGATGAGGTCGTGCCCGAAATGCAACAAACCAATGACCACGAAACGAAGCTACGATATGGAAGCTCTCGTCGAGGAGTTGAACAGGAACGTGAAGATTTCTTGCAGGAACAAAGGCTGCAGTTACAAGTTAATCATGGACAAATTGGCCGGGCACGAAACCGAATGTAAATACAGAAGTCATCTCTGCCAGGGCGCAGTTTTCTGCAAGTGGAACTGCAACTGGGTCGGACCGTATGACGACATGTTGAAGCACTACAAGGAAAAACATCCAAACAATTGCAGAATGGCGGCAGTCACAAAACGAATACTATTATCGCCAGTTCTAGAGGACTACAAAGATGCACAACTGTTGCCATTTCTCGATGGCAAACAAATGTTTTACTATAAACACAAGGTAGATAAGGCCGCTCAAATTCTGTACTGGGTGTTTCAGTTCGTGGGGCCCGCAAAAGAAGCCCTGAATTACACATATGAGTTTGAGATTAACAAGGACCACAACAAATTAAAAACCAATGGCGTTTGCACCGCCGATAGTGAAGACTGCGAGAAATTGATGCGGGACCAAAACTGCGTGTGTTTAACGTTCAAACAGTTGAAGAACTATGTGAATCAAAATAATGAGATCGACATACGTTTTCGTATTTCAACTATCAATTACGTTCCCACAAGTAACGATCATGTCAAGAGTAACCAAGGTGTCGTAAAGCACATTCCCAAAATTACGGATAAGAAAAAAATTATTTATAATAAGATTAATTGAAATGTGGCAATGAATATTCCTCCAGGCCGGATATTAAATGTGAAGGTCACTTCAATAAATTTGATTTAAATAATAAGAAAAGCACTAGTTGAGAATTTTTGATTTTTTAAATCAAAAAATTCAACAGTATACTTTAACATTTCTCATTATTTTATGATTTATTATAACCGCTTCTGTACTCTATTATTTTACTATGTAAATGGTATTCATATTGATATTCTAATAAATGTATGATGTATTTTATTAAATTTAATATAATTTCCATACGTATTTTTTTTTTCCGCTACCGACAACGTAAATAAGCATTGCATCCATAGTTACAGCGTATTTTTTTTTTCCGCTACCGACAACGTAAATAAGCATTGCATCCATAGTTACAGGTACCGTAAGTGGCTGATAACATTCGTGGTATTTGTTGTCCTTGGCGACGGAACTTAATTTTTACTTGCGGACCTAGGAAAATAATAAACGGAAACGTAACGCCCCAACATATACGCAAGCAACACATTTTCGCGTATACCTATAGCATAGGCATCCTAACATAACCACTGCATAAAAGAGTCGTAACAGGCACATACCTTTTTCGATTTTGTCGGTAAAAAGTTCTAACACGCAATATTCGCAGCTTCATTTACAAAGTTTCACTGGATTGACAAACAAACAAAATTCGACATTGTTTTCTCGGTTGGTGGGTTGCCATAGGACGCATAATTTATAAAAATTTGAATCCCAAATTTTACAAGCCGTATTTTAGAATATTTTCTGATCTTTTTTAAGTATTATATTTCCGGTAGCGGAAACAAATTAATAAGCAACACGGAACGTAATGACAATTAACATTTTCGTATTCGCCTACCTCATATGTTAATACGTCCTTACGTTCCTTGTTGCTTAAATAACTATTATTACGTGTGAAGTAACAAATCCTGTTTGAACCAATCGTGCAAAAGCTTCTAGGTCATACAGTGTGTTTAGTACCAGACAGAACAAAGGTTTGAAAGGACAAAAGCACAATAAATACTTTTTAAGTTTGTTGGCATTCGTTTTATAAATATTAACATTTTTGCAGCTCGGTCAAAAAAAAATTATGTCCTCAAAAATCAAGATTTGATTGAATAAAACTACAAGATTTCTAATGGAGGATATCATTTGCAGCACGTTTCCAATCGTGTAATTTGAATTGTGCAGCCATTTTTTTACAGGAAAAGGTAATTGTTTTATTTATCAACATTGAAATATAATTTATTTAAACAACACTTTTTTGGCGTAACAAAATCATTTATAATTACTATTTATACAATTTAAAATTATCAGCAAATAAAAAAAATTGAGTTATTTATTGTTTGGTAAATAATTAATATTAATAATTAATAAGGCACAAGTGGGGACCGCAGTGTGAACCTTGTGGTACCTTGGATGGGATCTAATTACATTGAATAGGTGGTTTTTAATTTGAATAAATTGGCTGCAGCCAATTAAAAAAACTTTTTCCGTTGCTTGGTGGTTAATGTACCCAAATGTATCAAAAATCGTTCATTAATGACCCCTATTAATACACTATTTTTCATTAATGAACGATTTCTAGTTTAGCATTAAATAGTTAATTAATGAGTGGCTAATTACTTATAATATCACTCGACATTTAAGATGTTTGACAGCGGTGTGCCTGTATGAAACACTCCGAAATCCGACCCAATTTTCGGTGGTTTAAAACAAATTGATCAAAGTGCAAGCATTATCCATTATGCGTAGAGGAGCAGTGGTGAAAATGTTTCAGTGGAATTCGCGAGATTTTTGCTGTCGAATCGATAAATATAGTGCTTTAACATAGTTTGAGGTTAAGCCAATGACAATTAAATATAGAAGAAACATCGTCATTGTAAACAAATAAATAGTGATGCCAACTGCACTATTATAACTGGATAGCGACACCTGGGAACTGTGCACAAGAACTAAGAGTGATAAACAAATAGTGCTGCACGAGTAACGGGAGAGCACCACCTGAGGTAGTTGCGGTGTCGGCATGAGCGGGAGGAATAAGCAGACGGAGAGAAGCGACGTGGAGGATTCGGAGAACAGAAGGAGAATAGAAGAAAGGCGGTTTCTGGTGGCGGCGCAGAGGTGCGGCGCAACAACAAGAGACAGGGAGAGGAGAAGAGGAAGGTGGCTGACATGTCGTTTGAGGGAGAGGGCGAGCAAGAAAAGTGGAAAAAAAGGTGGGAAAAGAACTGAATAAAGGATGTAGCGGTATTGCAGGGAATTAGTAGAACTAATCACGGAAGCGATAAGGAAGGAGGAGATGAGGGAAGCGAGGGTGATGTAGAGAGAGGAGATGAGGGAGATGAAAGGATTATCGAAGCTGGAGAGAGAGAGGGAGGCTGTGACAAAGGATAGTAGATCCAAAGAGGATTATATAAAGAGTGGCAATGTAATGGACTGATTTTGGATCCAGTTTTAGAACCGAGCCTCTAGTTTCCGGATTCGGTACTAACTAAGAACAGCGAGGGAAGGATTGATAGTAATTCCATGTCTGTCGCTCCGACTGTTATTGGTGGACTAATTTCATATTTGTCTTACGTCCACGGGAGGGGATGGTTTCACTGCCAATCATCAGCGGGGTGTTATCTCTCCCATTATTTTGCCAATCACGGATTGAGCGACGGAGAAGAATGATTGAAACAGATATATCATCGGATCGAAAACTCGGTTTCATATTCAGTCCATTACATTGCCACTCTTTATATAATCCTCTTTGGTAGATCTGGAATATCAGGCGAATAAGAGGGAGAGGCAAGAGAGGAGGAACAACATCGTAATTAGAGGAAAATATATACACGGGAAGGGGGAGGTGATGACGCTTTTGAAACCTCTGGATGTTGATGTGAAAGTACAGGAGAGCTATGTGGTGGATAGGATTGGGAAGGTGGTGGTAAGGCCATCGAAGATGGAAGACAAAATAAGTATAATGAGAAATAAAAATTAACTAAAGAGTTGTTACCGGCGTAGCTTAGATCGGTAGTAAACAATTGGGTTCTGTAACAGAGAGACACTGGTATTTGTAAACGACTTCCACGTGCCAAGGTGACCTTGTGACCGACTTTGGCAACTAAGTACAACACTGCTACTTTTTGGACCGTTTGGGTGGATAGGCTGATTGGGAGGCACAGGGGTCCCTGGCAAAGCGCTCGCGGCAACGCACCTAGTCGATAAGCACCCAGGGGATCGATTAAACAGTTTGACAGTTGTTGTACTTACTTGAGCCCCACTACCACGTCAAGGCAGGGGTCACTAACTGGGGTCAACTAGCAGATAAGGGTATCGTGCTAGAGGGGTCACTAACGGGTCAATCGGCGGATAAGACTAGATAAGACCGAGTCCGATGTTTACGCCACAAAATCACATATAAGACTGGAGCACTGAGTGTTCGTACCAGGGGTATATATTAGAGTATTCAGGAAAGAGTTTTTATCGAAGATGACCTTAAGAGAAAGAAGAGGAGGATTCAGTAAATTATAAGGTCGAGAGGGTGGAGAAGTATGGCGAGGCGTTAGAGGTGAAGAGTTTACGGAAGAGGAAGTCGAAAGAGCATTCAAGGAATTGAAAGGAGAAAAGGCAGCAGGAAGGGATGGACTGAAGGCAGAAATGAGGAAAGAGATAGGGAAAAGGGGGAAGAAGAGGTTTAGAGAAATAATAAACTGAATGTGGGCAGGACAGGCGAGTATTCCAACAACATGGAGAATCGGCAGGATGTGCACTGTACAAAGAAAGCGGAAAATTATAGAGGGCTCACGATTATGAGCACAGGATCTAAGATCGCTATGATAACGGTGAAGAACCGGTTGGAGTTGGAGGTGGAGGAAAACGGGCTGGTACCGGAGTCGCAGGGGGATTTAGGAGGGGGAGGAGCACGAGATCTTTACCCTGGCGAGGATGACAGAGAGAGTGATGGAAGGGAAAGGGAGTGTGTTTGCGGTATTCCTGGACTTGAAAGCGGCGTATGATTCAGTATCGAGGGTTTGTATGGTAGAGTATTTGAGGATAAAGAGGGTAAGTAAGGGAGTGATAGAATTGGTAAGAGGCGTCGATGAGGAAATGTGGATTGAAGCGAAAGTGGGAGAGGAGGTGTCAGGGAGGTTTAGGACGTGGACGGGATTGAGATAGGGGTGCCCCTGAGCCTGGTAGTTCAATCTATATATTAGTGAGTTAGAGGAGGTGTTGAGGAAAGGGCAGGGGGGTGGTTATTGGAAAGTGTAAAATATGGATAGTGGCGATGGCGAGAGACTGGGAGGGAATGAAAGACATGTTGAAAAGAGTGGAGAGCTATATGGACAAGAGAGGAGTGTGTGTGAATGTGGTGAAAACGAAATGGATGAGGTTCAGGAATAAAGGAAGAGAGGGGAGAGTGAAAGAGCTAGAGAGGAAGGGGGGGGGGGTGATTGAGAGGGTGAAAAGGTTTCGGTATTTGAGATTTATGTTTAAAGAGACGGGTGGGTATGACACCTAAGATGGGTATAGGGAAAGGCGAGGAAAGCATGGAGGATGTCATGGGAAAAATGGGGGAGGTGGATGGGGAATAATATTAGAGTGGCCTACAAAGTGTGGGACGCATGTGTGAGGCCTGTGCTACTGTATGGGGTGGAAGCATGGGGGACGAGAGTGTATAAGTGTATAGAGAGGGTACAGTTATGGTTCTTGAGATGGATGTTGGGGGTAGAGAAGTCTACACCTGGATACATTCTGATGCAGGAGACGAGCAAGTAAAGATTAACATGTGAGGCGATAGAGAGTGGTGAAGTACGAAATGAAGCTGTGTAAGTTAGGGGAGGAGATATCAGCGAAGGCGGTGTGGGAGGCGTGTGTGAATGTAGAAGGGGGGAATGGAGAGAACACAGAAAGAGAATGTATGAAAGGGGAAAGACTGACCGAGGAGCTCAGGAGAGGCAGGGACGGATAGGGAAGAGCGAATGTAACGATATGTTTGGGAGGTGGCAAGTGTAAGGGAGGTTACCGAGATACCTGAGTGAGGGTGGTTGGAGCAGGGAGGAATAAGTGACAATGGCGAGGGCTAGGTGTGTGTCTGGAGAGAGGGGGGGGGGGGGGGAGAAATGGATGGGCGAGGAGTATATGAGATGTGGATTATGTGAGTGGGGGAAGGATACATGGAGGCATCTGGCAGAAGAGTGTGAGGGTGTGAATGAGGAGTGAGAGGGAGTGTATGGGAACAAAAGGGTTACAGACATGTAATAACAGGAAGCGACAAGGCATGTTGATAAATTGGAATCGATAAGCGCCATCTGTGAATAGCGGCGTAAACTAATCGATACGTGTGTGTGTATGTGTATATTCTTTCGTAACACACTAAAATAAGTTAAATATTGGTAATTAAAAACACTTGGTTTTACTTGTTTTACAATTTATATTAATTAAACATTATACTTCCACAAGTTTTGTGCATTCTCCTTTCGAGAATGTTCGTGTGAACAAAATTACTTGGGCAAGTTGTACAATATTTATTCTACTTAATATAAATAGTAACACACAGTGATTTTGTTTACCAATATTTACCTTGTTAATAACGTTTCATCGGGTGATGTACACATCAGTGACGGTTTGCGGGTTTTTTTTTTGGTACGGCCGAGGAACAAGAGGTGGTAAGACTGATAGGTGCCGTTACGCAGCCAGCCGTCTCTGTATTACCACCTCTTGTTCCTCGGCGGTACCAGAAAAAAAACTCGCGAACCGTCACTGGTACACATATATTTTGTACATATTGTGCTATGACGCTAACACAAGAAATTATTGTTTTATTCGTCCTCGATTTCCGCACTGTTTGACATTCTATATTTTAAGGAACACGGGGAATTACATGGCATGTAGATAAATTTTACCTGAAAAGCGCCGTCTAGTGTTAGCAACGAACATAATTTACAGAAATCCATAGAATTTTTATAGTGGCGCCAGCCAATTTTAGCGGCGTAAAGCTCGATTTCTTATGGCCTGTTTCCCATATCTCTTCTCATACCCCTGGTTACAGAATAGATGAGAGAGGATGGGGCTCGGGTAAGGACGCTGGAGAAAATGGGACGTAAATGCAAAAGTATATCAATTCTCTGCGCTAGAAACAAATTAGCGGTGAACCGCCTTCGATTTTGATATACCATTAAATGTCAAAAATTTATAAAACACGTGTAACCAGTGAATGTCTGCTACTATGGATAGTGTCGAGTTTACATTAACACCGCCAAAACTACTAGCAAATGCAACTAATTCAACATTAAGTTTGCTTTCGGAAAAGACTAAACATTTTTACGATAATTTATTTCCTGGTGCGAGGAGAAACAGGTAAGGCGTCACTCAGAATCGACGCTATTCGCATTTTTTGACGTTATTGCTGCAAAGGGGTTAATAGCAAGTTTGTTTGTTTTGTTTGGATTTTCTCTAATCTAGTTTTCATCAAAGTTACGATCAACGGAAAAATATTGTAATCAACTCGTTTATTAATTGGCGATTAATGATATCAACAATTAACTGTTAAAATGTCTCGATCATTAATCGCTATCATTAACGCACTCGTTGGTTAAATAACTATTAATGCATTCAATGGCAGACTTTTGGAATCCAAGGGCATTACATTTTGTATTGTTACAAAATGGTTTGATCTACTTTATGAATTGCTTTAGAAAAAAAAAAACTGTAAACAGCATCAACAGAATTATTAATTGCAAAAGCATGAATAATATACGCTTAATAAATTAGTAGTAGTTGATCTTCGGACTCTAAAGCCTATTAAAATATTTCTGCAAAACCAATGCTTGTTTGGAAAATAATTTCGTTTTTTCCCAACAGAGGAATTATTTTTTTTCATAGCCAACTTCACACTTAAGCCGCGTTGTGATTATAAGGTGTGAGCCACAGAATTTTGTCTCTGAGTTGGCCATGCCTGAGAGAGAGAGAAACATAGCAGTCATGTGTGAGATTAATTCATTTTTAAAAATCTAATTTAATAGTTTCATGACGTAATAATATGCGACATACCTCATTTATCTCACCGCCAACTCAAACAAAATTTTGTGGCTCACGATATATTTTGATGGCTGATATAGGAAGGCTGGTTTGTGAAGAAGTTTGTTTAATTCTGTAATAATCATCGATTTCATATAACATAATCAATTATTATTCAATTGGATACTTATGGGTATGGCTACGATATACATTATACATGACTTCCGCAATTCCTTACGAAATTAATCTTCCCAGGAAACAAGGGGGGTCGAGTGAAGGGCACATCAACAATGCTCAAAGGTGGAATATTCGTCCCCCCTCTCTCCCCCGCCCCGTGGCCTGTCCGTCATTCAGCTAGGTGACAGGCAGTTAGTTACGGCGGTTAGGTTACGTCCCCCGGGACCCGGGATTCACGCCTATCTTAAATAGAGCACCTCGCCATCCAAATTTGCAAACGTGACAACTTTATATCACCGCGAATTGAGACGTATCGCTTACACACATCAAAATAAATACAAAACGCAGCCGGGCGTGACGGCCCCGGGGGCCGACGGTACGTGGAAAACTTCGGGTTTAGGTAATATCACGAAATGTACAACGTTTTAAAAATAAATATCAGAGTTCGGCTTTGGTATAAACAAAACAGGATCAAATCTGTGGGGGATTAAAATACTTGTGTTTGTAAATGTTAATTTTAATTACATTGTGGAATTAAAAGTAGCATACTTCAACGTCCCGAAATAATTATAGAGACGTGCAATGAAAATTTTGTTACAATAATAATAAGTTTATTTCTGGTTGAAATTAGGCACTTGGTAGGTTTCACAAATTTTATACTTTTTATTCCGACTAGTAATATTAAAAATGTTTCACCACGTGATAAACGAGAACCAAATTCAACAAAAAAAAAGTTTATTTCAGTAAAATCAGAATAAAGAATTTACTATAAAGAAAGATAAATCTAAAAAAGAAAAAATCTTGTGCGCAGGAAAAGGTGTCAAAATAGTTTTATGTTTAACAAGGCAAGAAAGTGGCAGATGTACGGACGCGTAACTGGTATTATGTTTTGGCACGTGATTGGTTGACCATTAATATTTTAATTTATTACAGTAGTGCGTTGAACTACTGTCAAATGAAGACACTGTTAATCGTCAAACGTCAGTTGGCGAACATCATTATCATCATCGGCCCAGCACTCCGCGTAAGAAGAAGAAAACGAAGAATAAAAGGAAAGAAAAAAGAAGGCGACGTAGAAGAAGATCTCGAAGAAGCGGACGAAGAAGAAGACCTATATGGCATCTTCACCAAGGGAAATCCCCGCAGCTAAGGAGCGCCCCGCTTTCTCACCACAAACAACCAAGTCCACAAAAAAGGTTCGACAATCTAACGAGCACCACCAGATACTAAGGATACGTTCCGGAAACTCAAAACACAACACAACGACACCACGAACAGAAGCAACACGGAGATAATCTCACAAAGCAAGAAAAATTCAGAAACGCACGAACCCAACCGCACACCCACCCAGGGTAACAAAAACGGCACTCCTCAACAATATCGACACCATACAGTGCAAGGTAATTCTAAAGATACAACCTAATTCTGGAGATGCAACTATCCAGGGTCACGGTGGGCTTGAACATGATTTAAATGCGAAGTTTTAGCACCACCGATTTTCTTTCGGCATTCGATTCCTGGAGTCATAAGAAGGCTAGAAAAAATATTTCACCGTTAGCCTTAGAACCGTTTTCGAAAAAAAAACCTTTTTTTCACGAGGAAAGATTCAGTGTTCGAGATATCGCGATTTTTGTACCTTTTGCTCACTTCTAGTTCCCAAACATCCCCAAGTTGGCATAAATGATGTTTTCCTATCAGTTTTACACTAGCGCACAAATATTTAATTTACAAAGCATAATTTTGAAATTGTTCCTCTTACTAAGACCGGAGATACTCATTGGCGATTCTCAGAAACAGGTTAACATAGCAAAAATTTGAAAGAATGATTTTTCATTCGAATGAGTTTTGCGCTAGTATGTCAACAAGCAAGAATCATATCTTTTATTTCCATCCTTGTCTGATTTGTGGGGTCATCGAACTATCGCCAACCCCCACCCACGATTCTTTGTTTACGTTTAGTGATACTGTAGATTGAATGATCAATGTTATTCGTGCAATTAGTTAAAACTTCAGATACTTCGACATTTTGAGGTTAAGTTGTAATTGTTCTCTTCGGAATTTCAATTTCTTGTGAAAGCATGGATCAAAGATTAAAGCACCATGCAGGGACCCATCAAGAAAATCGGGCGCGCATATGTTTTCTCTGTTTGCAGAAGAAGAAACAAATGGTCAAAATCAGTGGTGCTTTATGTGTGAATCTAAAAAATGTGCGAATTATGCTGAACATGATTAACGTTTTCCTAATGTGTTATGTAGCGCTTGCAAAATTATCGTATAGCGGTCAGTAAAGTGTGAAACTATCGAGAAAATAACTCTGCCGGACTATACAAAGTTCAAAATTTTGGAGAAGAATACTCGGGCAAAAACTCAAACGTTGTGCAGTTGCACATTGTGTGAATTGGTACGAGATCCAGGGCCATATAACTTCACTAAAAAAAAACGACAAGAACAAAAAGAAGAGGAGCAACAAGTGCAAAACGTGTGGTGAAACTTATTCGGTAGGGAAAAAACATTTTTGTACCCCAGAAAAACACTTCCCGAGTTTCAAAGAACATGTAAGTAACTCGCTTCCCCTGAAACAGAGAGAACATTTGGCGTGTTCTTTAATAAGGAACATTGTTTTAAATGAAGACATAAATTCTCGCAGCTCGAGCAATAAATAACACCGCTACATTTTCTCAGTCCACGGAAAGCCACTCAACATTGAAATCACCCCAAAACTAAAAAATCAAACTACAGGCCAGCAACAGATTTCCGCGGGAGATGTTTGTAAAATAGCCACAAATTACGGTCTCTGCAGCAATGTAGTTCAGAGACTTACGCGTTGGCTCCCAAAAAAGAAACCTGTTTGAACCACATCTAAAGACACATCGCCACAGACTAGATGAATTTTTTGATTTCAAAAGTTGTCCCATAATAACATCCAAAGCTGGAGAGAAAACGACCTCTACAGAAATATTGGCATTTTGTACACATGTTCCGGCTTTAATCGATTGTATAAAAAAAACTCGAAACAATGATAGTTCCCATCTGAAGTTTGGCATTGATGGTGGGGGAGGTTTTCTCAAGATTTGCCTTTCAGTGCAAGAACCTGATTCCGCTATAATAGACGGTCGACAAAGATATATAGAGGGCGTAGATTCAAGAATTCGGGAGTCGAAAAATTATTTGTTCTGGCAATAATTGTAGGTACACAAGAAAACCACGAAAATGTGAGAATGTTATAGTCTCTCTTACAGATCAATGATTTTGCCGGCACAATTGCGACCGATTTGAAACTCGCCAACATATTGGTAGGAATCATGTCCCATGCCAGTAGCTTTCCATGTACTTGGTGCTTCGCCTCGAAAGAAAGTTTGGACACTTGTGGCGAGAGAAGGACTATACAAAACTGCCCAGAAAATTATTTAGAAAGGGAAAAGCCAACTTCAAAAAGTCCCTCGGAAAAAATTACAAAAATTGCTTGAATTTGCCTGTTCTTTCTAGAGGCACGGATGACTCCAGACAGATTATTGACATCATTGCACCCCCTGAATTGCATTTAATTCTCGGAGTAGTGAACACGCTGTATAATCGGATGAAAATGGAGTTTTCAATTTGAAGCTTTTGAGTGGGCCAAAAGGTGCAATGTCAGCCACGAATTTGTGCATGGAGCCCCTGCATTCGCGGGTAATTCATGCAAATTGCTTTTGGATAAAACCGATGTTTTGCAAAATTTATGCAGGCCTGGTTGTCTGCATTATGTTAAATGTTTCCGGGTATTTCGAGCAGTGGTGGATTCTTGTTTTTCAATAACTCTGGAACCTGACTACAGAGAAGCAATAGACAGATTCAAAAGAAGTTATCTAGATCTACAGATCAGTGTTACTCCAAAGGTCCAAGCTGTGTTTTTCCATGTACCAGAGTTTTGCGCTAAAACAAAACAAGAGTTGGGGTTTTTTTTAGCGAGCAGGCCATGGAATCTGTCCACCATGACTTTGGGATAACGTGGGACAAATATAAAATTAAAAAATGTCATCCAGATTATGGAAGCAAATTACTGACCGCACTCCGAGAATATAACAGTGTTCATTTATAACTTGTGGCTCAATAGTAGATTTGTTTAAAAAGCCAAGAATTTCGTTTTATATATTCCTGTTCTTTACTTCAGACATTAATTCACAATCATCAAACAATTCATTCTTGTACAATAATTATTTAAACATTATTTTTCATTAAAATTATCAGTTTAATGATCAAAATTTAAATTTTTCATCATTCCGTTTTCCCATCAGAAACTGGCGTGCAGAGTTTTTATTTTGGCGTGGATCTAGGAAAAGGTTTGTCTTTCTTTGATCTTCCATTATGGAGTTTTTGGATATCACATTTTTACCAAATTGAGTGTGTTTCGAGTCCAAGAGAAGTCCTCCTAGAGGTGACTCGTGGAAATTGCCTATTTTTCTATCTTTGCATTATCCATAGAAAAAAGTCGATTTTTTCAAAATCGGCTCTAAGGCTAACGGTGAATTTTTTTTTCTAGCCTTTTTATTATGACTCCAGGAATCGAATTCCGAAAGAAAATCGGTGGTGCTAAAACTTCGCATTTAAATCATGTTCAAGCCCATCGTGGGGTAGTTCTAAAAATCCGAGTATACTAGATGGTTCTAGAGATACGACTATACAAGTTAAGTTCTAAAGTTACGGCAAAACAAGGTAATTGTAAAGAATCGGCTACACAAGGAAGATCAGAAGATCCGATTGTGCAAGACCTAAACACTGAAGATAGCAACAGCGATACCGAGGACGCAGGTAACGTGAAATGGCGGAGGCACCCACGACCGTCGATTGGTGATAATAGCCTCGGGTGGTCCACGCAGTAGCGTCGTACTCTTCTACTGACGTGGCGTCGACTCCGGCGTGATGTGCTCCGGGTCTGATGCTGCCAGACCGGAAGGCGTAGCATCGGATGCCGTGGGAAGCTTGTCGTAGCGTGCCTTGGTGAGCTTGCTTTGATTCATGTGTCTTGGTGAGCTCGTGTGTTTAGATACGTGCCTTGGTGAGCTCGTGTTGCGTACCTTGGTGAGCTCGCTTGTCAGACTAGCTTACCGACTGTTCGATTGCAGTGCGCTGATCGAAGGGTCGAGATGAGGGCGCACATACCCTATTTAAGTGGGTCGTGCGGCCACAACCGTCGAGCGAGCGTAGGACGCGCCCTTTGTTCAGGTTGCGGGCGGCCCTTTTCCTTTGGTGGGGGATCGTGCGTAGCGAGTGCCGCTGGTGGTGAGTCACCCTACTGGTGAGCGTCTTTCGCGCACCCGGGCACGGATTGCCGCAGCCAGTATCACGCGGTAGATGTGCAATAAGACTTTTTTACCTTCATCAACTACGAGGTGTTAACGTTTAAAGGAGGTACTTTTAAAAATCAATAAAGCCTGGTTTACACGGGTATAGTAAACAGGAGAGTAGAGTAGTTAGTGGTGTGAACTCTACTAGCTACTCTACCACTTTTGATTTTTGTTCGTTTACACATAGTAGAGTAGAGTACAGTAGTTCTATACTATATGAAGTGAAATTGTGTTTAAGAAATTGAAGCACAATTATTTGCCTAGAGTTTTAACAGCTCTGGTTAGGGAGTTTGCGGAAGCGATTGATGAGGAGATAAAAAGAGAAGAAAGAGTGTGGGGAGAGAATGGCTCAAAAGAAGAGATTCACTCGGAGCAACATCGCTTCTACTAAAAGAGTTAGCCGTAGAGGATCAGTTAGAATATAAACGGTGTCTCAGAATGACACCAGAAAATTTTGAACAGCTGTTGAGCATGGTGAAAGACAAAATTCAACGCGAAAATACGACGATGAGAGTTGCTATAAAAGCTGAGGTCAAACTACAAGTTACATTGAACTTTCTAGCTACTGGGAACAGCTACAGAAGCCTTTCACATTTTTTTAGGGTCTCAAGACCTGCAATTTCCAAGTTCATTCCAGAGGTGTGTGATGCCATCTCTGAAGTTTTGGCCGATTCAATCAAGGTAGGTAAAATTCAATAAATTTATTTTTTAAGATAATTTTATTAAACAAGATAATTATAAATGTTTAACATAATTATATTAAACAAGTGAATTAAAATATAATTTTGAAACAAAAGGTAGACATGTATCCTTGTCAATTTTTCATTAACCTTAAAGCTTGCGAAATAATACTATCATCATTGGTATGTTGATTTGCAAGGCTAGTACCATTTAAGTTGAGATTCTGTCCTTCAACATTAGTTTGTTCAGGTGCATTGGTATATTCATCTGCATAAAATGTTCTCACCATACTGTAGATGAGGATATCCATCGGTAGAATGATTTGAGTATGGAGATTGAAGACTACTATTATATGAATAACAGGGAGTCGTTTGGGGATTTTTTGTTGAATTGGGTCCTTGAAAACTTGAATCTTTTGGGGCATCAACATTAGCCAAGCTGTATTTTAATAAAACACCCTGAATGTCATGCTGTGCCATTAGTGCATCAGCTTTACGTAAGTTATTTAAAGTAGTTGCAACAAAATTTGGAAACGCTTCATGCTCATTATTTGAACTGTCTTGAATATTTTGACTTAGTTCCCGAAGCTGTTGTACAGCTTCTGTTAAATTTTCCAATTTCTTTCTTTTGGCCGCTGGAGGCTTATCTGATGTTGGGGTTTTTGAAAAAGCTTTGCTGCTCTGGATTTCCGGTGTAGCTGTAGCTGGTTCATCGACAGTGCCTTCTTCCTCTTCATGATTTCTATTTTCCGAAATTTTGGTTTCCTAAAAACAAAAACAAAAAATGTTTCAGATGCCTGCAGGAGACGATTGGAAAATTCTGGAAGACGGCTTCGATACGCAGTGGAACTTCCCACATTGCTGCGGAGCGATCGATGGGAAGCACATTTTAATTAAAGCACCCCCAAATTCAGGTAGCGAATACTTTAATTATAAAGGTCAAAATAGCATCGTACTTATGGCACTTGTTAACCATAAATACTGCTTCACATATATTAATGTTGGTTTTAAAGGATCTAATGCAGATGGAGGTGTTTTTAAAAACTGCGCACTGTATGAAAAATTAGAAAATAATCTACTTCTTGCTGGGCGAGTTATTGTAGGAGATGATGCATTTTCCCTTAAAAAGTATTGATGAAGCCATACAACTGACATAGAAGTATTCCGCTAAGTATCAGTAAACAAGTATACAACTATCGCCTGAGCAGAGCAAGAAGAGTATCAGAGAATGCATTTGGAATTCTAGTTAGCCGTTTTAGGATGTTTGAAAGAACTTTAGCTGTAAAGTTAACAACAGTAAACAAAATTGTTCAAGCTGCTTGTACCCTTCACAATTGGTTAACAAAAACATGTAAACACTCATACTTGCCCCATGGTACCGTTGATTACGAAACTGAAACTAGAGAGATTATCCCAGGGCAGTGGCGGCAAGAAATTACTGAACTACGAAATATTGAACGTTATGGCGGCAAAAAGTCATCAGATATGGCAAACAAAATGAGAGAAAAATTCAAACATTATTTTAATAATGAAGGTTCGTGCCATGGCAGTACAAGAATGTTTTTTGATTAAATTTTTTACGTTTTTACTGTGTTTCAAGTACTTTTAACATTAAATGTAATGTACCTATCAACAATATAATATTTTGTAACTTACCACACAACCGTCAGTTTTTTTTCCTCCTTTGGCTAATTTCATTATTTTGTCAAATGCATCAAACCATTTTATATTTGGGATGTAGATATCATCTGCTCCTACACCTGATTTAGTGGATTTCTTTACTTTAAAACATTCTTGGTTATAAGTACATCGTAAGTTTTTAATCTTTTGTTTTAATTCAGATACACCAAAGCCGGTTTTGCCAAGTTTGTTGATGATTTCTTTTTCCGCGGCCAGCCTCATGTCCTTGTTTCCTTGTTTTAGTGTATATTGCGTAAATTCCACAGACACTCTTGTTCAACAAATAAATCAATAAGTTTAATTGTTTCATCCTCCGAGAACTTAACCATTTTTAAAATAAAATTATTGCGCAACAACTTGTACACTGCAACTAAACTCTACTCTACTTGATACTTGCTGTTGTACGTATCCGAACATGTTTACACGGGTAGTTGTGGAGTTGTGGTGGGGGTAAGTAGAGTAGAGTCCACTTTACTGCACGCGGTATAGTACTCTACTTTACCAGCTACTCGCTACTCTACTCTACCCGCACAGTTTGTGGGGGTTTCTACTGGTAGAGTTACTCTACTAACTACTCTACTCTACTGATTACTATAACCGTGTAAACCAGGCTTTAGAACGATAAAAACCGGTATTAGAATATAATTTATTTCGGTTTGGTTTCCGTTTTCGTTTTTATAAATATTTCGAATTATTTTGTTTTCGTTATATTTACAATCCCTGCTGAGTGATTCTAGGAACGTTCTCGTAACCAGGAGATGTGTATTTACTCTTATACAGATTTTTAAAATATGCGTAATTCTACTTTTCGATGCCTAAAACTCAGAGTATATTTGGATAAAAAATATAAAATTAAAATTGAAAACTTTGGTGATGTGAGTGGTTGTAGATGAAGGGAATTTAATACTATAATGCGTACTAATGCTAGCAGCGAAGTTTTCCCTTTTATTTTTGTTTTATTAATTTTCTTTGCGGACAAGACGGGGAAATAAAACCACTGCGTTACTTAATTTTGAACATATTTTTTTTATTCAAAGAAAAATGAAAATGAGATCTATTCCCGAAATAATTCTCTAATAAAATATTAAATATTACCTACTTATGTGAAATCACAAAAAAACATCAAAACAATTGTACTTTTTTTTATAAGGTTGGTTCTGCGTTACCGAAACTAAGGTTAATAAAAATTACATATTAAATATAACGCAAAATTACAGTTATTGGAACATAATATTTATAGATATATGTAGATTTCTGTTATTATTACAAGTAAATACCAAACAAAACCTTTTTATTAGTAATCATAGTCCAGAAATTATACAAAACATTAAATTAATTAAGGGGACAACAAAGTAACGCAGTTGTAACATTAGTAACACAGTAGTATTTGTATCACATTGTACTGTTCTTCTTTGAACTAACAGTATTTAACTACTAGATAAAGCTCTAAATTACTAAATATAATCATAAATATTTATACCGTAAATTCAAGCATAAATAATCAACATTTACCATTATAATAGTCAGACACGTGTAAATACCTATAATTATATTCTTAATAACGTAACAAGTAATGGCACATAATAGTCAGACTTATTTCTCAAAAATATTTAAAGGTTGGTCAAAACAATAGAACACCCTTTTGCCTTTAGTAATTATGCGAGGATTAGGAACTATTTCTATAATGTTTTCGTATGGCTCGAACGAAACATGAGTCTTTACGCATTTAAATTTCATTCCCGTCGAGTCGACGCTTCTATAAAACATAATTTTCACATCTCCTTCGTCATCTACTTCGCTTTGAGCAATACCCAGGTATGTATAATGTTGAATTTTTTCCAAGGTAAATTTAACAGTGACATAGACCCCGTTAGATATTTTTGATGGATGTATGTTTTCTTTGTCGATAAGTTGCTGTTCTTGAACGTTCGATGCTGACGGTAACTCTTCTACGTTAGAAAGTGAAGTTTTTTTCAAACTTGAAAGTGGCTCATCGTCACTAGAAGATGAAGAATAAACACAATTGCAATAGGTTCTTCGTGGTTCGGATATTATATTTACAATGTCACACAACACCTCATTCTCGCTCATATTATCTGTAACGTGTTCATCGGCACAGACTACTCGTATAGGTTGGTATACTTTTGGTTCGAGACAAGTACAAAAACCTCTTTGGCAAAAGCAACTCAGATCTCTGTAATGAAGTTTACGAGGAGCATCTGTAAAAATCTGGTGAACTTGCATTGTTCCCTGGAGGGGAGTAATGTTTTCGGGGACTGTCTTCTGTACTTTTTTAATATCTTCGTCAGTAATAAAGTACAATCGGATCTTGCTTGACTCTTTCAGAGTATCGAAAAACGTGACTGCATCAGAAATATCAGTTCCTGTAGCAACTTTTTTATCCGCAGTACGTTTTAGGAAGCCCCCAACTCCATCAGCTGCACCCTTACCATGTCCGGCTTCAAAAAAATTCCATGTGACGTGATTTAATTGATATTCTTCAAATATCTTTGTACAAATAAAGAAAAAATTGAGCTTTTGCCGGTATTGTGTGGCAGGTCCATCAGAAAAAAAATGGATAGTTTTGACATGTGGGTAGTTAGTTTTCACTTCTGTGATGATAGGATGAAGAAGGGCCCAAATAGATACAGGACTGTGCAAGTTGTTCCCCGATACGCTACAAAATAATATTGTAGTTGGCTTGACATCTCTTTCGGTTTCAGATACAATACCCCAGTGTGCAACGATACTTGTTTCCGTGATCCACCGAAATGATGTGACTGCACCTCTTCGTAATTTTTGCAGCTATAATTTTCGCTGAAGTCGATATCCATGACAACTTCGTCATTTCTTAAATCATCAATCGCGGATCGGTAGTTTCTGAATTGTGTTTTTATGTTGTATATATGTCTCTTCAATGTTACTATTGTTTTATTAAATATTTCCAACGTTTCTGTGACAGTTTTTTCGACAACTTCTTTAACTGTTTTAGTTATTTTTACTATTTTACCCGATTTGTCAACAATTTCAGATTTTCTTGTCCATTGAGGCCATTTGATAGTCTTAAGCTCATTCGAAATTTGATGAAGTACTTGTTTGTCGATACAGTTCTCGCATGTATCGGTCATGCATGCTTGGCTGTCTGTAGAACACACTGTGCTTTCAATAAAGTTACTCATGTTAGACGTAGAAATAATCTTATGCCTGTAAAGTGCATTAATAAGATACTGTGCGTTAACATGTGTTTTGCACAGACAAGTATCTCTGCCATCAACAGTCGGCGTCTTTACATAAAATGGTTTATGTTTTGCAAAATAAGAGTATGAGCACTGCATCACGGGATTTTCATTTTTAAATATACGAAATAGGTTTCTCATTGAATCAAGCAAGTACCTCTTCTGCTTCTTATTTTTTTTATAAGTTACAGTCTCCTTTTTCCCTGCTGTTGCTCTAGATATGTCGTCACGATGGAAAAAGCTTTGAATAGTTAATCTTAAGATGGGTAGTTTTAGAGGATTCTGTCTCACTTTGATTTGTTCAATACCCAGCGAATCCCTAATAATACTAGTTTTCATTTGGGAATCAACAATGCTCTGTTCACGAAATATTTGTTTTAGAGTTCGCTTCTCCTTTATATTCTTTATTTTTTTGTAATGGTCTTTGATGGCTTTGGTCAATATATTATATTTATCGTTTTCATCTTGTTTAGAAGTAGACTTCTCTTCAGGATTAGACTTCGTTTTAGGATTAGACTTCTTTATTCTTTGGTATCTCTTCTTATACTTATTGCACTTTTTCTTAAGCTCTTCTAGTTCTTCTTGCAATTTCACGTTTCTTCGAAATAACGCAGATCGATCGCGTCTTACTTGCCTTCGGCCTCTGGATGTAGGAGTCCCTGACCGTGGCGTTGAAGATGGAGTTTCAAGACCTTCTAGTACAACACGAGTAGCTTGTTGATGTTCTCTACGCTTCTTATTTGCGATTTTCCATTTACGTTTAGCGGATCTGTGTTCTCTTTCTGTCATCTCGTTAACTAATTTCTTGTTAGCGTGATATCTTTCACGGTGTTTTTTTTTAGCCTCTGCAGATTTTTCAGGATCAAGCTTTAATTTTTGTCGATAACGTCGTTGTTTTTCAGCGGGTGTTAGTGCCATTTTGTGAGACGAGTACCTTTAAGTACATAACAATTATAAAAAAGTTGTCTGAAGATGCCCGTTTTCGTTGTGCTTGAAAATCATAAAAAATATCAGCCATTTCATATTCAATTGGTAAATGCTATTAGACATTAAGTTTTTTGTGAAGGTACCCAAAGGAAATACGTGTACTGTTATAATACTACACTAAGTTTTAATAAAAGCTTACAAAATAACTGCTGCGTTACCAACGTAACAACTGCGTTACCATTTGGTGGTAACGCAGTGTAGTGGTAACGCAATAGTAAATTTCAAACTATTTTAATCATTTACGACAGGCTATGACTAATTACTTCGGAATAATATGATTTTCAAGATACGAACACCTTAATAAGTGATTGAATATATACAAATCTAAATAAATTGTAATATTTACCGTTTTCCGACAGCAACTCAGCGGACTCCGAATAAACACACGCACGCCTTACCACACCTCTCGGCTAACTGGCTCGCTCACCGCGCTAGGGCCACGTGACACTTTTGAGTCACAATCCTACTAATCGCCCAATGAAAACAGACTCTTAAAATATTGCTTTTAAAGTATATTTTTCTATGGTAACACTAGGTAGGTAACATTTTACTCGGTGGCGGCGACAAGACTTTCGGAAATTGTAATAAAATATTGAATGTACTGAAATGGTTGTGGATTGCTTAGCTATAAATTTCGAGTTTTTTGCGTAACCTTAACCCTTTAATTATTATGTTGTCTTGGGAGTTTTTTTAATTAAATAACTTAACAAAAAAGAACACGACATTGGGACAGGCATATTTCGTATGAAAAATAACTGAATTACCGAAGAATACAACTGAGTTACCCCGAAATTGGGAATAATTATTACGATTTCTTTAAAACAAATTTTTGTAGGCATACTTCAACCAGTATAAAATAGAAACGTAAAGTAGTTTACCCTTAAATAAAATAATTGTGTTTAGGAGAGAGTGTAGTTTATGGGAGAACAACTTTTAGGCATCGAAAAGTAGAATTACCCATATACATCCTTCGTTATATCGTCATCCATATGTTTTTTATTTCATTTTCAGGATTATTACCTTTAAATTGTGTATTCCATTTGCCTGCAAAATGTTGTAACTGTTTCTTGCCGGGAAATGTTTATATTATTTATTAGATATATAGATGTGTGTATACCACCAGTAGTACATGTACGATAGTTTAAGAAACTATTGCATAACAAACGTAGAATAACGGATAGTAAATGAATACTTTTATACCTAACAAGGAAAATATTACACTTTTTGTAATACACATGAAGCAAGTTATTGTTAAGTCGTGTTTTCGGGCTCAATTGGTGTAAGTCCTTGCTTGTAAACATACAAATTTTAAGGATTAGGATCACGTACCTGATATTGAACATATCGAAAGAAGTTTCGTATTTATGTAATGCGGTTTCCTTTTTTTTGCAGGGAATCGTGGTATTAAAATGCAGCCAGCGGGGAAATGAATCCCGCGTCCCTGGAATGATAATGGAAAGGAGGAGGCCACGTTGTCCTTTATTGAAAAATCATGACGTCGTAAATATGGCAAAGAGAAAAATGGCGCAGGACGCTGGGAAAAATCGCGACGATAAAAAAAAACTTCTTGTCCTTTCTAGAGAGAGTTATATTAGATGGATCCGGGGGTGGTCAATGAGCGGCATAAGGCTCAGGAATATTGTTTTTGCCGAGGGTCGGAGGGGTGCATGGGTGGGCCGAATATTGGCGGGGGGATGATTTACGGCCACCGTGCGAGCCCTGATTGCTCCCAATGCTACTAAATGAACACATCCATATTTTTTTCCCCGACACATGCTGGTGGCAGCAACGTTAATATGTACCCTTCTGTTTCTCTATGTGATATGGACACTATTTAATAACTGAGGGGACGCATTTGTTACCAAATTTACTCGGCACTTTTGGGGGACATTTTAGTTTTGATGTATGTTAAAGTGAGAAACTTTCGTAGTTTGCAAAAATAAAGTTGTTTTTATATTTTGTCCCTTTTAGGTTTCGAAAATGTTATCGCGGTAGATTGCGTGCTGTAATAGCTTCATTACAAAACACAATGTTTATATATTTACATTTTTTGAAAAAATCCACTAAATTTTATTCAACATTAATGTTGGGTCATTTAATATTTTTATTAAATATGATTTCCCAGCAAATATCATATGATGTAGCTTGAAAAAATAAAGAATGCAAATTCAATCAATTCAGAATGAACATCCCTCTAAAACAATTGACATCTGGAAACAAATTGGCTTGAAAAATTTAACGTAATACTTTTGCCGCTTTAAATTATATTAAAATCTTGCTTGAACTGTACAAAGTTGAAATGCGTTTGCTTGTGTGTTCTTATTTAATTTCTTATTTTTTTTCTTTAAAAAATAGTTAAAATTAAAAAAGTACACTACAGAAAAGCAATTTTACATTTCAAGGAAACGGGGGCGTGTGAAATTAGCCTGCGAGACCATCAATCTTGTTTAGTCTTATTTCCCAACAACAATCATTACCGCAGGAGTTTTCAAAATGAATGGGCAACGTCAATTTTTCATTAGAACGGGGTGTTTGCCTTGGCTGTCGCCGCTGACGGATCGGCACTCCTTAAAGGAAATCGCACACCATCTGGGTCCCTGCATGGAGATTTATTTGGATTTTTCACTTTGCACGTTTCGTTTTTCTTTTGGAATCATTTATTTCGGATGGATTTATCGCCCGGGAAATACATTGATTTTTCTTGCGTGCGTGCGGGACGGCTAAGAGGATTACTCGGGCCCCACACCCGCATCCCTCTATATTTACCTAACCCATATTTTAATTCGTTTATAAAATTGAATTTAACACTTCTGTTTAAATTTCTTCAAGCGATAATATTTATCATATGAATGAACTTTAATTGGTTTTATTAAATTTTTAAGGTGAAATATTTAATGTGAACTTATTCTAAAACCATACAGAATAGAAAATTTAAAATGATTGGTATCAACGAATTTTGAAACATTAGAGTAACCATTAACTTCAGATATACGAAACCTTATATGAAACGAAAGCTTATTTAATGAACTTTCAAATTATGAAATAATATATTGGGTGTGCCATTTCAAAAAAATTGAAATTGTGCAGTTTGCAAATGGCTATCACCCTGTAAAATACGCGAGTTATGTTTTGGTTGATAAAGTAATTTTGAAGACTAAAGTTCAACTAAACTTTACCACTACATTAGAATTAATTATCTTGATTAGTTTTAAGGGAGCACTTTAACAATTTTGTTCAAATTTTTGTGTAAATAACTGAATAACACAAAACGGACCGGTTTCAACCCCCATGACCTTAGGTCATTTTAATCTCCAAGTAACGAGGAATCCAGAAATGCTAAAATATACAGGCTGTTCCATTTAAAAAAACATAAGTTTAGTCTGTAACTTTGTTATGAGACACCCTGTATAAATTGAAATATTTTTGGGGCGTGCAGCTCACTATTCTGCACGACTTTTGTATAAAACATTTTTCAAAATTTTTGACAAATAAGCACGTGATTGACCGTTCCCAGAGCTCTGAAACACCCTGTATATTTCACATAAATTTGAGACAACCTCACTTGTTGCAGAAGCATTGAATAAATTTTCATCTTTATTAAATTTAAATATTTTACCTTAAAAATTGCATAAAATCAAAGAAAGTCCAAATTAAATGTCAGTTCGTACAATATTTCACCTTAAAAATTGAATACTAAAAATTTATCACGAGTAGGCAGTTTTATCCCAAACATCTGGAACGAATTGATTCGTAAATTAATTTAATTTGAATATTAGCCAAGTTAGAGACATTTAGTATCAATAAGAGAGTGTTTGAATATTGTAATCCCGAGCCGAATGAAATAGAAGTGCGTTGCGATGAAAAAAGTTGCGGATTTATATGTGAAGAAAAAGTAATGGGTCGAGGGGGGAGAATCGTAATTTCGTGAAATTTATTTGTAGTAGTTAGTAGCAGGTGATGTGCGCTAAATCATCGGTGCGCCCCCTCGTGCGAGGAAACTCCAAATGTATTCAAATTTCGCGAGTGTGTGAAGTGGAAAGGTTATTTAAGAAAATATGAAGATTTGTACGCCTAGTTTTTACCGCTCACAATTTGCAGTTTACTTGACGTATCGCCACAGTTTAAAATGATAATGTTTTATTATTATTTCGCGCCCTCCGCCATATAAAAGATATATTCGTCGGCGGCTGTGCTGAAATTTTAAAATGCAATATAAAATAACATACCACGTCAAATTACGTTTTTCAGTTTTATTTTATGCGATAACTGCTCGCATTATAGACATTAATGCCTTGCTTACCAAAATATACTGTTTATTATGATACGATGAATATATAAAAACTGATTTGGTTTGATAATGTAAGAAGAAAAGAAAACTTACGATTATACCATCGGTTATCAGAATGAATGTTATTTGAGGAAATAAAAAATAAACAAATTTGTATTTCATATATTCGGCTTAATTTTTGTTTTAATCCAAGTTTTTATAGATTTAATCCTCTCGCTGCAGGAACCGGATAATTACGCAAAAATATCGCATTCTTATGTGCGGATACTTGAAATTGGTATTTATCATTATTGGCCGGGCTTGGCCATTTCCAGAAATAATTGCTGTTGCAGTTCGTGGAGGTGGTGAAGTTTCTTATTTGGTGTATTGCATAAGCAGTTACTACAAAATGGAGGGTATGAGAGCAACGTTTAATAGTGATACAGCGATTCTTTTGGGTAAGAAAAGTAGGTACGCTGTTTAATGGTAGATTAATTACACTGGGCAACAAAATAAAAAATATTTTCTGTTGCATGAGATTTGCAACTGATTCTAAGTATTTTGGCAATGCTGACTTCAAATCTGAAATCAGTTTTCTACTGCAAGCTGCGGTAATCATGTCATTATTTCTGTAGTTGGGTGTTGAATTTATTTAATTGTTCGCCAATGAATAACGGCAGAGTGATGGGGTTGGCCTACTTTTTGAGCCCAAAATATCACAAATAACCTCCCGTTTTTCGTTTTTTTTTTATTTTGCCCAGAAATATCTGCCCAATCACGCGAGTTCGGTCAATTCGGACATCTAAAATTTTCGCCTCATTTTTCTGTTTTCTTAAAATTTAATTCAGCACACTTTTGTAGCAAGAAACCTCACGAATAACCTGGTGTTTTCTTTTGTTGATATTTTGAATAGGTGTGGAGCTGGCGTGTTCGGGCGCATCATTATTTGCCGCGAGTTATGATCGGGTGTCCGATGAATTTGATTTTATAAAGATTTTATTTATTATAAACAAACTATTACAAATTACTACTTGGTTATTAATTAATATTTGGTTATTTAATTGTTACGTCGCGTGCTAATCGTACGCAGCCGAGCCGATTCTAAGACTGAGGATCCCCTCCGCGCACGCTGCTTAAGTAGGCCAGCATTGTTGTTGAGTTCAGCAATTTTGGGTACCATAACTCCTCCGGCCCAAGAGCGAAACATATCCTGTGGATAACTTCACAGAATCCAGGATTGGTTCCTGGAAGTATTTCCATCGTCCTTCTGGTCCGACGGATAATGCAACTATCGTTGCAGGAGCAATTCCCAACATCGTTCTTGCGGTGTTGGGAAAATAATTTCTTTGACAAATTTTATTTTTGTTTCAGGCCCAGTGTGAATCCCAAGCACAACAATGAGTTCGGTGGCAATTCTTCCGCCACCGTCTCCAACCAACAAATCGAAGTACAACGATGGCAGCAGGTGAAGTGACCTCTGGTACGATAACGTCTCCAGCAGCGCGTCAACGAGAAGGAGTAACTAACCATTGGCATCAGATCGAGACAGACTCAAAAACTGAAAACGAAGAAGAAAGAAGCAAGAAGAGGATTTCAAGAAGAAAACCATTAGGACTTAAAACCAGAAGATGAGGAGGATACCGGAAGCCCAGGAAGGCTCCGGAAGACCAGTAGGAGGACTTAAGAAAGAAGAAGAAGAACAAACAATACATTAAATATTTTATACAACGTGGAATCAATAAAACCAAATCGTCAAACATAACTCACTCTCTCACTTCACCTTGGATCGTTGTTACTACAGGGCCGATACGCTGTTTCAATGGGTCGTTGCGGAGCACCACAAAACCCTCCTTAACAAAACGGCGCCCAACTAAGTGGCCGAACTTCCACCACACCCCGGATTACCGACTGGGCTAAACAAGACCTTCCCGGGTCCATATTAACGAAATGAACAACTACGAAAAAAGTGAGGGGAGTGTGACACCACTAAGATCGCCTTCGCCAACAAGGTGCCAATTAGAAGATTATGCACCACCAAAACAAAGAGAAGGGGATCAGGCAGTTCAACTACCTCTGATATGGAGGCCGACTATTGCGGGTGTTAACCCGAGCTTCAGGGGCGCACTGAATGAAGACATCACCAAATCCCTGCTATACGTAGAAGATACTCTAATCGAAAGACACGTTCCAACGGCGCTTTGGTCCAAGGTCAAGTTCGAATGGCTGAATCGAACAACTAGGGATCTAATCAAGCCTTCAGTGGACAACGGGTTATCATAGAAGAGATTCTGAATGTTGTTCTAGCAGAGATAAGAGTCCTCATCGCCCTATACTCGGAATGGCAAGGATCCACTTTGGTCTATGATTTTGTACAGCGAAATGGAGCGAGTGAGTAATAGTGATCGCGATCCAGGAGATACCCACCGCCAGTTTTCGCGATGCCATGAAGCCAGTAGCCTATGATATTGATGAACTCATGTCAAGAGCGCTTCAACATGTAGACGTCACAACAACGAGGCCAACAACCGCAATTGCCCAGTAGGTACCAGGCACTACCCAAGACAGTGTCCTAGGTTTAACCAGGGAAACGAAAACGGGGGCGATCGCGCCGGACACGCGCCCCAGTCCAAACAGTGAACTGCCCAACCGGCATTAAACGACCTTCGTGCGCGTGTGAGAACGAGACAAACAATGAAAATGCTCCGACGTGCCCGCCAATAACGCTACGTGCGAGCTCCCTTCGTACGCGAGTAAAGACGAAATGAACAGTGACAGTGCTATGAACTCTGAGTGCCCGCGTACCACTGACGCTAAGTGTGAGTTTCCCCTATGCGCGTGGGAGGATGAGACTGACTTAATTATATTGCCCTTGTGCATGGACAATGGTATATTCGACACTGGTGCGGGTCCTAACTTCGTGCGATCCGAATTCGCGAACCAACTGACACCGGTGTCAGTCCAGCCGAGTCTTGCCTGCCAGGGACACACAACCACCACCATGGAAGAGATCACCTTACACTTCCGAATTGGGTACCAGGACTTCAATAAAAAGTTCCTAGTCATACCACAGCTCCGATCCGGTGCTATCCTTGGTAACCAGTTCCGCCGGAAGCACCAAGTGGTATACGATTTCCTTTGGTCGTACTTACACCTGGGTACCACCACCAGGCAGATCATCTACTTCACCCCGACATAACGAAGACACACCAAGGCTCTGCAGGTAGACTCCCGATCAGTGAGATCACGAACAATGTAGCTAAAGATCAGGCTTACTCACGACTGGTCCATCCGCTCAGTCCCATATCGAGTGAGCAAGGGAATTAAAACGACCATTGATGCGCAGGTTGCCGACCTACTAGTCCAAGGAGTTATCGAACACTCCATCACCCATAGTTTTCGTTTTCAACAAGGACGGAGAGAGCCGGTTCTGTGTGGATTATAGAAAGATCAATGCAGTCACCCCATGAGAACCCACATCGATGCCAGTAATTCAGGAGGATTTGGAGAAGCGACCATCTTCTCCACGCTTGACTTGAAGAGCGGATCCCAATGTAGGAAGGATGCAGACTTTACACCGCATTCACCACACCAGACGAAGGCCACTACTAGTTAAAGGTCATGCCGTTCGGACTGAAGAATGCCCTGCTACCTTCCAACAGCTGATATCCCTGGAAGTGCTCCCCGGCCTTCTATATAAGAATATCATGGTGCACCTGGACGACATCATCATTACTCCGAGAAACATTTGTTCCACTTGGCTCAAGTCTCTGAGTGCCTCCAGCCATCGCCTAAGCCACGGGGAAGTGGCTTAGTGCTGGTGACCTAGGTCATCAGATGGAAGAAACTCACACGCGACGACAGGAACCGCATCTCTAGCAGATCCAGGACCATCCAGTTCCGAAGACTCGGAAGAAGCTTCGCCTGTGGGTCTGTGCTATTGGATCCCGCAATACGTTCCGAGATACGTAGAGGTCGTAGCCCCGCGTACCGCTCTTACGAATACAATGAAGACCTTGAAGTGGACCCAGGAAGCCACTGCAGCAATGGCTTAGCTAAGGGACATCATCACGAAACCACTTAAATTAGACAGACCACTGAACAACCTACCCTATACCGTGTAACGAGTTTTAGTGCTCAGCGTGGTAAGTAAATCACAAAGTTATTTGTAAAATTAATCACGCTGTGCACTGCACTCTTTCGAGACCGCGTCTAAAAAGTTCTAAAATTCTGATAAAAGTTTAACAGCGAGCGAACACATGGACTGCTAAAAAACTCGTCGCGCCGGCGAACAATGTGTCCAACGTCCTTGCGGGGATTCCGGCGGAGCCGCGGCAGACGATTTCTGTCTAGACGATTCGGGAAAATGCGTACATTACCGAGGAGGAAACTGCGTACGCCATCACTCCTACCATCGCTCCCCACCAATTTTGGCAGTTGGAAATGGAAAAGACGCGCGCTAATTTCCCGTTTTTAATTAATTTTGAGGGTATAAAAGACAGGTGGAGGACCGGGTAAAATCAGAGTATCTCCTCGAGCTCTGCTAGTCCACAAGCGCTCTCTTGGATGATCCTCCTAATTGTACCTGCTATTCCACAAGCGGTTCAATTAGCTCAGCGATACCGACGCGCCCCATGGTGCCTGCTAGTCTATAAGCGGCTACACTGGGTAGCGTCCCGACGACCGTGACCGACGCCCTATCGCGTACCGACGCGCCCCATGGTGCCTGCTAGTCTATAAGCGGCTACACTGGGTAGCGTCCCGACGACCGTGACCGACGCCCTATCGCGTACCGACGCGCCCCATGGTGTCTGCTAGTCTATAAGCGGCTACACTGGGTAGCGTCCCGACGACCGTGACCGACGCCCTATCGCGCACCGACGCGCCCCATGGTGCCTGCTAGTCTATAAGCGGCTACACTGGGTAGCGTCCCGACGACCGTGACCGACGCCCTATCGCGTACCGACGCGCCCCATGGTGCCTGCTAGTCTATAAGCGGCTACACTGGGTAGCGTCCCGACGACCGTGACCGACGCCCTATCGCGTACCGACGCGCCCCATGGTGCCTGCTAGTCTATAAGCGGCTACACTGGGTAGTGTCCCGACGACCGTGACCGACGCCCTATCGCGTACCGACGCGCCCCATGGTGCCTGCTAGTCTATAAGCGGCTACACTGGGTAGCGTCCCGACGACCGTGACCGACGCCCTATCGCGTACCGACGCGCCCCATGGTGCCTGCTAGTCTATAAGCGGCTACACTGGGTAGTGTCCCGACGACCGTGACCGACGCCCTATCGCGTACCGACGCGCCCCATGGTGTCTGCTAGTCTATAAGCGGCTACACTGGGTAGCGTCCCGACGACCGTGACCGACGCCCTATCGCGTACCGACGCGCCCCATGGTGCCTGCTAGTCTATAAGCGGCTACACTGGGTAGCGTCCCGACGACCGTGACCGACGCCCTATCGCGTACCGACGCGCCCCATGGTGTCTGCTAGTCTATAAGCGGCTACACTGGGTAGCGTCCCGACGACCGTGACCGACGCCCTATCGCGTACCGACGCGCCCCATGGTGCCTGCTAGTCTATAAGCGGCTACACTGGGTAGCGTCCCGACGACCGTGACCGACGCCCTATCGCGTACCGACGCGCCCCATGGTGCCTGCTAGTCTATAAGCGGCTACACTGGGTAGTGTCCCGACGACCGTGACCGACGCCCTATCGCGTACCGACGCGCCCCATGGTGTCTGCTAGTCTATAAGCGGCTACACTGGGTAGCGTCCCGACGACCGTGACCGACGCCCTATCGCGTACCGACGCGCCCCATGGTGCCTGCTAGTCTATAAGCGGCTACACTGGGTAGCGTCCCGACGACCGTAACCGACCCCTTAACCGTGTACCGACGCGCCCCATGGTGCCTGCTAGTCTATAAGCGGCTACACTGGGTAGCGTCCCGACGACCGTGACCGACCCCTTAACCGGGTACTGACGCGAATTAGGCACTGAAGAATTCAATCATCAATTAATCATTTGTTATTAAATTTCTAATTTCTTCTGTTCTTTACAAAGGCGTATTTACAAAGAAGAAGTGTGGAGAGCCAGTTACGAAAAGTCGCCGCAACCCCTAAATCCAGGAAGGAGCCAGAGTGGACCAGAATCATTATATTTTATTAAGAATTTCATTATGATTTTATTGTACATATTATTTTAAAATATACTCTTTTAAACTTATTGTTTGAATAATTATTGGACTATCGGTGAAAAGTAAAGAGAAATAAAAATAACAAATAAACTAAACGAACTCCGGACCAGCCCGAGGTATACTGGAAGCAGTCTAAACTATTAAAATATTTCTCCTTCAAACGAGAAGTGTTTTAAGCCGTTACATGGCGCCCGAGCAGGGACCGTAAAAAAATAGTTACACGATAAAACCGAATACAAAGTCCAATAATTAAACAATAATTAAGAGTAACGGGGATGTCAACTAAAGAATACGGAGAACCATCCGAACACTCCGTTGAAGAACCAGACCTCTCAGTATCGTGGGTATACTTGAAGAAAAAGGGAGAATTAATTCAACTTGCTGATAAACTTGGAATTGATCCAGAGGGAACAGTTCAAGTACTGCGAGCAAGAATTGTAGAATTCTTAAGAACCGGACAAGGACAGAGATTGAAGGAAGTGGAATCTGAGGAATCAGAATCAGAGGAAGAAGATCCAAAAGAGCATAAAATGGAGGAGAAATTGCCACAACTACCCCCAGCTGCCCAGATGTGCGATAGTATTCGTAAGTGGAACATAAAATTCGATGGAACCGCCGATCCCATATCGTTCCTAGAAAGGATCGATGAATTATCCACTTGTTACGGATACGCACCGGACAGTTTATTAATAGTGTTACCGGAACTATTAAAGGGCAAAGTATTACTATGGTACCGTAATAATAAATATTCCTGGAATACATGGGAAGAAAACAGCTTTCGGAAAACTTTCCTACCGCCGAGATTCAAAATTAGGATGGAGGAAGAAATTCGAAAAAGAACTCAAGGATACCTGGAAAAGATATCTGAATTCATCACTGCAATACAGACGTTGATGAGAAGACGTGGAGGGATTAATGAGGAAGACCAGTTGGAAAGGATATATGAGAATTTAAGACCGGAATATAAATTATATATTCGTAGAAGGGATTTTACAACATTACCGGAATTAATGGAAATTGGCGAAGAGTTTGAGGCCACTCAGATGGTGAATAACTCATTCGTGGCTCCACCAACTCCGGCCCAGTCATTCATTCCAGAAACAGCGTTTGCAGGGAAGCCGGTGAAGAAAATGGTCCAACAAAATTCACCGAGCTGTTCCCGAAATAATGTAGTAAATACACTTGATCCTGTTGGAGAACAAGGTAGGCCGGTATCAAACCAGACGACGGGGAATCCAACTATCCGGCCACAAAATGACACTACATACCGGAGAGAAAATGTATGTTGGAGATGTGGCATTCCAGGACATTTTCGGATTAATTGTAAAAGAGAACGAAAAATGTTTTGTTCATATTGTGGAAGGACAGGAGTATTAACACGGGATTGCACCTGCCGAAATCCGGGAAACGGGAACCGCCGGATGGAACGAGGAGGCGAGTCCTAAAATCACCGGCCCACACCTCCCAAGACCCGCAGTCAGAAATTTGTGTACCTTTCCACGGAACCGACAACCGGCTATGTTTCAATATCGCAATACATAATAAAAATTTTGTAGCTCTAATAGATACGGGAGCTACTGAAAGTTACATTAGTAGGAATGTCTGGCAACATTTGCAGGAAAATAATTATCGTCTGGAAGCAAATAATAAAAAAGGGATAAAGCTTGCAAATGGCCTCTCAATACAAACGGATGGGGAAATTACGTTTCCGATTACGATCACAAATTGTAAATATGAAGTAACCTGGAATGTATTTGCAACCCTATCAATGGACGTTGTGATAGGCATGGATTTCCTGAGCAAATATCAGGCTAAGATTGACGCTGCACAACGAAAAATATATCTACGGCAGCAAACCCTCACTGAATGATCCACAGTAAATCATATAACCTAGCAGGCATCGAAGAGTTAACCAGTAATCAAAAAAGAAGGCTGGAAAACTTGTTACAACACATTATACATCCTACCGAAGTTAAAGGGAATAGGAATAATTTAGTGGAACATCAAATTAAATTAAAACCGGAGAGTGAACCAGTAAAACAGAAATATTATCCAAGAAATCCAGTTATGCAAAATATAATTAACAAGGAAATTGATATTATGTTGGAAAAAGACATAATAGAGCCTTCCAGCAGTAGTTGGAGTTCACCAGTCGTACTAGTCCGGAAGAAGACGGGCAAATATCGATTTTGCATTGATTTCCGAAGGGTAAACCAGGCCAGTAAACCAGATGCGTACCCGTTACCACACATCCAGGGACTGCTAGACAAATTACGAGGTGCTAAATACTTAAGTACTTTGGATTTAAAAGATGGTTATTGGCAAGTTCCATTAGCTCCAAAAAGCCGCCCAATAACAGCTTTCACCGCACCAGGACGAGGATTATTCCAATTTAAAGTTATGCCATTTGGACTTCACTCAGCCCCAGCCACTTTCCAGCGATATTTAGATTCTATCGTGGGACCAGAATGTGACAACTTTGCTTTATGTTATTTAGACGACATAATAATATTCAGCTCCACTTTTGAAGAACATCTTCAACATTTACAACTAATAATTGGAAAGTTGAATAAACAAGGGTTGAAGATTAATAAAGAAAAGTGTACATTTTCCCAGAACGAACTAAAATATCTAGGGCATGTTATAAATTCCCAGGGCATACAGACTGATCCAGAGAAAATTCAAGCTATCACCGAGATGGAAATTCCCAAGACTGTTAAGGCAGTAAGAAGATTTTTAGGAATGGCATCATGGTACCGAAAATTTATTCCAGAATTTTCAAGGATAGTCCAACCGCTAACGACTCTATTGAAAAAGAAGCAAAAATTCACTTGGGATACTGCTCAAGAAGATGCGTACCGGAAGATAAAAGAGGCACTAACAAGTGCTCCAGTGCTCGCTTGTCCAGATTTTAATAAAACGTTTACTGTTCAGACCGACGCTAGTCAAACAGGATTAGGAGCAGTTCTGACACAAATACAGGATGGTGTTGAAAAAGTAATTGCCTATATTAGTCGAAGTTTATCGTCAGCTGAGAAGAATTATTCGGTAATTGAAGAGGAATGCTTAGCGGTAATTTGGGCGATTCGAAAATGGAAAGGATATTTGGAAGGATATCACTTCAAAGTCATGACGGACCAAAGGAGTCTCAAGTGGCTACAAACTATGCACAATCCGAGAGGACGACTCGCCAGGTGGATATTGGAATTGCAAGAATACAATTTCGAAGTTATCTACAGAAAGGGTAGCGAAAACAGGGTGGCCGATGCCTTGTCCCGAAGCACACAGGTGGATACAATTAATATAACCGAACCAGACAAATCAAATTGTGGGTGGCATGATTCTCTGAGAAGAAAAGTGCTGGAAAATCCACAAAAATTTTCTCAGTATAAAATAATTGGGGAAAATTTGTACCGGAAATATCCTGGAAGGACACTTACCGAAAGTTTCCACACCGAATGGAAACTTTGTGTGCCGACACCGCGGCGCACTACTGTCCTGGAGGAAGGTCATACTGGTGGTCACTTTGGAATCCGCAAAACAATTGCTAGAATTTGTCGAGATTATTGCTGGCCAGGACTATTCCGGGATGTGAAGAATTATGTCAAATCTTGTACCGTGTGCCACCAATATAAGGAATCTCAACAGCCTCCACTAGGCGAAATGTGGTGGTCAAGAATAAATGGACCTTGGGAAGTCGTAAGTTCTGACCTAATAGGCCCATTTCCAAGATCCACAAAAGGATATAATTATCTGTTAGTATTTCAAGATCGTTTCACAAAATGGACTGAAATAATACCAATCAGAAGTGCAACAGCCAGCATAGTGGAACAAAAATTTAAAGAATTAATTTATAGGTTTGGAAAACCGAAAGTGTTAGTCTCTGACAATGGGACCCAGTTTAAAAATAAATTAATGACGGATTTTTGTGCGAATTTGAAAATTATACAACAATTCAGTCCACCGTACAGTCCGAAAAATAACCCAGTGGAAAGGATGAACAAAGTCATCGGCACAACACTTGCTCAAATGTGTAGAGGAAACCAGCGCACGTGGGATCAATGGATACCAGAACTGATGTACTCTATCAATAGTGCGGTACATGAATCAACCGGGTTTTCTCCAGCCCTATTAAACTATGGAAGAGACAGGCATTCGTTAAACAACAGTCGAATTACAATTTAAGAAGGAGAGCGTATCGCCCACAGGTTGGAGATGTAGTATACAAACGACAACATCATCTTTCTGATGCGTCCAAGAAATTTTCTGCCAAGTTAGCTCCTAAGTTCATCGGACCATATATCATTCACAAAATAATATCTCCGGTTATTGTCGAATTAATGGATACGCAAAACCAAGTCAAAGGAAGGTCACACGTGTCCGAATTAAAAATTGTACATGAGATATAGGTAAAGGAAAAAAAAAGGAATAAAACAACACACCTGACATTCATTGGAGTGGGAAATACCGAAATGGTTTAAATACTCAGGATGTGTAGAGCATGATTCAGTTGAGTTTTAGTTCCAAGCGAAGATGAGCAGCAAAATTCAAGAAAACCCTCTAAGGACTCCGCCCCGACCAATGGAGGATATATTGCAAGTACATTGTAGTCCAATTCCAGGACTTATATCACCCATCGGTGCTACTCCACCAAAAATAAAGAAAGCGCTGAAAATAATTGAACTTTTCGGCCCAGAAACGCCACCAGTTCGAAAGACAATTACGTTGTCCCCGCTTCCTCGAACCCCCGAAGAAGACCATCTTCCAAGAACACCGGGACGGGACATCGAAATAGAGATGGGTGCAGGCAAACAAATATCTTGGGCATATTTGTTAGAAAATAACACAATTGAATCCACCAGTGAATCAACGAGTATTAGTGAGGCAGTGAAACCGTTGGTACCATTGAAAAATTGGAAATCCTCCAATAAAAGGATTAATGTCCACAACGGAGTAACTTGGGTGAAGATGACCAGGGAGAAAGCCATTCGTCTGGGATATATTAAACATCTATAATTTCGGGTCTCTCCCCGGTGAGGAAGGTAATGTAACGAGTTTTAGTGCTCAGCGTGGTAAGTAAATCACAAAGTTATTTGTAAAATTAATCACGCTGTGCACTGCACTCTTTCGAGACCGCGTCTAAAAAGTTCTAAAATTCTGATAAAAGTTTAACAGCGAGCGAACACATGGACTGCTAAAAAACTCGTCGCGCCGGCGAACAATGTGTCCAACGTCCTTGCGGGGATTCCGGCGGAGCCGCGGCAGACGATTTCTGTCTAGACGATTCGGGAAAATGCGTACATTACCGAGGAGGAAACTGCGTACGCCATCACTCCTACCATCGCTCCCCACCAATTTTGGCAGTTGGAAATGGAAAAGACGCGCGCTAATTTCCCGTTTTTAATTAATTTTGAGGGTATAAAAGACAGGTGGAGGACCGGGTAAAATCAGAGTATCTCCTCGAGCTCTGCTAGTCCACAAGCGCTCTCTTGGATGATCCTCCTAATTGTACCTGCTATTCCACAAGCGGTTCAATTAGCTCAGCGATACCGACGCGCCCCATGGTGCCTGCTAGTCTATAAGCGGCTACACTGGGTAGCGTCCCGACGACCGTGACCGACGCCCTATCGCGTACCGACGCGCCCCATGGTGCCTGCTAGTCTATAAGCGGCTACACTGGGTAGCGTCCCGACGACCGTGACCGACGCCCTATCGCGTACCGACGCGCCCCATGGTGCCTGCTAGTCTATAAGCGGCTACACTGGGTAGCGTCCCGACGACCGTGACCGACGCCCTATCGCGTACCGACGCGCCCCATGGTGCCTGCTAGTCTATAAGCGGCTACACTGGGTAGCGTCCCGACGACCGTGACCGACGCCCTATCGCGTACCGACGCGCCCCATGGTGTCTGCTAGTCTATAAGCGGCTACACTGGGTAGCGTCCCGACGACCGTGACCGACGCCCTATCGCGTACCGACGCGCCCCATGGTGCCTGCTAGTCTATAAGCGGCTACACTGGGTAGCGTCCCGACGACCGTGACCGACGCCCTATCGCGTACCGACGCGCCCCATGGTGCCTGCTAGTCTATAAGCGGCTACACTGGGTAGTGTCCCGACGACCGTGACCGACGCCCTATCGCGTACCGACGCGCCCCATGGTGCCTGCTAGTCTATAAGCGGCTACACTGGGTAGCGTCCCGACGACCGTGACCGACGCCCTATCGCGTACCGACGCGCCCCATGGTGCCTGCTAGTCTATAAGCGGCTACACTGGGTAGCGTCCCGACGACCGTAACCGACCCCTTAACCGTGTACCGACGCGCCCCATGGTGCCTGCTAGTCTATAAGCGGCTACACTGGGTAGCGTCCCGACGACCGTGACCGACCCCTTAACCGGGTACTGATGCGAATTAGGCACTGAAGAATTCAATCATCAATTAATCATTTGTTATTAAATTTCTAATTTCTTCTGTTCTTTACAAAGGCGTATTTACAAAGAAGAAGTGTGGAGAGCCAGTTACGAAAAGTCGCCGCAACCCCTAAATCCAGGAAGGAGCCAGAGTGGACCAGAATCATTATATTTTATTAAGAATTTCATTATGATTTTATTGTACATATTATTTTAAAATATACTCTTTTAAACTTATTGTTTGAATAATTATTGGACTATCGGTGAAAAGTAAAGAGAAATAAAAATAACAAATAAACTAAACGAACTCCGGACCAGCCCGAGGTATACTGGAAGCAGTCTAAACTATTAAAATATTTCTCCTTCAAACGAGAAGTGTTTTAAGCCGTTACAACCGTCCAAACAGACGTGTTCAAGATCGGGATAGCAGCGGCCCTCTTCCAGATAGAGCCTGATGGCGGTAAGAGGATCATCAGTTTGCCTTTGCCGTTCGGTGTTTATTTACATACAATTATGAAGTAAATTCCTAGAACCCTACTTCATAATTTTGAGGTGAATTTTTATTGACTCTGCCAAGCTAACAGAGACTCAGAGCCGCTACCAGGTCAACGAAGAGGAATGCTTCGCTTTGGTATGGGCCCTCACCAAAACCTCCCGCTCCTCGAAGGACGTCACTTCACGGCGAAGATGGATTCGCGCGCACTCTAATGGCTGCAGTAATTTAACGACCATCGGTCAAAGCTGGTCAAGTGGAAACTCTTCTTTCAGAACTTCGACTTTTGAACGCTCCCCTGGGGAGGAGAACCAGCTGCCCTATCCACTAAGCCGCAAACCAGATGACCCAAAAACAGGAGAAGAACCGTTTTTAGAAATGGCTCTGCCACCATCGCTGATCGCCATAAAAACCTCCCCAAACTACGACGTGCGGACTGCGCAGGATGGGGACCGGTAACCCAGGAGAATCTCCGGATCCTTGGCGACCCTTAACACCCAGACCACAGCAAATAGCCTGCTAACTATCTGTATCACCGGGCGGGACGACCCCTGCAACGCCGTCTCTATGTGCCGGAGCCCACCAGGATCCGAATGCTTCACAGCCTCTACGAGACGAAGCGGTCCACCTAGGGAGAGACAAAACTATAAGAAAGGTGAGACTGTTGGCCTCATCTGTGCGGCCACCAAACAAGGACAACCGCAACCTGATGCCCCCCAACGGGCCAGGTTACCTAAAGCCCCTTTCCGGGCCATTGCCGTCGACCTGATGGGCCCATACCCGAAGTCGCTAACAAGAAGAGGTTTGTGTTCACAGACCTTTTTACGAAATGGTCGAACGAAGTTGATGGAAGACAACGTGTTCCCGCGATTCGGATATCCCAGGACCATTAACGATCCAGTGCCATTAACGACAACGATCCCCAATTCGTGTCAAGACCCTGAAAGAGGTGCTGCCGAAAGTAGGGAGCGGTTCCGGTTGATCACAAAACAGAGTTTTACAAACAGAGGATTGAAGTCATTTTTTATTTATTTTTATTTTCTGTTCAAGTGATTGGATTATAGGAGAAAGCCCACCCACTACCCTCATGTTCGCCGAAATTTTAATTAAAAACTTTTTTTTTATCGATCTTATAATCCTAGCTTTTTAATAAAATAACAATAAAATTTCATTTAGCCTAAAAAGTGTTAAGGGTTAAAGTTGGTAGGTGGGCCCTATACCATCCTAAAATCAGTTAACCCTAAAATAAATTTTACAAATTGTTCAATTTTTAAAAACATATTCTTAATTTTTTTCATCTATTTTCACCTGAGAAACTATTGTTTTCGGTTTAACTAGTTGGACTGGGGGATAGAGCCCACCCACCACCTCAAAATACAAACATTGCCTTCGGTAGTCCTTATAAATTCATGTTTTGTAAAAAGTGAGCAATAATTTTTTTTATCAAATGAAATGTCCAGTGTTAAGCTGAAGTTAAAGTTGATAAAAATAGAGTTGGGTGGACTCTACTCCACCCTATAAATCAGGGTTTTACGATTTTTCAATTTTCAAGAACAAGTAAACATTTTATTTTTTATTGTTGTTTGTTTTATGTTTGTTTGATTTTCTGACTTTTTACCAAAGAAACCATCGTTTTACCGTTCGACTGATGTTTTCTAAATGTTTCTTGAACAGTTTCGCCTTATTATGGCTTCTATAAGAGAATTTTATAATACATTTATTCATTGAAATATACTGAAGGAAAAAAAATGAAACACTTGAAATTCGTGAAATTTCGACCATTTTCAAACCGCTACAACTCGGCGTATTTTCAATCGATTTTGATGAATCTTTGAGGGCGAGTGTCTTCTTTAAAGTCATGCATGCGAAATGAAGCTTAACCCCTTCCGCCCCCTCTAGCGCCCCTGTGAAAAAAAGTTTTTTCTGGAAACCATGTCCAACTTTGACGATTGTGAAAGGCTATTAATACTTCCGGAATATTCCCTGGGAATGTGCAAAATATTATAGACAACTATTTTACTCATCCAAAAAATGTTCCATTGGCAATGCTTATAGACTCGCGTAAACATATTCGAGAACTAGCAAGAATTAGTACGAAGAATTGTGAAAGCAAGATCTCTGGTCAAATTACAAGATAATAAATGCGCCTGATATTTAAGAGTTCCTTACATTTATTTATCTCTAGATTATGCAGAAATAATGAATTGGCAATTGTGTTAGCGCGACTAACATTAACAGAGTTGTAAAAACATATAAACGGAAAAGTTCTGTCTAGTTTGCATCAATTTCCCTGCTACACCCAAACTAAATAAAGGTGTGTGAAAACTGCTACCGAAGCGTTTCAAAAAGTTTGCGTAGAAGCAGCAAGAGATGGTTACAAATTGAAAACAGATGTCAATATTTTGCAAAAAAATGTACTAAAAATTGGAAGTGAGGGACCCCACCGGACCTCTAGGTGCAGGCACTTCTGCGGTGAATTTTGGGTTGGCTCAGTACTTTCCAGTCACAAATGCACTATTTGAAGACTGGTAAAGACTAAATCAGCCGAAGAGCTGCACAAGTAATAAAAGTTCAAATTTTATTTATTTACATATTGTGACATATGGGGCCGGCTAAATTCTTTTTTAATAATCGTAGATTTTAAAGATGCAATGAGAAACAATAATGAGAAAGGGTCTTAAAACATTACAACAAACAAATTATCTATTAAAACGACTACTTTCAAGGCTAATACCACGACGAATAATGAAAGTTGATAGTTGTTTCAATAGATAATAGATAATTAATGTAATTTTGTTTAACCTAAACAGAGCTAAGCTTGAGTTAAAACGATATGAAGAACGGTGGGTGGATACTATCCTATCTTCTAACCAGTTGATTACAGAACAGTTTTACAAACGTCAAATGTTCAGAGGAGCTGTCAACATTTTTTTTGTTTTTTTTTTATTTTCTGGATCTTCACCATGTAAATCATTGTTTTCTGTTTTCTGTTTTCTGTTTTCTGATTATAGAATAGAGACCACACGCCACCCTCCAGTTCACTTACATTTTAATTACAAACATTTTTTAAATACAGTTGTCTAATAAATTGACAATACAAATTCATTTAACCTAAACAGAGTTAAGGGGTAGAAGTTAATACAAAGGGTGGTAGGTGGGCCCTATCCCATCGTCCAATCAGTTAATCATAAAACGGAATGTATTTATTTTAATATTATATATTCTTATACTTATAACATATACCAGAGATACTATTGTTTTCGGTTTAACTGGTTGGATTGTATGATAGAGCCCACCCACTACCCTCGAGTGCAATTAAACTTTATTTACAAATATTGCCTTTGGTGGTTCCTATCAATCCATGTTTTATAATGAATGAGCAATAAAATGTTTACCAAAAGAAATAGACAGTGTTAAGCTAGAGATAAAGTTAAAGGTGGGTGGGCTCTATCTCGCCCTCGAATCAACGGAGTTTTACAAATTGTTCAATTTTCAAGAGCAAATAAACATTTTCTTTTATATTTCTTTGATTTTTTAAATCAGAAAAACTATCGTCAGCAGATTGGACTGTAGGAAAGGGCCCACCTGAAGCCCTTAAGTTCTATTAAGTTTAAAGTACAAACATCGCCTTTGGTGCTTGTTATCCATGTTTTATGATAAATAAACAATGAAATTTTGAGGATAGCAATAGACATTAAAATTGTATCAAATAATAACTGAATGTTTAAAATTCTCATCTAGTTTCGCCTTATTATGGCATTTTCAAGAGAATTTTAAAATAGATTTATTGACAGATAGCAACAATTTAACGCATACAGAATACTACCTAGATTTAAAAAATGTAGCATATTTTGGAATAAATTCCGATATTTGTCTGAGAAAAGATTGGAAAAATTGAAATTTTGTTTGACATAAACAGAATTAATCTCGATACGAAAGGCACACTTAAATTATATAACATAGTTTTACAAATCGCCCAATTTTTACGCGCAACAAATCCAACATTTTTTTTCTGAAATTTTTATTTTCTTTGTTTCACCACAGAAATAATTGTTTTTCGTTCAACTGGTTAGATTTTAGGATGAAAAACATTATAAGACGCGAGAAGACAGTTATATAAATCTAAACAAAACATTTCTTAATGACGGCAGCACGTGAATTATTGTTTAGTTATTCTTCTTATGCAATTGACGATTAAAGCTCATGGTTCTAGTAATATCTATATTAAAGTTACATATTAATTTTAAATGAAGCCAACGTAAAACTTTTACGATAACATTCAGGTTGCAGCAATAACCTCATCTTATATCATATTCGCGAAGATATCCATTATATGATTGCATCAAACTTTAAGGACCCCACGAAAACTATCCCCAGCATGGCCACAACTTAACAAAGAATTACCGGGAGGGCTCTCCGGGGCCCACGTCCGCATCCATATTTAATGGTCGTAGGCCGGCATTCCCTTTGCGTAGGGATTTATCACGATTGTGAATATCTCACGCCGCTGTCTAGGTGCCGCATGACATACAACATCTTCAGTCCGAGTGCCCTTTATGTTATGCATTACATGTCTGGAAGGCGATAAATTATAAAGGAGACACACACATCTGGCCACAGCAAAATTCAAATTGGCAGCAGGGAAAGGAACTATCGGTAAACAGTTTCGGGGTGGGTCGTGCATTTTTTCCCTGAGGCAGGGTTGGAATGGATGATCCCGCGCGAACTTCTAATACTTCTCGAGAGGGCTTACACCTACTCACTGCGATCTTACGGGGGCTTATACACTTGAAGTTGCGCGAGGATGCGACCAGAAGGATCAAAACCAAATCCATCATTGTATATATTTTAATTTATCCCAAACAGCAGCCGAGGGAAAGTTTTTACATTTTTACATCTCCGAATGGAACAAATCGATTTATATTCACAATATTTACCGTGATAAATAATCGATGCAGGGAGTCACATCTGAATAAACAGCGGGGCTAGGTTTTATGGTGAAGATTTAATGTGTCCCATTGTAGGATATAATTTTCACGGATTTCCGTTTCATTAGGGCGCATTGTGTGAGCTGAATAAAATGTCGACACCCTTTATTAAATCGCATTGCACCGCGCATTAACACACAATGCGGATAATTCAATTGAAAAGCCAAACTTAATAACTGCACATGTGCGGTTCTGTGTTTTGACATGAAATATAGAAATTTGAATTTTCAATCATATGAGTCAAACTTATATTTTGAGGATTGTCTCGTTCTAGTTGTGCTTAAAAATAAGACTTAAAAAAAATGGAATCACACAGTGTGTTTAAGGCATTTTGATTCTTGGAATTTAATTGAAATCGGCAATACCTCAAGCAAAGGGTGTTATTTTGGTTTTCTTGGTCTTGTTTTTAAGCAGGGCCGGCTCGTAATATAGAGCCAAGGAGCCATGGCACTACCTCTAGTTTTGACCTCAGCAAGAATTTTTAATTAATTCTTAAAATTCTTTTTGAATGTTGATGAGGTTGTTGAGCTACAGGGTTATTTTGAGGATGAAAATGGCAAATAATAATTGTAGAGAATGCTAAAATGAACAATTTATAAAGAATAAGTTTTTTTCTAAATCCCTTTAGTTTTTGAGTAAACTGAGTTTTTGAATTTGAAGTACAATTTTCCCATCTTTCATAATTTTGACGTTTTAAACGTCAGTTTCATCCGAGTTTACACAACGCTCGATGTACATTTAAAATATGATTTAAATTGAAAATAAAACATGAAAGCGTAAATATAAATGATACCATCAAGTCGGAGAAAGTAACATATGGCCACATCACCATTTTTTCGAAATCCCTTTAGTTTTTGAATTTAAAGTATAATTTTTCCATCTTTCATAATTTTGACGTTTTAAACGTCAGTTTCATCCGAGTTAACACAATGCTCGATGTATATTTAAAATATGATTTCAATTGAAAATAAACCATGAAAATGTAAATATAAATGTCTATGATACCATCAAGTCGGAGAAAGTAACATGATGCCCACAACACCATTTTTTGTTATAGTTTGAAATTTGCGGGAGCAATCGTTTCGCCCGTTTAAGACCTCGGCCTCGCATAAAAGGTTCCTTACAATATTAGGTTATGAAGCTGCCATTCTAAAATAGAAACAAATGGGGATATTTTTTCTGCTTAAATGTTGTTTAATAAATCACCTTAACTGAATTTATCAATGCTTTTATTACTCTTGAAAAAAAAATTATTCCCGAAATTTGCCTTTTTTACTGTGACCTGGAGTGGCGTTACCCCTTAAGATAATAGTAAAATAATGTTAGTGAATATTACCCAAAGAGGTTCTTCGAATTACCAGTGAGGAGAAAAACCTTGAAAAAAAAACCTAACCTAAGATTTTGTTAGCTACCAACAACAATACAAAAGATTAAACATTCCGTGATAAATAAACTCATTTCTTCTGGATCTTGATGTTACTTTTCGGGTTAATATTTACTACCACATTTTTCGCTCCGGATGAAGCAATCACAATCTTCTGAGTCGCTGCTTTCGGTTTAGTGCCCTGTGATGGTTTTGGTTGATTTGTAGCTGGTTTATGAGGCCGTGGTTTAGGTTGCGCCACAGCTGGTGGTGCAGAGTTCATCAGCAGACCCAATTTGAACGCTTCCGTCAGTTCATCTACCCTCTCTGGTAGCATCCCTTGGGGTTTGTTGAACTGGTTTGGTCTGGGATTGCTCGGTTTCGCCACGAAATTTTGGTTGTGTTTGACATGACCGGAATTTTGCGGTTTACTCTGGACTGCGTTTGCCGGCTTGTTGTGATATGCTTTTGGTTGTTGGGGATTATTAGTACGCGTGGTCTGCTTTTCTTGTTGATTACATTTGATGGTTATTTCGAAGTTTTGTTGTTTTTTCAAAGTATTGGAAGTTCTTGGAGGATTCATTTTCGAGGTTTGCTGTAGTAATTAATATTATTTAATGGTTTAATATCCTCTCTTCTGATAATTGTGCAGTTATTTTCGACCTAAAAAAAGATACAATGTAAGTATCTTAATTGTGTAAATAAAATTGAATGTTGATTAATTAAAATGTTTATTATTTACTCTCGTGCTACTAGATAAAATATGTTTCATTTCTATTTATAAATCTGTATAAAATTGTATGCAACTGTACACATTTTATCGCAGAAACATTTACAGAAGAAGTGGAACTCGGGAATCAACGGTCCATGCTCGAGTCTTTCGTACCCTTATGTATTAACTTTAACAAGTGAACGAATACACGTTTCTCACTATTTTTGTAAACACACCTGACACCATTGTCTTAATATTCATGTGTTATCAAAAGTCTTTGTCTTGTAAGTATAATATGTTAATATACAGGGTGTTTCAGAGCTCTGGGAACGGTCAATTACTTGTTTATTTGTCAAAATTTTGAAAAATGTTTTAGATAAAAGTTGTGTAGAATAGTGAGCTGTACGCTCTAAAAATATTTAAATTTATACAGGGTGACTCATAAGAAAGTTACAGACCAAACATATGTTTTTTTTTAAATGGAACACCCTGTATACTAAAAGCTCAAGGCCTAAATCACGTTTTTTTCCAAATTTTTCCAAAACGCTTATAGATGGCGATTTGAAATTTTCATGAAAAATCACAAATAATTCAAGAAATATACCATTAAAAATTCTAGAACCCTCTAGAACCACCCCTTAAAAAAGGGTTGCCAACCCTAAACGCTAAATTTTATTTTTCCCGAAAGCCGGAAACGTCCTCTAGGGGCCCGTGAAAACCGTTATTTTTCAACTTACCCCTAGACTCGGGGGTGAATTTTTGAAAATCGATTTTTCGCGATGCAGAGGTTCGCGCCAAACCTATCTCCTCCTAATTTTTTTTAGTTGGAGGATTCAAATATGGTTTAAAAAATTCCCAATGCATCGGGACACAACGTTTGCTGTCACACGTTCCCGTAAAAAAATCCCTTGCAACCCCTCAAGCGTTTTTCTAAAAAATCACATTTCGGACGCTTCCGGAAAAAAGGGCGCGCTTCCCCTCATGGTCATGACTCCGAATTTTATAGAGTTTTGTAGAACTAGCTTCCCTCTACATTTTATGTCTCTTACGAATTTTTGATATCTCCAACCCACGAGGAGTTATTCAAAGAAAACCACCCCCGATTACAATAAAAAAATTCTACAGCGGCCATTTTTATGTCAAGCGAGAAATTTAAACGGCATGCCATTCGGAATTACATTTTGCGTCGAAAAGGTAAGAGCTATATTTTTCGTGGGGCGCACCGTTTACGTTTCACGGCCGATTTTTGATAGTTTTGCGGGAATTTTTCGAAGAATTTTGCGATTTTTTTTTTCGAAAATTTAAAATCTGATGATTTAATCCGAATCAAAGATTTTCATAACGTTTTTCGATCCGATTTGTGGTTTTCGAGATATGACGTTGTATACGGAAGGGGGGAGCGAAGTTTAGCAGCGGAGCACAATTTTTACTTTCTCCGTTACGAAGTACGAGAAAGTATTGTGATCGTGATTTTTTTTTCAAACATTTTTTTCACGGAAATATCCGTTTTGGGGAACTAGATACCATTTCAAAAAAAATTGTGTCTGTGTGTGTGTGTCTGTGTCTGTATGTGTGTCTGTGCGCGCTGTATCTCAAAAACTAATACAGCAATTGATATGAAACTTTGAACATCCGTCTTATTTGATAATCTGAAGAACTGAAAAGCTTTTGGTAAAATTTCGTACACCGGAAGTGGGCGTTTACCTTAACGGTTTTTTGTTTTTTGCCAATATTCTCTTAAATATGAAAAATATCACAAAAACATTTAAACAAACTTTGAAGACAACAAAGAAATGAACATCTTTTGCTTGAAAACATTTTTCATAAAATCATTTTTATTCGAGAAAAAAATGTATTCTTTTTTTTTTCATTTTTGGTTAATAATAATAAAACGATAACAGTTACAACAAATTTATATGAATAATAATTGTAGAGAATGCTAAAATGAACAACTTATGGCTGATTGCAAACTTTGTCAAAAATGGAGATTTATATCCCGAAATGTGGATTTCTGCGACTTACGGAGAAATTATTTTTTTCTGGGTTGAAGGAGTGCCCGTAACGTTTTTTTGACTTTTGATTATGAAAGTACATTTATGAGTAATAAGAATAAGAATTTTTATTTAGTTATGGCTGATTGCAAACTTTGTCAAAAATCGAGATTTATATCCCGAAATGTGGATTTCTGCGACTTACGGAGAAATTATTTTTTTCTGGGTTGAAGGAGTGCCCGTAACGTTTTTTTGACTTTTTATTATGAAAGTACTTATATTAGTGATAAGAATAAGAATTTTTATTTAGTTATGGCTGATTGCAAACTTTGTCAAAAATGGAGATTTATATCCCGAAATGTGGATTTCTGCGACTTACGGAGAAATTATTTTTTTCTGGGTTGAAGGAGTGCCCGTAACGTTTTTTTGACTTTTTATTATGAAAGTACCTTTATTAGTGATAAGAATAAGAATTTTTATTTAGTTATGGCTGATTGCAAACTTTGTCAAAAATGGAGATTTATATCCCGAAATGTGGATTTCTGCGACTTACGGAGCAATTATTTTTTTCTGGGTTGGAGGAGAGCCCGTAACGTTTTTTTGACTTTTGATTATGAAAGTACCTTTATTAGTAATAAGAATAATAATTTTTATTTAGTTATGGCTGATTGCAAACTTTGTCAAAAATCGAGATTTAAATCGCGAGGTGTGGATTTCCGCGACTTACGGAGAAATTATTTTTTTCTGGGTTGAAGGAGTGCCCGTAACGTTTCTTTGACTTATGATTATGAAAGTACCTTTATTAGTGATAAGAATAAGAATTTTTATTTAGTTATGGCTGATTGCAAACTTTGTCAAAAATCGAGATTTACATCCCGAAATGTGGATTTCTGCGACTTACGGAGAAATTATTTTTTTCTGGGTTGAAGGAGAGCCCGTAACGTTTTTTGACTTATGATTATGAAAGTACCTTTATTAGTGATAAGAATAAGAATTTTTATTTAGTTATGGCTGATTGCAAACTTTGTCAAAAATCGAGATTTACATCCCGAAATGTGGATTTCTGCGACTTACGGAGAAATTATTTTTTTCTGGGTTGAAGGAGTGCCCATAACGTTTTTTTGACTTTTTATTATGAAAGTACCTTTATTAGTAATAAGAATAAGAATTTTTATTTAGTTATGGCTGATTGCAAACTTTGTCAAAAATCGAGATTTACATCCCGAAATGTGGATTTCTGCGACTTACGGAGAAATTATTTTTTTCTGGGTTGAAGGAGTGCCCGTAACGTTTCTTTGACTTATGATTATGAAAGTACCTTTATTAGTGATAAGAATAAGAATTTTTATTTAGTTATGGCTGATTGCAAACTTTGTCAAAAATCGAGATTTACATCCCGAAATGTGGATTTCTGCGACTTACGGAGCAATTATTTTTTTCTGGGTTGAAGGAGAGCCCGTAACGTTTTTTTGACTTTTGATTATGAAAGTACCTTCATTAGTAATAAGAATAAGAATTTTTATTTAGTTATGGCTGATTGCAAACTTTGTCAAAAATCGAGATTTAAATCGCGAGGTGTGGATTTCCGCGACTTACGGAGAAATTATTTTTTTCTGGGTTGAAGGAGTGCCCGTAACGTTTCTTTGACTTATGATTATGAAAGTACCTTTATTAGTGATAAGAATAAGAATTTTTATTTAGTTATGGCTGATTGCAAACTTTGTCAAAAATCGAGATTTACATCCCGAAATGTGGATTTCTGCGACTTACGGAGAAATTATTTTTTTCTGGGTTGAAGGAGTGCCCATAACGTTTTTTTGACTTTTTATTATGAAAGTACCTTTATTAGTTATAAGAATAAGAATTTTTATTTAGTTATGGCTGATTGCAAACTTTGTCAAAAATCGAGATTTACATCCCGAAATGTGGATTTCCGCGACTTACGGAGAAATTATTTTTTTCTGGGTTGAAGGAGTGCCCGTAACGTTTCTTTGACTTATGATTATGAAAGTACCTTTATTAGTGATAAGAATAAGAATTTTTATTTAGTTATGGCTGATTGCAAACTTTGTCAAAAATCGAGATTTACATCCCGAAATGTGGATTTCTGCGACTTACGGAGAAATTATTTTTTTCTGGGTTGAAGGAGTGCCCATAACGTTTTTTTGACTTTTTATTATGAAAGTACCTTTATTAGTAATAAGAATAAGAATTTTTATTTAGTTATGGCTGATTGCAAACTTTGTCAAAAATCGAGATTTACATCCCGAAATGTGGATTTCTGCGACTTACGGAGAAATTATTTTTTTCTGGGTTGAAGGAGTGCCCGTAACGTTTTTTTGACTTTTTATTATGAAAGTACCTTATTAGTGATAAGAATAAGAATTTTTATTTAGTTATGGCTGATTGCAAACTTTGTCAAAAATGGAGATTTATATCCCGAAATGTGGATTTCTGCGACTTACGGAGCAATTATTTTTTTCTGGGTTGAAGGAGAGCCCGTAACGTTTTTTGACTTTTGATTATGAAAGTACCTTTATTAGTGATAAGAATAAGAATTTTTATTTAGTTATGGCTGATTGCAAACTTTGTCAAAAATGGAGATTTATATCCCGAAATGTGGATTTCTGCGACTTACGGAGAAATGATTTTTTTCTGGGTTGAAGGAGTGCCCGTAACGTTTTTTTGACTTTTGATTATGAAAGTACCTTTATTAGTAATAAGAATAATAATTTTTATTTAGTTATGGCTGATTGCAAACTTTGTCAAAAATCGAGATTTATATCCCGAAATGTGGATTTCTGCGACTTACGGAGCAATTATTTTTTTCTGGGTTGAAGGAGAGCCCGTAACGTTTTTTGACTTTTGATTATGAAAGTACCTTCATTAGTAATAAGAATAAGAATTTTTATTTAGTTATGGCTGATTGCAAACTTTGTCAAAAATCGAGATTTATATCGCGAGGTGTGGATTTCCGCGACTTACGGAGAAATTATTTTTTTCTGGGTTGAAGGAGTGCCCGTAACGTTTCTTTGACTTTTGATTATGAAAGTACCTTTATTAGTAATAAGAATAAGAATTTTTATTTAGTTATGGCTGATTGCAAACTTTGTCAAAAATCGAGATTTAAATCGCGAGGTGTGGATTTCCGCGACTTACGGAGAAATTATTTTTTTCTGGGTTGAAGGAGTGCCCGTAACGTTTTTTTGACTTTTGATTATGAAAGTACCTTTAGTAGTTATAAGAATAATAATTTTTATTTCGTTATGGCTGATTGCAAACTTTGTCAAAAATCGAGATTTAAATCGCGAGGTGTGGATTTCCGCGACTTACGGAGAAATTATTTTTTTCTGGGTTGAAGGAGTGCCCGTAACGTTTTTTTGACTTTTGATTATGAAAGTACCTTTATTAGTTATAAGAATAATAATTTTTATTTCGTTATGGCTGATTGCAAACTTTGTCAAAAATCGAGATTTAAATCGCGAGGTGTGGATTTCCGCGACTTACGGAGAAATTATTTTTTTCTGGGTTGAAGGAGTGCCCGTAACGTTTTTTTGACTTTTGATTATGAAAGTACCTTCATTAGTGATAAGAATAAAAAAAATTATTTAGTTATGGCTGATTGCAAACTTTGACAAAAATGGAGATTAATATGGCGAAATGTGGATTTCTGTGACTTACCGAGAATGTTTTTTTTTGTTGAAGGAGTGGCCGTAACGTGTTTTTGACTCTTGATTAATAAAGTACTTGTGTTAGTGATAAGAATAAGCATTTTTATTTATTTATGGCAGATGGCAAACTTAAAAAAAACTTTTTTTGAAAGGGGTGAAAAAATATAAAGGGTTGATTATTTTTGTGTTATTAATTTAGACCTTCCCTAATGGTATGGTTAACTTTTTTTTCGAATTGCTTCTCTTTTCTCCGAGATATAAATTTTTAAAATCTATTGCTGGATCTATTGCTAACTTCACACCCGTACTTTCATTGTCGTTAAAAATTGTTATAACCGTAGTATTTCCAGCAAACTCTTCAAACAAATTGTATAGATAACTGGCTTATCTGTAGATCTCAGATATAGCTACATATTCAGCCTCGGTACAATCGTTGTTTTTACATTTCCACGATATCAAAGAACCAGAGAGTCTGAAGCAAAAACTCGTAAAAGATTTTATCCCAAATCGGGTGTAATAAGCGAATTACTGCGGTCATTTGAGGGAAGTAATGTTGTTCATTGCCCACTGGTGAGAGAATAACTCGGACTCACGGAATACATAGATCCTTCGTTAGATTTTTGAAGTAATTCAAACTGACACCACGTATGTCAAAATTTCTTGTCAACATTTTACGTTACGGAATGCCCGTAACGTTTTTTTGACTCTTGATTATTAAAGTACTTGTATTAGTGATAAGAATAAGCATGTTTATTTATTGATGGCAGATTGCAAACTTAAAAAAAAAACTTTTTTTTAAGGGGTAAAAAAATATAAAGGGTTAAAATTAACGGTTGATTCTTTTTGTGTTATTAAGTTATTAGAAATTATGTGTTAATTCTGCGTTTCACAAGCAGGTCTTGATATCGGGTATCATTTTGTCAGAGAGGCTGTGTCTAATAATTTATAAATATTAATGACATGGCCGCTGACATCTTGATAAAAAGTTTGTTCAGTTAAGCATTGTAGGTTTTGTTAAGATTTAGACATTACAAATGTTATTTTTTTATCTAAAGGGGGTGTCGGCAATAGATAAGAAATAGTTTATTTTAATACCACTAGCGACATTTTTGGTTCACATGTATATTAGTAAGTCTGACAACCCTGTACTGAATAAATAAAATAGTGCAATGACAACTTTCTATCTAAACGCCTGTTTGTTTTATTGCCTGCTAAATCGCGGATTCCAGAAAATTACATCAGCCTTAGCCTCCAAATTGTTACTTAAAGTATTGCTGCAAACCAAATCGCCATTTTTAAGTACGGTGCAAATTTTCTTTTACAAGCTACTTAATGCATGTTGGCAGCACTGCAATTTATGTGCTCACTGTAAATACCCGAACATTCAGGCCACTTCCTGGAGATATTATTCGCACCCAAAAATAAACAATAAACTCATTTACGTGCATATTTTGTTGTGCATGTTAATCAGCATGAAACCATTGCTTGCTTAAATATATTGAAGCAATGGTAAAACGGAATTTATGTTAACGATTATTTTTACGTTTCCCTATAACATTTGGATTATTATTAACTCACGAATGTGTGTACAGATAACTTACTGTGATGTTATACAATGATATCCGCGTTTATTAAACAAGTTTTAAGAGAACAATATCACACTCTGTCAAGAACACAACCAATGTCGGTGAAAATGAAAACTAAATGAAATAGCCTTGAGCTGTCTCGGACTTCTGCGGCCACGCAAACTGTGACCTTAAACATGTAATACTGTGTATAGTATTCTGTAATTTATTTAGCGTAAAAAATTGAAAGTCGGGAATTTTGAACTTATTAACATCATGCATCTTAATAGTATCGTTTGGGGAAGCTGAGTAAATTTAAAATAAGTGGTTTTTAATTTTGTTGTTATCTAATTAGGTGGCGCTGATGTGAAAACGGAGTACTAAGTTACTAAGTACGTATCTGCAGTAGTTAATATGTTTCCTTTGTCCTAGATCATCAACTTAATTAAAGGAAAAAACGCAAGCATGTTAAAAATTATCTTTTATATTTTACGTTTTGAAATCAGTTGGGTAATTTCAATTGAAACGTGACGGAATTGATAATGAAATTGGAAATCGTCTTGTGGAACTCTCTTCATACACGCAGATAGTACCAGTTGCATAACGTTAGAACCGTGCTTTGTATTAATTCTGTATGTAACAATATTTTTGTAAATGTTTATTTATTATTACAACTGCCCGGGAACGTTTCATTAAATAGGCCACAGAGGCTAAATCATTGCCCATTAGACGCGGGGCAAATATAATTATGAACATTAGGCTCGGAATAATTTTAATAATCGTAATATTTTATTTCGACTTGCTTTTTTAAAAAATGACTACTTTTATAGATTTCATCAATAATTATACAGGGTGTCCGGATTGGTGAATCTTGTGATATCAGTGGCGTAGAATTATATCAAGAGTTAATTTCTCTAAAAATTATCATAAAAGACAGAAAGCAGCCCGAAGAACTCATTAAGTTTTTATACAAATACAACTTGGAGACTTCTTTTCCAAATGTCGCCACAAGTTTAAAACTTTTACTGACAGTTCCAGTATCTGTTGCATCTGGAGAGCGAAGTTTTTCAAAATTAAAAATAATCAAAAACCACCTGAGAACTTCAATGACTCAAGAACGTCTCAGTAATATATCAATTATTGCAATTGAAAGTGAAATTGCTGATTCCTTAAATATTGAAGGGGCGATTGAAGAATTTGCCTCTAAAAAATCGCGTAGAGTAAATTTTTGATTGTAATATCATAGATTTATAGATGTGCCAAAACATATTAATGTTTTATATTCAATGGTAATATGTACATGTACATTAGATATATAAGTATAATAATAAACATTAAGAATTAAAATTTGATTTTTTTCTTTGATTTTGATGTTATCTCTAAGGGCGGCCATGCATACTAGCACGCAGGCGGCCATATACCCAGGCACGGCCCTGTCGAAAATCACCCGACATAACGCCCCGACAGCAGGAGAATTCAGGCTACCATCAGCGAAATTCCCACATCGACATAGTGGGACCACTGCCCGAAGCAGAAGGGAAGAAATACCTGCTAACGTGTTCTCACGATGGCCAGAAGCGATCCCAATGGCCAACATCGAAGCGGACAGTCGCCCGACTATTCACGACGCATTGGATAGCCAGGTTCGGCACACCAGAAGAGTCACGACAGACCAAGGACGCCAGTTCGAATCCCAGTTGTTTAAAAAACTTGAAGAAACCACAGGATTCACGAGACACCGCACCACGGCATATCATCCGCAGGCAAACGGTCTAGTAGAGTGATTCCACCGACACCTGAAGGCAGCATTAATGTGCCACAGCGAGATCCGATGGGCATACGGACGGCTTGGAAGGACGATATCAAAACCACATCAGCAGAGATAGTGTACGGTCCGACCTAAACAGATGACTCATCTTCGCTCGAAACTTCCAGACACTCTCGCAGGTAGGTATAAATACAAGCGAGGCCGCCCGAAGATCAGTTAGTTAGCGACTTAGTCAGTCATCTGCAACGACCCGCTGTGACTCGAGTAATTGTTTGTGTAATCCCCCAAACTCCCTGTGCCTCAACAAACTCCCGCGTAAGAGCATTAGTTAGAAGTAAGCTTTCGTCAATTGCGTTTCTGTGTGTTGTTCTCCGTAGTAGGTAACGTCTAAAATGGATGTTAAAAAAAGAAAAGTGGATTCAGAATGTCGAGTTTTTAAAGAAGAATGGACGTGGAAATATTTCTTTACTTTATTTAAAGAAAAACCTGTGTGCTTACTTTGCAATACAACTGTTGCAGTTTTAAAAGAATATAACATTCAACGCCATTTCAAGAGCAAACATGAAAACCACTCCTACTCATCGTTAAGTGAAGAGGTGGAAAAAATTAAATTGAAAGATTTAATAAAAAATTTATCAAGTCAACAACAATTATTTCAGAGAGCTAATCATTCTCAAAGATGCGCTACGAAAGCCAGTTATGTGTTGGCTTATAATATTGCTAAATCTAATAAAGCATTTTCAGGTGGTGAATGTATAAAGCAGTGCATGATAGATGTGTGCGATATTATGTGCCCTGACAAGAAAAAGGATTTTCAGTCACTGTCTCTCTCAAGAAGAACAATCACCGAGAGAATTGAAAATATTGATAAAAATCTAATTTCACAACTGACTACAAAAACTCAAAAATGTATTTTTTATTCAATTACCATGGATGAAAGTACAGATATCCGCGATACTGCGCAGTTACTCATATTTGTAAGAGGAATCAACGCCCACTTTGAAATTACAGAAGAACTTGCAGGGCTGCAGTCAATGAAAGGAACAACGACTGGTGCCGATATATTTTGTGAATTTGAAAATTGCATCGATAAACTTCGTTTACCTATTGACAAGCTATGTAATGTAACTACAGATGGTGCTCCTAATATGGTTGGAATCAATCAAGGATTTGTTGGGAAATTTAATTCTAAGTATCCGGAAAATGATGTTGTTTTTTTGCATTGCCTTATACATCAGGATGCTCTCTGTAAATCGGCTTTAGATATTGACCATATACTTAATATTGTTGTAAAACTAGTAAATATGATTCGTTCCAGAGGATTATTACATCGCCAGTTTCAACAGTTTTTGGAGTCCGTACATGCTGAGCATTCCGATATCCTGTATTATTCAAAAGTTCGTTGGTTAAGTGCTGGAAAAGTATTTGGAAGAATTTGGGATTTAAAAGACGATATTGTGAATTTTCTTCTTGATAAAGACATTTATAATCAATTTGACGTCTTAGAAAACGAAACGTGGCTTTCTAATTTCGCTTTTTTCACAGACCTCCTCGTACACTTGAATAAACTTAATCTCAAATTGCAAGGAAAAAATCAGTTTCTTCACGATATTTGGCAATACCTGAAAAGTTTCAAATTACAGTTATTATTATTTGCTAATCAGATCTCTAAATCTGATTTTTCTCATTTTCCAAGAATACAATCTTTAAAATTCACTATATCAAACAATAAGATTAAAAAATACGAAATTAATTTGAGAAAACTATCTACAGAATTTGAAAGGAGATTTGACGACTTTAGAAAAATGGATATTTTTTTTTCTATTTTTTCTTTGGTCAAATATTCGACTGGTTAAAAATATCATTTTTAAAAATTTACTACACACGCAGAAATTGACGAATTTTCAAAAATTAAAGTTTAAGTTAAAGGTAGATATCTTGTGAATATACTAAACATTTTGAGCAATTCCATTATATAAGAATTTCTTTTCTTTAGATTTTGTTTGTTTACTTATTCGAAAACTCAAAACATTAATTTCAAAAATTTGTCACTCAGAGAAATTGGCAGACTTTCAAAAATTTAAGTTAGTTTTAAAGTTAGTAAAGATTTAAAAAATGTTGTGAAATTCTATTACATCAATATTCATTTTTTGTATTTTTTTGGTCCGTCTTTAAAAACTGAAAATATTAATTTTTAAAAATTCATAACTCGCGCAAAAATTGACTCAGTTTCAAAAATCAAGGTTAATTTTAAAGGTAACTGTATTATGATTGCGTCAGAGTTTTTAAAGAATTCCATCATATCGATATGATTTTTCTTCTAGTTTTTCCTTATTCAAATATTCGACAATTTAAAAACAGCATTTTAAAAAATTCATGTCGAGCAGAAATTTACACATTTTCAAAAATCAAAGTTCATATTAAAGGTAATTCCATCATATAAGTATTTTTTAAGCTTTGTTCAATTGTTCGACAACTTAAAACATTCATTTTTAAAAATTCATAACTCGGGGAGAAATTGGACCCCACACAAACCTTATGGAAAATGGGTTTCTGTGGATTTGGCTGAAATTTTGGGAATTTGTAGTTTACGTCATCCTCATGAAAAGTTCTCATGGTTGCAACTTGATTCGTTGAGCCGATTTAAAATTTTTAGTAAAATTCTATTATATCACCATTTATTTTTTATTTAGATTTTTAGTCTTCTACTACTAAAAATATTAATTTTCAAAGATTCATTCAAATTTTTTAACAAATTCAATCAACTCTGTATTTATTTTTCTTCGGATTATTTCATTGTTCTACCTAATATTCAACCTTAATTCGTACGCAACGCGTTAAATTCAACTGTTAAAATATAAGATAGATTTATTTCGTACTTTATATTTTCATATTTTCTGGCGGAATTCTAGTGGAATTAGGTTGGCTATCTGGCGAAAATATTATGTGATCAGATGGTAACGCTGGTTAAGGTAGCTTCACGACGACCCAGGAACGGTAACGAGAACGGGAACGAAAATGTACCTAGCTTGTCGTTCCCGTTACCAAAAATTAGTAATCAGTTGTGTAAACAAAATTTAAAATATAAAATTAAAATCGAAACGTATAATAACACGCGATGGAAGATAGGGAGGTTTTAAAAAGATGTGTAGATAATATGAAATCTGTGCCTCACCAAATCAAAAGTCGACGAGCCGCCACTGTTATACGGATTATGTTTCAGGGGCTGTTCAAGTTCTTGGCATTCGACCTTTATTGCCCAAAAAACGAATAATTAGATGTATGGCTAACATATCACCAAGCACCTCTTGTAAACCGCACTTCAGAAACTTCAATATTTTACCTCTTCCATGCCTGCTGATATTTGAACACTGTCTGTATGTGTATAAAAATAGAGGCAAATATGTCACAGTTAACGATATACATGGCTATCCCACAAGACATAACGACAATATATGTATACCACGTTGTCGTTTAAAATTAACAAATAACGCTCCTGAAATTCTTGGACCTAGAGTATTTAATAAAATACCGGCAAAAATTAAAAATTCGCCAAACATATACATATTCAAATGTTCTCTTCACAAGTATCTCTTAGAAAATTTATTTTATAGCTTAAGTGATCTAGTTACATAAATAGTTTTACTTATGTATTACCTATTAACAAAACATGTGTAAATTGACGCGTCTAAAATGTAATTACTAACATACCTGTAACCATTTATAGACAATAAAGCTTATTATTATATTATTATTATTATTATATCTTAAAATCGAATACTGATTTTCAAACGAAACTTAGATTAATAATAATAATAATAATACTTTATTAGTGTTCATAAAGTCAAATTACTTAAATAGCAAGTTTTAACGGATGATTCAGGATTAATGTGTAACTGACATCACTGAGCTGATCAGCTTTATCAGCGCAAAAATGTGTGAGCAGTTACATTTATGTTTAAGGATTGAAGGAAAAGTATGAAGTAGCTAAACCTTAAAAGTTAAGAGTCTCACAAAGCCAGCATTAGTTTATTGGATTAGAAAACCTATGAAAATATCTAACCTAACATTTATAGCCACAAACAACGATACAAAAGATTAATAATTCTGTAATAAATAAACTCATTTCTTCTGGACTTTGATGTTACTTTTCGGGTTAATATTTACTACCACATTTTTCGCTCTGGAAGAAGCAATCACAATCTTCTGAGTCGCTGCTTTCGGTTTAGTTCCCTGTGCTGGTCTTGGTTTAGGCCGTGGTTTAGGTTGCGATGCAGTTGGTGCACAATTCATCAGCAGACCCGCTTTGAACGCATTCGTCATTTGACCTATCTGCCTTAGTTGCATCGCTTGGGGTTTCTTCAATTGATTTGGTCTGGGATTGCTCGGTTTCGGTTGTCGGCGATTGTTACCCCCTGTCTGCTTTACCTGTTGATTAAATTTCATGGTTATTTCGCAGCTTTGTTGGCCTTTCAAAGTTTTTGAAGTCCTTGGAGGATTCATTTTCGAGGTTTCCTGTAGTAATTAATATTATTTAATTGTTAAATATTGTCTCTTCTGAAGTTGGTCAGTTATTCTGGTCCTAAAACAAACAAAAAAAACAGAAGTGTTTTAATTGCATGGCGATTAATTTAAACGTTTATTATTTTCTTATATCTCTTGCTACTAGATACAAAAATGTTTCATTTCTGTTTATACCGTCAAACAGTCGAAAATAGTTCGCCTCTTCAGGCGAAAGGTATCTTTGGTGAAAATGGCACAACGTATTTCATCTCTGGGGGCCCCGGCCTTAAAAGTGAGCGAATTATTTTACGGGAGTCTTTATGTCTTTAGTTTTGACTTTGAAGAGTCTGTCAAAGCTCCAGTATGTTCACAAAGCATTCCCCTACAATATTTATGTTGGAACATTTTTTGATTTGATGCTCCCTTAACGAGATACGATTTTTCAAATATTGACCACATTGTTTCTATCTGTTTTCAAGTTTCTTTCAGGAACGTGTTTTTTCGTATTTAAATTGAAGAGCTGAAATTTTTAAAGTTAAAGGTAAAGGGCATAACGAGCTTTCATTATATTTTTTTCAAAATTTTTGGGACCACCCCTACGCTCCATTTGCAGCTCCTGGGTTCGTATTTCTTTTTTTAAGACCTTTTTTTTCTTTCCAAGTCGAAAACCTTAAACTTTTAGAGATAGAGGATACAACTGGATTTCAAAAAAATTAAAAAAATTAAAAATTAAAATAAAAAATTTAAAATATAAAATATAAAATGTAAAATCAAAAATGCAAAATGAAAACTGTTATGTGCAGGACCGTCTTCTCTACAATTTACGATGATTCGTTATTTTTTAGCTCGACATTCTTGAAACTTCTCAGTGGGGGTGGAAAACGGAAAAATGTAATTAAACTCAAAAGTCATATTAAATCGAAAACATATACAAAATTCTTACATAAAGTGCATACTTTTTGAAACACTGATTTTTCCCAATTTCAAACTGCCTAAAACGATTTAAAAGCATGTTTTAACCCTTTGCACCCCCTTCTGTACTGCCGATGGTGATGTCCTGTTTAGGCAATGTGGCAGCTATGACCTAGCACGGATTGAGTAAATTTGATCGTCCCAATGGCCCTCCCTGTGGTCTTGAGGGCCTTTTTTTTTGGCCTGGGATGCATGTCCATGTGGCCAGCTCTAGTTCTTTAGGAATTAGAGGATAAAAATTCGCACAGCCTTTCCTGTACATCCTGGACAATTTAAAACTATCATATCCTTTCCATAAAAAACCTCTCTACAACATTTATTCTCATAATTTAAAAATTAAAAATTATTATTTTTTTAAATTAAAGAAAAAAAATTAAATTTTTTGTTTGTTTTAATTTAAATTAAAGAACACAATTTTATCTACTTTCACTTTAGCTTAAAAAACTAGTTAAATGACTAATCATTTAGTCAATTTACTTGTATTAAGAAAAAACAAAGCAAAATAGTTGGGCATATATTGTTTTGAGCAGAAACAAGAACAATGTTGCAATAAATAATAAAATAAATAGAATTTATTTAAGCGTCATAACTTTGTACATGTGTGGTTTCTAAATGAACCGTCGGATGGCTTGCAAAATATTCTATCAGATGCCACAAAAATGTCGATTTCTACAATTTTTTACATATGCTGTTTATGAAATCAATGCCTCAATTATTCTTAATAAAAATTATACCAAAGGAAAAATATTTATTGCTGATAAAAATTATTATATGTATTCAGGTGAAATGTGCAAGAATTTAAACTGTACTTACTATTACTAAAATAGCAATTTTGATGTTGATGTTGATTTTTATAGTTCATGATAATATTAAACAATCACAAAACAAGTGCTAGGAACAAACTTGTGCAAAACATGGGAGGAAAGCACATATTAATAATAAACTGCGTTTTTAAGGGAGAATTTAAAATTAATTGACCTCACCAAGGAAGTGAAATTCCGGTGAAACCATATCTAATCAGGTCGCAGTGCAATATGGCTTTCCGCGGCCAATCGATCTCCTTTAATCTAATCTAATCTAATATTAATTTATATATACGTTATCAATCCGACCATTGTTTGTTTATAATTATGGAATAACAATAGTTTTCTATTTTCTTCATAATTTCATTTATTTGTTGAAGCACTGGGTTATATTTTGCTGGTTGGATTGACACATCCACCACCCCTACTATCCGATTAATCGTAACCTACAAACCTTACGGGATAACGCCACTCTAAGATTTTGGAAGATTTTGGAAAACTCGTTTTTTTTGGCTTAAACAATATTTTCAGGTTTTACAAACAATATTCAGTTGCTCATATGGTGAGAAAATTCGCTAGGGTTCCTCAGGAGTCCACCAAAGTACGCGAACGCTGTAGGGATTTATGTGCTCGTAAAACTTTAAACGCGTTTTTCTTGAAACCACCTTTTTCAAAATGGGAGGACAGATTACTTGAACACCGTGGCATCGATTTCAGTAGCTTCGCAATTACATTCGCTAGGGAAGCATGTAGCCGTTTTTTTATGTAATGAGAACTTTTTACAATTAACTGGCCAAAAATCAATTATTTTTACTTTCTCCGTTACAAAGTACGAGAAAGTATTGTGATCCTGATTTTGTTTCAAAAAGTTTTTTACGGAAATATCCGTTTTGGGGTCCCTAGATGTCATTTCAACAATTTCTGGAAAAATATTTTTTGTGTGTGTCTGTGGGTGTGTATGTCTATGTGTCTGGCTGTGCTTGAAAACATTTTTCATAAAATCATTTTTATTCGAGAAAAAAATGTATTATTATTTTTTTAATTTTTGGTTTATAATTATAAAACGTTAATAGTTACAGCAAATTTAGGTTAATTATAATTGTAGAGAATGCTAAAATGAACAACTTATAAAGAATAAGTGTTTTTCGAAATCCCTTTAGTTTTTGAGTAAACTGAGTTTTTGAATTTGAAGTATAATTTTTCCATCTTTCATAATTTTGATGTTTTAAACGTCAGTTTCATCCGAGTTTACACAACGCTCGATGTACATTTAAAATATGATTTCAATTTCAGCCTTTTAAATATAATTCTATCGTCTAAACCAGTGTTTCTCAACGTGGGCGATATATTATCGACATTTAAAATTTGACGATTATCTGACAATCCATTTTTGGGGGAGATGGTTATTTTGCGTGGGCGAATACCTTTTCAATACCCGAGGTATCTCAACCTCAAATCACTAAAAAATTGCGAGTAAGGTGACTTAACACTATATCACTTGAAATTAGAACTCAAGCTCAAGGCTGTTATTCATACTTGAAATTTCATGTAGCTTATTACTTGTTTTTAATGTTAAATTATTATTATTATTAAGTTCAATAGAATTGAAAATAGTACAATCAAATTTTGCATTAATTACGATCAATTAATTTTGCAAAATTAAAAATTTTGGATTAAAGAAAATTTCTAGCCAAATTCATAGTTTTCGAACGTTTTGAAAAATCAGCCGTAAACAACTCGCTTTAGTGATGTTTGGCAGAATATCAAATTGTTCGAAAATTTGATTAAATCATTTTCAAGAGCGTTAATTAGTTTTGTCTAAAGCAGTTTTTTATTATTACTTTTTTGTACTTTTAATTTTTGTTTTTTATTTATATATTTTGCGCAATTATAGAAACACGGCATTCAAGATTATTTTAGCCTAAAATTCATTTGATAGAAATATGGAATTTACAGAGCAATTTTTTATCGTAGCCATTAAGTTCGGATTATTTTCTTTAGAAAATTGTACATACAAGTTATGCAAGATTTATTTTCAAAGCTTCAAGCAGCGGCGGCTCGTGGATTGCCGTAGGGAGGGTAAAGACAAAGATGTCGCTCGTGCCACACTACTTACTCTTATAGAGAAAGCAAATATTTCGTTGCTGTTTCGGTCAAATTTTCTTCCGTTGCAACACCGCCGAACATCCACGAGCCGCCACTGGCTTCAAGCATATATGTATGTCGAAAGAAATGTGAAATTTAAAGAGCAATGACTGGAAAAAAAACACATGTTGCACATCCAAATGTTTTCTAGTGCAGTCATTTTTGTAACTCTAAAATTCGCATAAATTTGTTTAAGAAATTATAAAGATACGTTATTTAAGTTTTATGTGTTAACATTTAAAGCATATATCGGAATAAATGTAGAGTTTACAAAGCAATTTCTGGCGAAAAAAATGTTTGTCATCAAAATTTGGCATCTAGTGGGGAAATTTTTGTAACTGCAATGTTCGGTTTTAGAGACACTTTATTTAAAATGTTTTTATTCGAAGAATCTGTCGAAAAAAATGTGTAACTTGCAGAGCAATTACTCTAATAAGTGCACAGTAAGGTTTGGGATTATAAAGTTAAGATTATTTTCTTTCGATAGTTGCCAAGGCTGGTTATTTAAGAGTAACTGTCAAATTTTCAAGCATCCTTCGAAAAAATTGTGGAATTCCCTGTGCATTTTTGGCATTCAATGTTTTCACGTAACTGCCAACATGGAATAAATTTCTCAAAATAATTTCAAGGACATATCATTCAGGTTATCTACCAATATTTCAGCTATCAATCATAAGAAATGATAAATCCGTAGAGCAGTTTCTAAAAAAGAGCATTTTTACCTTCAAATTTTGCCTTTTACTCCAAAGATCACATAATTTTTTTCTAGATAATTACAATAATTATAAAAACGCATTGTTTAAGTTAAGTTTGACAAAGTTTCAAAAATACTTTATTGGTGCTAGAAATTTTGGATAATTTTTACACACACACACACACAAGCTTTTATGCAAAAAATGGGATTTGTAGATGAATTACTTAAAAATTGGTGTTCTAGGGTATACAAGTTACCTGTAAAGCTATCATTCTTTTGGGTGATTTTGAAAACAGGTTATTTCAAAATTTGAAACATCTTTTAAAAGAAATGAGGAATTTATGGAGCAGTTTCTGGAAAAACTGTAATTTTGGGCCTCAAAATGTTTCCACTTATGTTACTATAAAGTTTGGATCATTTTCTATAGTCAATTTTAAAGTCATGCTATTGAATGTATATTAATCTAAATTTAAAGCATATATCAAAAGAAATGTTCAATTTACAAAGCAATTTTTAGAAAAACAAAATGCATCTTCGTTATCTAAATTTGTTATTTTATGCAGACATTTTTGTAACGGTTTTCACACGCTGTTTTAGGTTAATACTTCAATATTTCAAACGTAGAATTTACTAAGCAATTTTTGAAGTAACTGCATTTTCAGTCATCAAAATTTGGTTTCTGGTGCAGCCATTTTTGTTACTCCGAGGTTGAGATACATTTTCAGGCTATTATGAAGATATGATAATAATTATAATAATATTTATTTGGTGTTATAATAATGTAATATATAATAATGGTATTTAAGGTAACACGTAAGTATGTAAAAAAAAATGGTGATGTGGCCATCATGTTACTTTCTCCGACTTGATGGTATCATTTATATTTACGCTTTCATGGTTTATTTTGAATTTAAATCATATTTTAAATGTACATCGAGCGTTGCGTAAACTCGGATGAAACTGACGTTTAAAACGTCAAAATCATGAAAGAAAAATTATACTTCAAATTCAAAAACTAGGTTTACTCAAAAACTAACGAGATTTAGAAAAAAAAAATATTCTTTAGAAGTTGTTCATTTTGGCAATCTCTACAATTATTATTCACATAAATTTACTGTAACTATTATCGTTTCATAATTATAAACCAAAAATTAAAAAAATAATAATAAATTTTTTTCTCGAATAGCAATGATTTTATGAAAAATACTTTCAAGCAAAAGATGTTAATTTCTTTGTTGTCTTTAAAGTTTGTTTAAATGTTTTTGTGATATTTTTCATAAATAAGAAAATATTGGCAAAAAACAAAAAAACAGTTAAGGTAAACACCCACTTCCGGTGTATGAAATTTTACCAAAAGCTTTTCAGTTCTTCAGATTATCAAATAAGACGTATGTTGAAAGTTTCGTATCAATTGCTCTATTGGTTTTTGAGATACAGCGCACACAGACAGACACACACACACAAACACACACACACAGACACACACACACACACACACAGACACAATTTTTTTTTTCCAGAAATTGTTGAAATGGCATCTAGGGACCCCAAAACGGATATTTCCGTAAAAAGAAAATTTGAAAAAAAAATCACGATCACAATACTTTCTCGTACTTCGTAACGGAGAAAGTAACAATTCGAAGATAAACTGTATTTTGGTCATAAAAGTTTGTCTTTTTAAAGAAAGGTTTATGAAGAATAATTTTCTAAAATTTTAAGTATTCATTAAAAGATGTGTAGAATATACAGAGCAATTTCTTGAATAAGGGCATTTTTGTTCATAAAATTATACCTTCTAGTGCAGCCATTTTTGTTATAGGAAAGTTCAGATTATTTTTTTAAAATAATTATAAAAACACGATATTCCAGAATAATTTGTCAAAATTCTAAGCATCTAAGAAGGAAATATAAACAATTTTCAGAGAAACTTAATTTTCAGGCATCATAATTTAACTTTTAGTGCAGAAAAATGTTCTTGCTGCAAAAGTTTAAATAATTTTGATTAGGTAATTATTCGGAAATCAATTTCAAGGAATTGTCGAAATAAATAATTTCTCGATAAACTACATTTTTGGCACAATAATTTTGCTTTAAACGCAGCCAGTTTTGTTGCTGCGAAGTTCGGATGATTTTCTTTGACTAACTGTAAGACACGTTTTATAAAAATTATCTTTTAAAATTTGAGCATCTGTTGAAAGAAACTTGAAACTTTACAGAGCAATTTCTGGAGGAAGTGAATTTACGGAAATTAAAATTAATTTGTTTTCTAGTTATTGCTCCAACTGCAGATTTCTAATCGTGCAAAGAAACGTTATTAAAAATCTCTCGTGACAGGTATGGATGATATTCCATCAATTTATAGTTGCATTCTTCTAGAATTTAATACTTCTATTCCCAACCTTTTACCGTATCCACGAACCGAAATTCGTTTTTTTAAATAAGCCGCTGTCCGTTAGCGTCAATCTGCAGGGTCTCGGTATTCGCTTCTCATGTTAATTTCCGGTCAGTGAAAAATGGTATAAAAGATTTTTTCGGGAAAATAATTACTCTACACGCATTTTCCCGTCTTTAAAAACCGCTATGAATTTTTTCAAATTTTTCTGGGGCCCAAAATTTTTCCTCATTTTTTGCCGACTATGAGGTATGGAAAATGGTCAAAAATCATTAAATGGTCAACTGACTTGAAATATACCCCAGATGTTCACAAAAAAACGGGGAATACGTCGTTAAATTTTCAGCCGAATCGTACTTGTAGTTTTCTCGCTGTCCGCTCCCAGATTGGGCGCACGAAAGTAGGACAGAAATTTTGGTCGATTTTGGGAATTTTTGGGCGCGGTCTCTCGTGACAGGTATGGATGATATTGCATGAATTTATAGCTGCATTCTTCTAGAATTTAATACTTCTATTCCCAACCTTCTACCGTATCCACGAACCGAAATTCGTTTGTTTGAATAAGCCGCTGCCCGTTAGCGTCAATCTGCAGGGTCTCAGGATCTCAGGGTCTCAGGGTCTCAGGTCAGTGAAAAATGGTATAAAAGATTTTTTCGGGAAATAATTACTCTACATGCTTTTTCCTGCCTTTAAAAACTACTATGAATTTTTCTGGGACCCAAAATTTTTCCTCATTTTTTCCTGACTATGGAAAATGGTCGAAAATCATTAAAAGGCCAAACGACTTGAAATATACCCCAGATATTCACAAAAGAACGGGGAATACGTCGTTAAATTTTCAGCCGAATCGTACTCGTAGTTTTCTTGCTGTCTGCTTCCAGATTGGGCGCACGAAAGTTGGCCAGAAATATTGGTCGATTTTAGGAATTTTTTGGCGCGGTCTCTCGTGACAGATATGGATAATATTACATCAATTTATAGCTGCATTCTTCTAAAATTTAATGCTCCTATTCCCAACCTTCTACCGTATCTACGAACCGAAATTCGTTTGTTTGAATAAGCTGCTGTCCGTTAGCGTCCATCTGCAGGGTCTCGGTATTCGCTTCCTATGTTAATTTTCGGTCAGTGAAAAATGGTATAAAAGATTTTTTCGGGAAAATAATTACTCTACACGCTATTTCTAGGTCTAGAAGAAAATGACAATCACCACTATCTTGGGCCCGAAATTTTACTGAGTACGTAAATTTGTTTAGAGAGGCGAAAATGAAGGAAAATTGTGTTTGTAGAGGTGCAGCTCTTACGTTTTTGCGACTTTATTTGATAACGAATGACAATTTTATTACATACATATTGTTTTCAAAGGTATAAACTATGTTTCTGTAGCATTACATTTTTAATTCGTTGCAGAGAAACGCTCCAGATATCCAATATTGGTAATTTTCAGGATAAATTATAGTTTTTTTCGATGATTTGAAAAAAATCAAATTCTATAGACGAATAGTTTAACCCTTCCTCTCTAAGTGTGCAAAATATCATTTCTTAATATTTGATAATTACTTTAAAATTATGTATATGCTGACCACAAAAAATGCATCGATTTTCGACGAGGCACTTGCCCCCTTAAACTTTTATCTGAAGCATTTTTATATCTCTGTCACCGTTTCAAAGATATTCCTTCAAAACCAAATATACTAAATTATCTTTCATATGGTGCTTTCACCCTTAAAATTGCTCCTTTGCGGAATAATCAAAAATGGTGATGTGGCCATCATGTTACTTTCTCCGACTTGATGGTATCATTTATATTTACGTTTCCATGGTTTATTTTCAATTGAAATCATATTTTAAATGTACATTGAGCGTTGTGTAAACTCGGATGAAACTGACGTTTAAAACGTCAAAATTATGAAAGATGGAATAATTATACTTCAAATTCAAAAACTCAGTTTACTCAAAAACTAAATTTATTTCAAAAAAAACTTATTCTTTATAAGTTGTTCATTTTAGCATTATCTACAATTATTATTAACATAAATTTGCTGTAACTATAATCGTTTTATTATTATAAACCAAAAATGAAAAAAAAATTCTCGAATAACAATGATTTTATGATGTTTTTAAACAAAATAATCTCATTTCTTTATTGTCTTCAATATTTGTTTAAATATTTTTATATTTTTCATATTTAAGAAAATATTGGCAAAAAACAAAAAAAACAGTTAAGGTAAACACCTACTTCCGGTTTACGAAATTTTACCAAAAGCTTTTCAGTTCTTCGGATTATGAAATAAGACGTTCAAAAGTTCAAAGTTTCATATCAATTGCTCTATTAGTTTTTGAGACACAGCGCGCACAGACACAGACATACACACACACACAAACATTTTTTTTCCAGAAATTGTTGAATGGGCATCTAGGGACCCCAAAACGGATATTTCCGTAAAAAAAAATTGAAAAAAAAATCACGATCACAATACTCGTACTTCGTAACGGAGAAAGTAGAAAAATATTGTATTAAATTTAACAAATAAAAATAGATCATTATATTAATTTTGCTATTGAAATTTTTTATAAAATGCTTTTGGTACCGACAGATTGATCGCAGCTATGGTATTTATATGCCGTGCACTTTCGCTGCAACGAATTTTATAAATTATGAACTTTCGATACAATAGTTTTTACAAAGACAATTTGGGCCAAGGTAGGGCTTACTGCTGTATCCTGTTATCTGTTTAGCACAACCTATAAACCTTTGTTTCATTTTCTAAAGTTTCTTATCAAATCAATTATGTTGCTGGAAATGTGATTTGATTAGAACAGCGTTTGCAGTTAAAATCAAAGTTAAAACTAACCCAAACAAGGGTTTTACAGGTGGAAAACCATAAATTATTCTTTAAAATGGTGACTTTATGTTTTTACTTTCTCCGTTACTAAGAACGAGAAAGTATTGTGATCGCGATTTTTTTTTCAATTTTTTTTTACGGAAATATCCGTTTTGGGGTCCCTAGATGCTATTTCAATAATTTCTGGAATTTGTTTTTGTGTCTGTGTGTGTGTCTGTCTGTGTGTGTGTGTCTGTCTGTGTGTGTGTCTGCTGTGTGCGCTGTATCTTAAAAACTAATAGAGCAATTGATATAAAACTTTCAACATACGTCTTATTTGATAATCCGAAGAACTGAAAAGCTTTTGGTAGAATTTCGTACACCGGAAGTTTACCTTAACTGTTTTTTGTTTTTTGCCAATATTTTCTTAAATATGAAAAAAATCGCAGAAACATTTAAACAAACATTAAAGACAACAAAGAAATGAACATCTTTTGCTTGAAAATATTTTTCATAAAATCATTGCTATTCGAGAAAGAAAAATATGATTTTTTTTTTCAATTTTTGGTTTATAATTATGATACGATAATAGTTATAGCAAATTTGTGTGAATAATAATTGTAGAGAATACCAAAATGAACAACTTCTAAAGAATAAGTTTTTTTCGAAATCTCGTTAGTTTTTGAAAAAACCGAGTTTTTGAATTTGAAGTATAATTTTTCCATGTTTCATAATTTTGACGTTTTAAACGTCAGTTTCATCCGAGTTTACGCAACTCTCGATATACATTTAAAATATGATTTCAATAAACTATGAAAACGTAAATATAAATGGCTATGATACCATCACGTCGGAGAAAGTAACATGATGGCCACATCACCATGTTTTTAATAATCAATTAATTTGTAGAAACTCTGAGTTAAGTTTTACTGGTTGGATTGTAGGATAAAGCCTACCACTATCCTTAATATCCAACATAACCGCTGAACCTAAACCTCTGTTATATTTTTTATATTTTTATTCAATAAATTATTCAAAAATTTATTCAATTCGTTAACCTTAATACGTACTAGTAACAAAGAAAAAAATGAATCAAAATACCATGAAAGTTCAAGTTTCAGTGTATATAGTTCAAAATTGGTTAAGTGGATCAAAGGGGGCGGCAAAATAACTTTTTTATTAACCAGGGAAAATACTGAACATACGTAATTTATTGAAACAGAACTTCCATTTGCCATTTTCTCAAATTTTTAGAATGCAATTAAATCATCAAACGTTTTGAGTAAATCTAGCAGAACAATTGTTATCGCTAGAATTCATGAATGTGTCGATTATCGTGAGCGAATCATAACGGAAGTGATATAAATATTTAATGTATGTGTTGTATGTTGGCAACGCTGCACTTTAAACGCTTTTGTGATTACCCTACCATGTAGGTCACGCCCTTAAAATATTTAACCAATTTATTACGATTCATACCCAAAAATGAACAATCACCAGAAGTGATAAACTCATTTATATAAATATAATACGCATTTATTGTTTATGTTTTGTTTAACAACGCGTCTATTGTTTTTATATTTGTATATTTTATATTCTAAGTATGAATGAAATAATGTGTGTACAAATAACTTACTGTGACGATTATTGTAAAAGTTTTAGGAGAACTGTACCACAGTAGCACACTCGGACAGCGGCAGATAAACAATGGAAGTGAAAACTGATTAAACAGCATTGGATGGTTTTGGACCGGATCAATCGACGAAGAGATGGCGTTAGCGTTGAAACATGAAATCTTATGTATAGTGTTCTGTAGTCAACCGTCAAACAGTGACGATTCGCGGTTTTTTTTTCTGGTACGGCCGAGATAGCAAGGGTGGCAATACAGATGCTAGGGTCAGTTGCAGAGATCTGTATTACCACCTCGGCCGTACCAGAAAAAACCCGCGAACCGTCACTGCTTCCAAATACTATCTGAATTATTTATTTCTTGAACTTTCGTTCATATATTTACTATTTAATATATTACTATACCATGAGATCAAAAAGTCGAAGATAGTTGGCAGCAGATTTTGTAAAAATCCCTATAAAAATTCAAGCAAAATTAAATTGGCTGTCTGGAATTATCCAATGCAATATTTTGTTAATAGTTTTAAAAATACTTTTGTGCGTTTTATCTGCCGATTTCGTCTATTTTAAACATTAGAAGTTATTTTCACAACCGATCATCGCTATAATAATACATTTAAGATTAATTATCTAGCTGTTTTATTTCAATTTCAGGGTTTTCCCTGCCAAATTCCAATTCTTAGTGACGTTACTGAACTCTGTCAGTTGCCTTATGTTTTAAGGGCTACCAACTATTTTCGACTTTTTCTTTTTCTTTTTCTCACGGTATAAATACAACTAGGCAGAAAGACTTCTGGTCGATAGCCACTTGGCAGATTAACAAACTAATCATCATTTCATCATATGCCTGTTAATTATATGTAGTATTTTTTCTGTTAATAAAGATGTATTATCAACAAAATGTAACAAAACATTTAGGCTTTATTATGTTTTACAGTAAATTGTTTATGACATTTAAAGATACTGGGCTTGAAAAACTATATTTGTAGGATTTAGTTAAGCACTCGCACAAAATGTGAAATTTTAGCAATTTAGCGAACATAAGATCAAGAACTTCATTCATTAATATGGGAAAATGTCGCGATTATCGGCGAACCGATAAAAGTGGGACTGATGCTGGAGGTACCTACTAAGTGGAATGTGGTGGTTGAGTTTGCAAGGGAGAAGTAGGAGAGGATCCAGATGGTTGGTGTACGTTATACGGCGGGTACTAGAAGAAAAATGCGATGTGATTCTTCTAGTGACCCGGTATCAAAGACAAACGTCCTGCTTGGTGGGCATACTATCAACCCAGCCTCTTGCACAAACGAATAGAACCAGCATATTGGCGAGGTCGTGGGAGCAAGCAAAAAAAATAAGCAAACACTTCGTTTGCACAACTTAAATCCCTTCTCTTAAATAGTAGCAAACTAGTTTTTCCTAGGCTAAAGTTTGATGTATGTGAAATTGTGTCCTTTATGTGAAATTGAGAAATGTAAAAATGTAAAAAAAGTAACTGGTGACGAACGACGGCTCCGCTGCGTTGCACCGTCGACTGAGCTGCGCCATCATTGAAAAACATATTTTCTTTAAACTTTAATTTTTCGTTTTTTATTTTTCATTTTCAAGTTTGAATTTTCAATTTTTCGTTTTCAGTTCTAAGTTTTCATTTTTAATTTTTAATTTTTTACGTTTAATTTTAATTTTTTATTTAAAATTTTTTATTTTTTATTTTTTATTTTTATTTTTATTTCTTTTTTTTAAAGCCAGTTGTATCCTCTGCGATCCCTGAAAATTTCGGCTTTCCGACTTAAAAAAAAAATTGTCCTTAAAAGAAGGAAAATGAACCCAGGGGATGCAAATGGCGCGTAGGGGTAGTTCCAAAAATTTTGAAAAAATATCTTCTGCCATCCCTGAAAGTCTCAGTTTTTCGACTTGAAAAGAAAAAATACGTCCTTAAAGCAGAAAACCGAACCACCCCCTGGGTTGGTGGCGTTAATTAGCGCGTAGGGGTGGTTCCAAAAATTTTGAAAAAATTCCCATTGAAAGTCAGTTATCCCTTCTGCCATCCCTGAAGGTTTCAGCTTTTCCACTTGAAAAGAAAAAAATACGTCCTTAAAAGAAGAAGAAAAAAAAAATTACCCGGTTTAAAAAAAATCATATATCGGAAACGGGGCAAAAATTCAAAAAAGTGGCTCGATAAATTTTAGATATTTTCTTTAAGATTATTTTAAGACATACCGGGATCGTTCAGCTCCGGCGGTTACGGAGGAGTTATTTTTTTTTGAAACGTGCAAAAAAGGGGGTGGGGGATTAAAGAGAAAGAACATGTCTTTCCAATGAAGCCATTGCCAACTATGGTTTCAATTTAAAAACATGTAATTTTGTATTAAATCTCAGAATCTAATGTCGATAGATACTTTCTGATAAAATGTTATTATTATTTAGTCTAAATTTATCTAAAACCTTGTCCTTAGTTAGTTTTTTTTCTATCTCTTATAACAATAAAAAATTGATTTAAAAAAATTCAGCACTTTTACATTTCCTAAATATCTAGTTACCATTGACTTTTCTTTAAATTTTATGTCATTTTATTCGGCTGGTAAAATTGCATTTTTCCCCATTTAATCATCTCTCTACCTCTTCTAGTTTTCGAGATACCCATGCTAAACATAAAAAAACTCACCCTGTATACAAATTATTTGTAATAAAAAATCTAATATATATTATTGCCTCCCCACACTGCCACTACTGAACAGTACCAACGTTTACAGCAGTGCAGGATCAGTTGCATAATCACCTATCATCAATTATGGTAATTAGGGCATTTAATAATCAAATGTATCTTTGATTAATAATAATCGTGATATTCACAATTTCCTCACAGCGTTACATTGTGTGATGATGAAGAGGACACGACGGGAAATGGGGCCGGGTGTACGGTGGGGGATCCTCAAGGACTCCGAGAGGAGCATCATAAGTCTGAAGTGTCGGGATTAGGGAGCGCGCGACGCTTCACGCTTGCGGTTGGTCTTGATAAATGACTCCGGATCACTTATGTCTTTCAAGATCAAATAATATATAGACTTAAACGCAGACGTAGATTACCGAAATGAGAAATATTAACTACACGCCCGGAGACGCTCTGCGTTACAAAAGGATCATCATTTACCAGACGAGAAGGCGGTGCAGCGCGAAAATCACTTCAGAAGGCAATTATCTTTAATGGCGATCTCAGAATGTTTTAAAACCGCACAGATATGCAAATTGAAAAGTTATTATATAAAATATTTCAATTCAAACTTGACGTGTATGTAAATAGCAGAAGTAGAAAAATTTTGAAAAAATGTTATTACTACAATTATCTCAAAGTTTGCCTACTACGTTTTCTCTCTTTCTCTTCTGACAATCGAGAAAAATCGATTTAAAAAATCTGCACTTTTTACATTTTTTTAAATATCTAAATACCTTTGACTTTTTCGAAAAGTTTACAAGTGTCATTTTATTCTCCTCTTAAAACTGTACTACTTTGCTCATTTAACCGTTTCTCCTTCTCTTATAGTTTCCGAGATCCCCATAGATAACGCCTCAAAAACTCATATCGTATTCCTGCTTTTGGATCGTGGGTTCGAAGCCCGTCCGAGCGGTCATTAATGGGTTCATGGATATTTAGTGTTTGGCCTTTCATATTTTTATGTGATATATATTAATACTGTAGGCAGGGTGCCCTAGGTTCCTACATCATTCGCGCTTCGAATTCAAACAACATTTAAAAAAATAAAAAAATCACATGTTTTGAAAATTTCAGCATGTTATGATTTTTAAAACTTGAATATTTGGGTTCCTATTCTAAAACAAAGTCAAACAAATTAAGAGAACAATAGGATGAAACGCCCAAAAAATATAATACGTCTTTATTAAAAGAAACAATACTACATATAATTAACAGATTTCTTAATCTGCCAAATGGCTATGGTCTTTCTGCCTCGCTTTGTCGGTCTTGTGGAGTAAGTCTGTCATTAATGCGTATGTGGATGAAATGATAACATTTAATATTGTAGATGATTGCATTTTATATTTGCGGTTAATATCAGGATTTCTTGGAGAACGGGATAGGGATAGGTTCTAGAAGTTTCTTGGAAGGAAAGAGATTTTTTATGTTAGAAATATGAGGTCAATTAACCGATGGCTAAAATGGCCGTCACGCTTTGTAAGTGATCGTCAGATGCCACCCTTCTTTGGCGGACACCTTGTGCTTAAATCTCTCGATGGCTGCGATCTTCAGGTGCTGCCTATCTTCAGCGTACACCTGATTAATCTTTCTTCTTGAAGGTCGGATGTCCTTGCTGGTTGATCTTGTGAGTCTGTTTGTTGTTGTCACTAGACTTTGAATTCGTATACAGCACACAAGCGACACCGAACAGACACCGGAATCCGCAACAGCCAAACCGTTGTTACGGCTAGGCTGAACGTACTCACAAATCCATCATCACCACACAAATCGTTGTTACGGACGACAGGAATGTCGACGAACAGGTATGCCCAGGAGTTCGTCAGGGTGGTTATGGCCGCCACACTTGCTGCTACACCTGGCTTTGACTATGCTGATGCATGCCAGAAGCAGTTATCATCATATGTTAACTTGCAAGTACAACATGCAGAACTTTCAACGGGGAACGTCGAGCTTCAACTCAAAATTCAGGTTCTGACACGTCGCCCGGATGCGGCATCCCGTTCAGCGACACTGAAGACACCAGCCAGTACTATGGCGACTGTGCCGACATGTAACAGTTATGCTACCCCAATTGACACAGCGGACGAGCATGATGAGGTATCGACACCAACACCACGGTCTACGAAGAAGAGGGTCGCGTCGCCAACCGCAACCAACCAGACCGCCAAGAAAGCGACCAAGATCAATTAACTGACGGCCAAAATGGCCGTCACACCAACTTTGTCAGTGATCGTCAGGTGCCACCCGGTTTTGGGGGGGGACACCTGGTTCATCTTTCTTCTTGGAGGTCGGAAGTCCTTGGTAGTTGATCCTATGAGTCTGTTTGTAGTTTTCACTTTGTGTCTTCGAATTAATGTATAATGGAACCTTTGAATATTGTGCGGTCAATGGTATCTTTGAATTTGTAGTGTGCAATGGAATCTTTAAATTCGTAGCTAGTAATGTTATGTTTAGTCTTCTGAAGAAAGTAGGTGAGATGCGTAGCGACTGCTTGCTACGGTGTGGCTCATGCGATTTATTGCGAGAGAATCGAATGGTGTGGTTTTTTTGTTTATCGCGAAGTGAGAATCGGGTGGGGATAGTATTGGACTCACCTTGAAGATTGAACTCAATCCGATCATCTAAGCCCGTCATCTGCCGTAAGATGTTCCCGACTGGCCTCTGCGATATCTTCTTGGTGGTTCGGTTTCGGCGTTCCCGGTTCAATGGCGCGTTAGAGCCAAGATGATCTGGGGGATTGCTGTCATAATAATAATAATAATAATATTTCTCAACAGATTTAAAATCTAATTACAGAGAAATGTAGTAATATACTTAAATTTAAATAAACATAAAATTAAAATAAACTTACAATTGAAATAAACCTGAAATTGATATAAACTTAAAACTAAAATAACCTTAAAATTAAAATAAACTTAAAGTACAAATTAACAATGCACACCGTATATAACAAAGAATTAAAAAAAAACAACTTAACTACATAAAATTTCATAAATTCAACAAAATTAATAGATCCTTAAAAAAAAGAGCAAAAAAATTAAGAGTTCTGTCTATCTAAATGCTTAAACTATGCTGTACTATATACAAAAAGGAGACAAAAAATAAAATGTACCAATAACATAAACTAAAAGTTGAAAACGTGTAATATATTACATGAGTCTAGCTGTAACTGTATTTATTATTTTACCCAATGTGTCACTAAAAAAATCAAGGTCACAGCAATACTTATTTACATAGTAACACATTGAGTAAATCGGCGACCGCAAACGGTAATTAGTTTTGCAATTTGGCAAATAGAATAAGTGTCTGGAGCGAGAGCTAGTAGACGGTACGTTAAAATTAAGCTTAGACAACAATACTTCATCTGATATTTGCCCATTCAGTAGTTTTTATATAAACATAATATGGGAAATAATACGACGAGCCTCAAGACTTTGATATCCAAACTCGTTCAAAAGACACGGATAATCGAAGTCGAGCGGTAAGTAAGTACTATGTTTACGAAAATAAAGCGCTTTTAGAAATTTCCGTTGTACCTTTTCAAGAATGATTACATTTACTTTGTAATACGGGCTCCAAACGACTGAGGAATACTCGAGTTTACTGCGGATGAAGCTGTTGTAAAAAGCCAAAAGTGGCTCCAGATGAGTGAACATTTTTGTATTGCGTAGTATAAATCCAAGAATCCTTTGGCAGTCAGAAACAATACTTTGATAGTGATCTTTGAAACATAACTTGTTATCAATAAGTACCCCGAGATCACGAAAATTATGTACTCGTTCCAAGGATGAACCTAAAACTTTGTAGTCGAATAATATGCTACTATGTTTTCTACTGAATGATACTATCTTGCACTTGTCAGTGTTATGCTCTAAGTAGTTTTTAACTAAAATGGATATATCATTTTGGAGGATTACACAGTCAGCAGAATTGATAATTGTGCGATAGATTTTAATGTCGTCTGCATACATTAGGTAACTGGAATTTAATTTCGGAACATCATGGACGTACAGGAGAAAAAACAAGGGACCTAGGTTGGACCCTTGAGGGACACCACTAGTAGCTATATATTCAAATGATTTAAAACCATGACACCACACAAAATTTTTCCTGTTAGATAAATAAGATGAAATAAGACTCAACAGATTATAATCAAGTCCGAATGCTTACAATTTCATTAAAAGTATGTTGTGTGACACCCTGTCAAAAGCTTTAGTTAGATCACTGTATATGACATAACGGCTATCAAGGTCGCAAGAAATGTCATCTACAAAATTTACTAGATTGGTTGCCGTCGATTTACCTTTTAAGAAACCATGTTGATTATTTATTATTTTCGTTTTAACGTGTTCATATATTATAGTATTTTAAAATTATTTCGAAAATTTTTGAGAAATTACAAATTAAAGCTATGCCGCGGTAATGTAATATATTATTTATTGCGTTCTTTTTGTGAATAGGAGTGACTTTTGTACATTTCCAACAATCCGGATATGTAGATGATGTTAAAATAAGGTTGAAAATGTGTAATAGCGGAATAGCAAGAGCTTCGACACAATCCTTAATAATGACGGCCGGTATATTATCAGGGCCACAAGTGAAGCTAGGTTTAATAGATTTCATGGCTTTGTGAATGTCATTTAATGTAATGTATTTAAAAGTGAGAGTACTTGAGACTTCAGCATCTGAGTTTATACATGAGTATTTGCAGGATAATGGCGAAAATGTTGAGGAAAAAAAGTGAGCAAAACATGTAGATATTTGCTCTGGCATTGAACATTTTTTATCGTTATAAACATATAAAACATATTTGCTGGAATGCGTGGAACTCCTTTTTGATTTTTAATGAATGTCCACAGCTGCTTGGGGTTGTTTTTAACATTGGTTTCAATACAACTTATATATTTCGTATAGTCGGCACTTATGTTCCGCTTTACCCTACGACGACATTCGATAAGTTTAAGTCTATTTAGATGATAGTTACGCTTTAAGAATAGTTTTCTTAGTCTATTTTTTCTTTTATGCTAGATTTTGTAACAGATGAGTACCATATAGGAAATTTAGATGTTTTGTTAATTGTTGTAGGAACAGTGAGCTTAAATATATCATTTAATAACGTATAAAAATGAGAACATGCGTCATTAGGAGAAGTGGATAGCAATACAGAAGCCCAATCAGCGTTAGCAATTGTTTAAAAAAACACGGGAAAGTTAGCCTTCCTAAAATTAAACGTCCTAATATTGGCGACCATCTCCTTCTCCTTTTGACGAACAAGGTTGCATGTGAATTCAAGTGCTGGGTGATAATTATCTTCAGTCACTAAACAATTATTGGAGTGTTTAACGATACACTGAAAAGTATTCGAATGGAGAATTAAATCGAGGAGCCTGTGTGATGAGTTTAAAATTTGGTTCGCTTGAATAAGTGACATGTAATTTGCAAAATTTGACAATAATATAGATTTATTACAATGAGTAGATGGAAAGTGTGGTATGTTAAAGTCACCTACAATGAGATAATTATTTTCGGGCATATAATTTTCTAAGAAGTTAAACATAATTTCATAGTCGATAGGAAGCATTTGAGGAGGTATATAAATCACTGAAATAATTAAAGTGTTGCCATCAACAGTTAGACGAACTGTGACTATATCTATACTTGCAGGTATCATTTCATATGGAAGGGTGATGACGGTTGCTGCAAATACTGTGTTGACGGCGACAAGAGCACCGCCGCCTCGACCGCGGTGTCGATCGCTCCTGAAGACAGTGTAATATGGTGGAAATAGTACGGAGTTTTGTAAACCAGAGTTTGCCCAGGTTTCTGTTAGCATGACAATATCTAACTCGTCATACGAAAGTATATTATTGTAGAATTCAACTGTTTTGGTATTAAGCCCTCTGACGTTCTGATAATAACATATGGCTGGTGTTGAAATAGATGTAATACCTGGGATGTTCGTTAGTTTTTTTGAGCAACTATTCTAGGCAGTCCGTCAATGTATTGGAGCACAATATTTTCGCCTTCATTTTTTCGTGTTTTAAATTCATCAATAATTCTTCGGCGTTTTGCACTCTGGGTGTTAAATCTCTGCTTAGGAATATCCTTTCGAATGAATTAACGTTCCGCAGTAGTCTAGAATTACTTAGTACGGCCCTGGCGATCGAATTTTCTTTAAAAATCACTTTTATCATGCGAGGGAGCGAGTTTGGTTGTTTCAGTCCGATGCGAAATGATTTGAATTCATAAACCATTCCGTCAGATATTTGACAGATTTTATTATTTACTGCTTTTTCATCATCTTTGCGTTTTGCGCATTCGGGCAGATTTCTTATAATGATTACATTCGCAATGCCGTTGCTCGTCTACTTCAGCCAAAATTTCATCCATTATTTCTTCTTTGTTAATTGAGCTGATACCCGAGGTGGTCTGTTTTAGATCACGTATTTGAGCCTGCAAATCTGAAATCATGTCCTTGAGCGCATTAATGTGTTCCATAAATTCCGTATTTGAACAAGCAGTGCAAGTCCCCTGACGGGGCAGATGTGGAGTAATCTGGTCCAGGGATCTGGTATTATGGTATAGAGATCATGCTGGACTTCTACAAGAAATCAGATATCTTTCCTAAAAGTCAGGTAGACAGATGTGAGTCCTGTTAAAATGCATCACGCTGTGCTAATCGCAAATTAACTGACAATTTTTATCTCTTTCAACTTGGATAGCGAGACAAGTTTTCAAACCGCGGTTCTTCATCTCTAGCGGATTTGCGGCGGGATAATAGACTGGAGTGAAGTGATGATCAATCTGGATAATTACATAATTGCACTGGCAAACTGAGTTTCATCATCTCTGGTTCAATAACGTAAACATACTTCGTCTATGAGGGTCATTCCACATTCTTCGAAGGTGGCGGTTTTTTAGTCGAACAACTATACCCATCGGAGAGTGACCACAATAAAAATCCATTAAGATACCTCAGGAAGCGAACCGAACAGGTCAATGGCGATTTCATTACAGGCGTCTGGACAAGACCAGTGGATTTATATTTTTTTATTCAGTTCACGTACTCGATGATACTGGCACGAATTCTAGACCAATGATATCGCTACATGATTTTTCATGTATTGCGTCCGAGTTCGTAAAAACCGGCCGTTGGATCGCTGTGAAATCTTTTGATGGCTTTTTTTGTGAGAGGAGAGAACATTTTCTAAAAGATACGCCCTCTGTAGTGAAGCATTGCAGGATTCACTGAAGAGCATTCAATTGAAAGCCCTTATTTTTGTAAGAGATTTTTTCCTACGATAACCTAGTGAATCGCAGAGATATTGTTAAGGACATAGGTTTGACGTTACTACTTGCAATAAATCATTAATGAGAAATTAAAGTTTAAAGAAATTTTGGAGTGATATAATAGTTTTGAATAAGTTTTTGTTAGATTAGAAAAAGTGGAATGTATTAAAGGTTGTTGATTCGAATTGAATTATTTTACTGGTCCAAATGTAGCGCGCGCTTTATTTTCCCATGAGCTGAACTTCAAAATGGTCCTGCAAAAGGTTCACATCGAATTTGGAAGAATGGCCGAGGGCCAGCTTATGGACGAAGTGCTGAACACGGAAGACATTTTTTGGGCGTATAATTGCCATCTATAGGTGGATAGGAATTCATTGTTATACCATATGTATAAAAAATATTTAGATAAGGTATGGCCATGATAAACAAAAACACGGTCTTAGATTAGTTCAGCACGTTGTTGACTTTATGTCAATTAAAAGTCAGTTTTGATTTAATCATGGTATTCTCACAACTTCACAAGCGTTTCATCATTGAATATTATTTCCGTAATGGACATCTTCAAAATGGACAATGGATTTATAGTACTCGTCCATGCCGCTCATCCTCATTGCACTTTTCTATTACAATTTCACAAAATATAGATCTCGAATCAACTGCTAATAGTTCTTGATGATTTTGGCTTTTATACGGTCGATAACTACATCCTTTTAAAATTATATGGATATAAGATTAGCTGTCATCACATTTTAAAGCCATTTTTCTTGCACTTAATGTTGGCTTTTCTGTGATCCAAAATTTTGAACGACTGCAATAATTGTTGATTCACACGGCACTCAAAATTTATACTAAATAAATCAGAAATAGCACGCGACGAATGTCCGCCAAAATTTCTACATTATGATCTGAATTTTTCCTCGGTGGTTTAGAAACCACACACATGTTGAATTGAATGATTTTTGTGTCAAAAAATTTAGATGACAAACACTGCAACTACTATTTTGAGGATTTTATTAACGTATATTCATTATTTTTAAGTTTTATTTCACATAAAACTAAATAAAACTTCGAAAATAATGCTAATGGACACAGGAATCATTCTAATTCTATTCTGACCTTTTAATTTCAATAATAGAGATATAAACTAAAATTGAAAATTTTACATGGGAATTCCCTATGATGCGTCTTGAAACGGGACACACGGTATATGCACATATTTCAGCATTTTATAATGCATAAAATCCTCGCTCTAGTTATGACACAAAATATCCAATATAGTTCATTTTTTCTCATTAATTACAGAAATTTGATTAACCATGTTACATCAAATAAATTCAATAAAACGAAATATAGCCTGACTATATGAATACTCAACCTGTTCGTAATTCTGCAAGCAAAATTAAGTCTTACTAAGACTATAAACAAATAACTTATTGAAACAACTACTTCCCTGGCTAGTGCCACTCGGCACGGATATTGAATGATACAAAAGATTTTTTTTTGTTACATCAATTTAAAGCTAATCCATTCAATGACAGAAATATATACAGGTGTTCAATTAAAGAAAATGAAACTATGTGTTATAACTCCTAAATTAAAAGTCAAAATTAGAAAAAAATATCCACGCCACTAAATTCTACGAAAAAGACTACACAAATAACTATGTAACTGTTTTTTTGCATATCTTACAGTTATTGACAAATGGACGTATTTTAAAATAGCCAAAAATTGAAAAAGGCCCGATATCTCCCAAACTAATTAAGTTAGCCATGATCTGTTAATGCTACTGTCATTATTTCAAAAACAGATATGTATACAGGGTCTTTTTTAACTCAGAACATATGATTGTTAATGTCTATGTTCTATGTCATAATAATCACCTCAACGCATTGGAATGTATTGACAATGTAGGCAACCAAGTACACAAAGGTCCCATCGACCTGTCACAGTACAGTGAAAGCTTAAAATTATTACGAATAAAGTGAGGTTAAAAGTTCGGAGTTAAAAAAAGACGCTGTATAGTTTGTTATGGGGATCTGCAAGTTTTCTTTTAGAAATCATAATAAAGGAAGATTAATTAGAAAAATAGGAGAAAATCATCTTACTAATATCAAAATACTAAATAAAACAAGACGCTGATAAGAAAAATAATAAAAATGTGGCGTCAAGCTTCGGAAAAACAAAGGTAATGGTTTCATAGCTTTGCGCACACTCAGTTGAACGGCGTTGGTTGGCCCAAAAATTCAATAATGCCGGATGTATCCCAAAGTAATCAAGTTAGCCATGTTCAGTTAATGCTATTATTATTATTTCAGAAAAAAAGGTTACCCGAGAAAAACATCGAATTTGGGCCACTTGGTATATTATTTTTTGTTAGAAATAAATTTTGATAGAACTTCATTATAATCTGCTAGGACGATTAATAGTATTATTTAGATTTAAAAAAAAAGAACCCAGTTGATTTTTTTTAAAAGGGACTTTCTCAAATACTCAAAATTTAGGTGTAACTTAATTATGAATGAGCAAAGAAATGATGTTTCATAAAATAGGTTTTAATTCTTTTTGTTGAAATATTGTGTTTTAAAATCAGTTCTACAAGGACATGAGTAGCCTACCTACCGCAAAGGTCATAATTTGATCGCAAACTTACAAAAAAAGTAACCTAAATTGCGATAAATCGCGCTATCTGGCAACGCTCTTGCTATTTTTTCCGCGACGCGACACATGCAAAAGAGATCGGCCCTGTGCAGTGTGCAGTCTCGATTTGCACGTGCATTTGTTTTTACGCGTTATTTCTCGAATGCGGCAGACTACAGTTTAGTCACGACATAGTTTGAGACTTTTCTAGATTCGCTCACTTGTAATATAACAGGCACGAGATCGTGGTAAGATCTGGGCGTCAGTTTATGTGAATGTGAGTTTTGATTTCTGTTCGCGTATTCGCCTATTTCTTCCGGAGCTAAGTAGTAAATGGTAAATATTGTGTTTTAAGTGATAAACAATAACTTAACTACGTACCTGCTGTGGTCGTAAAGTGAATTTATTATCGGCATCAAATGGATATCAGGAAATTTTTTCAAAAACGTAAGTTAAGTTACATTATCTACTTCGCTTATAGCGATTTTATAAGGGATAACAAAAAAATCGTGTTTTATATTTCCTAATTTTCTATACTGGGTGGCCATTTTTACTTTCTCCGTGGGAGAAGGTATTGTTTTCATCCAAAATCCGAAATTTTAACGTAAATATCTGCCTGAGGTTGTTCCCCCAACGAATCCGATCATTTGTGGAAAATGTCTGTTTGTGTGTAGTGTGTGTCCACCTGCGCGGAGAAAGTTACATGATGGCCACCTCAAAATTTTTCAATAGACACAAATGAAATTTATTTTTCAGAAAATACACTTAAGAGAATAAAGGGCCGAGACAGCAGTAGTGGAAGTGAAAGCGATCATAACCATGACAACACTGAAGTGCCAGGATTATTTAAAGGTCACTGTGACATCGGACAAGTCGGACAATCACCAAATTCTACAGCAGTACCTGTCAACATAGCTGCCCCTGTCGATTATTCTCCATCAACATCTCAACAAACTTGTGTCAATCCCGAACTTACAATAAATGATGGCTGTCACGAAAATTATCTTGGTCGTTATGTTGGGCTGGCTACCCAGTTAACAGTGGAAAAGAAGAAGGATTTGTTAGAAAATTCCTGGGTTCCATCAAGGAATTACGATTTTGAAACTGATGCAAGTCATTTGATAAGAAAATTCAATGAGACTTGGTTAAATCAATATGAACCATGGCTAGTATATTCCAAGCGACTAAAAGGTGCGTTTTGCAAGCACTGTGTACTGTTTTCTCCCATCACTGGCACTGTTAGAGGAGTTTTAGGATCATTTGTGATCAGGTCATTCGCAAAATTTAAGAATATGCACGAATACTGCCGAAATCATGTCACCACCAACCTCCACCTATCTGCAACAGCTGCTGCAAAGGATATTCTTCAAAATATACCTGTGGATGTTCAACTGCAAAGTGGCCACCAAAAAGCAATCAAAGAAAACAGGCAAATATTGTCATCAATTCTTTCTTGTATAGTATTTTGCGGTATACATGATTTGCCTCTTAGAGGAAAAGAAGCAGATGGAGGAGTTTTATTAGATTTATTGAATTTACGAATCGATTCTGGCGATATAAACTGAAGACTCATCTGGAAAAGTGTTGCCGTAATGCAGTTTATACGTCGCCAAAAATACAAAATGAATTAATTTCTTTGTGGCGAAGTTATTAGGGAGAGTATAATAAGTGATGTTAAAAAAACGCTGGCTTACGCGGTCTTAGCTGATGAAACAGTGAACATAGCTGGGAAAGCTATCAATTAGCTTGCGGTTCTACGATGAATGCAAGGGGATAATCTGAGAAGAATATGTAGGTTTTGTGGAACTAAAGGCACAAGATGCCTCATCAATCGCTGAAGCAATTGACAATTTTTTGATTAGCTGTAATCTATCACCAGAATATTGCGTAGGATTGGGTTTCGATGGCTGCTCTACAATGGCAGGCAAAGAGGGTGGTGTACAAGCAATTTTAAGGAAGAAATATTCTCGAGCATTATATTTTCATTGCTCAAGCCACAAACTAAATCTTGTAGTGAACGATTCAAACGAGATACCGGAAATTATAAATACTATTGCCACTATAAAGGACACAATAAACTTTTTCAGAGAATCAACTGCTCGTAGGAATTGCGCTCCCAATCTATCACGAATGTGTGAGACGAGCTGGTCGGAAAAATATAAATCAATCCGAAAATGTTCTCAAAATTTCCCAGAACTTGTAAAAGCACTGGAAAAATTATCCACAGAAGGAAACTATGCTACAAGAAAATCTGCATTTCAGATTCATTCAGCGGTTACAAAACCAGTGTTTATCGTTGCCTTAGTTACAATAGTAAAATACTCGGCAATTTTGGAACCAATAGTTAACGCCTTGCAAGCAAAGACCATGGATTTGATTGCTGTGGGGGAACACATTACAAGAATCCTTGAAGTACTCAAAAGAGACCGTCAAGAAGCAGATCGAATCACTGACCAATTACTCAAAAAAGCGCAAGACATTTCAATGGAATGGGAAATAGAAATTTCTGTCCCACGTTTTGCTCAAAAGCAAAAACACAGTAGCAATCCTCCACCAGAAAATGATAATGAATACTGGCGACATTCACTTATTATTCTTTATCTTGATTCATTTACGTCATCGTTAAATATTCGATTTTCCCAAGAAAATACCCCAGCTTTTGCTTTAACAAAACTACATCCTTTATACATGACGGAAACTAGTATTACAGACTTACAAAAAAACGCAGAATTGTTTCAAGATTTTTATGATTTGGATGACATCACAGGAGAACTTGACCTATGGTATAATATGTGGACGAAGAAGGATTTACCTAAAGATAAATTAAAGGATATTAAAGTCACTGACCTGTTTAAGGAAGTCAATATTTTCTTCCCCGCCTTGAGAAAAGCAGTCTTAATTTTGAGCACCATTCCATGCACTACGGCGAGCGTCGAACGATCATTCAGTACCCTTCGAAGAGTGAAGACCTGGCTTAGGAGCACTATCGGAGAGACAAGGCTGACTGGATTATACTTGATGAGCGTACATAGGAATTTTGTGAAAGAAAACCGTAAAATGGTGAAAACGAAAGTAATGGATAAATTTTCAGCAAATCCGAGAAGATTATTATTAATATAAAAATTTAATTAAGCACAGTTTATTAAAATCCTTAAATTTATTTTGATTTTTTTTTTATAAAAACCGTCTCAGTTGTAGCATGGCATGTCTAGTAATTAATACAGTTTCTCGGTAGTTTTCAGATCCCCATCCTTTCCTCGAAACAAATATGAGCTGCCCCTCTCCCTAGTTCAGATCCTGGGTACGCCCTTGATTGCCGGTTATGTGGTCTTCTTCGCAGAACTCAGAAGCGTGTTTATTTTTTTATTTAGATTTTTGATTTAAGAGTTATGACACAAAATAATCTAATATAATCGCATTTTCTCGTTAATTTACAGGAATTTGATTAACTATGTTATATCAATTTAAACCTGATTTAAAAATCCATTCAATGGTAGAAAAATATACACGGTGTTCTATTTAAAAAATGCAACTTTGTGTCATAACTCTTAAATAAACAGTCAAAATAAAAAATAAGCACAGGAATTTGATAAACTATGTTAAATCAATTTAAAGCTGATTTAAATATCTATTCAAAGAATTAAACTTTGTGTCATAAATTAAAAGTCAAAATGAAAAAAAAAATATAAGCACGCCAGGGCAGAAAGACCGATGGTTGATAGCCCAGACAGACTAATACCCTTCAGACATTTATGTATTAAAATGTTATGTATAATTATTTTTTTGAATAAAGATCTTGATGGATGTAAGCACGTCACTGAATTCTGCGAAGAAGACTACACGCATAACTATTTAACTGCTTTTTTTGCATATCTTATAGTTATCGGGAAAAGGACGTATTTTAAAATCGCTAAACAATTTTTGGTTACCGAGATAGCCTATAAAAACATCGAATTTCGGCCACCCTGTACACAATTTTTATGTTTAATTACTATTTCGATTGCTTAATTAACTGTATTTGGGTTTTGCATTAAAATTGTATTATTTGTAAATATTTAATTTTCCTTATGTGTATTATTACTTTCTCTGTTACGAAGTACGAGAAAGTATTGTGATCGTGATTTTTTTTTCAAAAATTTTTTTTACGGAAATATCCGTCCGGTCCCTAGATGCCATTTCAACAATTTCTGGAAAATTTTTTTTGTGTCTGTGTGTGTGTGTGTGTGTGTGTGTGTGTGTGTGTGTCTGCAGTGTGCGCTGTATCTCAAAAACTAATAGAGCAATTGATATGAAACTTTGAACATACGTCTTATTTGATAATCTGAAGAACTGAAAAGCTTTTGGTAAAATTTTGTACACCGGAAGTGGGTGTTTACCTTAATGTTTTTTGTTTTTTGCCAATATTTTCTTAAATATGAGAAATATCACAAAAACATTTAAACAAATATTGAAGACAACAAAGAAATGAACATCTTTTGCTTAAAAACATTTTTCATAAAATCATTGCTATTCGAGAAAAAAAATTATTATTTTTTTTTAATTTTTGGTTTATAATTATGAAACGATAATAGTAACAGCAAATTTATGTGAATAATAATTGTAGAGAATGCCAAAATGAACAACTTCTAAAGAATAAGTTTTTTTCGAAATCTCGTTAGTTTTTGAGTAAACCGAGTTTTTGAATTTGAAGTATAATTTTTCCATCTTTCATGATTTTGACGTTTTAAACGTCAGTTTCATCCGAGTTTAACGCTCGATGCACATTTAAAATATGATTTCAATTGAAAATAAACCCATTAAAACGTAAATATAAAGTCGGAGAAAGTAACATGATGACCACATCACCATTTTTCATTTATTGTAATTGCGAAATGGAAGGCAGAGGAAACATATATTTAAAATACTTCCTTTTGCGATATTGTTATTGTTATTATTACAAATTGTAAATTTATTTAATTGTTATTCAGGTAATTATTCAAACATTAAATTTCGCTATTCGGTTGCGTTAACAATGGAAAACATCGTTTGGTTAGCATATACCGGATAACCGATACTTGCTGATAATGATTGTAATTTGTATTCCGTACGCTCCGGTTTATTCAAAAGCGCGCCTTCGTCTATTTCACCCACTATTTGCGCCTCAGACGTGGTAAGTTTTAAATTTGATTTTTTTTTTCATTTTCGTCAGATATTTACTTGTATTTGAAATAACGAACAGGCATTTAAGGGCACATACACAAAATATTTGTGAACCCATTTCCGTCAAAATTTATTCGAAAAGAAAATTTTGAATTTTCCTAATTTCACGAGGTTTTTTAAACATTTTGAGAACCGATGGTTTTCTCATTTAATTAGGTCTGCATGGAATGTGTGTTTGTTTATTTAAAACGCGAGATACGATTTCTTGCCTCCGAAATTTGAAGTGTTATCGCAAAGTTTTTTTTTGTAAAAGATAAACAGTCCTCAAGTTCATTGACGCTTAACGGGCACTCAGATATTTCCTACGCGCTTGTTGTAATTCGATATCTAAAGCCGATGACGTTTAAAAATTAGGTCACATTACCACTGCCCCCAAACATGTTGCGTATTTGCACTCATTAACTTTAATAATAAATTGCGGGCTTTTTGTTACAGTTAGAAACAAAATAATTGCGAATATTGTTTAAAAATAATATAATCTCTTTGTGGTTACGAGCCTGTTCGTTATTTAAAATACACCCTGTATAACGACACAACAAAGATTAACGATAAAGACAATAAATTAACTTGAGACAACCTCACTTATTGTAGATTTATTAATAAAGACGAAAAATAGCCTGAATATATGAATATTCAATCTGTTCGTGACTCTGCAACATTAATCTGCAACATTGTAGTCTTAGTGACTTAATCACGAACATGTTGAATATTCATATATTCAGACTATTTTTCGTATTTATTATTTGATAAAGATAATGTTTATAGAATTCGAAAAAATACGTGTTAATTAGTTAAATGTTATCCATTTATGTTATCTTACACAAAATACTAGGATAATGTAAGGATAAACTAAGTAGAAATACGAAGAAAAGTGCGACTCTGACGTTTTTGTTTTTTGTATTGTTTTCCATGGCATACTTGGAAATATTTTAATAAATCCGGCAAAATATTAATTACCCTGGCTGAAAGACCTCGGTCGATGACCTGTTGTATTTCGATGGATCTTAAGTTAAATAAATTGTATTATTATTTTATTAATTACCATTTTATTTATTTTGGGTGTATACAAGGTACTGCATCTCACCTCCCGTCTTCTATAGCTCAGTTACTAATTAAGTTGGGATTTTGATATTTTGCAGACTTCACTTGTACTTTACTTGTAGGCCTATTTCAGAAAAATATTTTCGATTATACAGCGTGTCCCAAAAAAGTGTGACGTCATGTAATATATTTTTATAATTACATGCTATATATTTTATTGCTTATTTGGGTACCTTTTATGGTTGCCTACATATTTGTATAATTTTATTAAAATCGATTCAGTGATATCGGCAAAAAATATACAAAACTAAAAAAAGAAATTAGTTTGCACCGTTGCAACGGTGGTTCAGAATTCGAAAAAGCTGGCCAAAAGTCTAAATCTTGATAAATTTTGACATGAATAGGTACTAATCGCAGATTATGAATTTTATGTCAAAATTGAAAAATTAAAAATGGCGGATCCAATATGGCGGACATAAGTGATAAAATTATTATTGTCCGCACTAGAGAAATCCAATATTTTAGAATAACAATGATCCCAGCTCTCCGGTGATTAAGTTAGTCAGGGTGTGTATATTTTTTTTTTGTACCAAATAAATTTTGAGTAAATGTTGAAAATTTTAAGTTGGTAACAATGGTTTTAATATTTTTTGGCGGCACTGAAGTAATGCGCAATCTCAGTATTACAATTAACTCAGTTCTCGGGTGATTATTTTAAAATTTAGTAAAGATGTGTTTGATATTATTTTTTAACCATTAGGAAGAATCAATTTTTAATAAATTTTGAAAATTTCAAATTTGTCTCATTTGTTTTTACATTTACTTGGCTACACTGGAGAAATTCGCAACTTCAGTATAACAATTTACTCGGTTATCACATGATTATTTCCAAAGTTAGTGAAAGGACTTGTTAGATGTTTCTTAAATCATAAAGCAGAATCAATTTTAAGCACATTTAAAAAATTTCAAGTTGGTCACAATTGTTTTTACATTTATTTGGCCACACTGAAGAAATTCGCAACTTTAAGAACAATTTAATTATTTCAAAATTAGTGAAAAACTTCCGTTCTTATTTATACCTATTACCATGTTTACGTACAGAATAAACGTGTCATGTAAATTACGATTATTTCTATTTTCTCGCATAAATTGTATTTTGAATTTTCTATAAATTAAAACTTAATGATAATAAAAATATGTACCAAATCATTACCAAGGCCGTAAAATGGGCTTTGGCCCTCGGCTTCGAGTCAGTGAGCACCCTCGGGCCAAAACCATAACCATAACTTATACTATACAGGGTGTGTACAAATTGACGGGAAATTATTGTGATCGTAAAAAAATTTCAAACATTTCTTTTTGCGGAAATATCCATTTCGTCGATTCCGACAATTTTAATTAAAAAAACTGTATGTCTGCTTTTGTGTGTGTCTGTCTGTCATACTGATTTTTTACTTTCTCCGTACAAACTACGGGAAAGTGTTCTAATTGTAAAAAAATTAAAACTTTTTTTTACGGAAATATCCATTTCGTTGATTTCGATAATTTTTGTTAAAAAAATATGTGTCTGTCTTCGTGTGCCTGTCTGTTATATTGATTTTTACTTTCTCCGTACAAACTACGAGAAAGTGTTGTGATTGTAAAAAAACTTCTAATATTTTTTTTGCGGAAATATATATTTTTTCGAAAATGGTAATAAAATGACGTACGTCCCAGTATTTAGTTGAAATTTTATTTTTCTGAACTAGTTTCGGATAATATCCATCTTCAGCAGAAAAACTACAAAGATACGAAATATATACATTTATAAAAAACAAAATATAAAAAATATAAAATTGTAACGCAGGGGGCGAGAGGGGTACATTTATAATCTTATATTGTTAAAGTGTATTATGGCATTATTAATTTTAAAAAATATATTTGGTAGTGTTGGTTATTATCCTAGTGTAGTGGGGTTATTATTAACAATAAAATTTAACAAAGTGACTATTTTGACTTTAGTAATGTAAAAGTTTAAAGCATTGTTAGCTTATACGCACATGTTATTGCCACAATCTCTATCTCATTTTTATACTGTAGATTTTGAACGATGTTGGCGGAGTGTCCAAGCGGAGTGGTAGACGCCTGTCCGAATGCACTTTATGGACAATCAGCGTCAGTGTTTTTGACTTTAATCAACACCCTCTTCGCTGCGAAATGCGACCTTGATCCAGAAAGACTGTTCCAACAGAGTTATGCTCTCAAACTGAAGAATGGAGACGAATTCGATTTTATCGTCGTGGGTTCGGGATCCTCAGGATCAGTGGTGGCCAATAGATTAACCGAGAATAAAGACTGGAGGGTTCTAGTTGTGGAGGTTGGCGGATACCCGACCACCGACTCAGAGGTGATTGTTGACACATCAAGCTATTAAAATAAGAAACGTAAATTTATCGAATTCTAAATATATAAATCTCAAAAGAAATTTTCCAGGAGATAAAATTAAAGACAATTAATTAACATCATCATCAACTAGTTTTAGAACATTTGACGATTTTAATGAGTGCTATGAATTTTTAACTCTTAATTAAATGATTTTATGTTCGGCTGTACGAAAATAGTAACTTTGGCTGTTTCTTTTTAGGCCAAAATGGTGTACATTTCGTACTAGTCCATAATGATAAAGTAATTTGTACTCTTATGTTAGGGTCAAAAATGACAGATTTTAATTTTGGTTAGAACACCCAATAAATACAATAAAAATTACTAATGCAAAAGAGGGATCAACTATGATAGTGGTTCATAGCGATAGCACTTACTATTATTCATAATATTTACTCCTGAAGAAGTTTGCAAGGTTTGGACGTTTATTGTGTGAGTTAGATTGTTTAACCTGATCATCCATTTTCTATGAAATATACAATGAATAACATTAGTGGCAGCAAATGCACAAATAGATATTATTTAGTAGGTCGACCAGAGCGTATTTTTTCAGTAAAACATCTCCAGAACGGAATTTTGAAACCAATTCTGTCGAGTGCGCTCTGCAATCAATGCCATAAATTTCACATATCTCTTTGTGAGCCTCTGCGCCTTTCTCTTCTTTGAGGAAATAAAAAAGTAAAATATGCCGAAAATGTTCGCTTTTGCACTCCATGTTAAAATTTACCTTCAACTTAACTATAACTAACTAAGTAAACTAACAATTAACCAACCTTAATAGTATGTATAACTGATGTTAAAAGGCAAAGAACATCACTCACAGAATTCATACAAAAAAATTCAAACAAAGCTCTCTATGTGTGAAAACCGAAATTAATTTGTTTTGAAAAGTTTTGTTTTCATGTTTTCGAACGCTTAAGCCCGAGAGAAGGATTTCGAGAAAAAAATATAAAATTTCGTACCGATAGAATTGTACAAAAATTGGGTACGTTAGTGCTGTAGTTGGTAGAGATGATAGGCCTTGTGGATTCGATTCTTATTTAAGTGATACATTTTTCTGGACTCGGGTCCTTGTTTGATTCTCATTTATTAATTTAATTAGAATATCTACAAATGTTAATTAAGAATGGTCTATTTTTTAAGGACGGTTCCACCACCGCTTATTGGGTACCGAGTGGCCCTTTTTAAAACCTCATTTCCTTCGGAAAAGGCGTAGAAGCATTACTTCGAAGGAGATAGCTGCTCTAGCATTTACATTTACAGTATAACTTAAACCTATAATTAATTCTACACTTCACTTTGGAGTCTTTTTTTTATGTGAGGAGAGGAGATCTTCATAGACACCCCTATAGTGGGGTAGTGTTGGATTCGCCGGGATCGCGCCTACCAACTAAAACCTCTTCCCATATACTCGGTGCTAGGGCTAGTCTGACCGGAGGCCTGTTCTAGCGTGTCAAGATGTTGGGTCTCAGAGAAGCGAGTAGCTACCGGTGGTCCGAACCCCGCCACCCTCGTGGATTGTGAGGGTAGTGGGTGGACAGAGGGTGTAGCGCTATGGTGGCGAAACAATTAATTTAAAATTAATGAGAGTTTCTAAGTTTTACCTTGGGATGTCTCTTGGGGTGAGATGTTCGGCTTCGCTACACCTGGACGGCCTATCGTACCATGGGAAAGAAATTCCCGATGGAGGGTCGTTATCCAGCCTTTCGAAGAATTTACTGGAGAGCTCTTTGATATGATCCAGGACACTAGGTGTTTTTGTGTCTCTGTGCAGCTGTGAGTTGCGCATGTAGAAAGGTGCTCGTAGCACCTGCCTCATCATAGCGTTTTGACGAGTTTGCATCCTATTGAGCGTGGTTGGAGAACAGTAACTGAAGGCTGGAGATGCGTAGAGCATCTGAGGTCTCATGATTAGTTTGTAGAGGTTAACCCGGTTCTTGATGGATACCCTGGACTTATGGTTAATTATTGGAAACAGGTCGTGCAGTGTAGCTTTAGCTTTGTCGATGGCGGTCTTAATGTGCTTAGATGTGCTTAGACCAGTTTAGTTGCTGGTCAAGAGTGCACCCCAGGTACCGGGCATGATCTTTGAGCGCTATCGGGGACTCACCGAATGTAGATTTCAAGGGAGGAATCGGGGATTTGGGGCGTAGACGCCGTGTGAAGTGCACGGCCACGCTCTTGTTCGGGTTAATCGCGATGCGCCACTTGTCGGCACATTCCTCGAAGGAATCGAGTGCTGATTGGAGCCTGTTGTCCGTGTTGTTGGAGTATTTGTCTGGTTTTCGGATGCAACCTTGGTCCAGGAGAGCCGTATCGTCTACGTATTGGGCGACCATGCAGGGGGAAAAATACGGCATGTCGCTCACATAGATGTTGTAAAGTGTCGGAGAGAGGCATGACCCCTGAGGAACCCCGGCTTCAGCCTTTCTCACAGTGGAGCGAGCAGTCTTTACTTTACTTTACATAAAGGAGTGGACTAGTCGTACTAAGTACTCAGGGTCCTCGAGGAGGATCATTTTGCAAATTAGACCTTCTGGCCAAACCTTGTCAAAAGGCTTGGCGATGTCAAAGAAGACAGCAGCCGTATCCTTGTTATGGGCAAAATCATTGGTGATGAACTCTGTGACTCTCACCAGCTGATGAGTGGTGGAGAGACCTTTGCGGAAGCCGAACTGATGGTCCGGGACGATCTTGTTTTTCTCCGTGAAATCGCGGAGGCGTTTGAGAATTATTTTCTCGACGAGTTTACACAGTGTGCTGAGAAGACTGATGGATCTATAGTTCTCCGGAAAGGTAGGGGACTTCCCTTGCTTTAGGATGCTGTTAGCCAGCCTCCAGGAGGTCGGAAAGTATCCTAACCTCATAGACGCGTCCCCGATGTTTAGGATAGCGACTCTACCTTTTCTGCCGAGTTTACGGACCATGGCGGTGCTGATACCGTCAGGGCCCGAGGCCTTCTTTAGCTGGAGACTTTTTATGAGGTCGTCCACTGGCTATTGTCTGTTGTTAGGTATGAACTAACAGTGGATGTTATTTCATCCTCGAAGTCAAAATCTTCGCTAGGGTTAAGTGTGAATTGATGTTCGAGCGGCCCGACCTGTTGGTTTGCGTCTAAGAGCTTTGGTCAAGCCCCACAAGGTATTGGAGCAGGAGTTGATCTCATCGATTTTACGTTTCCAGCTCTGGTTGCGTAGGACGCGGAGGTTTTCTTTGACTCGAGCTGCAAGGGAGTATGCCTCCATCCTGTGCTCGGGTAGGTGCGTATTGTGCCACCTCCGACGGGCCGCTTTGCTCTTGCGGATCATTTCGAGAATTTCTGGCGAGATATTGAGAGGCTCGGGACTTGTCGAGATTCTCGTGGTCGAGGATTTTTCAGCGGCTGTGAGGATAGCAGTAGTGAGGCTGGCGACTGCGGCATCTCCGCTATTGTCTTAATGCTTGGAAGAGGAGAGAGGAGTTTGTCAACTTTTTGCCTGAAAAGCTTCCAGTCCGCATTCCTGATATAATGGGGTGAGTTGTTGACACCCAACGCGACATGCATTATTACTGGGTTGTGGTCGGAATCTAGTTCATTCTCGAATATATTCTGCGTTTACGTTACTTAATTCGAGGACTCTACCGGGTCTGTTGGTAACTCTGCTCTTCCAAGCAGCGCTTTTGCTGTTAAGATCTCCTGCCAGGATGGTGGGCATGACATCGTTGAAGATGATGTCGAGATCAGCATCGAGAAGCGGCTTACCGGGTACCCCGAAACGATTTTTAGCGGGCCGTCTGTGGTATTGAGGGCCAACGCAGTGGACTCAAGGTTGGTCAGGCCGTCTATGGGGAGATGTGAGTCCCCTTTTGATGTAGATAGAGGTGCCACGCCCAGGAGCATTTCTGGTGAGGAGAGGTATATGATACCCATTGATCTTTGCTACTTGACTTGCACTGAGAAGAGTCTCGCTCACGAGCACAACATGAATCTTGTGCTGGTAAACGAAGTGCTCCAATTCGAGTATCTTGTCGCGCAACCCGTTCGCATTCCAAAAAGCAATGCGAACGAAATCCATGGGAGAGTCAGAGTTTTGGGTGTACGACATTTTGGGATTTGTGGATTCTCGGGAATGCGACCTACGCTACGTGGAAAAACCTAGCGAAGGATGCTACGAAGAGGTCGCGCTCTTCCAGGTTGGCAGCGGTTATTAGGAGTTCGCGTAGCGCGGTGGCTATCTTTGAAATCCTATTTTTGGGGAGACGACTCACGTCGTATAGCGGCACGGTGGTGTTTTGTGAGGGTGGCTGAGGGGCGGGGGCCTGAGGTGCGGTAGCCGCCCTCTGGGTTTGAGGTGTCGGGCGCTAGGTGGCACTCGCGTACAAGGTGCCAGGAACTCTGATGGATTGCCTCAGTGGTGCGGGATCGGGCCCAGTGGGAGGTCCTTGCCTCTGGAGCCTGGTGAAGGCTGGGCTGCTTCGGAAGCTGGCCACGTGAGGGCCATCGCAGTTGGAGCATCTAGGCTCTGAGTCGCTCGCCGCAGAGCACTGTGCGGACTCGTGGTTGCTGGCGCATTTGACGCAGAAAAATGCGGCGCGGCAGAGGGCCTGTGAGTGGCCGATTCGCTGACATCGGTGGCATTGATTGCCCCCGGATTTGTGTTTGGACTCTACTTTGATGGAGAGTCCAGCGACACTGCGTATTTGGAAGATTTTCTTCCCATCATCGTTCTTGGTGACCTGAACGTACACCAAGGAGATTGGGCCCTGACGATTTGTCATCCTGGTGACTGAAATCACCGGGACGTCCTTCTCTTTCAGCGAGTCTTCTACCTCCTGTGTGGAGATCTCGATAGGGATAGTGCGGAGCACCACTTTGAGGCTTTTATCCTCGTCAAGTTGGTAGGTATGGTACGGCACGCCTCTCTCGTCTAGTTAGCGAGTAGCATTTCGGTAGTCGGTCGGGGATTCGACCTGCACCATTATTGCGTCCTTGCATGACGAGGAACGGAGGATCTTAATTTTAAGTGCCACAGTGAGGTGCTGGTGCAGCGCTACCCGGCGAGATTTTGTGCGTAGCACGATCGGAGGGGGCCTTTTGTAGCCAGGATGGGCAGGTGCATTGTTGTTTGCCTTGTTGGTTGAGATCGACTGCACCGCACCATCGATCGTGGCCGGATTTTTTCCTGCTGCGCTTGAGGAATTAGCTGCAGGTGAACCACCGGAGTTGGTAGTTGATTTTTTGGCCGGATTGGCGGTCGTGTCGGGGGGCTGCATGGCGCTTTTCGGGGCGAGAACGCTGTGGTTCTGAAAGCTGTGACTGTTTTCCGCGCGCAATTTTTGCGGCGTGATCTTTTGCAGAGGCGATGTCTGCCTCTCTTTGCGCCCTGCGCTGTCTTCGAATAGCGCCTTTGCTTGGGATTTCCTTGAATTCATCGTCGTCGATGACCGAGGTGGCCTGCTCCAGTTTATTTTCGCATTACAAGGGGATGGGCGTGTCGGTGTCGGAACATAAATTCCGAAAGTTGACGTTGTAAGTTTAGATTGCGCTGCATTAGCTCGTGATTTTGAGCTAAGTATGCATCTAATTCGATTTGCAACTTGTCCAGCTTATCGAGGGCTCGACTAAGCCGGGCGTGCGTCACCATGTAAGCGTCCACATGGGAGGTAGACACGTCGTTTCTGACGCTGAGGGCGTCGGAGATCGAGTTATCCATTCTACCATCCTGTCGCTCACCCCTTTCCTTCTCAAACACTCTACCAAGCTCTCCCTCTCCCTATCATACGCTGCTTTTAGATCAAGAAACACTGCATATACACAGCGCCGCGCCAAGGTATGTTGCCGCCAGGGTGCGAGGCAAAAATTGCTGCCCTCTTTCAATGCGAAGCAGCGGCGGCTCGTGGATGTTCGGCGGTGAGGCAGCGGAAGGAAATTTGACCGATAGTGCAGCACGAGTGACATCTTTGTCTTTGCCTCCCCTACGGAAATCCACGAGCCGCCGTTAAGCGGTAAAGAAAATGAATACCACCATTGATCGCCGCGTTTCAAAATTATTTAGAAAAAAAAACAAAGAGATACATACGTTCATGGATTTCGCGGTTGCATCCGTATGCAAAGAATAAATAATCATCTCCTATTTCAGGAACGTACGTGTTACGAAAAAAAAAAGTATTTCAGGTGGACCGTTTTTTTTACGAGCGCCGATATGCCGATGTTAAATAAAAACCAATAAGATTTTGTGGGCGCTCAGCTAAGAGTGCTCGTAGCATCGATGCTTCGGGCTAATGACCGGCGCCTTTTAAGGCCTGCCGTCCCCCAAGACCTACCGCACGGGTGCTGGGCACCCCTAACATCCCCGCTTGGCGCGACCCTGCATATACATTTCCTCGTTCTTTCATTACACTCTCTACCATCCTTGTCAGGATGAAGATCTGGTCTTTGGTGTCCCTCCTTCTAAAACCCCCCTGCGTTTCCGGAAGCAGTTCAGTTCTTTCTCCAATCGATTCTTCAACACAATCATAGCAATTTTTTATCCACTGCCCATAATTGTAATTTCCCTCTAGTTATCTATGTTGTCATAATCTCCTCCTTTGTGAACTAGGCTCACCACACCCACTCTTCATGACGCAGGTAAGTCCACTTCCCCTCTCCACATTTGCTTTAACAGCTCCCTAAATCTTTTCTTTCCCCCTCTTCCTACCACTTTCCACATCTCTGCCTTCAATCCATGTATTCCTGCTGCTTTTCCTCATTTCGTTTCCTCAAAAGCCTTTTTCTACCTCCTGCTCCGTGAAATCCTCCTTAGCCTTCCGCCTTCTATGAGGGTCGTTTTTTTAACCTCCGATGGGTTATAATAAAAAAGACAAGTGTATATAAAACAATGATTTTTACTCCAAAAGTTATGTACACTTATGGTTATTTATCGACATAATCACCTTGGAGATTGAGGCCTTTGTCGTACCTGTGAACAAGCTTTCCAATACCCTCTTCATAAAATGTTGCCGTCAATGAATTTAAATGTGTCTTGAAGCTTCTAGTTATTTTGGAAGTGCTGCCCTCTTAGCCACACCCGAAATAAAACAACAATTGCAACAATGGACGCACACAAACTCGCCAAACAAGCCGAAAAATTCAAACAAACCTTTAACAACCGAAAGGTTATGGCTACCGTGTTTTGGGACCAAAAAGGTGTGTGCAGCCGAGGATTACGATTAATGCAGCTGCTTATTGCGAAACAGGGTTAAACCTCACCCCTTATCGGGGCCTTATTCGGTAAAATTTTGTCAGTTTTTGCGCGCAGATCGACGCCCAGAGATAACCGGGCAAGCTTTTAGAACCGGTCCCGTCGTTTCGCTTCACCCCCACCCCCGGGGGTGATTTTTCAAACGCAAATTTTCGATTTTTGCTCGTTTCCAAAAAAAAAATATCTCCTCCGTAACCGCTGGAGCTGGACGATCCCAATATGTCTTAAAATAATCTTAAAGAAAATATCTAAAATTCATTGAGCCACTTTTTTGAATTTTTGCCCCGTTTCCGAGATATGCTTTTTTTAAACCGGGTAAAAAAAAATTTTTTTTTCTTTTTTTAAGAACGTATTTTTTTCTTTTCAAGTAGAAAAGCTGAAACCTTCAGGGATGGCAGAAGGGATAACTGGCTTTCATTGTGAATTTTTTCAAAATTTTTGGAACCATCCCTACTCGCCATTTGCACCTTCTAGGTTCGGTTTTCTTTTTTAGGGACGTATTTTTTTCTTATTAAGTCAAGTCAAGAAGCTGAAACTTTCAGGGATGACAGAAGGGATAACTGGTTTTCATTGAGAATTTTTTCAAAAATTTTGGAACCACCCCTATGCGCCATTTGCACCCTCTAGGTTCGTTTCTCTTCTTTTAAAGACGTATTTTTTTCTTTTAAAGTCGAAAAGCTGAAATTTTCGGGGATGGCAGCAGAAACTTTTTCAAAATTTTTTGAACCATCCCTACGCTCCATTTGCACCCCCTGGGTTCGTTTTTCTTCTTTTAGGGACGATTTTTTTTCTTTTAAGTCGGAAAACTGAAACTTTCAGGGATGGCAGAAGATATTTTGTCAAAAAATTTTGAACTACCCCTACGCTCCATTTGCACCTCTGGGTTCGTTTTTCTTCTTTCAAGGGCGGATTTTTTATATTTTATTTTCAAAATTTTATTAACAGGATTATTTTTCAGGAATTTTTTTCAAGACTATTTTCAAAACTTTTTATTTCAGGATTTTTGTTAAGGATTTATTTTAGGCCTTTTTGTAGGACTATTTTAACACTCCGGGATTTCCTTTTCGGGTCAATTTCTTTAGATCTTTTTAAGGACCATTTTAAGGACCTTTTTAAAGACGTTTTTTTTCTTAGAGGATTCTTTTTCAGGACTTTTTAAGAAACTTTTTTCAAGACTTATTTTTAGAACTTTTTCTTTCAGGACCTTTATTTTCAAAATTTTATTAACAGGATTTTTTTCAGGAATTTTTTCTCCAGACGTTTTCGGGACTCTCTTAAGAACCCCTTTGTTCAGGATTAATTTTTGGGATTTTTTCAGAATTATTTTTTTTTTAATTTTCTTCATGACATTTGTTATTTTATTTTTAACATTTTTTTCAAGACTATTTTCAAAGCTTTTTATTTTCGGATTTTTGTTAAGGATTTATTTTAGGCCTTTTTGCAGGACTCTTTTCAACACTCTGGGATTTCTTTTTCGGGACAATTTCTTCAGATCTTTTTTTAAGGACTTTTTTTTCTTTGAGGATTCTTTTTCAGGACTTTTTACGAAATTTTTTTCAAGACTTATTTTTAGGACCTTTATTTTCAAAATTTTATTAACAGGATTTTTTTTCAGGAATTTTTCTTCAGACATTTTCAAGACTTTCTTAAGAACTCTTTGTTCAGGATTAATTTTTGGGATTTTTTTCAGAATTTTTTTTTTAAGTTTTCTTTATAACATTTTTTATTTTATTTTCAGCATTTTTTTTTCAAGACTGTTTTCAAAACTTTTTATTTCAGGATTTTTGTTAGGGATTTATTTTAGGCCTTTTTGCAGGACTTTTTTCAATACTCTGGGATTTCTTTTTCAAGACAATTTCTTCAGATCTTTCTAAGGACCATTTTAAGGACTTTTTACAATGCATTTTTCAGATTTTTTTTGTTTATTTTGTTTATTTCAGGGTAATTTTTCAATACTGTTTTACAGAACAATTTTTTTGTGATATTTCATCAGGTCTCTTTATCTGAACTTTCTTCAGGACTTTTTAGGACTCTTTTTCGGAACATTTATTGTATGAAGACTATTTTTCAGGACTTTTTTTCACAGCTTTTGTCAATACACTTTCTCACGATTTTATTTCCAGGACTGTTCCTCCGGGACATTTTTTCGGGACTTTTTCGAGACTTTCTTAGGAACCTCTTGTTCGGGACTTCATTTAGGATTCTTCTCAGAATTTTCTTCATTGCTTTTTCAGAATTAATTTTTCGGATTTTTTTTTTCCTTTTCCTTCTTTTCCTACTTTTTTCAGTACTATATTTTATGGCATTTTTGAAAGTAATCATATTTTTAAGAGCAATTTCTTCAGAAGTTTTTTAGGTCTTACTTAATGATCCTTTTACAGGGTTTTTTTCAGAAATGTTTTTTGTGGGACTTTTTTACGATGTTATTCTCATAACTTTTTTTTAAACTGTTATTACAGGATATTTTATCAGCACTCTCTTTCGGGACTTTTTTCAAGACTTTCTTGAGGAGTTTTTTTTCCTTGGGGACTCTTTTTTTAAACTTTTTTCGGGATTTTTTTAAGGACATTTATTTCTGGTGTTTTATATGAAGACTTAATTTTTCAGGACTCTTATTGCAGAACTTTTTTCACAACTCTTCTTCATAACTTTTTAACAGTACTCTTTTTCAAAACTTCATTTCCAAAACTGTTTCTCCAGGACTTTTTCTCAGGACTTTTTTGTGTCAGAACTCTTTTTGCAGGTCTTTCTTTTAGGTCTTTATTTCTGGTCTTTTTGAAGGACCAGTTTTTCAAGACAGGGCTCTTTTTTCAGGACTTTTTTATCGGGACTTTTTTCAAGACTTGTTCAGGACTTTTATTAGGTTTCTTATGACTTTTTAATCAGGACGATCTTTAGAAATCATTTTCAAGACTTTTTGTTCATTATTATTTATTATTAGAATTTGAAAAATAATTCGTCATTTTTACCTTTTTTTACGTTTCAAACGTTATTACCATTCGATCATGCGAAACTCTCGATTTAAAATATTATTTAAATTGAAAATAATGAATGAATCCATAAATATAAATAACTATTATGCCATCAAATAATCGGAGAAAGTAACATGATGGCCACATCACCATTTTTATCTTTATAGGTTCCTGCATTTTTCCTAAGTCAGCAGTTAACACCTAATGACTGGAATTACACAACTGAGCCATCAGAGTCTGCCTGTAAGGGCTTCAAGGAGGGCAGATGCACATGGCCAAGGGGGAAAATGCTAGGGGGAAGCAGCGCCATGAACGCCATGCTGTACGTGCGCGGAAACTCCAGGGATTACGACCAGTGGGAACAGGCGGGAAATCCGGGATGGGGATGGAGTCAGGCACTGAAGTACTTCCAAAAATCGGAAAACACCACGGCGGATTTAAGGAAGAGGCCTTTGCACGGGACGAAGGGGTACTTGAGGACCTCGTACATCCGAGCTGGGGGTAGCCACAGGGATTTGTTGCAGAGTGCGGCGAAAGAGGCCGGTTTGAGGTTGATCCGAGATGAGGAACCGATTGGTTTTTTCGAGTGTTTGAATACGATTGAGGGTGGGAAGCGATGCAGCTCGGCCAAAGCGTTTCTCGCTAGTGTTAAGGAGCGTGAAAATTTGCACGTAGCGCTTAACACCCACGCGACGAAGCTTTTAATCAGGAATGATTATGTTTATGGGGTTGAGGTTTCCATTAACGGGCGTTTGATTAATCTCTTAGCGAAAAAGGAAGTTATTCTTTCTGCGGGAGCCATTAATTCACCGCAGATATTAATGCTTTCGGGTATTGGACCGAGCGAACACCTCCGGAAATTACGTATCAGAGTTGTTAAAGACGCCCCAGTTGGAGAGAATCTACAAGACCATCCCATGAGCTACGGTGTGATGGCTAGAATAGATGCCTCGGCTACACCTCACCGCACTCCGGTAGATCAACTCGGTGACTTATACAACTACTTTACACAAAACACCGGCCCATTAGCTGGTGTTGGTATTTCCAATCACCTCTGGTTCCTACAGACAAAAAACTCGTCTAACTTCCCCGATGTAATGATTCACTTTCTGTACTACCCCAAAAACGAGGGGTACTTGCTACCGCAAATGCTTAACAATCTGCAGATAAATAATGTCGCTGCCAAACAATTGTTCGGGGAAAATAAACGCAGCGATCTACTTAGTATCCTCATCACACTCCTCACCCCAAAGTCTAGGGGTAAAATTATGCTACGCTCGTCTAATCCATTCATAAAACCGATAATCTACAACGGCTATTTCACAGACACCGATGGTATCGACATGCAAACCATGCTTGATGGCATACCTTGGGTCGAAAGGTTAATATCAACACCTGCTTTCCAAAGATATAAAGCCGAATTGATGAAATTGCAAATCCCAGGTTGCAGCAAGGACGATTATTGGAGATGCAATTTGGAGCACCTAAGCGCCACCATGTATCACCCTGTAGGGACATGCAAGATGGGGCCCGACTCGAGAAGTTCGGTGGTTAATCCAAGGTTAAAGGTACACGGTATTCATAATTTAAGGGTGATAGACGCTAGTATTATGCCGACCGTAGTTAGCGGAAATACTAACGCTCCCTGTATGATGATCGGGGAAAAGGGCGCGGACCTGATTAAAGAAGACTGGGGGATATCTGTTTAATAAGTAGCTATTGTGCAAGAAATCAAGTAGTATTAGTTAAGTATTTTACAAAAACAAACAAAACAAGCAAACAAAATCTAGTACGAGCATTTTAGCATGACGACTTGATTCAGCGAACAGAGCTGGTGTCTTTTTATAACTGCTCGTAATTAATTTACATTTGTCAGTGAAAGGAAGTAACAAACAATAGCTTCGTTATTTTGTTGTGAGTTGAAAATAAATTCTTTTTTTATATTCCAATATTGCATTTTATTTTCTTTCCAGACCATCCTATTTATTTATTACCCAAGATAAAGTAAATATAACCTATAATTAACCAAACTGCAGTTACAGAAACTTCTGGGTTGCGTTCAGGAATGGTCAAGTTACTCCCTCCGTCGTTCAGAAACAATTGAATCGCGCCCTGATTATCTACTTCAGGGGTGGACAAAGGGTCGACAGCGGTCGACTAGTCGACCGCGTAACTATTGGCTGTCTGATATGTACTAGGGATGGGCGAAATGACTAGACTTGTCACAAACTGACAAGTATGTGGTCGCCAAAAAATTCATCCACTCACCAATACCGAAGCTGAGCAGGAAATACATTGAATTACCAAGAAGTAGTTTGCGGTTGCTAGTCGGTACACTTACTGGGCACTGCAAACTAAACAAGCACCTCCATAACATAGGGGTGGTAAAAGACCCCCTATGTCGGAAATGCAAGCAAGAAGAGGAGACACTAAGACACATCCTGTGTGAATGCGAGTCACTCAAACAAGTTAGGTGGTCCGTTTTCGGAGAGGAGTGGCCAGATTGGTCACAACTGGGCAACACTTCACACGGCCAACTACTTGACTTCACAAGAAGTTTAGGTTGGCTTGAGGAGTAGGGCTCAGGAGGCGGCACAAAGGACCAACGAATGGTCTAAGTGCTGCGACCATTTGGTCGCCCTCCACAAACCATCATCATCATCATCATTCTGGGTTAAGAAAGATAAAGTCAGTTATTTTCATATTCTTAAAGGATTTTTATTTAGATATGGATCACTAGCTTCAAACAGATACTATAATGCAGGAACTAAATGGTGTCAACGACAGACTGAAGAAAACCAACAACCAGACCGCACTAAGTCAAATAATGCATACACAAGACCTAAGAAGTGCCAACGATATACTAGAAAAAAACAGGAATTATTTTAAAATATTGGTTACAAAACTTACCACTTTACACATCCTGGCAACAAAGCAAAAGGTGCAGATGCAGCTCACCCTCATAGGTATTAAGTCTACCAAACAAAACATGACGGTGGGTGCAGTATACTGCTTCCCCGGATATAACGTCAAAAGAAAAATCCATAAACAACTCCTTCAACATTAAGGCGAATCATAGGCAGAACTCTGGACCAGGGTTGGGCGATCTTTTTCTATGAATGGGTCACAATTGTGAAAACGGGGGGTCGCAACAAAGGGGTGGAAAAATGCCCTCGATGACCTCCAGCTAGCTCTTGGAGTCGGTGTCGCTATTAGAACTGCACAAGAACACACAAAGATGGGGGGCAGAGGCAGAAAAATTCTGATAGGCGCGATAACGATCGCTATTATTTACACACGAATGATACAGATGCCCGACGAGTTCGCGGAGAAGTGACCGGCGGCTCGGCAGCAAAGACAACGGCGGCGAGGGCAGCGGCGGCGACGACAGCGGCGGCAACAGCAGCGGCGGCAGTGGCGGCAGCGGCGGCGACGGCAGCGATGGCAGCATGGCGTTGTTGGGTCGGCGGCTGCGGCGTCGGTTGATCGGCGGCTGCGGCGTCGTTGGATCGGCGGCTGTGGCGTCATTGGATCTGCGGCTCTGTTATAGGACTTTCTGTCTGAGTAATTGATGGATTTCTTTCTCTCTGATTGTTGAGAAATGACTGCTTGTCTGGGGAGCGCTCCATTTCCTTTTACAGGGCCCACGCCCTACTCTTTCCTCAGAGTTGCGGGTGCTGGTCGTGGTAGGGTGCGACGGGAGCGTCGAGGTCGGTGCACGTGTTCGAACCGACAAATTGCTCTTCCAAGAACAATTTGGGTTCGAGCCGATTTCATCACGTACGCAGGCAGCTGGGGGACGGATCAACTGTCCATTGTGGGCACTGGCAGCTGCACATTTCGACTAATTGTTCTGTGAAATGTCCTAACGACGTCCTTGATGGGAAGATGCACAGTGGTGTAGGCTTATATCTTCATTGTACTGTTACTGGCAGCTGTACTTCTTCGAAAATTATCTCGTTTAAAAATTTCAATAATGCGGATTTATGTTAATTTTGAAAAGGAGCAATGGTTAGCTTATAAAATGCAAATTAAGGCTCTGGTTTCGACGCCGTGGTGTGTTGAAACCGTTTCCAAGAATACACACAGCTGGTCAGGGGCGGCGTCACGACACGTACCTTGGTGGTGCCTGCGTGTCGTCAGGCGGACGTGGGTTGTTCGGGTTGTCGTTCATGGCGCACTGAAGCGTTCATGTGGTCACTTACACTAATTGCGTCTTTTCGCGGGGCACTTATACTAAGTCTATCATTGTCAAAGGTCGAGGTCACGGTCACTCGCATCGCGACTCGCAGGTCACCTTCCGGACGCGGAGCGGTCGCTGCTTGCGGCGTCTGTGATTGACGGGTAGGTGGGCCGGAGGGCGTCGCTTCCTCGGACATCTGCGTCGTCTATGAATGACGGTTTGCTGTGGATCGTCAGGAGGTCGACGTCTGCAGATATTGTGACATCGTGGGTTGACGGGCTGCCATGGATCGTCCGGCATGCGGCGTTTTTAGGCGCGGCGTATGTGGACGGTCTGTGACGACGTCGGGCTCTACTGCGGGTTTCCATCTGACTACGAAGATAGTGATCTTTAAGTCGGACGGCCCCGGTAAGTCCCTCTTTGTGGCCAAAGAGAGGTGCAGCATCGTGATTAGCGGCGTCGTGTTTGGCGGCGGCACGATCAGCGACGTCTTGTTCCTCTGGCGTGGTTCGGGGGGTAATTTTAGCGTAACTGCTGTCACGTGGTGGCACGGCCCCGGTGATTCCTTGTTTGGTAAAGGCTGTAGAGACGGTGAATGTGGTGGCACAGGTACGACGGTGACGGCTGCGGTGATGACGGATAGGACTGGGACCTGGACGAGCGGCATCCTCATTGTTGCGACTGGCAGCGGAGTTGGCTCTGGCACGATGGTGGTTGTTGCTGCGGCAACAAGTGGATGGTCCATGGCGAGGGGCCTCACTTCCTCGTACTTCAGCTCGTCGAGTACCTTTGTTGATGCAGTGCACACCTGCAATTTTGGTACTGGCATCTGCGGTAGCTAGGTCCTTTCGGGAAAGTCGTAGCGATGACTGATGTCATGCTGGCGTCTAATTGCGTCTCGTTTCGCCCGCCGGATCGTCGCAATTTCCCTCTCTATTCGAAGGTAACGAATTTTCTCCTCGTACATCCGTTTTTCGAAGGCGATCGCTTTCTCGATGTCCATCTCTGCGTTTTTCGTCCTTGGTGCTGGCATCCTCGGGTCGTGGGTGTAGACTCGGCCTAGAGTTGGGCGACACTTGTCAACGGGGGGTCGCAGTGAAGGGGTGGAAAACCGCCCTCGATGACCTCCAGCTAGCTCTTGGTCGGTGTCGCTATTAGAACTGCACAAGAACACACAAGGATGATGGGCAGAGGCAGAAAAATTTTGATAGGCGCGAGAACGATCACTATTATTTACACACGCGGCGGCGAAGACAGCGGCGGCGACGGCGGCTGCGGCGTCGGTTGATCGGCGGCTGCGGCGGCTGCGGCGTCGTTGGCTCGGCGGCTTCAGCAACGTCGGCGATTGTTGAGAAATAACTGCCTGTCTGGGGAGCGCTCCATGGCCTTTTACAGGCCCCACGCCCTACTCTTCCCTCAGAGTTGCGGGTGCTGGTGGTGGTAGGGTGCGACGGGAGCGTCGAGGTCTTCCAAGAACAATTTGGGTTCGAGCCGATTTCGTCACGTACGCAGGCAGCTGGGGGGCGGATCAACTGTCCGTTGTGGGCACTGGCAGCTGCACATTTCCACTTATTGTTCTGCGAAATGTCCTAACGACGTCCTCAATGGGAAGATGCACAGCGGTGGAGGCTTATCCCTTCATTGTATTGTTACTGGCAGCTGTACTACTTCGAAAATTATCTCGTTTAAAAATTTCAATAATGCGGATTTATGTTAATTTTGAAAAGGAGCAATGGTTAGCTTATAAAATGCAAATTGAGATAATTACGCATTTGTTAAGACATGTAGATAAACTAAGCATCGATAACAATTGCAACTTGAGAACTCTCGCGGGAAAACATGAGAAGTGGAAAAAAATATTTACTTGTTGTTAGAATTCTGGCACTGATTTGAGCAAATTTTTGCTTACAACAAATAATAATTAAATTGTTAATAACAACTTGGAAAATTTAGACCTACATTCGGACCATTCAGCTGTAATATTACTTACTGAAAGGATAATAAAGAAACAAGCGCTGCCAACTTTGGTGAACAAAACCGCCGATTGGTAAAGCTTTTAATAAGATGTCCAAGATAATAGCAATCTCAACATCAACTTACAAACAACTACCCGACTAGAACAGGAGGCAGAAAGCTTTGTTAAGATTATTCAAAACGCTGCCTTTAATTAAGGCCCACTTGCACAATTGTAATTAAGCTATGCTTAAAGCAATTTTAAACTTTAAGCAACATTTAAGTGAGTATTTTGCTTGCACCATACTTTAAGCACTGCTTAAGCAAGACTTTAAATAAGTCGTCGTAATAGACCGCTTAAAATTTAAGTCTGCATACATAACCTTCAATTCGTTCCGTCAGTGGTCCCTTATGTCAGATATTTATAATTATTTAATAAATTATTTTCAATGACAACACTCCTAGTATTTTTAAGATGGCACTTGAAGAATTAAACTTTGGACCGGATGATACTTTTGAAGACGATTTAGACCTCATGGACATTATTAATTTCAGTTATCCCAGGTAACTAGTTTGGAACAGAGCTGATCATCATTACGATTTGGACGAATTGTCGTTATTTCGGTGTTTTCGTATCCGCAAATAAACTTCGCTTCCCTTTAAGCATGACTTAAAATACAAGCCCTACTTTACAAAGTTAGACGAAAAAATGGTGCAGTGGGCTAAGGAATGTATCCAGAGGCCTAGAGGAGTAAACTACCCCCTAAAAATTATAGAGCTGGTAAAAGAAAAGAGAAAAACAAGACGAAGATGGCATCTGACGAGAGATCCAAAAAGTTCTCTGAAAAACAACTTGCAGAGTCTCGAGAGAGAAATTCGAAAACTCAAAGAAGTGTCAATAATTTCTTTCCTGCGAACCTTTGGCCGTTTTCACCAACCATTCCTAAAATATAAGAATTTCTTAAATAAAGATAGGGACTTCTTAGTGCCAATATGGTTTCCACCAGTCCCAAACACTTCCCTAAATAGTCTAGGCATTACTTATCGCGAGGTACCCGATAAGCAGCAACCCAAGGATTAAGTATCTGTTTCTAACCTAAAATTTCTAGTCGGTTTATTTACGTTGGTCTTTATTCGTAATAATTTTAAGCTTTCAGATCGACGGGGCCGAGAGAAGAAGAAGCATTCACTGGCACCTTTGTGTACTTGCTTGCCTATATTGTCAATACATTGCAATGCGTTGATGTGATTATTATAACATAGAACATAGACATTAACAATCATATGTTCTGATTTAAAAAAAAGACCCCGTATATTAACGAATATATTAATTATGAGTAAAATCCGATCAGATTACCATACGCAAATACTCGAGTGCAGTTTAATTAAAATTCTTAATATGTGATGAACAGGAAACAGACACACGTAGCTTAGTGTCGCGTATCAAAAGGGCCGTATCAAAATTACAAGTGCAGGGTGTACTCCTCCTGTCCCGTCCCCATGGACTTAATTAAATAGTTCTTGTACGCGCACGTGCTTCCATCATCAAAGCACGAAAAAAACACCAGGAATCCGTCCATGTGAACCCCGCACCCGCAATTAGTCTCTTATTACATACGATTGCGCCGTCCCCAAAAACCGTTGGAAATATTAATGCTGGCAAGATTTAAGGGTGAACCGAATTAAGCGGGTAATTCCCATCTGTCCGTATAAATACGTCACTAGTGCATAGAGTAAGCAGACGCCGCCGGTATATCTTGCAAGATATATGAACCCGACGCAATTTTGCATCCTGTCGCAAACCAAAAATCCTAACTTAATTACTTAGTGTGGCTTTAAACAAGAACAAGGGGAGCGTCATGGCTCCACTTAACCCCACGCACCGCGCTCGCGTTAATTATGGATGGATTAAACGGAATCTATCTAAGCAATTTACAAAGATTTCCAACTTAATGATTCTAAATTATTCTTAGACGTTGGAAATCACGTGCTTCGTTTTCATGATGACTGGACCAAGGAAATTAGTTCATTGTAATTGTACACATCCTGATATTTTTCAGTCGCAGTAGAATATCAAAAACCTAATTTCTGTGGATCTGCCATGAAAACAATACGCGATCAACTTTTATTAAAACCATGATATTTTTGTAATTATGTTTGAAGCAGGAAATTTTGACTAAAACGAATTTCGACAAATATATTTTTAAAACGTGAAACAGTAATGCCTATATTACATGAAAATTAAGGTGGACACGATTTATAAAAAATGCCTATTAAATAATAAAATGCTTGTAAAATAATGTCTGTTACGTCGAATTGTTAAACGTTACTTTTTCTACTGGAGTAAAAAAAAATGCAGTGTGAAATTGGTTTCCGTGTTTAAAGTTGTTGTTTACATAACAGTGTTTCCCACACGCCGTCATGGACACTTTTCATGCCTCTGTTTGCAGTCTATGCCTAGTAGGCTTTAACAGACTGTTAGATGTTATTTGGATCGGTGAATACAATACACCGATTTAACAAGCTATTCGGACATTAACAGTTATATTTTTAACTGACATGAGTGTAGGAGTTGCCCAAACTGCATCTGATATTAAGATTTATGATGAATGCAATCCAAAGCACACACACTATGTTATTGAGAACTACTTCGAACCAAGTGGTGGCTCCCCCTCTGCCTCACGTAACAATGCAGCGGAGTTTGCATTAAACCATTTCCCTATTTCCGGTTTATACTGCAATGAATACTGCGACTTCCGGCGTTTACGTTACGATCCATGTGTCCCCCCATACCCTCAAAAGCTCCCCGTCAAAGACAACTTAAATTACATTTCCATTTTTCTCCTTTGTGGCGCTCTACGTGTCGGGAATAACTTTTTGCGGCCCCTTTTGTTAATTCCACTAACTTATAACCCGGTATCGGTATAAATTGATACATTTACATGTAAATGCGGAAGCGTTTATACTTTTTTCTTTTCCCAATGCAACAACCCCAGACGTTTTACACTATTAATCCCGCGTTTCATCTCTTCATGTGAGTCATGAATGCACACGTGGCGCCGCGTGGCCCTTTTCAAGGCGACAATCAAAAAGTTCGCCACTGACGAACGAATACGTCACGCTTGTTATTATTTATTACCTGCGCACACGTCCCATCAATTTCCACTCTTTTTTTTTCTATTGGTGGCCACCAAGGGGGAAATTGAACTTAAAAACGACGGCCCCCCCATTTGAATAGTGTCAAAACATTAAAGTAGTGTTTTATTCCGTTAATTTTAAGGTTTTCTATAGCTCAAAGGATTAGTATGGTTTAGTGCATGTAAAACAGGTCACGTGTTATTAAATAATTGGGTAATAAATTATATATGTCATAATCAAGCCAACTTAATAGTATCGGATTATCAATTCAATACCTAAAGAAAGATTTGATGTTTTTATGTGGTTTTATCGTGGTAATGCCTTTTTAGTGCATTGTAAAATGGGATTTCTTCACCATTTAGAGCGCAATTATCTGAGATGATGGTGCTAAATCTCTAAAACATCGCGTAGTTGTAGTTTGACGGTTTATTTTGGTTGTTTTGTTGTAACAAAAACTATTTGTCATTCAAATCGGTGTGATATAAAGGTAAACTATTCTTGTATTAATAAGTTGTATTACTAAGGTTTGTACGATCATTATTATTTGTGTTAACGAAATATAGCTATTATTACAACTAGGGAAATATGAATAGTATATTTCCCGAGGTTGGCTAGTTACATGTATAGACAACCAAGGGAAAAGTATTCATATTTCCCGTGTTGTAATCAATAGTTTGTTTTCTGATTGAAGAATATTGTTCTGTAAATGGGAAAATATTGGATTGTAAATTTTTGAATCTATTTATTTATTTGTTTATTTACGGACGAACCTTTTTACAAGAAAAATTAAAAATAAAGAATACAATAAAGAAATCAAAATAAAATATTGCACAATATAACTATTACATAATAATAACGATATATTACAAAAGTAGAATTACCATTATATAAATTATCCAGTTTAATAATTAATAAAAACATTATATACCAACAACATATGGTGATACATCAATATATTTTAGATGGCGTTTAAATTTTTTGTAAGATGTATCGTATAGGAAAAAATTAGGGGAAACACAAACCAGATTGTATAGTCTGAACATTCTGCACAATGCATTATTTCTAGCAAAATTTGATCTGTGAAAAGATTCTTTAAAAACAGTAATGTTTCTTGTTTTGAAGCGGATGTCGAAATTCAAATATGCGAGAAGCTCACAACAATTTATGAAACCGTTCACTAATTTATAAACTACACACAAATCTGCATGTATTCGCCTATCACGTAAAATTGGTAGGTTTAGAAAAGAAAGCATATTGCTGCGACTATACTCAATTCTACTAATCCCAATTATAAAAGAAATTGGCATTAAGAATTTGTTTTGAACACGTTCTAGTTGATCAATCTTATTATTATATGCCGGCGACCAAATGCAAGAAGCATATTCAAGTTGTGGTTTTACTAAAGATGTGAATAGTATTTTCTGGGTACTGATAGAAAAGTTTCTGGCAAATATATCCAAGCATCTGTAAAGCTTTCGAACAAATGCAGTCAATGTGTTTCGAGAAGGAGAAATTACAGTCAAATAACACACCAAGATCTTTAACTTGCTTAACAGATAGTAATAGATGATCATCTATGATATATGCATTTTCAACTATACGACCCCTTCCGAACGAGATTGATATGCATTTTTTATAATTAAAATAAAGATTGTTATCAGAACACCATCTATAAATATTGTTTAAATCATCTTGCAAGTATGCTGAGTTTAAGATGGAATTTACCACACGAAATATTTTAAGATCATCTGCAAACAATAAAATCTGCAATGCTTTACATATGAACTGACATCATTAATGAATAATAAAAATAATACTGGGCCACAATGTAACCCCTGCGGCACCCCTGAAAACACAGATATTGGTTCAGAGACGAAATTATTGATTTTTACAAATTGTTGTCTATCAGACAAATAACTTCGGATCCATTCAGTTATACAGTCTCCAAAGCCCATAGCGCGTAATTTGTTCACTAAAATTGAATGAGAAACACGATCGAAGGCTTTGGAGAAATCTGTATAAACTGCGTTCACTTCACCGTATTTCTCAAGAGCATTTATAATATATGATTGATAAACAAGTAGATTGGATACAGTAGATCTTCCAACGTAAAATCCATGTTGTTCGTTGCAGATAATGCTCTTACATGAAAACATTAATTGATCTGCAATAAGTTTGTCAAATAATTTCGGAAAAGTAGATTTAATTGAAACTGCTCTATACTCCTCTATGTTACTTCTACTAGCACTTTTAAATATAGGCCGAATGAAACTAGTTTTCCAAATCAAGGGAAATTCACATTTATGGAGAGAGAAACGTTAAAAATTTTGTTCAATGGTGTACATAGTGAAAAAATACATCAAAAAAAATTGGTATACCGTCAGGTGCTCGATTAAGGGAATCAGGTAAAGAGTTAATTGCTTCAAAGATGTCGGAAACACCAATTTTAAAATTACATAAGTTAACAGAGTCCGAGCTAATAGAAAATTTTGGAGTTACGTTGCTAAGGGCCTTGTTTGTAAATATCATGGTTGACTTGTTTTTGTATTTGCGTTGTTTCATAAATTGGTGAAATGTCAAACTATGTGTTAACGCAAGCGACGAAAGACCGTGAATGTTTGGTTCCCGTAAAATCCAAAGCTGAAAATCCATAAAGGATACCTTCCCAAGAAATCGGAGGTGTTATCCCGAGAGCAATTAAAACAATTCTTGCGAGAAGCTCTTATGATAATTGTTTGATGTCTATATTTCCCTAGGGAAATATGAGCACTTCATATTTCCCTAAGGAAATATAAGTGTGTTATGACATATCGTAACTAAGGCAAAATCACTCAATATTGTTTCAATCAGAATTTTTTTTTATAGGTTATGTAAGAAAGTGTTGAGAATTCAGTGGCGTAGATTCCATTTTATAATTGGTGGTATTTTCTAAATCAAAGTTGTTCCGCGCTTTGAAAAACAATAAGTTTAGTCTGAAAGGCCTAGATTGTACAAAAGGGACTATGACACAGTAACCATTGAAAAAGCCATAAAAGCATATAAAGGAGGTAGTATAAATTACCAAACAGTACCAGATAAGTATAATACACAAAGACGTACTCTAATGAACAAAATAAAAGGAAACAGTTCAGGGCCGATCTTTCATCACTACTGCAGAAAGCCCAATCACAAGGGTGCAGGAAATGAGTTGCTGATTGCTGTCCTCCAAAAGTCCGGAGTCCGGGAGCTCAACTGAAACACATACGCATCGTCGAAATGCAAGGATGACAATGTCGCGACAAGCCATATTTTATATGATCAGGTTTGCTTTAGAACGTTCGCGTCTTTTTCAAGTGAACACAAAATGACCACAGCAAATATTGAGAAAATCGAAGCCGTCGGAATACGTGGAGAAGGAGAAGTTGGGGTAGCAATCCAAGAAAAATGGGTACCCGGAATCAAAAGGAATCTATTCTCCGTGCTTACAGTCCAGAATAAGTACTCGGACAGCCAATTAATCTCATCAGCTGAAGTCTGCAACTTCCTAGTCAACAATTGGAGGGAGCTCGTCGTGGAGAACTGTTCAAGTTGTCCGTGAGAAACCCTATAAAATGAGGTCGATGCAGTGAGTAAGAGAAACCTGTTTTAGTTGTACCCGAACGATTCGGACATGAGAACAAACGCGATGTGAAATCGCTACTAAACAGGGAGGAGCTTGACATGAACGTAGAAATACATAATGAACTATGTGAAGGTTGCATTTATGATAAAGCTGATCGCCTACCGTTCGGCACGAGGTCCAGAACAACGGAACCGGGAGAGCGATTTCACATGGATGTCTGCAGTCCATTTAAAAAATCAAGGTCTGAATATCGATATTTTGTGCTTTTCAAGGACGATTTTACAAAATTCAGGTTTATTTTCGGGGGTAAAAATCCGAAGTTGCTGAAAAACAGAGCCAGTTTCTAGCTGGGGCAGTAACAGTCGGGACTAGCTGTGATAATGGCAGGAAGTTCGACAACAAACAAATCAGGACCAGTCTACACAAGAAAGATATTGTTCACTATCTTATAATGTTCTACACTCCGGAATAAAACGGATCCAGTGAGAGGGAAAATCGTACCGTACGGTGGTGAAAACTGCTGGAGCAATGATGCACGCGCATGGAATCATTCCTTAGGCACTTGATACGAACAGGTACCTACATCCTTAACAGAACAGGGCCGACCCACTCACCTTTCCAGTTGTTATATGGTAGGAAACCAGGTTTGAAACATTGGTTCAAATTGCTGTATTCATGTTTATTCATATTGAAGGAGCAAAGGGCGAAAATGGATCCGAAGGCCATTAAAGGAATCATTTATCAATGAATCAATCACAGTGAAGAGGAAAACAAGCTCTACAAATCGAAGGACTTCATCTTCGAAGAAAAATTGGTCGAAAAGAGGGTTAGTAGACCCCCAGGAAGCAACGAAGCTAAAGAGACGAAGCCTACTGATATGAACGACAGCAAATACCGGATTGAAGAAGACGAAGAAACATAATTCTGGGAACCCGATTGTACAATTTTAGAAACACCGGAAGCTAATAAAGAAGATAATGCTGCTGATACTACGCGAGAACTACGCAACCGAGTGGATCTTACAGCTCCACAGAAATGCCAGGATTATGTGATGTTTACCTCGACGACTTTCAAGAATCTCCTACAACGACGCCACTAAATAAAAATGCCGATGGATCGATCGGCAAATTCAAGGCCAGATTGGTGATCAAACGTTTTTCGCAAAAAAAAGTAATAGATTATGATCAAACCTTCAGTTCAGTGGCAAGAACATCAACTATTCGAACGCTACTCAATGTGGATCTAAATTGTAAAACAATACTTTTCGCAATTTTTTTATTAAAATACATCAATTTCATTTGAAATAACTAATTAAATGATTTAAAATTTTTAATGGTTTTAATTGGGAATGATTAGAAAATAGTTCTCTAAAAGATTCCTTTGAGAGTTCCATTCCATCTAAATCTTTTGTCAATTTTACATTTTCGGTTAATTGTAATTTAATATCTAGATCCATACAACAACATTTTCTTAGATGTTCCGACTCTGCAGAATGAAATACTAGCAAAAATTTAAACAAAGAGCAGCAATTTTCTAACAGTTCAGAACGTTCCGATGTCAAATTAATAGCGATGTCACAAATTTCAAAATAAAAGTAAATTCTAAATTTTTCCCTAGGATCCAAAACATTTTCATCGTATGATCATAAACATCCGCGGTATTTTTCTTATGCAAACTTCAGGTGCTTTGCGACACTTCTTCCACTTTTTTGGCAAAATTTACCCTTTTAGAAATCGGATACACTTCAGCCAGGGGTCCAGGCAACCGGCCGCTATTTCAAGGCACTCGGACTAAATTTTACAGATTTCGGACGGCGCGGACCCTTTATTGGTGGTCCACGGCATTGTCCTACGTTCCACGGGCTTCGCCGGATTCGCCTCCCCCCTAATCGCCGCCCTCGTGCCATGCACGCTCTAGCCCCCGGTAGGATCGGCCCTGGAACAGTTGGCGCCCCAACTTTAATTTCGGAAGCCAGCAAAAAAAGACTTGATGATTTAATTATAGCTAGTGCTGAATATGGAAGCCTACTTACTTCATTTAATTCACGAATGGCAATCAAGCAGTATTTAGATCGAGTATATTCCGAAATAAATTTAATGCCTGGTAAAGATTCGACTTTGAACTTTATACAAAGAGCTTTAGAATCTGTGCTGTTTGGGTAGACCAAGGAACACTCGATACAACATAACTAAATCAGGACGGTTTGATATTCTTAATTTTGAAGATCGGTTCAGTAAAATTATGATTCCCAGGGGGAGATGATCTCAAAATTATAATAGAGGACAACGATAAGTTGATCGTCTCACTTAAATATACAAGTTTTACAATTTAGTCAGAGAAATTATATAAGATTCATATTTTTACCACCTATTTTGACTCAACTGATATAGCTATTTTAGACCCCTAAAAAATGGTTGAAGTTATATTCTGCCAGAATACAAATAAAATAATTCAAGAGATGAAACACTCAATACATAAACGCTTATTAAGCTGTTAGATTGAAAAAGTTAAAATTAATGAGGTGACTTATCAAAAATGGTTTTAGGACAACCGGGATTTACCCGACAAATTGAAATTAAGTAAAGAGAATGTCGCAAAAACAGCTTGAAGAAAGAACAACATCTAGAACAATTCATCAAGTATTTCTTGAATTTTTAAAGTTGACGAGTGTCTAACGAGAACCTGAAGTATCGGCCAGATATGAAGACATGGTTTAGGATAAGGAAAGAATTAGAAAGAGAGACAAATGAAACCACAGCAGAATATAAGATGGATTAAGTTGAAAATCAAGACGAAGAAGAAAATGAGGAAAAAGTGGTAAATTTGTCTCTTTTAAAGCTAACAAACGAGAGGTGATTTATTGGAAATGTTCTGAACATGTACCAGTTTAATTTTATTGAAGTCAAATTCCTGAGAAGACTCATCGTATAGCTCGCATTCTTCCAACCCCTAAAACTGTATCCTCGCGGAAAATTTTAATAATGGTCTGTGCCTTAAGTAAATATTAATTTAAAGATTGGTGGGTGGATCCTATCCTACATTCACACTTATTTAAATTAGCCCAAGGTTATTATTATAAATTAACTAGTTTACGAAAAAAAAAAACGGAATGACTCAATATTCTATGATTTTTCTTTGCTTTACATTTGTAATCTTATCGATGACATTCAACTATTTGTAGGGTAGGATAAGGGCCACCCACCGCCTTTCGCATTAATTTTAACATAATCTAATAAACTTAGTTTGATTTCTGATAATTATTTTAACGTGTCGATCGTTTAGTTAATATCAGTAAATAGGGTTTGTATATAAAATAAACATTCATTTTAAGAGTAGTGGGTGAGATTGTTAATGATGATATACATATTTTCAGGTTATTTCGTAGTTTGTGGTTTTCGTCAACAAAAAACTAAAATGGATAGTAATATTCCAATATGCATATACATTAAGGTGGTTCTTAACAATTTTTTCGTCTCAAAAAATGCCCTCCCATGGTCAGAAAGTGTTCTAATTGATGAAAAAATATGACGTTTTTCAGCTTAAAAATGAAGAATCAGTCAAAACTTAATGAGGGACGGTAAAAGTCACCAGATTTACGTCCAGAAGAAATTGAGAGGAATATTTTTTTAATGCTTCGTAAATGAAGAATGTGATATTTTTAATATTCCAATCTGCCTAATCCAAAGATTCTTAAAAGAACTTTTAATTATTGAATTCACTACAACATCAGTTCAGCGAACTTGCCTATTTTGTTCTTTGCTTTCCGAGAGGGTATAATTTGCAATGCATTTAAATTACTAAAAAATTGAAATTTGTATTTTTCTTTTTTTCTGAGATTTGATATTTTTGCAACTAAAGCCCGAAATTGTAATTTGCAAGGTAAATACTTAAATCCCAGTATATCTGATAATAAAGAGCATTTTTTGTCAATATTAATGTACTCCTGGTAAAACTAATGATTTATTCATTTTTAAGCTGAAAAACGGTTTTTGGGCTCTAGAAGTGGGTTTTTGATAAGGGAACCATCGGGTCACGTTATCCGTCATATTTTTTCATTAATTAGAACACTTTCCGGCCATGGGAAGGCATTTCTGAGACGAAAAAAGTGTTAAGAACCACCCTAATATACATGCTTTATGAAGCACTCATTTTATTTCTAAAAATATCCTCAAAGACGTATTATTAATCATCTATTATATTATATATAATATACATGAAGTATATGTTGCACTGTACATGTTGCACTGTTGACAATTTGTGTACATCGGGCTGTTCATAATACAGTTTTTAACAGCGCTGTTCAATTTCATATAACATTTCAAGTCAAAAACATCGCTATTAATAACAGTTGTTCAGAATAACACCATTAGTCGAGGGTTATCATTTAAAATTTACTAAATGCCGAAAAAAACAGAAAAACTGAAATTCTGTGATTGCTTAGTTAATTTATTGCTTCAAATTTGAAAAACTTAGTTTATCTACGTGTCTTAACAAATACGAAATTATCTTAATTTGCATTTTATGAGCCATCCATTGCTCTTTTCAATATTAACATAAATTCCGCATTATTGAAATTTCCAAACAAGATAATTTTCGAAGAAGTACAGCTGCCAGTAACAATGCAATGAAGGGATAAGCCACTACCTATTGCGCGCTGATGTGCTGAGGACAATCCTAAGACCGTTTTCGCAAACCCATTAGTGGAAATGTGCAGCTGCCAGGGCAACACAATGGACTGTTGGTCCGCCTCCTGCTGCCTGCGTACGTGACGAAATCGGTTCGAACCCAAATTGTTCTCGGAGGGGCAATTTGCCGGTTCGAACATGTCGCACCCTGCCACCACCACCACCCGCAACCCGAAGAAGAGTACGGCGTGGGCCCCGTAAAAGGTCACGGAGCGCTCCCCAGACAATCAGACGAAACAAACAGTCAGAATTCAACAATCAGACACAGAATCATCAGTCAGATAAAACACAACAGTCGACTCGAAGTTTACCAGCCGAAACACCGTGGATCCTCCGACACTGCCGCAGCCACCGAAGTCGCCATTTCCGCCGCTTCCGCAGCCGCCGACGTCACCATAGTCGCCGATCCGCCACGCCGCAGATCTAACGCCGACTCCGCCGCCGCCGACTCCACCGCCGCCGCCCCCGCTGCCGCTGCCGATATTAAACTATTCTTTTCGTGACTGTTTCCATTCGTGACTTTTATTTTCGTGACATTATTTTTCTGACTTTCCGTGTGTCTACATATATTTTTGAACTTTGAACATTTTTTCTGTAACTCCGTGTGTAAATAATTAGCGATCGTTATCAGACTTTTTATACCTGTGCCCCATCCTTGTTTCTGTAGTTCTTGTGCTGTTTCGTAGCGACATCGACTCCATGAGCTAGCTGAAGGTCATCAAGGGCGCGTTTTCACCCCCTCTTGACAAGTGTCACCTAACTCGCAGCCGAGCCTACGCTCACGAACTGAGGATGTCAGCACCAAGGACCTAAGAAGGTCACAGAGATGGAGATCGACAGAGCGATGGCCTTTAAACACCTAAGGTTCGAAGAGTAGATGCGTCACCTACAAGTCGGGATGGAAATTCTTCTTGTCCGGGCGGACACAGAAGCCATCAGATGCCAGCGCGATGCCATTCGACGCGCCTCTAAGGAGGTTCGACAGGAACGTCGTCATCTCGGCTTACCCGTGTGGATCTCGTCACCGAAGAAGGCGGCACCACCATTGCAGGTCTGCATCGCTTCCACTAGGATACTCGACGAACCGAAGTACGAGGAAGTGAAGCCCCTCGCCGTGGACCATCCTGTTGTTGCCGCCGCAACGGTCACCATTATGCCAGAGCCAACTCTGCTGCCAGTCGCGACGATGAGGATGCCGCTCGTCCAGACCCCAGTCCTGTCCGTCATCACCGCAGTCAGCACCATAGTCCTCACCATCGTGACTGTACCACCACTAACGCTGCCTCAAGTAGCCCAGCCTCCACCAAACGAGGACTCACCGGGGCCGTGTAGCCACTTGGCTCCCGAAATTACGTCTACCAGCGGTGCCAAAATTGCCCGCCAAATGATGCCAGCTGACCAACCAGGCGCCAGCTAATACGCAGCTGATCATGCCGCCGTCAAAGATACCCGTACCGGGGCCGTATAGCCATGCCTTCCTACCAAACGATCCACGGAAGCACACAGCTCTCCCCCCGATGGCCTTGCCAGCAGACGACGCCAGAAGAAGCGTCGCTCGCTGGTCCAACGCGACGGCCACAGACGACGCGTCCAAAGACGCCGCCCGCCGGACAATCCACCGCAACTCGTTATCCACAGACGATGCAGATGTCCGAGCAATCGTCAGCCTCCAGCTCACATACAACTGCCGGTCATTTCGAGACGCCTGAGGCGCCGCACAAGCAGCGACCGCCCCGCCTACGAAAGGCAAACTCGGACGACCGCGACCACCACCACGACTATGGGCCGTGAGTTTTGACCATGATCGCGTAAAATGACAATTTTAGACTTAGTATTGGTGCGAAAAGACGCAATAAGTTAGTGTGAGTGCCCCAACATTCGAACAATCCACGTCTGCCTGACGACACGCAGGCACTACCCAGGAACGTGTCGTGACGCCATCCCCGACAAGCTGTGTCTACTTGGAAAAGGTTTCAAATCATCAAGGCGTTGGAACCAACACCGACCACAACACCAGCACAGATGCACCACCTACAACCACCCATATGCATGCAGTGGCACCCATCAAACGTGAATAGATGATAACACCATCCAATCAGAACTCCCCCGTGCTCCACCCCAGCGTTCGATGTACCAGCCGCCTCAAGGACTGGAGAGACAGACCGCAAGTCTTGGTGCCCGCCGTGCCAGTGCACATCAGGATGACAGCTCATCCCCAGCAGGACCAAAAGTGACTGCTCCTAGGATGCGGCCACTTCAGGCATCCAGTGATGCCGAGATCCAGTGTGGGATGTTCGAATCTCCCCATACCTCACCATCGGATGGATCTCCGGCCAGCATCCTAGGACCCAGGCATCCAGAGATGCCGAGATCCGGTGTCTAGATGACCGAATCCCCTCGCACCACAACCGCGGAAGGATCTCCACAAGGACCAGTGTCCTGACCAGCGTCAAGAACAGCTAGCACTGCTTCCTCAAGAGGCTCAATGGCAGTTCTATTGTGCGCTGATGTGCTGAGGACAACCCTAAGACCGTTTTCGCAGAACCATTGGTGGAAATGTGCAGCTGCCAGGACAACACAATAGACTGTTGATCCGCCTCCTGCTGCCTGCGTACGTGAAGAAATCCGAAATTGTTCTCGGCCGGTTCGAACACGTGCGCCGACCTCGACGCTCCCGTCGCACCCTACCAGCACCACCAACCCGAAGAAGAGTAGGGCGTGGGCCCCGTAAAAGGTCATGGAGCGCTTCCCAGAAAATCAGACGAAACACAAACAGTCAGAATTCAACAATCATCAGACACAGATTCATCAGTCAAATAAAACACAACAGTCGACTCAAAGTTTACCAGCCGAAACACCGTCGATCCGCCGACGCTGCCGCAGCAGCCGACGTCGCCATTTCCGCCGCTGCCGCAGCCGTCTAACGCCGACTCCGCCGTAGCCGACTCCGCCGCCGTTTTCGCTGCCATTTTTATACAATATTTGCTGAAGTAAGAGAAGATGAGGAAAAATTTCTTATTAATTTTTCTACATCTAAATTCAATTCAATGAACTGCAACGTTTGTTTCGAAGTAATTTTCAATACTGAAATAGTAGTTGCGCTGGTGAAAAATACAACACAATGTAAACAAGCGCCGCTCCTATCGGCATTCTTCGCAGTGTGTGTTTAGTTCCATTTAGGCATAGAGGCTCGTATTTAGGGCGATGACACACACAGCGGTTTTAGCCGAGACGGTGGCCGAGTCGGCATAGAGGCTCGTATTTAGAAATGGAACAAAACTCACACTGCAACGAATGCCGTTAGACGGCGCGAGAGCCGTCTCGACACGTCGCGTCGTTAGAAAGAAGAAACGCGTGGGGTTTTATTCCTAGAGCGACGCTTGTTTATATTGTGTTGTATGAGCCATGACACATCAGTCGGTTATCCGCTTATCCTCGTCTGCCATTTCATTTGGGCACCACACTGATCAGCCTCAACATACCATAATACGTCTCACGGCAACCCGGTTGCGAGTTTATAAAAACCGCTGTGTGTGTCAATTGTCAAGCGGCGGCCGACTCGTCCGCCGTCTTGGCTAAAACCGCTGTGTGTGTTATCGCCCTTAGAAATACGAGCCCCTATGCCGACTCGGCCACCGTCTCGGCCGCCGTTTCGGTGAAAACCGCTGTGTGTGTCATCGGTCTAAGGCGGCGTGGGAGCTGTCTCGACACGTCGCGTCGTTAGAAAAAAGAAACGCGTGCGGTTTTATTGCTAGAGCGACGCTTGTTTACATTGTGTTGTATGAGCCCTGACACACCAGTCGGTTATCCACTTATCCTTGTCTACCATTTCACTTGGGCACCACACTGTTCAGAAGAATTTTTTGGCCTCGGATGCAAGTCTGCATGACCAGCTAAGGGCGGTTAGGATAAGACTGGGTCACTTTTCTTCTCGTTAAAAGGTCTATCATAACGATTGTTTAATTCACAATACAGATACGACTACGACCACGACCAGTTGAGAGAACAAATAGTGATTAACAGCAAAGGACAAAAAAAAGGATGGTTGATAGAAATTCAATATTAGGAAGAGCATTCAACCACGACCGGCTTGCATTTAATAATACATATTTTAATGAAAACGGAACAATCATTAAGCAGCCGTGGATCCGCACGGCCATTCTTCGTTAAAAAGAGTGACTGCCCGCGAAGGACTCGAACCAACGACAGCCGAAGCAGGAACTCTATCCACAAGTTCACGCGACCCGTAATGACGATGGGCACTTAAAACATGTTTTTCTACTCCCACCTCTAAAATGCCATTTATTGCATATGTTTCCAACACACTAAGTGCTTCTTTAAATACACCTCCACAAACCTTGACTTTGTGCATTTTAGTCATGGGCTGAAGTTAGCTCCAGATTTTTAAATCGCTAAAATCAATTGAAACTCAAAATCAAGTTAGTTGTCACTTATCAACAATCTGTCAAAATAAAAAGTAAATAAATGAAACAAGGAATACTTTCAACTTGAATCAAATAAATAATAAACAACATCAAAGAAATTTAGGAGAATCAATGATTTCCTTTAGCAATTGGCATACTGTCTCTAACGTAACTGTTAATGTATATTTACCCATAGTAGACTAATTTAATAATAATGTACATACTATTACCATGTTCATTTAAGATAATAATATAGTTTAAAAATTTTACCAATTTAGTCGTAGAAAAAGTATAGTATGCAATTCGTGTTATAAACTTCTCTAGACACTCGTTATTAAACAGTCGCTCCGCTACGCTCCGCTCGTGCCTAATTAACTCGTGACTAAAGTGCCGTTTATAACACTTGTTGCATAATATACTATTAGTTATTGTTTATAGAATTCTGATAATCGGCTTAGAAGATACATATTGCTGTTTTCTACAAGCAAAAGATGTACAAATATAACACTATTTAAAGGAGACCCTTAAATTACATTTCCCTCTACTACTGTTTACAGTAGTTGGAATATTTTCCTTTCGAGCCATCCCAATAGAATTGAAATCCCATAATACCGCGTGAATCGGCGAGATTTATTTTATATTTTTTGCGGATTTTCTTTACCTTTCAGCTCTACAACAATTACATTGCATCAACAATCGTGTTCCATTCTCTCAATCATTCATTGTTGTCGGTTGGCTGGAAAAATATTTTCCTCGGCGGGAAACGACTTTCAACAAAGGATTTGTTTCTGCGGCGGTTTTCTTTTCCACGTGACGGCGATGGATTTTATTTGCAAATGGATTGTCATTTAAAACCGCCCCCTTCCCCTCCTGCCGCGCGCTCTTTTAAAAGCGACCTTTTTCCTTTTGTCGGGCCGCCCTCCGTAATGACTAAATACGAATTAGGGACGAAAGAGTGCGGAGAGAGAGTATCACGCGGGAGATCGATATAGTATTCACAAATGAATGTGGAGGTAATTATGTCAAATTTTTGAAAAATAGGTTTTTATGAAGATTTTTTCAGATTTTCGTAACCTATAAATATTCCTGTATTTAAACACTCGCTTAAATTTTATCACGCCTAAACTTTCAATTTCTGTCTAACGATAATATTTTTTAATGAAGGTTTAATAAAAAATCCACTATGGTCGATAGACCAGACACTGACTTACTAACTAGTAATACAAATAAATTAAATACTAAACTATCAACTAAAAAATGTCAAAGTTGCTGAAATAAAGATGTATCTATAGAAAATCCAAATTTTTATTTGAAAATTCAAGGACGTTGAAATATTTCTTTGTTTATCTGTGGGTAGCACTGAAAAAATTATTTAATAACAGCTAATGATGATGCTACTAGAACTCCAAAAAAAATTCACTTGTTTTTCTCCTTATTTTTTTCCGCGTGTGTGTGATTTATTTTATTAACGCACATAAATCGAGTGCGGTGGCAATCCTTCTTTGGCGAGATGAATAATTCAATATTTTTTTGCTTCAAAACAAACATTGGCCCAGATACGTAAATACAAAACCGTAGGGGGGGTGCGAATCTACAAACGGGCATGGGGTGGCGAACATTAGGGCTTCGTTATGGGACACTGGTTCGTATCCTCTATGGTGCCATAAATCAATACGGATCAATGGGTCATTATCTGTGGCACACTGCCTCACTGACTGGGATAATAAGGAGCGGTGTCCACCCTTACCATCGTTCGTGTCACGCTGCCAGTAAAAATAATAAGAGTCGAATTACGCGTTTTAATTCCGACGTCACACTGTAAATCTTATTAACCCCTTCGTCTGTTTCGATGATTTAATAGTGAACTAACGTAAATTATGGGGTAGTTTGGGAAACGGCGGCGCAAGGAAGGAAAGGACCATGGATTTATGGCGGCTTCTAAATTATTGCCCCGATAAACGTTAACACTATCCTGCGAACGGTTGTTTTGTATTAATTGAGCAATCATATCTTATAATGGAAGTAAAGGTTCCAATAATTACAGTTACCACTTTGCCCGTTTTAAAGGTTTTTTTAAACAACTTTTTTTTACCAAAAATACTTTGAATCATTTAAAACTGAATTAAAAAAATTATTTTGATACAATCAATTTGTTGGAAGGCAAAATGAAGAATGCTGAAGATGAGGTCAATAATATTGATCATCGACTAAACGAAGTTTATAATAATGTTGATAAAACGAATATTGGCGATATAGGTATATCACAACAACGAGGTAATAACATACTATATGACTTAGAAGATCGAATTAAACTAACGGTTTACAATGTACCTGAGTCGTCCTCTACTGTACCCATAGTGAATTATGAAGAGGAAGTAGCTACAATTCAGAATTTAGAGTTTCTAAACTGATTATATAAATAGAAATTAAGCCGGTTAAGATGTTTAGAGTTGGTGTTGAAGGTTCTAGGCCTAGACCAGTGGTGGCGAACCTATACCCCCGGGTCAGACACTGGCCCACGACGATTTTTTTAATGGCCTACGCGTTGGTTTTGATAAACTTACTTTCTATATCGTGAGAAAGGATAGACATTTAAAAAATTGAAGTATTCACAATTAATGTCGAATTTAAAAAAAAAAATCCTATTGGACGTTGGCTAACTGATTTTTTATTGGATCGCTGCAACTATGTATGACTCAAGACAATCGGTCATAAAAGTTGTATCGGAGAACGTGGATGTAGAGGTCATTCGAATAGAGAAGAACCCCAGACTGTGCCAGATTTCAACGGTCGCATGTTGCAGTGGCAAGTATACATTTCAAGAAAACGTAAACTTTTCTACAGGATTTTAAAACTTACAACCAAAACAATTGTCAACTTTCATGTTTTTCTGTTAACAAATTTTCAGTATTGGGTTATTCCAAGTGAAATCAGCCAGTGATCGTTGCTTCACATTTTTAAATATATTTTATATTGTGCATACAATATGCTTAATGTCCAAAAATAACAAAGAAACATTTTTTACAGGTCCTAACTTTTAATCGGCATGGCTTGGCATTTTTGACCAAAATAACTGTTTACGTAAGATTTGATTACTTTCTTAGTACTAGTACTCTGTTTATTAAGTATTATGCAATAGTGGCCACTCACCACCATTTGTAAATTTATTTTGTAAATTCATTGGTGATTTTGGAGGTTAACAATGAGGATCGTAGCTTAGGTAAAAGTTAATTTTGCTCACAATACAACCCGTTAACAACAACATAGCGTTATTGGAAACAATTTAACTTACAGAAACAAATTTTTAAAGAACATGTCTATGCATTCGTAATTGGTTTACACTTGCGAAATCTTCCTTGTATTCAACTCTTTGAATTAAGAATGGTTTGGTTCACTTACAACTAGGATCTGTAGGTCCAGCTCGGGCGCTAAGGCATGCAGTTAGTCATGGGTAGTGTGGCACCTGTTTAGGTTGATCTACAGGCATATTTTAGTCACGTCTGGTTTTTCGGTCGCTGGTGTGGGTGCATGTCATGAGTAATCGGGCATTCAGCAGCGGCTTCTCATTCCCCCGTGGACTGCGGCCCTGCATGTTCCGTCTTTCGGACTTTGCAGAGTTTTCTTCTCGGATAGTGGTCTGCCATTTTCTCCAAATCAGTACCCTGGCCGCATTTGGGAACTTCATTACTGACCTACTCCAAGTGTCCCTCTTACCAACAATTTCTGTAGGTACTGCCTGCACCTTGCTCCCTTTACATTTCCAACACGTCTGCAGCGTTAAGAGTCGTTGCATTGTACAGTGCGACCAGCCAATGATGAAGTTCCTTTAGGTAAGCCGTGCGCAAAGCAGGAGGTTTCCACCAAGGCTATTAATTTTTGACCTATTTGACCTCCACTTCTCCTTGCATAACATAGGCTCTTCTTAATCGCCTGTAGGAACCCTTTAACGTCTTTATCCTCCTCCAGGCTGGATGGCTTTGCTGTCCCTGATACAGATCGGCATATGTCTTTCCTAACCGTTTAAGGCATTGACCTAGAACTTCTGCCGGTGGTTCTCACCATAATGCAGGTGGGCTTGCTACGGAACGCAAGTTCTTTCCTGTTTACGGCATTGACCAGTTACGGCAGGTACTTCATCTCTTGTCAATGCCGATGCTCCTTAGTATGGAGGCCTGGTCCTTGATTTTAGTTTTCGTGTTGCTTGTTTCCCTCATGGCTTTCGACAGCGATTTAACGGTGCTAACAAGCAAGGCTGGTATGTGAGTGACTTTCTTAAGGACAACAGTATTGGGGTAAAAGATCCAATTGAACCTAACTAAATCGAACTGAACGGAAGTGAAAGAACCTAACTGAGCCGAATCAGATCTACCTGAACCGAATCCAACAATCGCTAAGATGTGTAAAAATTAATTGATTTTCAAAAATGTTCATAAATATTTTGCTTGTGATTGTGATTTTTAAAGAGAATATCTTCTATACCATTTAAATGATTTTACTATTTTAGTACCAAAATATAGAAGAATTAATTTTTTTTAATCTTAATCAAATCTCGTGCTGATATTATTTAAGTTGATAAACATTTTGAAAATTGGTTAGAGTGGAAAAACATTTTATTAAAGTGAACTCCGCTCATCAGCTTCTAAATTAAATTAATTTTTTAAATCTCATCTGTATCATGTTAGGATGTTTGATAAATAATTAATGATTTGATATAAATTCAATCTTTTTTACACACATAGTTTTTAAATCTTGCAAATATTTTGACCATTTAGACCATGCTAACATCAAATTATCACCAAATCAAGGGCAATAATAGTATGCCTGAATTCCGAAGCAGGCATATTATTTTTGAAAATGGTACAATATACGGGAGCTGCTTATGAATTTCAAATATAAAGACACGAACCTTTAAGATGTTTTGAACAATTTTTCAGTTTGTAAGGGAATAATTTTAGCCCAAGATTCAAAACGTTTATTTTGTGAAATAATTATGGAAATCAAGGTTAGATCGATAGAAACTTGTGCATAACACGTTTTAGGATTTTGGGAATGAAAATGGCAAATTATATCAAAGATAATCTTTCAAATCTGTAATGGAATGCGATAACAAAGGTCACATTGTATGTCTGTACGGCATTTGCTTACTGAGCACGAATCAACACAAATTTGTTTAAGCGACCTAATAGTAATTTCGCATCACATACTTACGTAAACAGTTTATATACAGGGTGTTGAATTCCAAAGCGGGCAATAGGGATTTATATGTAAAATTTAAAATGTGTTAATATTGGCTGCCCTAATTATTTGACAGCATCGGTCTTCTTACATTATTTTTAAAGCTATTTATGCTGAATGATTTGGTACCTTACTCAATAGTTTTTACCCTGATATTTTCAAAAAACTTTACAATTATTTTGAATTAAAAACAAAGGTTTGCCATGATATCATAATGGCGGGTATTTCATTTTGTTCTAAAAAGTGACGTTTGCTGTCGAATTACGATTTACAACCGGCCGTATAATAATTTTGACAGTATATTCACCGTTAGGTAATTCTAATATGTTTTTAGATGTTCTGTCCACAGTGTTTGGAAACATTAACTTTCAGAAATATGACGTTGTTTTAACCGGGGATGTCAAAATTTGATTCAATGGGGAAGATTCAAAAGGTACAATTGATTATTTGACCTACTAAATAGTTATGGTCTTGAAAGTAATTTTTGCAACCTCAACTGCCTAGATAATATATATATATACATCATCTTTATTCAGACTATACAGTAAGTTGGATTAATATACAAAATATACAAAAACAAAAAGGGTGTTAGTCCGTCTGGGCTATCGACCTGCTGTCTTTCTGCCCTGTCTTGATTCTACTGGTGAAAACATATAATACTTTGCTAGCTAGCTGAATTGTCCTGATGATTCGCGCAAATGAATTGATGTATTGTGATGGGAGGATGCTGATATTTAGAAGGGATATTCGGGTTTCGGGAAATACAGAATTTGGATAGAAGTTGTTGATTAAAAGGATTGTTTGCAAATTTAACGCTAAGGCTAAGTATACGCTGGGAGATAGGTGTGACGTGGGTGGTTTCATATAATAGGTCATTTGAGGGATTATGGAGTGGATTAGTCGGGTGTCTTAATTTGGTTAGGGTTCTTAGGGCTGATCGTTCAGCAACTTGGAAGTGGTATAGGATGGATGGTCGGATTTGGGTAAAAAGGATTGCACCGTAGTCTAACAAGGGCCGGCATATCGATTTGTAAATATTAACAGCTGTTTCTGTTGATATGCCTTGTTGTTTAAATGTTAAGGATCTGAAATGCCGGGCCCTGGTCTTGATTTTAGTTTTAATGGATTGGGCATGAGTTTTAAAGGATAGTTTGGAGTCAAATAGGATGCCTAGGTATTTACAGGTATGGGAGGGATGGATTGTCACGTTACTGGATATGATGGTGGGGGATTGTGGTGTGATTTTGTGGTAAGGGATAAATAATTTGGATTTGGAGGGATTAATTTTGATGCGCCATTTGGAGCACCAAGCTTGGATGGAGTCAAAGGAGGATTGGAGGGATTGGTGAGCAATTGAAAGGGTGGGTGCATGAGTAATAAGAGCGGTGTCATCGGCGAAAAGCAAGGTATATTGTGATGGGTTAAAATATGTAGGGTCGGGGTTGTGTAGGTCATGGCAAAATATGTTATATAGGAGAGGTGATAAGGGAGAACCTTGAGGAACGCCTTGTAAGATTGGGAACGGATGGGAAAGTATTTGTCGAATTCTTACTTGGCAGGATCTATTGGAAAGGAAATTGTGTATTAGGATTATAAGATGGCGTGGGATTTTTAATAGAAAACATTTATACAACATGCCAAACTGTGTCAAAAGCTTTTTGTATATCTATGAATAATACAGCAGACTTTTGTCCTTCGAGGTGTTTGGTTTGCATATTGGACGTTAGGATGGCAAGAGGGAGCATGGTTGATTTTTGAGGAAGGAACCCAAATTGATATTCAGGAATGGATTTGATGGATGTGTGAAGGAGTTTTTGTTTAATGAGGGATTCGAACAGTTTTCCTACAACCGGGAGGAGTGTAATGGGGCGGGAACTGGAAACTAGTGAGGGGTCGTTTTCGGGTTTGGGAATACATACAATTATACCTTGTTTCCATTCGGAGGGGAAGTGTTGGTGACGGTAACAGAAATTAAAGATTTTTAAAATAAACATGTGGATATCATGAGGTAGCTTTTTAAGGATAGATCTAGGAATGTTATCATAACCTGGAGAGGAGTTTTTACCAGAGTGTAATATCGAATAATAATCTGTCTCGTCTATTGAATCGTCGCTTGGAGGTGGTAAAGGGGTTGTTTCAAATGAATCGTACCAGTCGTTAACTAATTTAAAAAAGTTTTCGTCGTAGCCATTATTTTGCGTTGGTTGGAATGTCTTTTCTAAATGTCCCGCAAAAGCTTCAGCAATTAATAAATCGTCCGTCAAAATTGAACCGTCGGTTGGGTCTTTTATATTATAGATGTGGTCCGATTTTTTGTATTTCGAAAGCTTTTTAATTTCCGTCCAGTACGTCTTTCCTTTCATTTCATTAATATTGTTACATGTCTCGGTCCATTTAAATTTTTTATATTCTAATATCATTGTTTTTATGTGTTTACTTAGTTTATTGAATTTTTGTCTTAGTGAACTGTCGTCGTGGAATTTAATGTCTCGGTAGAGTTGTCTTTTATATTTCAAAAGTCTAAGGATATAGTTGGGAAGAGGATATTTATAGTACTGCTTTTTAATTTTAGGAGTGTGGAGTGAAATAGATTTTGAAAGGGATTCGTTGAACTGGGAGATAATATTTGGAGTTATGTCTTGTACGTTTTGAACTTTTGTCATTATATCGTTGGCTACTCCCTCAATATTACAGTTCTGGTAATCGAAAATGAATTCAGGGGGAGGAGGTGCAGGTGATGACTGGGTATCAAGGTCGAATTGGAGAGACAAGTGGTCGGAGCAGAGATCTGGAATTAGTGTAAGAGAGTGGATAAGGGGGCGAATGTTGGATGTGCATAGGATAATGTCGGGGGTTGTTGATTGAGTTTCGCTCATTATGAATGTTGGGGGCGTGGGGATTTTAATGAAGTTGGAGTTGGAAGAAAAATTAAGGATATGACGGGATTTCCTACTATTGACGTTAAAGTCTCCAATAATTATTGCGTAATCATACAATGAAGCCTTCGTAAATATTGTATCGTCAATAGAGGAATGGGGATGTATATACACTAGGAACACATGGAGGGTTATACTATTTATGGGAAGAGTGAAGTGGAGGCATTCATTTAAAGGGCTATTGATACGGGGAGGGTTGGCCTTGCCGAAGGGGATTGAAGGGTGGAAGGAAGCGATGGAACCTCCTCGTTGATTTTCGTTGATAATTGACGAAGGAATTTGTATACTTTGTATACTGGAATTTTGTATACTAGATAATATATTTACTAATGAAGATTTAAACGTATTGTCTTCATATACAATTAACACAGGGCTATCATCACCTAGCAGTCGCCACGTTGCTGTTATGTAATAAAAAAAAAACGCTCAAACTGCATAAACCTATAACAATAGAAGGATAACTCCACTTCCATAACCTTCTAGGGGAGAAAAAGTGGCATTTTCTTGGTGATATTGATTTAAACTTTGTCACGAAGCAACTATGTTTAACAATATATTAATGAGTGCATTTATTACCATATTGCCAACTAAAACTAAAAATAAAAATTTATCTGGTAAATCGGAAATTCGCTAGTATAATAATAACCTAAAATATATGAGATATAATCTTAAATTCATATGAAGTGCATGCCAACGTACCAAGGACTCAGAATATATAAGAAATAAGAACAGGTACAGAATAAAAACTGCTCAAATTGAAGCAAACAGTAAATATATAGCTAATCTAATATTCAGTCTAATATGCAAGATTGTAATATCACTGCAAATGAATTTAATAATTTCTTTATAAGCGCAAAGAAAGCACTAGTACCATCGTCACGAGAATCGAATATTGACCCAATGTGTAATACTGCGAACCATGTACCATTCCCACCATATTTTAATTTTCGCGAGGTTGCTATCAATGAGGTGAGGGACGCAATCAATGGCCTTGGGCAAAGAAAAACCTTTGATATATATATATTGCTTAACAGCCAGCATGTTAAAGGACACCATAAATTATTCCACTAACTGCACTGTTTAGTTCTTGCATTAACGAGAAAATTTTTCCCGAAAATCTAAAAATGGCAAAAATTATACCTCTCTTTAAAAAAGGTCGCCCAAATTGTCCATCAAATTACCGACCAATTAGTTTGTTGCTAATAATCTCAATTTTTTTTGAAAAACTACTTCAATCACAGTTCAATATCTAGAAGATACAACATATTGAATGACCACCAATTTGGGTTTAGAGAGGGCTTCAACAACTGATGGCATCATTAATTTTACCGAGTGGACTATTGATTGCTCTGGGATAAGATGCAACTGCATCTTTCGCTGATCTATCCAAAGCGTTCAATTGTGTTTCGCATGAAATTCTTTTATGAAAACTGTATGCTTACAATATTTACCCAGACAGCTGCAGGTCATTGTCATCATATCTACAGGATAGAAAACAGACTATTCTTCAAAAATGTATTCTCGCAAACGTTGCCTAACCAATACTGTTTCTTTTATATATGAACGACTTGCCTAACCATATAAAGCATCATAATATAATATTATGACGATACCACTACAATTATAAAAGATAATGATTTGGTGACACTTGAATTAAGCCACCGTTCTTTAATGTCAGCTAATATAAAGAACTGGTGATAATTTGATTATTATTATTTTTGTAACTGATTTTATAACAGAAAAATCGAGCTCATCCTGACATGCTTGTAAGACCAAAACTTGATTTATGTTATTGTTTGAAATTCTCGCTTATAACCAGATGATCTTAAGGTCGCCACGAACAAATTAAAAACAAACTTGATAACTCTCATAGGACCAGAGAAAAAGGAACATCAATGAAAATATTTTTCAGGAGAGCGAAGAGTACGAGTGGGCCGCGGCGGTTCCGCCCGGCCATAGCTCACTTTGGGGATGATTCTCGACCCCGTACCGTGCGAATTAAAATGTGCAAAAAGTATCACTTTGGTAACAAATAAGTCTAGTTTCTGAATATGAAATTAAAAAAAAATCGATTTTTTTTTTCAATTTTCTTGTAGTAACCCCCTTAACTTTAAACACTGCAAAAAAACAAAATCTGTATTTCACTACCCAATCCAAGGCAAAATAAGTGCCCAATTCTTCGACAACAAAATTTTTGGGAATAAACTTTCGCAGTCATCTTAAATGGATAAACCATGGACACAAAATCGACAAAATATTTGAAGTTCATTTTTTCTCCTGAGTTTTCTCCGAGCACCGTGTGTTTAGCAGCAATCGGAAAAATGATCGAAAAGGATTTGGAGGTTACGTATTATGTAAGTTTTATTTCAATTTAATCATTGAACAATAATAATATGAACATAATGACTTTAATATGTTTAATCGTAAAGAAATGTGTGTGATACCAAGAAAGTGCATTTTATTGAAAAGTTCCTGAATTCCTGAATCAAAATGTATCACAAAGTAATGGCTTCCACCATCAACCATATCGGTAAAGAAAAGTATTGAAGAGTTTGTTTTAGTCGAAATAATTATACGGTCCGTCCGATTTAAATATTCATTGCATGTCACGAAATCATGATCATTATGATTATAAATGATTACACCACACACACCGTGAAAATGCGGACACCACAATATCTATTATAAATGTCAATTTTTGTTTTACTTGGGTACCTACGAAATGTTTACAAAGCTACCTGCGATATGTTGATAGAATTAAGTATATTGAAAATTATCGCATGGCAAGTTATTAATAATTTCTCCTGAACAATCCGCGAAAAAAATATGTGTTTAACTCGGCAATAAAGCAGATTTCCTGACTTGGCTGGATTCACTCCAGCCGCGTCCGTAAATCTGTCAGTTTATTGCCTTGTTAAACAAATAACTATTATTTGTCACTATACGTATTTAGTTTATTTTTGTCGATTTTTTAATATTTTTTACACATGTCTGTAGTTTTAGCTCACTATTTTATATTTTAATATGTGTGTTAGCTATTTTTCATTTCATTAACAACAGTTGTTATCGGACATATACAGGGTGTAACAAAAAGTTTCAATCGTAAATAGCATTAAGGAAATCAAGTTTTTGCTCAATGTGGCTCGAGATCTCTAGGGTGCCATTAGTTACTCTCAAGATAGCGAACGCACATCACAAAGCCTGTTATGTCCTTCGCTATGAGAAGACTAATACCCTCATAACAGTGCAGCGTGATTTTCGTCTAAACTACGGCATCACCCCACCAACCAAACAATCGATTAAATGTTGGCATCCGGCGGCGGCTCGTGGATGTTCGGCGGTGAGGCAATAAACAAAATTTGACCGAAAAAGCAACGGAATATTTGCTTCCTTTATTAGAGTAAATAGTGCAGCACGAGCGGCATCTTTGTCTTTGCCTCACCTACGGAAATCCACGAGCCGCCGCTGTTGGCATCGCTCGGAAACGAGTTGTTTGTGCTTGAAAAAAGTCCTGGAAGATGCGGACGTCGAACAAGTCCGAGATGCGTTTGTTCGCAACCCAAGGAAGTCAACACAAAGAGGCGGTCGCAAGCTTGGAATGAGGCACATGCCTGTTTTGAGGGTGCTGCGGCGACCTTTAACCCTTTGCGGCGTTAGGAAAACACTCGCGTGCCTGTGGTGCGGCGTTAGTTTGGCCTGGAACGTCAACAGCAACGGCATCTAGCGAAATACGTTAATAGTATGCGAATTGTTTATGAAAAATTCAAGAACTAAAATGTAGCTTTTCACGAAAAATAAGGAAATATGTTGAATTATTATGTAATTTAGGTATCCTTAATTTTTATAGAGAATAAATTCGACAAAATGCAATCGTATATATGCGGCAATAGCACTACAGGTACGCAGAAGCGGATCGTAAATATGCGTTCAACTGTTACAAGCTCTCCAAGACCGGGAGGCCCGAATTTTTGCGATTTCGTTCTCGACAAACAAGAAGAAAAAGAAAAAGAAACGCTTGCAGCTCGCATTGTTTTTTCTGATGAGGCTACATTCCACACGAGTGGTAGGGTAAACCACCACAGCATAAGGATTTAGGCATTGCAACAACCGCATGAAACAGTTGAACACCAAAGGGATTCACCGAAAGTGAATGTGTTTTGTGCCGTATCAAAGGAGAAAATCCTATTTTTCTTTGAGGAAAACACTGTCACGAGTCATACCTACCTACAGATGTTACAAAACTGGTTGTTTCCGCATTTACAGGAAGATGGTGACATTTTTGTTTTTCAACAAGATGGAGCACCCATGTGGTGGTGCTCTTACCAGCTCACTTACCAGTGAGAAGATACCTCAATGAGCAGCTTCCCAATCGATGGATCGGGCGAAAAGGGGTTCAGATTTAGCACTTTTCTCGTGGCCATCTCGATCTCCAGACCTCGATGTTTGTGATTTCTGTTTGTAGGGATATGTGAAAGATCGTGTATTGGTTGGGCCATAATTACCGGCCCATCTGGACGATCTGAAAACTCGAATAACAGCCGCCATTCGTGAAGTGACTCCAGATATGCTTCAGCAGTTTTGGGAGGAATTCGATTACAGGCTAGATGTGTACCGTGCAACATGAGATATAGTAGTGGCTGAGATATAGTACAACTAGCATATAATGATAGCTAATAATCACGAGGACGATGTTTGCGGAATGAGACGTAGACGAGTGGAGCAAGTCGTTCGAGTGATTAATATGCGAGTCGAGCACTACTTTGTTCATGATAACAACAATTTATAACAAAATTTATTACAAATTTACAATTATATGTTCATTTCTCCACTTATTGAAGCTTCCATACTCTGTGAAAAATGCTTCCGTAGATTCTCTAACCTTCGGTGGTGTGAGTGTTAATGAAGTAGATGGCAAATTGTCCACTTTTCCACAGAAAATTACTGAAAACAACAGGCGTCAGTTTTAAAGGTCTGTTTTGTTTTATAATAATTTGACAGATAAATGATGAAAGATTGTGGTATCGTGTTTTGAATGTGTAATAGGGTCCGTAACTGTTGTTATCATAAATCGCGTTCTGTGAATCAAAGCGCGAATTACTGTGTTTAATAACCATATTAAACACGCAAATGCGTATTTAATGAAATTGAGTGTTAAATGTACCCCATTAATGCTGCCCATAAAATTAAATAATGCGCATATTATAAGTTTTTTATTAAAACATATTTTGGTAGTTAGTTGCAGTGGCCAGTATCGAAATATACATTTTAAACAATGGCTTGTCGATTAATAATAAAACGGACAAGTTATGGAAATAAATACTGCATGGGATTGACGGTGATGACCCTCTAAAAAAATAACAAGCCGCTCTTTCAATATAGATTCATGACGTGCTAATAGCAGTTGGTGAGAAACTAAAATGGGAGAAACAGCCCCTCACGAGTTTTAAAATAGGCGCTAGATTGGCGATCACTTGTTCGCTCGTTTTCGAAGAGAGGGGGCCCGTAATTCGATTTCCAATAAAAGCTCAACGGAATGAAGTGTTTACACTTTGCTGAACTTGAAAATTTCGCCAAAACTCAATTTCTAAATGTAAATTAAAATCCACTTACCGATCTCATAGTAATTTCTACTTGCGTTCACATCAATCCTCAACAAGTTTCCATAAAATAAAACGCTTATTTTGTTGCAGATTGATCAAGTTAAATTTTTCTTTAGACAACAAGCTTCCATAAATTAAAACACTTGTATTTTGTTACACATTGATCACGTTAAGTTTTTCTTTAGACAGTTTGCTTCGTGAAGGAAACAGTAACTTGTATGTTTAATGTTGGCGGCGTTTACTTCGTGGTGCATCTTGTTTGAAAATGACCAGTGAATGGTCACATAAATAAAATATAGTAGTATAAAAAAGTTAAAGTGTTTTATTCCAATCTACAGTAACTTGTGTAAAACTTCAGTTTTTCTGTGCAATATATTATAAAATTTTAAATATTTTACATCAAAAATGAAGCTGTTGCAGAACCCAAAATAGTATCGTAGTAGCTCGATTTTCAGATATAATTTTCAATTAACGACTATTGTGATGTAACACCGGTCTATCGTGGGTTACTATTATTGAACTATTTAAACCGCTTGTAATTTAATCTGAAAATGAACAGATGTCAACTGAACACGTAGTAACTTCATCGAGTCCGATTCCCATTACACCCGCTTATTCACTTACAAGCCACCATGTTAAATAACAATATAATTAACCCGCACCCTTCCGCGCATTGAAAGGTAACGAGGGATTCTGATTCGGGCGTCCACGCCGCAAATCACTTCGATCCGAACCATTCTTCTCGAAAATTCGCAACGGCCTCAGATTTTCGGACGGGCTTTGTTCTCAAAATCGGATCCCGCTTATTATTCGAGTGTAACGAGGTCAGTGTGTATGCAGGGCAGATGGGGGTGCCACCCCATTATATCGCATGGAAAATCTAAAGACCATGGGGTGCGTTCGGTGACGCATTATGGGTACAGAACTGACCTAGGAGCAAAGTTTGAATTGCGGAATGCCCTCGATGACATAAAACACACTCCGGTCGAGATAAGGATAGTTTAGATAAGGGTTCGAAGGGTAATTTATACGTTGAGGTAAATGTAATCGTCCGATTTCCTTGTTGTTTGGCTACCGGATTTTAAACAGCGGTTAGATAACTCTGAATAAGTGCACAGATTAGAAAATTAAATAAAGGTACAGTCGTACATAAAGGTATCATTATATTACACAAATCTGGAATGAAATATTTCTCCCGAAAACGTATTTTGGCTAAATTTATCATTACTACGTGGTAATCAATAATTAAAATAACTTGAAAAAATATTGTCTTCGCCACAAAACTTCATTCTATTGGATGTCTCAATCTTTCATAAATGGTAGAAATATATTATTTTATTTATGGGTTGCAAACCTAAGTTTTATTAGATTTTTAGAAAAATTTCCATTTGTAGATACAATTGTACAGAAACATTTCATTGAGAAGATACAACTTTATTATGGATGAGTTGTTTATATTTTAATTTTAGTTTTTGAAAGAGAGTAAACAATATGCATAATATTAGAAAAATCCCTTTTACCTACTCTCACTTTATAATAGCTGAATTACACACTGTTTCCATCTATCGCAAGCGATTCTTTACATATTTCAATATGTAATAACTACACGTTAAGTAAAAACTGTGCGATTATTCTATAGCCTACGATTTCCATGAAAACGTTGTCAATACCATTCAACGTAGCGAATTATGCACGAATCGATTTTATTGATGAGAATTTATTAATTTAATTGACACTCTGACAAGATTCAATTTCAATTTATCTTTACAATAAGCAAATAAAAGTAAGATCGTAGGCAAAGTATAGTACATGACGCGAGTTGTACAGCAATAAGACGCGCGTGAAATTGCGTAACTCGCCGCTAGGCGGCTCATACGCAATATTTTTCTCCTGCGAATAATTCTCTATTTACAACACTTGTTTTGTAATGTACTATTATATGATCAAATCGAAGAACGTTACATATAAGGTAAAGTGGGGGAATGATGCGCAGTTAAGCAAAAATTGATGTTGTTCTAAGTACATTACATTCTTTGAGTCCTGCATAGGGAATTAATGAAATTTTAATGCCTTTATAGTGGATCGAGTAGACAAATTCTTTCCAACTCCGTAGACATCGTCAAAGTTGGACATGGTTTCCTGAAAAAAACATTTTTTTTTTACATAGGTGCCAGAGGGGGCGGAAGAGGTTACGCGTAAGTTCGCATGCATGACTTTAAAGAAGGCACTTCAAAGTTTTTTGCCCTCAAAGATTCATCACAATCGATTGAAAGTACGCCGAGTTATGGAAATGGTCGAAATTTCAAGTGTTTTATTTTTTTTTCTACCAGTCTATTTATTACAAACATCAATATCAAAATAATAACTAAGGGTAGATATTTAAATTAAACAGAAATCATATGCATATTTTTTTGGAGTACCTACGCCTGTACACTCCGGATGGTTCCAAGACAAACATATCACACATCTCTACCATAACTCCCTGTCCTTGCTAATGTCTAGAAATACAGCATTTTTCGTTAGGGGTGGTGGTATAAAACTCAAATCAATATCATCCAGATCGTCATCATCGCAAATATCTGAATTATTGTCATTGTCCGACACCTCTGAATCGGATGACGCGGGTGCAAGCTCTTTCTTCTTTTTCCTTTTGCATTTGTCTTTCTTTCTGTCTGGTGATTCGTCTTCAAGACATCTACGCACAGTTCTCTCTCTGAGGTTTTTCTGTTTTTCTATTTTATTTATATTTTGTTCCCTTAACCTTTTCTTTTCTTGGGCTATATCCAATTTGTCTCTGACAAGTGTACTTTTATTTCTGACTTTTGTTTGTCACGGGATTTTCTTTGCACTTCTTTTTCTCGTTACGAAGTACGAGAAAGTATTGTGATCGTGAATTTTTTTTCAAATTTTATTTTACAGAAATATACGTTTTAGAGTCCCTAGATGCCATTTCAACAATTTCTAGAATTTTTTCTTTGTGTCTCTGTGTCTCTCTCTCTTTGCGTGTGTGTGTCTGAGTGTGTGTGCGTGTGAGTGTCCGTGCGCGCTGTAACTCAAAAACTATTAAAGCAATTGATACGAAACTTTGAACATAGGTCTTATTTGATAATCCGAAGGATTGAAAAGCTTTTGGTAAAATTTCGTACACCGGAAGTGGGTGTTTACCTTAAATGTTTTTTGTTTTTTCTAATATTTTATTAAATATGAAAAATATCACAAAAACATTTAAACGAATATTGAAGTCAACAAAGAAATGAACATCTTTTATTTGAAAATATTTTTCATAAAATCATAAAAAATGTATTTTTTTTTCATGTTTGCTTTATGAAACGATAATAGTTACAGCAAATTTATGTTAATAGTAACAGTTAAGAGTAATTGTAATAGTAATTGTAGAAATAAACAATTTATAAAGAATAAGTTTTTTTCGAAATCGCTTTAGTTTTTGAGTATACTGAGTTTTTTAATTCGAAGTATAATTTTTCCATCCTTCATAATTTTGACGTTTTAAATGTCAGTTTCATCCGAGTCTACAAAAAGGCTCGATGTACATTTAAAATATGATCTAAATTGGAAATAAACCATGAAAGCGTAAAAATAAGTGATACCATCAAGTCGGAGAAAGTAACATGATGGCCAGATCACCATTTTTTACGTTGGGGCCATTGCTAAAAAGAAGTTGTCGATGGCTTAGAACTTTCGTCAAGTGGTGAATGTGGCTGAGTATGTGGAACTGTGACGTCTGTGGCTTCACTATTAGGATTAAGGTTCTGATTCCGCAGTTCTTTCTATTGTGAACTCCCTTACATCACTGGCTGGAGCAAAATTATCTTTCTTAGACTTATCTGGATCTAGTGGAAATATTCCAGAAGTACGAAAGCCGGAAACTGCTTTATCGATTGTAGCCACTTTCATGAAAGCTTTATTTAGGAGTTCCGCTACATCATATGCAGTTATTTTTTAATGACCTGTAGTGGACAGGAACAGATCATATTCCCTTTAGAGAGTATTTTGAAGAGGACTGAAGAAGGTCAAAGCCAAAGCTTGAAGGTGATCGGAAGTATGTGGCGGAAAGGATACCATATGGATATTCTTTTGTCTACAAAATTCACATGATGTAATTGAAATATGGCTGGAATGGTTAATCAACTTTCTTATTTTTATCCTAGAAATGTCGCAATAGATTTAGGGATCATCCGAGCAGCAATCTGTAAAAGGAATTTTTTTTACGTGCTCCTTCTGCGCGATTAGTCAGTCCCAAGTTGACCTTCGCCACGAGCACACGTGTCGAAGTGCAGAGCCGAAAATCATCAGAACGTTCAGAGAGTGATAAAATTTGACTCAAACGACTTATTTTAATTTCGCAAAATGGAAAATCATTCTAAAGGTATGTACTGTATGATTTTATATATATAAAGCCATAATTATGCATGTATGTATTCATACGATAGTATAAATAAACAGCAAAAATAAGTTTATATTTTATGTCGTCGCGGTTTGTAAATACTAATTTAAAAAAAGTTCCATCGAATACCGCTTTGATTCTTATTGGATTTTGTTCATTACATCGATATTTAAAACATATAAAAAAAATTAGCTGCGCCTAGCTGCGCTTTAAATTTAAAAACCGTTTTTTAGATCGGCATTGCAATCCCGTGCATCTGTAAAGTATTACAAAACTACTGATAATGCGTTTGAGATCTGTCGGTATTTTTCGGCACCGTGAGTAAGTAACAAATTTATTTTTCATGTTCTTGTTCAAAAATGGTATAACAAAAATGATGTAATAATAATTTGTAACTATCAATACTATAACCTTCAATGCACGAATAGTTAAGTTAATGCAAATAAAAATGAACAAAATATATAAAAACCAATAATTACAATTTTTTAAATAAAATTATATATTTTTTATATACATACAAACTATTTGAAATTCTTCAAAACTAAATAAAGTTAAAAAAATTAATAATCTTATGGATTATCTATGTTACATTTTGATTATTTTATTTTTCAGTGTATTCCATGACTCGGAAGGATGTATTTTTAATCATAAAAGATCATATTAAAGAAAATATTCAGGATATTATTGCTGTCTTGGAAAAAAACATCGCAGATAAACATGGGGAATCTGTACATGTATCAGACGATTTAAAAAAAAACGTTAGCTGCGTTGATGTCAAAGTTGAGATCCAAATGGGACGATGCAGCAAGGAAGACAGACAGGTTTTTTAAAAGTAATGAACAATGGCTGAAAGGTAAAATACGTTTTCCAACTTCAATATCCGTAAATGCCGAAACCGCAGCACAAGATATTCAAGATGAAAGTACCAGTCGCGGTCGCCCTTCAAAATCTTTTGATACAAGTAGTGACAGATCGAAACGTCGAAAGACCGAAGAAATCCGAAAAACCTTTACAGCGGATGAATTAGCGTATGCGACACAAATGAGTCTTAGATCAACAGGGAATTTAGAAGCCGCGAAAGTAGTGAAAGACGTATCAGCAATAAGTCCAACAAGAGCTGCTAAATATGTTACTGCTTTCCAGTCAAAAATGGAAGAAACATTTACTCTTGATGAAGCTCTTTCGTTATTGCTCGAGTCAAAGATTTCAAAACGAGCATACCAAAGAACAAGAAATGAGGCAAAAAAGAAGCATTGTAAATTGTTTCCTTCATATAAACATATACAAAAGGCGAAACAAATGTGCTATCCGCCAGACTTTTATGTGAATATAAGTGAGACTAGCGCTGAAGTCAAATTACAAGTTATACTTGATAAGACAGTAGCACGTATACTAAAACTTCAGGAGGACGTCATTCGTAATGTAAGTCCAGCGCATGTAAAAAATGTAAAATTGTATTGCAAATGGGGATGTGGCGGAAGCTCTGGTCAGAGTGTGTATAAGCAGAAGTTTTCGGAAGATGGAAAGTCCGACGAAAGTGTTTTCTTCACTTCATTTGTGCCGATAAAGCTCGTAAGCGAAATGGAAAAGACAGAAATTGTTATATGGCAAAATCCAAGACCATCTTCACCGAGATTTTGCAGGCCAATAAGACTACAATTTTTACATGAAAATGTCCAAACGACAATGGCTGAAGTTACAAACATTGAAAAACAAATACAACAACTAGAACCTTATCAAACAACGATAGATGAAAAGCCAATATTTGTAACGTATAGCATGGCATTTACGATGATAGATGGCAAAGTTTGCAAGGCAATAAGTGGTACAACATCCGCACAGCGTTGCTTCTTGTGCAATGCTACTTCCAAACAATTTAACGATATTGATGCCATGCTCAAAAATGATGTGAAAACAGACAATTTACGATTTGGCGTCTCAACTTTACATGCGTGGATACGCTTTTTTGAATGCTGTTTACATATCTCTTATAAAATTGACGTAGAACAGTGGCAACGAAGTAGAGTGAAAAAAGAAGCGAAAGAGGAGACAAAAGCAAAGGCGAAGGAAATTAATGAAAAAATTGACAAAAAGAAGCGAGACGTGCAACAACAATTTCGCTCTCAACTGGGACTGGTCGTTGATCGTCCGAAGCCCGGATTTGGAAGTTCCAATGACGGAAATACAGCTCGGCGTTTCTTCGAAAATTCAGCTATATCTGCGAAAATAACAGGCGTTGATGAATCATTAATCCATCGCTTTCACGTTATTTTGCAAGCAATGTCGAGCGGTTATGACGTTCACGTTGAGAACTTCAATGAATATTGCTTGAATACTGCAAGATTATATGTCGACCTTTATTCATGGTACCACATGCCGACATCGGTTCACAAAATACTGATCCATGGAGCGATTATTATCGACCACGCATTACTACCAATTGGACAACTTTCAGAAGACGCACAGGAGTCCAGGAATAAAGATATAAAACGATATCGTCAGGATTTTTCTCGAAAATGCTCCAGGAAAGCAAATATGGAAGACGTCTTCAACCGACTAATGGTTACTTCGGATCCCCTAATTTCTAGCATTCGGAAACTACCCCAAAAACCTCTTAAACCGTTAGGCTTTGAAGTTGTTCAGTTATTACAACCGCCGAAAATAAGTGAGAATGAAGTTTCATTTGATACGTCGACTGAATTTACGCCCACGTCTTCGGAATCTGAAACAGAATCGAATGTATCCGACGAAGAAGAAAATGATTTCTGTTATTAGAAAGAATAAAAGTAATTCTGTAATGTATCAATTTCGTAATTATTTTATATCCATAATTCTACCCTTTATTCACCAAAGAAGCAATATGCAGAAAGGGATGTTACCGACACTTTTGGATATAATTCACAATTTTTTCTGCATTTTCTTCGTTCGCCATTTTGAATTTTGAAAATCTAACATCGTATTCGGAATCACCGACCCCGAAAACCTCATTACCAGTAAATTCAAGCCATTTTTGCCAAAAATTTACTTTTTGGTCCGCCATTTTGGGTCCGCCATTCTGAATTTTGAAAATCTAACATCGGATTCGGAATCACCGACCCCGAAAACCTCCTTACCAGTAAATTCAAGCCATTTTTGCCAAAAATTTACTTTTTGGTCCGCCATTTTGGGTCCGCCATTTTCAATTTTGAAAATCTAACATCGGATTTGGAATCAGCAACCCCGAAAACCTCCGAGTAAACATTTTTAATGCTTTAAACTTAGGTTTACTATTTATGGCCAGGTTTTTGCAATTCTGCCCCACTGTGCGTCTGTCGCTGTCTCCATCCTGACTGCACACATCATCACTGGTGTGGGTGGCGTAAATGAGCTGCCTGGATGGAGGTGCGTACGTTTCAGCTCGGGACGCTTCTGTGTTCCTGTATATGGCGTCGTAGCCATCGTACAGGCTGGCGTAATAACGGTTGTCCGCGTTGATCCTGTTTCTCCTCCTGCTGCTCATCGTGAGCAGCGTTACTCGGCCCCGTCCAGGAGCGAACAGCTAGTTGCGGTGGCCAGAGCGGCCTGACATCACGGGGTTGATCATCCTGCTGTCCCTTGGCATCGCTGGGTCGTTGTAGCTGTTATCTTCTGGGTCGAGGGCTTGGACTCGGCCTCGAGTTGGGCGACACTTGCCACGGGGGGCGCAGCGCGGGGTGTGAAAACCGCCCTCGTTGACCTCCAGCTAGCTCATGGAGTCGGGTGGCTATAAACACAGCACAAGAAACATTGGATGGGGACAGAGGCAGATAAAAAGTCTGATAGGCGCGATAACTATCGCTGTTATTTACAAACGGAAAATTTACAGAAAAATGTTCAATGTTCAAGAATATAAAATATTCACACGGGAAGCAATTAAATAATGTCACGAAAAAAAAAAGTCACGAAAAAAATTGTCAAAATAGTCACCAACAATTCACTCAATGTTCGCGAAGCACGGGAATTCCAGGCGGATCAGAGACTAACGGCCGTACTAATAGTCGCGGATTAATCCGGGATTGAGGAGTAAATCTCGGATCAGGTTAGAACGCATCCAATAATCGATATAATCCTGGATTAATCTGAAAATAATCCTCTTTCAAATAATCTTCCGTCAGCCGCGATTAAGCCCCGATTATTTGCAATCTGCCAATTTATTCATGTCACCAGAACAGCTGGTATTTGATACTAACATGCAATGGATGAAGCCGCATTTCGGGATCAACGTCCATTAACTAGAGTTGCTAAGAGAATATTTTCCATCTCCGTGTAATGTTTATTTTTGTCCATTTTAACTATTAGGTTAGGTTACTACTCATTATGAATATAGCACCAACACACATTTAGTATAATTGTAATGTCACTAAAAATATTACCAAATCCTGGTTTCATTCTCGAATTCGTCGATCTTACCCGAATCCATGACCATGGGATACGATTATAAATATCGACTAATCCAGGATTCTACAATCCGTGATTAATCCGAGGATTGAACATTGTACGGCCGTAATGGCTCGGCGGCAACGGAAGCGGCGGCGACGGCGGCGGCGGCGGCGGCGGCGGCGGCGGCTGTGGCGGCGGCGACGGTAGTGGCGGCGGCAACGGCAGTGGAAGCGACGGCGGCGACGGAAGCGGCGGGTGTGGTGACGTCGGCGGTTGCGAAAGCGGCGAAAATGGCGACGACGGCGGCAGCGGCGGCGTCGGTGGATCCACGATGTTTCGGCTGGTGAACTTCGAGTCGACCGTTGTGTTCCAACTGACTGATGAATCTGAGTTTGATGATTGTTGAAAAATGATTGTTTGATTTCATCTGCTTGTCTGGGCAGCGCTCCATGGCCTTTTACGGGGACCACGCCCTACTCTTCTCCGGGTTGCGGGTGGTGGTGTTGGCAGGGTGCGACGGGAGCATCGAGGTCAGTCATTTCCATTTCAACGGTCTTAACGAAGCCCTCGGTAAATCGGCGCACGGCGGGTAGAGGCTCATCTTCATTGTGTTGCTACTGGCAGCTGTACTTCTTCGAAAATTATCTCGTTTAGAAATTTCATTAATGGAGATTTATGTTTATATTGAAAAGGAGCAATGGTCAGCTCATAAAATGCAAATTAACATAATTACGCATTTGTTAAGACGCATAGATAAACTAAGCGCTAATAACATCCCAACACATAACATTTACAAGCTCTTGTCAGGCCTCGCCCAACAACATTATTCAATATTAATCGATTTAAATTCATTTCAACAGATCAATCGGCGATTAATTTTACTGGACGGACAGGAATTCTTTGAATATCGAAAAGGTGAACAAGTACACTGGCTTGGACAAGAAGAATGTTTATTAGTGATTTAAAGGACGTGCGAGATTTCATATTTTTTCTTGAAATTAAACTAAAAAAATGGTGATGTGGCCATCATGTTACTTTCTCCGACTTGATGGTATCATTTATATTTACGCTTTCGTGGTTTATTTTCAATTTAAATCATATTTTAAATGTCCATCGAACGTTTTGTAGACTCGGGTGAAACTGACGTTTAAAACGTCAAAATTATGAAAGATGGAAAAATGTACTTCAAATTGAAAAACTCAGTTTACTCAAAAACTAAAGAGATTTAAAAAAAAAACTTATTCTTCATAAATTGTTCATTTTGGCATTCTCCACAATTATTACTAACATAAATTTGCTGGAACTATTAGCATTTCATAATTGTATACCAAAAATGAAAAAAAAAATAATAATTTTTTTTCTCGATTAACAATGATTTTATGAAAAATGTTTTCGAACAAAATATTCGCATTTCTTTATTGTCTTCAATATTTGTTTAAATGTTTTTGTGATATTTTTCATATTTAAGAAAATATTGGCAAAAAACAAAAAACAGTTAAGGTAAACACCCACTTCCGGTGTACGAAATTTTACCAAAAGCTTTTCAGTTCTCCGGATTATCTAATAAAACTTATGTTCAAAGTTTCATATTAATTGGTCTATTAGTTTTTGAGATACAGCGCGCACAGACACACACACACACACACAGACACACACACACACACAGACACAAATTTTTTTTTTCCAGAAATTGTTGAAATGGCATCTAGGGACCCCAAAACGGATATTTCCGTAAAAAAAATTTTGAAAAAAAAATCACGATCACAATACTTTCTCGTACTTCGTAACGGAGAAAGTAAAAAATAATTAATATGTGTATTGTGGAAATGATTGGTTTATGAATTTAAACACGTTTTAGACAAAATTGAAAAAAAAATTATAATTCCATTGGATTTGAAAGTAAACAAAATTAATGAAATCGCTCCTGATTTTATTGGAGATTGAGAGCCATTAAAGTTAGATCACATTCTAATGACGTTAGAAAGTTCGCAAATTTCGACCGTATATTCCGCAAGCGAGCTTTTTAATATAAAATGACTTGGCCCATGCATAATAAATTATAAAATTGAAATTTAACGACTTTAATTTTTGCTTTCAACCATCACGATTATAAGTGATTATTTCTGTAAAATAAAATTATACCTTTCGTAAGATGTAATTTTAGAATATTCACAGAATCAAACGTTTAGTCTTCGTGACAAATTTAAGCTACTCTTCGTCTTTATTTAATTTATTTGATGCTTCTGCAACAAGTAAGCGTTTTGAATTTTAATTAAAAAATTATCTACGATTTTACATTTAAGAAAAGGGATCGAACGGTTTTGCAATTCTACAATATGTCTCTGTAAGTTGGAACCATATGGAAAACTTCTTTATTATCAAATTTATGAAAAAATGTTATTATTCATAAAAAGTTCTGCATGGTATAAAATCTAAAATACAACCATCAGATATCTAATTTTTTCAATGGTTTACTAGATTACTCAGAAAATATTAATTTTGCTCTAGAGTAAAGTATATTTATTTTTGACGATATCGATAAATGTTATTAAGAGTTGATCACAACGAAAAACCACGTTAAAATTTGTAATAACGTCCGCTTACATTGAAAGAACTGTTTTTTTTATCGAAACATACCTCTAAAATAAGAACGTAAATTTAATTGTAGTTAACTGTAATCTAGTATTTACAAACAAGTGACAAGAAATTTTCGACAATGACCGTCAAAACGTGTTAGAATTTATAAAATACATACATGGCAGTGTTATTAACTTGCGAAGAAAAAATTGAAATTCTTTTGATTGTAGGAAAAAACTATAAAACACATAGAGAAGCAACAAGTATTTTTAACAATAGACATCCCAATAGAAATATTAGTCATTCAACTGTGGCGAAAATAGTGAACAAATTCAAGACCAGTGGAAGCATTAAAAATAATTTTAATGTGAAACGCCGAAAATTAGTTGCCAATGAGAACACGGAGTTAGAAGTAATGCTGTCTGCTGTAGAATATCCAAAAATGTCATTGCGCAAAAGGAAATCCTTGATACAGAATGATGTAAGTAAAGATACAGTGGCAAGAATTTTAAAACTAAATAAATACAGACCAAAATTCGTTCACACATTGAAAGCAAGGGATTATGATAGGCGCTTTGATTTTTGCTGTCTCATCCAAGGAAAGTTAGAAGATGATCCTTTTTTATGAGACGTATATTTTTTTCCGATGAGGCAACATTTTCTGCAAATGGAATTGTCTCGTCACAACATTGTCGCTGGTGATCTGAGAAAAATCCCAATTTTACAATAAAGACTCGTGACCAAAATTCGTTTAAAACGAACGTGTGGTGTGGTATTTATAAAAACAGATTAATTGGACTGTATTTTTTCCACCAATCTATGAATGCCGAACGTTATTTACAATTTTTACAAAATCACATCAATGATTTTATGGACGAACTTCCCTTATAAGAACGTCAATGTATTTGGTTCCAACAAGACGGTGCCTCATGCCACAGTATATTAAATACTATCTTGAACATATTTTCAATGGAAAAGTGATTTACAGATATTCCGATCTTTTTTGACCTGCTAGATCTCCTGACTTAATCCCTCTGGATTTCTACTTATGCGGTCACTTAAAACAAAAAGTTTACCAACAAGAGCCATTTCAAGATGTTAATTAATCATTTGGAAAGGATAATTTCAGAATCATGCCGGGAAATTTCTCCAGATATGATATGGAAAACTTTGCGGGAATTTGCCAATAGAACGATGAAATGTATTGAAAGAGAGGGTGGATATGTCGAGGCAATAGTGGAATAGGTGAAAATTAAATTTGGAGTTTTTTCATTAATAATTATGTTAGCGTTTTTGCATTTATTGTTTTATTTGCAAATTAAAAGCAAAGGTTATCATATTTTTATCACAAGAGAAAAATGTTCATTATTGAAATTAGCAAAATGAATATTAATCTATAATGCAGAAAAATTAATAAAAAATAACAAGATCCATGCTAGAAGGTTGTAATTGCATAATTGAATTTTTTAGTTGTGCTCAACTTCTCTTAATAACATTTATCGATATTGTGAAAAATACATGTACTTTAGAGCAAAATTAATATTTTTTGAGAAATCCAGTAAACCATAGAAAAAATTAGATATCTAAAGGTCGCATTTTAGATTTTAGACCATGCAGAACTTTTTACGAAGAATAACATTTTTTCCTAAATTAAATGATAAAGAAGTTTTTCTTTTGATTTCAACTTACAGAGACATACTGTATATGTTTTGTAAAATATCACCGTCACGGAAGAAATAAAAATGGTGATGTGGCCATCATGTTACTTTCTCCGACTTTATATTTACGTTTTCATGGGTTTATTTTCAATTGAAATCATATTTTAAATGTACATCGAGCGTTGCGTAAACTCGGATGAAACTGACGTTTAAAACGTCAAAATCATGAAAGATGGAAAAATTATACTTCAAATTCAAAAACTCGGTTTACTCAAGAACTAACGAGATTTCGAAAAAAACTTATTCTTTAGAAGTTGTTCATTTTGGCATTCTGTACAATTATTATTTACATAATTTTTCTGTAACTATTATCGTTTTATAATTATAAACCAAAAATTAAAAAAATTATAATAAATTTTTTTCTCGAATAAAAATGATTTTATGAAAAATGTTTTCAAGCAAAAGCTGTTCATTTCTTTGTTGTCTTCAAAGTTTGTTTGAATGTTTTTGTGATATTTTTCATATATAAGAAAATATTGGCAAAAAACAAAAAAACAGTTAAGGTAAACGCCCACTTCCGGTGTACAAAATTTTACCAAAAGCTTTTCAGTTCTTCAGATTATCAAATAAGATGGATGTTCAAAGTTTCATATCAATTGCTCTATTAGTTTTTGAGATACAGCGCACACAGACACAGACAGGCAAAACTAGTCGAGAATTTTAAACATTCAAAAAGTAAACTGTGTTTTTATTTGGTAGAATTGATATTTATTTTATATTAATATTCTATTAATTCAATTTTAAAGCTAGTAACATTTACTCCACTTCATAATAACAAACAATAATATGGTGGATATTATATCGTGTGAGTCGCAAAATTTTGTTTCAGACTTGGCTGTGAGATAAATGAGGTATGTCGAATTTCATTACGTCATGAGACCAAATTAGTTCAATTAGAATAAGATTTAAACAAATGAATGAATCTCAGACATGACTGCTATGTTTCTCTTTCTCAGGCGTGGTCAGCTCAGCAACAAAATTCTGTGGCTCACACCTTATAATTAATTAATTTCATGCAATCAATCAATCAAACAACGCAAATATTACCTCGACTGATTAGAATCAGACAGACTTTTTTTAATTTAGCAAAAATAATAAGCCGGCAGAAAAAAGAATGCCGCCGATTGTTTCCTTATCGACCGGACTTTTCATTTAATCTCCAGACAAATAATAACCGGCGGACTTATGAGTTTTCAAAAGAGAAAAAATTCGAACGGCAATCGGGCCGTAGAAACAAAAGGCTTACCGAGGGTGAGAACGGGGTGGCAGGGAGGGCAAAAAACAACCCGGGGCACAATCTAAAGAGTTATGGGGCGACACAAAGGGTGTAAGATATTACAAGTGGGGGAGGACGCATTTTCGAGGACTATATTATGCATGGCGTCGCTTGACGTTACGTATATGCACATAAATAAATTTAACACGGGAAGCGAAAAAATAAATAAGAACGTGCAGCGGACGACGCTACTGATTTTTTAGATGCACGGGAAAGTATTGTGATCGTGAAAATTTTTTCAAACATTTTTTTAAATGAAAATATCAGTATATAACGATTTTTGGTAAAAAAAAATTGTGTTTGAATGTGTGTAACTGCTTCTGCGTGTGTCAGTCTGGCTGTGTGTGCGTGTGTGTCTCGGTCATTTGTATAATTTACGTTGCATACTTTTCGAAATCTTGAACCAAGCAAATACGAAAGGCAAACGTTTAATTTTACAGAAATTCAAAACAATTTAAAAATCGTTCTCTTAAAGAAATTCGCTCCTATCTGGTGTGCAAAAAAAAGAAAAAAAAAGAAAAAAAAAAGAAAAAAAAGGAAAAAAAAGAAAAAAAAAAGAAAAAAAATTTAAAGAAATTATTCGAGATTTCGAATATGCAGTGATTTTCAAGTGAGCGAATTTTTGTTGTTTTGGATAGCGCGTAAAAGAAAAATCTAGAAGTGGTAAAATTTTAATAGGCTTATGCATTTTATGAAATAAATAAAATACCGTTGCTTTGTTTGTATAACTTCTGAAAATTTATTATTTCCGTAACAAACTGTGTTTGATAATGGCACGTTGAAACTATAGTCACGGAAATAATACATTTTCAAACGTTATACAAACAAAGCAACAGTGTTTTATTTATTATATAAAATGTATAACGAAGTAGAAGCCTCCAGTATAAACAATTTTTTTAAATGTATCTTTTGGAATATTAAAAAAAAACTGTATTCTGAAAACGTAGCAATTTTCTAAAAAAAAAAAACTACAAAAGGTAAAATTGCGCAATTACTGTACATTCAAAGCCATTTTAGTTTTAAACTAAGTGAGTTTTCAATATTCTTATGCAATTTAAAAATTCATGACTGAATTAAAACAAAAAAAAATGGTGATGTGGCCATCATGTTACTTTCTCCGACTTGATAGTATCATTTATATTTACGTTTTCATGGTTTATTGATATCATATTTTAAATGTACATCGAGCGTTGCGTAAACTCGGATGAAACTGACGTTTAAAACGTCAAAATTATGAAAGATGGAAAAATTATACTTCAAATTCAAAAACTCGGTTTACTCAAAAACTAACGAGATTTAGAAAAAAACTTATTCTTAGGAAGTTGTTCACGTAGACATTCTCTACAATTATTATTCACATAAATTTGCTGTAACTATTATGGTTTCATAATTATAAACCAAAAATTAATAAAAAATAATACATTTTTTTCTCGAATAGCAATGATTTTATGAAAAATATTTTCAAGCAAAAGATGTTCATTTCTATGTTGTCTTCGATGTTTGTTTTAATGTTTTTGTGATATTTGTCATATTTAAGAAAATATTTGCAAAAACCAAAAAACTCACTTCCGGTGTACGAAATTTTACCAAAAGCTTTTCAGTTCTTCGGATTATCAAATAAGAAGTATGTTCAAGGTTTCATGCTTTATTAGTTTTTGAGATACAGCACGCACAGACAGACACACACACACACACACACACACACACACACACACACACACACACAACCACACACACAGACACACACACAGACACACACACACACACAACCACACACACAGACACACACACACACACACACACACACACACACACACACACATACACACACACACACAGACACAATTTTTTTTTCCAGAAATTGTTGAAATGGCATCTAGGGACCCCAAAACGGATATTTCCGTAAAAAAAATTTCACGATCACTATACTTTCTCCTACTTCGTAACGGAGAAAGTAAGAAAACTATAAATGTGATTGTGAAAATTTTTTCACAATTTTTTTAATGGAAATGTCTGTTTTGAGATCCCAAGAAGTGATTTCAACGATTTCTGAAAAATAAAAGTTATAAAGAACAAAATAGTTGCAGTTCCAGAACATTAAGTTGCAACAATTTTTCCCTTAAGTTGAGGAATGATTCTGTGTGAATATTTATCGATTGAGGAAATAATTTTATCTAAAATCGGATGTAATAAGCTAATTACTGTGGTCATTTGATTTTGGATAAAATGTTATATTAAACTCATGTGGAATTACCCATTAGTCCCTTAAGAAAATGAAACTTTTTTTTGCGGATTAATTACATACATTCCCAGGGGCGGCTCGTTATATAGAGTCAAGAACCCATGGCACTACCTGTAATTTCAAGCTCAGCAAGAATTTTTAACACTTTCTCACCAGTTACTTTGGTCTAGGAAGATAAATCGTTTCTTTCTTAAAAAAGGAGGGGGATGGGGTATATTGTATAAGTGGCTCTACCATCAACATCTTCCACGAGACGCCACTGGTTATAACTATTCGTTGTTAAACATGCATTTTTTAATTGCGTTCAAAATTGAGCATTTTCTAAAATAAATACAAAATATTAAAAATTGTTTAAAAATTCTGAAATAATTCTATACAACTCCTTAATTATCATATTTTAAGAATATAATCAACTTCTTTAATCACAATATTTTTTTACTGGGTTATAACTATTCGTAGTTAAACATGTATTTTTTAATTGCGTTCAAAATTGAACATTTTCTAAAATAAATAAAAAATATTAAAAATCGCTTAAAAATTCTGAAATAATTCTATACAACTCCTTAATTATCATATTTTGAGAATATAATCAACTTCTTTAATTCCAATAATTTTTTACTGGGTTATAACTGTTCGTAGTTAAACATGCATTTTTTAATTGCCTTCAAAATTGAGCATTTTCTAAAATATATAAAAAATATTAAAAATTGTTTAAAAATTCGGAAATAATTCTATACAACTCATTAATTATCATATTTTACAAAAAATTATCAACTTCTTAAATTCCAAAATTTTTTTAATAGGTAATAACTGTTCGTTGTTAAACATGCATTTTTTAATTGCGTTCAAAATTGAGCATTTTCTAAAATAAATAAAAAATATTAAAAATTGCTTAAAAATTCTGAAATAATTCTATACAATTCCTTATTTATCATATTTTGAGAATATAATCAACTTCTTTAATTACATTAATTTTTTACTGGGTTATAACTGTTCGTAGTTTAACATGAATTTTTTAATTGCGTTCAAAATTGTGCATTTTCTAAAATATATAAAAAATATTCCAAATTATTTAAAAATTCGGAAATAATTCTATACAACTCATTAATTATCATATATTACAAAAAATAATCAACTTCTTAAATTCCAACAATTTTTTAATAGGTAATAACTGTTCGTTGTTAAACATGCATTTTTTAATTGCGTTCAAAATTGAGCATTTTCTAAAATAAATAAAAAATATTAAAAATTGCTTAAAAATTCTGAAATAATTCTATACAGCTCCTTAATTATCATATTTTGAGAAAATAATCAACTTCTTAATTTACAACCATTTTTTAATAGGAAATAACTGTTCGTTGTTAAACATGCATTTTTTAATTGCGTTCAAAATTGAGCATTTTCTAAAATAAATAAAAAAAATATTAAAAATTGTTTAAAAATTCCGAAATAATTCTATACAACTCATTAATTATCATATTTTACAAAAAATAATCAACTTCTTAAATTCCAACAATTTTTTAATAGGTTCGTTGTTAAACATGCATTTTTTAATTGCGTTTAAAATCGAGTATTTTTAAAACAAATAAAAAATAGTAGAACTTGTTTAAAAATTCTGAAATCATTTTACACAACTCCAAAGTCATTATATTTTAAGAATATAATGAACTTCTTAGGATTCTCGTGAAGTATATACTCTATAGCAGTGTTTCTAATGTTCTTCGTCTTATCTCGACCTCCGTGTTAAAATTCGTCCAGTTTTTAATCTGCCCCGGGCGATTGAAGATTATCAAAATATTCGTGTTTTTTTCTCCGCTCGGAACGACATTAAATTCTTATCACCGATCCACGACTCACCTGTCGATATCAATTCAGTTTGTAGATCGCGGCCGCGGAAGACGTTTGTTCTGGTTCGGAATTTTGATTTTTCGAAAGTTTTAGTGCCTGTTGTGTTGTGATACATCTTCAGGATTTGTGTGTGTTGGTGTTTGTGTTTTCCGCTCCATACCGTCCCAACAATCCGCGACGGAAGCAAATAATCATCATCTTGGTTACATCTTAACCGACAAAACGCCTCGAAAGGTTTTCCTTTTTGGTAAGTTTCTATTTTCTTGCATTTCTTGCTTTCACCGAAAGTAAAATAAAGTATTGTTTCAGTGGCTTTAGACAATTTCAAGTGTCTGGCAATTGCGTTTATAATTGAGCATTTTCTAAAATAAATAAAATAATTCTGAAATAATTCCATACAACTCCCAAATTATTATATTTTGAGAATATAATCAGCTTCTTAAATTCCAATAATTGTTTAATGGGTTATAACTGTTCGTTGTTAAACATGCATTTTTTAATTGCGTTCAATATTGAGCATTTTCTAAAATATAGAAAAAAGGGTAGAAATTGTTTAAAAATTCTGAATTAAATTTATACAACTCAAAAATAATTATATTTTAAGAATATAAGCAACTTCTTAAATTCCAATAATTTTCTAATGGGTTATAGCCAGGGGCTCGTTATATAAAGCCAAGTAGTTTCAAGCTTAACAATATTTTTTAATTATTTCTTAAAACACATTTTCGCAGTTACTTTGGTCTAGGAAGATAAGTCGTTCTTTCTTTCTTCAAAAAAAGCGGGAAGGGGGTATATTGTATAAGTGGCTCTACCATCAACGTGCTCCACGAGCCGCCACTGTACATTCCACATTCGTATAATAAATAACAATTTTTTTAATTATATTAAAAAGCGAAACAATTTTTTCGCATTATACGAAAACTCCATATTGTTATCATTAGCGTTGTGAAGCGTTTAGTTTATATATTGACCCAAAAAGCGGGGAATGATCTGTGAAGGGGGCGCCGAAAAAGTTTGACATACCTCTCATTGATAGATTAGGGGTGAGCATGGGGTTAAAGCCGACTTGCCAACAGATGAGCTGAACAACCCTATTAAATCACGCTGCAATCCGTTTTACGATTCCCTTTGATCAGAAAAATAATTTCGCCCAGACAAGTGCAAACACATTCTGTTCGTAAATACTCGTCGGCAGAAACTTTATTTAAAGGAAATATTTACTTATCATTAGCATTAATTTTTTATTTAGTTCAATATCAAGTTTGTTATGTGAAAGTGAATAAATATAAATGTATATCATCTAACTTTTTCCGATTTGATGGTATGAAAGGAATTTTTCTGATATTTTGCTTTTTTTTTAAATGTAGAATTCGAAAATATCACGAGGCCAATACTTTGTTCCGTGAATGTTTAAAACGGGAAGGCATTACATATAATATCCAGTGGCGGCTCGTGGAACATTTTGATGGTAGAGCCACTTAGCATACAAAATACTTTTTGAGAAAAAACAAAACGATTATTGTTGCAAAATTATTCAGTAATTTAGATAAAGAGAAAAGTAGCCTTCATATATAAATATTCAAGCAGTTCGTAATTCTACAAAAAATAAGTCTTACAAAGGCTAACAAACAAATAACTTATTGAAACAAGTCAAATGTTTAGTGTTGTCTGTATCAATTCGATGGACTTTTCTGGAAGAATTTGACTTTGGTCGCCCGTTACCTTTTGTAAACCAAAAACAATTAAACAACGAATTAAATTCTTTGGTACTCTATATATCTTTCAGATGAATGAAAGACTTTGCTGAAAGAGTCTTAGAAATCCGATCATAAGTTCAAAAGGTAAAAAAAAATAATTTAACAATTTTATTTTTCTAACCTACGTCTATTATATAAGAACAATACTTTGCTAACACTTTTCATTTAAGAGTTATCCTCAATCATAATAAAATATTTTCTGATCATATCTGTCTAATGAGCACAACACTTTGCTGAAAGAATTTTCGAAATCTCTCCTCGCGTTCATGAATTGAACTATAAATTACATGTGTTGGGTCTTATCTGCGTGTATTCGATAAAATAATTTGCTAAATTAGGTCATCCCTTCAAGAGTTATCCTTAAACAACAAAAAAGCAATTAAAGGTGAATTAATTTTTTTGGTCCTATTGGTCCTGTTGGTCCGATGAGTACTTTATTGACTCGAAAAAATATAAAAAACAATTGCTATCCACTTGAAACTTCTCAAAATCACTCAATAATAATTCAAGAGTGATTTGGTAGAAAATTCCAATACATTCCGTCGATTGCTTTTGCTTTGGTGTAAATTTATGAAAAATTATATTCATTTTTTTTGGCGCGAAAAAAATATAAAAACAATTGCGATCGACTTAAAACTTTCCAAAACAACTGACAACACATGTAACTCAACATTTCCGTAAAAATTAGAAATGCATTGTTTCTAAATTTTAGAATATTTCAATGTGAACGGAGATGAAATTAAAAAAAAATGCAGTGAATTCGTCAACGCGAAAAAAATATAAAAACAATTGCCATCGACTTGAAACTTTTAAAAACAACTGTCAACACATGTGATTCTACATTACCGTAAAAATTAGAAATGTATTGTTTCTAAATTTTAGAATATTTCAATGTGAACGGAGATGAAATTTAAAAAAAAAATCAATAAATTCGTCGACGCGAAAAAAATTTAAAAACAATTGCCATCGACTTGAAACTTTCCCAAACAACTGACAACACATGTAATTCTACATTTCCGTAAAAATTAGAAATGCATTGTTTCTAAATTTTAGAATATTTCAATGTGAACGGAGATGAAATTAAAAAAAAAAATCAATAAATTCGTCGACGCGAAAAAAATTTAAAAACAATTGCCATCGACTTGAAACTTTCCCAAACAACTGACAACACATGTAATTCTACATTTCCGTAAAAATTAGAGATGCATTGTTTCTAAATTTTAGAATATTTCAATGTGAACGGAGATGAAATTTAAAAAAAAAATCAATAAATTCGTCGACGCGAAAAAAATTTAAAAACAATTGCCATCGACTTGAAACTTTCCCAAACAACTGACAACACATATAATTCTACATTTCCGAAAAAATTAGAAATGCATTGTTTCTAAATTTTAGAATATTGCAATGTGAACGGAGATGAAATTTAAAAAAATGCAACAAATTTGTCAACGCGAAAAAAATTTAAAAACAATTGCCATCGACTTGAAACTTACCAAAACAACTGACAACACATGTGACTACATTTCCGTAAAAAATAGAAATACATTATTTCTAAATTTTAGAATATTTTAATGTGAACGGAGATGAAATAAAAAAAAATGCAGTAAATTCGTCAACGCGAAAAAAATATAAAAACAATTGCCATCGTCTTGAAACTTTCCAAAACAACTGACAACACATGTGATTCTACATTTCAGTAAAAATTAGAAATGCATTGTTTCTAAATTTTAGAATATTTCAAAGTGAACGGAGATGAAATTAAAAAAAAATGCAACAAATTCGTTAACGCGAAAAAAATATAAAACCAATTGCCATCGACTTGAAACTTTCCAAAACAACTGAGAACACATGTGATTCTACATTTCCGTAAAAATTAGAAATGTATTGTTTCTAAATTCTAGAATATATCAATGTGAACGGAGATGAAATTAAAAAAAAAATGCAATAAATTCGTCAACGCGAAAAAAATATAAAAACAATTGCCATCGACTTGAAACTTTCCAAAACAACTGAGAACACATGTGATTCTAAATTTCCGTAAAAATTAGAAATGCATTGTTTCTAAATTTTAGAATATTTCAATGTGAACGGAGATGAAATTAAAAAAAAAACATCAAATTCGTTAACGCGAAAAAAATATAAAAACATGTGCCATCGACTTGAAACTTTCCAAAACGACTGACAACACATGTGATTCTACATTTCCGTAAAAATTAGAAATGCATTATTTGTAAATTTTAGAATATTTTAAGGTGAACGGAGATGACATTTAAAAAAAATGCAGTGAATTCGTCGATGCGAAAAAAAAATATAAAAACAATTGCCATTGACTTGAAACTTTCCAAAACAACCGACAACACATGTGGTTCTACATTTCCGTAAAAATTAGAAATACATTGTTTCTAAATTTTTAAATATTTCAATGTGAGCGGAGATGAAATTAAAAAAAAAATGCAATAAATTCGACAACGCGAAGCAAACATAAAAACAATTGCCATTCACTTGAAACTTTACAAAATCACTCAATATTAATTCAAGAGTGATTTCGTAGAAAATTCAAATACATTCCGTCTATTGCTTTTGCGTTTTTTCGTGTAAATTTATGAAAAATTGTAATCATTTTTTGTTGACGCGAAAAAAATATAAAAACAGCTATAAAATGCTTGAAACTTTCTAAATTTACTTAAAATACAATAATCTTAATAATCTTTCAAAAACTCCGATAACCGACCGAGAACAGTGCTTCAGATTTTTTTTAATTTGCACGAGGGAAAAAAAAATTATAAAGACACTTGAAATTTTCTAAATTTACTCGAAATACACTAATCTTAAGAATCCTCAAAAAACTCAAAAATCCCCATCACTGGTTTTCAAGATTTTAAGTTTCACTTCTTCCGAATGAAAAAAAATATATAATAACAAGTGCAACACACTTGAAACTCTCCAAATTTACTCAAAATACATTATAAGCCTCTAAAAAACCCATAATACCCCATCACAAGTTTTCAAGATAACCGACCGAGAACAACTCATAAGATTTTTTAAGTTTCACTTCTTCGGAGCGAAAAAAAAAATACAAAAACAACTATGACACACTTGAAACTTTTCAAATTTACTCAAAATACATTGATCTTAATAAACCTCCAAAAAACTCAAAATAACCTATCACTGGTTTTCAAGATAACAACACAAAACACAATTCCGGAAAGAATTTTTCAAATCTGCTAATTTGTTCAAGAGATATATATTCTTAAATAAATGCATTGCCATTTTTCTCGCCTCATGAAACTTTCGCAGGCATCGTTTTAACATTTAAAATGACAAATCAGTATTTTTAGAATAAATAAAAAAAATCTTGTTTCGTTTGAAATTAGAGGTAGTGCCATGGCTCCTTGGCTCTACATAACGAGCCACTCCTGATAGTATCACTTTTTGTTTTGTACCTAAAACCCTTTATCGTTTAGGTGTTTGACTATACCTTAAGGGCGTCACTTCCTCGGCCGTTTTCCATTAAAAATCGTGATTTAGCTACTCTTTTTTAGAAAACTACTGGGCCGATTTCTCTGAAATTTTGCACACATGTTCTTATCTCCAAAATTAGCATTTATGGCTGAGCAATTAAAAAAAATGATTGCATTCAGGATAAAACATGAAGTTCTTTTTATTAAAAAAAAAATCCGCCACTCAACATATGGAAATATTCTCAGCCATACTGGTAGGTATCAATAGCACCTTTAAAACTAAACAAATGTGTTGATAGCTTTAATAGTTTGAAGAAAAGTGTACCTAAACTTGAAAAAGTAATTTTTTCAGGATAGTCAAAAAACTTTAAAATAGTTCGTACAAGAGCTCGCCTCCCCCACTTTGCTTAAATCATCACTTCTACTAATCGGAAAAATGTAAAATAAAATTTTTATACGCAGAATTGCGTCGAATCAGAATCGACGAAAAAAAATACGATTGTGTTGTTCCTTAACCTACAAATCCCGTTTTTGTCATTATACTTTAAACATCACTGATGAAGCGACAAAGTTATATTTCATTGAATCGAACAAAGTTTCTTAAAAGTAATATGGAAAGCTTCGGGTGGGCAATATCCTGCAATCCAATCAGTAGTAAATATGTTAACAAACAATATTTAAAAATAGGAAAACGAAGTCTCTAAAGTCATAAAGCAGCTGAAACAATCCTCTTTCTATGTTCTCTAAGCTCACGAATCTAGTTGATATTTCAGGTGGGCATCCGTTTAGGATTACGGTGTAGTGCGTGTAAGTAGTTTAATAATGTTATGTGTGCGTTCAAGTTGGCTGCGGATTAGAATAATCCGCTTAAAGCACTAAACTACCTGTTTTATCCGCACAACAATCGCAATTTGTAAGCCGCTGAACACACTTCAACAAAGTATGATGAACATGAACCCCCCCAGAAATACTCATAAGCTCATTAAGCACAATAAAAAGTTTGTTTAACATACAGATTATCCTTTCAATAAGCATATTCATATTACTTATTATTATCTCAAAATCAACGTTTATTAATTTACTTGGATATAATTTGGAAATGAGACACAATTAATACTTGCCGTTTCTTTTAGTTTACACAGTGACAAGTTTATGGTTTCGGATAAGAGATAATAATTATTAAAGTAATAGTGACTTACAAGGAAATTTTATAACATATATGTTTAGTGTAACGAATTTAATACATTTGAATAATTCGACTCAAGTATAAAAATGCGCATTTAAATAGCCGAGTTAGCTGTTTTACAATCGGATAAAAAGGTATATAAAATTTGCAAGTGGATAAAAAGGTAGGTATAAGTTTACAAGTGGATTAATTTCTCTACCTTCACTATGACAACGATCAGAATGACCTGAAATTATTAGTTTTGCTTTATTCGATAAATTATCTGAATACCACTCGCAATTATAATTTCTGCAAGATAAATTTTATTTTTTCATTTCATCGCGAATTTCTCGAATTAATAGCGATTAGGCATTTCAATTTTTGTCTCGAAATTTTTATAAAACTATTGACATCCCTAAATTTTGGAATAATTTAATGTGAACTGAACGTTGTTTTGAAAAATGCAATAATTTTAGAGACTTGAGAAAAGTATAAAAATAATAAAATTGCCATCGACTTGAAACTCCTCAAATTTACTAAAAATTAATGCCAAGTTACGTTCCTGTGAAAACTTGACACTTCATACCTAAATTTTGAAACAATTTAATGAGAACGGAGCGCGAAGTATTGAAAAAATGTAATAATTTCAGATACTCGGAAAAAATATAAAAACAATTACCATCTACTTAAAACTTCTCAAATTTGTTTAGAATGAACGCCAAATTACGTTTCTGTGAAAAGTATTAACACTTCATCCCTAAATTTTGAAATAACTTATTGAGAACAGAGCGTGAAATATTGAAAAAATGTAATAATTTTAGGGAATTGAAAAAAAAAAAATAAGAACAATTGTTATTGACTTGAAACTTCTCAAATTAACTTAGAATGAATGCGAAATTACGATTCTGTCAAAATTATTTACACTTCATTCCTAAATTTTGAAATCATTTAATGAGAACATAGCGTGAATTTTCGAATAAATGTAAATATTTTAGCGACTTGAAAAAAATATAAAAACAATTGCCATCGACTTAAAACTTTTCTAAATTTGTTAATAAGGAATGCCAAATTACCTTTCTGTGAAAAGTATTAACTCTTCATTCCCAAATTTGGGAATAATTTAATGAGAACAGAGCGTGAAGCATTGAAAAAATGTAATAACTTGAGGGAATTGAAAAAAAAAAATAAAAACAATTGTTATTGACTTCAAACTTCTCAAATTACCTTAGAATTAATGCCAAATTATGTTTCTGTTAAAATTATTTACACTTCATTCTTCAATTTTGAAATCATTTAATGAGAACAGAGCGTGAATTTTCAAATAAATGTAAATATTTTAGCGACTTGAAAAAAAAATACAAAAACAATTGCCATCGACTTGAAACTTATCAAATTTGTTATTAAGGAATGCCAAATTACGTTTCTGTGAAAAGTATTAACACTTCATTCCCAAATTTTGGAATAATTTAATGAGAACAGAGCGTGAAGCATTGAAAAAATGTAATAATTTTAGGGAATTGAAAAAAAATATAAAAACCCATGTTATTGACTTGAAACTTCTCAAATTAGCTTAGAATTAATGCCAAATTACGTTTCTGTCAAAATTATTTACACTTTATTCCTAAATTTTGAAATCATTTAATGAGAACACAGCGTGAATTTTCGAATAAATGTAAATATTTTAGCGACTTGAAAAAAAATATAAAAACTATTGCCATCGACTTGAAAGTTATCAAATTTGTTATTAAGGAATGCCAAATTACGTTTCTGTGAAAAGTATTAACACTTCATTCCCAAATTTTGGAATAATTTAATGAGAACAGTGCGTGAAGCATTGAAAAAATGTAATAATTTTAGGGAATTGAAAAAAAATATAAAAACAATTGTTATTGACTTGAAACTTCTTAAATTAGCTTAGAATTAATGCCAAATTACGATTCTGTCAAAATTATTTACACTTCATTTCTAAATTTTGAAATCATTTAATGAGAACAAAACGTGAATTTTCGAATAAATGTAAATATTTTAGCGACTTAGAAAAAAAAACAATTGCCATCGACTTGAAACTTATCAAATTTGTTATTAAGGAATGCCAAATTACGTTTCTGTGAAAAGTATTAACACTTCATTCCCAAATTTTGGAATAATTTAATGTGAACAGAACGTTAGGTTTTAAGAAAATGTAATAATTTTAGACTTGGAAAAAATATAAAAACAATTGCCATTAACTTAAAACTTCTCAAATTTGCTTGGAATGAATACCGAATTACGTTTCTGTGAAAACTATTAACTCTTCATCTCTATATTTTGGAATAATTTAATCTGAACAGAGCGTTAAGTTTAAAAAAATGTCATTCCCTGGCTATCAGTGACTAGAAAAATGTGTAAGGGAAAAAGTTGTAGGTAATTATATGTTTAACCCGCCATCGGGCGCACCAATTTCTGAAACGCTTTCAGGTGCGCTGGATATTAAAGACCGGCTTTCAATTAATAAAGCTTTTACTAATTGTAAGTGAAATAATAGAAGAACATGTTTGTAAATAAAAATCATGTAAATTTTGAGCACATTTTGATTTATTAAAAAATTGACACTTTTGGAAGAAAATAAATTTAATTTAAATTTCTGGTTGTGTCTGAAGATTAGGTGCGCCCAACGGAGGGTTAATAGTACTGTCTAACTGCATTTTTTATTCAAGCTATAATTTTTGAATTATGACATAACTATATATGTGTTTTTTAACGATTTGAATGATATAGTGATTTTTATAAATAAAACGGTTAATGTGGTTAATAAAATGATAAAGATATAAACCATTATAACTAACACACACACAGCTAAATCTGTTTAAGACTTCCAGGTAAAATAAATTTGATAATAACTAAATGTAAAATTTTGTTTAAATCAACAAGAAAATATAATATTAGTTAAGTGATCCATTTTAATTGGTTGAAAAATTGCGGTGGGGTATATTATGTACTTCCAATTAATTTTAATTGGAAGTACATAATATACCCCACCACAAGGAAATATAAGTTAAGTTTTTTTAATCTTTTAAAGCGAGCTTATTTATTTCAATTTAGTAATGCTATTTTATAAAAGTTCCAGTAATTTTCTAATACATTTGCTACACACGTTTTCATAATCGACAAGAAATTAGCCATGAATTCCCAGCCATATATCCCGGCGCATTCACCAAAGGTACCATACGAATTTTTAATTTTATTTACGCAGTCCCTTTCTGCAAATATATTTAGCACATAATGTACCAATATACCCTTTCGTGTGTATGTGTATTTTCGGAAGGAAACAGGTGCCGGAACTCGCTATTAAATACCTACGATCACTATATCACTCCGTGTAACTGGGATAAGAAAACCGACCCTCTCCTAATTCCTGCAAACTTTACCGTTTAAAGAGACATTCGAGATAAGGCCCATTATTCATAGCATAAGGGCCCGCAACCTGTACGCCGACGGACTATGAGGGTTAATTTCATTAAAACTATTAAGCACCGTCCACTCTCACTCTCGCCCATTCGATTCTGTCCGTAATTTACTTTCCAAAGATTCAACACTTTCCCACAATTTCGGCACTAATTTATTCCCGAAACATCAAATCCCAAATCAGTACCTAAGGGACCGCTTCACCTCGTGTAAACGAAGATATATTTGTCTTTCTCGAGATAATGGCGTACCTTCTACTAGGTCTATCCGGCCGAAAATTTAAAATGCCCGCCAGTCTGTCCAATCTTATCATACCCAATGATTTCAGATGTTTCTGTTGAGAGTCTGTCACTATTTCCTTCCATGATAAAAACTTCTTCAAAATTGATTACCTTATAATAAGGGATGTTAATTGTTAGTGCTATTTTTGAACCTATCAATTACTTGTGATTTTAATTGATTAAAAATTTATTACATGCCTGAAATCTTCACACTTAAATTTTCAGTTTTTTTCTGATCTTAATTTATAACACGCAGCACAAAAACTGTTGTCCTATAGATTTTTGCATCCAACTGCACCACTGGTACAATAAGTGTTACAATTTGACTAATTATATGTGAGTGCAAGTTTGTCAAACAAGTGGCTTGCGACGAGTTCCAAAAAGCACGAATAGGCAATTTGTAATTGTAACTTCAACTGCAGATGTTATTTTTTCTGAATAATGAATGAATTTTGGAATTAAGGCGCATCGACAGCCAAGGTCATTCGCGCCCCGTCAATAATAATCTAGCATTCGTATGAAATGACGTTGCATTTCAGGTTATGTCAGCAGATGACATCAGATGTACCAGAAGTCACTTTGTACGTCTAAAAACAGTGCTACAAAGTAAGAATTGTAATGACGAAATATAAAACTATAAATGTAATAACTAATACAAACAATTCTCCGAAAGAAATAGTTGTACATGCATCGGGGATACTAGGTACACAATTTTGCAAACACACATAAAAAAACTTGATTATGTTTAGGCTTCAGTTTTATATACTGAAGGAAAAAAAATAAAACACTTGAAATTCGTGAAATTTCGACCATTTTCAAACCGCCATAACTCGGCGTATTTTCAATCGATTTTGATGAATCTTTGAGGGCGAAAAACTTTGAAGTATCTTCTTGAAAGTTATGCATGCGAACTTAAGCGTAACTTCTTCCGATCCCTCTAGCACCTCTATGAAAAAAATGTTTTTTTCAGGAAACCATGTCCAACTTTGACAATGTATATGGAGTTGGGAAAATTTTGTTGACACGATCCACCATAAAGGCATTAAGATTTGATCAATTTCCTATGCAGGACTCAAAGAACGAAGTTCCTACGACGATTTGAGACCAAGTTATGGGTGTTTAAAAAAGTGCATTTTGAGGTTTTTCGCACATAACTAAGTGACTTTTCAACCAAATTTGATGATTATTTCGGGAAAAAATCCCATTTCGACTCTACTTTAAGGGAGTAAACTCAGATTGGATTGATCCCTTTTCGAACCCTTCAACACCCGAACAAAAAAACACGTTTTTGGGCAAAAAAAACTACTTTGGCAACGTGTGCCGCGTTGGATAAAATGTGTCGACTCGATCCATCAAAAGCGCACTGAAATATGTTCAATTACCTGTGCAGGACTCAAAAATGAAGTTCCTACGGCGATTTGGCACAAAGTGAAAGTTGAAGCGTCTAGAGGACGTTGCAGCTTTAAGCAATACATTCCTTCAAAGCCCAACAAATATGGATGAAAGATTTGCGTTGCGTTGGTTGATGCCAAAATGTTTTATACTAAATCAATGGAGGTGTATGTTGGACTTCAGCTGGAAGGTCTATTCAAAGTATCAAATACTCCAGATAATATAATAAAGCGTCTATCAGCTTCTATATCTGGTACTGGGAGAAATATTATCATTGACAACTGGTTCACAACCATTGATCTAGTTTTGGACTTAAATAAATCATAAGTTAACGGTTAAGTTAACGGTTGTTGGAACTTTGCGCAAAAATAGATATGGTATTCCGGCTGAGTGTTTGGATGGAAAACAGCGTCCACTATCATAAAGCATGTTTGATTTCAATGCCAATTGCAAGCTAGTTCATATATTCGCAAAAAGGGAAAGGTAGTACTTGTATCAAGCATGCATTATGATGATAAAATTGATCCAGCTACAGGTGTTAAAACTAAACCTGAAATGATCACATTTTACAATGAGAAAAAAGGGAGGGGTTGACGTTGTCGATAAATTATGCTCATCGTATAATTGTGCAAGAAATACAAGGTCATTTTTTTAGCATGCTCAATGTCGCCGGAATAAATTCTCAAGTTATATTTGAAGGAAATGTAGACAAAACGAATTATATGCTACGAAGAATATTTCTAGATACGTAAGCTTATCAATTAATAGACGAAAAACTAAGAATTATATCTTCGAATCAAAATATTCCAAGGGAAATTCGTATGAGAATCAAATATATTTTGGGAATTTTGAAAATAGACCGCCAAATCAGAGACGACATTGTGCAGAATGTAGAAACAAGCGAAGACTAAAAAGGTTCAAGTGTGGAAAATGAAACACATATTTATGTTTAGAACATTCCTACATTGTTTGTGGCAGGTGCTCTGATTAGTTATAAACAAATAAGATCAAAATTTCACAAAGTTCATATTTTTGTATTGTGTTTATCTTTATTACAAAATCTAACAAATTTTATTTTAAAGCATATATTTGTTATTGATAATAATGTTCTAGTATATGATAGAGTACTGAATTTTCTTAAGTTATTAGGAATTTTAAATTAAATTAATTTATTTGAAATAGACATTTAGAGTTTATAACTATTTTTTCAAGCTTAAGTTCCTGTATGTGAAATTGTGTTCTTTATGTGAAATAGTGAAATATAAAATTAAGAAAATTAACTGGTGAAGTTTGAGCAAAGTTATCGGGGACGAACGACGGCTCCGCTGCGCTGCGCCGTCGTCTGTGCGTAGCCTATTAAAATTGACCAAAGTAACTGGTGACGAACGACGGCTCCGCTGCACTGCGCCATTGTCCATTAAAATTAAGCAAAGAAAACGGTGACAAACGACGGCTCCCATGCGCTGCGCTGCCGTCCGTGCGTAGCCTATTAGAATTGAGCAAAAAACGGGTGACGAACGCTGGCCCCGCTGCGTTGCGCCGTCGTCAGTGCGTAGCCTATTAAAATTAAGCAATTAAACTGTGCGCAGCCTATTAAAATTGAAGAAGGTAACAGGTGACGAACGAATTTAAGGAAAAATAAAAATGAACTGTCACAAACCACACGCGTCCAGGAACTTAATAATAATCTGGTGGTAACCTCAGTTTCTGAATCTGACATCTGTCAAATATGACAATGCATTTCTTAATTTGCTGTTTGGAAAGCACTCGGACGTTAACAGGAAGAAGCTTATTTTTTTCATTAACTTTGGGCCTCTAAAAATTATTTGGTGACCGTCTAAGAAGCGTATACACATTTCAAACCAAGATATACAAACAAAATTTAGGCCGCTACTGATAGGGGTTGTTTTGGTCTTTGGCGCCCCGTTGCGGCTGATGGGTCTGACGGGGTGACCGAAATGTTACAAAACTTTGGTGGTCTGCTTCAAATGGAACGCTTAATAATTTTTCACTATTCTAACCCTCCCTGAAATTATTTTTTTTCGAAATTGATTGTCAGGGGAAAAATTTTTAAAGTTCAAAAACGACAATAATTCAAAAAATGCATATCTCGGTTAATAACCGGGCGATTTAAAAAATTCAAAGTTTGTTTTACGTACACACAATACCGCAATGATAATCCGTCGTTAGATTTGTGATTTCAAAAGGAATAGAAAATTTCATTTTAAAACGATCGAAAATATTTACCGGCAAAATAAATAAAAGTTTAATTCATTTTTAAAATTAGAAGGAAGGTTCGGATCGAGAAATTTTATTTGGATTTTCTGTTGGGCTTGAGGGCCCTTCTCAAAGGCTGTTAAATTTTGCTTCCGCCTTCCGTATACAACGTCATATCTCGAAAACCACAAATCGGATCGAAAAACTTTATAGAAATTTTTGATACAGATTAAATCGGTGACTGATATGCCGTCGTCAGATTTTTAATTTTCGGAAAAAAAAATCGCAAAATTCTTCGAAAAATTCCCGCAAAACATTCAAAAATCGGCCGTAGATCGTAAACGGTGCGCCCCATGAAAAATGTAGTTCTTACCTTTTCGACGCAAAATGCAATTCGAAATGCCATGCCGTTTAAATTTCTTATGTAAGATGAAAAATGATTGCTGTAGAATTTTTTTATTGAAATCGGGGTTGGTTTTCTTTGAATAACTCCTCGGGGGTTGGAGATATCAAAAATTTGTAAGAGACATAAACTGTAGAGGGGAGTTAGTTCTACAAAACTCTATAAAATTGGGAGTCGTGACCATAAGGGGAAGCGCGCCCTTTTTTCCGGAAGCGTCCGAAATGTGATTTTTTAGAAAAACTCTTGAGGGGTTGCAAGGAAATTTTTTACGGGAACGTGCGGCAACAAACGTTGTGTCCCAATGTATTGGGGATTTTTTGAGCCATATTTGAATCCTCTAACACAAAAATCCTGGGAGAAGATAGGTTTGGCGCGAACCTCTGCATCGCAAAAAATCAATTTTCAAAAATTCACCCCCGAGTCTAGGAGTGAGTTGCAAAATGGCGGTTTTGACGGGCCCCTAGAGGACGTTTCCGGCTTTTGGGAAAAAAATAATATTTATCGTTTTTTTGTTTTTTTGAGGGGTTGGCAACTCTCTTGGTTCTAGAGGGTTGAAATTTTAATGGTATATTTCTTGAATTATTTGTGATTTTTCATAAAAATTTCAAATCTATAAGCGTTTTGAAAATATTGTAAAAATACGTGATTTTGGGGCTTACGTGTTTAGTATACCGGGTGTGGCACTTAAGACGCCTCGGACCATAGCTCCTTTACGATAAAAGCTATCGACAAAAATCTAAGAACAAAGTGGTGCATAGTTACCGTCGCTATGTTTCAAAAATATTTCTAATCATCAGTGGCGTGCCGTACTCCAGTGGCGTACCAAACTTATGTTTTTTTTAAATGGAATGCCCTATTTTTGATTGCAGATTTGGAAAGTGCTCGACGAGTACTTATTTTTTTATCTAACATGTTATACCCTTCACTTTAGCGGTTTCGCTGTTATAACCCCTTCTTTCAAAATTGCGCCCCATTTTTGAGATTTTTTTGTAGAGAAACTAATTGACGCCGGCGCCTAAATTATGAATTGAGGTACAGGTTAAGACCTCGTATACCTTCACATAATTTTTTTTCGGGTAATTTATGGAAAAAAAATAATTTTTGATTGATCTTCGCATGTTGTCATTTTTTCCGAAAATTTCAAATAGCACCCCCCTAAAAAAATTACGGCGTTGTACAGCCAAAACTCTAAATTTTTCATTGGTGTAAAAAAAATTACACATTGCATAACAAAATTTCGGAGAAAAAAGGAATTTCATCGCAAATGTCTGGAAACGTTTTCCGTTCCCAAGTGTGCCATGAGAAAACAAATACACAAATACGGTCAACATAATAGTATGTACCTATTTATTCAACATGATATGAAAAATGCAGATAAAGAAAATTTAACAACTTAAACTAAATGTTCGAAATGACGACCTTCCTGCTAGAGGCATAACCGCAACTTTGACTCACAGGCTCTAGACACTGCCCTAAGGACTTCTGGTGATATACCGCGGAAAGCCGCGCGGAATCTCTCCCTCATATCCTTGACAGTAGTTGGTACCATCCTGTAAACCTCGTCTTTGATATGGCCCCAAAGGAAGAAGTCAAGGGGAGTGAGGTCTGGTGATCTTGGCGGCCACCTCACAGGACCCCCACGACCAATCCAGGAGTCCGGAAACGTTTCATCGAGAAATTCCCGAACGACACAGCTATTATGCGCAGGAGCTCCATCGTGCTGGAAAACTATCTGCCGAAGAGCGGCTAGAGGGACATTTTCCAAGAGATCATCCAAGTTGTCGCGTCCCCAAACATTCAGCGACCATCTTTGCTGGTGGTTTATCATTCGCATGGCTTGTGGGTTTTCATCGGCGTAATAATGGTAGTTGTGGCGATTGACATGCCCATTTGTATGGAACGTTGCTTCATCAGAAAATAATACGCGCATAAGAAATGATTCCTCCTGCTCAATTTTGTTGATAGCCCACATGCAGAAATCTTGCCTCGCATGACAATCTTGAGGTTGCAATTCTTGGTGCAGTTGAATCTTAAATAAACGGAATTTGTACCTTTTAAGAACACGATGTACGGATCGCTTTGAAATATCGTGATTCCTACTAATATCACGGATACTGGTATGAGGATCTTCAATAACTGCCTCCAGAACCTGCAGTTCATTATTTTCGGTAATAACTGCCTTCTTTCTAACTCTCCTTGGCCGTTTCACACTTCCCGTAGTAGTAAATCTCTCCAACACTTTTTGAAACGCACGTTCATTTGGATGTGCCCTGTGCGGATATCTCGCAGCGTACACTCGTGATGCCAAGAAACAATTCTTGTTACATTCTCCAAGAATAAATATCATGTCAACCATTTCCTCTTGAGTTCGGAACATTTTTAGAAAGTTTATCAAAAATGACTTATGGCTGCTACTGACGTCTAATAATTTACTTTGACAATTACCAATCTTTTGTTTTCTCATGGCACACTTGGGAACGGAAAACGTTTCCCGACATTTGCGATGAAATTCCTTTTCTCTCCGAAATTTTGTTATGCAATGTGTAATTTTTTTTACACCAATGAAAAATTTAGAGTTTTGGCTGTACAACGCCGTAATTTTTTTAGGGGGGTGCCATTTGAAATTTTCGGAAAAAATGACAACATGCGAAGATCAATCAAAAATTATTTTTTTTCCATAAATTACATGAAAAAAAATTATGTGAAGGTATACGAGGTCTTAACCTGTACCTCAATTCAAAATTTATCCCTTTAAATAATCAGTTGCTTACAAAACAGAGTTTTAAACATTTTCATAAAAGTCTAAATCAATTTATTTTAATTTGTTTATTTTCGGTACCTTTACTAGATAAATCATTGTTTTTAAGCTAACTGGTGGGATTTTAGGATAGGGCCCACCCATCACCCTTAAAATAAATTAAACTTTATTTTGTATTCTAATAAATTAACAATAAAATTTCGTTTAACATAAAGAAAGCTCAACTTGAGTTAGTTGTTATGAAGAGCCATCGGTGGGTGGGCCCCATTCCGCAATCTAATCAGTTGATTAGAATTAGAAAATTTTACAAATTGTTAAATTTTCAAAAACAGCTGAATAATTTTAAATAATTTTACAAACTATATCCTAATTTTGCTGGGTCTTACTTTAGAAATAATTGTTTTTAAGTTAACTGATTGGAATGTAGGATAGGGTGGCCATCATCCTTGAATTCAATTAAACTTAAATTACAAATATTGCTTTTGATGTTTTTTATCAATCCTAATTTTCTAATAAATAAACATGAAATTTCATCTAAAATCTAAACAGAGTTCAACTTGAGTTCAAGTTAATACGAATGGCAATGGGTGGGCCCCATCGCACCATCCAAGCAGTTGCTTACAAAACAGAGGCTTGCAAATTGGCAAATTTTCAAAAACTTGCAGGATAGGGCCTATCCACCACTCTTGAATTAAACTTTAATTACAAACATAGCTTTTGATGGCTCTTATCAATTATAATTGTCTAATAAATGAGCAATGAAATTTTGTTTAACCTAAACAGAGTTCAGCTTGAGTTAAAGTTGATACAGAGGAAATTCGTTGTTCACAAATAGGATTTTTTAAGATTGTTTCAATTGTTTTCAAAAATAGCAAAGTTTGCATTTTTTTTTAAATGTTTTTATGTTCGGGATATTTACTAGAGAAACAAATGTTTGTGGGCTAACCATTTGGATTGTAGGAAAGTCCATCCATCACCTTTGAATTCAATTAAACTTCAATTACAAACATAGCTTTTGATGTTTCCTATCAATCCTAATTTTCTAACAAATGAACAATGAAATATCAATTAACCCAAAGTTCAACTTAAATTAAGGTTGATGCGAAGGATGGTGGGTGATTTTTTACAAATTGTCAATTTTTGAATTTTTTTTAAATATCATTATTTTCTGGATGTTTACTAGAAAAATGGGCCTTCCAGCCCATCCGCCATCCTTGAATAAAATTCAACTTTAATTATAAACATAGCTTTGATGGTTCTTACCAATCCTAATTTTCTAAATAAGCAATGAAATTTTGTTTAACCTAAACAAAATTCAACGGCGGTGGGTGAGCCTTATCCCATTATCCAATGTGTTGATCATAAATCTTCCCTAGAAATATAATACTTTTTGGGCTAACTGGTTGGATTAATTTTTTGGAAAGAGGTGCACCTAGCAATTTTTGGAAAGCTTGAAATAAATTATCAGTCTTGAAATCGAGTAAGAATTGTAACATTATTCCTGATCATCTTACTAATTGTCATAAAACAAATAACTTCTTTCTTAATTCATACAGTAACACTGCTATCAATATTAATACCAAAATATATTATGAATCAAATAAAATATAAATGATTTAACGTTTTATTTCACGCAAGTGACCACTAATGAAATTGAAAAAATTATTACAAATATAAAATCGAATTCATCGGGATGTGACGGCATTAGTAGTTATATGCTCAAGTTATGTTTACCGACCGTGATCCCTTATATTATCCCTTATGTAATACATTTTTGTTTGGATATGGGATGCTTTCCTACAGCCTGGAAAGAATCCATAATATGTCCAATTCCAAAGTCTCAGTATATCAATGGTCCCTCAGATCTGCGTTCAATTAGTTTACTAACTATGAAGTATTGGAAAAAGTGGTGCACTCACAGATACTTCAATATTTAACATTCAATAATTTGTTTCCCGAGCATCAGTCTGGTTTTAGGCCAGGTCACAGCACAAAATGTGACAGATACCATTGTTCAGGAACTTGATAAAAAACGATCAGTTATCTTAGTCCTGTTAGATTTTACTAAAGCTTTTGACTTACAAATCACAAATTACTTTTAGCAAAACTTAAATATCTTGGATTTGATGAGGTGACAATGAAGTTTTTTGAATCTTATTTTGACAGTCGTTGTCAGGTTGTTAGAATAAATGGAAGGACATCTCACTATTCAATCAGTTGTTCACAAAAGTTTTATTAATCGCCCAAATTGCAAAAGCAACGAAGTTACCATTTATTTCTGTAATGTTTGAATATATTTTCCTACTTTGTATATTTATATGTATGATTGCACATACGCTCAGATTCGCATACGCCAAGATGGGGTGCGCAGGTGCAACCAATATAATTTAAGAATTAGCATCAAATTGACATTATTGGCAGTTACATGTGTTTTTGAAGATACATTAAAAACCCTTTTCCCACTTAACAAGAGATATTACAACTTCCTTTTATTTGGACCTGGTTTCGACAGGTTGGAATATGGGATAGGACCCACCCACCGCTCAAATTATCAACTACAACGTGGTGCTTACCAATCCATGTTTTCTAATAAATGAATTGTGCAATTTAGCTTAACCCAAAGAGAGGTTTGTAGTTTATATTAAAATTGTTATGAAGGGTGTAAAGTGGGCCCTATCCTACCTTCCAACCACAACACAAGACGTTTTTAATAATTGTATAATTTGCAAGAGATGCAAAATCAGTATTTAACTCTTTTTTTCACATCGAGTTTGGAAAAATGAGGGCCAATTGATGGGCAAAATCCTGCACACTCGGCGTCTTGGTTTCCGTATGTACAACTAGAAAACCCTTGCTTTCGGTTTGGCTCTTTCAATTGTCGGATGAGGTGTTCGGAGTGTCCAATCCCATGCTCCACACATAAAACAGTTAATTTATAAATTGTTCGATTTGCAGGAGTTTTCTGTCTGGAAAAACCTTATTTTTGGTCTCCTCTCGCGCATTAAAATTGTACTAAGATCTTATTTAAATGAATAATTTCTCTCTGATATACATAGAGGGTTGGGAAAATATGTCGGAACACCCGATTTCTGGCTAAACCAGTCGCACACCTACCAAACCCTACATCATTGCAAATGTATATTCGAAAATGTAAAAATATACAGGATGATCCATTAAAAAAAACTGCCAACGATGTCATATTTCAAAAAATAGAGTAACTGTTGAAAATCAAAGCACGTCTCTGAATACAATAAATAAAACTATAAACATTTATTTAGAAGTAATAAGAAAAAAAAAACAGGCGTTTAGCCAGAAAGGTGTTTCGAGACATTTTCGTAACCCTGTATAATGTTGATTCTTACTGTCATGTGTCAATTAAAATTTCACCAAAAACAATTTAACAAAAAACTGTTTAACAATAACGATTGTTAAACAGTTTCGATGCAATAAGTCCATTATTAAACCAAAGTAGAAAAACAATTAAATTATTAAATTCTTCACCTCGTTAGTATTTAATAAGCAATCTCGCAGCAGGCATTAAAATTTTCAATCGGAGTGATTCATCTCAGGGAATCATTAAAATCCCTCTTAGGTGCATGAGGCGCACACATGTGCCCTCCGTTACAATTGCGCCCCCTTGCCCCCTCGTCCGATTCGCAATTAATTCTCTATTAGAAATGATTTTCGTGCGGGCGAGCTCCGTATGCAGAAAAGATGAGTGTTTGCTTTTTTTTTGTTGAAAGGGCTTTGTGCCGAGGTGATGTAGTGGCGGGGTGTGTTAGAACAGAACTATTCACGTACGGTACGAAAATAATGGCGGGGTTAATTAAAATTTCTATAAATTCGCCCGGGTTCAGGCACAGGTTTTTTAGTGGCAATTAAAAGGAAGGGATTGATGGGGTTAATAAATTAATCCTTTATTTAGGAGCGGTAATGAGTCCGATGAAAACTATTATAAAACGCTATTTTATACATATGGGTGCTGGTGATTACATGATTGCTTTGAAAATAAATTTCGTTTTTCGAGCAAAGATAATATTTCACATAGACTACGTACAATTAATAAAAAAGTATTTTCAAAATCTTGCCGTTTGAAAATGCTAGAATTTTCATGAGAATTTTTCAAGTTTCTTAGTCGTTATTTTACGCCCACCCACTATATTTACAAATGATCTTTGTTTTCCAAGAGTACTAATTCATACATAATTACATTATTACCATCAATATTTCTCATAACCAGAGTTCTGAACAGCGTTTTTGATGGGGTAATCAAAATCTGTAGAAAATGACACTGATACACCCTATTCACAATAATAGACTTCACTAACCAGTTTTCATTGATGCGCAGGGATTCTTCTAAGAAATGAAGGGTTATTAAACTGTTGGGTTATAAATATAAGGAGAAAGTATTTTACACCAAAAAAGCAAGCATAATATGTAGCGATCACTTCAAGGAGAGTGATTACTTAGTAAGACCACGAACGTATATAAAGAATTGAGACCAAATGCAGTCTCTACCATATTGACCATTTTTCCTAGTTTTTTTGGAAGTAAAGAAAGCAGCCAAATGTTAAAAAAAAGGTACTCTAACAGCGCAGAACCCATGTAAGTTTATCGTTCAACAGTCAGTACCAGCAGTAATAGTTCAGTATCACAGTAATATTTTAATGTGAAATTCGGTTCAACAAATTAGTGTGCTAAGCGAAATAGACAAGAAAGTACAAAAAAGAAAATATGGTTGAAAAAAAAAGAAAACAAAATTAAAACTTTACAACAGAAAGTTATTTTAAAGATATGATTAAGATGCCTCTTGCAATAAAAAGCTTACTGAGCCAACAATTTGAAGGTTCTGATTGAAATATTTAAAAATCAATCCAAAAATTCTGGAAGAAATGCAAGGGGTTTTAGGTAGACCCAATAAATTAAACAGTTTTCTGTATTCCTAAACGTATAAATTGTGCATGCTAACTTTGTTTTAAATTTAATTTTGTTATTTTTATTGTCTTCATTTTTCTCAGAAGCATCCTTTATTTGCCACATACCGGGTATTGACTTGGCTGACGCAACATAGGAAATCGCATGTTAATTTTGAAGTGTGCAAATATTTGCTCCCCTATTTATTTTAGAGACAAAATGTATTGTAGAGGGAAAAATTCTGATTTTATTAATGTTCACACATTAGTAGAACGGTAAGAAAAATTAATGTGATTTTATAAAAATAATGATATGCCATGGAATTAAAACAACAATTGCGGAGGGCACACAACATATCGCTGTCATTTGTGTAAAGTAAACATTGTCGAAATGATTTACACTACATATGAAAAAATTGCTTTAATTAAATGATATTATGCAGACCACAGTTCAGGATATTTGTAATATCCTATCTATACAGTTTCCAGACAGACCGATACCTGATGAATCCACTGTTCAACGGTAGGTAAGCAAATTTGAAGCTAGGGGAACAGTTTTGAATAACTGCAAGTGTGAAAATAAGGACATACAAGAACGAGCTCAAAGACAAAATCAAAAGGAATTAGATATTTTGCTGCCCGTCGAAGAAAATGCAGATATGAGTACGAGAAAACTAGGAGTCCAGTTGAATATAAACCATACACATGCTTGGTAGAAAAATAATTGATTTATATTACTAACTAAAATTTGCTTCAAAATTATAATAAAATATACATTAACACAAGGTATCAGTTTTAGCATGTAAAATCCTATGGCCCACGATAAAAAAAAAACATACTGTATAAACACCGTATAAAATTCACAGTTGCCAAAAACGTACATCAATACACAACGAGATATAAATTGGCATATAATTTACATCCTTTCTTTCTCCCCTCTTTTATCTTCTTACCACTTCTCCCAACCCTTTTTCAGTCCCTCTCCCACCCCTGTCTAACCAGAACCTTTACCCCGGTTCCGTTTTTACGCATCCATTCATTCACTCTTTTTTTTCCTCCCATCCATTCCTCACGCACTCCTTCACATTCCTCTGCCAAATGTCTCCATGTGTTCTTTCTCCCTGCACAAATTCTCCGTACCCCGCACCCATTAACTTTTCCTCCCCTTCTCTCCTGATCCACACCTCGCTTTTGCCAGAATTACCCTTTCCTCCCTACTCAGTTCGTTCTTGCTCAAATATCTTGGTAACCTCCCATGCACCTGCCACCTCTCAAACATATCATTGTACTCACTCTTTGTTATACACCCTCTTTCCAGTCTTTTCACTTCATTCTCCTTCTCTTTCACCCATGCTGCCACATTCATTTCCCACCCTAGCCATTCCTTCACTTTCACCTCCGATAACCCCACCCTCTCGTACATCTTCCTTCGCTCTATTCTCCACTTATACTCCCCTACGCCCACACACGTCTTCCATACCGTTTTGACCAATCTCTCTTCCTCTAACACTCTTACCATTGCCTCACTCTGTAGATACACTCTGTTTGTCTTCTAAAGCAATATGTACCCCGGTGTCGATTTCTCCACCCCCAACATATGCTTCAGGAACCACCGCTGCTCTTTCTCCACACATTCATACCCCCTTGTACCCCATACTTCCACCTCATACTTTAAAATCGCTTTCACATATGCATCCCACACTTTACACGCTACACTAAAATTGTTCACCATCCATTTTCCCCATTTCTCCCACAAACTAACCCCAGGCTTTTCTTGGCTTCCCTAGGGTCTATCTAACGTGTTCCACGTACCCTTCCGTACTTTTTGAAAATAAATCTCAAGTACCTGAACACCTTGGCCCGCTTGCCCTTTCCTCAGCACTTCTTCAAATCACTCATATATAAATTGAATAGCAACAGGCTCAGCGGGAATCCCTGTCTCACCTCCATCCACGTTCTGAATTTCTCTAACACATACATTCCCACTCTCGCTACCGCCCACGTTTCCTCATCCACTCTACCATCCCATCACTCACCCCTTTCCTTTTCAAACATTCTTCCTCTCGGCACTGTGTCATATGCAGCCTATCTCTCTACTAACCTCGCCAGGGTAAAGATCTGTTACCTGGTTCCCCTCCTTGTTCTAAAACCTCACAGTGTTTCTGCTACAACCCATTTTGCTTCCACTTCTTTTTCTAGCCTGTTTTTCACCCCGATCATGGCAATTTTGTATCCGCTACACATCACCGATATCCCCCTAATATTATCCCACTCTCCTCCTTTGTGCATCGGACACATAACACCCACTCTCCATGATGCCGGTATGTTCATTATTTCTCTCCTCTCTTGTTCATCAGCTCCCTAAACCTTTTATTTCCTCCTCCCTCTACCTCCTTTCACATCTCCGCCTTCAAACCAACCATTCCTGCCGCTTTTCCTCTTTTCACTTGTTCGAACGTATTCTCTACCTCCTCCTCCGTGAATTCTTCCACCTCTCCCCTCGACCTTTCGTCTCCTATTCTATCCGGTTGTCCACAGCTTCCCCTGCACTTCTTCGTCCATTCCTGTAGCGATACTCCTATCCACCTCTTCCTTTCCCCTTTTTTCAGGATCTTCCACATTTCCTGTTCATTTCCAAATTTTTTCAATTTCTCACTTGTTTTTTCTAGTAGCTGTACTTCTTCCTTTCACATTTAATATCATATTTTCTTCTTGCTGCCGCCACCCACCTCTCTCCCCTCTATTCCTTATACATTCCCCCTTTGCCTTCCTCACTCTACTCTTTGCTTACACTCTTCATCAAACCACGTATTCTCGTTCCTCTTTCCTCCATTATTTTTTCTTCCGCATCCCACTATGGCCTCTTCCATCTCCTCCATTGATTTACCTTCATCCGACTGCACCTTCTCCAGCCTTTTCTTCATATATCTGATTGCATCTATCCCACTCTCTATTCCCACACCTTCTTGTTCTTGCTCCCCTTCTTTGTCCTTGCCTTTCTGAATCACTACTTTTAATGGTATATGATCTGATCCCACGACTTCTTCCACTTTCATTCTTCTCACTTCCTTGGTTGTCAGATAGTAAATCACAGACGACCCCTGCGGTCCAATGTATGTTCTCTTCCTATCCCAATCACTTTCCGTGCATCCATTTAATATCTCCCAGCCCTCCTCCATCACCCACTCCTTCATCCTCTTCCCGTCCCCATTTACCCACTTATCCTGAGATCTTCTTTCTAGCACCGAGCCATCATCACTAATCCCTCCAACCAATATCCCCACTCTTGCGTTAAAGTCACCTCCGACCACCCACCTTCCTCCTTCATCAGCTCTCTCATCTATTTGTTTTCTTATTTCACTCCAGTTTTTGTTAACTTACACCACTCCCACATTTAGCTGATACCTCCCTTGTTGATATTTCACCCATACCAGTCCTTCACCGCCCCTCATAAACTCCATTTTGCCCCCCTTCCTTGTCTACCTCATCCCCACTATTATCCCCCCTTCGCCTTCCCCTTTACTGCACGCCTCTATAATTGACCACTTAAATCCCCTTGATAGACACCCTTTTACTTGTTCTCACCCTTCCTTTACCATCCACGTTTCCACTAAACCCACTATGTCCTTCCCGCTTACCCAATCCTCCAGGTCGTTCTGCCATCTACCCTGCTTATATTTCGACTTCAACCCTGCTATATTCCAAAACCCTATCCTTACGACTCCTTCGCCCCCCTCCTTTTATTTGCTGTTTTACACCCCCCCCCCCCACTAATATTCCCTCTGATACCTGCTTTCCCCACCTGTCATGCCTTGCCCCCCTGGATCTGCTGTGTCGCCGCACTTACTTCCGCCTTTTCCACCGCCTTCTTGTAGGTATGGCAGCTGGCACTGCCGGTGAGGTGATCCTCCCCTTCGCCTGTGTCTCTACAAGGCCCGCAGCGAGGCCTCCTCTTTGCATTTCGCCTCCAGGTGGCCGTCCTCCTCACATTTCCTACACGTTCTACTCTTGTCGGTACCTGTACACTTCACGGCCAGGTGCCCGTACGCCCTATATCTCCAACATTGCTCTGGCCTCTCCATCCTGGCCTGCACCTTACAGACCGACCACCCGATTCTTAGGCTTCTTTTAGCCAACAAGGCTAAATTGACCTCGTTGGTCCCCACGACCAGCGCGATCCTCAAATTCTCCCCGTGGTTCTTGATCGATTTAATCTCGGCCTCGCCCTTCTTTTCCGTGGCCTTCTCTATGGCCTCGATTATTTCCACTTCCGTAGTATCTTTGACTTCCGCCATCTGTTTGCTAGCCCTGGTCAGTTCGGCCTTACCCTCTCCCACTATCGAGGTAATCTCCCCCAATACCTCCTCGCTACTTCTAGCACCACGTTGCCAGCCAAGCTCCTCCTTGCCAAGGACACTGCCTCGGCATTCGCCTCTGCTCCAATGCCTCTCTTGATCTTCCCAAGCACCTCTCTGTACGTCCCCCAGCTGCCTCGGCCATGATCTTGGTCGGTCTAGGCCTTGTCTTCTGGATTTTTGCCACCGCCCCCTTATTACCATCCTTCGCCGCTGGCCCAGGCATCTTAGTGCCACTTCCCACCCCGTTGCTCCTTCGGTGACCCCCTTCGCTAGGTCGCCCACCTTCGACGCGAGCTCGCCGATTACTCCTCTGAGCTCGGCCACCTCCTTCCCTAAGGCCCAGTTCGCCCCCCATCTATCGTCACTGCCCTATCCTCCTCCTCAGTGTCCATGTGCTTGGATGTCTCCTCCGTCTGCGATTGGCCATCCTTTGATCCCGGCCCGTCCAACGTCTGGTAACCTACGTTGTTCGTTGCCGCCCTCTCTTGGTATGCCCTTTCCTATTCCGGGGCAGAGCGCAGCGTGATATAATAATAATATATACATTCCCGAATACAGATTGAATATTACAAAATATTCACCCCCAATAGAAATCAGCTATTTACTTTCTTGATAATTAACATGTTTTTTGGAGTTAACCTCTTCACGCCCAGCTTCGCCACATGTGGCAACAAGCAAAAAATTAATACAAAAACATTGTACAAAAAAAATTACTTCTTTAGCGCCATCTATGGAATATTTTTAAATATTTTTTTGCATAAATGGGAAAGTTTGTGACAGTGAAATCATACTTCAGAGAAAAAGTTAACAACAACAAAGAAGTAATTTTTCAACAAACCTGGGAATCGAATCGAAAATTTAAGTCGAAATAAAGAAAATTTCGGCCAAAAGACCAAAAATTGAAACCAAAATAATCGAAAATACAAAATATAGGCCAAAAAAATTAAAAATCTGCACTAGGGTCTAAATAGGGGAAAGTTTAGAAAAAAAACATCGAAAACTCGGGCTTAAGATAATAAATCCAGATAAAAAATCCAAAATTTCTACAAACCAATCGAATTTTTTTATCAAAATAAAAAATATTTAGACCAAAAAATAAAAAAATCTACAAAATAGCTTAAAACGGTGAATATATAGACAAAACATCGTAAAGATACAAATTGCAGACAAAAATAAATCGAAAATTTCTACAAACCAATCGAATATTTTCGTCAAAACAAAGAAAAAAAAAATCGAAATACAGAAATCTAAAATATGGGCCAAAGAATCAAGAATCCTATTCTAAAAATAAAATACGCAGACAAAAAATTGAAAACTTTGGTAGAAGCAAAATAATTTGCCACTTTCAGCCGCCAAAAATAAGTTTCTGAACAGAAATTTGAAAATAAAATCAAAAAATAAAAAAAAAATCACGAAATAAAATCAACAATCTAAGTTAAAAAATGCAAAATATAGGATAAAAAATATACCAAAAATCTAAAATATATGATAAAAAATTGAGACCAAAAATGTAAAATTCTGGCCTAAAAATAAAAATAGCGGACTAAGGAAAGAAAAATTTTAACAGACAAATAATAATAAAAAAAAAATTAGGGCAAAAGATTTAAAAAAATCCACAATGTTGGTCAAAAAGTCGAGAATTTAGACAAAATATCGAAAACTCGGCCCTAAAGATAATAAATGCAGACTAAACGAAAAATGGGGGACAAAAAATCGAAAATTTTAACAATAAAATAAAAAAGTTAGGTTAAAATAAAGAAAAATTTGGGTCAAACGATTAAAAAAATAATAAATATCTGTAAAGTTGGCCAGAAAGTCAAAAATTTAGACAGTACATCGAAAACTCGGGCCTAAAGATAATAAATGGAGACAAAAAAATCGAAAATTTTAACAAACAAAACTCGAAAATATCGGAAAAAATAAAAAGAAATCTTGCATATAAATCCATCATTTAGATTATAGATATTTTAACCAAAATCAAATAAAAAATTTGGAACTGGAATTAAATATTCGACCCGAAAAATCAAAAATGCGGACCAAAAAAAAAAACAAAAAATTTAACAATTAAATCGAAAATTTATGTCACAATAAAGAATATTTAGGTCAACAGATCCAAAATTTAGACCCAAAAGAATCGAAAATACAAATAAAAAATCTAAAAATTAAAAATTCGGCCGGAAAATCAAAAATGCGGACAAAAATCCGAAAATTTAAACAATTAAATCGCAAAAGGTCAAAATATGGGATATTTAGGCTAAAAGTTAAAAAATTTGACCAGAAATATCGAAAATACAAGTCAAAAATTTAGAAACTAAAAATTCGTCGGGACAAATAAAAAATGCGGACCAAATAGTCGAAAATTTTAACAATGAAATCGAAATTTTAGGTCTAAATAAGAAATATTTAGGCCAAATGATCAAAAATTTAGCCAAAAAAAAATCGAAAATACAGGTTTAATAATACAAAAACGCGGGTCGATAACCGTTTAGCAGAAATAATTTTGTAAATATTAAATGTATTACATTTGTTTAATATTGTACTGTCTGCAAATAAATATTGTATTATTATAATAAAAAAATGCAGAATATTCTAGTAAGAAAATGGTTTAAATTAGTCTCGAAAATCACTCCATTGTTCAAAATAACTTATTTATAAAATATATTTTTTTAATTTTCGCTTTAATTGTCTTTCACTAAAAAAGTGAAACTAATTAAAAAAAAAAATCAAATTAAAACCATTAACTTTATTGGGATACCTTGTTGTTTCACCTTTCGTGCCGGCAGTTTCGACAACTTTAGATTTAGTAGATATATTTTTAATAATTCAAATGAAACAATTCACTTGGTTAGTATGACTTTCAGTAGCGGCGTGTGGAACATGTTGATGATACTTTTACAATATGGGGAAGCCCTTGTCTCCGTTTTCGAAGAAAGGAAAAATAATTAATCTTCATAGTCCAAGATTATTTTGAGTTGTAAAGTAAAGGTTCATAATTTCAAACGAGCTGAAAATATGATTTATGGGTACTTTCGATTTATTATGTGTTTACATTTTGTCCTAGACATGCACTAAATCTGTAACACCATTTTTCGACCACGTAACCTCACCATCAAACAATACACATGGAAAGCAAAAAGAATTTTAAGAATTAATTAAAAATTAACATGGCTCCTTGGCTCTATATAACGAGCCGCCCCTGACTTCTGACACAATGACAAACACACGTGGAAATTTGACAACTGACAAATAAGTGGCTATACAGACTCACATGCTGCCATCATGCTTCAGCGAGCATTACTTAGTATTACATGCTGTTAGTAAATTATGTGAATAAAATAGTAGTCGTTAAGAATTTTCTTCACCATCTAATTACGTTCCTTATTTAGATATCTTGTAGCTTTTACTATTTTAAAAATAAAATGAATTTTAAATTCCCATCGAAAAAAAGGGTTGTTATCATTATTGCGCCTATGTGCAATTGATGGGGCATCACGAGAACGGTCCTCATCGTTCAATACCAGATGATTAGATTTAAAATCTGAGTCATGTCGGTGATCGCTCACTCAGTGACGTGCACTGACGTATGGCAGTGGCTGACATGGACATGTCGGCCGCCGCCGCTGCCGCCCCCACCGGCGAACCGGCTCTAAAATCATCGTTTCAACTCTTCGTAGGCCCCCGTACGTACAAACAGCTGCGGTTTACTTTTTAAGTAATGAACCCGATTGTTTCTATGGCGACATGATAAATTACTCGACACTTGCTCTAATGTATGTTTTTGATAGTATATTAAACATTAGGCGGGGTATTTTGCGTGGTCAGCTGATAAGGGGGGAGAAGCCGGACTGTGATGAATTAAAATGTTATTCATCGGCAAACTTTTTTCATAATTATTTGACGTGTAAAAATGGACGCCCTTTTGTCCCACAATCTCATTTAAAAGTGTACACGTTAATTAACAGACAAAAAAGTTACAGAGGGTAGACATTGGTCATTTCCTCTAATAATGGTTGCGATGATTAATGGAAAGAAAAATATTTCAAAGATGAATGGTTATTTATTATTACTTCACGGAAATATTGAATATACTAAGTAAGTTTATTTTGTATACCAGATGCAATGCGGGGCACTGGGGGATCCAGGGGGCGGCAGTGCTGTCAGGATTTTTTTAAATCTGTCGTGAATTTTATGAAAATATTAGCGGTGGCATTTCAAAAATGAATGTTAATTTTTAGTTATTCAATTTCTCATTAATCTCTTTTGAATATAATAAAGACGCACTTTATTCCCTAAAAACACCATACTGGATTTCATAAAAATGTAAGTAAAAATGTAAATGATATTTGGGATCTACTTCAGTTACACCCGGTATAGGGTGTTGAATTGCAAAGCGGGCAATAGTTATTTACATGTAAAATTTGAAATGTGTAAATACTGGCTCCCCTAAATTATTTTATAAAGCTTTTAAAGCTAAATGATTTGGTACCTTACTCAATACTTTCTGCAGAGTATTTACCGAGATATTTGCAAAAAAAAAACATTATTTTGAATGAAATTTTTTTTATAGAAGGCTTTACAATTCAACACCCTGTATATTTAAATTGATGTTATGTTAGCTTATTAAAAGGCTATCAGCCTAGTTTAAGTGTTTTTCGCAAATAATTGGATTGAAGTTTCATTATTTTAATCTTGTGAGCAATTTAAACTTGAAAAAAAAGGGATAATTCATTTTGAATTTTGCATACGAAACGAGCTGGCGGGAACGTGCTGTTCTCCAGTAATGGGAATGTATGAGGCTAAATTGCATTAACATGTAATATTTCTTCGTGTAATCCCGGTTAAGTCACCCTTCAATAAACAAATCACTTACAATTGAATGAAGTATCATCCCCCATGCAATGCAGATTTATACTATTTAGGGTTAGGGGGATATTAGCAAGTATTATCTTCTTTCAAAGAGGATGATAAGCAGGCGATATTGCAGTAAATCTGTCTACATTTTCCCGTTCTGACACTGTCTGTCCATCCCATTAAATTTAATTAGATTGATCGGATTTTATTTACTTATTTGATTTAAATAAGATTACTTGCTAATATATAATACTCCTATTAATTATAACAGCCTTAAAAAGATGAATAAACGACTAGGAGACATTTATGACTGATTACATCGATCAAGGTCACATGACTCACGTTTCGAGAGACCATGTTGATTTAGGAGGTCTGCTAGTGACTTTTGTCATCGGTAACTTTTCTCAACGAAATGACGTTTTCTTAAGTCACGAAAAGTGCGGACAAAAATCGAAAAAGATTTGGATTTAAAGAATAATTAGTATATAAGGGGTTTTAAGGTCGTTGATTATTAATTTGATAATATTTTTTCAAAATTCAAAATGGCGCACTAAATCAAAGATATTTTTGATTGAAATAGAAATATGTATGTGAAGTTATTCCATATGTTGAGTGGCGGATTTAAAATTTTCATGCTGCTTTTCATGCCATAATTCTGAATCCAATTAATATTGTTTTTAATTCCTCAGCCATAAATGCTTATTTTTGAGGTAAGAACATGTGTGCAAAATTCCAGATAAATCGGCCCAGTACTTTTCGCGAAAAGTGTACCTAAAACTGCAGAGGAAGTGACCCCCTTAAACATAATTAAATTTATTTAAAATAATTGTGTTACTTTGGCTTTTTTGATTTATTGTACGTGGAAGTAGAATCTCGTTTGTTTATTTGACGTTTATTTCGGTGTCAATTTATTTGCAATACTTAGTAATTAATAATAATAATTCTAACGAAAAATGTTTTTTTATGACAATAAGGAGTTAGCTTACGCATTGTGAGTGAATTGTTATTCCAAAACCATCTGTCTCAACCATACATCGCCTTATAAGAAAAATTGTGGAAAAAGCGAATGTGGTAGCATCATATTCTGCAGGAAGCATATTGTTATATTATTTTAACCAATGGCTTACTGGTGTTATTGTTAGTTAAACAAGTCCGAGCGAATAACTATTTCGAATTAGAGGAAATGGTGTAAGGATTAAATACTCTCGACCCAAATGCGAGCATAAGGTGTTTAGCCAAAAAATATAATTGTTTATATACATCTTTGAAAAAATACTAAAAACTTAATGTCCATCTCTTTTAAACTCAATATAAGCGAATAAAACCCAATATAACGAAATATCCAAAATACAGGAACGTTCAAATATTGATCGTAATTTCTTGGCAGGAATTTTCTTTAGCGACTTGTGTACATTAACATTCAATAACAAACCTAATAGGCAAAATACTCTAAACTGGGCTCAAGAACGACCTAGAATTAATCTTTCAACGAGAGCTTATTTGAATATAAATTGTAGAAGACTATGTTATTTCAGTATGCTATGTGTTATATTGTAGAGATATGTGAAATAGTGCGGTTATAAAATTTTATTCGAACCAATTAACTGATTATAAAATAACTCTTCATTATAATTTATACTATTATCTATCCTACGGTGCTATTAGTTTGTGTGTAGATTGAACATGGGAGTACGAATTGAAAGAATCGATTCCCCATCTATATTTTCTATGTTGCGCAGCCAAAAAAATCACACGGTATAAAAAAATAACGTAAAAATTTTAGTTATTCGAATTTTTGAAGATGACGCACCAAAAATTGGAACATAAAAATCACAGAGATAGTATTAACTGATAGGAATCATATAGCGAAATAAAATTTTCGGTCACTCGATCACTTAGAGACGAGAAGAAACTAGGCTTGTAAATTTTATTACCTCATAATTGTATTTTAAGCGGGGACGGGTTTCGACTGAACGAAGCACCGACATGCGGTAGCGTTCCCTCGCCGAGCGACAGACAAGGAGCGGTATCGGAAAAAAAGGATCTCTCTCGCATTGGTTTCGCATTTGTATTTTCTCTGACTGTACATATCCCAAGTGAGTAATTCTTATATTACTGTAACAATAGTAACAATAACTAACAACTACAATTGAGAAAATCTAGGATTTCCACTTGTAACTACCCAGCAATAAATATTTTTTTATCGCGAATTCGGGATCTAAAATATCCATATCAATGGCTAAAACGGCTAAAGGTACATATCCCAAGTGAGTAATTATTATATTACTGTAACAATAATAACCACAGCTAACAACAAAAATCATGAAAATCTGGAATTTCCACTTGTAACTACCTAGCAATAATAGTTATTTATTATGCGAATGTGGTATGTACTAGGGCTCAGGCGTTTACTCCGTTTTTTGTTTGAACGTTTAAACGTGTAAACGTTAACCGTTTATTTGAAATGAATAACACACGTTTAGCTTAATAAACGTTTACAACACGTTTAGTCTAATAAACGTTTATAGCTCGTTTAGCTTAATAAATGTATACTACACGTTTAGCTTAATAAACTTGTACAACACATAAACTACAAACGATTTCCGATATTTTTATACTCCGTTTAAGCGTTTAAAAGTCATATCTCGGCGTTTCGAAAAATTACCAATGTGTTTACACTTTAAGTTCAAACAGGGACCACCTGGTGATAAGGGGTTGAACTCTCCAAACTTTGGATCCCGACGTTTCCGGCCGTTTCCGGGAAACTATTTATTTTTGAAAATAATAATGGCTATTAATTTCTTCTGCTCCCGGAAATATAATGATAATAATAAAAATATAAGAAAATATTGTAAAACACAGCTTGTGATATAAACAAACGAACTTCAAAACAGATATTTGCTGGGTGGGTTATACGTTTCTATATGAAACAATTTTCTTCAACACGTTTAAACGAATAAAACACGTTTAAACAAAAATATCCCTTTAAACGTCAACACGTTTAAATGAGGAAAACGTAAATATCCGTTTAAACGTATATACGTATAAACGTGGATATCCGTTTAAACGTTTAAAAACCGCTTGCTGACTAAGAACACGTTTATACGTGTACACGTGTATCCGTGTATTAACGAGCTCTAGAATGTACCGAATTAGTCCCGCAAGAAAAAGTTTATCCGTGACTTAAATATTAAAATAACGTTTATAAAATTTTGTCAATTTTAAATATTTCAAAAATCCTACGAAAGATCTATGTATTCCGTGAGTCCGAGTTATTCTCTCACCAGGGGGTAATGAACAATTACATCGCTCAAACAAAAGCAGTAATTCGCTTATTAGACCCGATTTTGGATAAACGTTTTTTATCACGTCGGCATCGAAAAATCTAAATTTAGGGCCAAAACGGCAAAAGCTACATATTCCAAGTAAATCATTTTTATTTTTCTATAACAATAGAAACCATGGCCATCAACTGCTGCCGAGAAAATCTGGGATTTCCACCTGCAACTACCCAGCAATAAACATTTTTTATCACGTCGGCATCGAAAAATCTAAATTTACGGCCAAAACGGCAAAGGATAGATACCCCAATTAAATAATTTTAATTTTGACTTTCTCCGTTACGAAGTACGAGAAAGTATTGTGATCGTGATTTTTTTTCCAAAAATTTTTTTTTACGGAAATATCCGTTTCGGGGTCCCTAGATGCCATTTCAACAATTTCTTTTGTGTCTGTGTGTGTGTGTGTGTCTGACTGTGTGCGCTGTATCTCAAAAACTAATAGAGCAATTGATATGAAACTTTAAGCATACGTCTTATTTGATAATATGAAGAACTGAAAAGCCTTTGGTAAAATTTCGTACTGCGGAAGTGGGTGTTTACCTTAACTGTTTTTTGTTTTTTGCCAATATTTTCTTAATTATGAAAAATATCACAAAAACATTTAAACAAACATTAAAGACAACAAATAAATCAACATCTTTTGCTTAAAAATATTTTTCATAAAATCATTGCTATTCGAGAAAAAAAATTATTAATTTTTTTAAATTTTTTGTTTATAATTATGAAACGATAATAGTGACAGCAAATTTATATGAATAATAATTGTAGATAATTCCAAAATGAACTACTTATAAAGAAAAACTTTTTTCCGAAATCTCTTTGGTTTTTGAGTAAACGGAGTTGTTGTATTTGAAATATAATTTTTCCATCTTTCATAATTTTGACGTTTTAAACGTCAGTTTCATCCGAGTTTACGCAACGCTCGATGTACATTTAAAATATGATTTCAATTGAAAATAAACAATGAAATCGTAAATATAAATGGCTATGATAATATCATCAAGTCGGAGAAAGTAACATGATGGCCACATCACCATTTTTTTATATCAATAGCAACTATCAAGTCCTTTTGAGAAAATCTGGGATAGGCACCTGCAACTACCCAGCAATAATAGTACATTATTATACAAGTTTAATAAGAGGATATATTGTAGCACGAGTGAGATTGGATTAAACGTAGTGAGTTTTATCTGCAACATGTGGCAGCACTGAAAACATTTGTTCGTTTCGAACGAATTAACATTTGACTTTTTTTTTATGGGCGGCCCGTTGGTGTCGTGGGTAGAGGCGAACGCTTGTGCCGGCTGCACCGCGGCCGTGTGGGTTCGATTCCCATCTCGGGCGGAAGATTTTTCGGCGATCGAGAAGTATTCGCTCGGGTCCGTGGTTGTTGTATATGTCCTCCATTATTCATTTCTTCATTTATTCATACAAAAATACAATTAAAAATCTAGCCGTGTGTGACTGAATGGCTCAGCCTAAGTAAAAAAAAAAACATTTGACTAACGTATTTCTAATATATTAAATCTAGAATATTATTTACATACCTCCAGAAATAAAGGAAGTTGTTAAATATGCGACAAACAAACTATTTCCAAGTAAGTTGTAACCAATTTAAGGTTATAGAGTAATGCAACTTGCTTAAATGTTTACCGAAATTTAAGGTTATGTTTACATTTGTTTCTCGTTCCTCGTGTTAAGCACCGATCGACACTACTTAAAAATCCACACCAAATTAAAACACTGACCAAAGTGTCTCTTTTTAGCCGCGAATGAAACATACATTGTACTCTGGCTGTTTCTTGCGTATTATTCGTTTTTCAAACAAAGTGATAATATAATAAATTACAACCTTTCCTGTGTGTATGTTGTGTTGCCTAAACATCGTCGCCGAGAGCTGAGTGAATTCATGCGTCCAGCCGTTCCGCGTTCCTACGTTTTCCACTTCGGTGAAAAGTGAACAATAATACGGCTCCGTTTTCTGGTGGCAAACTCCCCAATATGCATTATCGAACATATTCAGTATGTAACGCATTGAAGGGTTCCAATAATCCCATTAATTAAAGGCAATTTTACATTTTGATGTCGACACCCGTCACTTTTAAGTATTGCCAATCACGACAACTAAAATGTTACCACAAATAGTTTAATAATGAGCAAAAACAGTAAAATAAAAAATCTCATTATTAAACTATTTTTGATATAACAAAAGGTCGATTATTAAACCAAAGTAGAAAAACAAAATCATTTAATGTCTGTGCATGTGTTTATGTGTCTTTGGACGCTGTATCTCAAAAGCGAATGCAGATTTTTAAATTAAACTTGAAATTTAAGGTTTTATTGACAAAGCAAAGAACTAATAAGCTTTTGGTAAAGTTTGTAAAATCTGTAGTGGGTTTGTACACACTTAGTGTTTTTTGTCTTTTCCCGGTATTTTTGTAAATATGAAAAATACCACAAATTTATTTGAACATGAATTTTATATACAGAGTACGGCATTTATCCTAGACACCCAAAATATTATGGAAACGAAGATTCGGAGAAAAAAATGTTTCAAATAAAATGTATTTGACATGAAGGGGCTATAGCAGGTATAGGTATTTTTAATTCTATTTAGGTTTTCAAGGTCATTTCAAGGTCAACCTATTATTTTTAAATGGAAACCTGTAATTTTTATTAAGGAATACGAATCTACGAATTAGAGAAAATTACTTTTATCTAAAACATTTTTCTCTTCAGCACTAACTTTAGAAGAAGATCAATTTAACAAGTGTTTAACGGCATTTTGAATCCATTCCTTCATATTTTCTTGAATGGTAGGAACATCATTGTAGACTTTTTTAAAGTATCTCCATAAAAAAAAAATAAGGGGCATTAAATCTGGTGATCTAGCAAGTCAAGACAATGAAACAACTCGAATATACAACGACCATTATAGTTATGATCCATGTGCTGGACAACTAAATTCAATTCTTCCATCAGTATTGGTAATTCGTTATAAAGAAAATAGTGGTACCTCTTACCGACGAGAAGTTGGCCGCAACTTTCCAGTCACTTTTACCATCATCCGAATTATGACCAATCTTAACAAAATGTTATTTAGTCCCGCATTTAATAAAAAAAAAACGTATTGTATTAGGGGATATCCAATAAACATTTTATAACTATTTGATTGCAATTTTATTAAAAATTGGCGGCGAATTAAATTTTTGAGGTCTGCCAAAGATCCGCACGGGACAAAAAATCCTAAGTGGCTTTTGGCGCTAGTTGTACTTGACTTTATTATACAGGTATGTTAAGAAACACCTAATAAACAATTTAAAATAATTTATTTGCAGTAGTCTTCATAAATTGTGCCGGAAATAATTTCTGAATTCAGCCACAGATTTTCTTTAAAAATTAAATATTACAAAAAGTAAGCAACGGAGAAAAAAATGTGTTAGTTTCTTTAATTCGTAGATTTCAACGCCCTAAAAGTTATTTAAAAATCACAAGTTGACCTTGAAATGACCTTGAAAACCTACTTATAATTGATATGCCTGCTGCATTAACCTCTTCACTGCAAATACATTTTATTTGAAACATTTCTTAGAATCCTCGTTTTCATAATATTTCGAGTGTCCAAGGTAAATTACGCACCCTGTATATATATATATATATATATATATATATATATATATATATATACAGGGCTTTTATCTTAATACTGAACATACTATTATTAATACCTATGTTTAATCGTACAATAATCGCATCAACGCATAGCATTTAATTGAAATTGTTTGCAACCAAGTACACAAAAGTGACAGTGACATATCTTAACGCATTACGAATAAAGTTAGGTTAATGTTTGTGAGCAATGATAAATCATTAGTAATTATAATAAATATTCAAAATGATCACCTTCACGTTCCAGGTAGTAGCCAAGTCTATTATAAAATGCTTGACGGCATTTCTAATGTGTTGCGGATTCTTTCTCAATTCATCGCATATCTTTTAGCACTTTAGTATTGTTTATAATAATGTTATTATAAATTCATTAATTATTAATATTCTTTCTTCGGTGGTGTAATACATTTTTATTAACACAATCTTGACAAATAAAACTGAGTAAGTATGGGTGCCTATTAATGCGTTGATGTGATTATTTTACCATTGAACATAGGCATTAACAATCTGATGTTCAGAATTAAAATAAAAGCCCTGTATATATTCGCGGTACATTAATTGTAAAACATGTGTTCCGTTCGGCAAGACAGCGATAAATAACTGTATAGTTTGTGGTATGCAAGTTCTGAGTAAACTTGTGAGCAGGGACACACACAACTATAACCTCAATTTATAGTTACAAGTGTTCGGAACAAGTGTTACCCCATTTACTTACTTGATTTAGTACGTCAAGACCCTCGCCCCCGCTATAACCCTCTTAAGCATCCGCGCGCGATATCTAATTTCCTATTTTTAGTGCACCCGACCAGGAGTACTCAAAACTTGTTATCGGCACGTGATTCTATCCAGATGGAATTATCGAATTATCGCGGGGAAATAACCAATAAAGCGCTCATAATTATTTCCAAATATTTCCAATAAATCAATTAACTAGATGCAATTTCAGATGCGCATCCATCGATATCGTTCAGTTTTAAATTATTAGTTTTGTAAATTTATATTCGTATATATTATGGTTGTAAAAAATATAATGGAAAATCTTATTTACAGTGATATTAAAATTTTTAATCATCAAGTTAATTCCAAACAAATATTTGTAATTAAATTTTAATATATTTTCCTTTTTTTAATTGACGCATTCTGAAATATATATAGTTTTTGTTCAATAGTATGAATGAATAAACTTTACTTTAGTTTAACAATTAATCGTCTTACCCCTAAATTGTACATAGCGCCGAATTTTTTGTTTCGGTTTACTATTTTTAATACCATATATTTGATTGATGTACATACATATATTTAAGAGATGAATAATTCAATAACATTCCCGGCGCATTCACCATTTCTGAATACGTTCTTACGCTTTCGCAAATTATTCATTGCGATTATTATTAAACATAAGCTAATGTTAATGCAAGGTTAATCGAATTATAAAATGAAAATTTGATGCGTGTACTTTCGCAAAAAGTTTCCGCCATGATTTATTCAGTCGTATCTCTGTCCATTAGTCCGTCGGCGGCCTTTGCATTAAAATTAAAGTTGCCACATTTAAGGAGGAGCGCATTTTCCGCGAAGATTTCAATTAAAACAATTAACGGGCCACCAGTAGGAATGCCTAAGCGCTCATATTATGGCAATGGCAGTGGCAGTGGCTTTGCCTAATCTAATTACTGCCGTCAGACGACACTGCCACCATCCAACAGCACACAACCGAGGCAGTGGCGTATTAAACATTACAGTCGCCGGTTCCGCCTGTCACCGCCAGTTAGCGCTCACACCTACACTCTAACTGCGACCCCCTTACTACCCCTAGCGCCCCTTATTTTCGGGCTATACCAGACATCAACACTAATACAATTTATTCGGCGACAACCGGTCTTGCGATCTCGCTTAATCTTTATTGCTGTTTTCGTTTATTATTATTATTTTATTTTAATAATGAATCAATACATATTATTTATTTTGTACACTGACTATTTATAAATTACCTATTTAACTTACAAGTGTTGTCTTCCGATTTTATGAAATTTCGTGGATTTCTACAGGGAGGCAAAATATTCGATACGTATTTTTTTCTGCTTCCACTAAAAATTATGTTTAGGGGTGAACTCGTCCCTCAAAAATCAACCATATATTTGTTTTTTTGGCTATAACTTCTGAACAAATAATGATACCGTAATTTTGTAAATGTAGAAAATATTAAAGCCTATCGATTTAATTTTATAATTACCTCTAACATTCCTCTGACAAAAGTATTATTAAAACGAATATATGTTATATTTACAAAACATCAATTTTAATTAAATAGTATCCATATTTATCACATTGAAAGCGAGGTACAATGTTCCTATAATTAATTAATTATCCTGTCAGATACACCCGTATATAATTGGTACATATTTTAATCCATTTAAAAATTAGTATTGATATATTTTTTCATTATCATATTAATTAATGTAGAACGGATGTGTGTGGAACTTATAATAATTCTAGATTTATGAACTAATTAATGTAGCAATTACTCTTCAGCTAATTTATTCATTTATATAATTATATGGGGATGGCTAAATCCGATAAAGTTACAATGCAATGGATTTACCAAAACAACATTTTCTTGTTGTCGTTATATAAATAATAAAAATAATAATAATAATGATGCCTTTATTTACTATGAGGTACGGGCCGAGATACTTCGACTTCAATTTTAGACCTCCTTCTAATTGGGTTCTCTTGATGGCCACTAAGCAATCTTCTCTGTACTTCTTGGATAGACATCTTCTGATGTTATAGTAATTCTTATTCTGGATCTTTTCCATTTGCATCTTAGCAAACTGTCTGCGTTCCTCGCGGGCTTCGTCAAATCGATCCTTCTCGATCTCTGTTTTCGTTGCCCCATTCTTTCATTTTTTTTCTCAGAAGCAGCTCGAAGGGAGTTGCAGTGATGCTATGGTGGTAAGTAGAATTTAGAATTTGTTACAGCCTTCCAGCAAATCGATAGTCGGATCTTCGAGTGACAATTTCGCTAAAATAAGATTTTTCGTCTCATCCACTCTCTCTATTTGGCCATTGATCCTCGGTCACCCTATTAGATTAGATTAGATTAGACGGGGACGCTTGGCTGTGGTGAGCCTTACAGCACTGCGACCTGTTTAGATATTTTGTACTTGCACCCTACTGCTATTTGATTCCTAGAAATTCAACTTCCCTGACAAGGTCAATTAATTTTCTGGGAGGTAATGCCCTGATCCGTTCTGGCGTTACCGCCATACCTCCGGTTAGGGCCTGCCTAGTGGTAGCTAGAGCTACACACTCGCATAATATGTGTTCGGCCGTTTCTTCAGCCGATTCACATAATCTGCATGTGGTGTTATCCACTTTGCCCATATTGTGAAGATGGTACTTCACTGGGCAGTGTCCTGTGAGGAGACCGGTGATTAGTCTGATCTCGGTTTTAGTGAGGCGTATGAGCTGTTTGGCTCTATTTGGCGAGAAGTCAATAAACATTTTGGATTGCCTTTGACCTGGTGCATTTTTCCAATAGACTATTTTGCACTTTTTTCCCATTCTTAGATCACGCCTTTTTATGTGCTTTCGGTAGCCCACAGGTCGGTTTTGGTCCAATGATGGTAGTGGAGGCTCCTTCCTTAGCAAGTATATCGGCATGCTCATTGCCTTTTATGCTTGCGTGGCCGGGTACCCACATTAGGGTGAGCTTGTTGCCCTTTGCCAGTTGGTTCAGAGCCTGTTTACAGTTCCAAGTAGTCTTGGAGTTAAAGCTGTACGCTTTAAGGCTCTTTAGGGCAGCCTGGCTATCCGTGATTAGATATATGCGTGCCCCTTTGTAGCCCTTTTTTTGTGCACACCTGAGCACATCTTTCTAAGGCTATTATTTCAGCCTGTAAGACAGAAGGGCCATGTCCGAGGGGAACTGATTCCTTATGCTTAGGCCCATATATGCCTATGCCGGTACCCACCTCTGTCTTGGATGCATCTGTGTACCAGAGTACAGAGTTGTGTTTTAGTTTTGTGACTCGTTTCAGACTATTTTGGCGACTATCAATAATCGATATTCAGCTGTTTTCGAAGAAATGTCGTTCAGAAAAGTACTACTACTATTTTATTTCTGGTAAAAGATAACACGGTTTCATCAAAATATTGGAATTAATAAGCAAAACTCATTATTTACTTAATTAAATTATTTTTTCTAGATCGTTATATGGCAGGCCTTTAAACGTCGCAGTCGGCATTTCCAGTACACAAAAACAAAAACTGTTATTGTCCTAAAATTTAGTAAAAGAGCGCGTGTCGGCTCTAAGTCAAGTGGTACCAGCAGCAAGTTGCGCTAATGTCTTCTCAGAAAAATTAACTTTTATTTTACTCAGGTACGCAAAAACATTTTTTCTCAATCGAAAATAATGGTAAAAATAATCGATTTCCAGAAGAATAAAAAAAACTCTTTTAGCATGGGAAAAGTGCTCATTTTTCCCACCCTTCTACTTTTAATCATTGTTTTTTTTACTATTTTTCATTGTTTTGGTAAATTTTTCATTGTTGCTGTTGTTTTTTTCGGATTTATGATGGTACATCTTAATTTTAGTGTCTCTATTTTTAATTCTGTTTTTATCCATTTTTTTTATTCTTCTACAAAATCGATTTTTTTTTACAATTACAGTAGAACGTCGATTATCCGAACGTCGATCAACCGAACGACCGCTCAACCGAACTATGTGCACTATATCTATTGCACCATGTACAATATAAATATAAAGTCCGACCTCAGTTTTGTTACCAACTCTTTTGTATTAGTGGGATCATCATCAGTACTTCAGTTAGATGCGAGCAAGCAATCTGGCACTATTTTGCATGAAAATAGTTCTGAACAGAACTCGACAGGGGCGGCTGTTTTACAAATCACTCATGACAACATCGAAGCAGCATAAGAACACAATTCAAGCATTCTTAATCCTTAAGAACCAATTCCCTCAGTTTCTAGCGATACCAGAGCTAGAGCGAATCTCTATAGCGCCACACCACTTACATTAACAGATGAGGGTTGCAAAGAAATTAAAGAAAAACTTTCTAAATTTGCTCTTCCAAGAAGAAAATGAAATTGAGTTTCTTGTCTGTCCACCCAATCCGGCCGTCGGCGTCGGGAAGAACAGCTTGCCTTTTGATGGAAGTCGAGATTATTACCAACAGTTACCAACGGGAACTTTAATTTGGCTAGAATCCATCCCTTACTCTCTAGATATTTTGTACCGCCTGCATATGCTTCGCGCCTGGTGATACGGACAAGGAAGAAGGAGGAAGAAGTCGTTGATGGTGTCACTCCGTCCAAAAGACATCTTTGAACAAGTGGTCAAGCACGAGGAAAGTAACAATCATCAAGTTGCCGTGGTTGCCTTGCTAACAATCATTGACATAATACTATTCATATTTAAGCAAGGCATCGCTTATCGTGGTAAAAGTGAGGCCTTGTACTCCTTGACGGATATCGCCGAGAGCGAGAACCAGAGTCACGGAAACTTTTTAAATTTAGTTGTTCTGTTATCAAAGGGCAAAAAGACAAAAGAGTCAGGAAAAGGTATTGGTAGAGGTAGTCTCATGACCTTCCTATCAAAAAAACATCATAAATAAATTAATGAATATATGCGCATATCAAGTCAAATCAACAGGCGAAGCTTACCGAGCACTTGTAACCTCAGAATTAGCACAGTTAGGATTGAAATTGTAAGATCTTATCAGCGTGTCTTTTGATGGTGCAGGAAATATATTGGTTTTTAAGTAAAACTAAGAGAAGAGGTGCCAAAATTAATTTTCATGCATTGTTACGCACACGTTTTGAATTTAGTGTTGGCAGGCGCCACATCAAGTTGTACTGAAGCAAAGAATTTATTCGGCTTCTTGACGTCTACAACTATATTTATCCACAAATATTTTAAGCGCACTTCTGGGTGGGTGGATAAAATCGCAGATATGACAACTGGTAGAAACAAGTTGATAAGATTGCAGAACATCGGAAAAACGAGATGGTGGGCCAAAGACAAAGCTTTGACCAACATCTTGGAAAAAAACCCGATATGTTGCATTGATAAAGACCCTAAGTATATCTTCGAGCACGGAGTTCTAACTAGTGGATTCATTTTAAGCAAAGGCATTGATAGATTCCTTTTTGAAATTTGAAACTATTCTGACGCCCTTCGTATTCAAAACAATGTTCGAATTATCAATCCCGGTAAGCTAATACCTTCAAACTCCTATACTTGACTACCTTAAGGCTTGGGGACTTATCAAAACTTTGGAGACGAATTTGCGAAAAAAGCTGGATCATTTTGACGACGTTTTCAATGCAGCAAGTTTGTTTGCATCCCAAATTCAAGAATTAATTCAAGCCGAGAACATCGATGTTGAAATACAGACCACGCTGCGTTGCGGAGAACATCCAGGAAACCGAAAAAGCACGATGAGGTATGCCAAGAGAAAGTGGGACTACTGTCTGCGGACACAAAGAAATTCTACTCTATTACCGTGTACAAAGTCACAATCAACACGGCTCTATTTAAAATAATTGAAAAACTCAACTGCAATTTATGAAGGATGCTGCTTGTTTGGATCCGAAAATTATTAAATTTGGAATTTCTAATGATGAATTAAAGTCAATCGCATCAATTGCCAATGTCGATCGAAAACTGCTTTCAAACGAACCCGAATCTTTGTCGAAAAGTTTCAATGAACCTTCTAAAACAATTTGGGACGCACACGTTCTACCTAGGCAGCAACAAAAAAAAAATGGTGATGTGGCCATCATGTTAGTTTCTCCGACTTGATGCCATTTATATTTACGTTTTCATGGTTTATTTCCAATTGAAATCATATTTTAAATGTACATCGAGCGTTATGTAAACTCGGATGAAACTGATATTTAAAACGTCAAAATTATGAACGATGGAAAAATTATACTTTAAATTCAAAAACTCAGTTTACTCAAAAACTAAAGGGATTTCGAAAAAAACTAATTCTTTATAAGTTGTTCATTTTAGAATTCTCTGCGATTATTATTAACATAAATTTGCTGTAACCAGTATCGTTTAATAATTATAAACCAAAAATTTAAAAAATAATAATAGATTTTTTTCTCGAATAAAAATGATTTTATGAAAAATGTTTTCAAGCAGAAGATGTTTATTTATTTGTTGTCTTCAAAGTTTGTTTAAATGTTTTTGCGATATTTTTCATATTTAAGAAAATATTGGCATAAAACAAAAAACAGTTAAGGTAAACGCCCACTTCCGGTGTACGAAATTTTACCAAAAGCTTTTCAGTTCTCCAGCTTATCAAATAAGACGGATGTTCAAAGTTTCATATCAATTGCTTTATTAGTTTTTGAGATACAGCGCGCACAGACAGACACACACACACACACACACACACAATTTTTTTTTCCAGAAATTGTTGAAATGGCATCTAGGGACCCCAAAACGGATATTTCCGTAAAAAAAATTTTTGAAAAAAAATGACGATCGCAATACTTTCTAGAACTTCCTAACGGAGAAATTAAAAATTTATTGGAAAAAAACTAAAAAATGATGATGTGGCCATCATGTTACTTTCTCCGATTTGACGATTAGACCAAAACCTTGAAAATACTGGCAAAACATTAAAAAATCGCAGCTTTAGGTTAAAAATCTAAAATATTCGCCAATCAAAAATTCGCTGATGGAAATCAATAATTAAACAATAAAACTAAAACATAGGCCCAAAAAAATCCAAATATCGAAAACTATGGCCTAAACATAAAAAAAACGCAAACTAAAACATCGAAAATTTCAACAAACACATCCAAAATAAAGATAATTTAGGCAAAAAAAAAATTAAAAATTTGGAATAAATTGAGGCGAAAACATGTAAAGGTAAAGATCTAAAATATGGACCAAAAAAATGCAGACCAAAATATTGTAAATTCAAGTAAAAGAAAAAATATTTAGCTAGCCCCTAAAATAATTCTTTGGCTCAAAATAAGTTTCCGACCAGAAACTCGAAAATAATGCAAAAAAAAATAATAAAAACAATAGTTCAGATTAAAAAGGGCAAAAAATCAAAAACCGACCAAAAAAACTCGAAAATACCGGCAAAAAACGCGCATAAAAATCAATAATTCAAATTAGAAAATTTAAAATACGAGTATAACACAAAAAAGCTAAAAGTTAAACCAACAATTAGGACCTAAATATCAAAAATACGGACCAAAAAATCGAAACTTTTAACACGCAATCTAAATTTTCACGCCAAAATAAAGAATATTTAGGTCAAAAATCAAAAATTTGGAATAGAAAACGAAGTTACAGGCCAGAGATCCAAAAATGCAGATAAAAAATTCAAGTAAAGCAAAAATAGTTTGCCGTTTTCACCTTCAAAATAACCCTGTAGCTCAGAGTAAGTTTCTGAACAGAAACTCAAATTGAAAAAAAAATCTAAAATATGGGCCAAGAAAACAAAAAAATTGTGATGTGGCCATCATGTTACTTTCTCCGACTTGTATCATTTATTCTAAATTTAAGTTATATTTTAAATGTACATCGAGCGTTTTGTAGACTCGCATGAAACTGACGTTTAAAACGTCAAAATTATGAAAGATGGAAAAATTATACTTCAAATTTAAAAACTCAGTTTACTCAAAAACTAAAGCGATTTGGAATAAAACTTATTCTTCATAAGTTATTCATTTTAGCATTCTCTACAATTATTATTAACATAAATTTGCTGTAACTATCATCGTTTTATAATTATAAACTAAAAATTGAAAAAATAATTAATTTTTTTCTCGAAAAAAACTGATTTTATGAAAAATGTTTTCAAGCAAAAGATGTTCATTTCTTAGTTGTCTTCAAAGTTTGTTTATATTTTTTTGTGATATTTTTCATATTTAAGAAAATATTGGCAAAAAACAAAAAACAGTTAAGGTAAACGCCCACTTCCGGTGTACGAAATTTTACCAAAAGCTTTTCAGTTCTTCAGATTATCAAATAAGACGGATGTTGAAAGTTTCATATCAATTGCTCTATTAGTTTTTGAGATACAGCGCACACAGACAGACACACACACACACACACACACAGACACACACACACACACACAGACACACACACAGACACGAAAATTTTTTTTCCAGAAATTGTTGTAATGGCATCTAAGGACCCCAAAACGGATATTTCCGTAAAAAAAAATTTTGAAAAAAAAATCACAATCACAATACTTTCTCGTACTTCGTAACGGAGAAAGTAAAAATAGACCAAGTACTGAAAATTTGGGACAAAAAAAATTAAAAAAAATAAAACTTTGAAAAAAAAGAAATTACAGGCCAGAGATCTAAAAATGCAGATAAAAAAATTCAAGCAAAGAAAAAATTGTTTGCCATTTTCACCCTCAAAATAACCCTATAACTCAAAGTAAGTTTCCGAACAGAAACTAAAATTGAAAATTTAAAAATTTAAAATATAGGACGAAAAAAACAAAATTTGGACCAAATACCGAAAATTTGGGGCTAAAAATAAAAAAATACAGATTAAAAAATCGAAAATCTTAATAAACAAATGGAAAATTTCAGCCAAATAAAAAAATCTTAGGACAGAAGATCAAAAATTTGGACCAAAAAATCGAAAATACAGGTCAAAATTTAACAATTGTGGCCAAAAGATTGAAAACATGGGCCTAAATTAAAAAAATGCAGACCGAAAAGTTAAAAAATCGAAAATCTTAATAAACAAATCGAAAATTTTGGCCAAATAAAGAAATCTTAGGACATAAAATCAAAAATTTAGACCAAAGAAATCCAAAATGCAAATGAAAATTCAACAATTGTGGCAAAAAATCGAAAATTTAGACCAAAAATCGAAAGCACGAGCTTAAAAATCAAAATACTGACCAAAAAAGTCGAAAATTTCAACAGATCATTTTAAAATTGGGACCAACATAAAGAATATTTATGAAAAAAAAATCAAGAATTCAAAGGAAAAAAATCGAACAAACAGGCAAAAAATATAAAATACGAGCACAAAAATTCTGGTCTAAAAATAATTTGCCCCAAAAATAACACAAGCTCAAATTAATATACGATCCGAAACTCTAAAATAAAAAAAATGGTGTTACTTTTTCCGATTTGATGGTACAGTACTTTATGTTTACACTTTCATGGTTTATTTTCAATTGAAATCACATGTTAAATGTACATAGAGCGTTTAGTAAAATCAGATGAGACTGACGTTTAAAACGTCAAAATTATGAAAGATGAAAATGACAAATTATACTTTAAATTCTAATAGTCAATTTACTCAAAAACCAAAGAGATTTCGAAAAATACTTATTCTATATTAATTGTTCATTTTGGCATTCTCTACAATTATTATTAAAATACATTTGCTGTAAGTATCATCGTTTCATAATTTTAAACCAAAAATTAAAAAAAAATAATTGCCATTATTTTTCAAAAACCATACATTTCGCGAAAAATATTTTCAAGCAAAAAATGTTCATTTCTTTGCTTTCTTCAAGATTTGTTTGAGAGCTTTTATAGTACTTTTCATATTTAAAAAATTATCGGAGAAAAACAAAAAACGGTTAAGGTAAACACCTACTTCCGGTGTACGAAATTTTACCAAAAGCTTTTCAGTTCTTCGGATTATCAAATAAGGTTTATGTTCAAAGTTTGATGTTCATTCAAGTAGTAGTTTTTTAGATACAGCGCGCACAAGCAAACAGACATACATTTAACAGGAATGCACATTGAAAAATGGTGATGTGGCCATCATGTTACTTTCTCCGACTTGATGGTATCATTTATATTTACGCTTTCATAGTTTATTTTCAATTTAAATTATATTTTAAATGTACATCGAGCGTTGCGTAAACTCGGATGAAACTGACGTTTAAAACGTCAAAATTATGAAAGATGGAACAATAATACTTCAAATTCAAAAACTTGGTTTACTCAAAAACTAACGAGATTTCGAAAAAAACTTATTCTTTAGAAGTTGTTTATTTTGGCATTCTCTACAATTATTATTAACATAAATTTGCTGTAACTATTATCGTTTTATAATTATAAACCAAAACTTAAAAATGAAATAATAAATTTTTTTCTCGAATAAAAATGATTTTATGAAAAATGTTTTCAAGCAAACGATGTTCATTTATTTGCTATCTTCAAAGTTTGTTTAAATGTTTTTGTGATATTTTGCATATTTAAGAAAATATTCGCAAAAAACAAAAAACAGTTAAGGTAAACGCCCACTTCCGGTGTACGAAATTTTACCAAAAGCTTTTCAGTTCTTCAAATTATCAAATAAGAGGGATGTTCAAAGTTTCATATCAATTGCTTTATTAGTTTTTGAGATATAGCGCGCACAGACAGACACACACACACACATACACACACACACACACACAGACACACACACACACACACACAGACACAAATTTTTTTTTTCCAGAAATTGTTGAAATGGCATCTAGGGACCCCAAAACGGATATTTCCGTAAAAAAAATTTTTGAAAAAAAAATCACGATCACAATACTTTCTCGTACTTCGTAACGGAGAAAGTAAAAATGGTGATGTGGCCATCATGTTACTTTCTCCGACTTTATATTTACGTTTTCATGGGTTTATTTTCAATTGAAATCATATTTTAAATGTACATCGAGCATTGCGTAAACTTGATGAAACTGACGTTTAAAACGTCAAAATCATGAAAGATGGAAAATTTATACTTCAAATTCAAAAACTCGGTTTACTCAAAAACTAACGAGGTTTCGAAAAAAACTTATTCTTTAGAAGTTGTTCATTTTGGCATTCTCTACAATTATTATTTACATAAATTTACTGTAACTATTATCGTTTCATAATTATAAACCAAAAATTTAAAAAAATGATTAAAATTTTTTCTCGAATAGCAATGATTTTATGAAAAATATTTTTAAGCAAAAGATGTTCATTTCTTAATTGTCTTCGATGTTTGTTTAAATGTTTTTGTGATATTTTTCATATTTAAGAAAATATTGGCAAAAAACAAAAACAGTTGAGGTAAACACCCACTTCCGATGTACGAAATTTTACCAAAAGCTTTTCAGTTCTTCGGATTATCAAATAAGACGTATGTTCAAAGTTTCAAATCAATTGCTCTATTAGTTTTTGAGATACAGCGCGCACAGACAGACACACACACACGCACATACACACACACACACACACACACACACACACACACACACACCCACACACACACACAATTTTTTTTTCCAGAAATTGTTGAAATGGCATCTAGGGACCCCAAAACGGATATTTCCGTAAAAAAAAATTTGAAAAAAAAATCACGATCACAATACTTTCTCGTACTTCATAACGGAGAAAGTAAAAAACGATTCTGATTCTCAGAGTGACGAAGAACAGGGGAAGAGATTGGCGAAAATAGTTTAGATCAAACAGCAAAGAACGCTATTTGTTTGTCACGAAGAGGTTCCGATGCCGAAGTTGCATACCATGTGCATGTAAACTTTTGTCCCAATGTAACATGTATATTAAAATGTATGTATTTGAAAATAAAAACTTCCAAAAACTCTTGCCCATTTGATTATTGTGATTTGTTTTGTTTTGTATCATCTGCCCTGATCGTAGGCGGCGGCGAGCCTTTAAAGTCATAATGCCACCCGGGCCCCTTGGGCCCAGCCCGACACTGCACCTTCTTCATTAATATCGCATTTATTTGATGCAATAATGACACTGAAAAATTGCAGTGACTGATAGGTTCTTCAACTACATGACGAAATTTATAAGTATCGAGAAAATTAGTAAAACTCCTGGTGATAACTGAATTAACGTTTAGCAATGACAAAGTAACAGTAAGCTAACTGTACTTTAAAGGGTATGAACGCCCACTCGGGTATATTGATACAATAAATAACCAAAGTAACAAAGCAAGTTTGGGAATTTCATGATTAAATTATATTATTATTTATTGATTAGAAATTAAGTCAGAAACCAGTCCGCAAAAGAGTGAATCGGAGCAGCACACAATATAACAGGTATTAAGGGCCGACCCGACCGACAAATCCCCCGGATTCCGTCCCGAGTTTTAAACTCACGCGAGCATGTAACTGTTTCTGCGACTATATTCAGCCGGCTTACAGTTTCGGTAACAATGCAACAATGAAGGGAATTATAATATAATTCGCTTCGTCCGACGCTCCATAACAATATAAAATTAATATTTCATCCGGAAAATCGGACTTTAATGAAATTATCTTCAGCGCAACTCGGCGAGCATTGGCCATTTCAATACCGGAATTTTTCCGTTTCCGCGCGGGATAGCATTAATGAAGTCGGAAAATCGTTTTAATTCAATCCTGAAATTGTTATGACTCCGGAAAGTCCGGAATAAAGGAAGAGTACATCTGTTTCTTAATTTTTTTTTTAATGCTGGAACAAAAGTGTACATAATTACTCATTCGCTGGATAAAGAGATTCTGTTAATGCCTTAAAGGGTTACGGCCTCGACTGCACCGGGAAACAAACTTTTTAAGCGGTAAAAAGTTATTTTATGCGGAAAATCTCTTTAAGCGCAAACGTATTTTATTAACTTAATGGCAAGTAAGAAATTATACAATTTTATTCTGATATGGAACGGAGTATGTACTATGAATAATAAAAAGTTTAAAAACTCTACAGAAGGCAACAGTACATTAATAGGATAGTTCCATGAGGCAGGTTAAAACCGTATGGACTTGTGTTAAAGAAGAACAAGTATGATGGAAGCATTATACAAATAATGTTTTATGCGTTATTTTTTTTAAAACCCGAAATATTTAACGTAACGTTTTGTTATTAAACGTGATGAGTGTTATTTTCATAAACTGTTGCTTTATAACCGTTACTATGAAATAATAACAGTAACTGTTATTGAAAAATCTTACCAACGGAGATTTTCCACAAAGGATGATATGCTGTAAAAAGAGAACGATTCAATGACGAATCACTTTTTAGTAACAGTAACTCTTATAACAGATTCAATAACAAATCTATTCTTAGTAACAGTAACACTTTTAGCAACTGGTGGAAAATAACTAAATGACCCGTGGGAATCATCGCTGCAGTTCAATAACGTCGGTTAATGAAACGTAAGAAACATAAAAAATGACATTTTGGGGTTTGCCCACTGTTTGCGTTTTGGTATATTTTGAGAAATATTTGAAATTTGAGTATAATAACAATATTTCTTAATTACGATTTTCTAATTTTATTAAACATAAAAAATGTATACAGAATAGTTATTTACAGTAAGAGTGAGGAAGGTGAAGCTTTCGTTCACGCGAATTACGTGTTGCAATTCAAATGAACGAGTGCTGTATTTGGTTTTCTTCGATACCTCCCCAGAAAGTCTCTAAATTTGTATTCAAAATTAAAAAAAAATAACTCACACGTTCGGAGATTTGTTTCCATGAAAAAACAAAAACAAAATAAACTAAATTACTAAATCTGTAATGTCAATAAAGTGGTTAGTTGCAAATTGTGGAAATTGTGAAAATGGATGACGAAGAATTATATGTTCCTGAGGATGTTCCTGATGATGTCCTGGAAGTCGTAAATGCCGTAAGGTATCAAATGTTGCCTATAAAATCAAAACCACGTTATCAGAAAGAATTGGAAAAATGTATACAATGACAGATCATTGTGCGTGAATGAAGACAAGTGAGTGAAAGATTGTCGGCGAAAGTAAAATAAGCGAAAAAGGAACTTTCACTTACGGGTAACTATGGATACAGACTTTCTGGCGAGGTATCGAACAAAAGAATAATATAGAATTTGAGATTCACTTTGTTACTCACTATTATTGATTAAAGTTTTTCGAGATTACTTTATATAACGGTTACTGAATAACCGTTTAAAAAACTAGTTATATTATAGTAACAGTAACTGTTATACACTTTATAACATTGAAAAATGAGTTACGGACAATTGTTCGAAAGCAATTGTTCGAACGGACAATTGTTCGAAGAGCCAGTTGTTTGAAAACTAATTGTTTGAAAATTAATTGTTCGAAAACTAATTATTCGAAAAACCAGTTCGAAAAGAAAACAAAATAATCAAATAAATATTTCAGAGCTTGTTAGCGCCCCCAGGAGACACTGCGTGGAGGTCAGCTCTTTCGTCTCCCAAAAAATTACGTACCGTTTGTTGGTACAGATACAGTAAAATATACAGTGCTCGCCTAAAGTACGGAATATATTCAGTAAATCCGAAATAAAATATTGGTGGAAAAAATTCTCGAACACATTTTTACAGGTCATTTTGCAAAAACTCTAAATATCGGGTTCTCATCTTCAATTGCCATTTACTCGAAAAATTTCTTATGTATGATGGCAACATTTTTATACTGCCAGTTCGACAATGAAAAGATCTCTCAAAATCAAAACCGAAAATAGGAAGTTGCCATTTAAAAATAAAATGGATGACTCAAAAACAAATGACGGCTGAAAATCGACTTTCATGCAAAAATGAGTATTTTTATAAAGAAAAATCGACTTGTTCAAGGATTTTTTCCAAAAATATTTTATTTCGATTTTAATGAAAATATTCCATACTGAATACAAGTGCATGCCTCTTTACAAAATGTACAAAATCAACAAATGGTTTTAGGTCCGTTAATAATAGAACTCTTAAAATGAAATGTTATTAGCTACTTCCCGTAGATATTCTTTCAGACCTTGATTATCATCAAATGCATCCATTAATCTTGAAATTCGAGATGACAGATCCCGATATTTTTTCTTCATCATTGCTCAATTTTGAGTTTATTTAGGCATTGTTTCCTTTTGATGGTATCCACAAATTTCCATATAGTCAGGTGACTGCATGACTTCAAAGCCTCTGTGCCATCCTTCTATCGAATTTTTTGATAGGTCGTCCAATCTAGGTGTCTTCACTGTCTAATTTTCCACGGCTTCAGCTTCTGCAGGAAAGAATTCAGCGTCGATGAGTTCTTCAAATCCACGAATTACATGAGTGGTTGGCAGAAAAGCCAGTGCCAATAAATGCCTCATCTTAAATACAAATTCTGAATCTTCATCGTATAGTTGTTTTAGATTGTTCTATTGAATGCAGCCGTAAATACGTTGATTCAAGTGGAAGAAGCAACCACGAATTGAAGTATAGTCGGGCCGCTAAGAGCTGCCTGTGACTCATCGCTTAGAATCGCACGAATCAAGATTTAAGTAAACGTATGTCCATAAGAAAATTTGGTGCCGCGCTGATTTTCATTGGCGGGATATTTAAAAATTCTCGCGCACCACCTTATATATTTTCAGACCGGTTTATCATTTGGCGATTTGCGTTCAAAATAATGAAACACGTTAATCAACATATGTTGAGACTGACTTTTTAGCGATTTATTTTCCCATGAGGTTTTGGCCATCGATGGAGGTGTCTATTGACAGCCTCTTTGTAACGGATTGGTTGACCCTGCCCACCCCCTTCCTGGGGTTGGTTCCGGGAGATTTGGTCGCAGCGTCATCCGATCTGGTTCTCTTCTTCCCCTTTTTCTGTGAGGTCAGGGCCTTCCCTTTGGTGGCCGCTTTGAGCAATGCAATGTGCGCCTTCCTTCTGCGTTTAGCCTTGGCAGTGCTGAGGCCTTTCCGGTGCTTCGGAATAGGAGCTTCTGTTTGGATGTTAAGAGGGTCAACAGTATTGTTAGCCCTTTTCAGAGGTATTCGTGATTTGCGGGATATCCGAAGACGCACCTGCTAAGATTTGGAATCCATGCAGTTTACGATGGTTTTCATCTCACCAAGACCCATCTACCAGGAACGCTTCACCACAAACTGAAGTATCACGTCAGGATTGTATTGTTGGTGGACATATAGTCCAGGCTGGAGCAGAGCATACGAGACAGTGGCACATCCGGTCTGCAAACCTGTTGAGGCTGCCTTAATGTCCATCCCTCCCCGAGGTCTCATCTTACCGACCGTCTGACCGGACGGCACCGCCGATTGATTCATGTCGGATTAAGGATGAACCTCCCGTTTAGTAGATATCCTGGCCAAAGTACTGTGTCACCCATCTCGCTGCACGCGCAGCGTCTCAACGTCTCAAGTACCAGGTTCCTCTCGTCCTACGACGCGGGTCTCCACGCACGGCAGAAACACGTGGGTAACCATTGCTTCTGGGGTCCATCTGAATGGCTGGGACGTAATGGTTAGCTCGTTGAGTGGGACAGCTATGCTAGCGAAGTCCTGGACGTATTGGCGGACCCAATTGGCAAGTCCCAGGTACTTTTGTGGCTACCAGCAGGTTGTTGGAAGTGGGTGGTTGCGGATCTGAGCGAGATGTTTCTCCAGTGGCCGTGTAACAGCGACGTCCACTTGATGACCCAGGTACTCCAGCGACACCTTCCCAAATAATCACTTGTCCTTCGGCGGAGGTCGAACTGATCTAGCCTCTCAAATACCAAGGCGAGATGTTTTATATGCTCCTTTGGTATATTGGAGTACATGATGATGTCATCCAGGTAGACCATCGTGAACTCTTGGAGCATCTCTGATAAAACCTCCGGGCTCATCAGTCGCTGGAACGTAGCTGGAGCGTTCTTCAACCCAAACGACATCCCGCGAAGTGCCCGCCATCCGTGGTACTGACAGCCGTGAAGGGTTTGGAGTCATCGGCCATCGGGATCTGCCAGTACCTACTCTGGAGGTTTAGGGTGGAAAAGATCCGAGCGTCCCCGACGTCTTGAAGGGCCTTTTCAATCACAGGCATGGGTCTTGGATCAGACACCGTGACCTCATTGACCTTTCGGTAGTCGCAGAACCTGCTTTTCCCATCCTTCTTTGGTACCAGCACAATGGGGGATGCGCAGGGGCTCATGGAGCCCTCTATGATGCCCTGATTAAGGAGGTCGCGAACCTGCAGGTCGATCTTTCGCTTCCTCGTGGGATTCACGCGATAGGGGCGAATGCAAATGGGACGCTGGTGCTTCAGCTGAATCCGGTGCTCTGTGCTACAAGAGTGATTGGCCAACTGGTTCCGAGGTTGGAAGGTCCTAAAGAAACGTCCGATCAGTTCTTAAAATCGGTGGGTGTTGCGGCCAGTAAACCCGTGGTCCAACTGAAGAGGCGACCCCGTCATGGCCTCTCGCTGATGTGCCCAAAACATGGTCTGTCGGTAAACCGTTCCGAGATGGACCCATTTCCTACGGCAGTCCAGCACAGCGCCGTGTTTGTAAAAGAAGTCTAGTCCCAGGATCGCGTCAAACCGGAGGTCCGGCATGACTAGGAACTCCTCATCGGTGGCGGAGTTTCCTAGCTGGAATTCAACCTGGTCAACCCCAGTGATGTCAGCGGTGGCGTCTCCAGCGAAGCTCATCTTCCAGTGGACAGTTTGGCTCCCCTGGTCAAGGTGAGGGTAATTGTACTTCTGCCATACTCTCAGGTCAAGGAGGCAATGGACCTTCCGGTCTCTGATGGTGATCGGGATCATTCAACATGTTGAAGCGTCTTTATCGCGGAAAAAAATCTTGATTGGTTAAAGTGTCTATCTCGCGGGCACTAACGCTAGTATCGTTAAGGAGCACTGCACTGTCATCGTCTCTGTTTTTCCTTTTTTTGCGGCGCATGCGATATTCAGAATGAGGTAGTTAGGGGTTTTCTCGTTACGAGCGAGTCCCGGTGCATTCGCTCGTCTGGCCATTTTCCAAACGCGGTTGATAGTCCGGGCAGTCAGCCTTCCTGTATCGGCCGTTCCTGTAGACCTGGCACATCAGGGGCGGACGTCTCCAGTGGTCCTGATGATTACGGCAGGAAGCTGATCGCGGGATTGCTCGCTGGGCTGGTAGTAGTGGACGGTGTCGTGGAGGAATAGCGGCGGCCTTCATTATGAATTTGTCCATTGTCCTCGGCATCGCCAGCAGATACTCCCGGACAGAACTGTCGGCGAGATGACAGTTGAGTGCCACCATCTCCTGCTCGCTCACGTTTTTCAGGAACTTCATCAGACTGGCCTTCCTCGAGACGAACTCATATGCACTCTGGTCACCCTGCTCCTGTATCGTCATGTCCGTCAAATCCGTTCGTAGGGTGGCGGTGTTCCGGAAAACGCTCCTCAGAAGCGTCTAAGCACAATCCCACGACATCCCGGGAGTGTGTGTTCTGATGCACCATATATTTGGCGGCTCCATCAGCAAAGGAGTTGACATGAGCCAGCTTCACCCATTCTGTAAGCTGGTGGCTATCGAAGGCCTGGTTCATCTCTGAGATGAACGTGTCCATGTCGTGGCCTTCAAAGACGATGGGTGCCGTCGTCGTCATGAACTGCTGTGGCCTGACAGCTGGCATTAAAGGGTTTAATTAGGGTGGTGTCATTGGTCCGTCCTGGATGGCCCCGTTAAGGTCTTCTGGTGCAGGGTTGGCCATCTCGGATTTGAGGGTTCCTTGGTCTCTGTTGCGTTGTTGTAGTCGTTCCGATTGATCATCCTCTGGTTCTGGTTGCTGGTGTCCTCGGGTCGTGGGGATAACAACCGCCCATGTTGTTCGGCAATACCGGGGCCTCACCATCAGACAGAGACAGCTTCTGACTGACGAAACATAGCTCATTTTATAAAAAGAAAAGGAATATACGTATGATGTTGATGATCATTCGTCGAAACGAAACGCCGGTGACAACTTACACACCTCCATAAATAAGGGAAGTTACTAAGGGTGCGATAAACGAACTATTTCCAAGTAAGTTGTAACCGATTTAAGCTTATAGAATAAATCAACGTACCTAAATGTTTTTCGAAATTTAAGGTTATGTTTACATTTGTTTTTCGTTTCACGTGTCAGGCATCGATCGATGCTAATTAAAAATCCACTCCGAATTAATACATCGACAGAAGCGGCTCTTTTTCGCCGCGAATGAAACATGCATTGTACTCTCGCTGTTTCTTCCGTGTTATTCGTTTTGCAAACAAAGTGATAATATAATAAATTATGTTGTGTTGCCTAAACGTCGTCGCCGAGAGCTAAGTGAATTCATGCATCCGACCCGGTAAAATCTTAACAATACGCCTCAGTTTTCTTCAACTTTAGTGGTTCTTGTGGCGATCTCACCAATATGCATTATCGAACATATTCAGTATGTAACGCATTGGACGGTTCCAATAATCCCATGAGTTAACGGCAATCTTACATTTTGATGTCGGCATCTGTCACGTTTAAGTACTGCCAATCGCAACAACTAAAATAGTTTAATAATGAGCAAAAACTGTAAAATAAAAAAAAAACTCATTATTAAACTATTTTTGATACAACAAAAGGTCGATTATTAAACCAAAGTAGAAAAAAATATTATTTTAAATATTGCACTATCTAATTCGCTCAATTTGTACTTTTAAGTACATCATTTTCCCATTTTATTTAATTATTTAAAGAATAGTGCCACAAGGTAACAAATATACTAGGTATTATTAGACTGAGGAAAATTTTCAGAAGGCCACAGTAATTATGACTCCAGAAGCACCTTTGCAGCGCCTCATTAGGCATTGTTTCTTGTTTTAGTTTGAAGCACTCGAGCCGCAGAAAGCTGAAACTATGTAGCATCCGAGGAGCACTCGTGTGTACGTGCTGAAGACATCACTCCAGTTACACGTCCACGTACTTCACCATAAATTCACAACTGCATCCGAACTTCTTACACGCATATGCAAACTACGAGCACCCTACATGTTCCGCATTTTTTTTATATAAAACAATGAAAGGTCACAAAGGGAATTTTTAATAAAGCCATTTTCGAAAACAATCAACTCCCACAAGAGAGTTTATCGGCGGAGCGCATTCGGCTGGTATTGGAGAGAGTGCGGTTTTGGGTTTTGTTGTCGTCCCTGTGAACTGTTGCTTTGTAGCGATAGACTGTTATATACGTACTGCATGTTGCTGATAAATTATTATTGAAATTAGATCATTGTCCATGATTCCCCGACCAGAAATTCGAACCGTTTGCCGGATTAGGGACATTATGTCCCGTTAATTACCGTGAACGCTGTTTGTTTTAATACGCATGGCCGTTATTAATTAATTAATTAATTAGATGCGTTGGTAAGATTGCGTTAATTACACGCGAGTTATACGTATCTTTTCAGTTATCTTCAACTATGCAAATTACCTTAAAATTTATTGAGTGCCATTAAAGCGGATTCGTCATTGTTGGCGCAACGAATGATTCAATCTAATCATTATGAATGTTTTACAATATCTTTATAACCGTAGTTAGAAATTGCCATTAGTATTAAAATGTAAATAAAATAATTTCAAGAAATTATAATCATACCATAAAATATACTTAGAGTTCAAAACACCTACTACATTACAAACAACAAATAAAAGAAATGTATTATTTGTAGGGATAATTGAAACACAATTATCTATGTTTTATGTATATTAATTATTTCTTTCTATATCGATTCCTTTGATATACAGGGTGCCCGTTTTTCGAGCGGCACCATGGGGATTTCAGTTATCTTAAGAGATACGAGGTTGGTTAAATTAGGGCAAAGTTGTGTATTATAACGTTGATTAATAATCTGTTGAGAAATTGGAGTTACCTTTTTTTGTTTTCAAAAAATAAAAATAAAAAAATTCAATTTTCAGTTTAACTTTTTTATTCGAAAACTATTACTATTGCGCATTTTACACTAAAATATTATTAGAGCCATTTTTAATGGATGATCTAAATATGTTATTAGATTTATTGTAACTTTCAAGATCGCGGAGAAACAATAGACAACTTTTGTTTTTCTTACGGCCGCCATATTGGATTTCTACATTTTCTAATGCAACATTTTTTTCTGTTTACGATGATATATCGCACATTTTGTTTAATTTTACATTTCAGCCAACATTTTAAATTTATAATTTTTGTAAAGAGTGCCATGCAAACATCACACTTTTCTACAACACTCAGTATTACAAAGCCTATAAAACAAACTGTGGCATTCTATTTGATTATTTAATTCATCTACAATCAAGCAAGGGAATATGCATTCATTTATCAACACTTCTGTTTGGGTAAGGTTGGGTTTACATAAAAAATACAATTTGTAAACGAATAGCAATCTTGTTTCTCCGCCATCTTGAAAGCTACAATAAATCTAATAACATATTTAGATCCTCCATTAAAAAGTGCTCTAATAATGTCTGAATACAAAATGCGTAATAGTAATAGTTTTCGAATAAAAAATAAAAAATTAAAATTGATTTTTTTTATTTTTTCGCGATTCTTTTAAAACAAAAAAAGGTAACTTAAATTTCTCAACAGATTATTAATCAACGTTATAATACACAACTTTGCCCTAATTTAACCAACCTCGTATCTCGTAAGATAACTGAAATCCCCATGGTGCCGCTCGAAAAACGGGCACCCTGTATAACCCAGGAGTGAACACTCAAACTAGTGTTATATGTGATTTTGTGGCGTACACATCGGAATAGGTCTTATCTTAACGTTAACCGCCGATGGACCCCAGTTAGTGACCTCTGCGGGGTAATACCGTTATCCGCCGGTTGACCCCAGTTAGTGACCTTTCCGGCGCGATACCGTTATCCGCCGTTGACCCCAGTTAATGACACATGCCTTGATGTGGCACTGGGGCTCAAGTAAGTGCAAAAAACGTGAAACTGTTTAATCGATCAGGTGCGTTTTCGTAAGCGCCTTGCACTCATGTGCCTTCCATTTCGCCTATCCACCCAAACGGTCCAGAAAGTAGCAATCTTGTACTTAGTTGCCGAAGTCGGTTACAAGCTCACCGTAGTACTAATACATGTGTCTCTTTGTTACACAATCCCATTGTGATCTCTACCTGAGCTACGGCAACAAGACTTATATCAGTACGGTAAGTATGATATTACCGTCTCAGAGCCTGTAAAAGATTGCTTGGCAACTTATCCAAAAATTGTTTTATAAAAAAATAAAACGTTAACATATAGATAACATCTTCGATAAAAAAACTTAATTTATTTATCCTTACCAATGAATGATCACATCGTCACCATTCTGTATTATTTGTAATTTCTGATTCATCTGTTAATTCAAAGGTAGAAGTTTGGTACCAGCGTTGCCAACACATAAAATTGCCCCTAGATAGCCAACCTAATTCCACTAGAATTCCGCCAGAAATTATGAAAATATAAAGTAAGAAGAGAAAGAAATAAATCACCTATTTTAACGCAACGTTCAGCAATTGAATGTAACAATTTGCGTACGAATTAGGCAGAATAATGAAAAAATCGAAAGAAAAATAAATACAGATATGTAAATTTGAATGAATTTTTACGGAAATTATTTTGTAAAAATGGCGCTGCCGTGTATATTAAATAAATAAATAAATAAATAAATAAATAAATAAATTAATGTTTTTAGTAGTTGAAGACGAACAAAAAAAACAAAAAAGAAAAATAGTGATATAATAGAATTGCACAAAAATTTTAAAATCGTTACAAAACATCTACCTTTAAAACTAACTTAAATTTTTGAAAATCTACCAATTTCTCCGTGAGAGAGAAATATAAATTTTTAAAAATGATTTTTCTAAGTCGTCGAATATTTGAACAAGGAAAAACTGAAAAAAAATCATATCGATATGATTGAATTCCTTAAAAACCCGGATGCAATAATAATAATAATAATAAATTTAAAATTCACTTTGATTTTTGAAAATGTGTCAATTTTTGCGTGAGTTATGAATTTTTGAAAATTAACGTTTTAATTTACACTTCGATAAAAAAAAAACGAAAGAAAAATACTTATATGGTTAAATTGCTCGAAATGTTTAATACATTCACACGACATATACCTTTAAAATTAATTAAAGTAATTGAAAATGTGCCAATTTTTCTGTGAGTTATGAATTTTTGAAAATTCATTCACAGAAAAGAAAAACGAAAAAAAAATACTTATATGATTAAATTGCTCAAAATGTTTTATATATTCACATATCCTACCTTTAAAATTAATTAAAACTTTTCAAAATGTGTCAATTCTTTGAGTTATGAATTTTTGAAAATTCATTCATATAAAAAAAGAGAAAAAAAAATACATATATGACTAAATTGCTAAAAAATGTTTAATATATTTGCAAGATATGTAAATTTTTCTGTTTTATGAATTTTTAAAAATTACCGTTTTAATTTGTCGAACACAAAAAATACTTACATGATAAAATTGCTCAAAATGTTTAATATATTCACAAGATATGTACCTTTAAAATTATTCAAAATTTTTGAAAATGTGTTAATTTTTCTGTATGTTGTGAACTTTTGAAAATTAACGTTTTAATTTGTCGAACATTTCGTTGAAAAAATCGAAAAAAAAATACTTATATGACAAAATTGTTCAAAATGTTTAACATGTTCACAAGATATCTTAAAATTATTTAAAAAATTTGAAAATGGTTTCATTTTTCTGAGAGATGAATTTTTGAAAATTAACGTTTTAATTTGTCGAACACTTCGATAAAAAAAGAAAACGAAAAAATTACTTAATTAATTAAATTGCTCAAAAAGATTAATATATCCACAAGTTATCTACCTTTAAAATTATTTAAAATTTTTGAAAATGTGTCAATTTTTCTGTGAGATGAATTTTTGAAAATTCATTCACAGAAAAAAACAAAAAATACATATATGATTAAATTACTAAAAATGTTTAATATATTTACAGGATTAAACATTTAACATTACTTAAAATTTTTGAAAATGTGTCAGTTTCTCTGCGATTTGTGAATTTTTGAAAATTACCGTTTTAATTAACTTCAATAAAAAAAAACAAAAACTTACATGATAAAATTGCTCAAGATGTTTAATATATTCACGAGATATTTACCTTTAAAATTATTTAAAAATTTCAAAAATGTGTTAATTACTCTGTGAGTTATGAATTTTCGAAAATTAACGTTTTAATAAGTCGAACACTTCGATAAAAATAATCGAAAAAAAAATACCATGATAAAATTGCTCAAAGTGTTTAATATATTCACAAGATATGTACCTTTAAAATTATTGAACATTTTTGAAAATGTGTTAATTTTTCTCCGAGTTGTGAATTTTTGAAAATTAACGTTATAATTTGTCGAACACTTCGATGAAAAAAACGAAAAAAATACTTATATAATTAAATTGCTCAAAAAAAAATATATCCACAAGATATTTACCTTTAAAATTATTTAAAATTTTTGAAAATGTGTCAAATTTTCTGTGAGTTATGAATTTTTGAAAATTCATGTTTTAATTTGTCGAACACCGATTAAAATCGAAAAAAATACTTACATGATAAAATTGCTCAAAATATTTCACATATTCACAAAAAAGAAAATTATTTAAAATTTTAGAAAAAGTGTAATGAATGTTTGAAAATGAACGTTTTAATTTGTCGAACACTTCGATAAAAAAAACGAAAAAAATACTTACATAATTAAATTGCTCAAAAAGATTAATATATCCACAAGATATCTACCTTTAAAATTATTTAAAATTTTTGAAAATGTGTCAAATTTTCTGTGAGTTATGAATTTTTGAAAATTCATGTTTTAATTTGTCGAACACCGATTAAAATCGAAAAAAATACTTACATGATAAAATTGCTCAAAATATTTCACATATTCACAAAAAAGAAAATTATTTAAAATTTTAGAAAAAGTGTAATGAATGTTTGAAAATGAACGTTTTAATTTGTCGAACACTTCGATAAAAAAAACGAAAAAAATACTTACATAATTAAATTGCTCAAAAAGATTAATATATCCACAAGATATTTACCTTTAAAATTATTTAAAATTTTTGAAAATGTGTCAAATTTTCTGTGAGTTATGAATTTTTGAAAATTCATGTTTTAATTTGTCGAACACCGATTAAAATCGAAAAAAATACTTACATGATAAAATTGCTCAAAATGTTTCACATATTCACAAAAAAGAAAATTATTTAAAATTTTAGAAAAAGTGTAATGAATGTTTGAAAATGAACGTTTTAATTTGTCGAACACTTCGATAAAAAAAACGAAAAAAATACTTACATAATTAAATTGCTCAAAAAGATTAATATATCCACAAGATATCTACCTTTAAAATTATTTAAAATTTTTGAAAATGTGTCAATTTTTCTGTGAGTTATGAATTTTTGAAAATTAATGTTTTAATTCGTCGAACACCGATAAAAATCGAAAAAAAAAATACTTACATGATAAAATTGCTCAAAATGTATCATATCTTCACAAAAAAAATTATTTAAAATTTTAGAAAAAGTATTCATTTTTCTATGAGTTATGAATGTTTGAAAATTAATGTTTTAATTTGTCGAACACTTCGATAAAAAAATACGTATATAATTAAATTGCTCACAATGTTTAATATATTTACAAGATATCTACTTTTAAAATTATTCAAAATTTTTGTACATGTGTTAATTTTTCTGTGAGTTATAAATTTTTGAAAATTAACTTTTTAATTTGTCGAAAACGTTGATAAAAAAACGAAAAAAAAAATTCTCATAGGATTAAATTGCTCAAAATGTTTAATATTTTCATAAGAACCTTTAAAATTAATTTAAACAAATTGAAAATGTGTAAATTTTTCTGTGTTGTGATTTTTTTTTTTATTTAAAAATAAAAATTTACGTGATAAAATTGCTCAAAATATTTAATATATTTACGAGATATCTACCTTTAAGAATAATTAAAATTTTTGAAAGTGTGTCCATTTTTCTGTGAGTGTCCCGGATTGTGACGGGTGATGAAACCAGGGTGCACCACTTTGAGCCGGAAACCAAAAGACAGTCAATAGAATGGCACCATCCTCAGTCACCAAGAAAGAAAAAATTCAAGTCAACTCCCTCTGCTGCAAAATTCATGGTTACTGTTTTTTGGGACATTCTTGTTGATGTGATGCCAAGAGGGACAACCATTAATTCCGAAGCATACATGAAGACCTTGGACAAACTCAAGAAACGTTTCCGGCGTGTTAGGCATGACAAAAATCCGGCTGAAATCTTGATCCTGCACGCCCGCACACAAGTCTCAGAACCCGGGAACACCTCGCCAAATTGGGCTGGACAACATTGCCTCATCCACCATACAGCCTAGATCTGGCACCGTCAGACTTGGATCTCTTCGGACCTCTTAAAGACACAGATGAAAAGACAAGTGGTGAAAACATGGCTTCGCGCACAGGTCAAGAGTTGGTACCGGCAGAGAATACAGGCACTTGTTTCACACTGGCGTAAGACCGTACAAGTTGATGGAGACTATGTTGAAAAATAGTACGTGTAGAAGAAACATGTAGTCACCAAAATTTAACACTTTTAAATGAATAGTTTCTAAAAAAAAATATGGGGCATTACTTATTGAACGACCCTCGTATTAGAGACAAATAGTTTAAGCCGTTCTCTATAAATGTTTAAATAGTTATTTATGCAACAAGTGAGTAAAGTAATACTTTTTTTCACGAGTAGGAAAGATTGCCGCATGAGCCGAAGGCGAGTGCGGCAATTCCTACAAGTGAAAAAAAGTTGCTTTACTCTCGAGTTTCATACAAAATTTTTTCTACGTCCGTAACTTTAAATAAATTTATAAATTTGATAAAACCTTAATCAATTTTTATAAGTAATAATACTTGTTTTAAATAAAGAAAATAATAATAATCATCAAGTTGTCTTGATCGGAAACGAATGTTTGATATTTATCGGCGGAACTCGCGGCGTGTTGCGAAGTGTTCATGACACACTTTGCGCAAACAATTTTTTAGTAGCGTTAAAAAATGAACCGCTACGGCACTTTTTTTCACGCAAAAGAGTGAAAAAATGAACCGTTATGGCACTTTTTTTCACGCTACTTGAAGGGTTCAGGAATCACATATTTTATGAACGCAGATTAATGAAAAAAACTGTACATTTTATAACGGACGTAGAAAAAAATATTTTCTTAATTTTTATTATTAACTTCAGAGATATGTATCATCATCAAGATCGCATCGATTACGCCCTTAAAATTATGTCAGGTAAAATGTTCACTTTTAATACCAACAGAACAAAAGTTTTAGAAATTATTTACTGCCGCCCCTATTTATACTAACAATCAGATTAAGTAAACTGGCGTTAAGTAAAATAAACTACAGTTAAACCAAGAAAATAGTTTACATAATGGACAGCTTAAACCATTCCTAAGCAAACGGCCCTTACATGTTTTGATCTGACTTTTTATATAAATCAATAAAAGTATATTCATGATTTGCAGATATGTAAAGCATTATTAGATATCTACATTAAAACAGCATACAAAGAACAAAAGGAATGGTAACATATTGAACCGATTTAAACAAATCCAGATACAGGATTACATGCCTTCACCTCACTTAAGTGAATAATTTTAATAAACCTCTGGGTTACAAACACGTGTAGCAACAGTGAAATCTCTCTCTCCCCGGCGTGCAATAATTTTTAATTAGGATTAAGAACGCCCCTCCCGCCCCTTAAAACGATTCAATTTCGAATCCGTAATGAAACCGACTGTAATTCACACATGCTCTCGGCAATTAGAAAGATTTAACAAGTAGTGGTAGTATTTTGTAGTGCCCCTGCGTCGTCAATCCGTTTATTCCCGTCGCACGATCGGTTCTAATCCCGTATGGAATGGCGTATAAATTCCGAAGAAACACATGTGTTAAATTGAGTCGCTGTTTGGATTTAAAGCCGTGCGCCCTTGCTCCCGGATTAAAAGAATGGCTTGTAAATAACAATGGCTGCATGTGTCTACTTGTGCGAAACGTAATTTGAATATGTCGAATAAATTTAAGAGAGTGCCGCTGATATTCGTGCTGTTATTAACTGATAATAAATAACTTTAGATTATTTCGATTTACTTTAGATTGTGAAGTCTAGATATTTATAAATTCTAGTTTTATAAAAATTATAATCGACATAGCGTACCAGTGTTAAATCCGTTAGATCTCAAGGATTTGATTTCAAATTGCGGAATAATTTTCGTTTTAGTGGCTGGCGGATTTTTTAACGGAATTATGTTGGATTATTGAGAAAACTAGCGTAATCAATTTGCATTTAAAATTTATTATAAATATATTTTATAAGAGAGAATGCTGAAACATTTTGAGCAATTTTATCATGTAAGTTTTTTTATTTTTCAAAAATACATCTCACAGAAAAATTGACACAGTTTCAAAAGTTTTAATTAACATTAATGGTAGATATCTTGTGAATATATTATACATTTTGACCAATTTAATCATGTAAGTATTTATTTTATTTCGATTTTTTTTATCGAAGTGTTCGACAAATTAAAACGTTAATTTAAAAAAAATTATAACTCACAGAAAAATTGACACATTTTCAAAAATTTTATATATACAAACATCTTTATTTGAAGACATATTTACAATTTTTAGTGCTGCTTTACATTATAATATCACAATACCTCAATAAGCTATCGACCAGGAGGTCTTTCCGCCTCCTTATTATGTTATCTTCGGCTTTTTTTTTTATTAGGTGGGCTAGTTATAGGAGTTTTGTGTCAGGGAGGGTTTTAGTGAGGATATATATTCAAGTAAGGTTACATTAGGTTTTTGGAATTTTGGGGGGATATTAGGGTTTCGGAAAGTACATAGTCGATCGACAAACTTACAGCTATTAGGATTAGTAGCGAATCGTTTTGCAAGAAACAGGATGCGTTCCGAAATAGGTGTTATGTTTGATTTTTGATATAGGAGGAGGTTTGATGGATTATGAAGTGGGTTTAGAGGATGGCACAATTTTGTTAGGATTCTGAGGGAGGAGCGTTCACCAACTTCTAGGTTTCGAATGGTGGATGGACTGGAGTTGGCAAATAGAATTGCTCCGTATTCTAGTAGAGGACGGCAAATCATTTCGTAGATCTTAGTTGGGGTTGAAATATTAATACCTTTGCTTTTATAGGTAAGACATCTGAAATATTTTGCACGTGCTTTAACCTTTGATTTAATGGATAGTGTGTGTTTTTTACTTTCTCCGCTATGAAGTACGAGAAAGTATTGTGATCGTGATTTTTTTTTCAAAATTTTTTTTTACGGAAATATCCGTTTTGGGGTCCCTAGATGCCATTTCAACAATTTCTGGAATTTTTTTTTGTGTCTGTGTGTGTGTGTGTGTGTCTGTGTGTGTGTGTGTCTGTCTGTGCGCGCTGTATCTCAAAAACTAATAGAGAAATTGATATGGAACTTTGAACATCCGTCTTATTTGATAATCTGAAAAACTGAAAAGCTTTTGGTAAAATTTCGCACACCGGAAGTGGGCGTTTACCTTAACTGTTTTTTGTTTTTTGCCAATATTTTCTTAAATATGAAAAATATCACAAAAACATTTAAACAAACTTTGAAGACAACGAAGAAATGAAAATCTTTTGCTTGAAAACATTTTTCATAAAATGATTTTTATACGAAAAAAAAATGTATTAATTTTTATTTAATTTTTGGTTTATAATTATGAAACGATAATAGTTACAGCAAATTTTTATGAATAATAATTGTAGAGAATACCGAAATGAACAACTTCTAAAGAATATGTTTTTTTCCGAAATCTCGTTAGTTTTTGAGTAAACCGAATTTTTGAATTTGAAGTATAATTTTTCAATCTTTAAGAATTTTGACGTTTTAAACGTCAGTTTCATCCGAGTTTACGCAACGCTCGATGTACATTTAAAATATGATTTCAATTGAAAATAAAACATGCACGAAATATAAATGGCTATGATACCATCAAGTCGGAGAAGTAACATGATGGCCACATCACCATTTTTGAAATTAAATTTAGAGTCGATGATTATTCCTTAGGTACTTACAGGATGCTTTGGAGGGGACGGATATTCCATTGATGGTTATGCTATAGGGAGTCGGTGGTATTCTGTGATAAGGAATTAGGAGTTGGGTTTTGGTGGGATTAATTTTGATACGCCATCTAGAAAACCATTTTTGAATTGATTCAAGTAGCTGTTGGAGTAAATGTAATGTTTTTGAGATTGTAGATGAGTGACACATAAGGGCCGTATCATCGGCAAATTGTAAAACGTAGGATTTAGAATTAATGAAATTCGGATTAAGGTGATAAATATCGTAACAGTATATGTTATAAAGGATTGGGGAAAGGAGGGAGCCTTGAGGAACACCTTGTTTGGGGGAGAATGTTTGGGATAGGGAATGACGTACTTTTACCTTGAGTGTTCGATCAAATGGGAACTTTTGGATGAGGATTATTAGGTGTTTTGGAATATTGAGGAGGTTGCATTTGTACAGTAGACCTCGATGCCAAACGGAATCAAACGCCTTTTGAATGTCGAGAAATAGAATTGCGGATTTTTGGCCTTCGAGGTGTGCTGTCTGGCAGTTGGATGTAAGTATGGTAAGGGGTAATACTGTGGATTTTTTTGGCATAAAGCTAAATTGATAAATAGGAATGTGTTTGGACACATGGGTAAGGATTTGTTCTTTAATAAGGGATTCGTAAAGTTTTCCAAGGACAGGTAAAAGGGTGATAGGTCTATAGCTTGTTAGTAGTAACGGATCGTGATCATGTTTAGGGATGCAGGTAATGATTCCAAGTTTCCAATCTGGTGGAAAGTACTGCGTGGAGTAATTAAAATTAAAAATTTTTAGGATGTAGGAATGTATATTATTTGGAAGGGATTTTAGGATTCGTCTATGGATATTGTCGTGTCCAGGAGATGTGTTTTTACCTTTAGCTAGCAGTCTAAAATAGTCCGTCTCTTCTATCTTGTCGATCGCTGGGGGAGAGATGGGAGAGTTGTTAAAGTTGTTGAACCAGTTATTGACAGTGTCGTACATGTCGAATTATTGCATAAATTTCGAATTTTGATATTTTGAGAGTTTTTAATCTGTGTCCAAAATTGTTTACCTTCTAGATTATTTATATCGTTGCAGGTTTTGAGCCACATCTGTTGTTTGTATTCACTAATCATATTATGTATGTCTTTGTTTAGTCTGTTGAATTTCTGTTTTAAATTAATATCTTCTAACTGTCGTATGTCTCTGTAAAGCTGTCGTTGGTATTTCAATAGTCTTAGGATATATCTGGGAAGTGGGTATTTATATGGTTTTTTAGTTATTTTTGGCGTATGTGTTTCTATTGATTGGGATAGAATTTGGTTAAATTGGGAAATGGTATCAGGAGATATTTCTGGGTGCGAGGTAATAAATTGAGAGATGTCATGCGATATAAGATCAATGTCAGAATTGTTGAAATAAGATATGTAATCAGGAACATTGGGAACGGTTTGGTGGATATCTACTTGGAATTGGATGGATAAATGGTCTGAACACAGATCTGGGATAAGTGGGATAAGTGGTTATATATGAATAAAAGGGATTTCGATGGATGGCCAATTTTGGAAATTAAAGGGATGTTGGGATAAAGTTTCTACTAACAAATTGACATGGATTGAGTTATTGGATAAGTAATGGGGTAGTAGATGGGATTTCTTGACAAGGAAATGTTGGTATATAAAAAACCACACTATCCATCTCTGCTAACTAATGTGTGGCGTGATTGGACTCCCTCTACAGGAATAACGGGCGGCATTATATGGGGAAAATCTAAATCGAACATTACAACAAACATTCGGTTGCCTGAAAAGGATACATGTGTGTCAACGCGGTATGACTCTATGAATCTGTTTCGTAATTGTTTAATGAGAACTTGTCGATCTACTATTGCAGGTGAGTTTATTTCGGTGGAGTAGGTATCTAGGATAAAATCATGGATGGTGATAGGTTGGTGGACTCGTGATGTACTCGTTAGCTTTTGGTCTATCTGTGAGGATTTCTTATTAGTTAAGACCACGCTCCGTGTGCGGTGCTTCCACATGATTTACATTTTGGTGGTAGACTGCTTTTGCATGCGGTGGTTTGATGTGGTCCTGAGAATTTTGCACATGTGATGTTTTCTGTGCAATTTTCCGTAATGTGGTCATATTCATTACATTTTGCACATGGTAGTGGTATTGGTTGGAGTGGGCTACTCTCTTCGACTGGGTAGATTTTACTTAAAAATGGGAAATTATCATGTAGTAGTTTTATAATTCGTGTTTTTTTGGTTGGTGGCCTTTGAGATAATTCGGCGGCAATAGCGGTGCTCAATTCCGAGCGATTTTAAACGATCGCTTATTGTCGCGTCTTCGATCTTCGGCTCAATGCTCCGGATAACGCAGCAGTACGACGGAGTCTTCTGCGCAGTGAAAATACTCTTTGCAAAATGGGTGATAACATTTTGGGTTATTAACCTCGTTAAATTATGTGCACACGTGGGATGGTTTGATTTTATTATGAATCCGTTTTTAGTTTTAATTATCATGGCTGCATTGTCAAAGTTATTTTCGGTCCAGATCTTTGCCATTTGGATCCGGGAAATATCGGTTGTGGTGGTTACATTGTATGTGTAGTTGTGTGTAATAGTTGTGGTGGTTGTAGTAGTTGTGGCAGATGTGGTGGCTGGGGTGGTGGTTTTATTTTGTGTTTTATTGGTTGAGTTTTGAGAGCGCGGGGCACTCACCTCGCTTGTAGTGGACATTTCGGCTGCGGATGACTCTTCCGTATTTTTCTTTGTTTTTCTTGGTCTTCCTCTTTTCCTCTTCGGGTGCACAAATTCAGCCTCCGACTCGGATGAGGCCTCTGTAGGCTCCATGTGATAATGTAACCACTTTTAGATTAATATCGATAATCTCTCGCTAGTATACACGTGTTTATTCTTCCGTGTCTCGCTCGAGAATGTAAAAATTTTAACTAATTTTAAAGGTAGATATCTCGTGAATATATTAAACATTTTGAGCAATTTTATAATGTAAATATTTATTTTTTTTGGATTTTTTAATCGAAGTGTTCGACAAATTACAAAAAAAATCAAAACAGAAAAATTGACACATTTTCAAATTGTTTAAATTAATTTTAAAGGTAGATATATTGTGAACATATTAAACATTTGGAGCAATTTTATTATGTAAGTTTTTTTTATTGCGATCATGATTTTCGATTTCAAAATTTTCTTTCAAAAGATTCTGGCCCTTTTTGAGAAATGTCTGTGGCCTAAATTCACGCAAGATTTATGGATCGCATGTATTAGAAATTGCGGCAGGTGCAAGGGTCACCTGCAATGGAGATCGGTACAAACAAAATGGTTTCGGCAAGATGGTGTTATAGCCTAGATAACTACTTGTGTGAACCATTTACGAATCGTGTCATTTCAAAAAATGGTGATTTGAGATGGCTGCTGCGATCGATCTAATGTCTCCAGACTTTTTTTCTGTGGGAGTACCTGATCAACGAACTACAGACTTTATAGGAGTTGAAAGTTAGAGCGAAAATTTCATAAATTATATATACCTGCAACAAGTAGTGCAAAATGCAAAAAACCGACTCGTGCGATAATTCTAACAATGGACACTTAACCAATATCATTTTTTACACTTATTGCGGAAAAATGAATGAATGTGTTTCAAAATTCGATAAATATGAAAGAAGTCACAAAAATCGATAAATATGAAAGAAGTCACAAAAATCGAGCACAGTATTAGATTTGAAACATTAAAATGAAGTAGATTTCAAAAATCAATCACGAAATGTAGAATCATTAAAAAAGCGTTAAAATTACATGTTGTAGTTCCGCCGCTGGATGGGTGGATCCTCCCAACTCCCAAATATTATATTTTATAATTTTCCACTAAACGAAACAGAAAATAAAAACGTTGCTGAGTGTTATTAGTAGATGGTATTTGGTATTGATTCATCAACATATCATTGATATTGGATGTACGCTATTTGCTAATGCAGTCTGCGTACACACACGCAGAAAAATCAATTGTATCAATTACTGGCGAAAGCGGAAACCCGCCATGTGCCATTTGGATTTCCGAACGTAACAGGAGCATCTTGCATTCGATATTTTAATTACCGTTCGCCATTACCCTTCCAGTACACCCTCTAATAAAGAGTTAATTTAATAATGCAGCGGTCATGTTAGGGGAATTCTAAAGAATGCACAAACAGAGAGACCTGTTAGATCACTTGTCACGTAGTCGCCGACCCCCCAAAAAGGAGACGGTAGGGTTGCGCTGACCGCTGTCCGCACTTGTTTCGCTCGCCGCCCCCAACACCCAAACATGGTGCACACAGCCACCCCTTTTTGTATACACGCTTAAAAACATGACGACGACCGCGCCGGATGTTTTTGATTTATATTCGGCTTTATCGCCGTTACACTCTCAATAAAAAAAAAGTACAAAATAAATTAATCACCAACTTGTCACTTTTTATCAGTTTGTTAAAGCGTGCTCAAACACCGGAAGTTACATCAATAATTTTATCACGATTTATGTATATGGCATACATTATTTTAGGTATTAGTGGATATCAGTGAGACTATCTTCTTTAAAATGATCAGATGGAAATACAGCGATGGAAATACAGTGTGAACGAAATACACTGCAATAAATCAATTAGAAGCAACCTTACATGTTGCAGAAAGCATTAAATAAATTTAAAAAACGAAATATAGCCTGAATAAATGAATATTCAACCTGTTCGTAACTCTGCAAGCAAATTAAGTCTTTAGTAATAACGCAAATTTCTTTTGTATCATTCAATATCCGGCGTGGCACTAGCCAGGGAAGTAGTTGTTTCAATAAGTTATTTGTTTATAGTCTTATAAGACTTAATTTGCTTGCAGAGTTACGAACAGGTTGAATATTCATTTATTCAGGCTATATTTCGTTTTTTTAATTTATTTTAAACACTGCAATAGCACGAATGGAGATTAGACAGGGCGAACGGTATGTAATTATTATTGTTTAAAATCACATTCGAAAATGATATTTTCATCTCTCAATTTACATAGCGATCGTGGGGCAGCATCTTCTTGATCTCGTACGGTCCTTTATACTTAGGAATCAATTTCTTGCTGCAGCCTGGGGTCGATTCCTCATTCTTCAATAACACGTAGTCACATTTCTCGTGTCCTGTCGCCTCCTTTCTTCTCTTCGTGTAGCATGACTAATTCCGTGCCTTCGCCTCTTCCATGTTCTTACTGGCTGCTTCTCGAATGGTCATAAGGTGTCTGTCTTCTTCTTGCCGCTCTAGGACGTACGGTCTCAGCTGATCATCGGTCGGTCCTTGTTGATTAACTAAGTAGCATATTGAGGGCGCAACCTGTGCTTCTTTGAACGGTATTATTGATCGCAAACTGGACTTCCGGCAACTTACCGTCCCATCTATCTGGTGTCTATACGAGCTTGGCTAGCATCGCTGTCATCGTGCTGTGTACTTTCTCAACTTGTCCATTGGCACGAGGCGTATGTGTCGCCGCAAGAACATGCTGGTCTAAAAATTATTCGAACTCTCTAGAGGTGAAAGCAAATCCTCTATCTGATATCAGCCGTTTTGGTTGGCTGTAGTATTTGAAATAAATCGCAAAACTTTGTAAAGGCATCTATTATAATGAAAATGAACTTCTTCCCATTCGGTGACTTCTCTAGGGGTCCGCAATGGTCAACGTGTATCGTGAGGAATGGTAAATTCTCCTTTAGGATGTTGTATAGGAATCCCTCTGTCTTTCCTCCAACCGGTAAGAATTGCACTCAGGACAATTTTCGATGAAGGCTTTTACCTTGGATTGTGCGTTGGCAAACCAATAACTCCCGAAAATGTGATGTGTCTTATTGACTCCGCGGTAACCCATCTTGTCATGACTAAGACTAATGACGTTTTGCTCCATCGTTTTTGGAACTTAAAAGAGCAATCTATCTTCCCGTTTCCGGTAAACTAATCCACCTCGAAGTTCGAAATATTTCATCTCTGCTTTTTCTAGTTCTCCTCTTAACTGGGAGATCCTGTAATCGGCATTTTGTTTAACCATCAGCGAAAAATCGAGTGAATTTCCGTTTAGAACTAGGACAGTGAGGGCTTTGCTCAGGGCGTCTACGTGCGCCATCTTCGTCCCTGGTCTATGGATGATCTCAAAATTAGTCTTGCATAAACTTCATATAAATCTTGTAATACGAGGATTGATGTCCTTTTTACTGAGCGTCGATCTGAAACTGTCACAGTCTGTGATTATTTTGAAGTTGATACCTTGCAAATAAATCCTAAATCTCTTCTAAACACTCGAGTTTATAACTGGAATACTTAGACTCCATCGGACTGGTCCTTCTGCTGAAGGAGAATACATGGTGCCATAATTTGCCTTTTTGTTTTTGCAACAAGATCGATCCAAAACCTTAAGCACTTGCGTCGCAGTGTAGTACCGTCTAGGGTTGGTGAGTAAACTGCTAGTATTGGCCGAATAATAAGGCTCCTCTTAAGGGCTTCGAACGCTCATCTTCGTTGAATTGAAAAACTGCGCCACTCCTTAAGAGATCATACAGGGGTTTTGCAATAATTGAAAACTGTGGAACGAACTTTCGGAAATAACTGGCAAGTCCAATGAATCGATGTACTTCTTTGGTTGTCTTCGGTACTGGATAGTCAAAATAACAACTCGGATATTCCACAAGCTGGGCTTAATTCCGTGGTAGCTTACTTGGTAACCAAGAAAATCAAGGCTTTGAGCCATAAACAGACATTTGTCGAAACGAAATTTGAGTCCATGTTGCGCCGCAACCGGGCCCGGGCTGGACCCCTTGTTAGGGTGGTGGACGGCCATGGCCAGAGAGCGCCAGCACTATGCGGGGAGAGGACTACCGGGGGGTCTGGAATATAATAACTAAAGCGTTAATCGGACATGACGCTGGCTTCAATATGCTTTTCTGGCAGCTGGTTACGGTACGAACGGACCACCACACTTACACATATCGTATCGGTATTTGTCAAACAAAATGACCATATATTGTTTGCTAAATTCTAATATTCATTTGATTTATTTCAAATATTTGCAATGTCTTGGGGCAAAATAAAAGACAAAGTAGTTAGTTGCTGATGGGGAAACGGAGATTACTATTGGAATATAAGTATTCCAAAAACCGTTAAAGGTAGAAACGCCAAAGTGGCGGAATCTATTGCCTGAATGCTGTACTGAACCAAATCCGGGTGGCTTTAACACCGACAAGATATGGACATTGCCAGCGGCGGCAAATATAACAATATTAATGTGAACATTAAGTATTGTTCCCCCATCAGAACACCTACAGACCGGTTTCGACCTTTCAGGTCTCATTTGGTTCAGTACCGCATTCAGGCAATAGATTCCGCCACTTTGGCGTTTCTAACTTTAACGGTGTTTGGAATACTTATATTCCAATAGTAATCTCCGTTTCCCCATCAGCAACTAACTACACTGATGAGACATGAAAGGTCGAAACCGGTCTGTAGGTGTTCTGATGGGGGAACAATATTTAATGTTCACATTAATATTGTTATATTTGCCGCCGCTGGCAATGTCCATATCTTATCGGTGTTAAAGCCACCCGGATTTGATTCAGTACAGCATTCAAGCAATAGATTCCGCCACTTTGGCGTTTCTACAAAAACAAATATGTTCATAAATGTAATGTTCTTTGATTGAATTTACAAACTAAACCTAAAGAAGTCTTTTTAATTCGGAGCTGGAGTGGCAAAGATAATCAATAACGGTGTCTGGATTTATGGAGTTCAAAATATCAGCTTCTTCTTAACAGTAAGGATTCTAAATTTTCGTTTGTCAAAGACGATCTCAATCTGGTTTTAATAAGTTTCAATTTAGAAAATGCTCGTTCGCAAGAAACTTAAGTCAATGGGATGGTTAGAAGAAATTTATATACTTTTGAAAGTTCTGGGTATTGTAAACAGTACATGTTATATTCTAATATAATTTTATATGCACATTTGATACAACTATTGCATGATGCTGACGCTTTGCACTGGATCTCGTGGTCTTCAACATCATCTTCTTCTAGATCATAGTCATCATCACTGTGGTCATTGATTTTCTCATCTGAGACATCTTCATATTCATAGTCAGCATTCATACTTGCATTTGAAATCTGGGGTCATAAATTCATGAACGAGATAAGTTCTCCTTTCAGCTTTTCTTCATCAACGTTCGAAAGTAATTCTATTTTCTTCAATGCTTTAGGAGGAAGAGATTCTTGGGATTTGAATCTTTTCGGGTCGAAACAGGCCAGATCCAAATGGAGCGATTTGTGCTGCACAAAACGGCTTTCCATAGTTTGGACAGCTCTATCCACAATTACGAAGAAGATCTTTATTTTGAATTCTTCGTCAGGAGAAGTTCCAACACTGTCCTCTTCAGCTAGTTCTCCTGCCATTTTCTTTACTTTCTTCTTCTTTTTCTCAGCTATTGCTTTGCCAATAACGATGTCATTAAGAGTTTCATCGGTCTTTGCTCTTTCTTCAAGTTTTTGCTTCATTTTCAGATCAAAGCGTTGTGCTGCTTTCAAAGTTTCAGAAAACTTGTCTCGTAGGCGTTTTAGTCTACCATGAGAAGACTCAATATTAATTATACGCTTGGGCGTAGTCTAGATTCTTTATTTGGAGATAATATGTAGTAAATTTGAGCACTTGCAAGAATACCATGCCAACAATTATTGTTTCGAAATCCAGATACTTGTTAAGTAAAGCAGTTGCTTCATGTCTGACTTTGGCGTTGAAATCAGTTGAATTTGAAATTTTGAACAGAGCCAATACCAACTCCAGATAAATGTGTTTAGGTTTAGCTGTGTTTGAAGACTGTTCTTCAGAAGAGGTCCACTCATCTATTCTGCCGAATATTTTCTTTGCTGAGTTACTGCGGCGTCAAACTTGTACTCAGGAATTTGCTCCCTGAACTTGTCCAGTCTTTTAATTGAATCCTTTAAAAAAAACCTGGGTCTCTTGCATTATGCTGAAAAATGAGATTTACATAGTGAGGCACTGAGATATATCAGATATTACAAGATTTAGAACGTGCGCGTAGCACCACGACGCAATCACTCAAAGGTATTTCAAGGTCTGTCAATACTCCAGAGAGAGTGTCAAATAGTGATTCTCCTGTAGTATAAACCACACTTTTTAATGCCAGTAGTCTCTCGCAAACTTCATGTCCTTTAACATACCTGGCTACTATTGCACATTGATCGTTGCTACATATGTCTATTGTCATGTCTATCAAAACTGAGTATTTACCGGCTGACTTGATTTCATTTGCCACGACAGATTTGATTTATTTTGTCATGCAGGTCATTATTTTTGCTACTGTGTTGTTACTTAGAAATGTCACGGTACTTTATCTGCCCACCTTTTTGTTTTTGCTTTTTCCTACATGTTCCACGTCAGTTTTTTTCCTGACCTTTTAGACATGCGCATATCACTTTCTTCGATAGCCTTGTGTTTCTCTAACCGTGGATCATACTTGGACATTAATAGAATAATTTCTAAGAAGTTGCGATGGTTGATTGTGTCATCTTTAAGAGAGTAGGCAGCTTCTTGAATATAATATCCTTGCTTTCCTATAAGCTTCAAGACATCTATTACAATTGTCACCACATGTCTCCTTTCTAAAACTCCTCGTTTCCTCTTTTCTAGTTGATCACAAAAAAGGTCACGAGTACTTTTCTTAGGTTTGGCTAACATAAAAGCCTCGACAAATTTAAAATGAGCTTTGGGCGTTTCATCTCTTTGGTGGATATGTTTCCAGTCTTCAAACCCTGTACAAAAGGGTGAATTGGAGTTGCTACTGTAAACGATACAAATAAAACAGAACATTTTCTTTGAATTTTTTTTATATGAAATCCAATGTCTCTGAAAGGTTTCTTCATCGTTTCGTTTTACAATGTATATAGATTCTTTGTCATTGAAAGGCAACTCTCCTTCATCAGGTTGGATTGGATGATAATCAAAATATGCCGATAAATCTCTTTCACTTGGTTTTTTGAAGTAATGATTGTAGATTCTTGAGATTCTTCTACTGTAGGATTACATCCTCGAGCAGAATTTCCAGTATCGAATGAAGGTTCTTCCAGTTTACGAGGGCTAAGGGTAATCGGGTCTTTCTCTTGAATTTGTGAATTTTCCACTACTGTGAATACTTAAAATTTATCAGAACAGGAATCGGAAAACTGATTCATAGTCGACAAGGCCGTCTGTTGATTCTCTAACGTTTTGAAACAATCAAGATTTGATGAGTTTGATAGTGAAAACAACCTAACAAATTCTGATTTCTCAAACGTCTTGTTTTGTGTATGTAATCCAAGATTTTCATCTTCGGATGGGCCGTCAGGTTTTTTAAACAAAGTTGTTATTTTTTAACATGATTTTGCAGACTCGGGTAGAAGTTTGTTTTTCTTTTCTTGACGGTATTCATGTCCACTTTTTTTTCTTTTATTTTTCTTGTCCATTATTTACAGCACGCTAAAACAAATATGACTAATTAATTTATGTACAAAAACAATTTATAAATTTATTTAGATTTAGATTTACAGTCAGTCCCCCACTACGTAGTAGTGAAAAGGAAAAGTAAGTCGACGACAACAAAATTAAAAAAATAAATTAAAAAATAATAATACAGCGGTCAATTATGATAAGCCCAACCCCACTTCAAATAAAAAGTAAATGAAAATTGATCACCGTAAGGTCGTTTGGAGCCGAGTTATGCTCGGAAATGTGTTTTTCACGATTTTTTTTTTCAAAGATTAACGACACTGACCTTTATCCTTTATCATGAAGGATTTTAAACTTGCATGAGAAGAACAGTAACAGCACAGAATAACTTAAAATAAAATACTACACAACACAAGTCACAAACAGGCCGACTGCGTGAGTTTACTGACTAGTGAGTAACAGACAAGTACCAATAGGCAGACGAAATTAAGATGGCCTTGGCAGACGTCTCGTTCCACCCTTCCATCCCCTCTCCCCCCGACTAGTCGAGGGCGCGCCGCACGGGTTCTGGAAGAATCATAGTCCATTCTGTAGTAACATACTGTCTCAACACTCAACCCGGCCGCTAGGCAATATCGACGATAAGCCTCGTCGTAAAACTTGTCAGTTTCGGAACAGGAGGGCGCCAAAATTTCCAGGCTGGAGGGTGCACCGGGATACGTCCCGGCTTCCCGGCGGCCCATCACGGGCCTGGCTGCAACCTCAAAAACAGCTTCCAACATCCCAAAGTATGTCTCTGTGGTGGCGGTGGCTAAGTATGTCATCCAGATATAATATAAAGTTCCTAGTCTTCAAGAGGTCCATGAAAATACTGTGCAGGTAACGCTGGAAAACCCTTGGAGCGTTGCATAAGTCAAAAGGCATCCTCAGAAACTCAAACTGTCCTAACGGCGTAACGAAAGATGTATACTTCACTGAGTCTTCATGAATTCGGATGTGATGGAATTCATCAAGTCTAAAGAGGCCATTGCCGTTTTAAGCAATTTTGGCCTGTGTAAAAACGGCGCCCCTTTAGCCAATCACAATTTTCATTGTTATAATTTGATTTAGTCCGCCAGGTTATTAAATGAGGTATAGTAGAATTGCTAAATCATATTTATACTTTCTATTATGTATTAAAAATGTACGTAGCAGAGGTTTAATTAATTCCGCAGTGATTTTGGGGCGTGTTCTGGTTCTGCACTTGTTAATTAAATCCTCGGCTTGTTAATTAGATTTATAGTGGGAGACGTCGTCGAGTTATTGTTAAGTTTTACGAGAGCATTTGTGTTTTCTTAGTAGTAAAATTTTAGGGCCGCTTTCTTAGAGTATATAACCTCATAACACCCCGGGGTATCGTTCCTACGGATCTACGGATGTACTCGCACAGACGTGGGCCCCCGACATGCGTTCCTTAATTAAAATTAAAAGTTTATCGCCCCGTTAACACTCTCTTACATTTGCATTCGTCAAGATCACCACGAAACTTTTATTTCTGCTACAACAGATAACTTTTATTTACAAAATGATAATACAGTGAAAAATTAAGCAAGTTTACGACATGATAGCTGTTAAAACCGTGGCGGCTCGTGGGACATTTTGATCGTAGAGCCACTTATCTCCTCCTTTTTGATCAACGAAGAAAAGATGATTGAAATTGAAAATATAAACTTTTTACAGAAGTATTTAATAAAATAATTAAAGACGAAAAGTAGCCTGCATTATATCGTGTGAGCCACAAAATTTTGTTTCAAAGTTGGTCGTGAGATAAATGAGATATATCGCATATTATACATCATGAGACTAGATTACTTCAATTGAATTAGATTAAAAAAAAAATAATTAATCTCAAACATGACTGCTATGTTTCTCTCTCTCTCTCGAGCGTGACCAACTCTAAAACAAAATTATGTGGCTCACATCTTGCATATTCAAGCTGTTCGTAACTCTAAAAAACTAAAAAAAAATAACTTAGTAAAACAACTACTTCAGTGGCTAAAGTCACACCGGATATTGAATTTAATTGCATTAGCATATTAGTTTTTCCAAGACAAAGACAAGCTGAAATAGTTATTTATGCAACAAGTGAGTAAAGTAATACTTTTTTCACGAGTAGGAAACCTTCAACTTGAGAACCCCTTTATTCAAATATAATTGCTGAATATGTAGAAATTAGATAAATATACGACACGAACAATGTTTAATTTCAACTCGAGCAATTAATTGTGTTTAATCCGCATTTTGTGCGATTGTTGTCTCTTAAAGATGAGGGAACAGTGGGAGAACCATTAATTATGTGGCGCACATTAAATTAAATACAAACACGCGTACAATGTAGAACTGTACGTCCGTGTATGCATAGACTAAACCGGCGCTAAATTACATTAAAGCGAGAGAGGAGAGACTTAATGAAAATCCCACGTATAAATTCCATCGCGTGTTATGATTTCTTTAAAAGCGAAACTGTGTCTCGGTGCGCTGAAAGCTGAAAATAGCATCGGCCCGCTGTTGTAAATCCGTCACCAGACGCTTCTGTGGATATGTAAGAAGTATGAGGGACAAACAATGCTATTCATTAGGCCATTAGGTAATTAACGGAGGCGAAGGAAAACATCAGAAGGCAATCTTGGTGGCATCTGCACGCACGTGTCACGCACTGTCAGTGAGGGGGAAAATAGCTGCTACGCTTCTTTCGAAAAAATTGGAGTTATAATTGGGTCAAGTGTGTTTATGCGGTCACAAAGTTCCATTCGGAATCATCATAAACGTCGTTCGCGTGGGTTTCCTTATTCACCTTTCATATTTGATGAGGCATAAAAGGCACCCAAGATATTTCTTATGGTTGTGCTTCAGTTGTAACTCTGAACGTGTGACAGACCTGTCATCATTAAAAGTTAAAATTATAATCGGGCAAGCCTCTCTTCTATGCGTGGCGAGAAATAAGGAATGGGTTTTAATTCGTCACGGTGTTAGCAGAGGTATTGTTCAATATTCCTATTAGATTTTGGATTTTGGTAACTTTACTTTGCATAATTTTATGTATAGAATATATATATATATATATATATATATATATATATATATATATATATATATATGTATATATTTATATTTTATTTACTTATTTATTTACAAACGGGAAACGCCTATTACACAAAAAAAATACAAGCATTGTCAAGTTCATGAGACTGAATACTAAATTAAATAGTACAAATTTATTAGAAAGTAAGGTAAGAATTTAAATAATATAATAATATAATACTTGTTGCGTTTATGATATATTTTTTTAGGTAATTTTTAAAATGTACATATGATGCACTAAATAAATTTAACCTGAATTGCTTATTAAAGTTGTTAGCTGAATGCATCATCCTACTTAGCGGAACCAAAATGCGTTTATCTCGAAAATATGTTTTAGCACATAAATCTGATTGCCGCAGTTCAAGACACATATTGCATCAAATCTATATCTTTTTAGGTTAAAATTGGCTCTAAACAAATTCAAATCAACACAAATAAAAATTGAGTTAACATTAAAACATTTCTTTACTTTCCAAAATATTTCCAGAAAACTTCAATCCAGGATTTTCTACCATTAATTTCTTTAATTCAGTTTTCGTTTCTTCCGAAAGAAAAAAAAAACTTCCGAAAAGGGAAAAACGCTCGTAACGTATCCATGCATCCCATATGGTGGGATCCTTAATTTTCTCCAAGTTTTCGATTAAAAATGTTTTTTTGAAGGAACTGTAATCATCAGTGTGTTTCGATTGTAGTTTCTCGCATTAAATCTTCTCAAAATATCTTTCTTCTCTCTTTGTACAGCACAAGAATTTATTGTCACTTGTTATTTCCATGTATTTCCTTCTCTTATTATGGAAGCATCCAATATGCACTGCATTTGTACACTTTGAACATCTAAGCTCTCTGTGATCTTTCACAATTTCTTCCTTACAAAGTAAGCACACACACACTTGTACTTAATTACGGATTTATGCAATATCTTAGAATTTCATGTATAATTTGTCATTATCATCATACATACATGCGTTTTTAGCTTCTCAGATCAAAGTTTCATGTTAGTAATAATAATAATAATAATAATAATAATGATTATTATTATTATAATTATAACAATGTACACTCAGCATTACTCAGGCAGCCGAAATCAGCGTACCGAAAACGAGTGGCAACCTTTCGGGACCTTGTGTTCCATGGTGGATCTCGGAGGTAAAGAGGGTTGTTACTGAGAAAAACCATGCACTTAATCGCTTTAAAAGAAAATGTTATTATATTCAAGAGAGCTCGCGCTATCGCGAGGCGTACGATCCTGCATAACAAGAGGGCATCATGGGAGAGCTACGTTTCGTCCTTGGATACTGAGGCATCCGTCTGTGAGGTGTGGAGACGTGTGAAAATCGTGTCTGGAGGAAGATCGCCAATCTCGTTGCCCATTTTCCGTGACGGTGGCGACGTTGTCACGAATCCAGCCGATGTAGCGAAACCTCTCGCTCGCCAGTTTACCTCAACCAGTAGCTCAACAAACAATGATGCTGATTTTCTGGGTAAGAAGGATGAGCTAGAAACTGCACTATCATTCAATGCTGATTCGAATCACGATTATAACATGGACTTTTCCCTGGATGTGCTTATGACGGCACTTCAACGTGCTCGTAATTAATCTCCAGGACCGGACAACATTCCATATAAAATGCTCCAGCAGCTGACTTTATCTGAGAAGGCAAAGCTGCTGGAAATTCTCAATCTCGTATGGAAACGAGGAGAATATCCCTCCGGGTGGAGAGAAGCAACCATCGTGCCTCTTCTTAAGCCCAGCAAAGATCCAAACCTTGCATCTGCTATCGTTTAATATCCTTAACGTGCTGCCTGAGTAAAATTTTTGAGAAAATGGTCAATAACCGACTGGTATACATCCTCGAGTCGCGAGGCTTTATTGTTAATTACCAGGCTGAATTCCGGAAACGTCATTCCACCATTGACCATTTGGTCCTTCAGGACGCATTTCTGGATCGTAAGCACCTTGTTGCGGTGTTTTTCGATCTAGAAAAAGTCTTTATGACCTGGTAAGATATGGTATTCTCCAAAAGCTGCATACTTGGTGCCTAAGGGGACGTCTTTCTCTTTTTGTTCAATTTTTCCTGGCCTTGAGATATTTTTGCGTGCGGGTAGGTGAGGCTTATTCCAGTCTCCATCTTTTGGAGAACGGGATCCCGCAGGGTCTTACCATAAGCGTTACCTTATTTGCAATCGCCGTGAATGACATAGCAGCTTCGGTAAAATCCCTTATAGAATCATGCCTGTGCGTAGATGATTTAGCTATTTATTTGGCTGGCGACACAATTCCTGCAATCACTGTCAGATTGCAGGAAGCAATCAATTCTATTGCCAGAGATGCGGAAGCTCGAGGTTTTCGATTCTCTCCTGCGAAATCATCTTGCATGCATTTCTGCAGGTTGAGGAAACCTCATAAAGAGAATAGACTCTAGTCAAAAATTTCATGTGTGGATACTCAAAGATTTCTAGGAATAGTTTTTGATAGCAAGCTATTATTTTGACCCCATATTAACCAGTTATCTACTCACTGCAAGAAGGCACTTAATTTAATTAAGTGCCTCGCCAATACCAATTGGGGAGCGACCAGAGAAGTGCTGCTGCGGCTGCATGGAGCACTGGTTCTGTCCAGGCTCGATTACGGGTGCGCAGTTTACGCTTCTGCTCGTAATTCGTACTTAAAAGTCCTAGAAAGTATTCATTGTACAGGCTTAAGATACGCCATAGAAGCCTACAGAACGTCACCGTTCAATAGTCTTTGCTGTGACGCCGGGTTGATGCCACTAAAGTACAGGCGTCTTCGATTCGCACTGTGATACGAGGCGTCTGTACGAAGTAACCCGGCGCATGATAACCATCCAGCTTTTGCACGCTCGTCACAGCACCGTAGGTATTCGCTAAGACCTACGGTAACGAGACCGGTGTGCGTTAGAGTGCGCGAGTACAGGAGGAGTATTGGCATCAGTTTGCCAGTAGTTTTTCCTGTCGGAACATTGGACGTCTCGCCGTGGGCTATACGGCCCCCTCATATTAGATATGATTTCGTATTATACAGCAAGCGAGTGACTGCCCCACTGCTGATTCTGGCAAAATTCTCTGATGTCATCAAAATGTTTCCCAACTCTTGCGCAGTCTACACGGATGGATCTAGGACTGAGCGGGGTACTGGAGCCGCATTTGTGGTTGACTTTGTGCCTCATTCATGGTCACTGCATCCATTCACCAGTGTATATTCTGCGGAACTGTACTCGATATATCAAGCGCTTTTGTACTATGGTCATTCCAGTACAGATACATTCCTCGTATGTTCAAATTCTCTATCTTCCCTCCAAAATTTGTCTGATACTCTGGCCGATGATCCATTGGTGCAGATGATTATCTGCACCTTGCACCATCTTAGGTTATCTCGGAAGTCAGTTTCTTTGGTATGGATACCACCTCACGTGGGTATAGCTGGGAACGAGATGGCCGATAGAGCTGCCCGATCTATGGATCATTATGACCACATCCCGTGTAGGCCGGGAGACGTTATAAACGTCGTCTCGGCCGGGATCGCGTCGGCGTGGCAACATGAATGGGAGAGCCTCGAGAGTAAGCTGAAAGCTGTAAAACTCTCTGTGACCGCATGGAGGACACCAGTGGCAACTAAGAGGAGGGAAGAGGTGCCTTCTGCCCGCTTCAGGCTGGGTCATACTAACCTGACCTAGTCTTACCTCCTCACTGGCAACCCTGCATCCGTGTGTGATGTATGTCACAGCCCTCTAACGGTGAAGCACATACTAGAGGAATGTACAGCCTACACGGATATACGTGTTAGGCTCGGACTATAGTTAGACTATGATTTATCAGAGTCTAGAAGTTCTATTAAGGCCGTCCTGACATTTCTCAGGGAAACGGCTAGAGGTAACGGACCACCCTGCAATGCTGAGTGTACTTTCTAAACACTGTTTTGTCTAACTTATTATTGGTGTAATGCAATGTGTTAAGTTACTATATTGTTAAGTTATTTTATGAATGTTGTCCGACCTTGTTGGCAGTTTACACCAACATGGTGGGTATTATTTTAGCATATTCGTTGTCTTGTCTTGTTGTTGGGCAACGGTTTTTAGCTTTATTTAATTTTATTAACCCAATAACGGTCTTATCTTTGCTCCATAATATTAATTAATTTATTTGTATCATCCCTCTACCCTGTTGGCCTTTTACACCAACTTGGTGGAGTTGATTTTTATGTCTTTGTTGTTTTGTTTCCTATTTGTTAACTTATTTCGTAATTGCTCTCTACCCTGCGGGCAATTTAAAGCAACATGGTGGAGGTTATTTTAGTATATTTGTTGTCCTGTCTTGTTGTTGGGTAACAGTCTTTAGCTTTATTCTTTGTTGTCCTGTTTCCTATTTGTTAACTTATTGTATTGTTAACTTATTTTGTAATTGTATTTATTAATTTACTTGTGTCGTCTCTCCACCTTGTCGGGTTCTTACACCAACTTGGTGGAGTTAATTTTGATATCGCTAATTTATTGATAATCATGTCCCAAGACCTAATATTTAAGGCATGAAAAAGACAAAACAAAATGGAAACCAGCGGCTAATGACCTTAGCAGTCGATGCCGCAAAAGAAAAAAAAATAATAATGATAATAATAATAAATTTATTATACGGCGTAAGCCTTTTACATAGAAGTATAGAGTATACGTTATTACACTAAACTATAACTAATATTAATTTGATTTAATTTAAATTAAATTAAAAGTAAATGAGATTTTAATATTAGGGCTAAGATGTAACGATATTGATGTCATTACTATAAAATAGAATCTGAAACAAGTACAGTAAATGGTAGATAGTGTCAATGCTTTTTTAGATTCCGCTTAAAATTATTAGGAGTTGAGTTAAATAGTTCAAACCAGTCATGGTGGTTAAATTCATTGCCGGTTGCAACTCCAGTTATTACATTGTTAAAACCAGAGAGTGATGCGTGTAGTAGATGTTCTATGGAGTTATCTTTTGCCTTCTACCAGCAGTAGTTCTGTCAGATCTGTAGAGTGAAGTTATGTTATTGTAGGTGGCTATTTAATATCGTGGGAGTCACAAGATTTTGTTTCAGAGTTGGCTGTGAGATAAATGAGGCACGTCGCATATTATTACGTCATGAGACTAGATTAGTTCAATTGAATTAGATTCAGAAAAATGAAATTAATCTCAGACATGACTGCTATGTTTCTCTATCTCTCTCTCTCTCTCGGGCATGGCCAACTGAGAAACAAAATTATGTTGCTTACACCTTATATTACCATATAGCCAGGTTTCGACTATGATGATTACGTCATAATTATTTAAGTTTACCGCAATTATCATTTATTTAAACGATATAGCACACTGCTTTAGATATTGCAAATTTCTACTCTACGCGGATGACCTAAAACTGTTTATGGAAATCAATTCTATAACTGATTGTCTGCATATGCAAGAAGATCTTTTGCGTTTTGAGGAATATTGCACTGTAAACAGACTTCATCTAAATTTCGAAAAATGTTCCAAAATTACTTTTACTAGAAATAGAACGACATTCAGTTTTCAATATGCATTTGGTAACTATAACATCAAAAGTGTGTTGCATATAAAGGATCTTGGCGTTATATTTGACAGTAAATTATTATTTAATCAGCATATGCACTTTATATCTTCTAAGACAAATAAGACACTCGGGTTTCTAATCAGATCTTCTCGCGACTTTAAACAGATCTCATCCTTAAAGCTCCTATATTATGCCTATGTCTACAGCGTTTTAAATTATTGTAGTGTTATCTGGAACCCTCAATACGTAGTATATATAAATAGATTAGAATCTGTACAGAGACGGTTTCTAAGATTTCTAAATAGAAAATTCAATTTGGAAGCTGAGAACTATTTAGAGTTGTGCGAAAAGACTGGAATTCCTCATTTAGTGCATCGTCGTCAAATGGCTGATGTTATTTTTCTTCATAAAATTATCAATTCTTACACCGAAACACCTTGTCTTTTGTCACAACTCAACCTTAAAGTTCCTGCTCATAATACTCGACTTATTACTACGTTTAGCGAACAGAGATTTAACACCAGCTCTATGAAAAATGCACCTATACCTCGCATGATAAACACTTATAATTTACTATTCAGTAACCATGATATTTTTGCTTTCAACAAAAACCAGTTCAAACAAAAAAATAAGCGAAACATTACTGTGCATTGATAGGCTTGTTTTTATTTTTATTTTATTTTATTTTATATTTTTGTGTTTACTTTTTATTTCTATTATAATAATAATAATAATAATAATAATAATAATAATATTTATTTCTCAACAGATTTAAAATCTAATTACAGAGAAATGTAGTAATATACTTAAATTTAAATAAACATAAAATTAAAATAAACTTACAATTGAAATAAACCTGAAATTGATATAAACTTAAAACTAAAATAACCTTAAAATGAAAATAAACTTAAAGTACAAATTAACAATGTACACCGTATATAACAAAGAATAAAAAAAATAATAATTGGGCTCTTTAACAACATAAAATTTCATAAATTCAACAAAATTAATAGATCCTTAAAAAAAAGAGCAAAAAAATTAAGAGTTCTGTCTATCTAAATGCTTAAACTATGCTGTACTATATACAAAAAGGAGACAAAAAATAAAATGTACCAATAACATAAACTAAAAGTTGAAAACGTGTAATATATTACATGAGTTTAGCTGTAACTGTATTTATTATTTTACCCAATGTGTCACTAAAAAAATCAAGGTCACAGCAATACCTATTTACATAGTAACACATTGAGTAAATCGGCGACCGCAAACGGTAATTAGTTTTGCAATTTGGCAAATAGAATAAGTGTCTGGAGCGAGAACTAGTAGACGGTACGTTAAAATTAAGCTTAGACAACAATACTTCATCTGATATTTGCCCATTTAGTAGTTTGTATATAAACATAATATGGGAAATAATACGACGAGCTTCAAGACTTTGATATCCAAACTCGTTCAAAAGACACGGATAATCGAAGTCGTGCGGTAAGTAAGTACCATGTTTACGAAAATAAAGCGCTTTTAGAAATTTCCGTTGTACCTTTTCAAGAATGAGTACATTTACTTTGTAATACGGGCTCCAAACGACTGAGGAATACTCGAGTTTACTGCGGATGAAGCTGTTGTAAAAAGCCAAAAGTGGCTCCAGATGAGTGAACATTTTTGTATTGCGTAGTATAAATCCAAGAATCCTTTGGCAGTCAGAAACAATACTTTGATAGTGATCTTTGAAACATAACTTGTTATCAATAAGTACCCCGAGATCACGAAAATTATGTACTCGTTCCAAGGATGAACCTAAAACTTTGTAGTCGAAAAATATGCTACTATGTTTTCTACTGAATGATACTATCTTGCACTTGTCAGTGTTAGGCTCTAAGTAGTTTTTAACGCACCAATCAACTAAAATGGATATATCATTTTGGAGGATTACACAGTCAGCAGAATTGATAATTGTGCGATAGATTTTAATATCGTCTGCATACATTAGGTAACTGGAATTTAATTTCGGAACATCATTGACGTAGAGGAGAAAAAACAAGGGACCTAGGTTGGACCCTTGAGGAACACCACTAGTAGCTATATATTCAAATGATTTAAAACCATGACACCACACAAAATTTTTCCTGTTAGATAAATAAGATGAAATAAGACTCAACAGATTATAATCAAGTCCGAATGCTGACAATTTCATTAAAAGTATGTTGTGTGACACCCTGTCAAAAGCTTTAGTTAGATCACTGTATATGACATCGGTTTGATAACGGCTATCAAGGTCGCAAGAAATGTCATCTACAAAATTTACTAGATTGGTTGCCGTCGATTTACCTTTTAAGAAACCATGTTGATTATTTATTATTTTCGTTTTAACGTGTTCATATATTATAGTATTTAAAATTATTTCGAAAATTTTTGAGAAATTACAAATTAAAGCTATGCCGCGGTAATGTAATATATTATTTATTGCGTTCTTTTTGTGGATAGGAGTGACTTTTGTACATTTCCAACAATCCGGATATGTAGATGATGTTAAAATAAGGTTGAAAATGTGTAATAGCGGAATAGCAAGAGCTTCGACACAATCCTTAATAATGACGGCCGGTATATTATCAGGGCCACAAGTGAAGCTAGGTTTAATAGATTTCATGGCTTTGTGAATGTCATTTAATGTAATGTATTTAAAAGTGAGAGTGCTTGAGACATCAGCATCTGAGTTTATACATGAGTATTTGCAGGATAATGGCGAAAATGTTGAAGAAAAAAAGTGAGCAAAGCATGTAGATATTTGCTCTGGCGTTGAACATTTTTTATCGTTATAAAACATATTTGCTGGAATGCGTGGAACTCCTTTTTGATTTTTAATGAATGTCCACAGCTGCTTGGGGTTGTTTTTAACATTGGTTTCAATACAACTTATATATTTCGCATAGTCGGCACTTATGTTCCGCTTTACCCTACGACGACATTCGATAAATTTAAGTCTATTTAGATGATAGTTACGCTTTAAGAATAGTTTTCTTAGTCTATTTTTTTCTTTTATGCTTGATTTTGTAACAGATGAGTACCATATAGGAAATTTAGATTTTTTGTTAATTGTTGTAGGAACAGTGAGCTTAAATATATCATTTAATAACGTATAAAAATGAGAACATGCGTCATTAGGAGAAGTAGATAGCAATACAGAAGCCCAATCAGCGTTAGCAATTGTTTCATAAAGCACGGGAAAGTTAGCCTTCCTAAAATTAAACGTTCTAATATTGGCGACCATCTCCTTCTCCTTTTGACGAACAAGGTTGCATGTAAATTCAAGTGCTGGGTGATAATTATCTTCAGTCACTAAACAATTATTGGAGTGTTTAACGATACACTGAAAAGTATTCGAATGGAGAATTAAATCGAGGAGCCTGTGTGATGAGTTTAAAATTTGGTTCGCTTGAGTAAGTGACATGTAATTTGCAAAATTTGACAATAATATAGATTTATTACAATGAGTAGATGGAAAGTGTGGTATGTTAAAGTCACCTACAATGAGATGATTATTTTCGGGCATATAATTTTCTAAGAAGTTAAACATAATTTCATAGTCGATAGGAAGCATTTGAGGAGGTATATAAATCACTGAGATAATTAAAGTGTTGCCATCAACAGTTAGACGAACTGTGAGTATATCTATACTTGCAGGTATCATTTCATATGGAAGGGTGATGACGGTTGCTGCAAATGCTGTGTTGACGGCGACAAGAACACCGCCGCCTCGACCGCGGTGTCGATCGCTCCTGAAGACAGTGTAATATGGTGGAAATAGTTCGGAGTTTTGTAAACCAGAGTTTGCCCAGGTTTCTGTTAGCATGACAATATCTAACTCGTCACACGAAAGTATATTATTGTAAAATTCAACTGTTTTGGTATTAAGCCCTCTGACGTTCTGATAATAACATATGGCTGGTGTTGAAATAGGTGTAAGACCTGGGATGTTCGTTAGTTTTTTTGAGCAACTATTTTAGGCAGTCCGTCAATGTATTGGAGCACAATATTTTCGCCTTCATTTTTTCGTGTTTTAAATTCATCAATAATTCTTCGGCGTTTTGCACTCTGTCTGGGTGTTAAATCTCTGCTTAGGAATATCCTTTCGAATGAATTAACGTTCCGCAGTAGTCTCGAGTTACTTAGTACGGCCCTGGCGATCGAATTTTCTTTAAAAATCACTTTTATCATGCGAGGGAGCGAGTTTGGTTGTTTCAGTCCGATGCGAAATGATTTGAATTCATAAACCATTCCGTCAGATATTTGACAGATTATATTATTTACTGATTTTTCATCATCTTCGCGTTTTGCGCATTCGGGCAGATTTCTTATAATGATATTACATTCGCGACGCCGTTGCTCGTCTACTTCAGCCAAAATTTCATCCATTATTTCTTCTTTGTTAATTGAGCTGATACCCGAGCTGGTCTGTTTTAGATCACGTATTTGAGCCTGCAATTCTGAAATCATGTCCTTGAGCGCATTAATGTGTTCCATAAATTCCGTATTTGAACAAGCAGTGCAAGTCCATTTAAAATTCCTCTTTGATCTTAAACATTTTGTTTCGTTCAATGTAATGTTAGCGCACGCATTGCTATATATATTGCTGCACATAAAACATTTTATCGAGTTAATTAGGGTGACATCTGTGTTGCAACACTTACATTTCATATCTGAAGAGTTCTGCATTGCCGATAACAACAAATTAATAATAAACAATTAACGAATGGCTAGACAGGGGCACACACTTCACACTACTGGGCCTATAGTAGTGACTAACTCTTTTTACAGCACAAAGAGGGCCTCGGAATAGGTAATTTGGGCAACAGAGGAGGCAATTTATAGGTTATGTGTTTCAGAAAGAAATTAAAAATAACGTTGTGAGTATAATTTGCAATGATTACCTTAAAACCATATCCTGCAAGCAGTTTAGGAGAGAACTTCACAAAGCATGTACAGTTATTTGGCTTCTAGGATCAAAGATTTCTGCAAAATTGCGACACAACGTGTTAACGTGTTAAGTTATGTATATATATGAATTATATATTTTGTTTGTATATGTGTGTGTTTGTGTCTGTTTGTATGGGTCTGTGTGCGATTGCCTGCGTGTATGTGTGCCTGTATGAGCGCGCGCGTGTATGTATGTACGTATGTACATATATTTGGGTGAATGTAAATATCTATGTGAGTGAGCATGTATGTATGTATATATGTATATATTTAGTAAGTTTGCCATAATATTATTATTATTATCTTTGATTTTGTACTGTAGATACTATATTTGGGACTTGTCCTGTCTGTATCTCTTCTTTTGTGAATAAATAAATGAATAAATAAATAAATTAGGAAGTCATGAATTTTCGTGCGAATGCCTCCGCAGTTTTGATAGTAGATACTTAGATGTTTGTGATCTATATTGTGTGTCAAGCGATAAGAATGGGGTATCATTTCTGCATTCTTTTTTTGTTGTTTTGATGTGTGGAGGAGAAATCTTTTATAGACACCCCCGTAGCGGGGTAGTGCTGGAGTCAATGATGGGTATACCAGCTAAAACTCCTCCACTTGTCGCTGTGCGGATAGCCGTCCGCTTGGTGGTGTGCCGTGTGCCGCCTCGTCTCCGTGTGTGTTCGGTGTGGTGCAGTTCGGTGGCGAAAAAATTGCCACCGGGACTCGTGTTGGAGTTCGGCGGCGGAAAAATAGCCACCGCAACTCATTGTTGTCCTCGCTGTGGACTGACCTGCAACAAAAAGAGATTAATGTTGTCTAATTTTTTTTTCCCAAGATCGCCAGGACGATCTTGGGGATCGATGTGGCCACGATGGTTGCCTGGTCTGTTAGGCAGCTCGCCGCGCGCCAAGGGCCTGGAGCATCTCCGCCACGATGGTGTCGACTTGCGCGCAGTCGGGCCCCGGGGAGGCCGTTGGTGCCGTCTTCTGCTGCTGGTTGGAGCCCGCCGTGGCTGCGGCAAAGCTCTTCGTGAGAGGCTTCGGTATGGGGGTACTCTTCTTCACATGGGCAATGAAGCAAGTGCAGCCTCTGTAGGACGCAGGATGGGCCTCGGCGTAGTTTGCGCACTTCGCCGGGTCAGTCCTTGGCCTCTTGCAGTTGTTCGACAAGTGTGCGCCTACACACTTGATTCATCGTCGGGGCATCGTGCAGCAGCTCTGCGTGTGCCCTAGCTGCTGGCAACGGTAGCATTGTCATTTGCTACCGTCGCGATGTTTCCGCTCGATTTTCACGTCGAGCCCCAGGACCTTCTTGACGGCGAGGATGCGGTATATGTCCACGCCCCGAGAAGTGTCGGGAAGCCTTGGTTCTGAAGATCCTCCTCGATCTCGGCCTCGGTGCAGGTTGGGGAAACATTGCGTATTACCGCCTTCGTCGTCTTTTCCTCCAGGAGCTGGTACGTGTGGTACGGCGTCCCGTTATCATCAAGGACCCTCGTAAAGGTGCGGAAGTCCCTGGGTGTCTCAGGGGAAATACGCAGACCGCGTGCTGCGTATTTGGCTTGGTGTACCTTGATGGAGTGTGATTCTATCAAGGCCCTGATAGCCGGCTAGTTTGTGTCCACTGGTAGGACAACTGGAGGCGGTCTGTGTGCAGGGGGGACGTAGGGGATTTTAGCTGTGTTGGACTGCAGAGCTGGGGTAGACGTTGGTGCTGGTGGGTTCGTTATGTGGGAGGTAGACGGGACCGCTGCGTTTGCGGCCGGTTGTTTGACTTTCTTTGGTGGGGGCGCCACCTTATTGCTGGCGTTGGTGGTCGCAGGTGGTGGTGCGAGCCTTTTCTTATTGCTCGGCCTCGGTGTTGGGGCCGGGTCATCATCGTCGGAGCCGTCCGTGTCCATGAGAACAGTTTCTCCTGGAGTTCGTAGTTTGCCACCATCAACTGGGCGTGTGAGATAGCAAGTGTCGTCCGTTCGTTTCGCTCGTCCTGGTAGAGCTGGTGGTAGTCCGGTTGGTCGGTGCGGGTTAGGGCATGCTCGGCCTGTGCCTTGGCGAACTACTCGGTGTAGTTGCTGGTCATGGTGTAGTGTGGAGCCGTAAAAACGGCTTTTCGATCATAGAATTTAATCGATCAGAATTTATGGGTCCGTTCGGCTGCTGTGAAAACGGCTCGGAGAACGGATTCAAATTCTGACGGACTGCTGCTGTCGTTAGTAGTTCCTTGGTGGTCTGCTCTGCTCGGCGTCCGGGCTGGAACTGAGTCTGCATGCAATGCGTGAGCCTAGATCACCATTGGAACGTCTGTGAATTAGCTCTTCCTTGTAATACTCAATCTACTTTCTGGTTCAATCAGCATGAAAAGTAAATGTTTTATTCGTTGCAGTAGCATTGCTGCGTAGCACCATGTTTGCTTGTTAGTTATATTGAAATATTATTTTTAGTGGTCTGGGTATGTTGGTCTTGTTATAATTTTGTTTTTTTCCTAGTCGGATTATATTAAGCGGCGTAAGTCTAATATTTCGCGTTTCTAGAATACTGGTAACAATGGTTCAATGATCAACCCTTTCTTCAACAACCGAGGATGTTGATTAATTTACGTTAAAGATTATTGCATTGGAGGCATGGTTGTGTCTGTCTACGATTTCAGCCATTATTTCTTCGTAGTTGGCACAGGGTAGAGTTTGTATTTGTTGCAATGTTGATTCATTGTTTAGTTTTTGTTCCAGTTGCGTTAAGCGTGATTTTCAAACCGATTCAAGAGGAAAGCAAGAATTTCAGCTTTAAAAAAAATCCAATTGCTGCATTAATAGGTTTTTCAGTTGTAAGAGGGGTGGATTTCTGAATAATAGATGGTACGGTATATTTTGAGCATGCCCATTTTGTATTTGATGTAGTGAGTCGAGCAATTTCAGAGTCACTTAACCCGCATTTATTGTGAATGTGTTTCGGGCATAAGTCTCCGCTAGTATGTAAGTTAATTCCAGTATTAGATTTTTAGGTACAGCGCGCAAGGCCAGACACACACACGGATACATTGTATTTTTCTAGAAATCTTTAAAGGCTTCAAAACGTATATTTAATTTAAATGAATTTTAGAAAAAAAAATCACGATCACAATACTTTCCCGTACTTCGTAATTTTTACTTTTTTGCTCTCTGGAAGCATGCTTCCTATTTAGGCCCATTTTTTTTTTAAACCACACCAAGATATCGCTTGATTCTTTTTTTAATTTTCAATAAGCATTGAGTGAATTTGCTTTGATTGAAATTGATAAGATCTGTTATTAAAACAAGCATATTTTCAAAATAAAGAAAAATAAAAGTGTCCAAACTCGAATCCCTTGAACGGTATTAGAGAAAAGTGTACTTAGGTTTTAATGGATACGATAGTGACCTCCTTAATTGAATATTCATCATGGCCTTGGACAATTTTAGTAAGAATATATCGAACATCCAGATACAACGTCTTTTTATTAAATTCACCAAATCTAGTTTGCCCATACATTTTATTACAGTATAGTCTTCATTCCGTAATTTTTCCTCAAGCTGTCAAGATTAATATCATCATACAGAGTAAATAAATGTATTTAATACCAGAGTGCTTGAAGTGAGGTAACATCATCAAGGAGTCACAGTATCGCTAATCAATTACCGAAATTTCATTAGATTGATGGAAGTTTTCCGCCCCCAATTCTATTCCGGGAAGTCCATTGATGGGAATAAATGGGGTAATTAGTAAAATAAATAGCGATTAGTCGAGAGTTGATGGATATTTGACATCTGGACCGGAGAGAGCGGGCGGCGGCGGCGGACGGCGGGCATCGGAAGACATGTTACGCACATCGGGACGGGAACAAGTGTAATTCATTAGGACCGTGAGAAATGGGGTCCTGTAGGTGTTCTACCTTTTTTGTCAAAGAGATGGCTGCTCCATCCGTTATTTCTGGCGACAATGGACAAAGAGTGTAACGGGGAAGACAAAGCCAGGCCGTTCGCGATTAACTACTTTCCTGATAAATTACTCCAGCACGTTCTCTCCCGTCTTCGCCGCCCCCCTCTGTGTCTACTCTCTACTCTCCACGGGAGATCTATTCTGTCTATTCCTCGCCACCCCCACGCTAGTTTACTTTCTTTGCACAAGGATGCAGAAAGAAGCGCATCCCATGTATAAATAACAATGGTGGATTGTATTGCTCTAAAGTGAAGATTAATTATAGCTTCGCGACTGAATAACCTTTGATTTTAGACGCAATATTATATTAATGGTAGTGTGTAAATTATAATACAATAAACAGTCAATCCTAATACGTTTAAATAATTTTATCCAAAATCGGGTATAATAATCGAATTATAATGGACATTTGAGCCATGTAATGTTGCTCATTACCCCCTAGTGAGAGTGTAAGTTTCTCTCACGGAATGCATAGATACTTCATAGGATTTTTGAAATATTTCAAATTGACACCACTTATGTCAAAATTGTATAAACATTATTTCAATATTTTATGCAATTACAGACGATTTTGGATAAAATTTTATATTATACTCATGTGGATTTCCTCATTAGTAAACTTTTTCTTGCGAAACTAATTACGTACATTCTACATTCGGTTATCTTTTGGTTATCTCCTATGCGATCGAGTAGTTGTATTAGCATGCAATTATAAGTTCCCAACTTACGGTAAACTGAATTAAGATGCCGGTGTGTTGGTCTTAACAGTTAAAAGCAATTTGCCGGCCAGTTTAGGGCGTAGTTGGTAAGAGTTTGCACCTTATGTGACTTGAATAGTCATTGGTGTAGTCTGCCCGATGGTGATGACCAGTCAGCACTAAACTTCCTTATTTAGGTCTCATTCATTACGGCAGGACCCCTTTCATTACTCAAGTTTCTCTCACAACTTCGGATAGTAGGGACATGTTTAACTAGGAAATTATTGATGATGCACCCCGACTACATTAATAAGGTATCACATTTTGATTCATCTCATGGGTTATGTTACTCGTAAAATGTATATAAATGTATTCAACGAGTCACATGATCGATACATTCGCGTATACAAAGTGCGAGCTGAAATATTTTACAAATAATAATAAATAATTAAACATCCCAATAGACATGAATATCCAATTATCCAGATTATATGTTTATAAAATAAGGTTTCACGACTAATATCGATGAAGATTCGATTGGATTAGATTATACGGGGTTGATTGGCTGCAAAAAACCTTACAGTGCTTTGTACCATCAAGGAAGCTACAAGAAGGCAACATCGTTTGCTTTAAATAGCACTTATTTGCACAGTTGGGTAGTAGAAGCTGCATTTGCTGGCGGAGACACCTACAGGTGTCATTGACCACATTATATATCCGTGAAACAACTAAGTGTTAATTGTTTCAATTTTTAGTACCCATTATTGTTCCACCGAGTAAACACAGCTTCAATTGAATGGCCTGATTGACTGTAATTTTCTCTTAAGCCGACTAAAAACTCAATTAACTTTTAGACCAGCATATCATAGAACCAACTTCGGGATGAATATGATGATGATTTTTTAATTTAATATCCAAGTTTACTGTGAACTTATTTGGTGATTATCTTGCTAGATTTAAGAAACACTGTAAAAAATCATTGTATAGTAATGACATTGTAAAACGTAATGTTGTAATTGATCAAATTACGCATAACTAATACTGATCACTTTATCAAGCACAATACGCCAGGGGCATTAAAATACAAATGTCACAGATAGTCTTTGACATTGACAGTTCGGTCTGTAAAGTTGGTAACAATTCTATCTGGTCTTCTTTCCACACTGTTAGAAAAGAAATGGAAAGAATAACATTAATATGAGACAGGCAGAGAGGCTAAATCTACACCAGAGCGAGAAGTTGAACTCTTCCGCACTTGAGCGGGAATTGCCAATTATTTAAACGAATGAGCTTCATGGAAAACCATTTTAAACTTGTTTTTTTAACGACCAAAGGAAAAAAAATCCTACACCACTAAAGAAAATTATCAATAGCGCACAATTAAATTAAAAAATGGTGATGTGGCCATCATGTTACTTTCTCCGATTTGATGGATCATTCATATTTACGCTTTCAAGGTTTATTTTCAATTTAAATCATATTTTAAATGTACATCGAACGTTTTGTAAACTCGGATGAAACTGACGTTTAAAACGTCACAATTATGAAATGTAAAAATTACCCTGCAAATTCAAAAACTCAGTATACTCAAAAACTAAAGCGATAAATTTTCTGTAACTATTATCGTTTCATAATTATAAACCAGAAATGAAAAAAATTAATCATTTTTTTTCTCGAATAACAATGATTTTATGAAAAATATTTGCAAACAAAAGATGTTCATTTATTTGCTGTCTTCAATATTTGTTTAAATATTTTTGTGTTATTTCTCATATTCAAGCAGATATTGGAAAAAAACAAAAAACGGTTAAGGTAAACACCCACTTCCGGTGTACGAAATTTTACCAAAAGCTTTTCAGTTCTTCGGATTATCAAATAACACTTATGTTCAAAGTTTCATATCAATTGCTCTGTTTGTTTTTGAGATACAGCGCGCACAGATACACACACACACATGCAGACACACACACACACACACACACACACACACACACCCACATACAGACACACACACAAACAGAGACACAAAAAAAAATTCCAGAAATTGTTGAAATGGCATGTAGCGACCCCAAAACGGATATTTCCGTAAAAAAATATTTTTTTGAAAAAAAAATCACGATTAGAATACTTTCTCGTACTTCGTAACGGAGAAAGTAAAAAATTGTGACGTGGCCATCATGTTACTTTCTCCGATTTGATGTTGTAGTTATTTATATTTATAATTTCATGGTTTACTTTAAATTTAAATCATATTTTAAATGTGCATCGATTATTTTTCAGGATCGGATGATACTAACGTTCGAAACGTCAAAATTATGAAAGATGAAAATGAGAAATTATACTTCAAATTCTAATAATCTGTACCGTTAGTTTACTCAAAAACTAAAAGTAATCCTAAAAAAATTTGAAAAGAAGTACTGATAAAAATAGTCCTGAAATGTCCTGAAAAAATATTTCTGAAAAAAGCCCTAAAAAAGTCAAAATAAACCCGAAAAAAGTTTTGATAAGAAGGTCCTACTAAAGAGTCCTAAAAAGGAATCATGACAAAAAATTTTTTGTTAAACAAAATCTTCAAAAAGACCAATAAAATATTCCAGATAACAGGTCTTGAAAAAAAGTCTCGAAAAAGGATCCCTGCCATAATAGTGTCCAGAAAAAAAGTCCTAATAAGACAGTCCTGAAAATAAAGTCCCGAAGAAAGACTCCTGATGAGCAAAACGTCCTGAAAAGAGTCCCGAAAAACAGTCTTGAGAAAAAAGCCCCAAAAATAAAATTCCAAAAACAATCTTAAAAAAGTCTTGAAAAAATGCTTTAGAACATTTTCCGTTTATAGAGTCGATAACTATCTACAACTTTTATATGAATCATATTTCACCATCTTAAATATTTAATGCCAAAAAGTTAATTTGACTCACTCTACAAATAAATAAATTGAAATCGTATTATCATTCATTTTTCAGGAACATACAGGCTTTTAGTTTAACACTGAACATACTTTTTAAACGCCTATGTTTAAACGTAAAATAATCACATCAACGCATGGCATTTAATTGAGATTGTATGCAACCTAGTACACAAAGGTGACAGTAATACGTATAAAGTAAGATTAATTAAATTAAATATGGTTTAATAACAGAATTCCGTTCGTTAGTCTTTGTCTTCATTTGATAATTGCTGATGATTTGAAAACTTCTAAACATTGTATTTAAATTATTTTTATGTCTTATAAACGAAAGCTGAAATTATTTGAAACTGTGCTGCAATAACTCTTAAAGATGATACGAGGTTCTGTTCTACGTAACATAAAATGTTGAGCTTCAGCTCTTCCGTTGAAATGTGAGTCATTTTAGCCCTTTTACCATGAAAATTACTCAAGCAGCCAGCATTGTCAAAATTATGGACAATATTAAAAATTGTCCTAAAAAAGGCCTCAAAAAGACCCGAAAAAAGACTTAAAAAAGACCCGAAAAGGGCCTGAAAGAAGATCTGAAAAAGGCCTCAAAAAGTCTTGAAAATTTGCCCTAAAGAGAATTCTAAGAAAAAGTTTTGAAAAATAGTCATGATAAAAAGTCTGAAAAAAAGAAAAATAAAGAAAAGACAGTACTAACAAGAGTATCCTATAAATGTCCTTAAAGAAGGCCTCAGGAATGCTGTTAATAGATCTGAAAAAAGTCCTTGAGAAAAAACACCTGAAAAAAATTCGAAAAAAGATCCCTGCAAAAGACCCCAGCAAGAAAGTCCTGCAAAACGTTCGGAAATATTCGTGAAAAAAGTCTTGAGAAGAAGTCTGAAAAGCACCCGAAAAAAGCCTGAAAACAAAAATCCTTAAAAAGGGTCCTTGAAAAAGATCCAAAGAAAGTCCCGAAAAATGATACTGAAAATAATGTCCTGAAAAAATGTTTCGAAAAATGTCCTAAAAATACAGCCGTAAAATATAAAGTCTTGAGAAAATGTCCAGAAATAAATATCTTCAGAAAAATCCTTAAAAAAAGTCTTGATTGTCCTGATAAAAATGCCATATAAAATTCGCCTTAAAAATGTTCTGAAAAAAAATGATGTTACTTTCTTCAACTTGATGGTATCATTTATATTTACGCTTACATGGTTTATTTTCAATTTATAGTAATTTAATTTAAGTTCCGAAAGAGATATTTTACGGGATGAGTAGGAACTTTCCTGCGAGTCCCGTAAAATCACTTTTGGAACGTGTTACGTACAATATTTTTTCTGCAGCCGTTTTTTATGTTAAAAAAGCTAAAACACACACGAATGTTATATGATATGCGCTGTCATAATTAAATACGAGGTTGATGTTTCTGCCTAGGCCGCCTACATACAGTGCGAGTCTCCAACTTGGAATAAATTCAGTAAATCAAAGAATGTTTATTCTTCAGAAATATGCTCAGACACATCGATTAGTATTTTAAATTGCGCTCTTTATGATGTAATAAAATTTTATACAGCGTGTCCCAAATTTGAGATATGACGTCATTGACTATTTTTTTTAATAGCAACCCTAATTTTTTTATCACTATTCTTAAAGAGTATATCAAGTTACACATGTGTGCCAAATTTCAAATTTTTTTTCCCTGTCATTTAGAAGATATTTAACAAACATTATCAAATTTGTAGAATGAAGAAATCAAGTCACCTTAATCGAATTTTTATGCATTTTAAAAGTGGAATGCCAAAACGTGCTGGTTTGTCATTTTTTTTTTCAAACTGACGTTTATCATTTTGACGTTTAGTTATAAAAAACAAGTAAGAAGTGAAGCATCGCATTCCACGCATATTCGAGTGAGGAGAGTATTAGTCGTTCCATTGTTGTGTTGACTGTTGTTCACCGTTGGTCGAAAAATTATACTAACATGCCGTACTTAACTGAAACCCACAAAATCGAAATTTTAATGATGATTGGCTATGGAGATAGGACAAGAACACAAAATGAAGTTATTTATTTATTTAGAGAGAAGTATCCTGACTTACCAGCCATATCTCAAAGTACCGTAAGCAAGATTGAAAGTCAGTTTCGGGAAAATGGGAATTTAAGAAAAACGAATAATTATCGTCAGAATGCGCTGAGTGAAGAGGTCAAAATTGATGTACTTCTCTCTATACAGGAAAATCATCATGTCTCCTCTAGGCAGATGGCTAGGGAACTCAAAATTAGCCAGTCTTCAGTGTCAAGAATCCTTAGAGAGCAAACATTTCATCCTTATAAAATGACAATCCTCCAGGAACTCACCGAAGATGATCCGGATAGAAGACTTCAGTTTTGCGAAAAAATGATGGATCTACTAGATAGAAATGTTCTAAAAATAGAAAATATATTGTTTTCCGATGAATCAACGTTTATGTTAAATGGTGAGGTAAATCGTCAAAATTGCCGTTATTGGGCAGACAAGAACCCACACTGGATGAGGGAAGGCCACACTCAATATCCAGAAAAAGTTAATGTTTGGGCAGGGATTGTTGGTGATCGAATTTTAGGACCAATTTTCTTTCCAAATAATCTCAATGGAGCGGGATATTTACAATTCTTGGAGGAAGAGCTAATTCCGAGTTTGGCTATTTTGTTTCCTTGCCCTGTAGAAGCTGACGTCCCGAATAGAAACATCTGGTTTCAACAGGACGGTGCGCCTCCTCATTTTGCAAGGCGTGTCCGTGAGTACCTGGATAATGTATTTCCACGAAGATGGATTGGCAGAAGAGGACCAGTTGAACGGCCACCCAGGTCTCCGGATTTAACACCTATGGACTTTTTCTTATGGGGGTACTTGAAAAGCAAAGACCAAAGACCAAACCGCCAAATCTTGAGGAGTTGAAAGAACGAATAAGACAGGAGTGTAGACTAATTTCCCCCCAAGTAATTAGAAATGTTCAAAACGAGTTTCAGTTCCGTTTAGGGTATTGTCAGTTAGAAAATGGACAACATTTTGAGCATTTATTGAAGAAAGACAATTAAGTTGAATTCATTTTTCAAATTTGATACTGTTTGTTAAATATCTTCTAAATGACAGAAAATAAAAATTTGAAATTTGGCACACATGTGTAACTTGATATACTCTTTAAAAATAGTGATAAAAAAATTAGGGTTGCTATTAAAAAAAATAGTCGATGACGTCATATCTCAAATTTGGGACACGCTGTATAAAATTTTATTACAACAAAAAGAGCGCAATTTAAAATACTAATCGACGTGTCCGAGCATATTTCCGAAAAATAAACTTTGTTTGATTTACTGAATTTATTCCAAGTTAGAGACTCGCACTGTATATACGCAAAATCGTCCCGAAATTAACAAAAAGCGTCCCGAAAGTAAAGAAATCGTTCCGAAAATAACTACTTTCGGTACGATTTATGTAAAGTGGTACTTTTGATATAATAAATCATACCGAAAGTTTTATTTTCGGGACGGCTCACAGTGGTTCAGAATTCGAAAAAGCTGGCCAAAAGTCGAAAAATGAAAGTCAATATTTTGCGTTTAGTTCAATATAGTCATGTCCAGAGGGCTTTACTGGATGCCACAATGGAAGAAAATGATTGTATCTACTACAAATAGCCTCATAATCCGCGTTCAAACTTGTTACTTATTTAGGCACGTAAGGGACGTTCGGACGAGGTGAAAGTTTGGCATCGGTTTTTCACTATAAATACTAATCTTTATGTGCTGGCATTTTTTTCCTTGTTATTACGGATTTTCCTGAAGGTAAATTAATGGTTATTATATTTATTATGCATACAAAAATTTTGTTAGCAATTATAGGAATTTGCGTTAAAAATGGGTAGATACATTTTAAACATTCACGGAAATATTTTTTTGCCTGTGTGTGCCTGTATTCCTATAGCAATAAAAATATTTATTATAGTGTCCTTTAACATGATAAACAACAATTAGCTGCATTCACTTGCATTCCTCAGTGTAGGATTATTTTTATTGCTGATGTGCAATATCGCTGAAAAACTTGACTTTATGTTTTATTGAATATCTTGAAATTATGATGTGTATATGTATACAGGGTATAGATGAACAAAACGGAACTTAGGATTTTCTATGTATTTTTTTTATATTGGAATATTATTATCCCTGATTATTTTAGAGGAAAAATTTCCTCCTAGTCAAAAAAAACAAATAAGGAATTTGAAAGAAGTTTGTACGGAGAAAGTAAAACATAAAAATGACAGAGAGGCAGACATACAGACACACATTTTTTTTCAAAAAATGTAGGAATCGACGAAGTGGATATTTCCGAAAAAAAATGTTTGGAAATTCTTTTCGATCGCCATACTTTCTCGTAGTTTGCACGGAGAAAGTAAAAAATAAATATGACAAACAGGCAGACACACATTTAAAAAAAAATGTAGGAATCGATGAAATGGATATTTCTGCAAAAGAATGTTTGGAAATTCTTTTCGATCGCCATACTTTCTCGTAGTAAAAAATAAACATGACAGACAGGCAGACATAAAGGCAGATACACAGATACACAGTTTTTTTTTACAAAAATTGTCGGAATCGACGGAAATTGATTTTGCCACAAAAAAATGGATTTTTTTTACGATATCAATAGTTTCCCGAAGTTAGTATCGAGAAAGTAAAAAATAAATATGACAGACAGATACAAAGGCAGACAAGCATTTGTTTTACAAAAATTGTCGGAATCGACGAAATGGATATTTCCCCAAGAAAAATATTTGGAAATTTGTTACGATCACAATATTTTCCCTTAGTTGGTAAGGAGAAAATAAAAAATAAAGTAGAAACTAAATATGAGAGGCAGACAGACACAAAGGCAGACACATAGTTTTTACAAAAATTGTCAGAATCGAAGAAATTGATATTTCCGCAAAAAAACATGAATTTTTTTTACAATCACAACACTTTCTCTTAGTATGTATGGAGAAAGTAAAAAATTAATATGACAGAAAGGCAGATACACATTTTTTTAACAAATGTTTGGAAATTTTTTACGATCACAATAGTTTTCCGTCAATTGGTACACACCCTGTAGAGTATAAGTTATGGTTATGGTTTTCGCCCGAGGGTGGACATGCTCACCGACTCGAAGCCGAGGGCCAAAAATCATGTTACTGCCGTTGTGATTATTTGGTACATTATTTTTTTTATTATCATTAAGTTTTAATTTATAGAAAATTCAAATTACAATTTATACGAGAGATAATAATCGTAATTTACATGACACGTTTATTATGTACGTAACCATGGCAATTGGTGTAAATAAGAATGGATTTTCTAATTTTTGAAAATAATCATTAAATTGTTGTTAAAGTTGCGAATTTCTTCAGTGTGGCCAAATAAATGTAAAAACATTTGTGACCGCAATTTTTAAAATATGCTCAAAATTGATTCTGGGGGGCCGCGGTGGCCTAGTGAGTAGAGCTCCTGCTCACGGGCCTCGTGGTCGTGGGTTCGAATCCCATCCGTGCGGTCACTTTTTCGGAACGAAGAAGTGGCCGTACGGGTACATGGATGTCCCATTCATTATTAAAATGAAATATCAACGTAATTATCGTTAGTGGCCGAATAGTACATGCTTACGCCAAGTCCAAATCATCAGAACTTCCTCAACCCGAATTCCCGTCAACCATCCTTCCTTAAAAAAAAAAAAGATTCTGTTTTATGATTTAAGAAAAATCTAACACGCCCCTTTACTAACTTTGGAAATAATCATGTGATCACCGAGTAAATTGTTATACTGAAGTTGCCAATTTCCCCAGTGTTGCCAAATAAATGTAAAAACAAATGATACAAACTTGAAATTTTCAAAATTTAGTAAAAATTGATTCTTATTTATGGTTTGAAAATAATCTCAAACACATATTTACTAAATTTCAAAATAATCACCCGAGAACCGAGTTAATTGTAATACTGAGATTGCGCATTACTTCAGTGCTGCCAAAAAATATTAAAACAATTGTTATCGACTTAAAATTTTCAAAATTTACTCGATATTTATACCATTATATGCTATACCCTGACTAAATTATAAAATAATCACCGGAGAGCTGGGATCATTGTTATTCTAAAATATTGGATTTCTCCGCCATATTGGATCCGCCATTTTTAATTTTTCAATTTTAACATCAAATTAATAATCTGCGATTAATACCAATTTATGTCAAAATTTATCAAGATTTAGACTTTTGGCCAGCTTTTTCGAATTCTGAACCACTGTGCGGCTGCAAAAAAAATCATATTTTAAATGTACATCGAGCGTTTTGTAGAATCGGACGAAACTGACGTTTAAAACGTCAAAATTATGAAAAATGGAAAAATTATACTTCAAATTCAAAAACTCAGTTTACTCAAAAACTAAAGAGATTTCGAAAAAAATGTATAGGTTTTAAATTGTTCATTTTGGCATTATATACAATTATTATTAACATAAATTTGCTATAACTATTAGCGTTTCATAATTATATACCAAAAATGAAAAAAAAATAATATTTTTTTTTTCTCGAATATCAATGATTTTATGAAAAATATTTTGAAACCAAAGATGTTCATTTATTTGTGTCTTCAATATTTGCTTAAATATTTTTGTGATATTTTTCATATTTAAGAAAATATCGGAAAAAAACAAAAAAAAACAATTAAGGTAAACACCCACTTCCGGCGTACGAAATTTTACCAAAAGCTCCTCAGTTCTTCGGATTATCAAATAAGACTTATATTCAAAGTTTTATATCAATTGCTCTATTAGTTTCTGAGATACAGCGCGCACAGACACACACACTAACCCACACAGGCACAATTTTCTTTCCAGAAATTGTTGAAATGGCATCTAGGGACCCCAAAGCGGATATTTCCGTAAAAAAAATCACGATCACAATACTTTCTCGTACTTCGTAACCGAGGAAGTAAAAATCAGAAATTTCGTATAGTACGTGGCCAATATAATATCGTAAGATGTTTCACTCTTTAAGCGTGCGTACAAAATCCCATATCGCACAAGTGCGACATTATGTATCGTAAGAGGTTGCATTCATCAAGCGTGCATGCAAACTATAAAATTTTGAGAGTTTTGTGACGTGCGTCAGATTCGTGTATTAAAGTGTTGTTGCGTTTGTAATGTTTTCAGTGCTGTAGGAAAAATAATGTTCATAACTCAGGAAAAAGTGCCACATTATATTGCTTGTATGTTCTTTACACTCGCTAGCTATTTGCCACTTTCAACACTCGTTATGAATATATCGTGTGAGCCACAAAATTTTGTTTCAGAGTTGGTTGTGAGATAAATAGGTCGCATATTATTACATCATGAGACTAGATTAATTCAATTGAATTAGATTTTTAAAAATGAATTAATCTCAGATATGACTGCTATGTTTCTCTCTCTCATGCATGGCCAACTCGGTAACAAAATTCTGGGGCTCAAACCTTACTATGTATATCGTCGCGAATACGGCGGCATTCGATTTTATAGGAATAACGCCATTCGTTAGGTAATAGTTTTAATATAATACACACTATTTTATAATTGAGCCAGAATAATAAAGATTAAATAATAATAATATGTGGTACAAAACTGTGTGCTGTAAAGGATATTCAATCCCTCCCTACATTTTAACGATAAGCCAATATACAAACTAACTTCTCCCGAAAGGTAATTTCTTCAAATGTACCTTGTTTTCGTTTGTTCGTTTGGGGGATTTGAGAGAGGTGAAAACAAAGAGGGACTTTTGAAGTTCCTTTTTATTCCCTCTTTCTCGGCCAAACAAACGTTATTTTATTTGGTGGGATTGTGAGATGTCGAAGCGATTGCTATGCAGGATAAGTACGTCCTGGGGGCGTTCTTGTTACCGACACCGGACTCGCTGATTGCGAAACCGCCCCCGCCACCCCGGTCCCGGCTCCTCTTGAACTCTTGGCTTGCAGCTCAAGGGCGCATACACCTACAGATTGCAAAGTGGTTGAAATACTCCTTAAAGCTGATTAATTGTTTTACGAATATATTTTTTTCAACCCGAAGTCCATTAATTATGTACGAAAGCCGATGCAAATTTAATTTTCTAAATGACTTGACTTTCTTTTCTAACGTGAATGAAATTGTATATAAGCAGATTTTGTTATTAATTAATTATACAGTAAAATTATCTTACTCGATTGTAGATAAATTATATTACATAAAAAGAAATTGCAATTTGAGTCTTACAAAGTCTGCAATACATAATAATATTCGTCGCCGAAAGTTATTATTATTTTATAAACCTAGCGGGAAAATTGACTTTAAATTTCTAATAAAATATACTGCGTGTTCCATTAAAAAAAAGTTTCTTTACATTAACCCAAGGTTTTCTTGCTTTATAAACATAGCCTTTAATTACATAAACAAACCTAAGCATCTAAAAATGTCACATTTCCTTTGTTTAAAAAACATTCAGATAATTTTAAAATATCATATTATTATTTTTTTGTGACTGTTCAAATACTGCAGGTTTTTCCCTTAAAAATCAGAATAACTCAAAAACGGTCAGATTTAGCCCAATAAAAGTAATTGTCACTTTAATTAGTATAATAAACTACGCATAAAATGCAAAACTATACCTAGTGTTCCATTAAAAAAAAACATAAGTTTGTGTTGGCTCTCCGTTGTGGGATACCCTGTGTACATAAAAAATATGTTCCATCTACAACTTTTATGTAAATCATATTTTACCATCTTAAATATTTAACACCAAAAAGTTACTTTTACTCTACAAATCAATAAATTGAAATCGTTTTATCATTCATTTAGTATCATGAATATACAGGGCTTTTATTTAACATACTATTTTTAACGTCTATGTTCAATCGTAAAATAATCACATCAACGCATGGCATTTAATTGAAATTGTGTGCAACCAAGTATACAAAGGTGACAGTGGCACAGAATTCCGTTCGTTTGCCTTTGTCCTTCATTTGATGATTGCTGATGATTGATTGAAAGCTGAACTTATTTGAAACTGTGCTGCAATAACTCTTGAAGATGATATGGGATTCTGTTCTACGTGACATAAAATGTTGAGCTTCATCTTTTCCGTTAAAATGTGATTTCTTTTAGGCTTTTTATTATTAATTACTCACGCAGCCAGCATTTTCAAAATTATGGACAATATTAAAAATTGTTCCGATGGAACTCGGGTAACACCTCGAGTGCTATTCCCGCTCTTATACCAATTCAATATTTGTATTTTTTCTTCGGTGGTGTAATACATGTTGTTCACGAAAATCGTATAATATGCATATTATTCAATTTTATGGGCAACATTAATGGGGTATATTTATCACCCAATTTCATTAAACACGCATTTGCGTGTTTAATAAGGTTATTAAACACGCTAATTCGCGCTTTGATTCACAGAACACGATTTATGATAATATTTTATTTTAATACTGATTTCAACTTTGATTTTAATTTTTTTTCTCGACTCGTTCCGCAAACATCGTTCTCGTGATTATATGCTCGTTGTACAATATACTATTAAAGGTAGATATCTCGTGAAAATTTTAGGCATTTTGAGCAATTTAATCATATAAGATTTTTTTGTATTGAAGTGTTCGACAAATTAAAACGTTAATTTCCAAAAATTCAAAACTTACGAAAAAATTGACACATTTTAATCAATCTTAAAGGTTTACACGATTTAAAAATTTTTCGCGCCAAAATACCATTTTACTTTCCTATGTTTCTGATACACGATTTAAAAATTTTTCGTACATTTTCGTCAAAAAAAAAAAAAATTGGCGCCAAAATACCATTTTACTTACATAGGTATGTTCCTGATACAAAATTTAAAATTTTTCGATGCATTTTTGTTGAAAACTGTTTTTCGGGCCAAAATACGATTTTACGTTCCTATGTTCCAAATACACTATTTAAAAATTTTTCATACTCGCAGATAAATTGACACATTTTCAAAACTTTTAATTAATTCCTTAGGTAGTTATCTTGTGAATATATTAATAATTTTGAGGAATTTAATCATATAAGAATTTTTTTTTTCGTTTCTTTTTTATTGAAGTATTCGACAAATTAAAACGTTAATTTTCAAAAATTCATAACTCGTGAAAAAATTGACACATTTTCAAAAATTTTAAGTAATCTTAAATGTAGATATCCTGTGAATATATTAAACATTTTGAGCAATTTAATCATATAAGAATTTTTTTTTCGTTTTTCTTATTGAAGTGTTCGACAAATTAAAACGTTAATTTTCAAAAATTCATAACTCGCGAAAAAATTGACAAATTTTCAAAAATTTTAAGTGATCTTAAAGGTAGATATCCTGTGAATATATTAAACATTTTGAGCAATTTCAACATATAAGAATTTTTTTTTCGCTCGACAAATTAAAATGTTAATTTGATAAAATTCATAACTCACGGAAAAATTTTAATGAATGTTATCTTGTGAATATATATTAAACATTTTGAGAATTTTAATCATATAAGAATGTTTTTTTTTCGTTTTTCTTTTATTGAAGTGTTCGACAATTGAAAACGTTAATTTTCAAAAATTCACAACTCACGGAAAAATGGATACATTTTCAAAAATTTTAATTCATTTTAAAGGTTTACACGATTTAAAATTTTTTCATGCATTTTTGTCAAAAAAATGTTTCGCGCCAAATACCATTTTACGTTCTTGGTGTTCCTGATGCACGATTAAAATTTTTTTGACAAAAATACACGAAAAATTTTAAATCAGGAACATAGGAGCGTAAATTGGTATTTTGTAGCGAAAAAAAATGTAAAGCGTGTATTTATTTATTATTATTATTTTTAGATTGTTTTTATTGAAGTGTTCGATCAATTAAAACGTTAATTTTTAAAAATTCATAACACGGAAAAATTGGCATATTTTCAAAAATTTTCTTGTGAATACATTCAATATTTTGAGCAATTTTATCATATAAGTATTTTAATTTTTTAGGTTTTGTTTGTTCATGTCTTTAATAACTGAAAATATTAATTTTCAAAAATTGAAAACTCGCGCAAAAATTGACTAATTTTTAAAAATCAAAGTTAATTTTAAAGGTGAATGTATTATGATTGTATCAGAGTTTTTAAGAAATTTAATCATATGGATATGATTTTTTTCAGTTTTTCCGTGTTCAAATATTCGACTACTTGAAAAAAATAATTTTAAAAAATTTATAACTCGCCCAGAAATTGACACATTTTTAGGATTTATCACGAACATGAGAACGTAAAATGGTATTATAGCGCATTTTTTTTTGCCAAAAATGCATCGAAAATTTTAAAGCGTGTATTTATTTTTAGAGTTCTTTTATTGAAGTGTTCGATGAATAAAAAAAACGTTAATTTTTAAAAATTCATGACACGGAAAAATGGACACATTTTCAATTTCAAAAATTTTAAAGGTAGATATCTTGTGAATGCATTAAATATTTTGAGCAATTTGATCATATAAGTATTTTTATTTTTTAGATTTTGTTGGTTGATGTTTTCAACAACTGAAAATATTAATTTTCAAAAATTCAAAACTCTGACTAATTTTAAATCAAAAATCAAAGTTAATTTTAAAGGTAAAAGTAGTAAAAAAAAGTATTATGATTTCATCAGAGTTCTCAAGGAATTCAATCATATGGATATTATTTTTATTTCAGTTTTTCCTTGTTCAAATATTCGACCACTTAAAAAAATTAAAACTCGAGCAGAAACTGATACATTTTCAAGACTCAAAGTTTTTGTTGTGAATATATTAAAAATTGGAGCAAATTCTTCATATAAGTATTTATTTTCTTTGGATTTGTTCAATTGTTCGACAACTTAAAACAATAATTTTCAAAAATTCATAACTCACGGAACAATTGACGCATTTTCAAATGTTTTAATTCATTTTGTTCACGAAAATTTTATAATATGCGCATTATTTAATTGTAAGTACAGTATAATTGGTGTACATTTAACATTCAAATACGTTTAATATCGTTATTAAATACGCTAATTCGCTTATTGATTCACGGAACGTGATTTATGATGATATTTTGTTTACCCTGTTTAATTTAATTCTTTTCAATTGAAATTGTATTTTTTTACTTTAATTTTGATTTCGATTTTCTTTTAGATTTTGGTTTTGATTGTAATTGTAATTTTATTTTTAATTTTGATTTTGATTTAATTTTGATTTTTATTTAATTTTGATTTTGATTTAATTTTGATTTTTATTTAATTTTTATTTTAATTTTCGTGAACAAATTATAGTGTATAACTCGCATATAATGGCTATTAATCACTTGAACGATTTGCTCCACTCGGCTACGACTCGTTCCGCAAACATCGTTCTCGTGATTAATAGCCGTCATTATATGCTCGTTGACCAATATACTATTTATTAACACAATTTTGAGAATTAAATAAAAGTAAGTAAGTATGGTTGCCTACCTATTAATGCGTTGATGTGATTATTTTACGATTGAACATAGGCATTAACAATTAACCAGAGTTAAAATAAAAGCCCTGTATATTAAAAAGCACGTCCCCGCAGTACAAGTTTATTTATAATGTGCAATTTTATCGTGTCAAGTTTTATAACGCTCCAATTTCGCCACAAAATTGTACTTTGTAAAGCCAAGTCCATATAACTTTTATTTCAAATTATAAATTGCAAGGCCCGTTATAAATGTTTTCGATTGGATTTATATAAAAAAAAATGCGCCTTCAACTTAATACTCCCCCAAGCCACTTAATCACGTCAATGCGAGCCTCGAGTATGAATCCAACCAAAACAGCTTTCCATCTCGCCCCCGTCAAGCAACACTCGATTATACTCAGGCAATGCCAGAAACAATGGATGGCGAAGAAAAGTTTTTTTTTTGTTTTAATGTGAGTAGTACATTTGGGAACACTTTAAAATTATAAGAACGCTTTTCATCTGAACGTCTGTCAAATCCGCCTCCCTCCCTTTCCCACTTTCATTATGTACTTTCCATCTGCATAAATGGAAAAGTAAATTTATGTGATAAATGTAAGGGGAATGTCTTTCCCGAAAAAATATGCAGCGGATGAATGTGATTCGGACGGGCGATGAAGGGAAAGAGAATTTTATATGTGTGCTCCTCTTTTTCATGAATATTGTTTCAATTTGGGGAAATTCAAGTTTTCTAGGGCAATAAAATTAGGGAAACGGGTCTTATTTTTTTGCATCTCCCATTGAAAGAGATTTATTCGTAGTGAAGAAAAACTTGTATTGTTGAGATATTTTGAATAAATCATAGGATCAAAAATGTTAATTCAATAAAATTAATTTATTAAAAACGAAATAACCTGAAATAATCCTAAATATTTAATGTTTGGGAATTTGTAAATTACGTCTTATAAAAACTAAAAACGCAATGTACTTATTAAAATAACTACTGGCCATGCTTAATCTAGAATTGTACAGGGTGGCCCCAATTGGATGTTACTATAGGGAATCTCGGTTAATAGAAGAGAAATATTAAAAAAATAATAAGTTTATTAATGCATTCAAAAGGTATTCCAGTTTGTTGCACAAGTCAAAATAAAACAGATAATTAACATAAAATCAAAATAAATGAAATAACAAAGAGAACAAATCGAAAAATTAATAAAATATAATATATCTCAATAAATTGCAAATATACATCAACATGTTACATATCAATGAAAAGGGAAAAATAAAGAACTTACAAATAGCACAGCCAACCATCCTATATAAAAAAATAGATATTAGTGCTGCATCTTTTTTATTATTGAAGATAGAAAACATCTTCTCGAAAAAGTACCTAACATGAAACTCTTATCTTAGTAAATAAATAAATAAGTAAGATATTAATAAAAGTCGAAAATTGAAAATATTGAATTTTTGTCTATAACTTGAAAACATAAGACGATAGCTAATTTCTATTTTCGGCATTGGGTTTGTTTAAAAAAAAAACCCGAGGATGCACCATCGATTTTTTCTACCTCTTCTAATAACCGAGATTTCCTATAGCCGTGGTGACGAACCGAAGGCAAGCGTTTCAGTGGTGGCAGTTAAGAAAATTTTGCTGGTACGAGAACGATTTACAGGTCATATCACTTTATACACTTATAAATTTGTGGCGTTATTAACGCCATCCACTGGTGCACGTTACGTCACTTGTTATATTAAGGCAAGAGTAACTTTTCAAACCGAGCAATTAGAAATAGAAATTATTTGCTAACATCTTCATTCAAATTTATTGACAGTCGTTCAACCACATTAGTTGATAGTTCCTTCGCCTCAAACACATAAAAAAAAACTATGGTTGAAAAGTGCACCATTTCTGCTTGAAGATTTAGAAAACAAGGAAAAAATATTCATAGAATAAAAGACACGCCTTTGTCCAGAAACATGGTGAAAACTAGAATCTTGGAAATGGCTAAAGTTATAACTCACCAGCAAAAAATAGATAGTAGTTATTTATTATAAGGTGTGAGCCACAGAATTTTATTTCTGAGTTGGCCATGCCTGAGAGAGAGACACATAACAGTTATGTCTGAGAGTAATTCATTTTTCTTAAATCTACATCAATTGGGGAGGGACGAAGACATACATCGGACCACGAGGATCGTCAGTGATCAAAGGTATCTCGAGAGAAGAGGTGAGAAGAATGGAGGTGGAGTAAGCCATGGGATCGGATCATTTACCAATAAAAGTGGAGATACAGATGGACAAGCCGAAAGAAGTGGAGCAAGAACAGGAATGTGGGAGAATAGAGAGTAGGATAAATGCAATTAGACATATGAAGAAAAGACTGAAAAGGTGCAGTGGAATGAAGTTGGATCAATGAAGGAGATGGAGGTGGTCATATTGGGATGCGGAAGAAGAGTGAAGGGAAACATGTTGAAGGAGAGTACGTGGTTTAATGAAGAATGTCGACTGGCAAAGAGGGAAGTGAGGGAGTCAATGAGAGAATGCTTAAGGAGCGGAGGGGAAAAGAGGCGGGTGGTAGCAGCTAGAAAAAAATATGATAATATATGTGAAAGGAAAAAGATATAAACCTTGGAAAGAACAAGTGAGAAATGAGAAAGTGTAAGAGTGAAGCAGAAATGTGGAATATCCTGAAAAGAGGGAAAATGAAGAAGCAGATAGGGGTATCAATACAGGCTAAGGGGACTGATGGAGGATTTCTCAGAGGAGGAGGTAGAGAAGGCGTTTAAGGAAGTGAAACGAGAGAAAGCAGCAGGAATGGATAGACTAAAGGGGAAGTGGAAGAGAAGGGGCTGCTACCGGAGACGCAGGGGGGTTTTAGAAAAAACCAGAGACCAGAGATCAGATCCTCACCCTGGCAAGGATAGTAGCGAGAGTAATGGAAGAAAGAGGAAATGTATGTGCAATGTTTTTATTGGATTGAAAGAAGCAAGGTATGGATGTTGGCGTATGCGAATGATATGGTGTTAATGACGAGATACTGGGAAGGCATGAGGGATAGGTTGAAGAGAGCGGAGAGGTATATGGATAAGAGAGGACTATGTGTGAACGTAGGGAAAATGAAGTGAATGAGATTTAGGAATAAAGGAAGGGAGTGAAGAGTGAAAGAAATCGAGTGGAAGGGTGAGAGAGTCGAGAGGGCTAAGGTGTTCAGATATCTGGATTTCTTATTTAAAAGTACGGGAGGGTACGTGGAATACGTAAAATAGATGAAAGGCAAGCCGAGGAAAGCGCGGGGTATTGTATGGTGGAAGTGGGGAAAGTAGATGATAAACAATTTTAGTATGGAATGTAAATTGTGGGATGCATGCGTGAGAACGATTTTAATGTATGGGGTGGAAGTATGGGGTATGAAGGGATATGAATGTGTAGAGAGAGAGAGAGAGAGTAGTGGTGGTTCTTGAAGCATATGTTGGGGGTGGCAGAGTCTACGCCAGGGTACATACTGCTTCAGGAAATAAAATAGAGGGAATATACAGAGTGTGGCAATGAAGAGAGTGGTCAGATATGAGATGTAGTTGTGTGAATTAGAGGAGGAGAGATTGGTGAAAGAGGTATGGAAAACGTGTGTGGGTGTAGGAGAGTACAAGTGGAGAATGGAGCGAAAAAGACTGTATAAGAGGGTGGGGTTGTCGGAAGCTAAAGCGAAGGAATGGATATAGAGTGAAGTGAATGCCGCATTCACTTCACTCTCAATCTCGTGGGTGAAAGAGAAGGAGAAGGAAGTGGAAATTCAGGAGAGGCAGGGATGTACAGCGAAGAGTGAATATAATGAGATGTATGAGAGGTGGCAGGTGCATGGGAGGTTGCCCAGATATTTGAGTGAGAGGGAGTTGAGCAGGGAGGAAATGGTGACGCTGGCAATAGCCAGGTGTGGATCAGGAGAGATAGGGAAGAAAAGATGGATGGGTGTACAGTATGGGAAATGTGTAATGTGTGAATGAGGAAGGGATACATGGAGACATTTGGCAGAGGAGTGCGAGAGAGTGTGTGAGGAATGGATGGGAGGGGGAAAAGAGTGAATGCATGGATGAGAGAGGACGGAGCCGGGATGAAGACTCTGGCGAGATTGGGATGGGAAGAAGAGAATAGAAGGGAAAGGAACTGATGATATAGAAAATGTAGTATATGCCAATAAAGGTTTTTTTCACTTCTTGTGCTAATTAATTTAAATAACTTATCTGAAACATTTTTTTATTTGTCTTCCATGTTTTTTGATATTCAAGATTTTTAATATTTTGACTTTTTTGTCTCAAATGATTTTGAAATAGATAACGTCATTAAGACTGCCAATAAACGATAAATTTTTTTGTTTTATTTTCTTTTTTTTTTAATTTTCCGTACTTTTTTATTTATTTTTATAAAGTTTTTTATTTATTTTTTCTCTTTTGTTTTATTTTTTCTTTTGTTCCATTTTTAGTTGTGTTTTATGTCTTGATTGAACATTTTTTTTTATATCGCACATGTTAGTATTAATTTTAAATAAAGTGCAAGAACCTCTTATATTATTTTCTTATTAATTATTAAAAAAACTTGAACATCTCAAAAATATGAGAATAAAAAATGTTTTAGATAACAGTTATTTCGATTAATCAGCAGAAGACAGTATAATAAAAAAATGCAGTTTTAATGGAAAAAATTAGGGTATGATCTTGCTAATGCTATCCATCATGACCCAAATACCTCCACTGAATGTGCCTTCTCAAATCTTAAAACTTGTCTCAAACACTTTTTTCTAAAATGCGTTCATGAAATATTCGAACGATTTCAGGTCTGAGTAGGACATCCTATATCGTGCGGTTATCATGACGCCATTTTGTTTTAACGCAAAGGTAGGGGCTATAACTTTCAGAATGTCTTATTGTCTTATTTTATTAGTTTATATTTCTTTACCATGCGCTTTTTATGCTTTTGTTTTCTATATGTTTTTGTAAAAAGGATATTATCCGTAAATAAAGTTATTATTATTATTATTATTATTATTGGCATCACCTACAACATTTCCACATAGAGCTTGAATCGAAAAGGGTGAATTACCCTGTCTGTCAATCACCTTTCCAAAAATCCATAAATATATAGGGTGTCCCATTCGAAATTCTGAAGTTGATGTAATTTTTCCGGAAATTAAGAAACGGAAACAAAATCCATGTATTCAGAAAGGGCCATCATTTCAAACCATTTGAAGCCACCAAATTTAATTTTCGTACTACTAACCGTTTTCGAGATATCCGCTGTCTACTACCTCGTGGGACACCCTGTATAATACTAATACATTACCAAATAACTATAGGCCAATAACAATTCTTCCAGGCATTTCCAAAATATCAGAAAAAGAGTTATTCAAACAGAGTGTTAATTTTTTTTTAGACTAAGAGTATGGGTTTCCTAGGGGAAGGTCAACAGAGGATGCAGTAGCTTTCCTTGGTGAGGAAATACCAGATGATTTTGAAAACCTTAAATTTGTAGTGCACGTCCAAAGCAATAATTTTTGAACCGTACAATCGAAAAGAACCTTTACTTTTACCGAAAACCTCTTCAGATGGAAGCTCGGTATCGAGATCATTATCTTCTTCCTCTAATAAAAAGTTTTAGTCCGAACTACCATTATGGACAGAAAAATCTGATTCTTCTTTACAAGATAACATCGATGTAATCTTCTTACTTTTTGGTCTGCCATCTGAAAACAGTTTCCGCGTGAATACCAATTTTTATTTTTCCTCTTTTGTTTTGCAACTTTTAGTCTTTCTGTTTTAGCTTTGAAAACTTCTAGACGTTCTTTATCAGGTATTAAATATGTAGATTTATCCTTTTCCCGTGTGTTTCCTTTTAATTGCGATTTTGGGTAATGGAATGATATCTTGTGATACCGTCACCGGAGAAGGGCCAGAACTAAAGTACTGATGAGCATTTTTAGGGGTAAGGGTGCGGATATCGTTGCCGTCCGTGCAATATCTCGTGGTCAGGAAGTGAACGATGAGAGAGGTGACTTCCTTGGATATGCTCTTCACCCTCAAAAACGCTAGAACGAGGAATTGATTGCTGAAGAACTGTGTCCGGGTTAAGGGTGCAATCCGCATTACCATTACCGTCAAAAGTTACCGAAGATATTTCGATCTTTAAAGATCAACCCACACACACGTACACACAAAACCGGGCCTTCTTAGGCCAACCATGATAAATATAATTCAACCGAGCAACCTCTCCATATCTTATCTTCCACCCCCTCACCCCTAGCCGCCCCATTTTTATAATTTCCAATAGCGTCCCCCATTGTGTGATAACTCCTTTTAAAGGGCAAGAAAAACTCCATCCAGCAAATAAAAAATAATTTAAATCAGTTAATTTGTGAGAGAGAGGGTCTTAATTTTAAAACGACCCACAATTAATGACTCTGGATCTGAAGTAGACACGCCTTTCATAGAATGAAAGATAAAATTCTATTAACAGCGTTTTTCAAGTTCCCGCTCAAAATCAAAATTGAGAATTGAGAATACGTTTTTTTCGAAATCTCTTTAGTTTTTGAGTAATCTGAGTAATTGAGTTTGAAGTATAATTTTTCCATCATTCATAATTTTGACGTTTTAAACGTCAGTTTCATCCGAGTTTATACAACACTCGATGTACATTTAAAATATGATTTAAATTGAAAATAAACCATGAATGCGTAAATATAAATGATACCATCAAGTCGGAGAAAGTAACATGATGGCCACATCACAATTTTTCCTGAAACCGTGACTGCTTCAAAGAGTCAACTGTTAGAAAAGAGTCGCGGAGTCAATTGACTCCCGTGTAAACATCTCAATTTGAGGTGATGACCTTTTTTTAGTTGCTTATCCCTTATGACATTTTAATACATGTAGGATTAATAATGTCGCTGCTTTATTTAAGTTTCAGGGTTTTCCATGCCAAAATTACCATTCTCAGTGACGCCAATGAAGTTCTGTTAGTTAGGTTATGTTATAAGGGCTGCCAACTATTTTCGACTTTTTGATCACTTTTTGATCGTATTTTATATTATTGTTAGGTCAATTCATATCTGACGCTGCTTTTCCTTCAAAATTTAATAAGTAGTTAGGGATTAGCTGGTAATACATAATATACCTAAAGAAGATGGGACAAAGACCCGCACGCGTATTTTTTCTGCCGTCACACATGTGGATCACCCCACTATGCACCATAGAAAGTTTATAAAAATTCCCATTTCACGCAAAAATTAATTTTTTTAATGGTACTTCACTTCTATCAAATATGACTAGAAAATGCGTAAAGTTTATTTATTTACACAAAATAAGGAATGAAAATTTCAATAAGTTGGTGTCAAAATAATAGCGACGCCATTTGTTGTAACGGTTTTCATGGTCACAAGTTTTCCAATCCAAAAAGGCGCGGGAGGGAGAAATTTGACCGCGAGTTTCTTCCCAGTGCAGGTACTACTCAATTTTTTTTTTCTAGAAAGAATCATTTTATGAAAAAAATTTAAACAAAATATGTTATTTCTTTGTTGTTCAATATTTGCTTAAATATTTTTGTAATGTTTTTCATATTTAAAAATTATAATAGTGGCACAACTCAAAAATGCAAATGTAGTACTAATTACAGTATCAAAATTTGATTTGTATTCTCTATATTGCAACAAAAATAATCATACGATATAAATCAATATGATTATTTTTATAAAATACAAAAATAGAGCAAACTGCCTAATTCGAAATTTCAAGCGCACTTCAAAAATTACGCCAAAATTAAATTTAAATAAAATATTTATTTTTAATTGATATATAAATAATTGTTTAATAATCAGATTCCAGTTTAGACGAATTAAAATTTCACGGGATAACGCAGTCATTAGAACTCAATTATGCAAATAGCATCCTTATTTATGTATACGTTTTCAATTACCCGCGTAAACAATTTCCCCGTTGTAAAACCCAAAATCCGGCGCCCAATTTCGGCCCACATCATAAAACACGCGGGCTTCGACCATCCGCATTAACACGAATTTATAATTTTAATCAACCCTTAATTCCCCAGCACGCACAAAATGTTTTATATTTCTGACCGCTCTGGCGCAATTATCAAGATCAGCCATTGTTTTGTTTGATTGGGGGCAATGCCGATTTCATCCCCTGTCAAGATTAACTATTATAATGCATGCAATCGAAAATTTACTACCTGAATTTGCTGTCAAGTCGTTAGCCCTAGTATATTTCACGTACCAGTGATTTTCACTGGTATTGAAAAATCACAGGTCGTTACTGTTAGTAATAGGCGAATTTCACTGCTACTTAAAATCACCGTTACTTAAAATCACAGTTACTTAAAATCACTGCTACTTAAATTCACGGTTACTTCAAATCACTACTATTTAAAGTCACTGCTACTTAAAATCACTCTTACTTAAGGAGGTCTCTTCCTCAAAAATGAAAAAAAATAATCGTATTTTTTTTATCGTCGATCCTGATTCGACACTCAATTCTGGATAGAAAACAATTTCAAAATTTTTCCGATTAGTAAAAGTGATCGAAATTTGTAAGCAAAATGGGGGAGGTGAGCTCTTGTACGGACCATTTTAACTCTTCGGAAAAATTTACTTTTTAAGTTTAGGCACATTTTTCTTTAAAACTTTAAAAGATATCAACACGATTTTTATTCTGTTGTAAAGGTGGTATCGATACCTACCTATTTGGGTGAGATTATTTCCATAAGTTGAGTGGAAGCCTTTTTTAAATATTAATAATTCGAATTTTTTTTATGTTTTTCTTTCATGTCATAATTCTAAATCCAATTAATATTTTTTAAATTCTTCAGCCAAACATGCTTATTTTGGAAGTAAGAAAATTTGTGAAAAATTTCATAAGCGGTAGTAGTTTTCTAGAAAAGCGTACCTAAAAATCACGTTTTTCTAATGGAAAACTGTTGAGGGTGACCCCCTTAAAATCACTACTACTTAAAATCACTGCCATTTAAACTTGAACTGCTATTTAAAATGTGATTGCTCCCAAAAATCACAACTGTTACCCATACAGTGATTGCTACCTAAACTGTGACCAATACAAGGTGACATTTCTAAATATTATTTAATATTAATTACTTTATTCTCTCATCAGTACAGAGTATTGTATTTAAATTTCAAATAAATATTTAATAAAAATGACAAATATTTATTATAAAAATGTAGTACACCAAATAAAATTAAATAAATTACAACTTATACGTATACTAACAATTATTACTTAATTAATTGAGGTTTTATAAGATCGAAAAAATGATCTTGTCCGGCGTGGAATCGAACCACAAACTAGCTGTGATCGAAAATGATGAATTGAACGAAAAAAATTATAAAAGGAAAAATTGTGTTACTTTAGTATAACAATAAATTTAAATGTATACATAAAAGTTCTAACATAGCATATATTGAGTACTCACATCTGCTATTAATCACCAAGGCCAGGTGCAAAGTCGAAAAAAAATTATAAATTAAAATTAAAAAATGATTTTTTTAAATCAAAAAAATTTTCAAATTACTCCGACAATTGCCCTCATTTATTTACTAACCAATGAAATCGAATAATGTTGATGACATGATCCAATACAATTCTAATTACGATGGCAATTAACCCTGGGTGGTATCTAATCAGATAATCTCTCATGTTGGTATTGCCTAGCAACGCGTTGCTACATGTTCTATAACGTATAAGAGGTCAGTTATTGCCGGACTTTTAAACAGTTTGATCCTGAATTCGACCTGTTTGTATTTTCGGGTTATGTGTTAGTGCTTTCATCAGTAATAGTATTCATGGGCATTTCTCAAAATCTTGGTAAGCTCTACAAAAAATATTGTGGCGCAGATTAATACACGTCTGACATCAAATTATGAAGTATAAACTTTCTGTGCGGCCAATTGTCTTCTTGAATCTAACTCTTGCTTGTTGCTTCTAGAAAACCGTGATCCTGACGCTAATAATTGCCGAAAAATCATAGGCACTCGTTAGATTACTGTTGATTATCTCAGAATCTAGAATCTAAGTTAGATTATATTTTGCATGATTAAAATTTGTCAGTTATTAAATAAAATGAAACCAAGTGGGAGAATGCAGAACTTTACATTTACATGGTAGAGATGGGCGATTTTTCACATACCAGTTATTATTCACTGGTATTGAAACATCATATGTCATTGCTGTTACCAGTAGATGGATTTCACTGTGACTGTTACTTAAACCGTGATTGCTACTTACAATTTCAACTGATACCCAAATTGTGACTGCTATTTAAACAGCGATAGCTACTCAAAACGTGATTGATATTTAAAATCACAACTATTACCCGAACTGTGACTGCTACTCTAACTGCGACTATTACCCGGTTATCCCATTATTAACAACTGTGCCGATTATTCGCGGCGGACAATGATTTTATTATGAGGAACATAAGTTTATTTTTTATCGAATTTTATTTCTATTGTTTTGTTAAACTAAACTGTTTCGATACATCAAGTATACTAAATTGAGATAAGAAAGATATAAAAGTTTTCAAATTTAAGATAGAATTTAGCATGACTTACTTTTTTTTAAATTGTATTTACCTTAATTTTGTTTTAAACAAACTTATTGAATTTGATTGGCATTAATGTTTCTAAAATAATGACACAAGCTGTTGTAGTTGTTCGTTCCACGTGCTTTGGATTAAAATTTGAACGTGAGCATTTTTTTGTTAGAAATTCAAATTCTCTGCAAAATTCGGTCTGCTAAAGTTCATTGAATTTGTAAAAAAAAATTAAATTATTTATAGCTTTCATATCAAAATGTTCTGTAATATCATTTTTGAATTATTATAAAATCATAACTTTCACGATTCAGTTAAGATAACTCAAAAACTAGGTAAGGTATATTTTTGGATTTTAATTAATTTTTAAAGAACATTTAAATCTCAATTTGCATGTCAAATTTGGTGATATTCCGATATAATTTTGAGAAATCGCTCTCGAAGTTAGGTTTTCATTTAAAAGCATCATACTCTTACAATCAAACTAAAATAACCAGAAGACAACATGAAATTCCCAATTTTCGTGTAAAATTCAGCGATGTTCAACTGGGAATTCGGTGAAATCACCCTCTAAGTTAATTTTATATGTAAAATCATCACACTTGTACAATTAATTCAAGATAATTTTAAAACTAGCGAAGGTATTATATTTTTGGATTTTTGTTAATTTCCAAAGAAGCTTGAATTAAGGGTTGTTTAAAATAGTATGAAATTGTGAAACCAACTAAGTGCTTCATTTCAACAATCCTTAATATTAAAAGTGTTTCACCGCGTGATAAACGAGAACCAAATTCCACAAATAGAGCCTTGACTTTTTAATCTGCGTGGTGAATTTGGTCATGTTCGTCCAATTTGAATTTCAAGCAGACTAGGAAAGATGTATTTTTGGATTTCAAAAGGATTCTAAAAAATATTAAATTCTCAGTTTTGGTACAAAATTTTGTAATGTTTCTTTAAGGGATTTTCGAGCAATCACCCTGAAAGTAATTTTTTATGTAAAATAACTCGAAAACTAGGAAAGAAGTATTGGATTTTGATTCATTTTCAAATTCAATTTTTAAACTGCGTGACAAATTTGGTGAATTTCCACCCAAGAAATTTTGAGCAATCGCACTAGTAGTTAGTTTTTGGTGCAAAATCATCAATCTTTCATAATCAAGTCAAAATAACTAAAGTAAGATTTGTATAAATTTCCACAGAACATTAAATTTCCAATTTGCATGCCAAATTCTGCAATGAGGAAAGGACCCCTCACAAATCAAATGGAAATTGGCTTTTGGTGAAATTGACCATATTTTGGATATATTGTTCCTTTCGGTGTCTCAATGGGGAGAGGTAAAATCAGCAAAAATCGGGGATTACCAGTCTCTAACCTTCGGAGCTGGGTACTTCTCGCCGGGAAGATTATCGAGCTTTGTGCCCGTGAAGACTTTTGATCTGGACACAGAAAGGAACAACATATCCAAAATTTGGTCAATTTCACCGAAAGCCAATTTCCATTTGTTTGTGAGGGGTCCTTTGGAGCAATCATTGATCTAAAATAATCACACTTTTACAATTCAGTTAAAATATTTCTAAAACTAGAGAAAGAATATTTTTTATTTTTTATTGATTTCCAAAGAACATTAAATTGTCAGTTTGCTTGGAAATTCGGTCATGTTCGTCCAAATTAAATTATACTACGATAATATAATACTCAGTTAAAATTTAAACATAAAACAAGTTCTAGCATTCTAGCATGTTCACTAACCGTGATCACAGTCACAGTTTAAAATCACCGATATTAAAAAGTAACAATGTGATTTAAAAGTAGCAGCTTTGCCCATCTGTAGCAAACCCTAACGGCCCGTTCACACGGCACCGAATCGGTCATTTTACCGATTCGGTTATTTTTCCGTCTTCTATAGCGGCGCATATATTTCATAATACTGCCATCGACCGTATACGGTATCGTGTGAACACGCACATTAAAATATATGCGCCACCATAGAAGACGGCAAAATAACCGAATCGGTAAAACGACCGATTCGGTGCCGTGTGAATGGGCCGTTACCACCTCTGCTACGTCGACCGTACCATGAGCTACCCCGCGAGCCATCACTGGTCGGGATTGATTGTAAGAGGCCAATTATTATTGTAAAAGAGGAAAAAAATCAATTTGCTGAGTTTATGAAATGTAATATTATCAAATAATTTGCAAGATGATTGACGGAAAGCAACATAATTAAGACAAATTATATCATATACGAGACTTTTGGTTTAGAAAGATAATTTAGAAAAGCAGAAATGCAAAAATTTTCTAGCATTTCGTGTCTCTACTCGAATTTTGATTGATGAAATATAATTTAAAATAATGAGTAAGTACTCTGAGCAATTACTTATGAACGTAACGAATACCACTCATTGATGATGCATTAAATATAATAAATAATGACAAAATATAGCCTGAATAAATTAAACTTTTTCTGCAATTCTGCAAAATTAAGTCTTACACAGACTGGAAACAAATGACTTATTAAATCAACAGGTACTACTAGCTTTATAAATAAGTTATAAAAAGCCCTCTATACTTATTTATTTTTGAATTCAGTTTTATTATATGACCACTTTCTTACGATTACTCTCATGTTATTTCATATAAATGATTTCTTTCCGCTACCGACAACGTAACTAAGCATTGCATCCATGGTTACAGGTACCGTAAGTGGCTGATAACATTCGTGGTATTTGTTGTCCTTGACGACGGAACTTAAAAAAACGGACCTAGGAAAATAATAAAATAACTGAAACGTTACGTTCCAACATATAGGCGTTATATAGCAACAAATTTTCGTCTATACCTATAGCATCGGCATCCTTTTTACATAACCACTGCTTAAAAGAGTCCTAACAGGACACATACCTTTTTCAATTTTGTCGGGAACAGGTTCTAACACATAATATTCGCAGCTTCGTTTCCATCAATGCCCGCAAAAACTGTCACTGGATTGACACAAACAAACAAAATTCGACATTGTTTTCTCGGTTGCCATAGAACGCATAGATGACTATAAAAATTTTAATCCCAAATGTTACAAGCTGTATTTTAGAATATTTTCTGATCCAACACGGAACGCAAGGACGTATTAACATTTTCGGCAGGCGACAAGCCTCGGCTCGCATTCGCCTACCTCAAATGTTAATACGTCCTTGCGTTCCTTGTTGCTTAAATAACTATTTTAATACAATCTTAGATATATTAAATAGACAACCGGATTATATTAAAAGGTAAAGTTTCATGGTGTGTATTCCTTGTAATTTCTTCGAGCATTTCATTAGGGCCGAAGTTTACTCGAATGCAGATCACGTACGTCCAGCAGACCGTTTACGCTGGCAGGAGACTGCGTTATTACGCTTGTTTTCTCCGTCGCTTTCGCCCATTTCCTTCTTCTTCTCCTTCGGCTTCTTCGGCCCGGGCCCTATTTTGATTTCTGCGTTAATATCGGGGCGAGAGCAACGGGAAAGACGGAATGAGAAAGTGGCGGTTGAATTTTCATGATTTTTTATTGCGAATTCTCCGAACGCGCCTCCGACGCATAAAAGTGATTTATTTTAGCGCGAATGAAAAATCGCCCGTGGAATATTCAGATGAGGAGGAATGTTTTCAATGGGCCATTTTGTTGCTCTTAGAAATTTTTATATCCGCACCGGGGCGAAAACGCATTCTCGTCATTCCCGTAATCACTCTAATTAATTTGTATGAGATCGCTCCGAGGGCTATCGGCAAATACCTTCGTGAAAGTTGAAACGTAAGTTTCCAGCGTGTTGTATAAGCAAAGATAAAAAAATATCGTAAAACGTAAATCATTTTCTAATAAGCGTACAAAATCATTATATTTACTATACTGGAGGAAAAAAAATGAAACACTTAAAATTCGTGAAATTTCGACCATTTTCAAACCGCCATAACTCGGCGTATTTTCAATCGATTTTAGTGAATCTTTGAGAGCAAAAACTTTGAAGTGTCTTCTTTAAAGTCATGCATGCGAACTTAAGCGTAACCCATTCCGCCCCCTCTAGCACCCATGTGAAAAAAAAACATGTTTTTTTTTCAGGAAACCATGTCCAACTTTGACGATGTCTATGTAGTTGGAAAAATTTTTTCGACTCGATCCACCATAAAGGCATTAAAATTTGATCAATTCCCTATGCAGGACTCGGAGAACGAAGTTCTTACGACGATTTGGCACCAAGTTATGGGTGTTTGAAAAAATGGTGCATTTTGAGGTTTTTCGCACATAACTCAGCGACTTTTCAATCAAATTTGATGATTCTTTCGGGAAAAAATCTCATTTAATTTTTTTTTCCTTCAGTATATTAATTTCTGCATTCGGAGATGAATTATAATTGATTTTACGTTTATTGGTTTCAGATTTATTTTAAAGAAATGGTGATTGAATTGGCGTAAGTTCAAAGCCATTCTGTTTATTTAGTGAGAACGATTTCGGAGAGAACGCGATAATCTACGCGTGGCCGCATCATCGAATTGAAGATGAATCATCACTTCACCACCGATTGCGTGTCTATATTTACATTATGGTTACGCGGCGATCGTTGAATAATTACGAGTTTCCGGCGTCCCCTCTCTCGAAATTTAAGATGTTTCCTGCGCAATGTGTCACGACATTTTGGGACGGATATACATTTAATTGTTATGAAGAATAGGATCAACATTGAAGATCCATGAATTCGGACGGCAAATTTTAGTTTAATATTAAAAATATAAATTTTCACACATCCATCCCATCCGATGCATCGGAATCGCCCGCACTTAATGATTCATTATCATCGCTGTCTAGGGAATATCTGATATATGGAGCCTTTAGCAATGCCAGAACGTCTTTTTCAAAAGGTACTGCTCTTTTCTTTGGTAACCTTCTTAAGCTACTGATAAACGGATCAAATGTTATTAGCAGCAAATTGAGTACATCTTGATTGGCCTTAGTCCGTGATATTTTGCGGGAATAACATTCTCGGTACCTTTAGAACTCTTTATTGCGCGCTTCCTAAGCTTCCTCACTAAGTTGTCCGATTGGAAGAATAGCGTGATCAATTATTTTTGAACCATGTATAAGTACTTTGTGTACGGTTGGTGGCATCGGGTACCATGGATATTGCTCTATAAAAAGTTTTGCTGTTTCCAGTGCATAAGCATGGTACTTTCCCACATTTATTTCATGCCCACTTGAAATAGTTTGCAAAATAATTTTGAAACGTTTTATAATTTTAATATTAACGCCAGTAATATCTGCTGATATCTTGGAATTATAAAAAAACGTCTTGGCGTGTTACCGTCACTGGTACTTCCAAAGCCTGGCTTTGGTTTCTCTACTAATAAACCCAACTCTTTTCTAAATCTGTCCTGTATGTGCTTCTTAGTATTTGCAACAACTTCCTTGTTTTCATCTCCACGCGATTGCCACTTCTTTAATGGAAGTTTATACGCAAGATGCAGCACACATTTAAAAAATCTAATCCATGCATGAAGCACAGATAGTCCGAATTTAAGTCTTGAAATATCTACAATCTTTGCACATGACACTTTTTCAAAATTATTGAAGTCCTTTGATGTTAGGCCACAAACAAAACATCTTTGAGTTGGCGTAGTACCCGTAACAGCATTACATACTTTTCCGTCAACCATTGTGAAAAGCATTTTATAATTTACTTCAATTTCCATATTATTGAATTAATATATTAATGGATGTAATTGTTGTATTTGAGCTTCGATGTATTTCTTTTCTTCCATAGACAGATCCTTTGTCTCATGTTTAAATTGGAAGCGAATCGGTCTACAGTATCTAGTAGAAGAACTTCTATCGTTCTGCCAAAACACAATTTATTCTTGCTTTTGAGGCTTCTCCGATATTAGCCTTAAAGGGACTAAGGAAGATATAAATATGTTGGCATCACTAGCACTTTTTTGCTTGTATTCCGCTTGTCCAGATCTGTCAAACCCCCACTTACAAATTAAAGTTAATTTTTCACATGTAGCAAGTTGACTGGTGCTTAGAACGTCTTGCTGGACATCTAAAAGGCGGGACGCTGTGTGGTCGAAAAGAGCATACAATTTAACTTCAGCAACATTTTCGTTGACTACAATATTTTCCTTTTGGGGATAACAATTCTTCTTTGCTGCTTAAAGTATTTTATAAGATGGAAATCTTTCTCTATCGTGATGCCTTATCACGTTGTACTGATGCCTGGTAAGTTTGGCTTCAACATACATTGCAAGAGCTTGGGCTCCTGTCAGTTTTTTTGTAAGAGGAGCACTATATTTCTTGAAGGCTGTTCTATATTTTGCTGCTCGTCTCGGCGATGTAGCAGTTACTTCTTTGACCACTTTTGAAGCTTCCACTTTACTCGTACATCGTAAACTAATATGAGTAGCGAAAGACAATTCTTCAGGTGAATACTTGGTTCTTAAAGATTCGGTTTTTTCCGCTTGGTTCTGTCTGAAGACGTTTCACAGGTTAACGAAGGTCTCCCAACTATTTTTGACGAAACAACATAGTTTGTAAAACTTATAGAACCGTCCAGCCAGTTCTGGTTCTTTGTTAAAAATCTCTCATATGTTCTTTTCGATTCCTGCCATCTTTTCTTGAAATCGCAAACAAAAAATGAAAGTTTTTTGTAGAGTTCGGGAAGATCGTCTTTTGGACATTTTGTTTGCGTTTCGACGAATTTTTTTAATAACTTGATTTGGTGTTCGAATTGTATACAACCAGATCCTCTCATGTTATTAACTAGAACTCTTCTAGTTAGGAAGATGTCCGTAACACCTGATCCTAAATTTGAAAATAAAAACCAATTACTAAAATTTTCAACTGATTTGGACAGTTTTAAGAATATTTTCTTTAAACGGGGCAGATGTGGGCAACTTTTTGTTTAAGATATTATTAAAGCAATCTATAAAGATTAATTTAAAGTGAAAACGAAAAACATGATATGCCATGATGTCAACTAAAATCATGATTTTTGTTTTAAATTTCAAACTTTATCAACTCATTTTGTTTAATTATTTTGCAAAGTATTGTAACATCCAAAACAAATAATGTAATTATAAAATAATGTACTAACCTGTAGGCAAGCCCTCCATGGTAGAAGAAATGAAATATTGATAAACACTAAAGAACACTTTGAACACAATCGCGGAGTTGAAAATCGCTGCCAGTACGAGTCACAAACACTAAAAACAATGACTGATATGAAAGCGACAGCATTTATACATGCCCCTAATAATAAGGGTACATTATAACGAAGGTATATAGCATCATTTTCAGGTATATTTTTCCGATTATTCTCGATTCTATTATTTGGGATTTCTGCCAAGAATTAGTGTATTTGACCCCACTGTGCGATTTATATTAATTGCCAAGTAAGGCGACCACACTGAACATGCATATTTTAAATTACATTCATCTCCTTCGAAATGTACCAGACGAAACCCCACATTCTTACCGCTTTGTCACAAATACTATTAAAATGATCTTTGAAAGATACACGACTATCAAAAATGACACCTAAATCTTTTACAGATTCTACACATTTCAAAGGAGACGAATCAATACAATATACAAGACTATGGGGAGTACAATTACCTCTATAAAACGAAATTGAGATTCATTTCTCACAGTTCAGAAACAATTTATTGATTTTACACCACTCAAAAACGCTATCCAAGTCGTTTTGCAGTAGTTTACAATCCTCATCACTCTTTACAACCTGAAAAAGTTTCATGTCATCAGCATAGAGCAAGCACTCACCAAAATGAATTACATCCGTCAAATCATCGATAAATAGATTGAATAAAATTGGTCCAATATGTGACCCTTAGGGTACACATGAGGTAACCGTAATTGTCTCTGATAAAAAGTTATGAATTTGTATTCTTTGAATCCTACCAACAAGAAACGATTCAAGCCATAACAAAGTTTTTACATTAAAACCAATCCATCTCAACTTCTCCAACAAAATTGCATGATTAACTTTGTCAAACGCCTTTGAGAAATCGGTATATATAGCATCTACTTGACAATTCTTCTCAAAGGCATTTGACAAAAATTGTCTAAACTGCATCAAATTGGTAGTCGTAGATTTTTCTGGTTGGAAACCATGTTGATTATTAGAAATACATGATTTAGGTGCCCATGCTAATTGTTTACTTATTAAGGAATCTAACATTTTGGGAATGGTAGACTCCACGATACTTGGTAATATCATCACGAGAACCCCTTTTAAATGTAGGGGTCACATAACATTATTTCCAGATGATGGGTACATAACAAGATATTAAAGACATAGAGAATATAGAGTGAATAGGTGAACATATCTATGTCTAATGTGTAGATTATACAACATATAATTTTCTTTTTTAATTCTTACAAATATTACCATTTAAAACGTTTAAAGTAAGTATGTAAGAAGATAGTAGTTTCCACTTGTATTTTATTCCCCACTCAACACTTTTATTCCGAGGTATTGCAGCAAGACGTATTAAATATCTCCGATTTACGCGATCCCCGAGAAATTTTACGATCGCTCTTCTCATTTTTCAGCGTCGGTTTTAATATTTGTTTTGCGTATTAAATATGCAGCCTGCACATGGGTGGGATTATGTTATTTTGCCACTCCATTTGTACTGTGTTTTATGCCGGAGAAGCTGTAAATAAACGGTGTTAACCGAGTACGGCCAACAATTCGCAGTACACTTGATTTACTAACTTCGTATCCCGCGAAAATATCTTCGTTTACGTTCAAGTTAATACATCGGGGAATGAGGTCGGGCTCTCTAGGTTACACTTCTACCAGTTGCAAATTCATTAAAACAATTAATGCCGAAAATAATATTTCTTAAATCAGGACTTTTGCATTTTAGTAACATCTGGTATTAATTAGTTATATGTATTATTTAAATTAAATGTATCTTATTACCTTTAAAAGTAATGTTTTTAGTTTTTAGCCGTAAATAAATATCTAAAGATAACGATTGTTTAAACACGTCGTTGTTTTTAAAAAAGTTTTATTTTAAGAACACCTACAATTCTACTTAATTTGCAGTACAAAAATAGAGGTTTATATTTATGAGAGCAAGGTAGAGTAATGCGATGAACAAGTCGATAGAGTCTTGTCTTGTTTTGAGCTTGCTGGTTAAGAACTGACTGCCTTATCTGCTTGCAGCTTCTTTTATAGAGATGCGCTGCTGACTCAGCTTTCGCGGGCGGGACGAGTACGGTAACACCTCCCCTCTTAGTTGGAAGCTCGCAGCCAAGGGTGAGAACTGACAGTAGCCTGGATTTCTTCGTTAGCCAGGGGTGTTAAATTCTTGTTTCTGCAAAACTTATACCAAACGGTTAAGGTTATAATAATTAATAATAATATAATAAAACCAAGGGTTGATACTCCAATCTTGGTTCTGAAGTGTTGAGTCTTCATAAGGTCCAAATCTCCGAGTAGGTTTTCCAAAGACAGCTTGGTTTTGTTGAATTGGGAGCATTGGACTTTACTAAGTTCGAGGTCTTCATTTTTCCAATATGGAATGTTTTCCTTCAGGATTGTTAGATTCATCGGTTGGATTTGGAATTCTCTTTTGGGGATATTTGACAAACGTGTTTTCATTATTTCTTGATTCCAGGTAACATTACAATTGCTGCTAAGCTGGATCAGGGTTGTTCCAGTCACCGGATTTCTTGTTTTTCATCGCAGATGATGGTCAGTTTCTCCTCCTTTGAAGATGTAAGAATCCATTCGTTGTTAGATGTCTTTTTCAATTCTGGCTGATTAATTCTGAGTGTCTCGTATGTGCACTGGTCTTCTTTATACTCATGCTTAAGTAAATTGTATTCACAAGGGGTTTTGCCGAGAGAGTCTTTACTCGTTTCTTCACACAGGAATTTCCGATCTTCGATTGGTTTGCATAATTGATTCATTGAGATATACCTTTTGTTATTTTCTGCTAGGTAAGGATTTTTGATTTTTAAGATTTTTGTATAATCAGCAGTGAACTGAGGAATTGGGTAAAGATGATAAAGTTGGTAGGTAAGTAATTCACAAAGAGGAATTTCCATTTGAAATTTATAATGTTTCCTTTACGCCTTTATGGTTAAAATCTTTGACATGGCATAAATATTTTTCTCTTCGATAGATAATGGTAATTTCACATTTACAACTTGTGTTTGAATGTTTTGAAGCTCTTTTAGTAAGATTTCATTAGCCAACATGGTAGGGTGATACGTTTGAAGTATTGCAAAAGTTTTCGCAGTTATTTTTTTTCCAAGAGCATGTTTATGGTAGTTAGGCCATTAGTTAGTTGTATTGTCATCATTCCTAAGTTTACTCTGTGATCGATTGCGAATATATGCTTGCATTTCGAATAGCCTGTCCCAATTGTAGGATTCTTGATTTAATTCTTAGTTGGTTCTTCTCTAAATTATCGATATTTGCTTTATATTCTTCTATTCCTACCAAGGAAAGTGAAATTTGTTCCTTCTGCGTTTCTATGAAGTTTTCTTGATTATTACTGAGTGTAGTGATGGCTTTGTCATAACGTTCAGCATCTTCTTGATCCAAATTTCCTGTAATTGCTTTTATTATACTTCCTACAAAATTAAGGGCTCCTCGTTTTGTTCTGATGGTGGGCATCATTCATTAGTTCTTGACTTGTCTTTAAAGATGACAACATTCCTGTTAATTCCTTTTTATAACTATCCCCTTCTTGTGAATCTTCTATAATTTTAAACAATTCTTCACATCTGTTGTTCATATGCTCTATTTCATTACTCAGAGGCTGTACATCGTATTGAGTTACGATAGTCCATGAGGATATTTTATTTTCAATTGTTCCAAGATAGAATGGGAACAATACTTCTCGGATGGGTATTAGCTTCACTTCTCCTGCTGTCCACGAAGCATCTGAAACAATACCATGTTTTAGATGTCGTTGATGATATCGTTGTGTTCCACGTTTAGTATTTACTTCTACGGTATTATCGTCGTTTACTTTTGTAACGACATAAGGTCCAAAATAGGGTTTTATCATTTTATTACTCTTCGTAATATTTTCAACATACACCTTTTCTCCAACTTTCCATTCCGTACTTTTAACTTTGTTGCTTTGCTTTTCTTGAGTCTTTTCCTTTCTTGCGATATCTTTCTTCTTTACTTGATCATATAATAATTTCATTCGTTCCCTGTGTTTACTTATTTGATCTTAATAAGCAATGTCATCGTAGAATAAATCGATAGGATTTCTTGTTTTAGTATGTCCCAATAGTAATTCCATTGGTGTAAAACCTGTAGCTTGTGAAATGCTATAATTATAAGCTATACCAGCTAATTGCATTTGTTTTTCCACGTTGATATCTCGGTCCTCATTAAGACATCTCATATGTTCTAACAGTGTTGAATGGAATCGTTCAACATTACCTTGGGATTCTGGATTTTTCGTTGTACCAAAATGTGTATTAATTTTGTGAGCTTTAAGAAGTTCTTTGATTAATTTATTGTTAAATTCGGTTCCTCTGTCAAAACAAATGTCTTCTGGTATACCAAAGTTTGTAAAATATTGTATTAATGCTTCTACTATTTCGTTCGGATTTTTGCTGTTAATTTTAATAGCTTGTCCATTCGTGAAAATGATTCTACCAGAATTAAATACTTTCTTGATGAAATTGAAAAGACGTCAGCATAGATTTTTTCAAATGGTGCATTTGGTGTATTTGTTATTGGCAATAGTGTTACTTCAGGATGTCTATTGTACTTGGCTAATTTGCATGTATCACATCCATCAATATAATTCTTTATTGATTTTCTCATCTTTTTCCACCAATATTGTCGTTGTAGGTGTTACAGAGTTTCTTCTATTCCCCTATGATTGTGTGGTCCTTCGTGATATTTCATAATTATATCTGTTTGTTGGTCTTGATCCTCTATTATTCTCGCTCGTTTTAAACATCTTATTATCTTGGGTCCATTATCATTAAATATCATTATCATTTCTTCATTGGTATATAAATAGACTCTCTCATCCTTAGTCATATATTCTTTAAAAATGTTAAAGATATGTTGATATGTTTCAACACGTGGAATTTTGAATTCAAATATTTCACGTTCATTCTTCTTTTGACGAGAGACTCGTAAGTCATAATTAATTCCAGTTCGTAAAATAAATTGTCTTCTTTTATTGTCTAGAATTGTTGCTGCTATTTCAATGCCTTTTGTAGGTTCAATTGTTGCTGCTGAATGAATGGTATCATCGTCTGATTCTTCTTCTACAGGTGGATCTGTAATCTTTACTCCTTTTCCAAATGTAGGTTGTTTATTTTTGGATGGTGTCGGTTCCTTATGTATGACATCAATTCCTAATTCTTTTATTATTCTATCAAGTTTATCGTCATCTATATTCACACAAACTGATTGTGATTTAGTATTTTCTTCTGTTGTTATCATGTTTAGTTGTTTTATATTTAATTGTTTTAGCTCTATTCTTGACAGTGCATCAGCATTGTTGTTCATCTTGACTTTTTTACATTTTATTTCAATGTCATACTCTTCCAATTTTATTTTCCATCTCATCAAACGACAATTAGGTTCTTTTAAAGACCAAAGCCAGATCAAGGGCTTGTGATCTGTGTATAGAGTAAATTTTCGTCCATAGATGTAGGGTCTAAATTGTTTTACAGCATAAACAATTACTAAAAGCTCTTTCTCGATGATTGCATATTTACGTTCTGTGTTAGAGAGTGTACATGATGCATAGTAGACTGGTTTATCAGATCCAATAGATCCTGTGATAGGACTGCACCTAATGCTATGTCAGAGACGTCTGTCGTAACAATGAATTCTTTGTCGAAATCATGGTATTGTAGAATTGGGTAATTTATTAAGATAGTTTGACATTTTTCGAATGCAGTTTTATATTCTGGTGTTATTTCAATTTTGGCATTTTTCTTTAAACACTTGGTGAAAGGCTTGGTTAGAAAATCTCGTATAAATTTTCGATAATAACCAAGTAAGCCTAAAAATGATTTAATTTATTTTCGCGTTTTAGGAATTGGGTAGTCTTCTCAGGATTCGTTTTTACTCCTTGGTCGGTTATTATGTGTCCCAAATACTTCAATTCCTTCTTTAGAAATTCACATTTTTCTAGACGTAACTTGAAGTTTTCGTCTCTTAGACGTTGAAAAACTTTATTGAGTTTAATAATATGTTCTTGTAGAGAGCTAGAGTATATGATGATGTCATCTAAGTAAACAAGGCATGTACCTTCTTGTAGTCCTCGGAGAACATTATCCATCAATCATTGGAAGGTTACCGGAGCGTTTTTAAGTCCAAGCGGCATACGCTTAAATTCATAATGTCCTTGCTCAGTGGTGAACGCAGTTTTTGGTTCCATTTCTACTTGATGGTATCCACTAGCTAAGTCTAATGATGTAAAATATTGTCCTCTCCCTAATTCCGTCCGTCCAAATAAAAAATGTCTTTGAATTTTCATAACAAAATTCTCAACGATGCTTTTTCTTCAATATTTAATGATTTTTGTTCCAGAATATTTTCTAATACTCGATCATAAACTTCTTTTGTATTCTTTGGTTGGGCTCCAATATTGTAGACTTCTGAGAATTGTCGAACAGGTGTTAAATTTATGTGATGAGTCGGTTTTGAAGTAATGATAGTTTTATTTGTCATATTATTTATTCTTATGAATGTTTTTCTATTAGTTACTTTAACTAATGCAGGCGGAGATAATATAATTTCCTTATGTCCAAGCTTTGTCCTGGTTTGTAGAAAGTGTGCGAGTTTATTCGTCATATTGTTTACATTATATTCGACTATCTGTGTTGTATTTGGGAAAATTTTTATGTCATCTAAACGGGTTTAATAAAGCAGTTTGACTTTGGGTGTTTGAAGTTCTTCAGTAACAGTATTGATTTGTCCTTTAATGGCTTTGATAACATCCATACCAATAAGCATGTCGTAATGATTTGAAAATATTAAAACAATAAAATGTATATTCACGCGGTTCCTGGAAAATATGTGGTAATTTAACTTTTCTTCGGTACCATGAGGGGTTTGTATTTTAAATTCTTCTTTAATAGCATAATCATCTTTCATTGAATTATAAATTTCTTCGCTAATCAAAGATTTAGAAGCGTCAGTATCGATTAAAATTTTGCAATCATAAAATTTCAAATAGGGTAATTGTGGATCCAGTTGAGCATTGTACGTAATTACTCCATGTGCTATATTTCTTCGTTTGGTTGGCAGGCCATTATAAAATTTAGAGCAGAGTTTTGTTGTTCAACTCCTGTGTTTTCGGGTTCCACGGTTTCAGTTTCCAATTCTTCATTATTAAATTGTTCGTAATATTCGTAATTATTTTCTTCGTCTGGATAATACTCGGAATTTCCTTCGACAGCGGTGTACTGTTGATCTTGCATATGATGTTGTAGCCAAGGTCGCTTGAATGGTCGGTGTACGGAGGAAGATGCGGTGCGTTTTACGGTAGTAGTATCAACTTCCATGGGTGTTTGCTGTTGCGGTGCTCCTTGTTCATGCGTAGGTGTAAATCTCGGAAATACATTGCGTGATATCATCTGTTGATGCGGCGGAATGAAACGATAAGGTGGTGGTTTATTTGCTTGCAACATCGGCCATGGTGCCTGGTATCTGGATGGTAATGGCATTGGGATTACGTTTCGCGTTGGCGTAAATGTTGGTCTCTGAAGTTCCAAATATCGTTTCTTTTGAACATTATAATTTTCAATTTCGCTTGCAAATCCTTCTGCTGTCTCAATATCATCGGGTTCTCTAAGTTTAACTTCAAGTCCTAGACGGTCGTTAATAATGTCAAGTCCAAATAAAAATGTACGCAGAGCAATTGCATTATATTGTGCAATTTTTAAATGACGTAATTCGACATCGTTTTCTTCCAAATTAATTTTTGATAATAACGTATAAAGAGTAGCTTTAATTTTGGCAGCATATTCTTTTGATCCGTCTTCTTTCACAGGTCTTATATTATTAAGATCGTACGCTAATAATCTTCAGATCGTTTATCACCGAAACTATGAACTAATATATTCTTAAGTTCGGGCCATGTATCAGGCATTCGATTTGCGTCAAGAGCTTTTCGGGCTTTTTCTTCTAATTTTCCCATAAATATCATTAAAAGTTGCATTCGGATTTGGATTTAAAAATTCACTGATTAAATATTCACATGCTGTGACGTAACTTCTAAGCGTTGTTTTCTCACCGGAGAATACGGGAATTAAATTTTGATCCACGGGTTTGATTTCGCGAGCCATGTCTATTTCTTCGTCAACCTCTTGCAAGGCCTCCTGAAGTGCGTTTAAATCGAAGTTCGGAATTTTGGAAAATGTTTTAAGGATGCAGAAAATAAAAGGTACTTACAGCAGCAAAAACAATTGTTTCTTCAGCAATCCACTTTTCGATCTCGTCCAGAAATTCAGCGATTTCAGCGTCCTTTCTTCCACTTGTCGAACTCGTTCGGAAATTCAGCAATTGTAGCGTCCTTCCTTGGAACAGTTCCTTGGGTTGGTTCTTGAGGATAATCCGCAAAGAGTTGACACTCACCGGTACACTGCACAATTTTAGAACAGGATAACGTCGGACTATCCCATCCTCGTCGCCAGTTAACGATTGTTCAAACACGTCATCGTTTTTAAAAAAAAGGTTTATTTTAACTACAATTCTACTTAATTTGCAGTACAAAAATAGAGGTTTATATTTATGAGAGCAAGGTAGAGTAATGCGATGATCAAGTCGATAGAGTCTTGTCTTGTTTTGAGCTTGCTGGTTAAGAACTCGTTAAGAACTGACTGCCTTATCTGCTTGCAGCTTCTTTTATAGAGATGCGCTGCTGACTCAGCTTTAGCGAGCGGGACGAGTACGGTAACACTAAATCTATATCTGAATTATGTAGAGATAACTTTTAAAGTGCATTTTATTGAAAATGCCCCACAAAAAAACGTATTTTTTCGGTTGTAAATATTAAATAACAAAATTTACAATTTGTTTTTCTTTGAATGTTTTTAATTTGCACCTTTCCACCCCTCCTCATCGCAAATTACAAATTGCCTCTTTTGCCGCCGTATGATTTACGGTGTAATGTAGCCGTAGAGAAATGAAAATGACAGAGCCTCGAACTTAAGGCGAAGTTTGCGCATTCTAATTTAATTTCTCCGCGTTTAAACTTAATATCGACAGTGTCGTTATGTAAATGAGTGCACTTGGGTGCAGCCCACTAATCTGGCGCTTCGAGGGCGGAGGGCGAAGGCGCCGGTGTGCGGAGGCACGCAGATAAATCATCCCCAATAATTAAATAAGTTTGATATGAAAAATTTATAAGGGCTCACTGGCGGACAGTAAGAAATGTAAAGTTGGCGGAATCCCGCGCGGATCAAATTCGATCGCAATTTATCAAAAACATACGTACTTGAAAAAAAACACACTCAATCGATTTGTTTAAAATGAATTTAACGTAAATGTAAATTGTCGAAGTAAAGATGCGTAAGATTATCAAAATAAATATTTGTGATGCACGAATTTTCACAATTGATCAGATTTTTTTTTTGCCTGGGATATATGTGCATGAAAATATAATTTATTTTATTCAATTAAGAAATTTTAATTGTTTTAATAATTACATATTGATGGTTCACATTATTAAGAATAGAGAATAATAAACATTCAGGAATTGAATTTTTTTTTCGTAGAATTGATATTTATTTCATATTACTGCCCATTTTAGTATTAACATAAAACTCACAATAACAAAATAATATAATCTTTAAGGATTACATTTCTTCACTACAGGAAATTAGAAACTTGATTGTCGTTAATAAATACAATCGAACTATCTTGGGAATTGTCATGCAAAAATCATTTTTCAAATTTCAACGATCAAAACCGATAAATACATTATTTCTCCTAATCAAAAAAATGGTAAGCTTATTTGGCTTTTTAGCAATAATATTTATTTTTATTATCTTAAAGTATATATACATCATCTTTAATACAGACACATACTAAATCTTTCAAACAGGTTTACATTATGAACTGTTATACAATGTTTGAGTACGTCTCTGTCTGCGCTATCCACCATAGGGCTTCCCACCTTGTCTTCAAGTATTTAAATAATTCGATTTAATCCTGCTTTAATATATTGTAATATTTTCACTTCATAATTAAATTGTGGTTATTTTTAATTACAACAGCAATATTTCTTTATGAATTTTATGCAAATGTCGATTCCCTTGTCGATAAAATTACAGAAGATTTAATAACCGACGCCCAAAGAGTTAATATTATTCCTAAATCGCGTAAAACAAAACCATAAAATTAAGAAAACTCATCTTGAGCAACCCCACAGAACAGCTGGCGGTCTGGCCCGGTTGTCAAACACTCTAACCAAACATGAATTTCTTCCCTCCACCCTTTACGGCTCCATCCGACTAGTGCTTGGAGGAAACCACCCCGCGAATAATTGCCTCTCCGCGACTATTAGAATAATTGGCGAAATTAATAGCGACAGAAATGCATACAAATTAGACGGTAAGTTGCAAAGCCACTAATATATTTGTTTGGTCGTAAACCGAATGTACCGAATGATATTTAATTAAGTTTAAGTTTAGGAATGTTTCATTATCAGCCACATAATTAAATTTGATTTGTTTTGTACTAGTATTTCAGGGAAAATCAATTTAAAGATTAACTTCTAGCGGAAGAACGTTCTCAGAGAAACGACCATTCATGGTTACAAGAATATTTTATTTTCATGAATGCTACCTGAGAGCGCTTCGTGTTAGAGTGCAGTGCAGCTATTACCTCGCGGCAGATGGGGGTAAAGTTTGCGTAAGTTAAGAAAGTATTTGGAGAGAACAAAATTCTTTCAAATATTGCTTTAACGGAAATATCCGTTATGAGGTCCCTTCTTCATTAATAACTGGAATGAATAAGAAACTGGACATAATTTGATGTTTTCTATTTTTGCATGGCGAGAGTGAATTTTCGATTTTCATTTTCGCCAAATAGTCGACATTTCTCATAACACTTAAACTATTGAACCGATTAGAAAACAAAAGCTATCTTCGGAAAAAAACGAAAAAAAAAATCATTCATTTCTCGAAAATCAATCCTTAATAGTAGATTATATATCTATCCAGATGCGAGTCAAGAAAGTGTAACTTCAAATTCATTAAACATCCCAACTTTCGAAAGTTTTCCACCATATTTTTCACAATATTCTTGTAGTCGGGACTCCTATGGTTACCTAGGAAGTTCGTTGCCACTGCCCTGAAACTCTCCCAAGCATTTTTCTCAATGTCGGTCATTTGAGTGACGAAATTTGTGTCCCTGAATAACTTTCTAATTTGTGGTCCATCAAATATACCTTCTTTCAACTTAGCATCAGAAAAAGCTGGAAATGTCTGCCCTAAGTATATGAAGCATTGGCCGTCCTTGTTCAATGCTTTGACGAATTGTTTCATCAGATTAAGTTTGATGTAAAGAGGTGGGATAAGGATTTTTGTTGGATCAACTAGACATTCTTTAATGATGTTGTGAGAACCAGGTTGAATCAATGGACTTTCAGGCCATTGCTTCCTGCTGTAAAGGTTAGTTCGATCTTTGCTATTCCATAAACATAAGAAGCATGGCTCTCTAGTAAAACTTGATTGTTGTCCAAGTATCATAGTTATGATTTTTAGATCACCACAAACTTGCCACTTGTGACTGGCTCACTTAATTTTATCCAAAAACATTTTTACGTTGTTATACTGCTCTTTGAGCGTTGTGGAATGAGCTATTGGGATAGGAGCATACACATTTGTATTATGTAGTAATACAGCTTTCATACTGCGTTTCGATGAATCAAAAAAAAAGTCTCCAGTCTTCATCTCTAGACACATCTTTCTTTAAGTTATTCATCAAACCTTTAATGTCAGTGCAGTAAACTAGAGATGTTTCTTCATCTTTTGTGAAATACTTCCGGAATTCTTGATCTCTATTACAGTAAAACGAGACTTTTGTCTTCGGCTCCAGGAAGTTCCTTCTCTTCAGAAATGAAGCAACGGATTCTGCACTATCTTTTGGCAATCCTGTATCCCTAACAAAATCATTTAGAACTGGTTGTGAAAGTAACAATGGAATTTTTGATGCGGTATTATATGGAAGATGAACATCTTTTTTGTCGTCATCTTCATAGGGATCATCGCTGCCACTGCTACTTTTTCAGATTGGTTGTCAATTCCCATCAAGAAATCATCTTCTCTTACGATTGTATCAGTTACACGTAATTTTACATCTATTACACTTGGTCTTATAACTGAAGACACATTGATGTACGAGATAGATTTCTTATGTTTTACGGTGATTCCATTGATGTCATTCATACAGAAGTAACAGTCTCTTATGAGCATTGGCTTCTTCCATATGGTTGGTGTAGAAAATTTGAGATATTTCAGATATTTAGGATTCTTTGAACGATACAACATAAGTCTACAGACAAATTATATGAGGAACCCATGTTGTTTCCTGGTGGAGTAATCTGCGACCGAAACAATCCTAATAAAGTTGTTTCACCTCCTTAACTATTTTTCTTTCTCAAAGAGTTCACTTCATATTTGCTGCAGATATAGCAAAATACATCTGGACACTTCTGGCATTCGTGGAAGCGTGAAATACCAGAAGTATCTCTCCTTTTAGCATCATACTCTCCATTAACCAAGAAGCCAATCAATGGAGAGCTACGGTCGTTTGATAACGACGTCGGCGAGCCCGCTTTCCCACTCTATCCAGACGCCGATACTCCGTATCCCTGCATCGTAAAACACTTCTCATCTGTGCCTGCCATGACAGCATGAACGTCGTTTACCCAGGGACCCTGCCAGTGGGGATCTGTTGCCCACCGTCACCACGTGGAGGTGCCCTGTTTATAGGCACAGACGTTATTGAAAGAAAAAAAAGAAAAAAAACTTATGTTCCACCCAAGATATCTGAGTGATGGAAGAGAGATATCAGGGTAGATGGGATGAAGTAATGATGGCTGACTTTTGCTGGATGCTGAAGAGAGAAACCAGAACAAGAGGAAAAAAATTGTTTTTCAATAAGCACCTACCCGATCATCACAAATATGAGGCTGGAACTGGGAATGTATATTAGAAAATAACAATTTGATCTTCAAACAAATTCAAGGCCAAGTCCAAGGTCATATTGCGGACTCCACAAATGTTTGTATCCAAGATGCGAGTCACAACCAACGTGTCACTTCTTCATGTTTGGATATTTCTATGCCTATGCGTGGTTACGCACTAAAACAAGGAAAAAAACCTGATCTAAAAAAAAATAATATGTTTTTAAATGTATTTTCACCCGCTGAATCTGAATTCACCATTAAAATTCGCCTATCTGACCTCTGTTTCACGTTTATTTTGAAAAATGGGCAATTTTAGCGAGTTTTAGGTTTTTTATGTTTAGAGTCCAACCAGATCCAGAATCAGCGGGTCAAAATACATAAGACCACATGTGTCGCATACCCAGATCATGGCACTTTTTTTTGTGGGGCTGTGTTATTAATAACATAAATTTGCTGTAACTATTATAGTTTCATTATTATAAACCAAAAATTACAAAACATAAATAATTTTTTTTCTCTAATAACAATTATTTTATGAAAAATATTTTCAAACAAAAGATGTTCATTTCTTTGTTGTCTTTGAAAAAACAAAAAAAAGCAGTTAAGGTAAACACCAACTTCCGGTGCACGAAATTTTACCAAAAGCTTTTCAGTTCTTCGGATTATCAAATAAGACTTATGTTCAAAGTTTTATATCAATTGCTTTATCAGTTTTTTAGATACAGCGCGTACAGCCAGACACACACACACACACACACAGACGCAAAAAAATCCAGAAATTGTTGAAATGGCATCTAGGGACCCCAAAATGGATATTTCCGCAAAAAAAATGGAAAAAATTTTCACGATCACAATACTTTCTCGTACTTCGTAACGGAGAAAGTAAAAACGCTGCAAGCCGTGACAGTTAAAATAAATAATGGAACCTCGTAGGAAAAGAAATGATTACTTCTCTGAGAGAAATATCATTTCTTTCGCGATTTCCACGACTGAGAAATCAACTGTCTCTACCGTTTGTGAAAACATATATTTTTTAACGTGATTTTCGAGTTTAGCGTTTTCATTTTGTAATTCAATGTCATTGATTACGTGACCACTTTTTAATCAGGACCATTTCTGAAACGTGTGCCAAAGTAAAGTTGAAGTCGTTACCAAATCAAACTTGTTCCAGAATTGTGCAAATGCAAAGTGAATTTTTGAATCGGTTCTAAAAACTTGTTGCTGCTTGTAAAATGGAGGTTGTCGGAGGTCCGGGATAAAAGGATATAAACAGAGTTTCTTAACAAAAGTAGCTCCGATTCCAGTGTTTTATTAAACTTCCCTCATTCCCCTGCAACTGTGGTTTCAATAAGAAGTCAAAATTCCAAGACCTTCATCCTTCGTTTTGCAGACAAATTCACCTTCAATTTAAACAGGAGTCCACAGAGTCCACTATCGAGGAACAGGCGAAAACGGTTGACGGCGAAACCATCGAAGTAAGCTTCCGTTGTTTACGATAATCGACGGCAAAATTTGTAACGTCGCAACACAAATATCCTTGATGCACTATTATATGTACAATGCAACATCGAAAAGCTTCAACGGGATGATAAGCTTCGACGCGATGAAGATAATATTTTCTGACCCGTTAAATTTGTTGGATTTTTCGGTTCATTGCTTTCTTTTCGAGTCCGCAAAAGTTGGTAAAAGTTTATTTTACGAAACAATCGCACTCGTGTCATGAAATATTAAATGGTTTCGATGACGACTTAATAGATAATGACAGCGATGATAATAATATAGGGTGTCCCACGAAAAAGTTGCATTTTAAAATTGCTATAAAAAAAAGACGGGTGGATATTTTTCAATTATTATTTTTTATTGAATAGCCCCAACATTGCGGTTTAATAGTGGAAGAACACTCCTTTCATATGGCTGCCCCGGCCGGCTTTACAGTAGCCCATTCTGCCGACCCAATTTTTCATGACATTTTCGATGCTGTGACCCTCAATGGCTGCAATGGCGCCTTCAATCTCGTGCTTTAGGTCGTCAATCGTCTCTGGATGGTTGGCGTAGCACTTATCCTTGACGGCTCCCCACAAAAAAATAGTCCAACGAGGTCAAATCGCAGCCGCGAGGTGGCCAGTTGACATCGCCGTTTCGGCTAATTACGCGATTTTCGAACGTACCGCGGAAAAGTTCGACTGTAACGTTGGCTGTGTGGCACGTGGCGCCGTCCTGCTGGAACCAAATGCCGCCGATGTCTTCCTTTTCCATTCGGGGAAAGAAAAAAAATTCCAACATGCCGCGATAGCGCTCACCATTGACGGTTACGGCGGCTGCTGCTTCGTTTTCGAAGAAAAACGGACTAATGTTGCCGCCGGACCACATACCGCACTAAACAGTCACTCGTTGTGGGTGCAGTGACTTTTCCATGATTACGTGTGGATTTTCTGAGCCCCAAATGCGGCAGTTTTCCTTATTGACATAACCACCGAGGTGGAAGTGAGCTTCATCTGAAAAGATGATTTTTCGATAAAAATGCTCATCTTCCATCAAGCGTTCTTCGGCCCATTGGGCGAACCTAAATCGCATCGGATGGTCGTGCGGCTTCAGCTCTTGCACCAATTGAATTTTGTAAGGTCTTTCTTCAAAATTCTTTGAAGGGACGTGCGAGAAATGTTCAATTCCTGCGAGCGGTGTCGAGTTGATGTTGATGGATTGTCACTCATACTTTCGGCAACAGCAACGAGTTGCTTTGTTCATTAACGAGCCACTTTCATGCACACGCTTCACAAATTTATCCACAAACTGCCTGAAAGGCGATTTATTTTTCCCAAATTTTGGCGCATTTTTCTTGCAGTTTCGGTTCGACTCACCATTTTGGAAGTAAGTTTTCAATATTTCCCAATTTTCTTCGAGCGTAAACTTAACCATTTCGTAAACCGCAAACCTTTTACTAAATATTTGACACATTGGCAAAAGCATTCGAGCTGTCAAAGCCGAAATAATCGATAGTTCAAAAAGCAACCGATAGATGGGCCACCCTGTATTTCCGACAGCGATTAGTGTATTTTCTGGAAGAAACTAGAAATAAGTACATCGTATTTATTGCAATAAATATATATTTACACCGACAATTTGTCTAAATTTTTTACTTTTGATTTAATTTTCCGCGAAAGTGATTGATTTTTTCGAAAAACTATCCACTATTTAAAATTTTTGAATTCATTTTTGAAAGCGACCCTGAAAATAAATTTTAAGGAACCTTTTGGGTTTTAGCTCTGATTTGTTTCCCACTGTGCGTTGGAGCAAGCAAGTGTCCTCACTGCACATCATTGCGGATGCCTAAGCTGCCAGTGGTTCATACAATTTCCATATTGCATGTGGAGTTTGTAAACATGTTTCTGCAAAAAGTCGGTTTCTTATCATCAAATTGCAAACGCCTCTAAAATTTTTAATTGTTGATTTATAACCATTTTTAGGATGAATTTGTAACAATTGTTTAAATTGAACCAAGCTATTCAATAATAACGAAATGAAGTTATCAATCCGCAGGAGCTTTTAGTTATTAATAGAAAATTGCAGGTGACTACAAATATCTAAGGGCGAAACAATTTTCGCAGCCGTAATAGAGTCGGAGTTGGCCGCCCCTGGTCGGCACTAAATTTAAATTGGAAGAAGTCATAATCCCCCAGGGATCGGAATATCGTCCGCAAATTTTAATTGGAACAGTTCGCACGCACTTTAATTCAGTACACACACGTGTACACGTGCGCGCGTATCTGCGGATCCGGCGGAAGCACGTCCAGTTTCTCTTTGGCTTTATCGAATTGGAGGAGGCGCCGGGGAGGTTGTTGGAATGAAAGTACCACCACCGCCGCCCCGTTATTTATGGGACCACAGATAATGGCGCCGTTTCCGGTCATCCACCCTTATTAACACCATGCGGCACACACTCACGGCCAACTAATGTTTATAGAGTCGATTACCGTTTTTCCGACTTACATAAACGGATGTGCGGCACCAGCTATTGCTTTATAAACATTCCACTCCACACCCAGGAATCCCTTCATTTCCGACCGAGGGATTACTTTTATCGTCCAGTGAATATACAAGAGTAGTCTATAATATATGTACAGGCCGGAAACTACGATACCGTTTAATGGTTTTATGCCCCTTCTGTTAATTTTACAATTATTATTAATTCGAATGGCTTGAATTTCTAGTTGTAGTAATCATGAAATTATTAAATGTTAAGTTATCGCATATTAACGCTTCAAAATAAATTCCAAAATAAAATAACTTTAAATTAATTATTTGCATAATTAAATATTAGTTCTAATTTTAACCATAATAGGAAAGTACTTTAGATTTCAATAATATAAAGCGATCTCCTCCCACTAGCTTGTGATCTAAATTATTCTCTCTATGTATTATTTTGAGTTATTTAAATATTTTTAAACATTTTATAAATGACACGAATAAAACATAAATAATACATAAATAATAATAAATACATATCTTATTATTAATTGAATGAAAAACATAATGGCGTGTTTTCTTCCCCGGAGTTTCTGGCATTGGGTCCCATCTCGGGGTAGCACTATTAAGGGATGGTGTGTATTCTGTCTTGGCTCATTTTATTTCAAATCACCCAAAATAAGAAAACCTCCTTGCCCTCATATAATAGATTTTTGTAAAGAAAATTATCAGCCACATGTGCCTTATTGAAAATTTATTAAAAAACTCTTCCCGGCCCAACAAGAGACATTACAATTTTCAATTTAAATCATATTTTAAATGTACATCGAGCTTTTTGTAGACTCGGATTAAACTGACGTTTAAAACGTCAAAATTATAAAAGATCCAAAAATTAAAAACAAAAAACAATTCAAATTTAAAATCTCAGTTTACTCAAAAACTAAAGAGACTTAGAAGAAAACTTATTCTTTGTAAGTTGATCATTATGGCATTATCTACCATTATTATAAATATAAATTTGATGTAACCATTATCGTTTCATAATTATAAACCAAAAATGAAAAAAAAATAATAGGAATGCATATTGAAATAATAAATTCTTTTCTCTAAACAATGATTTTATGAAAAATATTTTCAAATAAAAGATGTTCATTTTTTTGATGTCTTCGATATTTGTTTGAAATGTTTTGTGAAATTTTTCATATTTAAAAAAATATTGGAAAAAAAACAGTTAAGGTAAATACCCACTTCCGGTGTACGATATTTTACCAAAAGCTTTTCAGTTCTTCGGATTATCAAATAAGATACGCTGCAACATTTCGTAAATTCAAGGTACTTTGATTATTTTTGCTCAGTTATTTATATTAAATAATTTCATTTTTTAATGGAATAAAACATGTTTAAGTTATTCTAATGCAGCGCATTATGTAAAAAAATAATTGATTTATTACTTATTAAAATTTCCTTCAAAATTTTATGATAAAATATACATTAAAGCAATGTACCGGGTGACCCAGGGATCTGTAAAAGCCCCATAGCTTATTTGCTATTTGAGATATCGACTTCTAGTTTTCTTGAACTGGTACCCACACTTATTCTATATATTTTAAAAATATGTATGTTTTTGTACAGGGTGTCCCAATATACATAACAGAACAAAGTTATGTTTTTTTAAATGGAACACCCTGTATTTTATACTTTATTTTCAACCCTCTTGAGAAGCTGATGAAAATAGTATAAGATAGTATGGGTCTATTGTAGACGGTTGGATAATTATGGGCAAATTTATGGCAAAAACATGTGCACATTGAAAACATTGCAGAAGCGTTCCTAGCAAAGATATTATATTATTATTATTTATACACTAGAAAATTTCCCACATCATAAAGAATAATACACATCGGCTTTGGTTATCTTTTATTCATAGTGATATACAGGGTGTCAACATACGCAAAACAATGGATAACTATTTTTTTTCAAATAGAACACCCTATACCGGGTGTGGCACTTAAGACGCCTCGGACCATAGCTCCTTTACGATAAAAGCTATCGAAAAAAATCTAAGAACAAAGTGGTGCATAGTTACCGTCGCTATGTTTCAAAAATATTTCTAATCATCAGTGGCGTGCCGTACTCCAGTGGCGTACCAAACTTATGTTTTTTTAAATGGAATGCCCTATTTTTTATTGCAGATTTGGAAAGTGCTCGACGAGTACTTATTTTTTTATCTAACATGTATACCCTTCACTTTAGCGGTTTCGCTGTTATAACCCCTTCTTTCAAAATTGCGCCCCATTTTTGAGATTTTTTTGTAGAGAAACTAATTGACGCCGGCGCCTAAATTTTGAATTGAGGTACAGGTTAAGACCTCGTATACCTTCACATATTTTTTTTTCGGGTAATTTATGGAAAAAAAATAATTTTTGATTGATCTTCGCATGTTGTCATTTTTTCCGAAAATTTCAAATGGCACCCCCCTAAAAAAATTACGGCGTTGTACAGCCAAAACTCTAAATTTTTCATTGGTGTAAAAAAAATTACACATTGCATAACAAAATTTCGGAGAAAAAAGGAATTTCATCGCAAATGTCGGGAAACGTTTTCCGTTCCCAAGTGTGCCATGAGAAAACAAATACACAAATACGGTCAACATAATAGTATGTACCTATTTATTCAACATGATATGAAAAATGCAGATAAAGAAAATTTAACAACTTAAACTAAATGTTAGAAATGACGACCTTCCTGTCGGAGGCATAACCGCAACTTCGACTCACAAGCTCTAGACACTGCCCTAAGGACTTCTGGTGATATACCGCGGAAAGCCGCGCGGATTCCCTCCCTCATATCCTCGACAGTAGTTGGTACCGTCCTGTAAACCTCGTCTTTGATATGGCCCCAAAGGAAAAAAGTCAAGGGGAGTGAGGTCTGGTGATCTTGGCGGCCACCTCACAGGACCCCCACGACCAATCCAGGAGTCCGGAAACGTTTCATCGAGAAATTCCCGAACGACACAGCTATTATGTGCAGGAGCTCCATCGTGCTGGAAAACTATCTGTCGAAGAGCGGCTAGAGGGACATTTTCCAAGAGATCATCCAAGTCGTCGCGAAGGAACCTCAAATAACTGTTGCAGTTCAGGTGCCCCTCGATGAAATAAGGACCCAAAAGGTGTTCTCCAAGTATGCCTCCCCAAACATTCAGCGACCATCTTTGCTGGTGGTTTATCATTCGCATGGCTTGTGGGTTTTCATCGGCGTAATAATGGTAGTTGTGGCGATTGACATGCCCATTTCTACCAAACGTTGCTTCATCAGAAAATAATACCCGCATAAGAAATGATTCCTCCTGCTCAATTTTGTTGATAGCCCACATGCAGAAATCTTGCCTCGCATGAAAATCTTGAGGTTGCAATTCTTGGTGCAGTTGAATCTTAAATGGACGGAATTTGTACTTTTTAAGAACACGATGTACGGATCGCGTTGAAATATCGTGATTCCTACTAATATCACGGATACTGGTATGAGGATCTTCAATAACTGCCTCCAGAACCTGCAGTTCATTATTTTCGGTAATAACTGCCTTCTTTCTAACTCTCCTTGGCCGTTTCACACTTCCCGTAGTAGTAAATCTCTCCAACACTTTTTGAAACGCACGTTCATTTGGATGTGCCCTGTGCGGATATCGCGCAGGGTACACTCGTGATGCCAAGAAACAATTCTTGTTACATTCTCCAAGAATAAATATCATGTCAACCATTTTCTCTTGAGTTCGGAACATTTTTAGAACGTTTGTCAAAAATGACTTATGGCTGCTACTGACGTCTAATAATTTACTTTGACAATTACCAATCTTTTGTTTTTTCATGGCACACTTGGGAACGGAAAACGTTTCCCGACATTTGCGAAGAAATTCCTTTTTTCTCCGAAATTTTGTTATGCAATGTGTAATTTTTTTTACACCAATGAAAAATTTAGAGTTTTGGCTGTACAACGCCGTAATTTTTTTAGGGGGGTGCCATTTGAAATTTTCGGAAAAAATGACAACATGCGAAGATCAATCAAAAATTATTTTTTTTCCATAAATTACCCGAAAAAAAATTATGTAAAGGTATACGAGGTCTTAACCTGTACCTCAATTCAAAATTTAGGCCCCGGCGTCAATTAGTTTCTCTACAAAAAAATCTCAAAAATGGGGCGCAATTTTGAAAGAAGGGGTTATAACAGCGAAACCGCTAAAGTGAAGGGTATAACATGTTAGATAAAAAAATAAGTACTCGTCGAGCACTTTCCAAATCTGCAATAAAAAATAGGGCATTCCATTTAAAAAAACATAAGTTTGGTACGCCACTGGAGTACGGCACGCCACTGATGATTAGAAATATTTTTGAAACATAGCGGCGGTAACTATGCACCACTTTGTTCTTAGATTTTTTTCGATAGCTTTTATCGTAAAGGAGCTATGGTCCGAGGCATCTTAAGTGCCACACCCTGTATAAGTTGCCACCAATCTATGGCATTTTTAATAAGCTTTCCAATGATATACAGTTTGTATAACAAAACATTAAGGATTATTGAGATTTATCAATAAAAACATATTTCTTTTGCCACCTTCCGCTGATTTTTAGATTTTCAGCCAAAACTATGCATTTTCAGGAGCAATTATAAGAGATCAAAGTTGTAGAGCGAAATTTTTTCGATCGATATAGGTCTTTCAACTTTTAAGATAATGCGTGCATTGCCCGCCAGAGAGCGCAAAATCGTGACGGTATATGCATTTTAGCGTTTTCTTTTCAATTTTTTTATTAATAAATTGCACTATACTTTATATTCCGTACCCTCTAGCGGAAAAACGGGAAATTATAGGAAAATTAAAATGGCCCATATCGATTGAAAATGTTTCGCTCTACTACTCTTAATAGAAACAGTTTTTTCAAAAATGCATAGTTTTCCTTAAAAATGCAAATTGAAAATAAATGTATTAATTTTTGCGTTTTTCAATGGTTCTTTGCATTTTTAGCGAAAATTATGCATTTTCGGCAAAAATTGCATTTTTTAGGAGTTGTAGAGCGGAATATTTTAAATCGATGTAGGTCATTTCAATAATTCTATAATTACCCGTTTTTCTCCTAGAAGACGTGGAAAATAAAGTATAGTGCAATTTATTAACAAAAAATTTGAGAAAAACGCAAAAATTCATATACGGTCACGATTTTGCGCACTCTGGCGGGCAATGCACGCATTATTGGAAAAGTCGAAAGACCTATATCAATCGAAAATTTTCTGTCTTTTATTATTTTTTCATAAAATGCATAGTTTTGGCTGAAAATCCAAAAATGAGCAGGAGGTGACAAAAGAAAAATGTTTTTATGGATAAATCTCAAGAATCCTTAATATTTCATTATACAAATTGTACATCATTGGAAAGCTTATTAAAAATTTCATGAATTGGTGACAAGATATATAGGGTGTTCCATTTGAAAAAAAAAAGTTATCCAATATTTTGCGTGTGTTGACACCCTGTATAGCAGTATGAACAAAAAAGAACCAAAGCCGATTTATATTATTCTTCATGATGTGGAAAATTCTTTAGTGTATAAAAAAATGACGCTAACTTTGCTAGGAGCGCTTCTGCAATTTTTTCAATGTGTCCTTGTTTTTGCCACAAATTTGCCCATAACTACCCCACCGTCCATAATAGACCCATACTATCTTATACTATTTTCATCAGCTTCTCAAGAGGGTTGAAAATAAAGTATAAAATACAGGGTGTTCCATTTAAAAAAACATAACTTTGTTCTGTTATGTATATTGGGACACCCTGTATAAAAACATACATATTTTTAAAATATGTAGAATAAGTGTGGGTACTAGTTCAAGAAAACTCGATATCTCAAATAGCAAATAAGTTATGGGGCTTTTACAGATCCCTGGGTCACCCGGTATAATTGTTAGCATGTAAAATCCTATGGCCCACGATAAAAAAAAAAAACAAACTGTATATCATTTTTTTACTTAGGTGTATGTTTGTAAGATAATGAAAAACGTATGGAAAATATCTGCTGGTCGGGAATTTTAAAATTTATTCTTACAGTGTAATTACATTAAGTTACTTCCAGTGTCAATTTTGTACCGTAATGCTCGCTTAATCATGAAGCCAGCTCTCATTTTTTCTTCACTACGCCGTCATTCATGTAATTAGATTCTATCTATTTCAATTTTACATAACACCTTCAACTTCTCTTGTGAATTTTGTGGAACATCAAATGAATGCTAACTAATTTGTTGAGAGCATATTTTCTCCAAAAATTTTGATTTAGTTGCCAGGATCCGAGTTCATTTCTTGATGCTGAATTTGCCATTAATAATAATAATTTATTCAATAGATACTCTTCGAGGAGAGTACTGAAACTCTTTTAAAATCCCTTGCATTCACGTCTTATCGAGGACCATTATTCATCCGGCAATGCAAAACGTACACATACAAACACGTGAATAAATAGCGAGCGCACGTTCTGCAAACCCTTTACTTACTTATTGCCTCTTTGCCTGCACCCGCGACGCAACTGGAAGTGGAAAAGCTCTCTCTATCAATCACACTCCTTATCTAAGAAACGGGTCCTGTAAGCCTCATCTGTTATTACCGACAGGATTGACAAAAGGCTGTGACGTATTAAATTAAGACGTATATTCCGTTCCGGCCCTGATTCGATCGGAATCTATTAAATGCCAGACGGAGTGCACATATCGCAAAAATATTATTCAATCAATAATTATGGGTAGAGTAAATGGAATATGGGGGAAAAATAGATTGTGCAAGACAAATATTTCATCGTGATTTTTAACAACAACAAAAAAATAGATTTTAAATATTTAAACCGGATCACGTTGGCCTAGTGAGTAGTGTTCCTGCTTCTGGGCCTAGGGGTCGTCAGCTCGAGTACCATCCAGGCGGAGTTCGTTTTTTAAACAAAAAATTGCCATGCAGGTCCATGGATGTACAATTCTTATTTGTCCCTTCACCAAATTACAAACGTCTCTAGTGACAGAATCGTCCTCGCCTCTCTAATTTAATTCCTAGCAAACGTACCGTTAAAAAAAAACTGAAATAAAATATTAACACACAAGATATTTACAACAACCTACACTGAAACATAATAAACCGCAATATTAAACTGAATTGAAACAAATGTAATAAAGACGAAATATAGCCTAAATATATAAATGTCTTTATTACATTTATTTCATGCATCTGCAACAAGTGAGGATTTCTCAAGTTGAATTGAAACAGTTACTATGCTTTAGTCACAACTGATTAGGCTAAAACATATTGAAAACAATTGAACTGTTGCAGCCATCCTCTTTAATAAAGATTAAAAAAATATTAATAATTTAAAACACGGAATTGAATCAGTTAGGTGAAGCGTTTTACGAAAAATTCCTTATTCTTAGAAAGTGTATCTTAGTTTTAGTTGACCTATATAATTAAACAAATTATTAATGTTATTTCCTGTTTACGTCAGGGATACATCAACTTTAACAAAACGTTCTTTAGGATAGTAATGCCGGCCTCATTCCGGCGTTTATTGTTGAGAAGTTTCGACGGGACACCCTTAAGGATGGGGACGTATCAACACTAGAGATTTATGAGGCTGAATGGATTTTCTTTGATGGTTTTACGTGGTCTCGTCGCAGTTGTTAAATTGTTCGGCGTATTTAACCCGCCACAATTAACGACCGCACATGTTTTTATTTTTATTTTTTAACGGCAACGACTGCCATGATCATCAGCCGCTAGTATATTTCAATGTGGGCACAAGACCCATTACCATCGGGTATATACATCGCTCAACGATGATAAAAAATTCCTTTGAAATCTTGAAGAAAAGCCCCAAAATAAGTTTTGAAAAAAGGCCTGAAAATGCTGAAAACGGCTTTTGAAAATCCCTGAAAAAAATCTTCAAAAAAGTCCAGAACATTGTCTTGAAAATAAATTCCAGAAACAGTGTCCTGAAAAACATCCCAATAAGAATTCCTGAAAAAAATGCCTGAGAAAAGTTATAAAATAGTCCTGAAAATAAGATCTTGAAAAAAAAAAATGAAAAAATCCTGAAAACTAGTCCTTAAAAAAGGTCTTACGAAAGACCTGAAAAAAAAATCCCTAAAAAGAGTTCTGAAAAATTGTCTTGAAAAATAAATTCCAAAAAAATTTGTCTTGAAAAATAAATCCCAAAAAGAGTTTTCGAAAATAAATCTCAAGGAGAGTCTAGAAAAAATGTTCGCGAAAAAGCTTTGATAAGGGTGAACAACAGTCTTTAAAAAAGGCCTTCTAAGACCTCTTGAAAAAAAATAAGTTCCAATAAAGTCTGAAATAAAAATTTCCGAAAATAAAAGTTTTGAAAAAAGAAGTGCTGAAAACAAAGTCTTAAAAAAGCAGTCCATAATAATATCGCAAAGAAAGGCCTGAAAAAATATGCTGAAAAGGCCCAAAAAGAGCCTTGAAAAAAAAATTCTGGAAAAAGTTCTGCAAAATCGGCATGAAAAAATGTCATGAAATAAGGCGTTAGAAAAGTCCAGAAAAAAGTCTCAGAAAAGTCCTGACAAATGGTATTGAAAAAAGGGTAAAAAAAAGTCGCGAGAATAAATTCCTGGAGAAAGAAGTAATGAAAAAGTCCCGAAAAACCATCGTGAAAATGGCCCCGGAAAAGTCCTGAAAAGGGTCCTAGAAAAGTGGTCTTTCAAAAAGGTCTGAAGAAATGTTCACAAAAAAGTCCCGACAATAAATTCCTGAAGAAAAGATTATGAAAAAAAAGCCAGAAAAAGGCCTTGCAAAAGTCGTCTCAAAAATGGTTTGAAAAATGTCCAGAAAATAGTCCGGAGAATAAATTCCCGAACTAATGAAAAAGTCCCGAAAAAAATCCCAAAAAAGGGCCTTGGAAAAGTCCTGAAAAGTCTCAAAAAAGTCCTGAAAAGTCTCAAAAAAGTCCTAACAAAGTGGTCTTGAAATGAGGTCTGAAAAAATGTCCGGAAAAAAGTGCCGAGAATAAATTCCTGAAGAAAGAAGTAATGAAAAAAGTCCCGAGAATAAATTCCTGAAGTATTGAAAAAAGTTCCGAAAAAAAGTCCTGTAAAATGGCCTTGGAAAAGTCCTGAAAAAAGTCTCAAAAAAGTCTTAGAAAAGTGGTCTTGAAAAGTGGTCTGAAAAAAAGTCCAGAAAAAGTCTCCACAATAAATTCCTGAAGAAAAGAGTAATAAATAAAGTCCCAAAAAAGTCGAGAATAAATTCATGAAGAAAGAAGTTATGAAAAAAGTCCCGAGAATAAATTCCCGAAGAAAGAAGTAATGAAAAAAGTCCCGAAAAAAAATCCTGAAAATGGCCTTGGAAAAGTCCTGAAAAAGTCTCAAAGAGGGCCTGAAAAATGTCCACAAAAGAGTCCCGACAATAAATTCCTGAAGAAAGAAGTAAAAACGACAAAAAAAAATGTTCTAAAAAAGGGCCTTGGAAAAGTCCTGAAAAAAATGGTCTTGAAAAAAGGTCTAAAAAATGTCCAGAAAAAAGTCCAGAAAAAAGTCCCGAAAATAAATTCCTGAAGAAGGAAGTAATGAAAAATTTCCCAAGAATAAATGCCTGAAGAAAGATGCAAAATGTCATGAAAAAAGTCCTAAAGAGGCGCCTCGGAAAAGTCCTGAAAAAAGTCTCAAAAGTCTCCGAGAAAAGTGGTCTCGAAAAAGGTCGAAAAAAATGTCCAGAAAAAAGTCCTGACTATAAATTCCTGAAAAAAAAATGAAAAAAGTCACGAAAGAAGTCCTGAAAGGGGGCCTGGTAAAAATCTTGAAGAAAGTCTTAAAACAGTCCTAGAAAAGTGGTCTTGAAAAAAGGTCTGAAAACATGTCTACAAAAAAGTCCCGAAAATAAATTCCTTCAGGAAAAATAATAATAATAATGAAAAATGTCCCAAGAATAAATTCCTGTAGAAAGAAGTAATGAAAAAATTCTGAAAAAAGTCGTGAAAAGGTGCCTGGGAAAAGTCCTGAAAAAAGTCTTAAAAGTCTCCTGGAAATGTGATCTTGAAAAAGGTCGGAAAACATGTCCAGAAAAAAGTCCTGACAATAAATTCCTAAAAAAAAGTAATTAAAAAAGTCCTGAAAGCGGGCCTGGGAAAAGTCCTGAAGAAAGTCTCAAAACAGTCCTAGAAAAGTGGTATTGAAAAAAGGTCTAAAAAAATGTCCAGAAAAAAAGTCCCGACAATACATTCCTGAAAAAAAGTAATAAAAGAAAGTCTTGAAAAAAAAGTCCTGGAAGGGGACTGGGAAAAGTCCTGGAAGGGGGCCTGCGAAAAGTCCTGAAAAAGTCTCAAAAAGGTCCTAGAAAATTGGTCTTGAAAAAAGGTCTGAAAAATGCCCAGAAAAAAGTCCCGATAATAAATTCTTGAAAAAAAAGTAACGAAGAAAGTCCAAAGAAAGTCCCGAAAGATGTCCTGAAAAATGGCACTGGAAAAGTCCTGAAAAAAGTCTCAAGAAAGGTCTAAAAATGTCCAGATAAAAGTCCCGAGAATAAATTTCTAAAGAAATAAGTAATGAGAAAAGTCCGGAAAAAATGTTGTGAAAAGGGGCCTGGAAAAAATGTCAAAAGCTTCCTAGAAAAGTGGTCTTGAAAAAGGTCGGAAAAAATGTCCAGAACAAAGTCCTGACAATAAATTCCTGAAAAAAAAGTAATGAAAAAAAGTCACTAAAAAAAGTCCTGAAAGGGGTCCTGAAAGGGGTCCTGAAGAAAGTCTCAAAACAGTCCTAGAAAAGTGGTCTTGAAAAAAGATCTGAAAAATGTCCAGAGAAAAATCCCGACAATAAAGTCTGGAAAAAAAGTAACGAAGAAAGTCCCAAAAAAAGTCCCGAAAGAAAGTCCTGAAAAATGGCCTTGAAAAAGTCTTGAAAAAAGTTTTAAAGAAGTCGTAAAAAAGTGGTCTTGAAAAGAAGGTCTAAAAAAATGTCTGGAAAAAAGTTCGGAGAATAAATTCCTGAAGAAATTAGTACTGAAAAAGAGACTTGAAAAAAGTCCTTAACACGTTGGCTGCCCACATAAGAAAATTTCATCCGCCATGTACCCAGATAACAATAAATAAATAAATCTAAGGAAATTGAATTTTTATTATTCTTTAAGTGCAAACCAAAATCATATTTTCTTTAAAAAGAAAGTATTGAGTTTACTTTAAAAAAACGAGGGGACTGACCTTGCGATACGGACGATGCTCACTGCACCAAGGTGAACCTTGAGCTTGCATCACCGGTGATAATCACAGCAGCCAACGTGTTAAAAAGTCCCGAAAAAGAAATCCCCGTAAAAAAAGTCTTGAAAAATGACAAAGAATAATCTTGAAGTCCTGAAAAAGAAGTCCTTAAAAAGTAAAAGAAAACACACAAACCTAAAAATAATAAAAATGCCTGAAATAGAAAGCTCTGGAAATAAAGTTCCGAAAAAAGGTCGTGAAAAAAGTTTTTATAAAAAGAGCCCTGAAAATTATTGAAAAAAGTCGAAAATAAAGACTTGAAATAAAGTTCTGAAAACAAATCCTAAAAAGAGATTTTCATAATGATAGTAATATGGAATAGATATTAATTTAATCAGAATCTAAATTAAGTTTAATTTGGTAGAATTAATATCTATTTAAAATTATTATCATTAATAATATGAACTACCAATACGAAAATACTATATAAATAATTAATTATATTTAAAGATTTTCATTTCTTGAATGTTTTATTTATTTAAAAAATGATCGAAAAAACAACAAAGAAAAACGGTTAAGGTAAATACCCATTTCCGGCGTACGAAATTTCACCAAAAACTTTTCAGTTCTTTGGATTGTGAAAAACCGTTTTTGAGATACATTACGCCCAGAGAGATACTTATACTCACACCCAAAAATAGACACATTTTTTCCAGAAATCGTTGAAATCGCGTCTAGGGACCTCAAAACGGATATTTCCATTAAAAAACTGAAGTATTTTCACTGTCACAATACTTTCCCGTACTTCGTAAAGGAGAAAGTAAAAAATATATATATATAGTTGTAAAACTGTTGTAAGGGCCCTCAGTATGTGGTGGCCCCGGGGCTCCTGTTCCGGTTGGCCCTCCGTAAGTGCTGCCCTGCTCAAAATGAATTAGAGATGTAATCTTTCAAAACTCACCATTTAATTTTGTGATAGCAATTTAATGTGATTAGAGGGTCCAGCTATGAAAAAATTAAATAAATTGTATGGTTTTACAAAGGTGCGAAGTGAATTCCACTTTTTAAATTTGCCATTTTTATTTATTTATTTATTTACGGAATCTCCTATTCCATGTGAAAATAAATAAATAAATAAATTTGCTATAATACTATAGTTTATTTCAAATAATAAGTAATGCTGTTGTTTTCGCTAAAATATTGAGGATCTTAGATAAATTATGTAAATTTTAAGATAATTGGAAGATCGGCGAAAATTTACGCATCTTTTCTGGAAATTTATGTAAACGAAATTAGCAATTTATCCGCCTTAATTATGTTACATCTGGAGTGTAAAATTGGTATCTGTAGAGCATAATGAGAAAGCAGTAATTTTCGGCGTGTGCTTGGTTATTATCAAAGCCGCTGTAATAATTCGTGGCGCACCCCCGGTCACCCTGTGGATAAATTTTGCAAGCTAGACAACCTCATCGCGGTTAATCAACCATGAATAATTGCAAACCGTTTGTTTTTCCGCGTGGCATTGATCGGTAACCGGGGCAACCGAGGGACCCAAGTTTTAACACTGCCAAAGTTCGGCAATATCAAAAATCGAAGTGCATTCTCATTAGGATGTAATCACCGGCGCGTCGGCCCGTGTTTCATTAGACGGGAAATAGCTTCATAAATCTGCCTCCCGGGGTGCTCCCCTCTCTTCCTCCTTCGGCCCGGGGAGTTAACCCCCCACGAAACTTCGCTAACCAAAAACCGCCCCCGTGCATACAGAATAGATTTTTCGCAATTCGATCTGAGACGGTTGGCGGATTCTTTATGGGGACAATTACTGTAACTGTTTGGAACGGCGGCGTTGATGGTCAGGGCGGACACATAAAACTCAAGCGGCGGGGAAACTCTTATAACTTTAAGAGGACATCGGTAATGGCAACATTTAAAATTTATAGATTTTCACCATGACACGACGCGGTTTATAGGGCTTTAAATTGTTTTATTCATAACGCTTCTTGCATCTGGCTGCTTCACTCCCGCGCCACACTAAAGGCTTGATTTGTGATCGCGTGATTCCAGTGTACACTTAGAAATATAATTTTCTATATTAATAAATTGATATTTAATAAAGTGCATGAAGTGTAAACTATGTCATAAATTTTATAATCTATGTGAAAAGTTGCAACGAAATTTCTGTTGATATTGTTTATATATTTATATAATTATAAAAATAGACACTGCAAAAGTATTAAACTGCGTTAAATTCAATATCTTAATATTTTTAAAAGAATTACTTGACAAGATTAATACATTCACTAAAAACTGTATAGGTAAAAACGATAAATACCAAACAAACACTACTGGTTAATAACCAATTAGCGAAAATAACGCAATTATAACATAAATATATAATACATGTAATATATGCATGCCAATTAAGATAATTTTATACTTTGGGTTTATAATAAAGCAATAACAAAACCATTGTTATACTATACCTACCCATTGATTAGACTTCTTTGACAACTTGAGTGACAGAAATTTCACCGAACAACTCTCGCCACAAAACGTAGTATTTTGCGGGAAATGTAAAAATTGTAATTGTAATTTATAATGAAAATCGCACTCACATCGTTTAGAACGTTTTCCATGGCGGAAACCGGAAAAATTGTTAAAACTCAAGAACAATAACAATAACAAACTGTCTGTTGACGGCTTCGCGTATGAATGTATTGGAAGTATCCGGTACCAACCTAAGGCGCTGACAAATTACATTTTTTTTCAGAACCGTGTTGGTACTTTTCACTTTCTAGTTTGTCACTAAAGATGTCAAAAAAGTCTAATCTATCGTTGGATATGGTATATCACAATAGCAAAATGGTTTTTGATGCCATATATACTCTATTTTTTTAAGATTGCTGTTAAAGACATATGGGAGTTAACCTTACTCTGTGATTGGCTGGAGTGGGGGACGGTTTACACGGGAGATATTACATTCATTATCTTTATTTTTTCTGGTGGTCTCTATTATTTTGCTCGTAAACATAAACGTATGAATAGGTGGTAAATGTTAGACAGTTAATCTACTATTATGAAATCAATTGAAGTGTAATGTTAGACGACAATATTTGAATAATATTATAGTTGATCTATATCATTATTTCGTTTCGTTTCATTTACTGTTTGTTATATTTTATATAATATATACGGAAGGAAAAAATTGAAACACTTGAAATTCGAGAAATTTCGATCATTTTCAAATCGCCATAACTCGGCGTATTTTCAATCGATTTTGATGAATATTTGAGGGCGAAAAACTTTAAAGTATCTTCTTTAAAGTCATGTATGCGAACTTAAGCGTAACCCCTTCCGCCCCTCTCAGCACCCCTGTGAAAAAAAAAGTTTTTTTTAGGAAACATGTCCAACTTTGACAATGTATACGAAATTGGAAAAATTTTGACGACTCGATCCACCATAAAGGCATTAACATTTGATCAATTCCCTATGCAGGACTCAAAGAACGAAGTTCCTATGACGATTTGGCACCAAGTTATGGGTGTTTGAAAAAAGGCATTTTGATCTTTTTCGCACATATCTCAGTGACTTTTCAATCAAATTTGATGATTATTTCGGGTAAAAATCCCATTTCGGCTTTACTTTAACGGGGGAAACTTAGATTGAAATTATCCCTTTTTGAGCCCTTTAATCCCCGAACAAGAAAAACATGTTTTTGGGTAAAGAAACGTCCTACTTTGGCAATGTGTACCGAGTTGGAAAATTGTGTAGACTCGATCCACCAAAAGGGTATTGAGATGTGTTCAATTACCTGTGCAGGACTCAAATGAGGGACCTAGAGCCCTCTCTTTGAGTGGAGGAATAAACCCTCTCAAAGAAGACACATTTAGCTTTTGATTTCTCAAAAGATCGTCGAAATCGGTTGGATAGAAGCCGAGTTATAGCCATTATGAAAATGACCTAAATTTATACAAATCTCAAGTGTTTCATTTTTTCCGTCAATGTAATTTGTTTGTTTTTATTGGACGAATGGAAAAATGGATGAGTAGAGGTGAGTTAGCCCACATTTTTTGCGACCCTGCAGAGATCGTTAAAGTGAGCTTCTTTTGACCTAAAATAAAGTTTTTTGTTAATGGAATTTTAAGGTACGAAATGTGATATTCATGATTTCGCGCAAACAATGAATTTTCGTGCATACGAAAGAACATGCAAAAAAAATTTCATTCGTGAGTCAAAAAACCACAAAATTCGCCTTTTCTAAACATCTATAACTTTGTACCAAATCGTCGTAGGAACTTTGTTATTTGAGTCCTGCATAGGTAATTGAACACATTTCAAAGCCCTTTTGGTGGATCGAGTCGACACATTTTTTCCAACTCGGTACACATTGCCAAAGTTGGATGTTTTTTTGCCTAAAAACGTGTTTTTTTTTGTTCGGGGCTTGAAGATTTCAAAAAGGGATCATTCCAATCTGAGTTTACACTCTTAAAGTAGAGCCAAAATGGGATTTTTCCCGAAAGAATAATCAAATTTGGTTGAAAATTCACCGAGTTTTGTGCGAAAAACTTAAAAATGCACTTTTTTCAAACACCCATAACTTGGTGCCAAATCGTCGAAGGAACTTCGTACTTTAAGTGCTGCATAGGGAATTGATCAAATTTTAGTGCCATTATGGTGGATCTAGTCGAAAATAAATTTCCAACTTCATAGACATTGTCAAAGATGGACATAGTTTCCAGAAAAAAAAACATTTTTTTTCACAGGGGCGCTAGAGGGGGGAGGAAGGGGTTACGCTTAAGTTCGCATGCATGACTTTAAAGAAAACACTTCAAAGTTTTTCGCCATCAAACATGCGTCAAAATCGATTAAAAATACGCCGAGTTATGGCGGTTTGAAAATGGTCGAAATTTCAAGTGTTTCATTTTTTTCCACGAGTGTATAATAATGCCAGTAAATCTTCCACTTGGCTGCAGAAATGGCGTTACATAGTAACCATGGGTATAGTTTTTACTCTCGCCACCCACGCCCACGTGGCGGATTCTGCTCCCCCTGCGGTGAGGTGGAACCTGCGGAACCTGGACGCGACAAGACTTGGGGATGATCAGCTAGCGCGGATGCGCATTCACCACTGCCAAAGTCGCCTGCCTCGATTTCTCATCCAGGCTGAAGGTGGCGTGTGACGTGGTCATACCGAAGTCAGCTGGGGGACGCAGAAGAGTAGTGTACTAGTGGCGCGATGAAGAGGCTAGGACTTGGTCCAACGCGAAGAGGGATCTCTGCAGGTGCAGAGGTACTTAAAGGGACCTGGACATCCTAGCGGAGGCTTGCAGAGTGGCTAAGGTGTTACTTCTCACGGAAATACGATGCAGCTTAGAAACCTGCTGGAGGTGTGCGACTAGGTGAAGGCTGACACCTGCGGCCGATAATACAAGATTTCAGTCAAAAGACTGGGTATAAAGGCGACCAGACTGAACTCAGTTGTCGAGGGCGGAACCCGACATATCGTTGAAATTATTTTTCTGCCGGGGCGCGCTTGCAGAGCTCCTTGCTCGCTACTTACAGGCCTAACCGAAGCAAAGCTCTTCACATAGGAGAAGGTACGAGCACTGCCGTCTAGGAATTCTGAATGTGGCGATCCGAACGGTTGTTGAGGGTAATACCGCGAGCTAAGGGGATGCATGAATATGTTTTTGAGGAAAAGTGTTTAAGTGCCCCTCGCGAAAAAGGGAAAGCCATCAGACGATCTCAGGGCCTACCGCCCCATCAGTAGCATAGACGAGGAGGGCAAAGTCCTGGAGCTTACTGCGGAAAGGGGAGGCATCCGGAGGCCTGTCACAGTTCGGCTTCCGCATGGGGAAATCAACCGTCGATACTCTGCTCGAGGTCACGAGGCTCGCAGAAAAAGCAAACTCGGGCCCAGTGAGTGGTAGGAGGTATTTTCCAGCAATCGCGCTCACTCCCGTAGCCAGTTATCATAGATCCCTTGGAGAGGAGGGGAGTACAAGACTACCTGCTGAAGTTGGTTTATAGCTACCTCGCTGAGAGAAAGCTTTCTTGAGTGGGAAGCTGGAGAGCAGGCTGAAGCGGAATTAACAGGAGGCATACCACAGGGCCGACACTGGGTCCACTGTTATGGAACTTGACTTGTTCCGTTTACCACTACCGACGGGGGTTAACGTTATAGGCTTTTCCGATGTGATTAAGCGCAGAGACATCGCAAAACTCCGACAAGCGATGCAGCAGACTACCAGATAGATCGCCGACCGGATGGCTTGCGTGGGAGTTGAGATAATCCTACATAAGACCGGGGCAGCGTGGTTATCCAAAAGGAGAGAGGAAAGAGTAAATAGGGAGATGTTACTCCTCCTAAACCAGTGGTGGGGAAACTTTTTAAGACGGGCCATTTGTAATAACTAGACAATCGTAGCGGGCCAAAGAATAATGCTTAATCGTTAACTAATTTATATGTTCTATAAACATATACATATATTATTACATACACTTATTATTTTAATAGTAAAAAAGCAAAAGGTAACAAAATTATAAGCACAAAATATAAAATGAATTTAGTGTAGTTCTTGATGTGAAGTATTATCACTTTATTTTCTAGTGTCATTACTGGTTGATGGTGCATGAGAAAAATGAAATTGAGACTGTTTCATCAAAATGTCATCATAGTCCGGTTCCATTTGCGAAGCAAAAATTCTTGAAACTGATGAAAGGTGCTCATCTGTAATTCTGTTTCTTAAAGAAGTTTTCCTAAGCTTCATTGTTGAAAAGATTTGTTCGCATATATAAGATGAGCCAAACATTGTCATTATCTTCATTGCATGAGTAATTAGATTTGGAAAATTATCTGGACTTAAATTTTTATTAAATTCTAGTAATGGTACTGTGTGAAAAGTTTGTTTCAGGAGAGTATTACAGTTCAGTTCTATTAACTCAAGTTGAAATTTTGCATCAACTTCTTCGTAATTAACATTGAATGGGGTCGCAAAAATACTAAACTCTGGTTCCATTTTTCTAAAGACCTGAAATCTCCTTTCAAATTCTGTAGATAGTTTTCTCAAATTAATTTCGTATTTTTTAATCTTATTGTTTGATATAGTGAATTTTAAAGATTGTATTCTTGGAAAATGAGAAAAATCAGATTTAGAGATCTGATTAGCAAATAATAATAACTGTAATTTGAAACTTTTCAGGTATTGCCAAATATCGTGAAAAATCTGATTTTTTCCCTGCAATTTGAGATTAAGTTTATTCATGTGTACGAAGAGGTCTGTGAAAAAAGCGAAATCAGAAAGCCACGTTTCGTTTCCTAAGACGTCAAATTGATTATAAATGTCTTTATCAAGAAGAAAATTCACAATATCGTCTTTTAAATCCCAAATTCTTTCAAATACTTTTCTAGCAATTAACCAACGAACTTTTGAATAATACAGGATATCGGAATGCTCAGCATGTACGGACTCCAAAAACTGTTGAAACTGGCGATGTAATAATCCCCTGGAACGAATCATATTTACTAGTTTTACAACAATATTAAGTATATGGTCAATATCTAAATCCGATTTACAGAGAGCATCCTGATGTATAAGGCAATGCAAAAAAACAACATCATTTTCCGGATACTTAGAATTAAATTTCCCAACAAATCCTTGATTGATTCCAACTATATTAGGAGCACCATCTGTAGTTACATTACATAGCTTGTCAATAGGTAAACGAAGTTTATCGATGCAATTTTCAAATTCACAAAATATATCGGCACCAGTCGTTGTTCCTTTCATTGACTGCAGCCCTGCAAGTTCTTCTGTAATTTCAAAGTGGGCGTTGATTCCTCTTACAAATATGAGTAACTGCGCAGTATCGCTGATATCTGTACTTTCATCCATGGTAATTGAATAAAAAATAAATTTTTGAGATTTTGTAGTCAGCTGTGAAATTAGATTTTTATCAATATTTTCAATTCTCTCGGTGATTGTTCTTCTTGAGAGAGACAGTGACTGAAAATCCTTATTCTTGTCAGGGCACATAATATCGCACACATCTATCATGCACTGCTTTATAAATTCACCATTTGAAAATGCTTTATTAGATTTAGCAATATTATAAGCCAACACAAAACTGGCTTTCGTAGCGCATCTTTGAGAATGATAGCTCTCTGAAATAATTGTTGTTGACTTGATAAATTTTTTATTAAATCTTTCGATTTAATTTTTTCACCTCTTTACTTAACGATGAGCAGGAGTGGTTTTCATGTTTGCTCTTGAAATGGCGTTGAATGTTATATTCTTTTAAAACTGCAACAGTTGTATTGCAAAGTAAGCACACAGGTTTTTCTTTAAATAAAGTAAAGAAATATTTCCACATCCATTCTTCTTTAAAAACTCGACATTCTGAATCAATCCACTTTTCTTTTTTTAACATCCATTTTAGACGTTACCTACTACGGAGAACAACACACAGAAACGCAATTGACGAAAGCTTACTGCTAACTAATGCTCTTACACGGGAGTAAGGGCGAAGGCCCTAGGGCTACAACGCGCCGAGGGAAAATATCATTCTTTCCCGAGGTATATACAGTGTGTCCACGGATGGAGTTGACGATAGAAAAAAAAACTTTATTATTAATTTTACGGCAAAAAGTCATTCTTTATAAAAATTTCTGCTTATCGAAAAAAATTGTTTGTCATCAAAAAATTGAGATCAGATGTACAGGGTGTTAATAAATTAAAAAAACAACAAAATGCTTCAACAGATAAGAACCATTATTTTTTATTTTATGCAAAATGTTTATTAAATAATTCATAATTTTTATTCGACATAACTACCTCCCACTTCGACACACTTTTCCGCTCTCCTAATGAATTCATTGTATAATTTATGAATGATTTGTGGCACATTTAGTTCATTTATAGCTTTCTGAATGCGCTCTTTTAATACTTCCGTGTTATGTGGCAAATTATTTGAATAGACCCTTTGTTTTACGGCACCCCACAAGAAAAAGTCTAAAGGAGTAATGTCAGGTGACCTAGCGGGACCACCCTTATCACTTAGGGGTATGAGAAATAGTTTACGTCCTATTCTCAGACCTACTCAATATACACACAAAATGTCATAAGAATCGGTCAAGCCGTTTCGGAGGAGTTTTGTTACAAACGAACTGTGACACGAATATTTTATATAAAATCATATAAAAACAAGAACTTGGGCCACCTGGTACATATATAATAAAACCTTAAATTAAAGTATATAAAATACTCTTTATAGTAATAAAATAGTTTACTATCACTTTAAGTGAGAATGCCATTAATTTTGTATAAATTTTATATAAATTCAATTTAAAAAGTATCACAAGTAAAGTTTCCATCGTATAGAAAACTTCTTCTTTCCAATATATATAATATACAAGCGGTAGAGAAAGAAAAAACTTAGCCCTCGACATAAACTTCTACTCGTGAATTATTCTCTATACGCTTTAATTTTTAACTTTTTGCGGTTTAATTATAAAACTTCCCTCGAACCGGCGTACATCAGTATTAAATTTATCGTTTTTTTTTGCCCTGTAAATTTGACCTAAATTAAAGTAACCACAATGAAAAAGTATACAATGGGGTCTTCGTACTCATGTTTCACGAAATTAGCGAGTTTTGAATACAAGCGGAAAAGAATTATGCGTGTTAAGGTATTTGTTGGGCATGTGAAACATTATTTAGTAATTAGACATAGTGGACTGTTGACATTCGTTGGGGTAGTTAGTCTTAGCTCTTACCAGTCGATTAAATAAAGGGTTTTATCTGAACTGCATTATGAAATATGATTAAATTATTTAAATTTCTCGAATTATTATAAGTTTGAAGATTGAAAATCTGTTTTTCTTATTCTCGTGTAATTATCTCGTAGTCTAGTACCCGCGTGTTTTTATTTTAATCGAATTATGCAACAGCATCTATTCTGAATGAATGTAGAAATTCAATTGTTCTTAGGCCGTACTAAATGCAAGTTTCGTGAGCTTAGCAGAGTTTACCTCACCCCGAGCCGGGTGACGCAGTGGTGATTATGCTAAGATGTTGGCTGACTGAACCAATCTATGTTGCGGAGTATCCGGCGGAATATAACGAGGTGGTCCAATCAGAGAAGTGTCGCAAAAATATTCTTCAGCAATCCACTCAACGAATCACTAATATCTGATCAAAATTCAAAGAAAATTATTGCAATTTGCATTGTTGAGTGGCTAGTATTCTTAAAAATTGATAATATCAGACACAAAAATTAGTTCAATTATATCCATGGGACTATATACTAACCATAGCTTATAAAATTCCGATTCGTAACTCAAAAATAATGAAATCTTCACAATTTCTTATAGGAGAAATGTCTTTTATCATTTTTCCAGAAACAGCCAATTTGATAGTTAGCAGCTGATTTGTGCTCAGTTTGGTTTGCCATTTCGCCATGAATAGACTTACTCTAGCATAAAGTTTGAAAATTGTGCAAATCTACTTCATTTGGTTTGGGCTGGGTCCATCGAGCTGAAAACAAATAAACAAATAAACCATGAATTGTTTTCACATCACGCATACTCTAATTAACAATACGCATCCGCAGAGACGCCTTACACTGCACATACGAAGAAGCTATTGTGGAGTGTAGTATTGAGGACCCATAAGGGTCTATTCGCCATCGAGCTGTGTCCATTCACTTTATGGAAGATTTTGCGGGAAAATCTTGGTTTACGAGCTTACTAGATCTAGCTCATGCAAGAATTAAAACCGCGCATCGTTCATACATTTATTAAACGGTAAATTCTGCATCAAGGTACGTTGTTAGTCCCAGTGTAATGTGCCATTCTCTTTGGGAATGATTTGATGTGCTGATCGATTTTAACAACTGCGGTTTTTGGTAGTAAGTTTCCTCTATTACAGTGCCTTGCATCGCAAATTATTTAAATGGGGATTCGAATTACTTTGAACTTTCACTTCAGATTAAGGGAGGGTGACGTAGTCATGGTATGTGGGCCCTTGTGGCGGCCCAATATACACCTCCATTTTGAGTGGGAGAGCCAGCTCTCCAGCCATCCTACCCTTTTTATAAAGTTTAGGGTCTTGCTAGGGAACAAGCCTCCCAGGTCGGCCTGTCTTGGCCATGACGTCCCCATCAGGATTTTCCATATAGTAAAAGTTAAAGCCGTATAGTGACATAGGACATGTTCAGCCGACTCTGCTTCCTCGTTACAGCCTCTACAGATGGGATCTGTCAAAACTCCCATCGTAGGAAGGAGTTTGTTTAGCTAGCAATGTCCAGTTATGCCAGTAAATATTTCCAGGTTTGTTCTTGATAGATTTATACAATATTGAGCAACCTTATATCAGGTGCTCGTATTGTGTTCTTAGAGTGAGCACATGTGGTGGTGCTTGCCCACCTTGCTTTATGTTCCGCTAGAGTTATGTCTGACATTATATTAAAGAGGTAGTTCTTTGACATGTACACAAGTCTCTTTCTACTTTTTAAGGAAGCTCCCTGTTTGGCTAGAGCATCCACCCTGTTATTCCCCTTTGTGTTTTAATGTACTTTGGCTTATGAGAAAGCAATTGTTTGCAGATGCCTTCTCCAGCGCCAGAACGCATTTGTATATCAGCCTTGGTAAGACCTTTATGGCTGCAAGGCTGGTTTTGCTGTGTGTAAAGATGCAGATATCTTCATCTTTAACACGTTCGTTGCCACTGCAATTGGGATTACACATACGCAAGTATGAAGTCGGATGCACTAGCGCGTCGATACAGCGAACGTGTTAATAAAAAAAAATGGCATATTTAGCAAAACTATTTACAATCTCCAAAAATACAATTATACTATATACCCAAAAAACAATAATAATAATAATAATTATCTCTCTCTCTCTCTCTCCTACATTCTTTTTCCCTCCCCAATTTCTGCAACATCTTTACCCCGGCCCCATCCTCTCTCATCCATTCCGCTACCCTCTTATTCCTTTTTCCTCCCATTCTTTCTTCATTCACTCCCTCACAATCCTCCGCTAGATGCCTCCATGTATTCTTCGCCCATTTACTTTTTCCTCCCTTTCTCTTCTGATCCACACCTAGCCCTAGCCAATGTCACCCTCTCTTCTCTGTTCCAACCGTCCTCATCCAAATACTTCGGTCTCCTTCCATGTACCTGCCAACTCCCATACATGTCATTATATTCACTTCTTTCTATACTTCCCTCTCTCTCCTACACATCCACTTCCTTCGCCCTCTCTTTCACCTACTTTGCCACATTTACGCCCCTCTCTAACCACTTCCTCACTTTCACTTCAGACAATCCTACTCTTTCATACATGTTTATTCGTTCCTTCCTCCGTTTGACCTCCCCCCCCCCCCCACCGCTCACGCAAGTCTTCCATACCGCCTTTATCAACCTCTCTTACCCTAACTCCCATAAACTCATCTCATACCTGGCCATTCTCTCCATTGCCTCACATCCTCTGTTAGTCTCCTGAAGCAGTATGTACCCGGGTGTTGACCTTTCCACTCCCAGCATACGCTTCAGAAACCACCACTGCTCCCTCTCCATGCACACATATCCCTTCACACCCCACACTTCCACTCCATACATTAAAATCGACTTCACACATGCATCCCACACTTTACACGCCACTCCTCAAAACCTCCTCCAGTTCACTTAGGTATAAGTTAAATAACATAAGGCTTAACGGGCATCCCTGTCTCAATCCTACCCACGTCCTAAATCCTCCACTCACATTCTTGCTACCATCCAAGTTTCCTTATACACTCAACCATACTCTCACTCACTCCTTTTCTCCTCATACATTCTAACAACTTCTCCCTCGGCACTGAGTCGTACGCCGCCTTTAAATCCACAAACACCGCATACATGCTTCCCTTCTCTTCAGTCACTTTCTCAGCCATTATTGCCAGGGTAACGATCTGCTCCCTTATCCCCCTCCGCCGTCTAAATCCCCCCTGCGTCTCAGGTATTAATTCCTTTTCTTCCACCTCTTCTTCCAGCCGATTCTTCACCACCAACATAGCAATTTTATATCCTGTGGACATCACTGTAATTCCCCTATAGTTCCCAGCCTCCTTCTCGTCCCCTCCTTTGTGTACCGGGCACATCGTACCCAATCTCCAGGTAGCAGCGAACGTGTTAATATTATTTTTGGGGTACTGTTAGTTCCGCTTGGAGAATTGTCCTGATCCTTAATTGTTTTTAGCTCCGTCCATGGATATCTGTATATTCGCTTTCGGCTTTCGGCGTTTTGTAACTTGTAGTGCCTTTCAAAATGGTAGGTCGGAATATCACGATCTTGACACTTCCTTTAAAGGGTGTTCTTCTAATTGTCCCGTGCTTAGTCCATCCTGCCTTGGGATACCACAGTCTGTTGTCTCTAAGTCTTAACGTTCTACGCAGAGCCATCTCGTGTACGTAAAGGTCCGAGGGGGGAGACCCAGTAGCGCCTCCATGGCTAAAGTAGGGATGGTACGCATGGCCCCAGTGATCCCCGTACATGCAAGACGTTGAATGTGTTGGAGTTGATTTGTTGCAGTTTTCAGATTAACTCTTGGCCACCATACAATTGCTGAATTTGTTAAGGAAGGCCGCACAACGGTAGAGTACAGCCATAGGGTGATCTTGGGAGATAGTTCACAGTTCATCCATATGGCTCGACGACACTGCTAGATTGCTATGCTTGCCTTCTGTAGCTTAGTTTGTAAGTGTATACTCCAGCTCAGCTTGGGGCCAAGGATGACTCCCAGATACTTCACTTGTGAAGCTAGAGTTAAAGTTGTGTTAAATAGCCTTGGCAGTATCATCCTGTCGTTTTTGTTGGTGAATCGACCAGCTCCGTCTTGGTCGGGTTTACCGGCATTTTTTTATTTTTCTACGGTGAATTTTATTTGAGGGTGGATTGTGTTAATAAATGTGACGAAAGACGCTCGCTGGTAGGGTGACTCACCACCAGCGGCACTCGCTACGCACGATCCCCCACCAAAGAAAAAGGGCCGCCCGCAACCTGAACAGAGGGCGCGCCCTACGCGTGCACGACGGTTGTGGCCGCACGCCACCATAAGGCAATGTCAGCACCTCCTGGAGGGACGAACATTCACGATATTCACAGATCACAAACCGATCACGTTTGCTTTCGCACAGAAGCCCGAGAAGTGCTCGCCGAGACAATTCTGATATCTCGACTACATCGGCCAATTTACGACCGATGTCCAACATATCAAGGGGAAAGAGAACATCGTAGCAGACACACTCAGCAGGATTGAGCGCATCGATGCAGGGATAGACGTTGCAGCCCTAGGAGCCGACCAGCGGTCCGACCTAGAACTGCAACGAATCGTGAGCGACACGATATCCAGCCTACAGCTAAAAAAACTCTTCCTACCCGAATATAACTGCGAAATTTTCTGCGACACGACAACCGACACAGCCCGACCCCACATCACACGCGACTACAGATAGGCAGCATTCAACAGCCAACATGAACTGTCACACCCTGGTGCTAACGCAACCACGAAGCTGGTCACACAGAAATTCGTATGGCCCGGCGTACGATAAGATTTCACACGTTGGAGCAGGCAATGCACAGCCTGCCAACGATCAAAAATCACCCGACAGTAGGAGAATTCAGGCTACCATCGGCGAAATTCGAACATGTACACATCGACATAGTGGGACCACTGCCCGAAGCACAAGGGAACAAATACCTGCTAACGTGCATCGACCGATTCTCACGATGGCCAGAAGCGATCCCAATGGCCAACATCGAAGCGGGAACAGTCGCCCGACTATTCACGACACATTGGATAGCCAGGTTCGGCACACCAGCAAGAGTCACGACAGACCAAGGACGCCAGATCGAATCCCAGTTGTTTAAAAAACTTGAAGAAACCACAGGATTCACGAAACACCGCACCACGGCATATCAACTACAGGCAAACGGTCTAGTAGAGCGATTCCACAGATACCTGAAGGCAGCATTAATGTGCCACACCAACATCCGATGGACAGAGGCACTACCGATCGTCCTGCTAGGCATACGGACGGCTTATCATATCATATCATATTTATTTTCACGTAAGCCACCATTTACATATATACATATACATATACACATATGCAGTGGATGTGGTCGTCATAAAGTTTAAAAAAAAAATTAATACATGTACTACAATACTATAATTTAAAAATATAGTGAACAATCTTACAGTGTAAGTAGTCAATATATAAAAACAATACATACATAACAGTTACAAATCTCTCTGATAATTTTCAGTTAAAAGTATAATTAAGTCCATTTGTAATTTACATATTGGATGGTTGACAACTAATAAACTCAGAAAACGTGTAGAAGCAATGCTCGACAAGGTATTTTTTGGCTTTGGCTTTAAACGAGTTCAAATTAACAGCGTTCCTTATATACAAGGTGTCTAAAAAAGACACCACCAAAATGATATGGTGTATTCCTGAGACAAAAAACAAGCAAATTAACTAAATTTATCTATATGAAAAATTACATACTTTCCAAGATACAGCATGTCAAAGTTTTAGATTTTTAAAATGTTTTAATCTATATCTCGAAAATGGCAGATGAGAATGATTTGTTTATTTTTTTCTGACAACTACATTAGGTGTACTACATTGTTTAAAAATTTCAAGAAATTTCTTCAAGTACAAAGGTGCTCCAGAGGACATGCTGTTTACATTATTACATAGAACTTTTTTGTTCTTCATATTTTTTACGATTTAATATTTTTTTCAATGCAACTCATCACTTTTAAAGAATTTATAACTCTTAAAGTTTTTTTGTTTACGCCTTATTTTTAACAAAAAAAAATAAAAAAGAACTTATTGTTCATTGTTTAATTGTGCTCGTCCTGCAAGAAAAGTCTTAAAAATAACTATAATCCAAAAACTGCTTTTATTTTAACATATCAAATTATTTAACAAATTACAAAAATTGTTCAAAATGACCCTCATAAAAAAAAAAATCACAGTACACATTGTATGCGCCCGCGCGTCGCGTCGATGCGCTTCAACCACCGGCGATACTTCGGTTACCACCACTCAACGTGTTAACCAGTTTTACTTAAATTGAAAGTTTTAATTGTACTGACACACGTTTTCAACGAATTGACACCCGCCTACTTAGATTATTTCATTTTTAACACGAAATTTTCCAAAAACAATTCAAAAAAGTTCTTTTTTATTTATTTTTGTTAAAAATAAGGCGTAAACAAAAAAACTTTAAGAGTTATAAATTCCTTAAAAGTGACGAGTTGCATTGAAAAAAATATTGAATCGTAAAAAATGTGAAGAACAAAAAAGTTCTATGTAATAATGTAAACAGCATGTCCTCTGGAGCACCTTTGTACTTGAAGAAATTTCTTGAAATTTTTAAACAATGTAGTACACCTAATGTAGTTGTCGGAGAAAAATAAACAAATCATTCTCATCTGCCATTTTCGAGATATAGATTAAAACATTTAAAAAATCTAAAACTTTGACATGCTGTATCTTGGAAAGTATGTAATTTTTCATATAGATAAATTTAGTTAATTTGCTTGTTTTTTGTCTCAGGAATACACCATATCATTTTGGTGGTGTCTTTTTTAGACACCTTGTATTTGGGGAGGATATATTAAATACAGTTGCACATGAGTACATTGCCGTTTTTTCGTACAATTTAGTGTGGTGTTGTGTTGTTCTAATATTTGAGTGATGTCTTGTTGAATAGTTAGTACACTTCCATTTGTTACGAACTGTTTGTTGTTTTTGTAGACGTATATGCCACATTTGTATATATAAATAGCTACTACAGTCAGTATGCTATTTTCTTTAAATAATTTACGGCAAGATTCTTGGTTTTTCAGACCAAAAATGAGTCGTAGTATTTTCTTTTGGGCTACAAATACTCTAGATATATCGGACCCACTCCATGTTAATATGTTATAGGATATATGAGTATATACCAATGCAAAATATATATTTATCAGCGTCTTATGATTAAATTTACACTTCAGTTTTAGGATTGCATAGTATGCGCTGTTTAGTTTGGACGTGACATGATCAATGTGGTGGGTCCATGTTAACTGTTCGCCTATAAAACTGCCCAGATATTTTACGGATTCCGAGCTCATTGCAATTTTGTTGGCTGGCGGCTTCTTATTGTAAAATTGTATTAAAGTTGTTTTATTAATATTTAAAAGTAGATTGTTTCTATTGCACCAGTCACTTATTTCAATGTTCGTTTGCTCAAATTTATTGGAAAGTTCAGATTCGTTTACAGCGGAGATAACTACAGCTGTATCGTCGGCAAAATTTATCATGTAACCGCCACTAATATATTCACTTAGGTCATTAATATACAGCAAGAAAAGTAGCGGGCCTACAGTTGAACCTTGCACTATTCCTTTATTTGAGTCGCACTTTATAGATTTGTTGTCACTTATTTGCACAAACATTTTACGATCGGTCAGGAACGATTCTATCAGATGTAGAGGAGGGCTACTTATACCAAGAGAGTACAGTTTGTCACGCACAAATTTGCTGTCAATCGTGTCGAATGCACGCGAGAAGTCATAGAAAATAGTTGCGACGCACTTTCCCGAATCTATATTTCTAGATATATGTTCAATCAGTGCAACACTCGAGGTTTCTGTTGAACAATTTTTCCGAAAACCATGCTGAGAATTGCTCAGTAGTTCACATTTATTTACGTAGTTATCTATTCTTATTACCAATGCCTTTTCCAACACTTTCGATATTACATCCGATAGTGCTACGGGGCGATAGTTTTCTTTATCCGTTTTTGTGCCTTTTTTATAGACGGGATGAATCTTGGATGTTTTTAAAGCTGTGGGGAAGACGCCGGTTGCGAAGGCGAGATTAATTAAATATTCCAGCGGTTTCGCGATTTCAGCTGCAACATATTTTAATGTTTTTGCTGAAATTCCATCCTTACACCATTTCGCAGGTTCTGTATCACATTATATATTTCGGAAGCATTTGTAGGCTGGAGATATATGGATTGTATCTTGTTCTCGGATGTGGTGCATTTGTCTGATAAATTATTTACGAAATGTTGTCTAAGTTTCTCTTCAGTTATTTGTGAAAAATAGTTTACAAAAATATTGGCAATCTCCATGCTGTCACTAGTGAGCTTATCGTCGTGGTTTGTCAAGGTTATTTTATTTGATTTTTTTGTTACATTTAGCTCTTCCCGTACCAATGTCCAAATGTCTTTTTGCATATTAGAACTATTTATTATTTTGTTCCTGTAATATTCTCTCTTCGTGGTTTCTATTAGTCTCCTATGATCTTTCTTCTCTTGGTTGTACTTATTCTTTAAGTTTTCAGCCTGTGTCTCAACCACAAGGGAATGCAACAGTTTGAGGTTACGACTTGAACGTTTAATATGATCATTAATCCACATGTTCTTGTTTTTGTATATATTTATCCTCTTCTCTGGACAGGATACCTTAAAATGATGGAGAAACTCATCGGCAAATAACTCATATGCAGAGTTTATATTCTCTGTTTTGATAAATTCCCAATTTACTTTATTCAGATGTAATTTTAGCTCATTTAAGTTGTGTTCGTGTGCCTGTCGGATTATTTGAGATTCTTTATTATTGGCCTTTTTAGGCGAGTTGGCGTTAAGTTTAATAGCGATGTTAACCATTTGAGCATAGTGATCAGATAAGTTTAAGTTCATATTTGTGCAAGACCAATTGTGGTTTGTAATATTGCTCACGATATAATCCAATTGGGTTGAGGTTATTCCCCTTTCTGTGACTTGAATTCTAGTTGGTTTGTATAGCTTGTTTATTAGCTTAAATAAATTAAACAAATCGGTTAATAATTTCTTTGTCGGAGTATTATTTAAATTATCTATGTTGAGGTCTCCGCATATAATAGTATATGAGTGGGTTCTGTCTATTTCAGTTATTAGATCATATAGATTTTTAAAAAAGGTATTTACATTTCCCGTTGGTGGACGATAGATTCAAATTATTGCTATTTTAATTTCAGAAATTACTACTGTACATCCAGTACATTCAATTTCAGTCTCAACACTGATTCTTGCGGTGTTTTTGAGGATACTGTATTTATATATATCATCTACTAGAATCATGCAGCCTTCGTGCTCATGTTTGTTTCGAGTAAAATCTGCTATTTTTATGTAGCCTTTTATATGTATTATGTCGATATTACTAGCATTACTCCATGTTTCTGTTAAGCATATAACGTTAATATTTAATTCATTTAATTCGGTTAATATTGCATCTGTTTTATTGAGAACGCATCGGATATTTTGGTGTATAACTTTTAGTGTGGCTGTGCGCTCTTTTTTGGTTGTATTTATTGTATTTTGTGGTGTAGTTTGAGCTTCGAAAAAATATAAAATTACTGATGTGCGTTCCTGCTGGCCAGATGTCGGGATCTGATAACGTAATACCGGAATGCTCAGGAGCGCCAATTTTGAAGCATTTATATTGTTCATTAGTATTCCGGTCAACTCGTTCTAAAGTTTCTATTTTGAAATTTGTATTGGGAAATTTATTCCTTAATAATTCATTGACTTTTCCTTCTGTATAATCATGTCTAAATTTACCAACGTGATACCAATTTTGTATTGCTGGATTGTACACCACATTCCCCTCATCGATTTGGTTTCCTATAATAACATTCATTCCACTTTTTCCATCTTTAGTTTTCTCGATATTTTTGCGATGTATTTGTTTATTTTGGTCTGATTTATTTACATTTTTTCCAATGTTATTTTCCTCAGCTGTAGATTGTTTCTCGGCTGCGTTTTTACTCATAGATTCCGCATCTTTTTGTGTTCTTCTTTCACGGCGTTGAGATCCATTGATTTTATGATCTTTCGAAGTTATTGGAAATACATTAGTAGTGTCTTCTTGCGGATCTTTTGTGAATTTGTCCGTGCAGTTTTCTGCATTCTTATTCCTAACAGGAATAATCTGTTGTACCAATAGATGGTTTTACGTCTTAATTTGTTCTTGGAGGAACTGAGCATTTTGTTTCAGATTGTTAATAATTCCATCTTTTGTAGACAACAAGTATTTGAGATATTTGATTTCAACTTCCATTACTAGCGGACTTTTGGATATAACTGTTTCTCCACTATTGAAAGATGAGTCATAATCGTTATTGAACTCACCTTCCTCGTTACACTCTTCTGTTGATATTAATGAACAGCACTTTATTGTATCTTTATCAATCTGTTCTACAGTTTTGATATATTTGACGCACCCAGGATGCATTCTTATTCCACAATTGACGCACTGTGGACCAAATTGAGGCACTGTACGGTACCACTTGCACTTTTCACTCGGAGTTTTATTACACGTATCCATCTTCAATGACTCTTTTGGCTTGGTAGGACGATATCAAAACCACATCAGCAGAGATGGTGTACGGTCAGACACTAAGAATGCCAGGAGAAATGCTAACCAACCAAAGAGGCCAAAAGTCAATCGAAGCCGAAAATTACGCTACCCAATTACAACGCGCGTTCAGAACAATCAAACCCGTGCAAACGACATAACACAACCAATCGAAGCCCTTCGTTTTCAAAGACCTAGCGACGGCTTCACACGGATCGATGTGATGCGATAAACTCTGCAGCCCTCCTACGAAGGACCATTCCGAGTGATTAAACGAACAAAGAACACCATCACGATCGACCGGCACGGACAAACTACGACAGTCTCAACAGAGCGAATCAAACCAGCATTCACGGAACAAACTCATGATGACCCGACCGAGCGAAACGTCATCGCAAAACCGACCACGAAACCACCTATAATCACGCGTTCCAGGCGAATCAGCAAACCCACGGTGCGTTTCGTAGAGTAACTCCATCACTCACCACCAGCGGCATTCGCTACGCACGATCCCCCACCAAAGGAAAAGGGCCGCGAGCAACCTGAACAGTGGGCGCGCCCTACGCTCGCACGACGGTTGTGGCCGCACGGCCCACTTAAATAGGGTATGTGCCCCCTCATCATGTCACTTCGATCAGCGTATTGCATTTAAACAGTCAGTACAGTCGGTAAGATAGTCTGACAAGCGAGCTCACCAAGGCACGCAGCATGAGCTCACCAAGGTACGTGAATCAAAGCAAGCCCACCAAGGCACGCTACAACAAGCTCCCCATGGCATCCGATGCTACGCCTTTCGGTCCGGTAGGAGTCGACGCCACGTCAGTAGAAGAGTACGACGCTACTGCGTGGACCATCCGAGGCTATTATCACCAATCCCATCGACACCATGGCGAGGCCCAGAGCGAACCCGAAGACCAGCAAGGAGGTTCGCTATCCCGAGGTCCGTGTCACCGCTGCCGCCATCGCCGACGAGGACCCCCACGTATAGGACACCACGACGACTGAACCTGACCGAGGTCCTGTACACCGGAGTGAACCCGACGACCGTGCACCCACAAGACCCGCGCCAAATTTCAGTCCGCGGCAGCGCCCGCGGAATCCGCGTCGTGATATCGACACCGCGCTAACCTTAATTATCTGTACCTGTATATATTCGTATTCTGTAAATAAACTGTTACGACCACATCGAGTTCTCTTAGATCCAACGAACTACGCAACGCAACCCCCACAGTACGCATGGCCCCAGTGATCCCCGTACATGCAAGACGTTGAATGTGTTGGAGTTGATTTGTTGCAGTTTTCAGTTTAACTCTTGGCCACCATACAATTGCTGCATATGTTAATGCAGGTCGCACAACGGTAGAGTACAGCCATAGGGTGATCTTGGGAGATAATTCCCAGTTCATCCATATAGCTCGACGACACTGCTAGATTGCTATGCTTGCCTTGTGTAGCTTAGTTTGTAAGTGTATACTCCAGCTCAGCTTGGAGTCAAGGATGACTCCCTGGTACAAGCTAGAGTTAGAGTTGTGTTAAATAGCCTTGGCAGTATCATCCTGTCCTTTTTGTTGGTGAATAGACCAGCTCCGTTTTGGTCGGGTTTGCCGGCATTTTTTATTTTTCTACGGTGAATTTTATTTGAGGGTGGATTGTGTTAATAAAGTTTGTTTAAATTGATTTCATTGTCTATCTGTCCCCAAAAAGCTTTACATATCTATACCATAAGCAGGGCCGATCCTAGACCCTTGGCCGCCCGCGTGCAAATGATGATTTGCCCCCCCCCCCCCCCCCCCCCCCCGTGCAGTAAAACATTTCTTGGGGCGGGAGGCTTTAATTTCTCAATTCGAAAAATTTCAAAATCCTCTGTAATAATAATAATAACTATTTATTTCCCAACAGACATATATCCAATTACAGGGAAATTTAACATTATTTAAGACATTAACAAAAATTAAATTAAGATAAGTAATATTAATAAAGTTTTTAATCAGAAAAATATCATAGAGCGTATACACATATTTCAAATTTGAAATATGTTTGGTCTGAATTGAAAGAAGAAATGATTAAAGAATTTACAAGTATGGGACTGCCACATGTATTTTTGCATTGTACAATTCTGGATACATTGCTAGAGGAGTATTTTTTTCTTTTTAATTCAGCTAGACGCTGAGGGCAAGAAGTGAAAAAACGGTTGATAGGTTAATCAATCAACTATGGCTTTACGGACCAAGGGAGCTGGATTCATCAAGCAGGAAACTCGCACCTGCAAACATCACAGCAACGACGTTCAGTCGATGCCAAGAAAAAGAAAAAACAACTGATATGCAACTACTGCAGGAATCCCAATCACATGGTTAAAGTGTGTAAGAAATGAATTGTTGAGGGCCATCCTCCGAAGCCCAGTAAACCGAGTCCGATACAAATATGATACTCGTCACTATTAGCACATACAAAGTCGTCGAGATGCAGGGACGAGAATGGCGCGACAAGTCACATTGCTTTAGAACGTTCGAGTCTTTTTCAACTGAACACACACTGACCACAGCAATAGGTGAGAAAATTGAAGCCATCGGAATACGTGAAGTAGAAGTTGGGGCAGCAATCCAATGAAAATGTACAAAACTACCTTGGCTGATTTTTGGTATGTACCCCAAATCAAGAGGAATCTGTGTTTGCAGTCCAGGATAAGTACTCGGACAGCCAATTCATCTCATTAGCTGAAGTCTGCAACCTCCTAGTCAAGAATTGGAGGAAGCTCGTCATAGAGGACTGTTCAAGTTGGCCGTTTTGTCAGCTAAAGTCTGCAACTTCCTAGTGAACAATTCGAGGGAGCTCGTCATGGAGGACTGTCGTGAGAAGTTTTAACCCTATCAAATGATGTCAATGCAGTGAGTAGGAGTTGTCCCATGAACGATTCGGACATCAGAACAATCGCCATGTGATATCGCTACTGAGCAGGGAGCTTGACATGAACGTAGAAATGCATAGTGAAGGTTGTATTTATGATAAAGCTTATCACCTACCGTTCGGCACGAGGTCCAGAATAACAGAACCGGGAGAGCGAACCCACACGGATGTCTGCGGTCCACTTCAAAAATCGAAGTCTAGATATCGATATTTTGTGCTTTTCAAGGACGATTACGCAAAATTCAGGACAGTTTAATTTCTGCGGCAAAAGTTGCTGATAAACTGAACCAGTTCCTAGCAGACTGGAGCTGCCGAGTAATAATGGCAAGGAGTTCGGCAACAAACAGATCAGGATCAGTCTACACAAGAAAGGTATTGTTCAACGTCTTATAATTCTTATAACTCTGAAACAAAACGTGTCCAGTGAGAGGGAAAACCGTACGGTGGTGGAAACTGCTCTCATGGAAACATTGGGCACTTCAGGCTGAGATGATACGAACAGGTACCTACATCCTTAACAGGACAGATCCCAGGAACATCACCCTTCCAGTTGTGATATGGTAGGAAACCAGGTTTGAAAGATTGGTTCAAATTGCTGAATTCATGTAATTCACATCGAAGGAGCAAAGGACGAAAATGGATTTGAAGTCCATTAAAGGAATCCTCATCGGCTATGATAACGACGACAGATACATGATCTATAGTGAAGGGGATAAGCTCTACAGATCCAAGGACGTCATCTTCGAAGAAAAATTGGTGGAAAAGGGAGTTATTATACCCCTAGGAAGCAACGAAGTTGAAGAGATGAAGCCTACTGACCTGAACGGCAGCAAATCCCGGATTGAAGAAAACGAAGAAATAGAATTCGGGGAATGACAGTGACAGTGATTGGACAATATTAGAAATGCCTGAAACAAATGAAGAAGAAATGATAGTGAGACTACGCGAAAACTACGCAACCGAATGGATCTTACAGCTCCACAGAAATTCCAAGATTATGTGGTATGCTCATATGACGACCTTCAAGGAACCAGACACCTACAACGATGCCAGAAAGTAACAAAAAACGCCGATGGATCGATGGGCAAATTCAAGGCTAGATTGGTCGTTCGCAAAGAAAAGAAGTAGATTATGATAAAACCTACAGTTCAGTGGCAAGAACATCGACTATTTGAACGCTACTCAGTGTTGATCTAAATTCTGAAACAATACTTTTCGCGAATTTTTTTTATACAATTTCATCAATGACTGTTTTGGTATAGTTGACCGTAAATAATTTTTAATTCATTCCAATTTAGAAAAACTCCTCTCGCCGGAAGCCACAGTTATCGGTATTTTTTAAAATAATCTTAGACTAATATTGAAATTTAGACAACAATGAATCAACAAGGAAACTAACCCAAGTTTTCGTCTCTGATTTTAATCAAATTTGGTGGATTTGTAAATAGGTCAAAATATTCGATGAGTGTTTTTTTTGTTTCGGCTAAAAACATGTTTAGAGGGTGAACTTGCGCCTTGAAAATCAGCCATATTTTAGTTTTTTGGCTATAATTTTTGAACAAATTATGATAGCGTAATTTCGCAAATGTACAACATTTCAAATTCTATCTACTGGTGTAAAAAACAGAGTGTATTGACTACTTCGGGACTGTAAAATAATTAATACGATTTGTGGCTTGTAATTGGCGCAACAATAATATTCGTTAAAAAAATCATACATAAAGACATAAACGACGATGACCAAACTATTTAATATTTTTTTCCAAACGTGGAATCCAAATATATATCCTTACATTTCCTTTCAATGAAACCTTTCCATTAAAGAAAGGTTTCATGTTCACTAGCGGAAAATACGAAAATTGAGTTTTATAACTACTTATATTTTTTTCTATTTTTCATTACAACACGGGATAGGCTTTGAAACAAAAAAATATGTATGGAATATTTTAGCCCCCTCAAATCTACCAAATTTCATTAAAATCGGAGGGGAACACTTGGGTTAGTTGGCTAATTAAATCATTTAAAATTTCTTGTGGTTTTAATTGGGAATGATTAGAAAATAGTTATCTAAACGGTAACAGTTCTTTCAAGAGTTCAATTCCAATCTAAATCTTTTGAATTTTCTGTTTTCGGTTACTTGTAATTTAATATCTAAATCGATACAACATTTTCTTGGAAAATCGGACTCTGCAGAATGAAATACTAGCAAAAATGTAAACAAGGAACAGCAATTTTTTAACTGTCCAGAACATTTGGATATCAAATTAATAGCGATACCCAAAATTTCAAAATAAAAGTCAATTCTAAATGTTTCCTTAGGATCCAAAACACTTATAATTGGACATCCGCGGTTTTTTCTTATACGCACTTCAGATGCAGATGAGACACTTCCTCCGCTTTGACAAAATAATTACCCGGTTAGAAATCGGATATACCTCAGGCAGGGATCTAGGCGACCGGCCGCTATTTCGGCGACTAAATTTTACAGATTTTGGACGCCGCGGACCCTCTTCACCTAATAGCCGCCCGCGTGCCATGCACGCCCTAGCCCCCCGGTAGGATCGGCCCTGACCATAAGGTAATATGCTTTTTGCCAATTTCTGAATTAAGGATTATAAATGTTAAATTAGCCATTCCCTACTTAACGAACAAACTGAACTAGTTTATTCCCCACTGTTTCTTGCTGAATAAATGTATGTGTTATTCGTTTCTTTAAATTACTTCTAGTTTGATAACGATCAGTACGTGATCGAAACTATAGTCGCTATTAATCGTGTAACAAAGAAATTGTTTTATTAATAATTCAAAATGTATCACGAAGTAAACGCCTCCAGTGTCAATCTTTTGAAATAGTTCCTTATCAGTTTTCCTGGGATTTCTGAAAGCTTCCACTTTAAGAAGTTTTGCCTCCAGTTTGTAACATATCTATCTATGGTCCGACATGGACAATGTGTCTATCGACACATGCCAGTTCTGCATGTTTACTGGCAACTGTGATGTCAATCACTTCTTGCCTTCTAGATGTGACGCATGTGGATTCCCAGCATGTATGGATTATTTGTAGGTCTTTGCTCGATAGAAATTCGAGCAATGCTTTGCCTCTTTTATTGGTGTCCGTGCTTCCTCGTACTGGTGGGCGTTAGCATCGCATCCAATAATGAGACTTATTTGTTGTTCTCACAGAGTCTGATCACAGCCTCCAATTCATTTGTTAGAGGTGGTTCAGCTGCATCGTAGGGCAGAGAATTGTGGCACGAGAATGCCCTTTAAGTTAGCGGGCGCGTATTTGCACGTTCGCGCTTTTTGTTTTTGATGCCCGTAAAATTGCCTAGTCCCCGTATTCTGTTAGCCATTACATTGGGTTCCTAAATAAGTGCTAGGGCGTTTTCATTGCTTTGCAAGTTGTGGTTCAATACTTGAACTGCATTCTTGCAATGCTGCAGATTTATTTAAATTAATTCCTTCTATTTTATATTTAAATTCTATTAGTCTGTTAATAGCGAGCTTATTCTAAAAGTGTTAATTTATTAGAATAAGTAGGTAAAAGATAACTCACCATTTGTTATTGGGAGCTGTCCATGGGGAGATGGGTCTCATGGCTAGTTTCCTCACTTCTTTCGGCAGCTACCTCGGTTGTTGAGATGGCCTCACTCGGAGTTACCTTCTTTGGGGTTAGCGTAACAAGTTTTTGGGAGAGTGATGTCTTCGTCGGAAACTCCCAGGACGACCAATGTTCCCTACGATCCACTGTCAGCTTCTTATTTTGACCTGCCAGTAGCTTGATAGTTTGCTCCATCTCCAAACATTAGGTTGCTTCCGTCGGCCTAGGAAGGTGATCAATTTAGGCTACTGTTAATTTGGCTCCTTCCCACAGTGGAGCTAGGTTCTGGACTGTCGATGTTACCCAGTCGATAGTTGGTCCACGGTCAAAAAAGGGAATGATACCATCCGAAATGGCCTTCATCAGTTCGGTGGTCAGAGGCCCGTCTAGTGTATTGACCTGCTCCTCCGTGAGCTTCTCTAGGAGGTTTTGGCCACCGATGATGGCTACTTGGAGGTGTATGTTGACAGCCTCCTGGTAGCTGGTTGCAGAGATCCTGGGTTGGTTGACACTGCCTACCCTCTTCCTAGGCTTGATTCCATGAGATTTGATAGTAGAGTCATTCGACCTAGTCCTCTGTCACTTACCATAGGGTATCTTTTCACGCCAGAAACAAAATCGAATTTAACGACAAAATCTATTGCTCTGGAATTCAGTTAATGTACAAAATTGTTGAATTTGCTTACTCAGCTGACCGAAGAACAATCAATTCATCCACTAAACCAAATCGAGTCGTTTTTACTTTCTCAGTTACAGGAAAGATTTGTTGATCTTTATTGTTGATTTATTTTTCGGATTTATCGTTTTTGAGTTTCCAACATTTTTTTTGACAAAAAAAAATTCTCTCCCTATGATAACAAGTTCGGTGAATGGGCAGAAAACGTGATTGCTCTTCATCCTCATTTTCGCCACCAAATGTTATTCATCGATGAGGCTTACTTTTGGATGAACGGCTACGTCAACAAGTCAAATCGGCGCTTCTGAAATGAAGAAAATACACAAGCCATTATTGAAACGCCGTGCCACCACATCCACAAAAAGTCACTGTATTGTGTGCTGGTGAAATAATTCAAGTTCATATTTCGATTCCGAGCAAAACGTTGCAGTCTATGGGGAGCGCTATAAACCCAAGATTACTGACTTTTTGTTCCCCAATTGGACGACATTAATGTGAAAGAGCTTAAGTTTCAACGAAACGACGCAACGTCGTAGAAGTAATAATCTTGACATGACCTTCCAAAGGAGAAGATGTCCTCATTCGTCGCATTCCTATGATTCTGACGGATATGCCATTTCAATTTAAGTTATTTAAACAGTAGCAAGAGAAGTTGGAGTTTTATTCGAAAATGGTTAGTTGATCATGAATGTTTCGAGCGGAATGAATGCATTAATAAAAGGGGGGCTTTATTTGGGACCGGGGCTAATTCACTATTCCGTTTACGCGTTTAACTGGAAGCGTATTTTAGTTATTCATGGACGTGAAAATGTGAAAGAGGCGATTTTTGCGCGGCAATAAAGTCAGTACGTAATTTTAAAATTTCCGGGGAAACAACCGGGGGAGCATTTCTCGTTGTGTAGGTGGCGGAACTGTAATATGAATACGAAGTAAGGGTTGACAAATGGTCCTCATCAACGGACAAGTGGACAACATGTGGAGATGGCGTATGCCCAGCGGTAACATTGCGCATAATGAATTATATTAACAGCTACATACCTACCGACATTTCATATTTCAGCCTCCGTTTACCGACTCCCTGTATAAATGCCTCGCATTCTGTATGAATGTGCGGAGGGTGTGTGTGAGTTGTTCATTAATGGAAAAGGGGGTTTTAGGGAAAAAGTCTCAGTTGTTTGTCATGTCTGTTATAAACTCTCTCGAAATTTATAATTACACTAATATATCTTGAGAAATATATATTCAGGGTGTCCCAACACCGCACATTAAAAGTATATGAACTTCTAATTAATGTATTGGAATGAGATTTTCAGCATTTATGTAATCTAGTGTGCTCTTTTTATTGGACATTTTCAAAATTATAACGGAAGCCAACACTAACTTCCTTATTTTAAATGGAATGCTATAATGGATGTGAAAACCGTTCATGGATTCCGCGTCGCTATAAAAACTGCACAAGGAAAACAGAGGATGGGGTAGAGGTAGATAAAACTCTGATTGGTGCGATAACTTTCGCTATTATTTACACACCGAAATACATACAAACAATGACATATGATGTTCAATGTACGAATGTTCAGGAAAATATATCTACACACGTAAAAAAAATAATGTCACGGCAAAAAATAAAAGTCATGAAAAAGTAATTGTCACAACCCTTCACCAGACTTTCGCGAAGCACTGGGATGCCCGATGAGTACGCGGATGGGTGACCAGATGGTACCCTTGTCTTCGGATCGGCGGCTCAGCGGCAACGAGAGCGGTAGCGAAGGCGGTCTTTGTCCTCTGTTTGACTTGATCGAATGCTCTGATATGAATGATATGAATTGAATGAATGTCTACGAGTGCTCCATTGGCTTTATACCCTCCACGCCCTACTCTGCTCCCGAGTTTCTGACTATTTGTCTATGAAAGTAGGTAACCATTATTTTTATTCCACGGTGTACTTTATTTGCAGGTAGCAACAATTTTGGGGATTGTGAAGAACTTTATTCCTTAACTGTCGATGCTGTTCTTGATGTAGGATCATCTCTAATTGTTAATATCCCGAAGACAAAGACAGGTCGCAGTAGAACATTCACTATTGTCGATAAAGATGGAATGAACTACTTGAATCTGATTAGAAAATACAGAAATTTGAGACCTCATCACATCAGTCAAATCTACTTTTTTTATTAGTTTTAGAAAAAATAAATGTTCTGTTCAAAGAATTGGTATTAACACCTTTGGTGATACGGGCAAGAAAATAGCAACTTTTTGAAATTACCTAAACCTTCCTTATATAGCGGTCATTCATTTCGGAGTTCATCAGCAACTCTTCTCGCTGATTCTTGTGCTGATTTAAGTATGATTAAACGTCATGGTGGCTGGAAGAGCATTCATTTGGAGGATTTAAATTCGAGAATTTGCAGAACTGCACCTTTAATTTTCACTTGAAGAAAAAACCCCTGAAGAAAAATGTCAAGAGAGAGTTCATCTTCTGAAGAATACTAATTTGAATGAAGTTAAGGATACTCCTAGAACCAAATTTTGAATTTAATTTTTGTGTTTTGTATTATATAAATATTAATTAAAATTGCTATGATTATGATTATTTATTATTATGTGTTATAACTAGTGTTGTTAAGAAATGTATAACAACACTAGTGATGTTATAGGTTGCTAAGGAGTTATAGGCATGATAACATTATGGGATAAAATAAAACTTTAAACGTAATTAAATTTATTCAAAACAATCGTGTTACCTTTGCTTTTTTGATTGATTGTACGTTAGTAGAATCTCATTTATCTATTTGACGTTTATTTCGGTGTCAATTTATTTGCAGTACTTAGTAATGAATAATAGGAACCACGAGCAACAAAGTTTCCGAGTAAGAGACTATACTTTCTCTTCGACCAGATAAAATAGACTAATAAAATAATTAACACAAAGAACTTATGTTTTATTATTACGTTTGTGGTTATGTTTATAGTATTTTAACAATTGTGATATCTCCAAGGCTAATTGTTTTATTCGAAACGATGTGAGAATATTCATTCCATTACTTGTTATGGAATGAATTACATGCACAACGCATAAGCGCATAGTGTTTAGTTCCATAACAAGAGTGAGAATGTGTACGTTCTATCATCAAAATTGATTTTATAATACTTAAATTCTACTGTGGTCGTGGAGAATAGTATATTCTGTAACAAGGTTAGAATGGAAATTCGATGCGAGTGGAATATTTCGAGCGCGAGCCGTGAGGCGAGCGCGAGGAACCACGAGCATCTGAATTTCCATTCTTACCGAGTATCAGACTATACTTTCTCCTCGACCAGATAAAATAGACTAATAAAATAATTAACACAAAGAACTTACGTTTTATTATCACGTTTGTGGTTATGTTTATAATATTTTGACAATTGTGATATCCAAGGCTAATTGTTTTATTCGAAACGATGTGAGAATATTCATTCTATACCTTGTTATGGAATGAATTACATGCAAAACGCATAAGCGCATTGTGTTTTGTTCCATAACAAGAGTGAGAATGTGTAAGTTCTATAATCGAAATTGATTTCAGAATGCTTAAATTCTATGGTGGTCGTGGAGAATAGTATATTCTGTAACAAGGTTAGAATGGAAATTCGATGCGAGTGGAATATTTCGAGCGCGAGCCGTGAGGCGAGCGCGAGGAACCACGAGCATCTGAATTTCCATTCTTACCGAGTATCAGACTATACTTTCTCCTCGACCAGATAAAATAGACTAATAAAATAATGAACACAAAGAACTTACGTTTTATTATCACGTTTGTGGTTATGTTTATAGTATTTTGACAATTGTGATATCCAAGGCTAATTGTTTTATTCGAAATGATGTGAGAATATTCATTCTATCCCTTGTTATGGAATGAATTACATGCAAAACGCATAAGCGCATAGTGTTTTGTTCTATAACAAGAGTGAGAATGTGTACGTTCTATAATCAAAATTGATTTCAGAATGCTTAAATTCTATGGTGGTCGTGGAGAAAAAATATTCCGTTACTGTTTTGGTCATTTTTTCTTCTATAGCCTCCTCGCCGAATATCCACGAGCTGGTGCTGATAGAAGGAAAACGAGAGGGTAAGGGTAATGGGAGTGTGCAATTATGTTGGTCCAGGGAAGTAAACTTCTACTGTCCGGGTCGGCTGTAGTGCAAGGCTGATACTGATCCCTTATCTGCGCCCGGTGCAATAACAAAATGTTTCCTTTATAGTCTAAAGCAGCGTTTCCCAAACTTTTTTAACCGCGGCCCGGTACCAGGTTTTAACATTTTTCGCGACCCACCTTATGAAAAAAAAACATTTATTTACAAAACAAATTTTATTTTTTAGTTAATTGATTGTTTATTTTATACACAAAAATTGTAATTAAAATTGAGCCATCTCTGCAGGCTGGTATTCAAAATGCATTCGCCCTTACAAAATGACCATCGGCCCCCAAATACGGATTGTCAGATAAACGCCCAATTTAGACGTCGATCGCCCACGTTGAGAAACATTAATCTAGCTGAATGTGTATTTTTCATTTTCAAAAATGTTTGAGCTAAAATTTCGGTAAAACTAGCCCAAATGATTTTTTTGATGATTTACTTGTTTTATTACTGGAAGTCTACAGAGTGTATTTTTAAAGTTTGAATATAATCCACTAAGGAACTTTCTTGAAAATTAAGAAAATCTAGGTGAATGCATAATTTTGCACTTTCAAAAATGTTTGAATCAAAATTTCGGAAAAACTAACCCAAATTATTTTTTGATTATTGATATTTGATAGAAGTAAACATAGTGTGCTTTTAAAGTTTAAAGATAATCCACTAAGGGACTTTCTTGAAAATGAAGAAAATCTAGCCAAATGCATATTTTTCATTTTCAAAAATGTTAGGGTTGAAATTTCGGAAAAATTAGCTTAAACTATTTTAGGATTATTTACTTGCTTTATTACTAGAAGTCTACAGAGTGTGCTTTTGCAATTTGAAGATAATCCACTAAGGGATTTTGTAGGAAATTAAGAACATATTGGTGAATGCATAATTTTGCATCAATATTTGAATTGAAATTTTTTTTTTTACTTTCTCCGTTACGAAGTACGAGAAAGTATTGTGATCGTGATTTTTTTCAAATTTTTTTTTACGGAAACATCCATTTTGGGGACCCTAGATGCCATTTCAACAATTTCTGGAAAAAAAATTGTCTGTGAGCGCTGTATCTCAAAATAGTATATTATGCAACAAGTGTTTGAACTTTAGTCACGAGTTAATTAGTTAATAAGAGTGTCTAGAGAAGTTTATAGCACGAATTGCATACTATATTTCGTCTATATTTCGTCTATTTAGATAAATGTACATTAACAGTCACGTTAGATACATTATGGCAATTGCTAAAGGAAATCATTGATTCCTCTAAATTTCTGTGATGTTGTGTTTTATTTATTTGATTTAAGTTGAAAGTATTCCTTGTTTCATTTATTTATTTTTTATTTTGACAGATTGTTGTTAAGTGACAACTAACTTGATGTTGAGTTTCAATTGATTTTAGCGATATAAAAATCTGTAGCTAACTTCAGCCCATGACTGAAATGCACAAAGTCACAGTTTGTCAAGGTGTATTTAAAGAATCACTTAGCGTCATGTAAACCTATGCGATAACTGACATTTTAGAGGTTGGAGTAGAAAAAATAATAAAGCAATTCATATGAAACTTTGAACATACGTCTTATTTGATAATCTGAAGAACTGAAATGCTTTCGGTAAAAATTCGTACACCAAAAGTGGGTGTTTACCTTAATTGTTTTTTGTTTTTTGCCAATATTTTTTGAAATATGAAAAATATCACAAAAACATTTAAACAAGTATTGAAGACAACAAAAAAAATGAACATCTTTTGTTATAAAATATTATTATAGAAAAAAAAAATTAATATATAAATTTTTGATTTATAATTATGAAACGATAATGGTTATAGCAAATTTATGTTAATAATAATTGTGAGCAACTTATAAAGAATACGTTTTTTTAAATCTTTTTAGTTTTTGAGTTTTTGAATTTGAAATATAATTTTTCATAATTTTTTTTTTCTTTCATAATTTTGACGTTTTAACGCCAGTTTCATCCGAGTCTACAAAATGCTAGATATGCATTTAAAATATGATTTAAACTGAAAATGTACCATGAAAGCGTAAATATAAATGACTATGATACCATCAAATCGGAGAAAGTAACATGATGGCCACATCACCATTTTTTTATTTTTTTTGGCAATTTGGAAAATGCTCGATTTCAGAATTGAGCCAGAGGGGGTATTCAAGTGATTATTTGAAGGAATATCCGGAAAGTAGTCTTTAAAACTATTTATTAGCTCCGAAAGATGTTCTTAAACATTAAAACTGATAGTGTTTCTAGATGTAAATCTTCTTCATCATAATTTGCATGGGTTTCAATAAATTTATGTAATGTTTCAAAGGTTTAAAATTTCTCTTGAAAGTCGTTATTTCCTCAGTCATTTTTTTAATTATTGCAGCGCCTTTTTCCGATACTTTGAAAATATTTAAACCAAAGTTTGCAAATTTAAATTCAATTAATTTAATGCAGCATATATGTCGCACAAATAAGCTACTTTTATTAACCACCAAAAATCGAAGAATCTATTCTTAAATGAAAAAAATACCATCGTTTTTATATGGTGGGTGTTCATTCAGAAATACCAAAGCTTCGTCTTTTAGCTCAGACGTTTTAAAATGTTTCCTTTTAAAAGCCATCGTGAATTACAATACAAAAGGAGGTGTTTATGATCACTCCGCATTTCCTTGCATAATTCGGTAAAAAGTCTGCTATACGAAAAACTACATTTTGCCACTATTCTTAGTAACTGTTATAAAAAAATAATGTGTAATTTTTTTTGTGTGCCGGGTCACGACCCACACTTTGGGAAACGTTGGTCTAAAGCATGATATAAATGAATGTTCAAAATCCACTTAAACGACAGTTAAAATCAGAATTAATCCAAATAAACTTCACAACGATTTGTTTATCAAATAGAATGAGCTTTCCTCGAAACGTGGGCCATTAACGTACACAATCTCTCATTAGTTTCATCCATTAATCAATTACAAACACTTACAGTGCGACGGCCGTTCCCAATAAAGAAATTAAAAATGACTCGAGAGAGAAAAGTTTTTCTTTTGGTCCGTTTCGGCCTGGCCGTCCGCCAAATGCCAACCCGCCGCATCAACACTGTCTAAATGCCACTTCTATTCCGACAATACGCTCCAATCCAAATCCAAGTATTTCTTACACGTCCACGTCGCTTGACTAAAATTACAACAAAAAAGATTCACATTAAGCTGTGTTCTGTATTGTGCCGAATTACCCTCATATCCATTTCATATTCAAATTTCGTTAGATTTATATCATCCGTTTGTTTGTCGAGGAGTAATTCCGGCAGCCGCAAGAACAAATCTAATAAAAAATAAATTCCCTGATGTACCACCGAAACGAGGCACGCACGTGCAACTATGTAACTGCGTAGGGGTGCCCGCAATCAGGGCAGGTGAGGGTGGAATTTGTAGTTGGTGGCAAACGACATATTTTTTTATTCAATGGTGAATCAAGATATAGAAGGGAGGGATTCATGCACCGTTGAATGGGGGTCAACTTTTAGCATATTGCAGCGGGATGGTTTTTGCATCGGTGCAATTCAATTATTCCGTCCGAATGGAGTCGATGATTGTGCAGAAGTTGCAAAACACAATCGATGCGGAGGAGGAAGAGTCCAGGGGGCAATTTGTTGAACAAATACGGCGAAAACTTAAAAAGGAGTAACAGATTTCATAATTGATTGCACAGTAAACGAGCAAAGGGCCGAGACGTGTTACTTATCAGTGATCACATTTTCAGTGTTTAGGTGATTACGAAATTCTTTATTTATGTAACTTCACGCTCATTACCTCTCTACTGATAACCAACACGTATGTTAGGTATTATTATAAATATTATAAATATTTATACTTTCATTTATTTTGAATTCGCGTTTTGCAGGATCCGATAATACCGACGTTTTAAACATTATGAAAAATGAAAATGACAAATTATACTTCAAATTCTAATCATCTTTATCCAAAATCGTGTGTAATAAGCAAATTACTGTCATTTAAGAGAAGTAATGTTGTTCATTACGCACTAGTGAGAGAATATCTCGGAATCACGGAATAATTATGTCCTTCATAGGGTTTTTGAAATAATTCAAATTGACACCACGTACGTCAAAATTTCATAATAGTATATTCTGTAACAAGGTTAGAATGGAAATTCGATGCAAGTGATGAAATATTCTGAGAACCACGAACATCAGAATTTCCATTCTTACCGAGTAGCAGACTATACTTTCTCCTTGGCCAGATAAAATAGACTAATAAAATAATTAACACAAAGAACTTTTTATTATTACGTTTGGTTATGTTTACGGTATTTTGACAATTGTCAAATTGTTTTATTCGGAACGGTGCACAGTGGTTCAGAATTCGAAAAAGCTGGCCAAAAGTCGAAAAATGAAAGTCAATATTTTGAGTTTAGTGCAATATAGTCGTGTTCAGAGGGCTCCACTGGATACCACAATGGAAGAATATGATTGTATCTACCCAAAATGCCTCGTAATCCGCGTTCAAACTTGTTACTTTGTTAGACACGTGGGAGACGTTCGGACGAGGTGAAATTTGGCGTCGGTTTTTCAATATAAATACTAATCTTTATGTGCTGAGATTTTTTTTCCTTGTTATTATGGATCTTCCCGAAGGTAAATTAATGGTTATTACATTTAATATGCATACAAAATTTTTGTTACCAATTATAGCAATTTGCGTTAAAAATACGTAGATACATTTTAAACATTCATGAAAATATTTTTTTGCCTATGTGTGCCTGTGTTCTTATAGCAATATAAATACTTATTATAGTGTCTTTTAACGTGATAAATAACAATTAGCTGCATTCACTTGCATTCCTCAGTGTAGGATTATTTTTATTGCTGATATGCAATATCGTTGAAAAATTCGACTTTATATTTTACTGAATATCTTGTATTTATGATGTGTATATGAACAAAACGGAACATAGGATTTCCAATGTTAATTTGTTTATATCGAAATATTATCTTTCCTGATTTATTTTAGAGGAAAGAAAGAAGTCAAATTAATAAAAAAAGAACAAATAAGGAATTTGAAAGAAGTTTGTAAGACACAAAGGTAGACACTCATACAGACTATTTTTAACAAAAATTCCGCAAAAAAAAATGTTTGGAAATTCTTTTCAATCACCATACTTTCTCGTAGTAGTTTGCACGGAGAAAGGAAAAAATAAATATGACAGACAGGCAGACACACAGACACACATTTTTTTGCAAAAATTGTCGGAATCGACAGAAATGGATTTTGCCACAAAAAAAAAGTTTGCATTTTTTTACGATCACAATATTTTCCCTTAGTTTGTAAGGAGAAAGTAAAAATAAATATGACAGGCAGACACAAAGGCAGACATACAGACACATTTTCTTTCACAAAAATTATCGGAATCAACAAAATAGATATTTTGCGCAAAAAAAAATATTTGGAAATTTGTTACGATCACAATATTTTCCCTTAGTTTGTAAGGAGAAAATAAAAAATAAATATGACAGACAGACAGACACAAAGGCGGACACACAGATACTTTCGTTTTCACAAACATTGTCGGAATCAACGAAACGGCTCTTCCGCAAAAAAAATGGAAATTTTTTACGAACACTCAATTTTCCCGTAATTTGTACGGAGAAAGTAGAAACTAAATATGACAGACCGACAGACACAAAAGCAGACACATATATCTTTTACAAAAATTGTTAGTATCGAAAAAATATATATTTCTGCAAAAAAAATATTAGGAGTTTTTTTGCAATCACAAGGAGTTTTTTTTACAATCACAACACTTTCTCGTAGTTTATATGGAGAAAGTAAAAATCAATATGACAGACAGGCACACGAAGACAGATACATATTTTTTTTAACAAAAATTATCGAAATCAACGAAATGGATATTTCCGCAAATAAGTTTAAATTTTTTTTATAATCAGAACAATTTTCCGTAGTTTGTACGGAGAAAGTAAAAATCAATATGACAGACAGACAGACACAAAAGCAGACATACAGTTTTTTTTATTAAAATTGTCGGAATCGACGAATATTTCCGCAAAAAGAAATGTTTGAAAATTTTTTACGATCACAATAATTTCCCGGCAATTAGTACACACCCTGTATAGTATAAGTTATGGTTATGGTTTTAGCCCGAGGGTGCTCACTGATTCGAAGCCGAGGGCCAAAACCCATTTTACGGCCTTGGTAATTATTTGGTATATATTTTTATTATCATTAAGTTTTAATTTATAGAAAATTCAAAATACAATTTATACGAGAAAATAGAAATAATCGTAATTTACATGACACGTTTATTCTGTACGTAAACATGGTAATAGGTATAAATAAGAACGGAAGTTTTTCACTAATTTTGAAAATAATCATTAAATTGTTCTTAAAGTTGCAAATTTCTTCAGTGTGGCCAAATAAATGTAAAAACAATTGTGACCAAATTATTAAAATGTGCTTAACATCTAACAAGTCCTTTCACTAACTTTGGAAATAATCATGTTATAACCGAGTAAATTGTTATACTGAATATATTCAGGCTTCATTTCGTTTTATTGTATTTATCTAATGGTTTCTGTAACAAGTAAGGTTATTCCCAATTTGTTTGTTATACTGAAGTTGCGAATTTCTCCAGTGTAGCCAAATAAATGTAAAAACAAATGATACAAATTTGAAATTTTCAAAAAATTGATTCTTCTTAATGGTTAAAAAATAATATCAAACACATCTTTACTAAATTTAAAAATAATCACCCGAGAACTGAGTTAATTGTAAGACTGAGATTGCGCATTACTTCAGTGCTGCCAAAAAAATATTAAAACCATTGTTACCAACTTAAAATTTTCAACATTTACTCAAAATTTATTTGGTAAAAAAAAAGATCTTCTACACACCCTGACTAACATAATCACCGGAGAGCTGGGATCATTGTTATTCTAAAATATTGTATTTCTCTAGTGCGGACAATAATAATTTTATCACTTATGTCCGCCATATTGGATCCGCCATTTTTAATTTTTCAATTTTGACATAAAATTCATAATCTGCGATTAGTACCTATTTATGTGAAAATTTATCAAGATTCAGACTTTTGGCCAGCTTTTTCGAATTCTGAACCACTGTGCGGTGTGAGAATATTCATTCCATTACTTGTTATGGAATGAATTACATGCAAAACGCAATATGCGCTTGTTTTGTTCCATAACAAGAGTGAGAATGTGTACATTCTATGATCAAAATTGATTTCAGAATGCTTAAATTCTACCATGGTCGTGGAGAAACATTATTTCAATATTTAATGCAATTACAGACGATTTTGGATCAAGTGGTATATTATGCACATGTGGAATTACTCATTAGTCCCTTAAGAAAATTACTTTCTTCTTGCGGGACTAATTATGTACAATCCACACTTGTATAATAAATAGCTATTACCCTTAGTTCACTTGATAACTAATGGGATTTTTAAATAAAATGTATTCTTTGTAAATCGTTCATTTCGGCAATATCTACAATAATTTTGAATGTAAATTTAATGTAACTATTACAAAAATCATATATTTTTCAAAAAACAAGGGTTTTATTAAAAATATTTATGAGTAAATGATGTACACTTCTTCGTTATCTTCAATATTTGTTTAAATATTTTTGTAATATTTTTCATATTTAAAAAATGATAAAAAAAAACGATTAAGGTAACCACCCACTTCCGGTGTATGAAATTTTATCAAAGACTCTTGACTCCTTTGCATTGTCGAATAATGCATATGTTTAAAGTTTAATATGAAAATCTCTGTTAGATTTTGAGATGCATCGCGAACAAAAAAATGGTGATGTGGCCATCATGTTACTTTTTCCGACTTGATGGTATCATTTATATTTACGCTTTCATGGTTTATTTTCAATTTAAATCATATTTTAAATGTCCATCGAACGTTTCGTAGACTCGGGTGAAACTGACGTTTAAAACGTCAAAATTATGAAAGAAGGAAAAATTATACTTCAAATTCGAAAACTCAGTTTACTCAAAATCTAAAGAGATTTCGAAAAAAACTTATTCTTTAAGTTGTTCATTTTAGCATTCTCTACAGTTATTATTAATATAAATTTGCTGTAGCTATTATCGTTTTATAATTATACACCAAAAATTTTAAAAAAATAATAATTTTTTTTCTCGAATAAAAATGATTTTATGAAAAATGTTTTCAAGCAGAAGATGTTCATTTCTTTGTTGTCTTCAATTTTTGTTTAAATGTTTTTGTGATATTTTTCATACTTAAGAAAATATTGCCAAAAAACAGTTAAGATAAACACCCACTTCCGGTGTACGAAATTTTACCAAAAGCTAAAGCTTTTCAGTTCTTCAGATTATCAAATAAGACGGATGTTCAAAGTTTCATAACAATTGCTCTATTAGTTTTTGAGATACAGCGCGCACAGACAGACACACACACACAGACACACATACAGACACAATTTTTTTTTTTACAGAAATTGTTGAAATGGCATCCAGGGACCCCAAAACGGATATTTCCGTAAAAAAAATTTGAAAAAACAAATCACGATCACAATACTTTCTCGTACTTCGTAACGGAGAAAGTAAAAATGAAACACTTAAAATTCGTGAAATTTCGATCATTTTCAAACCGCCATAACTCGGCGTATTTATAATCGATTTTGATTAATCTTTCAGGGAAAAAAACTTTGAAGTGTCTTCTTCAAAGTCATGCATGCCAACTTAACCGTAACCCCTTCCGCCCCATCTAGCACCCTTGTGAAACCATGTCCAACTTTGACGATGTCTATGAATTTTGTCGACTCGATCCACCATAAAGACATTAAAATTTGACCAATTCCCTATGCAGGACTCGAAGAACAAAGTTCCTACTACGATTTGGCATGAAGTTATGGGTGTTTAAAAAAGTGCATTTTGAGGTTTTTCGCACATAACTCAGCGACTTTTCAACCAAATTTGATAATTCTTACGGGAAAAAATCTCATTTTGGCCCTACTTTAATGGGGTAAACTCAGATTAGAATGATCCCTTTTCGAACCCTTTAACCCCCGAACAGAACTTTGGCAACGTGTACCGAGTTGGAAAAAATGTGTCGACTTGATCCACCAAAAGGTCATTGAAATGTGTTCAATTACCTGTGGAGGACTAAAAAACGAAGTTCCTACGGCGATTTTTCACAAAGTTATGGGTGTTTGAAAAAAAGCGAATTATGTGGTTTTTGACTCATAAGTCTGAAGTTTGTATGATTACGTGCGATCATTTTTTTTTCGGGGGTTGAAGGGTTCGAAAAGGGATCATTCCAATCTGAGTTTACTTCCTTAAAGTAGAGCCAAAATGGAATTTTTTTCTGAAAGAAGCATAAAATTAGGTTGAAAAGTCACTGAGTTGTGCGCGAAAAACCTCAAAATGCACTTTTTTTTAAACACCCATAACTTGGTGCCAAATCGTCGTAGGAACTTCGTTCTTTAAGTCCTGCAAAGGAAATTGATCAAATTTTAATGCCTTTATGTTGCATTGAGTCGACAAAATTTTTCCAACTCCGTAGACATCGTCAAAGTTGGACATGGTTTCCAGAAAAAAACTTTTTTTTCACAGGGGCGCTAGAGGGGGGCGAAAGTGGTTACGCTTTATTTAGCTTGCATGACTTTAAAGAAGACACTTCAGAGTTTTTCGCCCTTAAAGATTCATCAAAATCGATTGAAAATACACCGAGTTATGGCGGTTTGAAAATGGTCGAAATTTCACGAATTTAAAGTGTTTCATTTTTTTTTCCTTCAGTATATACAGGGTGTCTCAGACTTGACTCCCCAGGCCTATAACTTTCTTATTTTTAAAGATAGATTAAGTTGATCAATGTAATCAATTCATAAGAGTATGTAATTAAGCAGCGTTAACTAATATTTTCCACTAACTTCAGTTTCATCTCGAATTCAAGTTTTGACTTTACGAGTCCAAATCGTACAATGTATATTTAATTCAAGTAAAAACGAATAACTTTGTTGGTATCACTTTATTAAATAAAGTTATTCGTTTTTATTTAAATTATTCAAAATGTATCACGAAGTGAAAGCCTCCACAATTACTTATTTAAATGTTTATTTAATGCAAGGCTGGTATTTACTTATTTCAGTTCTTACCGGTGTTAAAACTATTGGCAACACATACATTATTATCCGAGCCAGGAAAGTAGTTGTTGCGAAATATTATTATTTCCTCTGAGATAAACTAACTTATATTACTGAATTTTTACATAAAAGCAGAAAATGCAATAATACTCTTTACAGCGTTTTATTGAAAATTTCGCAAATAGCCCTCTTTGATGTGCTAAATTTAATATGGAATAAACGAAACAGAGCAGTATTCCTTAGTTTCTCACGAGACTGCGCTTGTTTGTTGTTTTAATTTCTGGTTATTTGGGGCGTAGGCCGCGGAGCGTGAGAAAATGTATTTTCCTCCGCCGTTATTCCTTGCTGTTCATGCCACTGGGCGATAATTGGAAAAATACCTTCGCTTCTTAAATATATATCAGATAAATGTTCGAATCATCGAGGATCATATATTTCCAAAATAAATACATCTGCCCGAAACTCCGCAAAAATAAATCGCTCTTCATTTCACGCCTCCAAATTATTAAGGTCTGTAGATATCGGTTCGCACATTTATTAAAGATTGAGTGTTATATCGTTTATAACCGCTGTAAATGTATTAAAAAAAAGTTTCCCAGTAGCAACTGTATGGATACCGCCCGCTATCACTGAATGGCCTCATACTATCGTGTTCATTTAAAAAAAAAACCTCAAGTGTGCCATGATTTTTTATTTTTAAAACTTTAAGTTGGCACACATGTTCGGAATTGACAAACAAAACGTCAGGTCGTTCTAAAAGTCACAATTATTCCGTGGTCCAGTGGTTTACAGCAACCAGCAAAAAAGTGTCTAGTTGAACGTTATTTCCGAAATGGGACGGAAATTGGGTGTATTCATTCGACGCACCTATGGCAGAGTTTTAGGAAGAATTTCCTAACGTTCTTATTATTTATGATGAATTTAAAAATACCTTATCACGATCTGTTATGTCCCCGTAAACCAGGAAGTGGTAGACCAGTCTTCTCTGCGTCGTTTATCACAGCAAATTAATTTATCGGTAGGGTAAATGTTGATAACACATATTGAGGTTTTGTTATTTGCGGCATCAAAACCTCAATATGTGTTACCAACATTAATTTTTTTAAATAAAAAATCATGGCACACTTGAGGTTTTTTTTTAATGAACATACTTTAGTAGGAGCCTTAAGCAACTCAGCGCTATTAAAATGTTAAAATGGTTTCTAACGCCATCTAGTCGTCCCTAGTTCCAAGCACACATGGCAGAGATTAAAGCATTTTTGGACACGAATCACTCCCATCAACGAACGCACTGAACTGATGACCCCCAATAGCCAGAAACCGGTCTACAGTTGTAATTCAAGAGAATCAATCATTTATGCTTGCCATGGCCCGTAGTTATTATTCTTAAAAATAACTAAAACTCGCATTCGCCATTTATAGCAGAGATTCGTGGCCAGAACGAGTTTAACCTCCGCGATATATGCTTGGCACTAGGGACGACTAGATGGCGTTAGAAACCATTGTTCAACTTCTATATACCTTACTAAATATAATATTTAGATATTCACGATTCAGTCAAAGTCCATCTACGATATTTTTAACAGTCAAAAATTTATACTAACAAATTTAGTTTTTATGTCACTTGATAAATGAAAAGCGCATTTTTTCTACGGTAGAAAATTATCGTTTTCGATAGTTGAAAAAAATCCGTTTGAACAGTTGAAAAGTGTAATTTTTGACAGTCAAAATGTGTTTTTTGACTTGATTAAGTTTTGACAGCTTATCATTTTTAATAAAAAATTTCACAGTTAAAAATTTATTTTTTTAGCCTTTGAGAAATGTCATTTTTGACAGTTGATAAGTGCAATTTTTGTCGGTTGAGAAATGTAATATGTCACCTTTGAAAATGATAATTTTTAACATGTGAAAAGTGCCATCTTCGATAAGTGAAATTCATAATTTTGAACAGTTTAAAAATGTCAAAAATTCATACTAATAAATTTAGTTTTTATGTCACTTTTGATAAATGAAAAGCGCAATTTTTCTACGGTAGAAAATTGCCGTTTTTGGTAGTTGAAAAGAATCCGTTTGAACAGTTGAAAAGTGTAATTTTTGACAATCAAAATGTGTTTTTTGACTTGATTAAAGTAATTTTTGACAGTTTAAAAGTGTGAATAAAACATTTATTTATTTGTTAATATCACACTTTATTTTTTAGCGACTTGAGTTTCGATCATTAGCTGGTCATTTTCAAATTTTGAAAATGAAAAAGGAAATGAATGTTCCAAAATGTATCACGAAGTTAACGCCTCAACCATCAATCAATTGTTTAAAAGTGTATTTTTGACTGTTAATTAAAGTAATTTTTGACAGTTTATTAGCGTATTTTTTCATTGCTGATTCAACTCATTTTTGACAGTTTAAGTGTTTTCGTGTCAGTTCATAAATATAATTTCTTAAAGTTGAAACATGCATTTGTTTACAGTTAAAAAGTGCAATTTTTAAGTTGAATATTGTCAGTGTTGACAGTTGAAAAGTGCCATTTTGACTATTAATGAGTGTACTTTTTTATGGTTAAGAAGTGCCATTTCTTATACGGTTAAAAAGTATATTTTTTTATGGTTAAAATGTGCAATTTTTGACATTTGAAAATTGTCATTATTGGCAGTTTTAATTTTTACAATTAAAAAAGTATCGTTTTTAAAGTTGAGAAACGTAATTTTTCACCGTTGAAATTTTTGTTATTTTTGGCACTCGAAAAGTGTCATTTTTGGCACTCGAAAAGTGTCATTTTCGGCACTCGAAAAGTGTCATTTTTCAGTTAAACAATGTAAATTTTCAGTTGAAAAAGCAAATTTTTGAGGTTGTTCATTGATAATATTTTGAGTTAAAAATTTTTTGACAGATTATAAGTGTAATTTTTGTCAGTTGACAAGTGTAATTTTTCACCCTTGCAGTGTGTTATGTTAAAGACATAAAAAGTGTGACAGTTAAATCGGATTATTTTTGACAGTTAAAAGTGAAATTTTTCAGTTGAAAATGGTAATCTTTAACAATTGAAAATTGTTTTTTTTGTAGTTAAAAAGTACCTTTTTAAAGTTTAACAATGTTGTTTTTTGCCATTGAACAGTGCACCTTTATATAGTTGAAAAGTTTTATTTTTGGCGGTTGAATATTGTTATTTTTAACATTTAAAATGTGTCTTTTTGGCAGTGTAATTTTTCATAGTTGAAAAGTCTAATTTTTCACAGTTAAATAATGTCATATGTTTAAAGCTAAAGAGCGTAAGTTTTGGAAGTTAAACATTTTCATTTGCGGCAGCTTAAAAGTATCAATTTTAACGGTAGAAAAAATGTCTATTCTACAGTTAAAAAGTATAATTTTTGAGAGTCGTTGAATGTAAATTTGATAGTTAAACAAGCTATATTTTACAGTTGTAAAGTATCATTTCTGACAGTTAAAATGTGTTATTTTTGACAGTTGAAATTTGTCATTTTTAGTCCGCTGAAACAGTCGAAAAATGCACATTTTCATTGAAAATTGTAATATAATATAATTTAAATAATGTCTTTTTTGGAAAAGTGACCCAGTCTTATCCTAACCGCCCTGAGCTGGCCATATGGATTTGCATCCGAGGCCAAAAAAAATGTCATTTTTAATTTGATCATCTGTTCAAAAGTATAATTTTCACCATTGAAAATAATCATTTTTAACAATTGAAAAGTACCATTTTTGACAGTTCAAAAGTAATTTTTGATGTTTAAATATGTATTTTTACTAAAAAGTTTCATTTTTGACAGTTGAAAAGAATTATTTTTAGGAGTTGAAAATTGTCATTTATGGTAGTTAGAAAGTTATCATTTCTTGAGGTTTAAAAATGTTGCTTTTGGCCGTTGAAATTTTCATTATTGATAGTTGAAGTGTGATTTTTAAGAGTTTAAATGTGTTTTTTTGGGAGTTAAAATTGTCACATATGGCAATTGATACTTGTAATTTTTGAAAATTTAAAATAAAAGTCGAATTTTTCAGTTAAAAAGTGTCATTCTTTTACAGCTGAAAAGGGCCACTTTTGAAGTTGAGAATTGTCATTTTTGGCAGTTTAAAATCAGTTTTAACAGTTCAAAAATTACATTTTTTCAAGTTGAAAGTTGTTTTGACAGTTGATGAGTGTAATTTTTGATAGTTAAAAAGTGCTATTTTTTACAGTTATTAAAATTGATATATGATATTTTTGACAGTTGATATTTGTAATTTGATTGTTAAAATGTGTATTTCTTTACAGTTAAAAAGTGTAACTTTGGGCAGCTAAAAAAATGTCATTTTTGGCAGTTGAAAATTGTCATTTTTGGCTGTTAGAGGTATCATTTCCGAAAGTTCAAAAATGTTGTGTTTGATCGTTAAATAGTGCAACTTTTCATAGTTGAACATTTTTGGCAGTTGAAGAGTCATATTTTACAGTTAAAATTTATATTGTTTGGCAGTTAAAAAGTGTCACTTCCTACTGTTGATACTTCGAGTTTTTCTTAATTGAAAAGCGGATTTTTTTATTGTTAAATTCTTTTACAGCGTCATTTTTTGTAGTTTTTCCAGCTTGAAAGGATTATTTTTAACTGTTCAAAAATATCATTTTTGGCAGATGAAAAGCAGAATTTTTTACAGTTAAAAATTGTCATTTTTGGCAGATGAAAAGTATAATTTTTAATAATTAAATAGTGTCATTTTTAAACCATGAGAAAAGTGAATTTTTTCACAGTTGAAAATTATTATTTTTAGTCTTTGAGAAATACCATTTTTGGCAGTTGATAAGTGCAATTTTTGTCGGTTGAGAAATGTAATATGTCACCGTTGAAAATAGTAATTTTTAAAATGTGAAAAGTGTCATCTTTGACAAGCAAAATTCATAATTTTGAATAGTTAAAAAAAGTCATTTTTAACAGTTCATACTTTTTCTAATTTTCAATACTGGAAAAGTGTAATTATTTACACGTGAAAAAAAAGTTGAAATTATCATGGCAGTTGCACATTTTTGACAGTTGATAAGTGTCATTTAGGATGGTTAAAATGTTTCCTTTTTATAATTAGAAGGTGCTATTTTTGACAGTTGAAAATTTGTATGTTTGGCAGTGGGAAATTAACATTTTTACTGTTAGAAATTGTCATTTTTGGCAGATAAAAAGTATAATTCTTAATAATTAAATAAGTCATTTTTAAACCATAAGAACAGTGAAATTTTTCACAGTTGAAAATAAAATTTATTTTTTTATCATTTAAGAAATGTCATTTTTGAAAGTTGATAAGTGTTGATTATCGGTTGAGAAATATAATATGTCACCGTTGAAAATGATCATTTTTGACAATAAAAAGATGTCATCTTTGACAAGTAAAATTCAACATTTTTAGCAGTCTAAAAAGTCGTTTTTAACAGTTCATACTTGCAATTTTCAAAATTGGAAGTGTATTTTTTTACAGTTTAAAAAAAGTTGAAATTATCATGGCTATTTTATCTATGTCTTTTTACAATTAAAAGGTGCTATTTTTGACAGGTATTTTTTTTATTTTTGACAGTAAGAAATTAACATTTTTACAGTTAAAAATGATCATTTCTTAAAGTTTAAAAATGTTGTTTCTGACCGTTTTTCATAGTTGAGAGTTGTCATTTTTAGCAGTTAAAAGTGTCTATCTTAATGTTCACACATCTATTTTTTTGGTAGCCAATAATTGTCACTTGTGTAATTTTTGACAATTAAAAAGTGCATGTTTTTAAATAAGAAGAGTTATTCCCGCGTCATTTTTAGAAGATGAACATTTACGTTATTGGCAGTTTAAAAGTATTATTTTTAACAGTTGAAAAATATAGAATACAATAAAAATGTGTCTTTTTGATAGATGAAAAGTGTTATTTTTAGCAATTAAAAATTGTTATTTTTCGAAGTTGAATGCTGTCATCTTTTTCAGTAGAAACATGATATTTTTGACAGGTGTTCAAAAAGGAAATTTTCAGTTATAAATTGTCATTTTTTTACAGCTCAAACGTGTAATTTCTTTGAAAATTGTCAATTTTATCAGTTGAAGTGTCATTTTTGACAGTTGATTCGTGTAATTTTTTCCCTGATTTTTCCGAAATTTTCTGGCTGAATATGAATAAAACTTTTAGGAAATATCCTTAACAAATAACGCTATAAAAGAAGAGACGCCAAAAAATAGTTTAGCAATATTTTAAACAAATGATGTCGCTTTACAAAATGAGCATGTTTAACCTGGTTCCTTTAATTATCCTAAAAATCCCTCTATCAATTTTAACTAAATTTTTAGAAAATATTCTTGACATATATGGCTATAGAACAAAGAAAAAAAATCTAAAGTTTGTACAATGATTCTCATATTTTACAATAAAAATCGCAATTTTCAAAAATTGCGCATTAACTACATTTCCTTAACTTTCTCGAAATCCCGTTTCGAATTTTCATCAAATTTATAAGAATGAGGGAACTTTAGGTTTAAGGCGCATCGATAACTAGATCATTCATGCCAAAATTCATGAGAAACATTCTTGATAAATATGATTATAAATCAAAAGAAAATCTGGAAATTTTACTTTAAAAATTCTACTTTGGAAAATGCGCACTTATTCAATTTTCTAGAAAATACTTTCGTGGATAATGATAAAATATTCAAGAATTATTCTGTGGATTTTAAAGCAGGAAGAATCGAATATAGGTTATTACAAATTTTTGCAAGTAAGTCGAGGGTTTAAAAAATGTACACTTTTTATTAGATTTTCTGAATTTGCCCGAAATCCATTTAACGAATACAAATAAAATTTACAGGAAACATTCTGGACTTATAACGCTATAAAGCAACAAGAAATCCGAAAATAGATAGCCAAGAGTATTTCCGGATTTTTATCCGAAAACTATTACTATTGCGCATCCGAAAACTATTACTAAGACATTATTAGAGCACTTTTTAATGGATGATCTAAATAGGTTATTAGATTTATTGTAGCTTTCAAGATAGCGAAGAAACAATAGACAACTTTTGTTTTTCTTATGGCCACCATATTGGATTTTTACATTTTCTAATGCAAGATTTTTTTCTGTTTACGATGATATATCACACATTATGTTTTAATTTTACATTTGAGCCAAAATTTAATTGAATTACCCGAGAGTATTCGAATGGAAAAATGGATACAGCAATAAAGTGAACATCAAGATCTGAAAATGCCAGGGATGCACCTTCACCTAGATTAGAGCATAATCATATTACTTTTAAATTTATTTCTGACACCGTGACATCACAAAACTTTACTATTTAATATTACATTCGAAGTTAGATTAGAGCCCTTTTTAATCTCGCACTCGTATAACTCAAGTCACTCGAATCAGTGATTTATAACTTCTCGTAAAAAGTTAAGGGTTGCGTTTTAAAAGTTTTTGAATTCGCTGCAGTTACCTGGAAATCATCCCCGATTCCATTAATACCTGTCGCGGCTCGGAAGGAATCTACAATTCGAACGCCGAGTTTATTTACTTGTGTGCGATTGTAGTAACGTCAAATGTGTATAATGGATCGGTATATAAATTAGTGGAGTGCACCCCAGTCCGAATGAATGGTACGAAGAGTCGGGACCTTTTTTACGAGGGTTGGTTTTTAGAAGGCGTGGTGGAAATATTTCAGGGCCATCTGTTCACTGCAGCCTCCTTATTATTTCTTGCTGGGTGACGTTTACATTGTTGTTACTTGACATTGTTGCTGCTCGACGTGGATTATATATAGGTAATTTTAATATTGTTATGACTGGTCTGGGTTGGGTGGTCAGTGGTCAGCATCTTTTCATTCATTCGTTTTATTACTCACAAACCAGAATGAGTATCTTATTTCCTGGACAACGCGAGATTAACTACCATGTGAACAATTTTAAATATATAGGTTTAAAAATTAAAATTCACTTGGTTTGTTTCACGATTAATCATAGTCTGTAGGTAGGAATTTTTAATATATTTACTTTTTGCGTTAATCCAAATAATAATTATTATAGAAATACCTCTGGTCGATAGCCATTTAATGGAAACACCTACTAACATCATTCAATAAAATGCTTGCAAAGTATATGTAAATATTTCTCGTACCACAATAGGCCCTGGTATTAAACTTGTACAATTCAGTTAAAAATTTATTAATGCAGTTTTGAATTGAAAAAAATTTAATCGAAATCCGTATTTCTGACGTAATCCCCAGCTTCAAACATGATTGTTATGGCTATTTAACCGTATCTAGCTACACAATAGGCCCTTCACCTTTTCAAAATAGCTACGATTGAAAACAAGCCGCACGTGAAACCATCTGCCGATATTTTGCACGGATGGAATTAATTTGCGGCTCGCGATTGTCTAGTGGTAGTGTAAAATTTTTGAGTTTCGCGTTGAAAGGAAGCGAGTCCTTCAGATCAACTATTTAATCCCTCGAGGTCTTTTAGGCTCTTTTGTGCTAGGGCAGAATGGACGTTTCTTGAATGAGGAGCTCTCTCTCTCTTTCACTGCTCTCTAATAATAACGGGGCCCCGGTAATCTCCAGTCTATTGCTCGAGTATTGGATGGGCGCTTTGAATTTTAAAATACTACAAACACAATGGCTGAAGAAATTAACGAATAGTTGCAACGAAACGCGGTTTCTTACGTAAGAATGTAAAAAGTGAAAATCAAGCAATGATTTGTATACTGCTGCATCACAAGTCGAGTGGGTTCGATTCCCCGCCCGGGCGGATCGAGAAATATCTACTCGGGTCCGTGGTTGTTGTATTCGTCTGTCATTATTCATTTATTCAATTCATTTATAATACATACAAGGATATTAAAAATGGATGATGGTTTATTTTGAATCACCAAAGCCAGGCGCAAAAAAAGAAAATGGGAAAATAATGTGTATACATAAAATTTAATGTATGTATAGGAATCTTTGATAATATGATAACTACATTCGGGTAAATGCAGAATGATATCCTGGAAGTCATTAATGACATATTTCATTATATGGAAACAATAAAAAAATACAATTGCCACAGATATTAAACTTTTGAAAATTACGCAAAAAATACATTGTGATGAATTAATTTAAATTTTGATTAAACAGAGATTTAATGGAAATTCGAAAATTCGAAATTCGAAAATGCCCCTAGGTTTCGATTAATCACACGAAAACACAAATTATTGTTGTGCAAAACGCAGGTCATGCCAGCTACATAGACGTAGCATACTATAATAAGCAGTGGCATAAGTGGTTCTTATTTTAGAGGTACATGAAAATCAACGGGACAACCCGGAAACTTGTTCGTATAGATGAAAAACTAATAACCGTAAATTTTGACCCATATCGAACATTGCGTAACCGAGCCCTAGCCCTCTAAAATTTGAAAAAGTGGGTTTATTCCCTTTTTTTTCATTTTGGTCCACCCTAATATTAAACGGTCCACCCTAATGGCCAAATTATATATTATGTCGATAGAGGACGTTAATGTGAATCCAAAACGTGTTTATTTGTTGAAATTGGACTAAAATTGATGAAGTTATTAATGTTTTACGAAACTACAAGCCAAAGATCCAAAATATCGGCCGGAAAATCAAAAACCCTTCACTAAAAGTAAAAAATGCAAACCGAAAACTTGAGAATTCAAGTAAAGGAAAATTAATTTGCCATTTTCACCCCCAAAATAATAAGCTCAAAGTAAATTTCTGGCAGAAACTCGGAAATAATAGCCAGAAAATAAAAAATAAAATCACCCAACAAAATCAATCATTCAAGTTAAAAAATCTAAAAAATATGAAGAAAATCATAAATTTAGACAGAAGTCGAAAATTCGGGGCTGAAAATTAGAAACGCAGATTAAAAAAATTGAACAAAATTTCAGTCAAAATAAGGAAACATTTATACCGCAAAGTCGAAAATGCAAGTAAAAAATCTAAAATAGAGGCCAAAAAATTAAAAATCAACAATCGTGGCCAAAAATCAAACAATTTGACTCGGGCCTAAAAATAAAAAATGCAGACCAAACAAATCAAAATTTTCTGCCAAAAGGTCAAGGTCAAAAATCAGAAATATATACTAAAAAACACAATCGGGACCAAAACTCGAAAACTCTGGTTTAAAAATAAAAAATTTAGACACAACAATCAATCATTCAGGTTACAAATTCAAACTATAGGACCAAAAATTATAAATTTGAGCCTAAAAATAAAAAATACGGACCAGAAAATTGAAAATTTAGGCCAAAATAAAAAATATTTCGACTGAATTATCACAAAAGATCAAAAAATTAGTCCAAAATCGAAGAAAACAGGCCAGTGATCTTAAATATGAGCCAAAAAATCAAAAATCCCGGTCTGGAAATAAAAAATGGTGACCAAAAAATTGAAAATTCAAGTAAAAGAAAAACAATTGTTCTTATATATTTTTATATTAATAGAATTAATACAATTTTTCATAATTTCGCGCTTTGTTCAAAAAATTGTATCACACAATTTGATCAAGGTGTGTGTTTCCAAAATCTTCATGTCGAATGAATTTTGAGTTTTTTAGGAAAGTTTCAAATCGATTTTTTTATTTATTGCAAGCCACCAAAATTATAACATTTTTTTTTCGATTTTTCGCAGTGATTACATGAAATTATGACAAAATCTGGTGATTGTGTATTACCAGTTTTCCGCATAATAATAATCTCAAATGATTTTTGAGTAATTTAGGAAAATTTTAAGTTTTTGTTTGATAAGTGTTTTTGTAAATTACAGCTTGGTTCGATCCAACGTCGAATATGCATCTATTATATGGGCACCTTACTATAAACGTTACATTGAACAAATTGAACGCGTCCAGCGGAAATTTATTTCATTTATATCGTTCAAATTAAATTTATCCGTTAAAGATTATAACTCGGTTTGTAGTTTATTAAATATTGAATGTCTTAATTTGCGAAGGATAAAATCAGATTTATGTTTCTTATTTAAAATTGTCAATGGTATGACTTCTTGTGATGTTTTAGAAAATATTGATTTTTATTTTCCTGTGTCAAATCGGACATGACGGACAAAAATAGGAATATCTTCTTAATGGAAATACTAAACAAATTGTAAACAAATTATTATTATTTAATTATACTTAGTACATCTGTTCAGGCGTCTATTAGCGGCCCTAATAATTCACAACTTCGAAGATTCGAAGAATCCGAAGAAACGAAGAGAGAGATTCGAAGTATCGAAGTTGCAAAGTTTCGAAGTTTTTGTATTTTACAATCCCTAAAAGCTAAACAGTAACGCCCGGTATTATCAACACATTTTAAAGGACAGTTAAGGCTAAACGAGATTTAAGAGTGAATGTGCAGTATTACCAACCAGTTTAAATGTCCTTTGACCGATAAATGCCCGTTAATATTAAATGTCGAAGTTTTCCCCTTTAACAAATTGAATGGCGATTTAACTTAATTTTTTTTTTTTTTTTTTTTTTTTTTGCACGTCCAATTTTTGATTTTTTTTTTGTCTGGTGTTGGTATATGTTCAAGTGCTGGTGCGAATTTAATTAGTTTAAGTGGTATAAATTCGCTAAAAAATTGTGAAAATTGGTGAGTGGGTTGATCCAGTCAGTAGCTGTGCTGTGAGTTCATTTCGTGAAAATCTGACAATTAGTTCATCGTGTATTCGTTGATTTAATTTGGTACAATTTCGCCGCATATCGAGACGCGTGGCCACAAATTCGTTTAAAAAAAAAAAAAAAAAAACATTTAGTGGTCTCGTCGAATTTATATCTGAATTCACGGTCATTGAACCATTTAATTTTATCGGCAGGTATTTTAAATCTCACACATTCTTATTTAATTCAATTACTGAATTCATCCTTAATCTTGTGTGTGTCATTCCTCTGTCACTCTATTGTTTAACCCGCCGTGGTCTATATATTCCTCTTGTGTAATAAGTCGCTGCGGTGGACCGCGCTAGCGTGAAGTGCGTTTTTTTTTCCATTTTCCTTTTTCCCTGAAATATGGAGGCATGTTCCTGTTGCAATACTCGTGCAGAAGTGCACATGATGGTTCAATGCTGTGTATGTAAAAAATTTTATAAGAGTACATGCATAGATATCTCTAAATCAGAAGCCCGCAAAATTAATTCAAAATGTGGTTTAACCTGGACTTGCAAACTATGCGGGAAATTAGGTGATGATCTAAATGGCTTAAAGTCAGCAATAATTGCTTTGCAAGAAGAAGTAAAATTACTAAAATCATCAACGCCTTCGTCAATTTCAAAACTTTCAACACTCACCGAGGCGGAAAAACTGATTCAAGAAATTCGGGAGAGGGACTTACGTAAACACAATATAATTATTTATGGCCTGCATGAAACGCACGACACCCAGGCTGGGCAGCTTCAAAGTGATGTGCATGAAGTAAGAGAGATTCTCTCGATTCTTCAGATAAACCAAGAAATAATAAAACCAATTAGGTTGGGTAAATACGATCCCACCAACAATGGTAATAAACGCCCTCTACGCTTAAAACTCTCTCAGGAATCAACTATAAATGTGGCATTCCGTAATATAAGAAATCTAAAAAGCACCGAAAAATTCAAAAACTTGAATTTGTCTAAAGATCAAACTCCTATGCAGTCCGAATTATACAGGGAGACAAAACGTGAACTTGAGCGACGTACATCCTCAGGCGAGTCCAATCTTCGGATCAAGCATGTTCGTGGAATTCCAACCATTATTTCCGATAGTTCGGAAAACTAATTTCGTCCGGAAGAAACCATTTATCGAATTTTTATTATCAAAACACCCGTGGATTACGTTCAAAAACTCATTTATTCTATACTAGCATATGCAATTCTTCGTTTGACATTATATTTTTAACAGAAACCTGGCTGAATGATTCTGTCATTAGCTCTGAGCTGTTTAGTTCTGAGTATAGTGTAGTACCCCGAGACAGAGATTTTTCCTCTGTTAACAGAGCTACGGGTGGAGGTGTTTTGATAGCATTTAATAGTAATGTAACATTTGAATATATTGATGTGGCGCATATAAATAATTTGGTACCATTAATTGATCTCATTGTCTGCAAATGTCGTATTAATTAATTCTGTTTTTATGCAATAGTTGTGTACGTACCGCCTGATATCTCTTCGGAGGCTCTGGACACTTTTTTTGAAAGCTTAGAAATTATTATTCTTGATAAACCAATATTATTAGTTGGGGATTTTAATATACCATTGTTCAGCCATGATTTATCATCTACACCTACAAATCTAAAAGCGAAAGCCTTATCCAACTTTGTTAATATTCTAAAACTAAAGCAACACAACTTTATTAAAAACTTGAACGATAGGTTACTTGACTTGGTTTTTTGTAACTTTGATATGGATGTTAACATAGAAAGAGATAGCTCTCCGCTTGTACCAGAAGACACGCATCACCCTGCACTCTCCATGTCTTTAAGTCTCGGTTTAGTTCAGAATAAACCTAGCTCTTTCCCTATCAATAATAATGTACGGTATAATTTCAAGAAAGCCAACTACCTTAATCTATACGATGATTTAATTCAAACAGATTGGTCATTTCTTGAAACACTTACCGACGTTAATGAGGCGTGTCATGCATTTTATGATAAACTATATAAAATATTTGATAAATCCGTGCCATTCGCAAAACACTCTGTTAGCTCACAATTTCCTCCTTGGTTCTCCGGTGAAATCAAACGTAACATTAAGTTAAAAAACCACTTTCACCATAAATGGAAGCGTACTGGTTCAATTTTTTTTCACAGCGAATTTAAAAGAATTAGACAACTAACAAAAATTCAAATTGCTGATGCGTACAAACTTTACATTCAAGGGCTTGAAACTAATCTCAAAACTAATCCCAGAGATTTGTGGAAGTACATCCATCAGAGGAATGGCACATCTAGAATCCCTGGGCAGCTGCATGATGATTATGCTTCTTATTCATTACCACAAGATAACGTTAATGCATTTGCTAATGCTTTCTCTAGTGTATATTCTCAAAAGGATTTTATAAAACCTCAGGACGTTTTCTCGAATCGGGAATCTCTAGTCATGTCAACCATTCAGGAGTCGGATGTTATAAAAAGCATCAATCGCATTAAGACCTCAAACATATGTGGAGATGATCGAATCCCGATGTTTGTTATAAAAGACTGTAAATTCATACTCGCTAAACCACTATCGATCATATACAATATTTCCGTACATACAATGACTTTTCCTGATGTGTGGAAACTGGCAGTAATTAGTCCCATTTTTAAACGAGAGGATCCGAGCAACATTAAAAATTATAGACCTATTGCTATTCTCTCTAATTTCTCAAAAATTTTCGAACAGATTATTTATCAAATAATCTATAATCATACTAAGACTTACATTGCGCAGCAGCAACATGGATTTTTTGCAGGTCGGTCAACAACAACGAACCTTGCGATAATAACTCAGGATATTAGTGAAGCTCTTGATAATCGCAGTCAAGTAGACGTTATATACACGGACTTTTCGCGGGCTTTTGATACTATTGATCATAGAATATTACTGAATAAGCTTTCTGCATTTGGACTGACTGGGAATTTTGTAACATTTCTGGCATCATATCTGGATAATCGGACAAATTATGTGTACTTTAACGGGTTCAAGTCCCATAAGTTTCTATCATCTTCTGGTGTACCACAAGGATCTAATTTGGGTCCACTGCTGTTCAACTTATTTATAGACGACCTAATTACATCCATATCATGCCCAGTATTAGCATACGCTGATGACCTAAAATTATATAAAACCATAAATAGTTCACTAGACTGCATCGATCTGCAACAAAATTTAACTAAAATCGTAACCTGGTGCAGCAATAATAAACTCTCTCTAAATATTAATAAACGTGTTACTGTCACTTATACACGCAAGCTGCAATCAGCTATTTATAATTACACGATCGATGACGTGGTGCTTCGACGTGATATTCAGATGAAGGATCTGGGAGTTTTGTTTGACTCGAGGCTCACCTTCTTAGATCACATTAATAACTTAAGTTCTTCTGCTTTCAAGGTGCTTGGCTTTTTAATGCGTACCTCTAAGTATTTTAATGATACTAGCCTAATAAAGGTTTTATATTTTGCATTGGTTCGCAGTCGTTTAGAATATGCTTCACTTATATGGTATCCATATTATGCCAGCAATTCTTGGGCCGTCGAACGTGTACAAAAGCGGTTTCTCAAATTTCTAAGCTTTAAAATTAATGGTGTCTACCCGGATCAGACCATGACTTATGATAATTTATTGTTAGCACAAAACTGTACCTCCTTGTCGGAGCGAAGAGATAGATGTAGCAGACTATTTATGTTCAAATTAATAAGCAATGTCATAAATTCACCCCAGTTGTTGTCCTTAGTTAAATTTAATGTTCCTCGTGTAACATCACGTCAACCTCTTACTTTTTATATACCAACTGCATCTACTAACATTTTGCTGAAGGCTCCTATTGTACACATGAGCCGTAATGCCAATGAGCATTATAAAGACATATTTATAGACGCTTGATTGTGAACTTTTTTCCCTTACTTTAAAATTACTATTTAGTTTATAAATGCTATAATTTATTTGTTTTAGCTGTCATTATTGTGAGTGTTAACCATGTCAATTTAATTTTTAGTTTTTCACTGAATTACTTAGCTGTATATATATTTTTTTGTATTTGATGATGTCCTATTTTGGTTCTTCCTGTTGGACAATAAAGTTTATTATTATTATTATTATTATTATTGACGTTTCTGGTTTTGAGGTTAGGTTACAGTGATTTCAGTTCGGTTTATAATCATGAATTCAAGTTTCTTCAAATTTCACCGGCGACTCTTTTGATCAAGAAATATTAAATTGCTTGCGTTAGTAAAATATCTATAGGAGTTAACACGGGGGGTTTTCGAAACTGAGCGATCCCCACCTCATTGACCTCCGACTAGTTCATGGAGTCGGTGTCGCGATGAGAATTGCAATACCACAAAGGAAGAGGGATGAGAGGCAGAAAGAGCGGATTGGCGCGATAACTATCGCTATTATTCACGCAGGATGACAAAAATTTCACGGGAGAAAATAAAAGTCAAAGATCAATGTTCAGCTGTTCCAGCTGATCGACGGCGTTGGCGGATCAGTTGCGTCAGCGGATCGGCGGCTTTTAAAGGTTAAAATTCAGTGTTGCCTACCTGCAAATATAAAATTCACCAAAAATCCGTTGCCAACAGATCTTAAAATGACATTTACTTAAAACTCCGTTAAAAAGATTCATAATACCCATGACAATTTCAAATTTACCTTTATCCTAAACATCATTTAACTAAATGATTGTTTAAAAAAAGTTGATAATACAAGATGAAACATAAGTTGCTATAATGATGAGTTAACATAAAACTAATGTAAAGGTAAAAAATAATAACAAATTTTGTAAAATGAATCGTTTCTATTAGCTTTGAATTAATTTGATATAAATGAACTTTTTCACTTGTTAATATTCGCGAAATGATACACTACATTTTAAATTAAGTTATTCAATAATTTCTTGAAACAAAATTATCATTTATCTAAGATATGAACAAAATGGTGACTAGTAAAGGAGTAGTAAAGGATGTAGTAAATATGTTGCTGGTCCTGTACGTTGCGTTAATTGTGGCCTGTAAAATTTCCAGTGTGTCTCATTAACCGACACCAGTGCGACAGCATGCCGGACAATACATTTGTGGATCCCGAAAGTAAGGTTATATCCATAGACGAAAGTGAGGATTCAACTTGTTGCCTTTACAAAGAAAATATCTTATTAAAGGAATTAAACAACTGGAAGATAAGGTGAGCCTACTATACGAAAACAACAAAGTGTTAAATTTTAAAGTGGAAAAATCGAAGAGTAGCTTCAAAATTGTAACCACAGGGAACCCAATAACTATTCCACATTATATGCCGTTATCTGAAACAACATATGAAGGCTACATCGCTAAATATGCTAGCGCTTTATGCACACAAAACAATAGCCCAGATCCAAATGTTTTGGATAATAGCATAGATAGCTCGGAGACAACAGCACATGCACCTCTTGGCCAAAAGGAACAACTTAAAGTAACCTGTAAACAAACAATACAAGCAACTCAAGAGCCATCTACCTTCATGATATGGAATAATAATTGTAAACAAACCAATTAAATGAAAATGAAAGGTAACAAAAAATACTCGAATCACCGAGCAGATACAAACGCGGCAATAAAGATATGTCGCACCACGGCAATACAAAAGTAACAAGAAAGATCAACATTGACGAGGCGGAAAGACTCTGCAAACAAAAATATTTCGCACATAGGTAATTCAAAAATAATGCGAAACCACCAAAATCAAAACAAACCAATAATCGGACGGCGAAATACTTCCGATTGCGATATCAGAGCCCAAATGAAACAAGCATATTAATTGTCTCCAGAAACTTCAGCAAAAGTTCTCTCCAACTTTTTAATTACTACCATGCCAAATATTGATTTTGAAGTGGAATTGGTTAATAAAATCGTATCCAGTACGTCATTCAAAGTCTCATCCCCGTTTTCAAAGCACGACATAGTCTTCAATGCAGACAAATGGCCAATAGAAACAGCGGTAAGGCGTTATAACTTTCGGTCAAATTTTCGGCAGGCGGCGATAAACTCTCTGACGGTTTGAAATAATTTAGAAATCATTTCCACCGATTTCCACTTAAACGACTTAAACTTTCTAAAAATGGTGATGTGGCCATCATGTTACTTTCTCCGACTTGATGGTATTATAGCTATTTATATTTACGCTTTCATGGTTTATTTTCTATTTAAATCATATTTCAAATGTACATCGAGCGTGAAACTGACGTCAAAATTATAAAAGATGGAAAATTATACTTCAAATTCAGAAACACAGTTTACTCAAAAACTAGAGAGATTTCGAAAAAACATATTATTTATAAGTTATTCATTTTGGTATTCTATACAATTATTATTAACATAAATTTGCTGTAACTATTATCGTTTCATAATTATAAACCAAAAATGAAAAAAAAATGGTGATGTGGCCATCATGTTACTTTCTCCGATTTGATGGTATCATAGCCATTTATATTTACCTTTTCATGGTCTATTTTCAATTGAAATCATATTTTAAATGTACATCGAGCGTTGCGTAAACTCGGATGAAACTGACGTTTCAAACGTCAAAATTATGAAACATGGAAAAATTATACTTCAAATTCAAAAACTAGGTTTATTCAAAAACTAACGAGGTTTCGAAAAAAACTTATTCTTTAGAAGTTGGTCATTTTGACATTCTCTACAATTATTATTCATTATTATCGTTTCATAATTATAAACTAAAAATTGTAAAAAAATTAATAAGTTTTTTTCTCGAATAGCAATGATTTTATGAAAAATATTTTCAAGCAAAAGATGTTAATTTCTTTGTTGTCTTCAATGTTTGTTTAACGATTTTTGTGATATTTTTCATATTTAAGAAAATATTGGCAAAAAACAGTTAAGGTAAACACCCACTTCCGGTGTACGAAATTTTACCAAAAGCTTTTCAGTTCTTCAGATTATCAGATAAGATGTATGTTCAAAGTTTCATATTAATTGCTCTATTAGTTTTTGAGATACAGCGCGCACAGACAGACACACACACAGACACACACACACACACACACACACACAGACACAATTTTTTTTTCCAAAAATTGTTGAAATTGCATGTGGGGACTCCAAAACGGATATTTCCGGAAAAAAAAATTTTGAAAAAAAATTACGATCACAATACTTTCTCGTACTTCGCAACGGAGACAGTAAAAAACAACCTTTATCTATTTTGAGTTACACGAGATTAATTCTAATTTAGAATAAAATACTTGTAACTTTGTTATACCAGCATATTTATAATTTGTTACTATAGTTTCGAATATTCTATGCTATAAATGTAGTGGTGTAAAAAAGTTGAAAGTGTTTTATTCCAAATTGCACAGCTTATAGTCATTTTGAAGTTTTTCACCTTCCGACGCGAAAAAAAATATAAAATCAATTATCACTGAAAACGTCTCAAATTGGCTCAAAATTGATTCTGCTTCACAATTTAATCAAAATCTAAAAATATCCCTTGTAGATATAGATTTTGGGATAATAACACCAGAACACAGCTTATGGTTTTTTCAAAATTTCTCAATTTTCGACGTTTCGAAAAATATAAAAAAATAATTGTCCTGAAACTTTTCAAATTTGCACAAACCAGATTATGCTTTATAATTTAATCAAAATCCTAAAACTCATATTGTTTAAATTTTGAGATAGTTACACGAGAACACAACTTATGCTTATTCTAAATACTCTCAAATTTCAAAGTTTCGATAAAAATAAAAAAACAATTGCCACTATCCTGAAGCCTTTCAAATTTGTACAAAATAATTCATGCTTCATAATTTAGTCAAAATCTTTAAATACATCTTATATAGAATTCGAGATAGTCACACGAGAACACAGTTAATGCTTATTCTAAATACTTTCAATTTTCGACGTTTCAAAAAATATAAAAAATAATTGCCTGTCTTGACACTTTTCAAATTTGTACAAAATAGATTATGCTTTATAATTTAGTCAAAATCTTCAAACCCATCTTAAATAGATTTCAAAAGTCACACGAGAACACAGCTTATTATTATTCTAAACACATTCGACATTTTTTTTTAATATAAAAACGATTGCCACCGACTTAAAACTTTCCAAAATTTCACAAAATGGATTCCACTTCATAATTTAATCAAAATCTAAAAACAACCCTCATATAGAGTTTGATACAATTAAACAATAACGCAGCTTATAGTTATTTCTATTTTCCGATGGTTTATTAAATTCAGAACATTTTCTGCATATTTGTAAGATATTGATAACATTTTGTTTATATAATTTTCGTCCCTAATTATAAGTAATATCATTTAAATTTATTAAATTTAACACGTTCACTACAACACATTGTGCCATCGGGTGTTGTCAAGCGGCACCTATGGCACAACCTGTGTGCCATTGGTAGTATACCAAAACTAACATTTTTGGCTCTCCGGGTAATTACGATCGGACCGTCGGCAAAATGTTGAGAGCCACTGCATTGTCCGAGGTAAAAAAAAACAATCGTCCACTCGAGAGTAGAAATCTTTGTAATTGTTTTTATATGATCTAAACTTTCCCAATAAATTATAAGAGTCCAAACTTCTTTTATTTTGTGATTTGTCGCCATCGGCGAGGGAGGAAAACCGAACAAGGTTTAATGGTTCAATTTGCAGGCGGCAAGATCCGGCACAATTCCCTTTAATACGGAACGTCCGGGCGTCTACTTTATTACTCCCAAAATAACAATTTCGCCCAATGCAGTGTTATCTCGTGTCGCATAACAAGTAGCACACTTAAAACGGTTAAAACAATCCACGCGGTCACCGAGGGATGCAACCCCATTACGAACGAATGCAGGATGTCACTCGCCATGATGCGGCTCCGTCCCTCAGGAGTATACTTTAAAGAGGGATATTTAATGGTGGTTGTCGGTCATTGCTGGAGTTGTGTCGGTAATATTTTGGGGGTTGAAAATTGTTTTGAATGCGATACGTCGCAACAAACTTTACAAGAATAATCAATTTGAATAAAGTACGCAGGAATGCTAAATTAGATTGGTATATAGCACTAACATTTCATTATGACCTGCCTAAGATATTCTTTCTGTGTTTGTACATAAATATATTAAATAGAAAATGATCGTGGCAGGTGGCTCTGAAAAATGTAGACTGAAACACGGGAAATGACCCTTAATTCTATTAATAGTAAATATACAGAGTGATCTATTAAAAAAAACTGCCAATGACGTCATCTCTAGAAAAAATAGGGTAGCTGTTGAAAATCAAAGAATGTCACTGAATTGAATAAATAAATCAATAAACATTTCTTTTAAAAATAATTAGAAAAAACTGACGCCAGAAATCAGGTGTCACATTTGCCCAACCCTGTATATATACAGAAAATGCACATAAAAGACATATTTACTATACTTACGTTCAAACTAATACCTCTACCATCTTTAAATAAAACACATTTCGCAATTTGGTAAATATCCATTTTTAATAAGGGCAAATAATATTAACCCTCCAACGACCACAATAAACCAGCAAAACTTTCGTCTGAGGCCAGCAATTGTTTTTACCAGGGACTGAAAACGGAATGGAAACGAAAAGGAAATAACGAAATTAAGGGGAGGTTCTCATGTAAATGACAGAAAAATAGGTAATTTTTTTGAGACAATAAAAAAGGCATTAGAAGAATCAGTTTGGGGCTTACAGTTGCCGATATTTTCAACTTTGTTTTGTTACAAAAAAAACAAAATGGCGCCCGTTATTTACGGGTATTTGATGGCATGCTCTAGGAATATGGTTCCACTGCGTGCATCTTAGCGCCCAAAAACAGATTTGAAATCAAAAATCGATTACATCATCCAAAACCACATTAAATTTGTGAGACCTTATACCTAAGAAAAGTGAAATATCTTTAAATTTAACGATACGGTGCACATTTTTTCATTTTGCATGACTATAAAAACAGTTTATATTGATTTTTTTCCAGAAAAAACTTTTTTTTCCACAAGGGCGCTAGAGGGGGGCGGGTGGAGTTACGCTTAATTTCACATGCATGAATTTAAAGAAGACACTTCAAAGTTTTTCGCCCTGAAAGATTCATCCAAATCGATTGAAAATACGCCGAGTTTTGGCGGTTTGAAAATGGTCGACATTTCACGAATTTCAAGTGTTTCATTTTTACTTTCTCCATTACGAAATACGAGAAAGTATTGTGATCGTGATTTTTTTTTCAAACATTATTTTTACGGAAATATCCGTTTTGGGGTCCCTAGATGCCATTTCAATAATTTCTGTAATTTTTTTATTTGTGTCTGTGTATGTGTGTCTGTGTGTGGGTGTGTTTGCCTGTGCGCGCTGTATCTCCAAAACTATAGAGCAATTAATATGAAACTTTGAACATAAGTCTTATTTGATAATCCGAAGAACTGAAAAGCTTTTGGTAAAAATTTGGACAACCAGAAATGGGCGTTTACCTTAACCGTTTTTTGTTTTTCTCCAATATTTTTTTAAATATGAAAAATAACACAAAAACATTAAAACAAATATAGAAGACAACAAAGAAATGAACGTCTTTTGTTTGAAAATATTTGTCATAAAATCATTTTTATTATTTTTACTTTCTCCGTTACGAAGTACGAGAAAGTATTGTGATCGTGATTTTTTTTTCAAAATTTCTTTTTACGGAAATATCCGTTTTGGGGTCCCTAGATGCCATTTCAACAATTTCTGGAATTTTTTTTGTGTCTGTGTGTGTGTGTGTGTGTCCGTCTGTCTGTGCGCGCTGTATCTCAAAAACTAATAAAGCAATTGATATAAAACTTTGAACATCCATCTTATTTGATAATCTAAAGAACTGAAAAGCTTTTGGTAAAATTTCGTACACCGGAAGTGGGCGTTTACCTTAACTGTTTTTTGTTTTTTGCCAATATTTTCTTAAATATGAAAAATATCACAAAAATATTTAAACAAACTTTGAAGACAACAATGAAATGAACATCTTTTGCTTGAAAACATTTTTCATAAAATCATTTTTATTTGAGAAAAAAATTATTATTATTTTTTTAATTTTTGGTTTATAATTATAAAACGATAATAGTTACAGCAAATTTATGTGAATAATAATTGAAGAGAATGCTAAAATGAACAACTTACAAACAATAAGTTTTTTTTTTGAAATCCCTTTAGTTTTTGAGTAAACTGAGTTTTTGAATTTGAAGTCTAATTTTTCCATCTTTCATAATTTTGACGTTTTAAACGTCAGTTTCATCCGAGTTTTCGCAACGCTCGATGTACATTTAAAATATGATTTCAATTGAAAATAAACCATGAAAGCGTAAATATAAATGATACCATCAAGTCGGAGAAAGTAACATTATGGCCACATCACCATTTTTTTATTTTTAGTTTATAATTATGAAACGATAATAGTTACAGCAAATGTATGTTAATAATTGTAGAGAATACCAAAATGAACAACTTATAAAGAATACGTTTTTTTTAATCGCTTCAGTTTTTGAGTAAACTGAGTTTTTGAATTTGCAGTATAATTTTTCCATCTTTCATAATTTTCACGTTTTAAACGTCAGTTTCATCTGATTCTACAAAACGCTGTACGTACATTTAAAACATGATTTGAATTAAAAATAAACCATGAAAGCGTAAATATAAATGATATCATCAGTCGGAGAAAGTAACATGATGGCCACATCACCATTTTTTTTCCTTCAGTATATATCATTTTTCTAGAGGTGCAAATTTGTATCCCGAGGGCGAAAGCCCTGAAATGTTATTTTCATACAATATTTGCACATTTATTGTTGCTTCATCCAGAGCTGTTGATGGTGTTTGTTAACCTATTCATCTGGCGTTTGCTGCTGGTCCAAATTTTCTGGAAAGCTTTTGTACAAGACCATTTTTTTTCTGGGACTTGATGGATGCAATTTTCGCACTCTTCTCGTTGCTCGTGCTGAAAACTTAAAAAGGGAACTCAAAAGTCACCGAATGTGGCAGCAAGTGACAAGCAGAGTCAAGATTCTACACCAGGAACTCTAAATAAGTTTTTCTACGTCCGTTATAAAATGTACAGTTTTTTTCATTAATTTAGGTTCATAAAATATGTGATTCCTAAACCCTACAAATAGCGTGAAAAAAAGTGCCATAACGGTTCATTTTTTCACTCTTTTGCGTGAAAAAAAGTGCCGTAGCGGTTCATTTTTTGACGCTACTATAAAATTGTTTGCAAAAAGTCTGTCCAGAATGCTTCACAACACGCCGCGAGTTCCGCTGATAAATGTCAAACATTTGTTTCCGATCAAGAAAACTTGACGATTATAATTATTTTCATTTAAAAAAGTATGATTACTTATAAAAAATGGAGTGGGTTTTATCGAATTTATTTAAAGTTACGGACGTAGAAAAAATTTTGTATGAAACTCGAGAGTAAAGCAACTTTTTTCACTTGTAGGAATTGCCGCACTCGCCTTCGGCTCGTGTGGCAATCTTTCCTACTCATGAAAAAAAGTATTACTTTACTCACTTGTTGCATAAATAACTATTTTAAATCCTTGCAATGGAAATGCACCACCCGAAAAATAGCATTTTTAAACCGCCATAACTCGGCATATTTTCAATCGCTTTTGATGAATCTTTGAGAACGAAAAACTTTGAAGTGTCTTCTATAAACCCATGCATACTAACTTAAGCGTAACCACTCCCGCAACTCTAGCACCCCTGTGAAAAAAAAATGTTTTTTTCAGGAAACCATGTCCAACTTTGACGATGTCTAAGGAGTTGGAAAAATGTTGTCGACTCGATCCACCATAAATGCATTAAAATTTGATCAATTCCCTATGCAGAACTCGAAAAATCGAAGTTCCTTCGACTATTCGTCACCAAGTTATAAGTGTTTGAAAAAAATGTGCATTTTGAGTTTTTTCGCACTTAACTCGGCGACTTTTCAACCAAATTTGATCATTCTTTCGGGAAAAAATCTCATTTTTACCCTACTTTAAGGGGGTAAACTCAGATTGGAATGATCGCTTTTCGAACCCTTCAACCCCCGAACAAAAAACACGTTTTTGGCCAAAAAAAACTGTCCAACTTTGTCTACGTGTACCGAGTTGGATAAAATGTGTCGACTCGATCCACCAAAAGGGCATTTAAATGTGTTCAATTACCTACCTGCACAGGACTCAAAAACGAAGTTCCTACGGCGATTTGGCACAAAGTTATGGGTGTTTAAAAAAAAGTGCATTTTGTGATATTTTATTTTTTTGCTTGGAGGGGCGTAGAGCCCCTCTCTTTGAGTGGTTGATAAACCCTCTCAAAGAGGACACATTTTTCTTTTTATTTCTCAAAAGATCGTCGAAATCGGTTGAGTAGAAGCTGAGTTATGGCCATTTGAAAATTACTTAAATTTTTACAAACCTGAAGTGTTTCATTTTTTTCTGCCAGTGTAATTTGTTTCTTTTTATTGGACAAATGGAAAAATGGACGAAAGGTGGTGAGTTAGGCCAATATTTTTTTCCAACCCTAAAGAGATCGCTAAAGTAAGCTTTTTTTGACCTAAAATAAAGTTTTTTGGTTAATGGAGTTCTAAGGTACAAAATGCGATATTCATAATTTCGCGCAAACAATAAATTTTCGTGCATACCTCAAAGAATATGCAAACAAAATTTCATTCGTGAAAACAATTTCGTCGAGAAACTTCGAACTTATGAGTCAAAAAACCACAAAATTAGCTTTTTTTCAAACACCCATAATTTGTGCCAAATCGTCATAGGAACTTCGTTATTTGAGTCCTGCGCAGGTAATTGAACACATTTCAATGCCCTTTTGGTGGATCGAGTTGACACATTTTTTCCAAATTGGTACACTTTGCCAAAGTTGGGCGTTTTTTTGACCAATAACGTGTTTTTTTTTTGTTCGCGGGTTGAAGTGTTTGAAAAGGGATCATTCCAATCTGAGTTTACTCCCTTAAAGTAGAGCCAAAATGGGATTTTTTGCCGAAAGAATCATCAAATTTGGTTGAAAAATCACTGAGTTATGTGCGAAAAACCTCAAAATGCACCTTTCTTCAAATACCCATAACTTGGTGCCAAATCGCCGTAGGAACTTCATTCTTTGAGTCCTGCATAGGGAATTGATCAAATTTTAATGCCTTTATGGTGGATCGAGTCGACAAAATTTTTCTCCGTATACATTCTCGTCAATACAATACATCGTCAAAGTTGGACAAGGTTTCCAGAAAAAAACTTTTTTTTCACAGGGGCGCTAGAGGGGGGTGGAAGAGGTTAGTTACACTTAAGTTCGCATGTATGACTTTAAAGGAGACACTTCAAAGTTTTTCGCCCTCAAAGATTCATGAAATTCGATTGAAAATATGCCGATTGGCAGTTTAAAAATGGTCAAAATTTCACGAATTTCAAGTGTTTCATTTTTTTTCCTTCAGTATATATCTCGGGAGAGAATTCAATTTCTCCCTCGGTGCATTGTATCCCTCAAACTTCCGCCCTCGGGATACAAATTTGCACCTTGGGAAAAATCACGCATTTCTCTCCCTTGATATATGATCTACTAGGTTCGGTGATATATATAAAAGTATAAATGTCTAATATATTAATTTGAATAAACAATTTAATGATAATGCCATCACAGGTATGTTAAATTTATTTTCTTTTTAGTTTTATTAAGGTTTGATCATTGAAGATCTAGATTAAAATTAAATTTTACTGGATCTATATGCATATGTTTGGAAGATTCTTATAGCACTCCAAAGCTTATACTATATTCACGTTACAGAGCGTGTATTAATCAACGATGATTCTGCTGTTTCGTATATTTCAATTTTCACAACTTCTCCGCTGATCAAATGAAAGTATTTCCAGCGAAGGGGTGTAAATGGATTTTCACGAAATCATAATCTAGAATGCATTTCTAGTTATTCTAGAAAGTTTAACGTCGATGGCTATTATTTTTCTATTTTTTTCGAGCAGGCGAACTTGCTGGAAATTTTCACAACTTGATCAAATGAAGAAATTCCAGTGAACTCAAAAATTAAAATTCAAGAATAACACTCCGTTGCGCTGTTAAAATCTAAAACACCGAACAAACTCACCGGTGGAACTGGAAAATTTTTCCAGGTGCGAACCGCCGAATCATTCGACCTTTGCCCCGGAGGCAATTAGTATCCGGCGTAGATGTTTGCAAAAAACACATTCTTTCGTCGTCTGTTATCAATCCTTATCCACGATGCATGAACGCATTCCAGATTAAATCTCTTTTAAGTCATTGAAAACCGTTCGATTCGGCAGTTTACCTTCCACCGAGTGAGTGTTCGCGTGTTTTATTGTGTGCAGAATATTGAAAATTACATTAATGGAAATGGATTATCAGTTATGAAGATAGTTCCTACTGTGGGTAAGCGATTAAATGAAATTAATTCAACTTTATTGAATGAATAATTTATTGTGAATTTTTCAATGCGATTGAATAATATCTCTCAACACAAATAACTATAGGAGCAGAGAGACCATCAAGTGAATAGCTCATTTATGTAAAATTTATGGAATGAATTATTCACAATAATGATTTTTTCAATGCGATTTAATAATATCTGAATACAAAAATAACGGTGTAGTAGAGACCATCAGGTCAATAGTTCATTTATGTTATCCTACAATAATGTATACAAAAAAATACGGCACTAGTGGCTTATTGGCAAATCGTACAGAATCTTATAATTACATTTACCTTCTTACCAAATACCAGTTAGCTTTCTCACCATCGAAGGGTTCATTTTCTGGAGCTTAAATAACCAATTTAAAAAAATATTCATTCAATGATTAATTTTTTAAATCGTACAATTTTCGATATTGGTGTGTTGCTCTTTCCTTTCAATCTCGGGTTCGGCACTAATTTTTATTCGAAATCCGAAATCTATAATTTTTTCAATTAATTTTAAAGTCTTAAAACAAATTTCTCCTTTGATTATTTTTTTTCTATCCGTCTAAGCAATTTTTGTTTTCCCATTTTCAGTTTTGAAAATTGCTCTTTTGTTTTAACCAAAGATGAGAAATCAAAAATGTTTATTTTTTTACACAGAAGTTGAACTTTTAATAATTTTTTTACAACTTTTAAATTCGTAGAATGCATATTTCGTTTGCCCAGACATTGTTTAGAATGTTGTCATTTGTTTTCAGCTATAATTTGACAATAGTCAAATAGTCTTTAGTCTTTCGAATGAGGTCATAGCCAACTATGGTTTCCATTAAAAAAAAGTTGCGTCATATCTCGGAAAATAATGGCGGTCAAATTTTTTAGAATTTATTTTATTAAGCGACGTAAAATGATCTACAACTTTGTCCTTTACAGTTTTTTTTTTCTGGCATAATAACCGAGGTATATTTATTTGAAAAAATTGACACTTTTTACATTTTTCAAAATATCTACCCTTCACTTTTTTTAAAACTTTGAAAGTGTTATTTTATTGGACTCGTAAAACTACACTTATTTGCCCATTTAACCGTTTCTCTATCTCTTATAGTTTCCGAGATCCCCATAGAGAACATCGAAAAAAACTCACCCTTTATATTATTATTATTATTATTAAAAATCAATGTAAATTTAAAAGTTAAATGTATTATAATTGCATTAGAGTTTTTTTAAGGAATTCAATCATATCATATCCGTCTAAGCAATTTTTGTTTTCCCATTTTCAGTTTTGAAAATTGCTCTTTTGTTTTAACCAAAGATGAGAAATCAAAAATGTTTATTTTTTTACACAGAAGTTGAACTTTTAATAATTTTTTTACAACTTTTAAATTCGTAGAATGCATATTTCGTTTGCCCAGACATTGTTTAGAATGTTGTCATTTGTTTTCAGCTATAATTTGACAATAGTTGTAACGGAAAATCAGATATGTATTGTCCTGTTCATAGATCTTAAACTTTTAAAGCAAATTTGGCTCATCAATTTAATGATCAAACCAATGCAGAAATTTAATTTTGATTGGAATTTAAAACTCGTTACACTTGTAGAATTTTACAAATTCCACTGCAATTCAATATATTTTTTTCTGATTTTTTTTTCAAAGAGTACAAATTTTAAAGTTTAAATATATTTACAATTACACTTGTAGGATTTTACAAATTTTATTACTTAACTTAAAATATTAATTTTCAAAAATTCAAAACTCACGCAAAAATTGACTCGATTTCAATAGTCACATTAATAGTCACATTGATTGCTCCTTTGTACTTAAACTGATTGGTTTTCGATGCACCCTTATCACGGACTTTAATAGTAGCTATTAGCCTGATAAATTTTAAACTGTTTTTAAATAATATTTCTGACTTTAAATCTAATTTATCACGAATAGATATTTGTTTGTGGTCAAATTTAGATAATTGCAACTTTCTTGCGGGGGTTTTCATTATTTGAATTATTAATGTCTAGCGTATTGGATTGTGTTGTTTTTACTTGTTTTTTGTTTGCCATCTCAAAGTTGTCGAAATTTTAAATTGTAATTTTGACTTTTGTATTTTTATATTTCATATTAATATTTTATTTTATATTTTGTTTTATATCTTATATTTGAATTAATTCTTAAATGTACGGGGTGAATCCCGTTAAATACAGGGTTTTCAAAAAGTAGATATTTTGAAAAATGTAAAAAGTGTCAATTTTTTCAAATGAATTATGATAGATAGAAAAGCACTGTAAAGGACAAAGTTGTAGATCATTTTACGCAGCTTAATAAAATAAATTGAGAAAATTTTTACCGCCATTATTTTCCGACATATGACGCAAACTTACATTTTTTTTAATGGAAACCATAGTTGGCTATGTCCTCAATCGAAATACTATTTTTTTCTCTGTAATCCGATATCACATATGACATAGTTATTTCTAAAAATAAGTGAGTTACAGTCATTTTTAAGATTTATTATAAATCAAAAAATAGTTAGCCATGAAAAAGATGAAAGTAAAACAATTGCAGTTGTTTATAACAACAATAAAATATTATTGTTATTATTTTTATCGAGATAAACAAAGTTGACAAAAAACACTATAAAGTATAATAATTCTTTAATTATCAAAATAATAATAATAGGGTCGTTTGATAGAAACTGCAGTCATTAATAAATAAACAGTGTGATATTAACTAAGTCAAAGTGCGTTTTATTTAAATAATAATAGGAGACAAATTAAATTTTAAAAAGATGTAATTTATGCCATAATATTAACGGTGGATTTTTTGAGCATATTTGTAATATTAAAATGTGTCTCCTATTATTATTTAAATAAAACGTACTTTTACTTATTGTTAGTTAATATCATACTGTTTATTTATTACTGACTGCAGTTTTGATCAAACGATCCTATTATTATTTTTATAATTAAAGAATTATTTTACGGTGTTTTTTTGTCAACTTTGTTTATCTCTATAAAAATAATAACTACAATACTTTATTGTAGTTATAAACAACTGCATTTTTTTTACTTTCATCTTTTTCATGGCTAACTTTTTTTTAAATTTATAATAAAACTTTTTTTTTTGGCCTCGGGATCGTAGCCCATATAGCCAGCTCAAGGCGGCTACTATTTATATACAATTTGAAATGAATAATGTCAGACGTATACAACAACCATGGACCGGAGCGAATACTTCTCGATCTCCGAAAAATCTTTCGCCCGGGCTTGGGTTCGAACCCACACGGCACGCGGTTCAATAATAAAACTTGAAAATGCCTGTAACTCACAATTTTTTAGAAATAACTATGTCATTGGTGATATCGGATTAAAAAGAAAAAAATAGTCTTTCGAATGAGGTCATAGCCAACTATGGTTTCCATTAAAAAAAAAGTTGCGTCATATCTCGGAAAATAATGGCGGTCAAATTTTTCAGAATTTATTTTATTAAGCGACGTAAAATGATCTACAACTTTGTCCTTTACAGTTTTCTTTCTGTCATAATAACCGAGGTATATTTATTTGAAAAAATTGACACTTTTTACATTTTTCAAAATATCTACCCTTCACTTTTTTTAAATCTTTGAAAGTGTTATTTTATTGGACTCGTAAAACTACACTTCTTTGCCCATTTAACCGTTTCTCTATCTCATTGTTTCCGAGATCCCCATAGAGAACATCGAAAAAAACTCACCATTTATATTATTATTATTATTATTAAAAATCAATGTTAATTTAAAAGTTAAATGTATTATAATTGCATTAGAGTTTTTTTAAGGAATTCAATCATATCAGTATTTTTATTTTCTGTTTTTCTTAAAAATAATATATCAAAAATTCATAACTCACGCAAAAATTGATACATTTTCAAAAATCGTAGTTAATTCTAAAAGCATAAGTTTCGTATCATATCAGTATGTTTTTTAACATTTATTTTCAAAAATTTATTACATCCAAAAATTAACACATTTTCAAAAATTATAGTTAGTTTTAAAGGTCGTACTGTGGATGTATCAAAATATTTTAGGTACTCAATTTTGTTTACGATTTTTGTTTTGTTTAAGTGTTTTGACTCGTTTTCAAAAATCAAATTTAATTTTAAAGTTAAATGTATTATTATTGCATTAGAGGATTTTTTTAAGGAATTCAATCATATCAGTATTATTTTTTTTTCTATTTTTCTTTGTTCAAATATTCGACAACTTAAAAAATAATGAAAGGGATATTTATTTTAGTGAAATCGCGTATTAGCATCTACTTTAAGATATAATAAAAAAAATGCATGCCTGTTGCCATTCTTTTTCAATTTTCCTTAGCGGAATTTAAAAAATGTCAGTTTGAAATGTTATAATTGAGGGAGGTAGTCTTTCAGAATTTTTATGGAATCACGTGGGAGCATCTATTTGAAATAACTTCAGAAAGTTACATTCTTGTAGCAAATATTTTTCAATTTTTTTTAGCCGAGTTCCAAAAAGTTCCAAATTAACACAGGTACGTTCCAATAAGATTATCTTGTAATTAAGGGAAGGGATAGTTTGGAGTATTTATGAAATTACGCAGTAGCATCTATTCTATATAATGTTAGAAAGTTTCATGTGTGTAGCCATTCTTTTCAGTTTTTGCGAGTTTCAAAAATATGACATCGAAATGAACACTATGTTGTTTAAGTGGAATTATCTTGTAACTGTCGGAGGGGGTATTTGGGGATTTTGTAGAATCACATAGTAGCATCTATTTAAAGTAACTTAAGAAAGTTGTAATGTTGTATTAAGCGGGATTATTTTGTATTGAGAAAGTGAGTATTTTTTGATTTTTATGAAATCATATAGTAGCATCTATTTGAACCAACTTCAAATTTTTTGTAGCAAATATTAAATTTTTTTTGCCGAGTTCCAAAAAATATAACTTTCTAATTAGTACGTTCCAGTAAGATTATCTTGTAATTATAGGAAGGGGTATTTTGGAGCGTTTATGAAAATACGTAGTTGCATCTATTCTAAGTAATGTTTCAGACTTGTAGCCATTGTTTTTATTTTTTGCCAAATTTAAAAGAAATGTAACTTTGGAACGTTCCTTAAAAAAAAAAAGAAAACTTTGGAACGAACACAATGACGTTTAAGCGGGATTATCTTGTAATTGGCGGAGAAGGTATATGGGGATTTTTATGGAATCACGTAGTGGCATCTATTTGAACTAACTTCAGAAATTTTCATTCTTGTAGCATATATTTTTCAATTTTTTTAGCCAAATTCCAAAAAATGTGATGTTGAAATTAACATCAGGCTCTTGTAACTAAGAGAAAGAATAATTTAGGATTTTTATGAAATCTTGTAGTGACATCTATTCTAAGTCATTATAAAAAGTTTTGAGCTTGTTGCCATTGTTTTTCAATTTTTTTAACGGAATTTTGAAAATGTTACTTCGGAATGAACACTATGACATTTAAGTGGGATTATCTTGTGGGGGTTTTTGGAGATTTTTATAGGCTCATGTATTAGCATCTAATTGAAGTAACTTAAGAAAGCTGTATTTTAAATTTCGAACTGAATTTCAAAAAGTAACCTTTGAAATTAATACATGGGTGTTCCATCTTGCAATAAAGGCAATGAATATTTTTGAATTTATATGTAATTACGGTAACATATACTCTGAGTAATTTCAGAAAGTTTCATGATTGTAGCCATTGTTCTTCAATTTTTAATTTCTCCGTTACAAAGTACGAGAAAGTATTGTGATCGTGATTTATTTTTCAAATTTTTTTTTCGGAAATATCCGTTTTGGGGTCCCTAGATGCCATTTCAACAATTTCTGGGAAAAAAAATAATTGTGTCTGTAAGTGTGTGTCGGTGTGTTTGTGTGTCTGTGCGCGCTGTATCTCAAAAACGAATAGAGCAATTGATATGAAACTTTGAACGTACATCTAATTTGATAATCCGACGAACTGAAAAGCTTTTAGTAAAATTTCGTACACCGGAAGTGGGTGTTTACCTTAACTGTTTTTTGTTTTTTGCCAATATTTTCTTAAATATGAAAAATATCACAAAAACATTAAAACAAATATTGAAGACAACTAAGAAATGAGCTTATTTTGCTTGAAAACATTTTTCATGAAATCATTGCTATTCGAGAAAAAAATTTATTATTATTTTTTTTCATTTTTACTTTCTCCGTTACGAAGTACGAGAAAGTATTGTGATCGTGATTTTTTTTTCAAAAATTTTTTTCACGGAAATATCCGTTTTGGGGTCCCTAGATGCCATTTCAACAATTTCTGGAATAAATTTTTTTGTGTCTGTGTGTGTGTATGTGTGTGTGTGTGTGTGTGTGTGTGTGTGTGTGTGTGTGTGTGTGTGTGTGTGTGTGTGTGTGTGTGTGTGTGTGTGTGTCTTTCTGTGTGCGCTGTATCTCCAAAACTAATACAGCAATTGATATGAAACTTTCAACATACGTCTTATTTGATAGGCTAAAGAACTGAAAAGCTTTTGGTAAAATCTCGTACACCGGAAGTGGGTGTTTACCTTAACTGTTTTTTGTTTTTTGCCAATATTTTCTTAAATATGAAAAATATCACAAAAATATTTAAACAAACATTGAAGACAACAAAGAAGTGAACATCTTCTGCTTGAAAATATTTTTCATAAAATCATTGCTATTTGAGAAAAAAATGTATACATTTTTTTTCAATTTTTGGTTTATAATTATGAAACGATAATAGTTACAGCAAATTTGAGTGAATAATAATTATAAGGAATACCAAAATTAACAACTTCTAAAGAATAAGTTTTTTTCGAAATCTCGTTAGTTTTTGAGTAAACCGAGTTTTTGAATTTGAAGTATAATTTTTCCATGTTTCATAATTTTGACGTTTTAAACGTCAGTTTCATCCGAGTTTACGCAACGCTCGATGTACGTTTAAAATATGACTTCAATAAACCATGAAAACGTAAATATAATTGGCGATGATACCATCAAGTCGGAGAAAGTAACCATTTTTTTATCTGGTAGATAGTAGAAAATACAGTAGAATTTGTTTTGTTCTAAACCGCTTAAAGGTATTTGTACTTTCTCCTTGCGAAGTACGAAAAAGTTTTTGTGATTTTTTTCGATTTCGAAAATCCAACAGAATCATCTTCATCTGTTTAAAACTGTTTAATATTTTCAAATTAAAAATCCGCCTTATTTGACAATCCAAAGAACTAAATGGCTTTTGTTAAAATTTTGCACACCGAAAGTGTTTTTGTTTTTTTCTGATATTTTTTTGAATATGAAAACTATTAGAAAAATGCTTTAGCAAATGTTAAAGACAACTAAAACTTGAACATGTTTTGCTAAAAAATATTTTTCATATTTTTTTAATATGAAAAATATTGACGACTAAAAACTAATCATCATGTCCTACAAAACGGCATCATTCAATTGTTTCTTTTATGTTATAGAAACTGGCCAAATACTATTGTGTCTTTATATCAACCAAAAGAGTCTTTTCAAAAATCCCTATTAAGACAAAAATGATAAATTTCCAAAATTGCCCCTGCAGGAAGATTTAAATTGTAGCCGAAATTTAAAAAATCGTAAAAAAATTGAAATCGTTGTTCAATTGTTTTACAAATACTAATAGATAATTTTGCATCTGTCCACTAACCAAAAAAGTTTGCCGCTTTTAAAAATTCCCACCAAGACAGAAGTTACAAATTTTCAAAATTATCCCTGCAATAAGCTTAAAATTCTAGCTGGAATTTAAAAAATCGTAAAAAATTGAAATCGTTGTGCAATTGTTTTACAAATACTAGTAGATACTTTTACATCTGTCCACTAACCAAAAAAGTTTGCCGCTTTTAAAAATTCCCACTAAGACAAAAGTTATAAATTTTCAAAATTATCCCTGCGATAAGGTTCAAATTTTAGCTGGAATTTAAAAAATCTGTGTGCGCTGTATCTCAAAAACTAATAGAGCAATTGATATGAAACTTTGAACTTACATCTTATTTGATAATCTGAAGAACTGAAAATCTTTTGGTAAAATTTCGTACACCGGAAGTGGGCGTTTACCTCAACTGTTTTTTTTGTTTTTTGCCAATATTTTCTTAAATATGAAAAATATTACAAAAACATTTAAACAAACTTTGAAGACAACAAAGAAATGAACATCTTTTGCTTGAAAATATTTTTCATAAAATCATTATTCGAGAAAAAAAATTATTATTTTTTTTTTAATTTTTGGTTTATAGTTATGAAACGATAATAGTTACAGCAAATTCTTGTTAATAATAATTGTAGAGAATGCTGAAATGAACAACTTATAAAGAATAAGTTTTTTTCGAAATCCGTTTAGTTTTTGAGTAAACTGAGTTTTTGAATTTGAAGTGTAATTTTTCCATCTTTCATAATTTTGACGTTTTAAACGTTAGTTTCATGCGAGTCTACAAAACGCTCGATGTACATTTAAAATATGATTTAAACCATAAAAATGTAAATATAAATGATGATACCATCGGAAAAAGTAACATGATGGCCACATCACTATTTTTTAATTTTTTAACCGAATTTAAAAAATTAACATTCAAAGTTCAATTACAATTTATATAAAATGAGAAATAGGATACTTTTCGTAATCTATAATTTAAGTCTCTAAGAGACTACAATTAATAAATCATCTACCAAAACAATTTTATTTTATTTTATTTCATACAATTTTCTTATTACTATTTAAATCAATCTAAAACATCGACTATTAACCCTTAATGAACGATCGAATTTTTGTAGAACAATGACCAGTAGATCGACGGAATTTTAACGAATTATTTGCTTTATTGCTAGAGCGAGAAAAGTGCATAATTACCCTTAGCTAATGAGATAGTTTATAATAGTCACAACCATTTAACAGACAACTAAAATGAGCTTATTGTGAAGTGATCTTATGGTGCATGCGCCGGTAACTTAATTTATAATGTCGCGAATATGGTGGCAAATGTTCGCTAAAGGTTAAGATAATCAGGTTTATATTGCATTAAATAAATATAGCAATAACCGATACTAACCGTTATTTAATTTAGATAAATACAAGAAAACGAAATGTAGCCTGAATATATGAATATTCAACCCGTTCGTTAATCTGCAAGCAAAAAATTAAGTCTTACTAAGACTATAAACAAATAACTTATTGAAACAACGAACAGGTTGAATATTCATATATTCAGGCTACATTTCGTTTTCTTGTATTTATATAATGCTTTTTGCAACAAGTAAAGTTGTTTCTAATTTGTTTGTTATTTAATTTAATTTCTCGGAAACAAAAACTTTAATTTTTGTGTGAGAGCGAACAGAACAAAAACGTAAAATTCCGAAAACGAAATATTTTTTTAATACGTGGTTTTTACGCCTAAAAACTTGTATGCGTTCGAGCGAACACGCCTACTATGTTTTCCTCGGTAAAGTTTAACAGCGGCCGTATACGCCCGCCATTGTCGTTAGACTGTCATAAACCTATTTATTGAAATTCGAGTAAATTCGCAAGACACCATCCGTTCCCAGAAACATCGTAGCTTTGTATATCCGCCAAGAAACCCTTTAGTTTATCTCTTCAGATAATGATTTGATCAAATAGAGTGCGAATTATGAAAGGATCTCCGTCCATGGGCCCGACAGACTCTATTAATCAGCTCATTGTGTTAAGTTTGCACATTTTCAATTCATCTTTCTGTTGCCTATTCAGTAATTACCCCTGATTGAGCAGCCCCCCTCGCCCGTTTCGCGTTACTAATGACTGCAACCCTTTGTCTCGGGGACCGTTCGATGGCGGAGGGATCAAATGCCGGCACTGTGTTTGTCTTGGGTTAGGCGGGGGAGGGGGGCGATGCCTTTTTTGTCGGCGGCTAGTTTTGGTTTGTTAAATTAACTTCGCGCCCACCCCCGCGTCAAGATCGGTTCGCGTGAAAACCACAAACGCCTTCAATGGAAAATCAAATTACATTCTAATAGAAAACTATTTTTTTTTAATCATAACTAGATAACGAATTGAAGATTATTATTAACCCTTAACGAACGAGCGAATTTTTGTAGAACAATGACCAGTAGATCGGCGGAATTTTAACAAATTAGTTGCTTTATTACTAGATCTATCTATCTATTCTAAGTAGTTTTAGAAAGTTTCACGCTTGTTGCTATTGTTTTTCAATTTTTTTTAACCGAATTTAAAAAATGTTATATTTAAAGTTCAATAACAATTTACTTATTACTGTTTAATTCAATCTAAAACATCGATTATTAACCCTTAACTAACAAGCGCATTTTTAAAGAACAATGACCAGTAGATCGACAAAATTTTAACAAATTAATTTCGTTATTGTTAGAGCGAGAAAAAGTGCATAATAATAGCTAACGAGCTAGTTTCTAATAGTCGCAACTGTCGTTTTACGAACAAACAAAATGAGCTCATTTATGAATTGATATTTTGGTGGATGCGCCGGTAATATAATTTATAATATCGCAAATATGGTTTGCGATCTAAATTGTTTGTATATGAATTTATATGTATTTGCAAATTATTTTATACTTATTTGCTAACAAAGCTTAATAAACTAGACTAAACTAAAGTAAACTAAGGTTTAATAATACTAATATCTGCATTACCAGCTTTTCTGAAGATAATTTTACATTATAAATTATCGACTCTATATAATTATTAAAATAACGTAAAGCTTTATGGATTATTAAAAAATAAGCAAAGTAGTAGCTCTAAAATCTAAACAAGCAATTAAAAATAATTGAAAAACTTTCCAATGAAATAAAATTCTGTAAAGTTTGAATATGTTTGTATAATAATTAGATAGTAATTTTGTGTTGTGACAATTTAGTTTACTTTGGTCATACACGTGAAAAGTACAGCAAACTATCATTGGGTTCATTCTCCCCCTTGCTTGTTTAGATCTATTTAATTGCATTTGAGATAACTTACGCTGTTAGCCCCCCTGACGTTGTCCAAAATGTAGCTGCAGGCAATTGATATTTCTTATACTTCCCCGACGCTCTAAGTTAGTTAAGTTTCCAATTAATAGTCTACAAGACTTAGATTCCTCACCGAATTTATTCCCAAGATGCGTTCGCGAACAAACCCTCATTAGAGTATATTATCGGAAAACAATGAGGGAAGTTACTAGTTTGTAATTAAAAACTAAATTTAATAATAGTACTATATTTTTGTGTTTCGACTAGATTTCCTTAAATTTCATGAAAATTCGTCGATGGATTAATTCTGTATAAGATTTCAAATAGCTGTAAAAGAAAAGAAACATTCTAAACAAAGTTATTGTGTGAAAAGTCTCCATGCAAGTGTAATTTGTAAATTTGTAAAATATTACCCCCGGATCGAGGGTTGACACCATTCGCAACATTAATATTTGTTATTGTCGCATGCATTGGTTAGGTAAATCCGAAAAAATTAATCAGAATAGATTGCGTTTCCCCCCATTTCCATCACAATTATGGAAGTGCAGCGTTCCGGCCCCCGCCCGCCCCCCGTAGACGATCCATGCATCATGCACCGTTGAAAAATATGCGGCATTAATTCTGACTGATGTGTTGATCGAGCCGTCACACGTCCGTCCGACATCCAACATTCGCCTCATCGCATTAACGCCGCGCGTCCATCAAACAAGCCTTCCAACCCCTAAATGACGCCCCAATTAAAAGCCGCGCGATTCAGATCTAAAACTTCGATTTGCGACTGACGACGACTACCATCATGTGCAGCGTATGCAGAAATATTAAGTACAGTGGTGTTGACCCAGTGTTGCCGACAATGAGGATAAACATTCTACCGAAAATCTATTAAAAATCACCCAGAAATATACTAATTGTTAAGTGGGAGGGGGTAGGGGATATAAATAAAACAAATATTATTTTTAATTTTCTCATACATTATAACATCAATGAACACAACATTTTTAACAACAACGGTCACACGAATACAAAGACAAAAAATAAATATCTTTATCTAAGCCTTGATTAAGAAACACAGCCACTTTTACTCACACATTTTCAATGAAAAAATATCTGTTGAAATTTGCAAAACAATCACATAACAATTTCAAAATTCATTTTTTTTCATTTCGACTAAAATTCAAACCTTATCGCAGAGACAGTTTGGAAAACTTATAACTTTTATTTTAGTCGTTGTTTTTGAAAGCAATAAACTACGTTGGTTAGTAAATAGATCCAAAAATATCTGTTAACATTTGCAAAAGAATTACACAACGATATAATTTTTTTACGATTTTTTAAATTCCGGCTAGAATTTGAATCTTATTGCGGACACAATTTTGAAAATGTATTACTTTCGACTTAGTCGGACATTTTAAAAGAGGTACACTGTTTCGTTTAGGAAATAGATTCAAAAGTGTTTCGTTTAGGAAATAGATTCAAAAGTGCATGTTAGTATTGTGAAACAATTACGCAACAATTTTTTTTTTCCTTTTTACTGTCTCCGTTACGAAGTACGAGAAAGTATTGTGATCGTGATTTTTTTTTCAAATTTCTTTTTTACTGAAATATCCGTTTTGGGGTCCCTAGATGCCATTTCAACGATTTTTTTTGTGTCTGTGTGGGTGTCTGTCTGTCTGTGTGTGTGTGTGTGCGTGTGTGTGTCTCTCTCTGTGTGTGTGTCTGTGTGTGTGTGTGTGTGTGTGTGTGTGTGTGTCTGGCTGTGCGCGCTGTATCTCAGAAACTAATAAAGCAATTGATATGAAATTTTGAACATCCGTCTTATTTGATAATCTGAAGAACTGAAAAGCTTTTGGTAAAATTTCGTATACCAGAAGTGGGCGTTTACCTTAACTATTTTTTGTTTTTTGCCAATATTTTCTTAAATATGAAAAATATCACAAGAACATTTAAACAAACTTTGAAGACAACAAATGAACATCTTTTGCTTGAAAACATTTTTCATAAAATCATTTTTATTCGAGAAAATATTTTTTTTTAGTTTTTGGTTTATAATTATAACACGATAATAGTTACTGCAAATTTATATTAACAATAGAGAATGCTAAAATGAGCAACTTATAAAGAATGAGTTTTTTTAATTTGAAGTATAATTTTTCCATCTTTCATAATGTTCATCCGAGTCTACAAACGTTCGATGTACATACATTCAAAATATGATTTAAATTGAAACCATGAAATCGTAAATATAAATGATGCCATCAAATCGGAGAAAGTAACATGATGGCCACATCACCATTTTTTTAATTACAGCTTGAATATTAATCTTATTGCAGATACAATTTTGAAAATGTATAACTTTAGACTTAGTTGGAATTTTTAAAATAGATTCAAAAGTGTCTATTAGTATTGTGAAGCAATTACGCAACGATTAATTTTTTTTATATTTCTGTATTTGTAATCGTTTTGCAAGGACAATTTTAAAATTGTCTAACTGTTATCCTAGTGCTATTTTTTTAAAACCATTTTGTTTTTATTAGTAATTAGATGTTAAACCATCTATTAACATTTTAACAACATTTTTTTTTTAATTTTGGTTAAAACCTTACTTGAAAGACAATTAAAAAAATTATAACTTTTCTCCTAGGCATTCTTTTAAGAAGTAAGCTGGTCGGATAACAATTCAAATCAGAGGTTTGTAAAACAATCACATAACAATTTCAATTTTTTTTCCAATTTCGGCTAAAATTTGAACCGTACTGCAGACAATTTTGAAAATTTATAACTTTTATCTTAGTCTGTGTTTTTGAAAACAATAAACTGTTTTGATTAGTAAATAGATCTTATTGTTGGTACAAATTCATAACTTTTATCTTAATCGCAATTTTTGAATACAATTCACTTTTTTGGCTAAAGATGTAATAGTATTTTTTAGCATTTGGCCAGCCATGTTTATATGCTATTAAATTGTTATTCCGGCAGAAGAGGTTTAATATAATATGGGCAGCATTTCTATCAAATAACAAAAACTGTTGATTGACTTTTTTCTTCAACATTTGTTAAAATATTTTTCTAATTTTTTCCATATTCAAAAGATATTAAAAACAAAAACAAAAAATGGTTAAGTTAGAGAAACAACGGGTTTATAAAAAATATACTGTACAGTATGCTTGAAGAATTTCAAAAATGATTACAGTAATTGTATTTTCTATCCTAGAGTGAATATGTCAAAACAAAACAAATATATGCCAGAAAAAATAAGACAATAAGAAAGATGTAAACCGCATGAAGTTTCTGAGGATAACTGTGACAGCGAAATAAGTTTCGTTTGCGCTCTGAGGATTGTGGAACCCAGGAACCGCTGTTCCCTTTCTCCGAACCGACTCCTGAGGGCTGTATGCTGAGAACAAGTTCATTGAAGCGGTTCCTGAACATTCTGCCCATCTCTACTGTTAATGTGTCATTATTAGTTATTAGTTTCATGCCCTACAAGTGTGTATCAGCTGCTTAAGACGCTAGATTCTTGTAGCAACGAGTGCCTCATTGTATCTTCAACTATGGTGCATGATAACATGATTAAAATCTCGCTTATCTTTCTCGAAACATCCCGGATGAAACGTTGCCCAGCGCACGCTATCTCTCCTTATCGATTTCTTACAATGTTTATACACTGTGTACATAAAGTAAGGAATAAATTCGATTAGAATTTGCTCAAAAATGCTCAAACACATGTATTATTATTTTTTAACGCGCATTTTTTGAGATAAAATTCAAATGTATAGGGTGTCCCAAAATCGAGATACGACCCCTAAGTTAAAATTTTCAAATATGAACCCCCACTTTTTGTTGCATTTATGGATTCTAGGTAAAATTTTGAGTATTTTTCATGTAGCATACCCCATGTTGATATTCATTTGTTTTCGAAGAAATGGCGTTCAAAAAAGTACAACTACTATTTTATTTCTGGTAAAAGATAAGATGGATAAGATCGAAACATTGGAATTAATAAGCAAAAATCATTATTTACTTAATGAAGTGATTTTTCCTTATTAATTTCAGGTTCGAAAATCCTTTAATTATTGCATACATTTTCGATAATTGCAATCTATTGATGGAATAATTTTCACTGCAATCTACTTGAAGAATTTTCAAAATCGGATCATCGATTCGTTAAAAAAAAAAATGAAATTCGAATGTTCATTTTTCACATCATCTGCATGTAATCAATAAAAACAAGTCCTTGTTGGCAGAATTTTCAAAAGCTGGTCACCTGATTCAAAGTTATCAAAGAAGACAAAATCCATTCTTAAAAAAAAAATCTAAAAACATTTAAAATTTGAATAGCCGCCTTTATCTGCGAATATTCAATAAATGCCTCATTCAAAATCTGGTAATCCGATCAAAGGTTGACCTAATAAATAAAAAAAATATTGCTTTGCGAATTTAGTTTTTCATTTTATCTGAGTCCATTCGATGGGCACATTTTACTTAAAAAAATTTAAAAAAATGTATTGTTCAAAAAATCTAAAAACAACTGGAAGCCGGATTTTCCTTTTTCAACTTATCTGCATATTAAAATATTTAAACTATTACGGTCCTATATTACACAATCTTCTCCCTGAAAATGTACAATCACTCTCTGAAAGAAAATTCATTAGATGCGTATAAGAGTTTATTTCTAAGAAAGCATTTTACAGCATCAACGAGTGTTGTGAGCTATTAGAAAATTACTGCTCCTTGTTTAAATTTTTGTTGGTATTTCATTCTGCAGAATCCGAATATTTAAGAAAATGTTGTATGGAGTTAGATATTAAATTACAGGTAACCGAAAACGGAAAATTGACCAAAGATTTAGATGGAATCGAAGTCCTAAAAGAATTTTTATCTTTTTAGAGAACTATTTCCTAATCATTCCCAATTAAAACCATTAGAAATTTTAAATCATTTAATTAGCCAAGATTTGAAGACTTAGTTCCTTGTTGTTCCTAAATTTCTGTATTAGTCTAAAAATATTTTTAACAACTATAACACAAGAGCGATTTGTTAATTTAGCCATAATTTCTATTGAAAATGAGATCGGTGAAACATTAGATAGGTATTACAAATGTAATTGATGAATTTGCATAAAAAAAATGGCGAGAAGTATTGTTTTAGAATTTGGATCAACACTGACAATGACTAGCGTTCTAATAGTCGATGTTCTTGTTACTGAACTGAAGGTTTGATCATAATCTACTCCTCCTCTTTGTGAAAAATCTTTTATCACCAATCTGGCCTTGTTTTTACTTTGTGGAGTCGTTGTAGGTGTCTGGTTCCTCGAAGGTCGTCGAGGTGAGCATCACATAATCCTGGAATTTCTGCGGAGCTATAAGATCCACTCGGTTACAAAGTTTCCGCGTAGTCTCACCGGCATTCTCTTCTTCATTATTTTCGGCATTTCTGAGATTGTTCAATCACTGTCACTGTCATCGGGTTTCCAGAATTCTATTTCTTCGTTTTCTTCAATCCGGGATTTGCTGTCATTCAGGTCTGTGTCTTCAGCGTCGTTCCTGGGGGTATAATAACCCCGTTTTCCACCAATTTTTCTTCAAAGATGACGTCTTTGGATCTACAGAGCTTGTTTTCGTCTTCACTGCAGATACTGTGTCCGTCGTCGGTATCATAACCGATGAGGATTCCTTTAATGGCCTTTCGACCCATTGTCGTTCTTTGCTTCTTCGATAGAATATACATGAATTTGAACCAGTGTTTCAAACCTGCTTTTCTAGGCCCTGTCCTATTAAGAATGCACGTATGTACCTGTTCGTATAATCTCGGCCCAAAGTGCCTGAGGATTGTTCCCATGCGCATGCATCATTTCTCTAGCAGTTTCCACCACCGTACGATTTTCCCTCTAACTGGACCCGTTTTGTTTCGGAGTGGAGGGCATTATAAGACGTTATATCAATAATATCTTTCTTGTGTAAACTGGTCCAGATCTGTTTCTTGCCGAACTCCCTGCCATTATCACTCAGTAGTTCCAGACTGTTTCTTCCTCAGCTAGGAACTGGCTCAGTTTTTCAGCAATTTCGGATTTTTTCCGCAGAAAATAAACTGTCCTGAATTTTTGTAATCGTCCTTGAAAAGCACAAAATATCGATATCCAGACCTCGATTCTTGAAATGGACCGCAAACATCCGTGCGAATTCACTCTCCCGGTTCCATAGTCCTGGACCTCGTGACGGTAGCCGATGAGCTTTATCATATATGTAACCTTCACACAGTTCACTATGCATTTCTACAACTGTAGCATAGCCAAATTGAACAGTCCTCCACAACGGGCTTCCTCCAATTGTTGACTAGGAAGTTGCAGACTTCAGCTGACGAAGATGAATTGGCTGTCCGAGTACTTATCCTGGACTGCATGCACGGAGAACAGATTTTTCTTGATTGATCAAATATCAGCCAAGGTAATTTTGTACTGTTTTCCGTGGATTGATACCCCAACTTCTACTTCACGTATTCCAATGGCTTCGATTTTCTCACCATGTGCTGTGGTCACTGTGTATTCAGTTGAAAAAGACTCGAACCTTCTAAAGAAAATCTGACCATTTAAAATATGGCTTATCGCGCCATTGTCATCCCTGCATCTCGGCCACTCAGCATCTGTTTTAGTTCATCTAACAGTGACGAGTATCATATTTGTGTCGGGCTCCAGTTTACTAGGCTTCGGAGGACGGCTATCAGCAATCCATTTCCTCCACACTTGAACCATGTGATTGGGCTTCCTGCAGTAGTTGCGGTTTTTTATATTTCTTCGCATCGACTGAACTTCGTTGCTGTGATGACTTCTTCGATGATTGTAGGTGAGAGCTTCCTGCTTGGTGGATCCATCTCCCTTGGTCCTTAAAACACTTTTATAAGAAACTTAGTTCATTGATTAAGCTATTAACCATTTTATCACCATCCAGCTGGATTTAATAGAAAAGTACTCCTCCTCAATGTATCCAGAATTTTGCAAAGCAAAAATACATCTGGCAGTCCCTGGTTATTTGAAAATTCTTTAGTCATTTCTTCTATCAATTCAGACAAATTTGACATGAAAATTTTTTGGATTGAAAAATAAAATCCCCCTGCCCCAAGAAATGTTTTACTTCACGTGAGGGGGCGGCCAAGGTTCTAGGATCGGACCCGCCTGTGTGTGTCTGTGCGCGCTGTATCTCAAAAACTAATAAAGCAATTGATATGAAATTTTGATCATTCGTCTTATTTCATAATCCGAAGAACTGAAAAGCTTTTGGTAAAATTTCATACACCGGAAGTGAGTGTTTACCTTAACTGTTTTTTGCTTTTTTCCAATATTTTTGTAAATATGAAAAATATCACAAAAATATTTAGACAAATATTGAAGACAACAAAAAAATTACATCTTTTGTTTGAAAATATTTTTCATAAAATTATTGTTATTCGAGAAAAGAAATACTATTTTTTTTCATTTTTGGTTTATAATTATGAAACGATAATAGTTAAAATTCGCAACTAAAAATACTAATCGACGTATCCGAGCGTTTTGTCGAACGGGCCCCCATTCATTTATAATCGAATTTATTCCATTTGGCTGATACACACTGTATAATATTTTTCTATAATTGTATTAAAATATACTGAATTTTTCAATTTTGTCTAAAAGTATAAATATTTGTTAAATTACTATTTGCAATTTTGGTAAGTAAGTTTTATTCATGTCATTAGCGAAAGGTTTACATGCATCAAAAACATCATAATATTAAATATGAAAAATAAAACTATATTTAACTAACAATTCTGAATATAAACATAATAAATAGCTTTAAAAATCAGTTTACAAAATAAAATATACAATAATTCAACTATCATTCGAATATAAATGTAATTAAGCGATATAAAAATTCTAAAATGCCGGACATTGCAGACAATTTAAAATAAATAAAACGGCACTATCAGCTTCAGATACGTAAAATCTTAAATAAAATGAAAACTTACTCAATGGACTTTTAAATTAATAAATAATATACAGGGTTTAGATGAACAAAACGGAACATAGGATTTTCAATGTTCATTTCTTTATATTGGAATATTATGTACCCTGATCATTTTAGAGGAAACATGTAAATACATTTTTTGTAGAGTATGCAGTCATGCTATTATTTATTTTTTTGCATTTACAAAAACTCGAAAAAATAATAAAATAAAAATGATACTTTTCACGAAAATAATGGTTGCCATGAAATTAAAATATAAATGGTGTGCTGTTGATCTGTTGGCTTCTGTAAAATTAATTGAATACTTCATAACTGTTTACAAGTTTTTTCATTCAAAAGGTATTGTATTCAAGAAAAAGTGCAAATTGTGAAGTGCTGGCAGTTTTCGTGAAGTGCGGGATATGTTTGTCATCAAATGTTCTCCATGGATTCATGCTATTATTTCTATTTTCATTCATAAAAATAGTGATGTGTCCATCATGTTACTTTCTCCGATTTTGATTGCATAATAGTTATTTATATTTATACTACCATGGTTTATTTTCATAGATCAGATGATACTGAAGTTTAAAACGTCAAAGTCATGAATAACAAATTATACTTCCAATTCAAATACTCTTAAATAAGTATATTCGAAACCTAAGAAAAAACTAATAAATTCTTGAAAAAAGTCCTAAAAATAAGTAAGTAAGAAAAAAGTCCTGAAAAAGATTTCTGAAAAAGCCCTGGAAGAGTCCTGGTTATAAAGTTCTAAAGAGAAAACCCGAAAAACGTCTTGAATAAAACAGTCCTGAAAAAACCTGATAAAAAAGTCGTTATAAAAAGTCCAGAAAAAGAGTCTGGAAAAATGTGCTCTTGCAAAAAAACGTCTTGAAAAACAGGTGATTGAAAAAGTCCAGAAAACAGAGTCGTCACAAAAAAGAGGTCCTGAAAAAAGACCTGATAAAAAAGCCTGTAGAAAAGTACTGAAAAAAAAAGTTCGAAAAAAGGCCTTAAAAATACTGAAAGAAAGCTTGAAGAATAGTCTAGAAAAAAAGTACTAAAAAAAGCCTGCAAAGAATCCTTACAAAGGACTTAGAAAGACCCGAAAAAAGTCGAGAGAATAGTGCTAGCAGAAGTGATGAAAAAAGCCTTGATAAAAGGTATTTAAAAAATCTTGAAGAAATAATCGTGGAAAACGTCTTGAAAAAATAATCTTGATGAAAAATTCTTGAACATAAGGTCCTAGGAAAAGTCCTGATAAAAAGGCCAGAAGAAAAGTACTGAAAAAGCCTACAAAAAAGTTTGAATAAAGACCTTAAAAAGTCCTGTATAAAGCCTGTGAAATAGTCCCGAAAAAAAGTCCTAAAAAAGTCATAAAAAAGAGTCCTGAAAGAGATTTCTGAAAAATGTCCTGCAAATAATCCTTAAGAAGGTCCTAAAAAGACCTGAAAAAATTCCAGAAAATAGTCGTTAAAAAAAGGCGTTAAAAAGTCTTGAAAAAATAACCCTGATAAAAAATGCCTAAAAAGGTCCTGAACATAATAGTTTTTAAATAGTTTTGAAAAAAAACGCCCCGAAAAAAATTCGAAAAGGAAAGGTTCTGCAACAAAAGTCCTCAAAAAAGAGTTCTGATAATAAAGTCTTGAAAAAAGTTCTGAAAAAAGCTGTAGCAAAAGTTTTGAAAACATTGTCCTGCAAAAAAAAAATCCCAAAAAGAGTCTTGCAAAACGCAAGAAAAGTCCTGAAAAAATGCATTAAAATAGATCAAAAAAAAATCCATATTAAAAATCCTGAAAAATAAATCCCAAGAAAGGCCCCAAACAAAAACTTTTTAAAATAAAGTCTTGTAAAAAGAGCCCTGGAAAAAAATTCTGCAAAAGAAAAGTTCGGAAAAAACGTCGTTAAGAAAGAGCCCTGGAAATAAAGTCTTGAAAAAAATTCTGAAAAACTCTTAACAAAAGTTTTGAAAAAATTATCCTGCAAGAAAAATCCCAAAAGGAGTCCTGGAAAAGTCATTAAAAAACGCTTGAAAAATAATCCTGAAAAAAGTCTCAAAAAGGTCCTGAACAAGAAGGTTTTAGAATAAAGTCTCTATTTAGATAAATGTACATTAACAGTCACGTTAGATACATTATGGCAATTGCTAAAGGAAATCATTGATTCCTCTAAATTTCTGTGATGTTGTGTTTTATTTATTTGATTTAAGTTGAAAGTATTCCTTGTTTCATTTATTTATTTTTTATTTTGACAGATTGTTGAAGTGACAACTAACTTGATGTTGAGTTTCAATTGATTTTAGCGATATAAAAATCTGTAGCTAACTTCAGCCCATGACTAAAATGCACAAAGTCACAGTTTGTCAAGGTGTATTTAAAGAATCACTTAGCGTCATGTAAACCTATGCGATAACTGACATTTTAGAGGTTGGAGTAGAAAAAATAATAAAGCAATTAATATGAAACTTTGAACATACGTCTTATTTGATAATCTGAAGAACTGAAATGCTTTCGGTAAAAATTAGTACACCAAAAGTGGGTGTTTACCTTAATTGTTTTTTGTTTTTTGCCAATATTTTTTGAAATATGAAAAATATCACAAAAACATTTAAACAAATATTGAAGACAACAAAAAAATGAACATCTTTTGTTATAAAATATTATTATAGAAAAGAAAAAAATTAATATATAAATTTTTGATTTATAATTATGAAACGATAATGGTTATAGCAAATTTATGTTAATAATCATTGTGAGCAACTTATAAAGAATACGTTTTTTTAAATCTTTTTAGTTTTTGAGTTTTTGAATTTGAAATATAATTTTTCATAATTTTTTTTTCTTTCATAATTTTGACGTTTTAAACGCCAGTTTCATCCGAGTCTACAAAATGCTAGATATGCATTTAAAATATGATTTAAACTGAAAATGAACCATGAAAGCGTAAATATAAATGACTATGATACCATCAAATCGGAGAAAGTAACATGATGCCACATCACCATTTTTTTATTTTTTTGGCAATTTGGAAAATGCTCGATTTCAGAATTGAGCCAGAGGGGGTATTCAAGTGATTATTTGAAGGAATATCCGGAAAGTAGTCTTTAAAACTATTTATTAGCTCCGAAAGATGTTCTTAAACATTAAAACTGATAGTGTTTCTAGATGTAAATCTTCTTCATCATAATTTGCATGGGTTTCAATAAATTTATGTAATGTTTCAAAGGTTTAAAATTTCTCTTGAAAGTCGTTATTTCCTCAGTCATTTTTTTAATTATTGCAGCGCCTTTTTCCGATACTTTGAAAATATTTAAACCAAAGCTTGCAAATTTAAATTCAATTAATTTAATGCAGCATATATGTCGCACAAATAAGCTACTTTTATTAACTACCAAAAATCGAAGAATCTATTCTTAAATGAAAAAAATACCATCGTTTTTATATGGTGGGTGTTCATTCAGAAATACCAAAGCTTCGTCTTTTAGCTCAGACGTTTTAAAATGTTTCCTTTTAAAAGCCATCGTGAATTACAATACAAAAGGAGGTGTTTATGATCACTCCGCATTTCCTTGCATAATTCGGTAAAAAGTCTGCTATACGAAAAACTACATTTTGCCACTATTCTTAGTAACTGTTATAAAAAAATAATATGTAATTTCTTTTGTGTGCCGGGTCACGACCCACACTTTGGGAAACGTTGGTCTAAAGCAAGATATAAATGAATGTTCAAAATCCACTTAAACGACAGTTAAGTAATCCTCGAAAAAAATTCTGAAAAGAAAAGTCCTGAAAAAACATCTTTAAAGAAGAGTCCTGAAAATGTAGTCTTGAAGAAAAGTCCTGCAAAAGAAAAAAAAGTTCTTAAAAAAGACCTAAAAGAAGAAATGAAAATATTCTGAAATTTTGATTTATACTTTCATGATATTTTTTCATATTTATGTTAATAATAATTGTAGAGAATACTGAATGCTAAAATGAACAACTTATAAAGATTAAGTTTTTTTCCGAAATCTCTTTAGTTTTCGAGTAAACTGAGCTTTTAAATTTGCAGTATAATTTTTCCATCTTTCATAATTTTGACGTTTTAAACGTCAGTTTCATCCAAGTCTACAAAACACTCGATGTACATTAAAATTGAAAATAAACCATGGAAGCGTAAATATAAATGATACTATCAAGTCGGAGAAAGTAACATGATGGCCACATCACCATTTTTTTCTCTCTTTTTAACGATATATAGTATGTGGTGGGTGTTAATAAAAATAAATTAAAATAGTATGTTGGTGATTTTCTTCTAGAAACTGCACCATAGTAAACCTAGAAATAAAAAAAATAATCGATTGCTGAGAAAATCAATTTGCTTCACCAAGAATCGATTATTTTACATAGATTTAAATGGATAAAAACCACTGTTGGTAGATAGTACATGCAAAATTGTTCCTTTTCAAATAGGATTTTAGCAAAAATATCGATATCGATTTTACAAAAAATCCTGACGTGATGAAAAAAATTGAGGTCATTTTCGAAATCAGCACACTAAATAACATAAAACTCAGCGAAAATGTCTCTTGTATATTTCAAAAAAATTAATTCGCACGCCTTTGTAATTAGAAGAACTGAAAATCTTTTATATTAGCAAAATTTAATAAACCGGAAGTGGGTGATCACAATAACCATTTATTTTTTTGTTTTTCCGTAATTTTGTTAATGAATGACAGTACAAAAACATTTAAATAAATGTTGAAGATAACGAAGAAATGAAAATCTCTAGTTTATTCGTACCTCCTACTCACAAAATAAAGTACCACTTTTAACACTTGTATCATAAATAACTATTGTACCATCAAGTCGGAGAAAGAAACATTTTTCTTATATTTGATGGCATCTTTAAGAAAATCCTTTGGGATGGATTTAGTTATAATATGGAAGGTAATACCGACGTCCGCGTAAAAGTGATGAGAAAAGATCGCGACCGACGTGATCCCCGTCCTGCGTATGCATCAAATATTAAGGGTGGTCGGCCTGGAGCGGCGTATAAATGCGCGCTCCGGGGTGATAGGGAATGGTAGGGATGTTTTCAGCCGGCACAGAGGGTTGCAGGATTGGCCGCCTTCAGTCTGAAACCGGCGCTCGAGCTGGCGTCACAATCGGCCTCTCGCAGAGCACCACGAACATCGCGCACACACACACGAGACACCCGCAGACACATCTTCCTCATCCAAATTCGAAGCGTGCGGAAACCCGGAAGTAACAGTGTTATTGATGTGAATGTTACGGCAGTGCCTGAAATTAATTTCCATTCCGCACCGCAACGAGCACGTTTTGTTATTGCGGTAAACAAAAACTGGATGTTTCAGTGTGGTACTCGCGTTATGACAGCTGTTGGCGTTCACAAAGTTTTGCGCCCTTTGGCCCGCGTTGCGTGTGCCCTCATCATCCCCGTTCGCCGCTAGTGTTATTGCGTGCGAGCTGAGAATCGTGTAAAACATAGATGTTCGCGCCTAACCGGATAAATATTGGATGTGCTGAAAATTCGCCACGCTCGACTGCCGCGACGAGGAGAGATTGCTTCTTCCTGAAAATGAGGGCTTCCGGCGTACCGCTGCTCTACTGCCTGCTTTTCTTGGCGACAGTTGAAGGTAGGATAGTGCCTTAGGCGCCATCGATCATCCCCCGGTTTTAGATTTAAAGTGCAGCAGTTCGTACGTGTTTATGTTGAATGTTGATGAAATTCTATTATAAAACTTTCGAAGAAAGAGAATTAGCAATAGGACAGATGTCAATATGCTTGAGGGTTTAGCAAACTATTAATTATTATTGGCGTATTAAATTGATAATTTAATTATATCATCAATTAGACAGGAAAGTATTTCTTTCAATGTGTCGATTTATAAAAGAAAAAATGGCACTAAGCCGAAACTAGTAGAAAATAAAGCAATTTAATCGTGAAACAAACCAAGTGAATTTTAATTTTTAAACCTATATTAACATAATGTTTCACCAAATGATCAACGAGAAACAAGTATATGACAAAAAAAATGATTTTTTTAAAAGATTGAAATAGCTTTTACGAATTTCTTATTTAAGTTATAATTTTAAGAATCAAGAATTTATCATAAACATGTGTTTTTGTAGCATAAGTAAGTTTTTTTAAATGTTAAACTGGCAATAAATTTGAGCTGAATAGATTAACATAATACATACTTGAGCATGCGAAGTGAAACGGAAAACGTTTAAATGGTTGATGCTGAAACTCGTTAGGTTTGATTGGAAGATCATTCGGAAGAAATTGACTCCACCCAGTATCTTACAGTCAAAATTATTGTACATTAAACTCAATTGAAAAATTAACACAACTAATAATTGCAAAAAAAAATATTAGACAATTATATAAATCTGAAAAAAATATTCACGACTCTAGTTTCGACGTGTTACCACCGTTATCAAGTAACACGTCGAAACTCGAGTCGTGAATATTTGTCTAGAAAGAGAGACAATACTTTATTGAGATACTTTTAGTAATGATCTCAATAGGCAACTAAAAAGAGTTTGTAGTTGGCAATCCATGTTTATCAGGTGATTTAATATGAGAAATAGACTGTTGTACTTCCTGATATCTATTTTTATTTATTTTATTTATTGGACTAGTTTCGACTCCCTTGCGTAGTTATCATCAGCAGTATACTACTTTTTTTTTTGTTTTAACATATATTACATGATTTGACGTAAAATATGTTAAAACATTTTTTTACTTTCTCCGTTACGAAGTACGAGAAAGTATTGTGATCGTGATTTTTTTTTTCCAAAATTTTTTTTACGGAAATATCCGTTCTGGGGTCCCTAGATGCCATTTCAACAATTTCTGGAAAAAATTCTTATTATCTCAAACTATACGGAAGGGATGTTTTTACATTATGATTGAATTATGAAGTAAAACCTATTTTGAATAATTTTGGAAAGTTTCAAGATGATGGTGATTGATCTTATATTTTTCAAACCATTAGAGAGTAAACAGCTTCAGCACGAGATAATCACATGGAAACGCAACTTGCAGACGCTGCGTTTTGGTGTGAAATCTTGTGAAGGGGTGTTTTGAGATTTTTATTTTTATTGAACTGTTAGATTTGAAAATTTAGTAAATATATCAGTATTTTAGTAAATATCCGTTTTGGGGTCCCTAGATGCCATTTCAACAATTTCTGGAAAAAAATTGTATCTGTCTGTATCTCAAAAACGAATAGAGCAATTGATATGAAACGTTGAACATACGTCTTATTTGATAATCTGAAGAACCGAGAAGCTTTTGTGAAAATTTCGTACACTGGAAGTGGATATTTACCTTAACTGTTTTTTGTTTTTTGCCAATATTTTCTTAAGTATGAAAAATATCACAAAAACATTTAAACAAAAATTGAAGACAACAAAAAAATAAACATCTTTTGCTTGAAAGCATTTTTGATAAAATCATTTTTATTCGAGAAAAGAAATTATTTTATTTTTTTATTTTTGGTTTATAATTATAAAACGATAATAGTTACAGCAAATTTATCTCAATAATAACTGCAGAGAATGCTAAAATGAACAACTTATAGGGAATAAGTTTTTTTCGAAATCCCTTTAGCTTTTGAGTAAACTGAGTTTTTGAAAATGAAGTATAATTTTTCCATCTTTGATAATTTTGACGTTTCAAACGTCAGTTTCATCCGATTTTACAAAACGCTGTATGCACATTTAAAATGTAATTTAAATTGAAAATGTAAACATAAATAATTTTACCATCAAATCGGAAAAAGTAACACTATTTTTTTGCCATTATTTTAGAGTTTCGGATCGTATCTTAATTTGAGCTTGTGTTATTTTTGGGGCAAATTATTTCTAGACCTGAATTTTTGTGCTCGTATTTTAGATTTTTTGCCTGTTTCTTCGATTTTTTCCTTTATATTCTTGATTTTTTTTTCATAAATATTCTTTATTTTGGTCCCAATTTTAAAATGATCTGTTGAAATTTTCGACTTTTTTGGTCAGTATTTTTATTTTTAAGCTAGTACTTTCCATTTTTGGTTTTAAATTTCGACTTGTTGAATTTTGACTTGTATTTTTGATTTTTTTTTTGGTTTAAATTTTTGATTTTTTGTCCAAAGATTTCTATATTTGGCCAAAATTTTTGATTTGTTTATTAAGATTTTCGATTTTTTAACTTTTTGTTCTGCATTTTTTTTATTTTTAGGCCTGTGTTTTCGATGTTTTGGCCACAATTGTTAAATTTTGACCTGTATTTTCGATTTTTTGGTCCAAATTTTTGATCTTCTGTCCTAAGATTTCTTTATTTGGCTGAAATTTTCCATTTGTTTATTAATATTTTCGATTTTTTAATCTGCATTTTTTATTTTTGGCCCCAAATTTTCGGTATTTGGCCAAAATTTTGTTTTTTTTTTGTCCTATATTTTAAATTTTTCAATTTTCAATTTTAGTTTCTGTTCGGAAACTTACTTTGAGCTACAGGATTATTTTGAGGGTGAAAATGGCAAACTATTTTTTATTTACTTGATATTTTATCTGCATTTTTAGATCTTTGGCCTGTAATTTCTTGTTTTTTCCAAAGTCTTTATTTTGGCCTGCTTTTTTAAATTTTTTGTCCCAAATTTTCGGTATTTGGTCTAATTTTTTGTTTTCTTGGCCCATATTTTAGATTTTTTTATTTTCAAACTTTGAACTGTGTTCATTTACCTATTTATATGTTTATATTTTTTTATATGTAAAAGATTATAACATTATTTTGTAGAAAGGTGATTTTCCGTAAATAAAATTAAATAAAATTAAATTAAACTACAGATTTTGAAGGAGAAAACAGCAAACTATTTTTCCTTTACTTGAATTTTTTTATCTGCATTTTTGGATCTCTCGTTTTCTATTCCAAATTTTTGACCTAAATATTCTTTATTTTGTCCTAAATATTCTTTATTTTGGCGTAAAAGTTTAGGTTGTGTGTTAAAAGTTTCGATTTTTTGGTCCGCATTTTTGATATTTACGTCCTAATTTTTTATTTTAGCTTTTTTGTGTTATACTCGTATTTTAAATTTTCTAATCTGAATTATTGATTTTTATTCGCGATTTTTTTGCCGTTATTTTCGAGTTTTTTTTTTGTCGTTTTTTGATTTTTTGCCCTCTACTTTAGATTTTTAACCTGAATTATTGTTTTTTATTTTAATTTTTTTTTGCATTCTTTTCGAGTTTCTGGTCGGAAACTTATTTTGAGCCAAAGAATTATTTTAGGGGCTAGCTAAATATGTTTTCTTTTACTTGAATTTACAATATTTTGGTCTGCATATTTTTGGTCCATATTTTAGATCTTTACCTGGTTTTCGCCTCATTTTATTCGATTTTTTTTATTTTTTTGTCTAAATAATGTTTATTTTAACATTGATTTTTTAGTTTGCGTTTTTTTTATGTTCAGGCCATAGTTTTCGATATTTGGATTTTTTTGCGCCTATATTTAAGTTTTATTGTTTAATTATTGATTTTTATCAGCGAATTTTTGATTGGCGAATATTTAGATTTTTAACTTGAAGCAGCGATTTTTTATTTTTTGCTTGCATTTTCAAGGTTTTGGTCTAATCGTTAAATCGGAGAAAGTAACATGATGGCCACATCACAATTTTTTTGTAGTATACTGCTGATGATGACTACGTAAGGGAGTCGAAACTAGTCCAGTAAATAAAATAAATAAAAATAGATATCAGGAAGTACAACAGTCTATTTCTCAAACTAAAAAGAGGTTTATCAGCATTATTTGTCTAGATTTATATAAGTGTCTAATAATATTTTTTTACAATAATTACTGATTTTTTCAACTCAGTTTAATTATGCATAGGAACGTAGGAATCATCCCCTTCATTGTACGTTATTTCAAGATAATTCCCATGTTTAGACAAGTGGTCTCAGCAAGTTTGAACAAAGTTTAGGAATATATATTAAATCTCAGGCTTGTGACTTTGAGTCTTATTTCATGTTAAATATGTTTCTGTAGCCGTTGATGTTTAGTGTTTATCGAATGTATTTGCATAAGAATAATAAATAATTAAAAGTGGTATCATGCGTGAGTGGTGTGGCTTCATGCCGTGGTCCACACACTTTTGAAAATTTAAATTAAAATTATGCCAAATTACGACTTGAAAGTTTTCAAGTTTACTAAAAACACATTTATAATTAGAATTCTAAAAAATCCACTAACATTCTTATCAATTTTTCGAAATAATCTTGTGTGAACGAAGCGTTATTTAATATTTATTAATGGCATGAAAAAAAATATACAGGGTGTTTCAAATTCGAGGCTCACCATGGCGATCTCGCTTATTAGAAGAGATAGAGGGTATGTTTAAATTTGGCACTTTTGCAAAATTTTATGCTGATTAATAATCCACTGGAAAAAATTATTTACATTCTTTTGTTTTCGAGTTAAGTCCAAAAAAACAGAAAAAGCGGAATTTCGTTTTTTCTTCATATCTCCGTTATTTGAGGAGATATTTAAAAATGGTAATGACATTCTTATGGCACTTTTTTATTATCTGATAGATGGTATAAGATTTTTGGTTGTAACATGTTTCGTTTCTTTTGAACCATCATCAACTTTCTTATTTCTTATGGACGCCATATTTATTTGTTGTCACATCTGAATGCTTAATTTTTTGTGATGACAACAATATAACACAACACACATTTAATTTCGTAAATGAACATATAATCATCTAAAACAGTTTTATTTGCAATCTCTGTAGCGCTTACTAAAAATCATCGGTGCCATGGAATTAAAAACAATGAAACATCTGAATAGCTCTTTGTTTGTCAAACATTATTATTCTTTATGAACAAAAATGTCATTCGATAATTCAGAAGAACGTGATATGTTACGTATTTTTTATTCAGTAAATAGAAATACGGTATTAGCCAGTGAAAAATATTTACAAATGTATCCAGAAAGAAGGCAACCCCATCGAACATTTTTTTCTACGGATGGACAGAAATTTAGGAGAGTTTAGATAATTGATTCAACATCGCAAAGCATACGGTAATAAAATTACCCCAGAAGATAGCAATAATATTTTGGAAATGGTAATACTAAATGTATCTTAATTCTTTAATTTTACGTTTACTTATAAAACATATTTTAGGTAAATCAAAATCCATTAACCTCTTGTCGCGAAGTATCAGCTGAATTAAATTTGCCACTAACGCAAGTATGGAGAATTTTGAATAAATTCAATTATAAGCCACATAAAATTCATTTGGGCCACACACTTGTGCCTGGTGATAATTTGTCTTGGATTTTGTAATTGGTTGCTTCAAAAGTGCAGTGAAGATGATGATTTTTTAAGAAAACATTATTTCGACCGATGAATGCAAATTCACAAATAGTGGCGTATTTAATCGCAACAATGAACATTATTGGACAACAGAAAATCTCAGACAAGTCCGAAGTGTTGGGCCACAGCATCGTTTTGGAGTAAATGTTTGGGCAGGTATTTATAATGAAAATATAATTGAGCCAATTATGAACGAAGGACCTCTAACCAGTGAACGATATTTACATCTTTCTAATTATTTGGAAAATGTTCCTCTAATTCAACTTCAGAAGTTCTGGTGGCAGCAAGATGGTGCACCAGCGTACAATGCCAGACATTTTCGCAATTATTTAAATCAAATGTATCCAAATCAGTGGATTGGGAACGGCGGAATTGTAGCTTGGCCAGCTAGATCACCCGATTTGAGATAACTTTTTCTGTGATTTTATTGAAAACACAGTCTACCGTCATACTTACGAGAATGTTGAACAACTCAGAGATGGTATTAGGAATGCCTTCAATACGATTTCTAGAAGAAGTGTTTATAGGGCAATAAATAATGTTAAGAAACGCGCTCAATTGTGCATTACTGAAAACGGTTTTTTATTTGAACATAAATTATAATTAATATTCTCCACATTTGTGTTATAGTTATTAGTATTGTATATTAATTTATTTATTAAAAACTTTTAATTTTGTATCGTTTATGTCATCCAAAATAATTGTTCATTTACATAAAAAATTGCCTTCTTTCTGTTTACTGAATAAAAAATATGTGACATCTCGCTTTTCTTAATTATCGAACGACATTTTTATTCATACAAAATAATGTTTGACAAACAAAGAGGTATTCAGATTTTGAATCGTTTTTAATTCCATGGCACCGATGATTTTTAGTAAGCGCTACAGAAATTTTCAATAAAAGTGTTTTAAACGATTATATGTCGATTTATGAAGTTAAATGTATGTTGTGTTCTATTATTGTCATCACAAGAAATTGAGCATTTAGATGTGATAAAAAATAAATATGGCGTCCATAAGAAATAAGAAAGTTGATGATGGTTGAAAAGAAACGAAATATGTTACAAAGAAAAGTCTTACGCCGTCTATTAATAAAAATAATAAAAAAGTGCTATAAGAACGTCTTTGCAATTTTTAAATATCTCCTCAAATAACGGAGATATAAAGAAAAAAACGAAAATCAGCTTTTTCAGTTTTTTTGACTTTCCTTGAAAACAAAAGAATTTAAGTAACTTTTTCAGAGGATTATTAATCAGCATAAAATTCTGCAAAAGTGCCAAATTTAAACATACCCTCTATCTCTTCTAATAAGCGAGATCCCCATGGTGAGCCTCGAATTTGAAACACCGTGTATATAGACACCACCGATTTGAAATTTTCCGTAATCACCTTAATTACATTCAAAATCACGATTCTTGAATAATCTACAAACACCACATACTTAGATATCGAAATAATCTTATGCGAACGTAGAGTGAGATTCAACAGAATAATAAATGTAGATGATTTAAAAAAAATAAATAAAAACTTTTGCTATCGACTTGAAACTTTCTAGATTTACCCGACACGCATTCAGAATTATGGTTCTGCAAAAATCTCCGAACATCCCATTTTTAAATTTCAAGAGAATCCCCCGCGAACAACGCGCGAGGTTTAAAAAACTTTAAATATGTCATTGGCTTGAAGAAAATATAAAAACAATTACTGTCGCCTTAAAATCTTTTAAATTTACCAAAAACACGTCTATAATTAAAATTCTGCAAACATTTACGAATATTATCAAGATTTCTAAATAATCTCATGTAAACAGAACGTAAAATTTATTCAGATTTGAATGGCCTGAAAAAAAAATATAAACACTTGCCACCGACTTGATATTTTTTGAAATCACGTAAATTACATTAAAAATGATTATTCTTGAACAATATACCAACAGCACGTTCTCAGATATCGAAATAATGCCATGCGAATGGAGAGTAAAGTCCAACAAAAAACACTAAATTTAGACGACTTAAAAAAATATAAAAATGACTTGAAACTTTCTGGATTTACCCGAAACGCATTCAGAATTATAATTCTGTAAAAACATCCAAACATCCTCTTTCTAAATTTCAAGAGAAACCCCCACCAAGAATGCGTGCTGTTTGTAAAACTTTAAACAGCTCGTTGGCTTAAAAAAATATGAAAACAATTGCCGTCGCCTTAAAACCTTTAAAATTTACGAAAAATATGTTTATAATTAAAATTCTGTAAAAATTTACCAACATTCTTATTAAGACTTCGAAATAATCTCATATAAACAGAGCGTAAGGTTTATTAATATTTTAATCGCCTGAAAAAATATATAAACACTTGCCACCAACTCTAAATTTTCTGTAATCATCTAAATTACATTCAAAATTATGATTCTTGAACAACCTTCCAACACTACATTCTTAGATATCGAAATAATCTCATGTGAACAGAGCGTAAAGTTCAACAAAACACTGAATTTAGATGACTTAAAAAAAATATAAAAAACAGTTGCCATCGACTTGAAACTTTCTAGATTTACCCTACACGCATTCAGAATTATGGTCCTGCAAAAACCTCCCAATATCCCGTTTCTAAATTTCAAGAAACTCCCCCGCGAAGAATGAGCGAGATTTAAAAAACTTCAAACATCCCATTGGCTGGAAAAAAGTATAAAAACAATTGCTATCGCCTTAAAATTTTTCAAATTTACTAAAAACACGCTGATAACTAAGATTCAGCAAAAATTGACTAACATTCTTATCAAGATTTCAAAATAATCTCATGTAAACAGAGCGTAAGGTTTATTAATATTTTAATAACCTGAAAAAAATATATAAACAGTTGCCACCGACTTGAAACTTCCCGTAATCACCAAAATCACATTCCAAATTATGATTCTTGAACAATCTACCAACACCACATTCTTAGATATCGAAATAATCTCATACGAACGGAGAGTAAGGTTCAACGAAATACAAAATTTAGATCTTTTAAAAAATATATTAAAACAGTTGCCATCGACTTGAAACTTTCTAGATTTACCCGACACGCATTCAGAATTATGATTCTGCAAAAACCTCCAAACATCCCATTTCTAAATTTCAAGAGAATCCACCGCGAAGAATGAGCGACGTTTAAAAACTTCAAACACCTCATTGGCTGAAAAAAAATATAAAAACAATTGCTATCGCCTTAAAATCATCCAAATTTACTAAAAACGCGATTATAATTAAGATTCTGAAAAAAATTACTAACATTTTTATCGTGATTTCGAAACTATCTCATGTAAATAAGGCTTAAGTTTGAAAAATTTTGACATCTTGATGGCCTGAAAGAAAATGTAAAAACAATTACCATTGACTTGAAACGCTATGAATCTACTCAAAACATATTCGGAACTATACATCTGCAAACACCCCGTTTTAGATTTAAAGATAATCCTTTGTAAACAGAGCGTGAGTTTGTAAAAAAATACAAACATTTTTATAGCTTGAAAAAAATATATACGCAATTGCCATCAGTTTGAAACTTTTAAAATTTACTAAAAACACAATTAATTCAAAAATCTGCAAACACTACATCCTTAGATTTCGGTATAATTCTTGCGAACAAAACGTAAGATTGTAGAAGTTTTAAACATTTGTATGACTTGAATGAAATATAAAAAAAACAGTTGCCGACGACTTAAAATTTAACGAATTTACAAAGCACCTATTTTTAATTTAATTTTTGAATTCTGCATCGAAGTCTGTTTTATGTACTGTGTCTTATGGCTAAACTCAACAGTTATTGAGAAATTTATGATTGACGATTACTAAGACCTTAGGATTTTTTTTTTAACAAATTTAATTCCGAATTTATTCTATAAAAATATACAAACACCCCATGTCTAGGCTTCGAGATAATTCTTTGCGAACTGAGTCGGAAATTGTAATCATTTTGAAACAATTTTATGGCTTGAAAAAAATATTTATTTATTTATTTATTTGTTTGTTAACGGGAGCCCCCTATTTACAATAATGCGATAGAATACATATTTAAATAAACTTAATCTAAATAAACTATATCTAGTTAACATAGTGTTATTGCTCAATGATTTAAAGATAATAAATACAATCAAATTATAAATCGTTATTATTATAAATTTTTATTAAGTGCCATTCTAAATTTGTGGCCTTCAACATTGAACAAATTGAACCAGGGATTAACATTTAGATCATTTGCCAATCTAAGCATACGACTGATGGTGTTATTATATGAGAAATTCGTATTATATTTGTTAATTGAAAATAAAGTATTACTCCTTAAAGCAGTTGAATAGTTTGAAGAAAATAATTTAATATCTGACAATAAGGAAGGGGAATTTATACTTGAATTTAGTAAACCGTGAAGTGTGCAAAGATCGGAAATTGATCTGCGAACCTCCAGAGTATGCATCTTCAATTGGCCCATCACTGACGAATAAGAACCTTGGATGTGTTAGAAACAATTGCCACTGTTTTAAAACGTTTCAAATGATTTAAAAATACAATTGTAATTAAGATTTTGCAAAATAACACTCCATCCCTAGATTTCGGGATAATCATTGCGAACAAAACCTAAGATTGTAAAAAATTTTGGAAAGCTTTTATTTCTTTAATAAGGTATAAAAACAATTGCCACCGACTTGGAACTCTTCAAGTTTACTCGAAACGTAGCCATAATTAATTATTCTGCTAAAATTTACAAACATCCCTTCTCTAGATTTTGAGATAATCCTACGCTAACAGGAGTGTGTCAAGTTGGCACCCCAATTAAAAGTTCTGATCGTTCTGAATAGAGTCCTCAATTCCTTTTGATGTATCTAGAAGTACTATCAACTTTTAAAAAAGAGTTCTGTAAAATTGGGCTGTCAGGAATTTTTTGAAAAATGGGGTGCCAACTTGACACCGCATCCCAACATTGTTATCGAATAGTTCCAAACTAGTTTTAAGATATATTTAGGTTAGTACTATAGTTCCTGATACTTTTAAAAAAGAGTTCTGTTGAATTTTCAGAGACAAAAATAAAAAAAGAGATAAAAGTTGGAAATTCAAAATATTCAAATTCATATTACACACTTAATATTGGTCGAATCTAAATATTTCATAACAACTATGGATAGAACTCATAAAGAACTACAGAAAATACCAATCAGAACTATCCGGAACTATTAAAAATATATTTTTGAAAAAAGTAGCAAAGCAAAAAAAAATGACGAGTTCTAGCAGTTGTGAGTTAATCTTCTATTTCTACTCGTTGAGTATAATAATTCTTTCTTATAAACAAATTCGATTTATAGCATTTTTAAATAAAGTTTAAATTCGAAAAGGCAAAATTTAATTTTGGAAATACCCATTTCTTGTCATTTAATCGCAATCTGCCATTAGAGTTTTCGTTAGAACTCCTTGAGTACAACCCTTAAGTCAAATCAGAACTCCCAGAACTATTAAAAAAAAAACAACAATTTCAAAGTAATTCCAAATCCGAAAAGAAAAAAAAATTGAGAGTTCTAGGAGTTCCGAGTTAAATTTCTTTATCTACTCATTAAGTACAATGATTCTTTCTTATAAACAAATTTGATACAATCATGATTTAAGGCATTTTTAAATAAATTTAATTTTGAAAATACCCATTTCCTTTCATTTAATCGCAATTTTCCATTAGAGTTTTTATCAGAACTTCTTGAGTACAACCCATAAGTTAAATCAGAACTCCCAAAATTATTTAAAAAAATCAACATTTTGAAAAAAAAATCCGAAAAGTCCGAAAATAATTTATTTAAAAATGCCATAAATCATGATTGTATCGAATTTGTTTATAAGAAAGAATTATTGTACTCAATGAGTAGAAATAGAAAATTAACTCAGAACTTCTAGAACTGTCAATTTTTTTTTACTTTGCGACTTTTTTCAAAAAAATATGAAAGCAATTGCTAACCAGTTGAAACTTTCAAAATCATTTTTTATAATGAAGATTCTACAAAGTTTTGCTAACAGTTTTTCCCTAGATTTCGACATAATCTTATGCGAACAGTGATAAAGGTTGGAAAAATTCAACACAGATTAATGGCTTCAAAAAATATTAAAACAATTGCTATCTACTATAAAATGTTCCATATTTACAGAAACCCTAATCAGTACTATGATTCTGCAAAAATATACAAACCTCACCTCTAGATTTCAAGATGATCCCTTGCAAACACATCGTGAAATTGTAAAAAATTGAACATAATTTGATGGTTTGGAAAAATAATTTTTATCGACTTCAAACTTTCCTTATTTACTCAAATCGCACCTAGAATTATGATTTTCATAAACTTACGCATACCCTCTTAGTAGATTTTGAGAAAATCCTCCGAGAAAAGGGTGAGATTGGAAAAATTGTAACATCATACTGTATTGAAAAAAAAAACTGAAGAATTTCCATCGACTTAAAATCTTTCAAATTTACTCAAAACGCATTCAAAAATATGATTCTGCAAAAATTTCGAATAGAGTGTGGTATTGCTACCTCACATATACGGAGGCCTCTCTTTTCTTGGTTAAAAGAGCTTGAGTGTGTCAAGTTGGCACCCCAATGAAGAGTTCTGATAGTTCTGAATAGAGTTCTCAATTCCTTTTGATGTATCTAGATGTACTATCAACTTTTTAAAAAGAGTTCTGTAAAATTGGGCTGTCAGGATTTTTTTGAAAAATGTGGTGCCAACTTGACACCGCACCCCAACACTGTTATCGAATAGTTCTGAACTAGTTTTAAGATGTGTTTGGGTTAGTACTATAGTTCCTGATATTTTTAAAAAAGAGTGCTGTTGAATTTCTAGAGATAAAAATTTTCAAAATATTCAAATTCATATTACTCACTTAATATTGGTCGAATCTAAATATTTTATAACAACTATGGATAGAACTCACAAAGAACTACAGAAAATACCAATCAGAATTATCCGGAACTATCAAAAATATTTTTTTGAAAAAAGTCGCAAAGCAAAAAAAAGCGAGTTCTCGGAGTTGCGAGTTAATTTTCTATTTCTGCTCATTGAGTACAATAATTCTTTCTTATAAACAAATTCCATACAATCACGATTTATAGCATTTATAAATAAAGTTTAAATTCGAAAAGGGAAAATTTAATTTTGAAAATACCTATTTGCTGTTATTTAATCGCAATTTGCCATTAGAGTTTTCGTTAGAACTCCTTGAGTACAACCCATAAGTCAAATCGGAACTCCCAGAACTATTAAAAAAATCAACATATGGAAAAAAATTATTAAGGAAAAATCATTTCATTAAGTAAATAATTATTTTTCTTTATTAATTCCAATATTTCGATGAAACTATGTTATGTTTTACCGGAAATAAAATAGTAGGAGTACTTTTTTAAACGCCATTTCTTCGAAAACAGCTGAAGATTAACATGGGGTATGCTACATGAAAAATACTCAGAATTTTACGTAGAATCCATAAATGCAAGAAAAAATGGGGGTTCACGTTTGAAAATTTTAACTTAGGGTCGTATCTCAATTTTGGGTCATCCTGTACATTTACATTGTATCTCGAAAAATGCTCGTTAAAAAAATAATACACGTGTCCGAGCATTTTTCTGAAACAAAATACCCTGAATTTTAATCGAATTGATTCCTTAATTTATGTACACAGTGTATATTTACGCGGCAACTAATGATGCGCCCGTACAAAACCTATTCAAAATATCAACAAAAGGAAAACACCATATTATTCATAAGGTTTCTTGCTACAAAAGTATGCTGAACAAAATTTAAATAAAAACAGAAAAATGAGGTGAAAATTTTAGATGTCGAAATTGGTCGAACGCGCGCGATTGGACAGCTATTCCTCGGCACCTGCGTAAAATATAAAACAAAACGGAAAGCGGCAGGTTGTTCGTGAGGTTTTTTGCTACAAAAGTATAGTGAAATAAATTTTAAGAAAACAGAAAAATGAGCCAAAAATTTTAGATGTTAAAATTTGCCATACTCGCGTGATTGGGCAGATATTCCTCAGCACCTGTACAAAATATAAAAAGAAAAACCAAAAACGGGAGATTATTTGTGAAATATTTGGCTACAGAGTAGGCCAACCCCATCGCTCTAACGTTTTTCATTGGCGAGCAATTAAATAAATTCAACACCAAACTACAGAAATAATGACAAATCAAAATGTCAAATTGCATGATAACCGTAGCTTGCAGATAAAAATTGATTTCTGCTTTGAAATCAGCATTGTCAAAATACTCAGAATCAGTTGAAACATCTCATGCAACAGAAAATATATATATTTTTGTTGCCCGGTGTTATTAATCCAAAAATAGGATAATTTGCGTAACAATTCGAATGATCGCGAATCTAATATTTTATTTTTTTGAAAGGGGCGTTCCGACATATTACAAAATTTTATTTACGTTTTCAGTTGAATGCGAAAAGGCTCGATTATTCGCTATTTCGCAAAGTGTTGACATGGATTCGGCAAGGGTGCCGATAATTGAAAAAGCTCGGGAACCGCTGTTATTTCCGAAAGATCATTAGAATTATTGTGACACGAATACTTTTTATTATGCTTCGAATGTGTCCGACGATAGTAATTTACGTAACGAGTACGTTAAAAAAGTCCCAAAACTAACTACTTTCGGTACGATTTGTGTAAATTGGTACTTTCGATTTAATAAATCATACCGAAAGTTTCTTTTCTCCGTACAAAGTACAAGAAAGTATCTTTTTGTGATTTTTTTTAAATTCAAAATTGTCGTAAAAATACTGCAAATAAGATCAAGTTTGAGTTTTTCACCTGATCTGTATGTGTTTGATAATTGTAATTCATTGATGGAAGAATTTTCAAAATGAACTACCGAATTTTGTATTTTCATCTGATCTATACCTATTTAACGACTTCAATGAGTTGCTTGAAGAATTTTCTAAATCTAGTCATTTGTTCAAGAGAGAAAAACAATTCACTGTCAAATTTTGTTTTTATCTGGTCTATATCTATTTAACGAGCACAATGCGTTGTTTGAAGATTTTTTAAAAACAGGTCATTTGTTCAAGAGTTTTCTCAACAGTTGACTGTCAAATTTTGTGTTTTTATCTGATCTGCATCTATCAAACGAGTACAATGTATTGCTTGAAAAAAAGTTTCAAATCTCATTTCTTTAACCCTTAATAATCACACCTCCGAAAAATGACGTAATAGTCATTCGGGGTGTGGTACACCCCACGCCTTTAAACTTCGGTCAATTCATGTTAAATTGACTAAAAACAAAAAATAACAATCTGGGATACATTTTGAACCTCTAGTTACAAGAATATGTGAATAGTTTTCGAAACCTGCAACTTTACATGTGAAAAAAAAATGTTGCAAAAAATATTCCGCAAATATGAGTCTTTTTTGCAAAAAATACGGTAGTCATTTCAATTCTCAGCTAAAAAAAAAATAGTTTAAACCTGAAAACCTGAAATAGTATCATTCCAAGTGGAATTAATTAACTTTGCGACCTTTCCAAAAAGTATATTTATTTTCATGATCGAAGGTGGGATTTTTTACGAAAAAATTATATTAGTATTTTGGCCAGCTTAAGACGGCTGCTGTATTGTATATACAAATTTTGGGTGAATAAATTAATAATGTCAGACGTATACACAACAACCATGGACCCGAGCGAATACTTCTCGATCCCCGAAAAATCTTTCGCCCGGGCGCGGATTCGAACCCATACGACATGCGGTGCAACCTACACAAGCGCTCACCTATACCCACACACCAACGGGCTGCCCTTTTTAAAAACTGTAAGATAATTGACTGTTGAATTTTGTTATTTTTTATCTGGGATACGCAAATAACCCCAGAGACATAACGAGATTAAAGTTTTTCATAACAATATGGTACAGTTGAAAAGAAACTTAATAAAATAACATTTTCATAATCTAAACATGCGTTTAGAACTTTAACGTTAAAATACTGGCGAAAAATTGATTGCCCACTTTTCGTTTTTGCCCGCTTTTTTTTCATTAAATTTTTTTATGAAAAAGAAAAACACGGCTAAGGTAATCATCGGCTTCCGGTTTAAAAAACTGTACCAGAAGTTTTTCAGTTCTTCAGATTGCCAAATAAGCTTCAGTTTCAAGTTTTATTTGAAAATCTCTATTAGTTTTTGAGGTGCAAACAGATGCACAGATATGTATTTTGAAAAATTGTCAGAATCATCCGAGTGGACCTCAAAATGGACATTTCCGTTGAAATGTCATAAAAACAATACTTTCTACGGGAAAATAAAAATCTGTACTGCGAAGATATGCATTAAAAAAATTCAATAAAAATTACCTCGTCCTGACAACTGGCTACCCATTAACTTTTCTAGAAGCTCTCATCTGTGCTGCAGAAGAGATAATTAAATACAAGCAGTCCCAAAACAATCAGTTGCAGAATCCCGAATGTAATGATACGTAGAATTTGATAATATGTAGAATTTGTAATGATTTTAACTAATTATATAGTTAAAATCATTATAAATTCGACATAAATGCAAATATCAGCTCACGTCACGAGTAATGCAAATAATTTCAATATAATTGAAATGCGTCTGATTTGACTTTCGATATTGGCGGTGGCGGCGCGTCTCTCCAAATGCACAATTGTCGTGTGTATTGTCGAAGGGAAAACTACTCAAGATCCTCCGGCTATGAATACTTGGATTTATAATGGGGATTCATTTGTCGCATCCTTGCATGCACGAGGACCCTCGGGGCCTATACAGGGAAATCATTTCACGTGCTATTAAATCGGTGACGTTTCGTGTTTAATCAATAACTCTCGCGTTCACTGAATGCCACAACGGGGCAAAAATTATATTTTTTACCCTCACATTGTCATCTAGCAATGGATAAAATTTTAAGAAAAAAAATTGTAGCCACCGTAACTATACTCGCACAGAATAGTGTAAGAAATAATGTAAGAATTTGACAAATTGTATGTGAGTGCAAGTTTGACAAATGAGTCGAATTTGTACAACTGAAAACAGTGTGAATTGTAATGTCGATATAAAAAAAAAATATATGTATTTTAACTATCATAGTAACACAGGTTAATGAAATATACTGAAGGAAAAAAACTTGAAATTCGTGAAATTTAGACCATTTTTAAACCGCCATATCTCGGCGTATTTTCAATCGATTTTGATGAATCTTTGAGGGCGAAAAACTTTGAAGTAACTTCTTTAAAGCAATGCTTGCGAAATTAGGTGTAACCTCTTCCGACCCCCTCTAGCGCCCCTGTGAAAAAAATCTGGAAACCATATCCAACTTTGACGATATCTACGGAGTGGGAAAATTTTTTCGACTCGATCCACCATAAAGGCATCAAATTTGATCAATTCCCTATACAAGACTCAAATAACGAAGTTCCTACGACGATTTGGCACAAAGTTATAGCTGTTTGAAAAAAAGCGAATAAAAAAAATAATTAAAATTTTACCATGCTACTTGACGTACAGATAAATAATAAACGACTTATGAAAATTCAACTTATGTATAAAAAGGTGCATTTAAAACGGCGGACAAAAAAATTTGCAAGTGGTTAAAAATTTATTTACCTGCACCATGACAGCGATCTCTATATTAACAATTTTAGTAAACAGCTAACTTCAGTTGAACTCTGGCAGTTCGTGTCAGTTCTGAATACCCCTGCGGTGAAATATAATTGAAATCCGTTTCGGACACGCTTCCACATGAAAATTATTTCACAATTTTCATTTTTCCATCTCAACTAATTCTCGAAATTTGTGTCGATTCAATGGCTTGTGCAAACAAATAAAATTTATCCGGCCAAATTATAACTTTTTGTGGTATTACCCCCGACAAAACAGATATAAAATTTTATAATAGACGATCAAGTGATCTTTGAAATATATTTATATTATCACTAAAAATGTCAATCCCCTTCACAATCAACATGTTCTATAGATTATTTCATTTTCAACGCAACTGTCGTTTATAAGGAACCAATTTAATAATAAAAATGGTGATGTGGCCATCATGTTACTTTCTCCGACTTGATGGTCTTATTGATATTTTAAATTTAAATAATATTTTAAATGTAGATCGAGAATTTTGCAGGATTGGATAAATTATATAATTATTATAAATTATATCTCAAATTTTAAGTCAGTTTACTCAAAGAACCAGAAATTTCGTTAAAAAAACTTATTCTTTATAAGTTGTTTATTTTACTATTCTCTACAATTAATATCAATATTAATTTGATTCAAATATGTATTATAGTTTCATAATTATAAACCAAAAATGAAAAAAAAAATATTTTTCTTTCGAAAAGCAATGATTTTATGTTGTTTTCATTATTTGTAAGAATATTTTCGCAATATTTTTCATATTTAAAAATTATTGCAAAAAACAAAAAAAAACGGTTAAGGTAGACCCACTTCCCGTGTATGAAATTTGACCAAAAGCTTTTCACTTCTTCGGATTATCAAATAAGACTTATATTCAAAGTTTCATGTTAATTGCTGTATTACTTTTTGACATACAACGAACAAAGCCACACACGTAGCACAAAACATGTTCTCCAGAAATTATTGAAATCGCCTCTTGGGACCTTAAAAAATATTAAGAAATATTCATGCCAAGTCAACGAAAATTACCAAAATTCGAAAATTTCCAAGTTTAAAGTCAACAAAACAGTGTTCTTGATTTTTAAAAATTGCAGAAGTAATGAACGTTTTTTGATCATGAAAATTTAGAAAACTTATTTTATTTTAAGAAATATCCAATGTTCAGTTAACGAAAATTCTCCAGATTCAAAGTCAAAAATAGAGTTTTAGATTTTGTAAAATTGTCTAACTTCAGAACCAGGGTTCGGACGATATATATCATCGGATATATATCATGATATATATCACGATATATATCATGATATATATTCGATGATATATATCATGGATATTTATGAAGCACACACTACCAAAAAATTCCCCCGTTTCTCAAATTTTTTCAGTTGCAGCAATATGAATAGTAAGTATTTGCTTTAATTTAAACTACAGATGGGCGAAATGACTCTTTTTTTGTCGAAAAAAGTTGATTTTTGAAGTGACTTAAAAATGAAAAAGTAAGTGTGAGCAAAAAAAACTCAAAAAAGGTCCTCATTTTGAAATATCTTCTATTTATCCCTGAAAACACAGTGAAGAGCAAAATAGTCTTCATTTCAAAATTTTTTCAATTTGATGTCAAATATTTTGACATTTTAAATGTTATTTTTTTACTGTCTTGTAAGCAACTGTGTTTGTTTGCAATAAATAAATATAATATAAATAAAGTAAGTGCATTATATAATTAATAAGTCATATAAATATTAATATTAATGACCAAGAATAAATATCAAGAAGTTGATATATATCGGATATATATCCGATATATTGATATTTATATAAATATCGGATATTTTCCGAACCCTGTTCAGAACTCATACTATTTGATATTGATGATTTGAATACCGAAATTCAGATAATTTGGTGTATTTTAAATTGATTAATGGTATGATTATGATCATTTAAATGCTATAATGTAGCGAATTTAATGTTTAAAAATAAGTTTACTTGTATGTTAATATTTAGAGAATTTAGTGTGATTTAAAAAAATATTAAGATATATCCATATCAAGTCAAACAGAATTGCCTAAATCTGAACTTTTCCAAGTCAGCAAAAAAATCGAGTTTTTTGATCTGAGGTATTGAACGTGGTTTTGGTTGATGATTTATTTGTTAAAATGTAAAGGATTTATTTTATTTTAAAAGATTAATAAATATTCATAATAAATTAACGAAAACTGCCAAAATCCTTCAACAGTTCAATGGCAACAAATTCGCGTTTTTGATTTAAAAAAATTGCTGAGGCGATAAAAGGATTTCTGATTATAATAATATTTATGCGTCTTTTAAGAGAGTACAAAAAAATATTCATGTCAAAGTATTAAAATTGACAAAATCTGAAATTTTTCAAGACAAAAAAACATCGCGTTTTAGATTTTGAAAAATTGCTCAACTTCCGAACGCGTTATTTGATTTTCAAAATTTAAATACCAAAATGTATTGAATTTAGAGTGCTTGAAATGGCTAAAATCAGGTTTTTTCCAAATTGAAAAAAATGTGCTTTGGATTTTTCAAAATTTCCGGGGTGTTAAACGCATGTTTTGATTATGATATTTTATATGTTAAAAAGTAGAGCATTTAGAATGTTTTAAGTGGTATTAAACATATTCATGCAGAGACAATAAAAATTGCTAAAATCCGAAATTTTCCGAGATCAAAATTAACAAAATCAAGTTTTTGATTTAAAAAAATGATTTAACTTGCAAATGCGGTATTTGATTTTGATGATTTAAATGCTAAAATAAAGCTAATTTAGTGTCTTTAAAAAAATATCCAGCGATAATCATGTCGAGTCAATGAAAATTGCCGAAATGCGAAATTTTCTAAAATTGCTGAGGTGTTAACGCATTTATTGATTATGATATTTTATATGTTTAAAAGTAGAGCATTCGGTGTATTTCAAATGATACTAGAAATATTCATGTCGATGCAATGGAAATTGCCAAAATCCGAAATTTTTCAAGTTCGAAATTAACGAAATCAATTTTTTGATTTTGATAAATTATTTAACCTACGATCGCCTTATTTGATTTTATTGGTTCAATTTTCAAAATGTAGCGAGTTTTGTGTTTTTGTTTATTTAAAAAAAATCATGTAAAATCAACGCAACTTGGCAAATTTGCAAGTTTTTTTTGATCTTAGCAAATTTGGTCCTAATCTCGAGAGCCATAATCTCAAGTCACGTTAATCAAATTTTTAGGCGATTTGAGCCATCTAGAGGCGGGTATTCAAAATGCATTCGCCCCCACAAAATGACCACCACCCAGAAATACGGATTTTCAGATAAACGCCCAATTTAGACGTCGATCACTCACTAGGGGGCGATATCGCCCACGTTGAGAAACACTGGTCTAAACCAAGCAAATAGAAAAAATGGTGATGTCGCCATCACGTTACCTTCTCCGACTTGATGGTAACATTTACATTTACGCTTTCATGGTTGATTTTTAATTGAAATCATGTTTTAAATATACATATAACGTTTTGTAGATGAAACTGACGTTTAAAGTTTAAAACGTCAAAATTATGTAAGGTGGAAAAATTTTGCTTCAAATTTAAAAACTCAGTTTATTCAAAAACTATAGCGATTTCTAAAATACTTATTGTTGTTGATTTTGGAATTCTCTGCAATTATAATTAATATAAATTTAAACTATTATATTATCGTTTCATAATTATAAACCAAAAATAAAAAAAAAAATATTTTTTTTTCTCGAATAACAATCAATTTATGAAAAATATTTTTAAACAAACAGTATTTATTTCTTTGTTGTCTTCAATTTTTTGTTTACATGTTTTTGTAAAGTTTCTTGAAAAAAATTTTTTTGTGTGACTGCTGTGCGCGCCGTATCTCGAAAACTAATAGAGCAATTGATATGAAACTTTCAACATACGTCTTATTTGATAATCTGAAGAACTGAAAAGCTTTTGGTAAAATTTCGTACACCGGAAGTGGGTGTTTACCTTAACTGTTTTTTGTTTTTTGCCAATATTTTCTTAAATATGAAAAATATCACAAAAACATTTAAACAAACATTGAAGACAACAAAGAAATGAACATCTTTTGCTTGAAAATATTTTTCATAAAATCATTGCTATTCGAGAAAAAAATTTATTAATTTTTTTTAACTTTTGGTTTATAATTATGAAACGATGATAGTTACAGCAAATTTGTATGAATAATAATTGTAGAGAATAGCAAAATGAACAACTTCTAAAGAATAAGTTTTTTTCGAAATCTCGTTAGTTTTTGAGTAAACCGAGTTTTTGAATTTGAATTATATTTTTTCCGTTTCATAATTTTGACGTTTTAAACGTCAGTTTCATCCAAGTTTACGCAACGCTCGATGTACATTTAAAATATGATTCCATTTGAAAATGAACCATGAAAACGTAAATATAAATGATACCATCAAGTCGGAGAAAGTAACATGATGGCCACATCACCATTTTTTCATTTTTGATTTATAATTATGAAAAAATAATAGTTACAGCAAATTTATTTTAATAATAATTGTAGAAAATGCCAAAATGAATAACTTCTAAAGAATACGTTTTTTCTAAATCTCTTTGGTTTTTGACTAAACTGAGTTTTTGAATTTGAAGCATAATTTTTCCATCTTTCATAATTTTGACGTTTACATTTAAACGATGTACATTTAAAATATGATTTAAATTGAAAATAAACCATGAAAGCGTAAATATAAATGGATGGTATCATTTATAAGTCGGATAAAGTAAAATGATGGCCACATCACCATTTTTAATGTTACTGTTTAGTTGTTTTATAAATATAACTTAGATGTTTTTAAAATTTAACTGTTTCTTTGCAGACGGGATTTTTTCTTTATAAATAATTTTTTACTTTATCTGTATTTTTAGACCTAATCTATTGTTATTGATCTTCATTTGTAGATATTTTTTAATTCTACTATTTTTCTTAGATAAGATTTATTTATAGTAGAATTTTTTTTAATTCAAATTTTTATAAAATAATATAAAAAAATACATTTTTTCTGTAGACGAATTTTTAAATTCAACTGTTTTCTTACAGATAAAGATTTTTTTAAATTCAACTCCATTGTATCCATTAATCTGCTTGTTTTGTTTATTTAATTTTTGTTGAATTAAGTGAATGTCCGTATCTAAATAACCAAACGTCGTATTTGAAAAATAAAATTATATTCTTGAAGAGCTTGCAAAAGTACTCTTGGGTTTTCAAAATAACCAGTAATAAAATCACAAAAAAAATAAAAACCAAAACTGGCTGTTTCGGTTTTTACCGAGTATCTCCAGAAGAAGTTGGGTTATTTTAAATTTCTTTTTAACAAATTATTCAGCATTAAAATGTGAAACTTTGCCTTCATGTAGTCAACCCTCTATCTCTTATAGTTACTAGCAATGCTAGTGCATTTAATTTGTCACCCTGTAGATGAAGTTTTTTTTTTAATTTTATCTGATTTTTTTTAAATCTGCTGGATGTATAAATTATTTTTTTCTTAAATATAATTTTCTTGATTACTTTTTTAAGATTAAATTATTTGAATTTATTTTTTTTTATAAATTGTAATTTTCAATTATTAATTTTATACATTATTTTTTTATCAATTGTTGATATAAAAATTCTACATTGCATGGAAATACATAGATAACGAGTTTTAGGTGCCATAAGTTCCATTGATGTCTTCATTCGGTGGTCTTTCCGTCAGTCATCAACTGTTGATTAATACAATATTTATTTTAACTTCAACTTTTTCTTTATAGATAATTTTTTTCGACGCCTTTCACAGATAAAACTTTTGAAATTTTATTTTATATTACAGATGCAATTTTTACATTTAACTATTTTTTTAAAATTTCTTAATTTAAACTACTTTTATACGTGATTTTTTCTAAAACAATTTTATAAATTAAATTTTTTATATTCAACTGTTTTTTAAGAATAAATATTCTAAATTTAACCTAATCTAAATATGATTTTTATAAATTTTACTATTTTACACATTTTTTATTATAAATAAAATTTCTCTAAATAATTTTTTTTAATCAACTTGATTAATAGATTTTTTTTTAATTCAACTGCTTTTTATAGTACGGTGTTCACTAGAGCCCTGCGCAGGCCGGGCCGGGCCGTTCCTTTAATGCTGTATTATCGGGCCGGGCCGGGCCGAGCTTCAAATATACACTAGCAGGCCAGGACGGGCCCGGCCGAATTTTTTTTATTTCATCGGGCCGGGCCAGGCTTTTGAATATTCACTGCCGGGCCGGGCCTTAAAAAAACGGCCCGCGCAGTGCTCTAGTATTCACTGCACTCTTGATGAAACGAAATTATACTATTAAGTAGTTTTGAATTAAAACACTTGTTAATTAACTAATATCTACTGATTGCGATCATCAAATTAAGAAATACTACGGAAACAAATCCGTTATGATAAGTAATAATAATAATATCGGTGTACTTTTAATTACGCTTTAGAATTTAGATTAATTAAAAACGAGATAAAAAAAAGTAATTCCGTAACAGATAATGGAGAATTAGAAATACTCAGGAAGATCCGAGACAAAAGGAGGGATCGTTTACGATCATTTTTAATTACCCCCCGACGCGCGTTTATCGTCCGTTCACCAATAAAAAGCGGCGGGTTCATTAAAAAAACCCATCTCGCCCCCAATACCCAAAAATGGGGAGCGCTATCCATAAATCACCGGCGCGCCAACTTTATGCCCTTTGATTAGGGCCGATCGTTATTTTTCGGACACCGCAAATACGAGGCCGCCCCGCATTGAATTTTATTAATTAATTAATTTCTATGGATTAAAGCCCCGGGGATGATGAACGCCCCGCCGTCATAATTGTTATTTAAATTGATAACAATTGTATCTAATCGCGCGCGTTTAACATTAATGCGGTTCGATGATAAGTTTAATGTATTAGCCCTGGACAAGTGATGCAACCGGTAATTAATTTCATTATGAAGTGGATTTCGGAATCCATGTCGAACAACTGATTTCAATTTAGGTTGTTTCGGAAACGGAAGTGATCTATTCATCAACACTTTAAAGATAATCTATACCAATTATGATCCTTCAAACTGTGCACAATTGGCTAAGTACACAGTTTGTTTGAAATCCGAAAAAGTTACGTAACAGAATAATGTACTAGCCACATATAGCATGCTACCATGTACATGGTGATTTGGAACCAGTATGACAAACTTTTTGGAGGGGTATGGCACACAAAGATCACACCTAGTTACAAGATACTCGTACTAATCCACAACATGCAACACTATGTAAATTCCAAATAAATTGAAATAAGGGCAGAAAAAAACAAAACAAAAATCTTAACAACCTCCACCCTCCGTATCTACATAACCTATAAAACCCTGTTTAGTTCAATTAAATTTAATTGTAAATCTATCTGTGGTGTTGTAAGTTAATCAATCTTAATTAGGGAAATAGGGTTTGCAGTTTGAGTTAAAATTAATTTGAAGGGTGGCTCCGTCCTACCCTACGATTTTGATGAATCTTTGAGGACGAAAAACTTTGAAGTGTCTTCTTGAAATTCATGTATGCGAACTTAAGTGTTACCCCTTCCGCCCCCTCTAGCGCCCCTGTGAAAAAAGAAGATTTTTCTGGAAACCATGTCCAACTTTGACGATGTCTACGCAGTTGGAAAATTTTTGTCAACTATTAAGGCATTAAAATTTGATCAATTCTCTTTGCAGGAGTCGAAGAACGAAGTTCCTACGACGATTTAGCACCAAGTTAGGGGTGTTTGAAAAAAAGTGCCTTTTGAGGTTTTTCGCACATAACTCAGTGACTTTTCAACCAAATTTGATGATTCTTTCAGGAAAAAATCCCGTTTTTGCTCTACTTTAAGGAAGTAAATTAAGATTGGAATGATCCCTCTCCGAACCTTTCAACCCCCGAACAAAAAACACGTTTTTGGGCAAAAAACGTCCAACTTACACGAGTACAAAATGCACCTTTTTTTCAAACACCCATAACTTGGTACCAAATCATCGTAGGAACTTCGTTCTTCGAGTCCTGCATAGGGAATTGATCAAATTTTAATTCCTTTGTGGTGCATCGAGTCGACAAAATTTTTCCAACTCCATAGACATCGTCAAATTTTGACATGGTTCTCTGAAAAAACATTTTTTTTTTCACAGGGGTTCTAGAGGGGGGCGGAAGGGGTTACGCTTAAGTTTGCATACACGACTTTAAAGAAGACACTTTTTTTTCGCCCTCAAAGATTCATCAAAATCGATTGAAAATACGCCGAGTTATGGCGGTTTGAAAATGGTCGGAATTTCACGAATTTCAAGTGTTTCATTTTTTTTCCTCCAGTGTATTTTTAAACAATAGAGGTTTATTTTTTGGTTGTCTTCAATTTTTGATTAAATGTTTTTGTGATATTTTTCATATTTAAAAAAATATTGGAAAAAACAAAAAACAGTTAAGGTATGCGAAATTTTAACAAAAGCTTTTCAGTTCTTCGGATTGTCAAATAAAACTTATGTTAAAAGTTTCATATTAATTGCTGTATTAGTTTTTGAGCTACAGCGCACACAACACACAGACATTTTTTTTTTCAGAAATCGTTGAAATCCCCTCAAAACGGATATTTCCGCAAAACAAATTGAAAAAATTTGCACGATCACAATAATTTTTCGTGCTTCGTAACGGAGAAAGTAAAAATTTTAGCGCCATTTTGATGGCATCAAATAACAGGGTTGGCATTACTTTTGAGTGTCCTTCTCTATTAAGTTGTCCGTACAGGCATACAGGCACTCCATCACTATTTAAAGTTCCAATTCACATTTAGTCATCGTTCCAAACAAATATGTCCTGCGATGTGTGTGTTGGTTCCAGGCGCGTACCCAGGGGGGTGGCTTTTGGGCTTGAGACCCTCCCCCCTCCAACATATTTATATACCGAGAGTTTGCCCCCAAACCTGGCCATAACAAAATAGTGCTTTTTAGAATTTTAATTAATTGTAATGCCATTGCTATGTTACACTATTATTTATGATAAATTCACGGATTTTCAGTCGACACATATATTTGTGCGTGAGTTATTATATGCGTGAGCATATATCGTTTAATGAAATAATCTGATCGATTAATCCATTCATCAAATGATCAAATAATCGAATAATTAAATAATCAATTAATGAAATTATCGGAGAATTGATTATTTTTCTGGTAATAATCAAACAATAGATTAATCGATTATTTATAGATTAATTGGCATATTTTACCGGTCAAAATTGGCATAGTCTACCAAACAAAAGTGGCATATTTTAATAGTCAAAATTGACATATTTTCCAGTAAACACAGGCATATTATAAGTGTGAAAACTGGCATATTTCCAGTAAAAACTGGCATATTTTAGTAGTCAAAATTGGCATATTTTACTAGTCAAAATTGGCATAGTCTACCAATCAAAACTGGCATATTTTAATAGTCAAAACAACATATTTCACCGGTCAAAACCGGCATGTTTTAATAGTCAAAATTGGCATATTTTAACTGTTAAAATTGGCATATTTTAACTGTTAAAATTGGCATATTTTAATAGTCAAAATTTGGCATATTTTGATAGTCAAAATTTGCAAATTTTAATAGTCAAAATTGGAAAATTTTACTAGTCAAAACTGGCATATTTCAACTGTCAAAACTGGCATATTTTAAAAGCCAAAATTGGCATATTTTACTGGTCAAAACCGGCATATTTTAACTGTCAAAACTGGCATGTTTAAATAGTCAAAATTGGCATATTTTAATAGTCAAAATTGGCATATTTTAATAGTCAAAATTGGCCTAGTCTACCAATCAAAACTGGCATATTTTAATAGTCAAAACAACATTTTTCACCGGTCAAAACTGGCATGTCAAAATTGGCATATTTTGATAGTCAAAATTGGCAAATTTTAATAGTCAAAATTGGAAAATTTTACCAGTCAAAACTGGCATATTTCAACTGTCAAAACTGGCATATTTTAATAGCCAAAATTGGCATATTTTACTAGTCAAAACCGGCATATTTTAACTGTCAAAACTGGCATGATAAAATAGTCAAAATTGGCATATTTTAAGTCAAAATTGGCATATTTTAACTGTTAAAGTTGGCATATTTTAATAGTCAAAATTGGCATATTTTGATAGTCAAAATTGGCAAATTTTAATAGTCAAAATTGGAAAATTTTACCAGTCAAAACTGGCATATTTTAACTGTCAAAACTGGCATATTTTAACTGACAAAACTGGCATATTTTAAACTGTCAAAACTGGCATATTTTAATAGCCAAAATTGGCATATTTTACTAGTCAAAACCGGCATATTTTAACTGTCAAAACTGGCATGTTTAAATAGTCAAAATTGGCATATTTTAATAGTCAAAATTGGCATATTTTAATAGTCAAAATTGGCATAGTCTACCAATCAAAACTGGCATATTTTAATAGTCAAAACAACATTTTTCACCGGTCAAAACTGGCATGTCAAAATTGGCATATTTTGATAGTCAAAATTGGCAAATTTTAATAGTCAAAATTGGAAAATTTTACCAGTCAAAACTGGCATATTTCAACTGTCAAAACTGGCATATTTTAATAGCCAAAATTGGCATATTTTACTAGTCAAAACCGGCATATTTTAACTGTCAAAACTGGCATGTTTAAATAGTCAAAATTGGCATATTTTAAGTCAAAATTGGCATATTTTAACTGTCAAAGTTGGCATATTTTAATAGTCAAAATTGGCATATTTTGATAGTCAAAATTGGCATATTTTACTAGTCAAAACCGGCAGATTTTAACTGTCAAAACTGGCATGTTTAAATAATCAAAATTGGCATATTTTAATGGTCATAATTGGCATATTTTACCTATAAAAACTGGCATGTTTTAATAGTAAAAATTGGCATATTTTCTAGTAAACACTGGCATATTTTACCAGTCAAAACTGGCATAGTCTACCAATCAAAACTGGCATATTTTAATAGTTAAAACAACATATTTTACCTGTCAAACCTAGCATGGTTTAATAGTCAAAATTGGCATATTTTAACTGTTAAAATTGGCATATTTTAATAGTCAAAATTGGCTTTTTTTAACTGTTAAAATTGGCATATTTAAATAGTCAAAATTGGCATATTTTAACTGTTAAAATTGGCATATTTTAATAGTCAAAATTGGCATATTTTAACTGTTAAAATTGGCATATTTTAATAGTCAAAATTGGCATATTTTAACTGTTAAAATTGGCATATTTTAATAGTCAAAATTTGCATATTTTAACTGTTAAAATTGGCATATTTTAATAGTTAATATTGGCATATTTTACCAATCAAAACTGGCATAGTCTACCAATCAAAACTGGTATATTTTAATAGTCAAAACAACATATTTTACCTGTGAAACCTGGCATGGTTTAATAGTCAAAATTGGCATATTTTAACTGTTAAAATTGGCATATTTTAACTGTTAAAATTGGCATATTTTAATAGTCAAAATTGGCATATTTTAACTGTTAAAATTGGCATATTTTAATAGTCAAAATTTGCATATTTTAACTGTTAAAATTGGCATATTTTAATAGTCAAAATTGGCATATTTTACCAGTCAAAACTGGCATAGTCTACCAATCAAAACTGGTATATTTTAATAGTTAAAACAACATATTTTACCTGTCAAACCTGGCATGGTTTAATAGTCAAAATTGGCATATTTTAACTGTCAAAACTGGCATGTTTAAATAGTCAAAATTGGCATATTTTAAGTCAAAATTGGCATATTTTAATTGGTAAAGTTGGCATATTTTAATAGTCAAAATTGGCATATTTTGATAGTCAAAATTGGCAAATTTTAACAGTCAAAATTGGAAAATTTTACCAGTCAAAACTGGCATATTTTAACTGTCAAAACTGGCATATTTTAACTGACAAAACTGGCATATTTTAAACTGTCAAAACTGGCATATTTTAATAGCCAAAATTGGCATATTTTACTAGTCAAAACCGGCAGATTTTAACTGTCAAAGCTGGCATGTTTAAATAATCAAAATTGGCATATTTTAATGGTCATAATTGGCATATTTTACCTATCAAAACTGGCATGTTTTAATAGTAAAAATTGGCATATTTTCTAGTAAACTCTGGCATATTATAAGTGTGAAAACTGGTATATTTTCCAGTAACAACTGGCATATTTTAATAGTCGAAATTGACAAATTTACCGGTCAAATCTGGCATATTTTAATAGTCAAAATTGGCATATTTTACCTGTTAAAATTGGCATATTTTAATAGTCAAAATTGGCATATTTTGATAGTCAAAATTGGCATATTTTACCAGTCAAAACTGGCATAGTCTACCAATCAAAACTGGCATATTTTAATAGTTAAAACAACATATTTTACCTGTCAAACCTGGCATGGTTTAATAGTCAAAATTGGCATATTTTAACTGTTAAAATTGGCATATTTTAATTGTCAAAATTGGCTTTTTTTAACTGTTAAAATTGGCATATTTTAATAGTCAAAATTGGCATATTTTAACTGTTCAAATTGGCATATTTTAATAGTCAAAATTGGCATATTTTAACTGTTAAAATTGGCATATTTTAATAGTCAAAATTTGCATATTTTAACTGTTAAAATTGGCATATTTTAATAGTCAAAATTGGCATATTTTACCAGTCAAAACTGGCATAGTCTACCAATCAAAACTGGTATATTTTAATAGTCAAAACAACATATTTTACCTGTCAAACCTGGCATGGTTTAATAGTCAAAATTGGCATATTTTAACTGTTAAAATTGGCATATTTTAATTGTTAAAATTGGCATATTTTAATATTCAAAATTGGCATATTTTAACTGTTAAAATTGGCATATTTTACCAGTCAAAACTGGTATAGTCTACCAATCAAAACTGGCATATTTTAATAGTCAAAACAACATATTTTACCTGTCAAACCTGGCATGGTTTAATAGTCAAAATTGGCATATTTTAATAGTCAAAATTGGCATATTTTAACTGTTGAAATTGGCATATTTTAATAGTCAAAATTGGCATATTTGGATAGTCAAAATTGGCAAATTTTATTAGTCAAAATTGGAAAATTTTACCAGTCAAAACTGGCATATTTTAACTGTCAAAACTGGCATATTTTAATAGCCAAAATTGGCATATTTTACTAGTTAAAACCGGAATATTTTAACTGTCAAAAGTGTTTAAATAATCAAAATTGGCATATTTTAATGATCAAAATTGGCATATTTTACCTGTCTAAACTGGCATGTTCTAATAGTAAAAATAGGCATATTTTCTAGTAAAAATAGGCATATTTTCTAGTAAACACTGGCATATTATAAGTGCGAAAACTGGCATATTTTCCAATAAAAACTGGCATATTTTAAAAGTCAAAATTGTCATATTTTAGCAGTCAAAACTGTCATATTTTAACTGTCAAAATTGGAATATTTTAATAGTTAAAATTGGCATATTTTACCGGTCAAAACTGTCAAAACTTGCACATTTTAATAGTTAAATCTGGCATATTTTAATAGTAAAAATTGGCATATTTTACCGGTCAAAACTGGCATATTTTAACTGTCAAAACTGGCATATTTTAATAGAAAAAATTGGCATATTTTACCAGTTAAAACCGGCATATTTTATGTGTCAAAACCAGCATATTTTAATAGTCAAAATTTTCATAATTTACCAGTCAAAACTGGCATATTTTAATAGTCAAAATTGGCATATTTTACTAGTCAAAACCGGCATGTTTAAATAGTTAAATTGGCATATTTTCCAGTAAAAACTGGCATATTTTAATAGTCAAAATTGGCATAGTTTACCAGTCAAAACGTGCATATTTTAATAGTCGAAATTGGCATATTTTAGCAGTTAAAACTGTCATATTTTAACTGTCAAAATTGGAATATTTTAATAGTCAAAAGTAGCATGTTTTACCTGTAAAAACTGGCATGTTTTAACAGTAAAAATTGGCATATTTTCCAATAAAAACGGGCAAATTTTAATAGTCAAAATTGGCATAGTTTACCAGTCAAAACTGGCATATTTTAATAGTCGAAATTGGCATATTTTAATAGTCAAAATTGGTATATTTTAATGGTCAAAACTGGCATATTTTAACTGTTAAAATTGGCATATTTTAATAGTCAAAATTGGCATATTTTTATGGTCAAAATTGGCAAATTTTAATAGTCAAAATTGGAAAATTTTACCAGTCAAAACTGGCATATTTTAACTGTCAAAACTGGCATATTGTAACTGTCAAAACTGGCATATTTTAACTGTCAAAACTGGCATATTTTAATAGCCAAAATTGGCATATTTTACTAGTCAAAACAGGCATATTTTAACTGTCAAAACTGGCATGTTTAAATAGTCAAAATTGGCATATTTTAAGTCAAAATTGGCATATTTTCCAGTCAAAACTGACATAACCTTACAATTCAATTATCATTTAGGCGTTGCATTATTTTATAAGCTTAAATTGGTAACAACTTACGTGGAAATAGTTTGTTTATCGCACCCTTGGCAACCTCCCTTATTTTTGGAGGTGTGTAAGTAATATTCTTGATTTAATATGTTTTAAAATTAACTATTGAAATCGCCGTAGAAATACGTATGTCAAATATTAAATTCGTTCGAAAGGATCAAATGTTTTTAGTGCTGCCAAATGTTAAAAGATAACACTCACTAGGTTTAAGTAAATATTTTATTTTAGAAATAATTCCTTAACTAAAACCAAAGTAGAAAAAATAGTATATTATACTTGTTTAATAAGAGGCATTGTGGGGCACTTGTTACATTGCCCAACTCGTGCCACAATATACCCTCTTATTAAACTTGTATAATAATGTACAATTTTGAATTGAATTTTTTGACATTTTTTAATACATAAAATTATTGGGAGAAAAATTCAGTACAAACAAGTATTAGAAAATAATACTCCTAAAGTAAGTAGTTTTAGAATTACTTCGAAGATTCGTTTTTTGTATTTTTTTTTTAATTTTTAAAACAGCGGCAACCACGTAAACTTTTAACGAACGGTTTAGCGTAGACAACCTGTATAGTAGCTATACTCTCGACTGATCGCCAGACGTAAGTAAATTAAATTACGCTCAAATTTGATTTCAAAATAAGATCCAGTCTTACCTTAAAGTAGAAGTAGTAAAAGTTAGTGGAAGAACATTTATTAAATAAACTCTGCCTTTCCACGTATGGACGAAATGTTTTTATTCTTTGGGTATTTTATGTATTCGACACTTTTGTAAATAAGCAGCACCTATTACATCAAACAACTTAAATACATGATTGTCAAGCTAACAAACCCATTATTCAGATAGCAATAAATTACTAATTTAATAATTGAGGCATTTGCCCAGAAACTCTGACGATAATTAGCGAAGCTATCTAAAATACATCAACCCAACTTTCATATTATTTTTCAGTCTGGACTCTAAACTTTTTTTTTTCTTTGTTTTTGTCTTGGTGTTATTAATATCTTTATTGTGACGCAATTTCATTTTTGTTTACCAGAATATTTTTAAGTTTTTTTCTGTTAACCATTTTCTGAAATAAAGTAGACTTATTATTATTATTATTATTATTAAACTGCGATTATGAATGACGTTTTTATACTTTCATTTCAGTATTTTCTTCATTATCTCTCCTTGTGTTTTTCTCTTGATAAACAAGTAAATATGAAGGAAACGACAAGAAAACATCCCAGGAAAAGAAAAATATAAACAGCACTCGAGTTCGAGTGGGGAAAAGTTCCACAACTATTATTCCCCGATATTAATATCGCATTAAATAGAAAATCTCATTAATCAAGCTTTCAATACTCGTGACTTTCTTGGGTCTCGAGGATCGCAACTCTCCCCAAATAATTCCACTTAGTTCGGATATAAATCCATCCATAATCCGAAGTTATGCGATCCCCGCAAACTTACCACTGCGGACGATATGTTGAGAACTAATGTAATTAACTTTCATTCTTCGTAAACAACTATACCCGCGTTTTCAATTCCCCATTATGTCATTCATTGCCCCCGTTCGTTTCTATAGCGATTATTTGTTTGATTCCAGATGAAAGAGATAACGGTACTACCTGCGTACGGCTTTTAATAACACGCCGAGGTGAAAGAGGATCGACGCGTGTGGCTAATTAAGAAGTGTCTTTCGTCATTACCGAAGAGCTCGGAATGCAGTTAATTAATATCTTTGTAGAGGTGTAAAGAAAGTGGTCGTACTAATTAATCTCACGCTGTCATTGATTTAAATTACAATTTTAATTGTCGATTAAATTAAAGGTTTTTTGATTCAACGAGCTGAAGGAATTTATTTCTGGTTAATTATTTGGTTCATTTTATTGGGTTATTCTTGAATTATTAATTTAAACAGTAAAACTCAATTTGAGCCTTCTAAAAATATGAAGTTATAACGTGAGATCGAAACACAAATTAGTCAAAGCAGGCGATGAAAAAAGCCGTATGTGTTTTCTTATGAACTAAAAAAAGACATGCGGCTTTTTGTTAAAGAAATAATAATCTCTGGTGGAATTACCTTTAAAATTTCCATAAAAATATATTTTCTACCCACTATGAAACAATCGACATACCATAACTGGAAACAAAACTACAACACTGCAAATTTGACTTCAAAGACAACAAGAATTAGAGATTGAAAAAATCATTTATCAATTCTTTGAAATTAGCCCTTTCGGAAATTTTCATTGACTAAGGCCCTACTGCCCATTATTGGAAGGTACGGACCAGGTTGACCACTCTGCTCTAAAATAATAAAGGCTATAAAAACAAAATATTTTGTCTAAATTTCCTCCTGGATCAAACAAAATACATATCAACAGTTCATTGTGAATATGTTATTTATTAAATCTCAGCATTAAATGCATTTAAAATCTTCATGAAAACAGCTTTAAATAGATTTCTTTTATATCCATTGAGTCATGGTGGCAAATCCTTAAGTAAGTAACCAAATCTAATCTAATGATCCGGACTCTCGTTCAATTGAAATGGGGGGTAAACTCTCGAATTCAAAGTGTCTCTCGTTGGGTATCCATGACGATCGACTGTTTGTGACGTGACACCGCCTTCTGTGGCGTCGGCGTCGGTGTGTGGATATGCGGCGCCGCCGTCGACTTTGTGCTAATTTCGAAATTGTGTCGAACAATAAAGTCGCCGAGGGCCCCGGGATTAAGATTATCGCGTGATAATGCGGACGTATTTATTGGGGCCCTGCGTTTCGGCGCCCTCCGAAATTAAATGGGTTCATTACGGCGTGTTGTTTGGGTGTAATTGATTAGGGGGGCGCGCTTTAGTTGTTTCATTAATATGTTGATTTCATGTTGTTACAATGTGTGGTTGAGTTCATTATCCTACAAGATATCAGAGCATATTGTGTTGCAGTACAGATTACCGAATAATCAGTCAGGTTGACATACCGATACATCGACGTGTTTTGGCCCTTAAATTAAGCAGTTTATTTGCCTGAGAATTCCAGTGAATATTCGATTTAAGTATTTAAATTGTATTTAATGTTTACCGTAATAATAATAATTAAAATTAATTAATATATTCTCACATTAATATTTCATCCATTTATTCATTATTAATTGAATCACACTGTATAATTATATTTATAACATTAAAATATAAAATCCATTATTCAAACAGAAATAACATAATAACAGCTCGTTGAATCAATAAATTATGTTGATAACAAGTAAATATTTAACGACGTCAACAACAACATTCATGGGAATATTAAACATTCATTACATCTTAATCTTCAGAATTTAATAAATTCAATTTACGTTGACCACGAGTTTCCAACCACGGATTTTAGCGTCTCCACCATCACCCAAATTATGACCAATCACAATGAAATATTATTTACAACCTAGCCCATATTTTTACATAAACGTATTCAGAGGTACCCTGCTAATAATTAAAAATAATTTCTTTAAAATTTTCGCCGCGGAATGAATTTTAAAAATTATTATTATTTATTTACAACACAGTAAAAAAATATAACTGCCGTGAACAACATTTCACATAAATATAACAAGCAGCAAGGGCCCAATAATTTAAACTAATTTATTTATAGTGCCCTTAAAAAACAACTAAGTAATTATTTTTTTTAAATCGAAGAGATTTGGAGATTCCTCAATCCGTTAGTGTAACAATTTGGACTGTGGATAGACCCTAACAGCTATAATTAATATTTTATTGGGAATGGCCATAATTGAGGTAATGGTGGAGGTAAAAGTTAACTTTCGCGTTTGATAACGCGGTCGCACCTTTTCTACCATTCTTGCGGGGTAATTTTTGAAATTTCTTCAAATGCTATTTTTTCACCTCTTCCTTCCTTCCCTTCCCTTTTACGTTTCGGCTGGTAAACACATTTTTGACCCATATCAATTTAATGGGTTTTTTTCGGGATGATACTGAGGCAACTTCAAGACATCATGTCCATGCTGTTCTAACAATTCATCAAATTTATAAATTTGTATCGCACAAAGTTGCTTTTTTCTGCAGCCATTCCGAAAATGAAACTTTCGGTATAATTTATTAAATCGAAAGTGCCACTTTACATAAATCTTACCAAAAATAGTTATTGTTTCATTTTCGGAACGATTTCTTTACTTTAGAGACGATTTTTGTTACTTGCGGGACGTTTTTACGTATATATGTAAGCGGCCTTGACAATAACATCAACTTCATATTTAATTATGTAACTCGTCATATAACATTCGTGTGTGTTTTTGATTTTTACTTTCTCCGTTACGAAGTACGAGAAAGTATTGTGATCGTGATTTTTTTCTCCAAAAATTTTTTTTGCGGAAATATTCGTTTTGGGGTCCCTAGATGCCATTTCAACAATTTCTGAAAAAAAAAATTGTGTCTGTGTGTGTGCCTGTGTCTGTGTCTGTGTCTGTGTCTGTGTCTGTGTCTGTCTTTGCGCGCTGTATCTCTAAAACTAATAGAGCAATTGGTATGAAACTTTGAACATACGTCTTATTTGATAATTCGAAGAACTAAAAAGCTTTTGGTAAAATTTCGTACACCGGAAATGGATGTTTACCTTAACTGTTTTTTGTTTTTTGTCAATATTTTCCTAAATATGAAAAATATCACAAAAATATTTAAACAAACATTGAAGACAACAAAGAAATGAACATCTTTTGCTTGAAAACATTTTTCATAAAATCATTTTTATTCGAGAAATTTTTTTTTTTTTTTAATTTTTGGTTTATAATTATTAAACGATAATAGTTACAGCAAATTTATGTAGAGAATGCTAAAATGAACAACTTATAAAGAATAAGTTTTTTTCGAAATTCCTTTAGTTTTTGAGTAAACTGAGTTTTTGAATTTGAAGTATAATTTTTCCATCTTTCATAATTTTGACGTTTTAAACGTCAGTTTCATCCGAGTCTACAAAACGTTCGATTTACATTTAAAATATGATTTAAATTAAAAATAAACCATGAAAGCGTAAATATAAGTGATACCAACAAGTCGAAAAAAGTAACATGATTGCCACATCACCATTTTTTAACATACAAAACGGCTGCTGAAAAATATTGTATGTAAAACGTTCCAAGGGTGATTTTACGGGACTGGCAGGATTCCTACTCATCCCTTAAAATATCACTTTCGGATCTTGTTACGTAAATTACTATTATGTTGTTTTGAAGGTGCATACAATTTAAGAAAATTTTATTTGTCAGCCAATCAATACTAACTTGGACCTCATGGTATGGTGTATTGTCCATTACAATCACTGAATTCGGTGGCGAGTTTGGTATTAAATGCTCTTTTAACCATCTTTCATAATTTGTGACACTTATATCGTCGACCCATCCAAGTGCAACTATCGAATGAGAAAATCCGTGGTTTTCAGGAATGGCAAAAAGCAACTCTGCGCATTGTATGTTCATTTGCAAATCAATATATGCAATAAAAAAACAATAATTTTTTTGTCTTATTTTATGAACTTGAAAGACTAATTGTTGTGTTTTCACAAAAAATAATTATTAACTAATTATTTTAAAGCTTTCGATATTTTGCATTTTATATTTTTTGCTAAAATTTACAATGCAAATCTGCATTTTTCAACCTTGTTACAGATTTCGAAAATTTTAAATATTATTTACCAAGTTTCTAATAGTTTTTCTTGCTTATGTCTGGCAGGATAATAATTATAATGTTTATAAAGATTAAAAGGATATAAAAGGTAGAAAATAAATCACGCATTTGTTCAATTGTAAATGGCCAACATCCGGACATAAGAGGACCTGAGGTTCCTTTTGGGATTCACAACATAGACTGCAAATCAAAATTATAACTTAACCCGCCATTGGTGATGCAAATTTAATGGTGACACCGGTCTCACGCACCGGGGTTTTCAACTGAAGATTTTTCGAAACGTGTTAGTTCATTTTTTTTTTAATTTATACTCTTTGACAATAAAACAAAGATATTTAATCAATTTAAGCTCTGCAATGCGGCAGCTACTCGAAATTGCAACAAAAAACAATAACGGAGAATGAAGTTAGGCCGCGAGCACTTTGGATGCGTTTTCGTACGAATTTGATTCGTGTGGAAATGTACGAATACGCATGAACAATCCCGATCTATCAAGTACTTTAGGAGCGCGCAGACTGCATGCGATTAGTCATACGTATACGCGCGTTTACTTACGACGCACAGTGGTTCAGAATTCGAAAAAGCTGGCCAAAAGTCTAAATCTTGATAAATTTTGACATGAATAGGTACTAATCGCAGATTATGAATTTTATGTCAAAATTGAAAAATTAAAAATGGCGGATGCAATATGGCGGACATAAGTGATAAAATTATTATTGTCCGCACTAGAGAAATCCAATATTTTAGAATAACAATGATCCCAGCTCTCCGGTGATTATGTTATTCAGGGTGTGTATATTTTTTTTGTACCAAATAAATTTTGAGTAAATGTTGAAAATTTTAAGTTGGTAACAATGGTTTTAATATTTTTTGGGGGCACTGAAGTAATGCGCAATCTCAGTATTACAATTAACTCAGTTCTCGGGTGATTATTTTAAAATTTAGTAAAGATGTGTTTGATATTATTTTTTAACCATTAGGAAGAATCAATTTTTAGTAAATTTTTAAAATTCCAAATTTATCTCATTTGTTTTTACATTTATTTGGCTACACTGGAGAAATTCGCAACTTCAGTATAACAATTTACTCGGTTATCACATGATTATTTCCAAAGTTAGTGAAAGGACTTGTTAGATGTTTCTTAAATCATAAAGCAGAATCAATTTTAAGCACATTTTAAAAATTTCAAGTTGGTCACAATTGTTTTTACATTTATTTGGCCACACTGAAGAAATTCGCAACTTTAAGAACAATTTAATTATTTCAAAATTAGTGAAAAACTTCCGTTCTTATTTATACCTATTACCATGTTTACGTACAGAATAAACGTGTCATGTAAATTACGATTATTTCTATTTTCTTGCATAAATTGTATTTTGAATTTTCTATAAATTAAAACGTAATGATAATAAAAATATGTACCAAATCATTACCAAGGCCGTAAAATGGGTTTTGGCCCTCGGCTTCGAGTCAGTGAGCACTCTCGGGCCAAAACCATAACCATAGCTCATACTATACAGGGTGTGTACAAATTGACGGGAAATTATTGTGATCGTAAAAAATTTTCAAACATTTCTTTTTGCGGAAATATCCATTTCGTCGATTCCGACAATTTTAATTAAAAAAACTGTATGTCTGCTTTTGTGTCTGTCTGTCTGTCATACTGATTTTTTACTTTCTCCGTACAAACTACGGGAAAGTGTTCTAATTGTAAAAAAAATTAAAACTTTTTTTTTACGGAAATATCCATTTCGATAATTTTTGTTACAAAAAATATGTGTCTGTCTTCGTGTGCCTGTCTGTTATATTGATTTTTACTTTCTCCGTACAAACTACGAGAAAGTGTTGTGATTGTAAAAAAACTCAAACTAATATTTTTTTTGCGGAAATATATATTTTTTCGATTCTAACAATTTTTGTAAAAGATAAACATGTCTGCCTTTATGTCTGTCGGTCTGTCATATTTAGTTTCTACTTTCTCCGTACAAATTACGGGAAAATATAGCGTTCGTAAAAAAATTCAATTTTTTTTGCGGAACAGCCGTTTCGTTGATTCCGACAATTTTTGTGAAAACGAAAGTGTCTGTGTGTCCGCCTTTGTGTCTGTCTGCCTGTCATATTTATTTTTTATTTTCTCCTTACCAACTAAGGGAAAATATTGTGATCGTAACAAATTTCCAAATATTTTTTTTTGCGCAAAATATCTATTTCCTTGATTCCGACAATTTTTGTGAAAGAAAATGTGTCTGCCTGTCATATTTATTTTTACTTTCTCCTTACAAACTAAGGGAAAATATTGTGATCGTAAAAAAATCCAAACTTTTTTTTTGTGGCAAAATCCATTTCCGTCGATTCCGACAATTTTTGCAAAAAAATGTGTGTCTGTGTGTCTGCCTGTCTGTCATATTTATTTTTTCCTTTCTCCGTGCAAACTACTACGAGAAAGTATGGTGATTGAAAAGAATTTCCAAACATGTTTTTTGCGGAATTTTTGTTGAAAAAAGTCTGAATGAGTGTCTACCTTTGTGTCTGTCTGTCTGTCGTTTGTATGTTTTACTTTCTCCGTACAAACTTCTTTCAAATTCCTTAGTTGTTCTTTTTTTATTAATTTGACTTCTTTCTTTCCTCTAAAATGATCAGGGAAGATAATATTTCGATATAAACAAATTAACATTGGAAATCCTATGTTCCGTTTTGTTCATGTACATCCTGTATATATATACACATCATAAATACAAGATATTCAATAAAATATAAAGTCGATTTTTTCAACGATATTGCACATCAGCAATAAAAATAATCCTACACTGAGGAATGCAAGTGAATGCAGCTAATTGTTGTTTATCACGTTAAAAGACACTATAATAAGTATTTATATTGCTATAGGAACACAGGCACACACAGGCAAAAAAATATTTCATTAATGTTTAAAATGTATCTACCGATTTTTAATGCAAATTGCTATAATTGCTAACAAAAATTGTGTATGCATATTAAATGTAATAACGATTAATTTACCTTCGGGAAGATCCATAATAACAAGGAAAAAAATCCTAGCACATAAAGATTAGTACTTATATTGAAAAACCGACGCCAAATTTCACCTCGTCCGAACGTCTCCCATGTGTCTAACAAAGTAACAAGTTTGAACGCGGATTACAAAGAATTTTGTAGTAGATGCAATCATATTCTTCCATTGTGGTATCCAGTGGAGCCCTCTGAACATGACTATATTGCACTAAACTCAAAATATTGACTTTCATTTTGTGACTTTTGGCCAGCTTTTTCGAATTCTGAACCACTGTGCGACGTCCGAAAACTATCCGAACTTGTTGGGATTTGATGCGATATCACGGGACACTGCCTATTTAACGGAAAAAAAAAACGTATATTGTGTGCGCACTCAATTCGTACGAACAGTATTCATTCGTTTACGCACGATACAATTCGTGCCCAAAGTACGCCCGGCCCTATTCAACACACCCGGTCTCACAGACCAGTAGGTCATCATCATTGGCGGGTTAAAATGTTGCTATCCCGTTGTGTGGCTTGCAGCCTCTTTCCTAGCAAGATGTTCGTTACATTTATCTCGTAGTAATAATTTCTCAGTATCAGAGCAATCTTCGAAAGCAACACAAGTCTTATATAAGTCTTTTTTGGGCTGGTGTAACAATTTATGCGATTTAAAAATTCTCCTGTATGATTCGTAAAATAATTCTACCTTCCCTTGTTCATCGCACTTTTCCTTATACAAGGAATACATTTTTTTTTATACTAAGATTGTAATCTAAATACTTGGAATCGCCTGAAGAACGACAGTAATGCGATTCAACTGCAGAGAATGTAAGAATATGATCGCTAGCAGGATTGTTAACGTTAATTCTTTTACCGTCATAATATGTTAATTTTCTAAACGTGCCCTTGACTAATCCTTCACTTATTCGAAGTGTGCAAAGAAAAAATTATCTACTAACAGGATGGAGGTTGCCATTAAAAGTTAAAAAAAATATTTTTTGTGAACGCTTTTCGTGATTTTTGCGTGGCTCTTTTGGCCTTATCTTTTTTGTGTCTAGTCAAAAATTCGCGCTGGGTGTGTATAGTTTTGAGAGCATGAAATTGGGAATATATGAGTTTCCTAGTCTCTTCAGTTACTTCATCACAAGATTGGTGATTTTGGGTTTTGCACAAATGAGCTTACATTTGGTAGTTACATATTCTTCCATTTTTAGGCGTCGGATTTTATTTAAATTTCGTTTCCAATTATTTGGGTTCGCTTTACGCCATCTTTTTTGTTCTTTTGATTCGATATCAGAGGGTTGTGAGGTTAAAATAACAGGAGTTGCATTGTAATCATGCGATTGAGTACCAGAGTAAGTAATAGCTTCATGAGTATTAGAATAACTTACCGCAGAACCATCTTCCGCACCATTGGAGTTGTCTGTGCCGAATATCGCTGCTTTATCACCACGTTTTTCCAAAGCCGTTTTTTTCTCTCACTGATAATGGAGCTGCCAGAACTTGTAGAGTCTGTCACTATCATCAGGGCTTAAGTATAAATCTGCAGATAGAGCAAAGTAATAACAAAAAAAATTGCTCAAAAATTACTCTAAGAAAAGGTGGGTACCTGAATGCAACGAGTTTGATTGTTCAATTCTAGTAACACTTGCCGAAGCTTTATCAGAAGACAAGCCGGCATTGTTTTCAGTACTTGTAGAATCTAAAATTATCAGATTTTTTTTGGTTGCCTCCGCGAAGGAAAATTAATAGTAAATAAAGGAATCATTAAAAAATATAGCACTTACCAGAACTCGATGTAGTTTTTTTTAATAAACAGCACTTTTTAAATTGTTTAGGAACTACTTCCGGTTTAACATTGCCATGGTTAAACCTTAACCAAGGGAGCTGAATGGAAAAACGTAATCATAAGTAAGTTGGAGAGATGTAATACTGAGAAAACGAAATATTTGGGCTAATTTCAAGAACGATAAATTCCAGTGTCTATTCGATAGTTTTCCACAGAAGTGCAAACATTTTGACAAGGAAACACACATTATAATTCTCGAATACGCCGCATTCGATAATTTGCTTTTGGGGTCTCCAAACTTTTTCCATCGCGGGCCATATATATATACATTTCCTCATAACCTAGTGGGCCAAGATATAATCAATTTTATAACTAATTTTAAAACCTGGAACAAAAATCGTTATAAAATTTTAAAATGTGACTTTTACGCAAAATGTCGCGAGCCGTAGTTTGAAGACCCCTGCTTTAGGCTACCTTAAAAAAAATTACAAAAATTTAGCAAAGTAAAAAAGCGAGTGCGATGTATTCAATAGTTTGCACTATAGTCAAAAATATTTCTAAACAAACTGAAAGTATACAATGTAGAACATTTGATACTTTGCCACTTCCCCATATAAAAAAGAATTTAAATTATCCACATACAATGTCGCGAAATATTTATTCGATGCATTGAAACTTTACGTTTTTTGAAAAAGGTAATTTTCGATACTTGCAACCGTAGTTTGAAAAGAGAGGAGAAGGGATACGGCTTCGATACTTTGTCACCACAAAGGCGTCTAGAGTGTAATTGCAATAAAGCGAAAAAAAGACCATTTTTAATTTTCGATAATATGAATTTGGATCGACGATATCATCGCAAACATTTCTTGCTGAAATACGCGTCCAATTATATCGCTTAATTTTCAGTCACGTTTGCAAAAATAACCAATCAACATAAACTTACACTGAAATCACCTGATGAGAGCTTATTGTCGTTATTATGACGTGCTAAGCAAAATAAACACTTGCAAATAATAATTCAATATGGTTACTAATCATTATATTAAAATGTCACGTTCACGGTTCGGCAAAATAGAGATGCTCGAGAACCAACGACGCTGCGCACCGAAAGCGGGTGCCAACCCCCTAGGCCACGAAGCTCCCCTAACTGGTAATAATTGTATTTTTAATAAATAATGTTGAATAATTTACTTGCAAGAAATGTTCGAACCGAATATCCCTCAGACATTGATAAATCCTCATAATTATTAAAGTTTCCTCAAGCACGTTGCTTTTAAGTGACCACCCTCCGCCTACGGCGTCGACCACTTGAAATTATAAATATGGGGTGGCTGGGGGTGAGGGGGTGAAAGATAAAATTCTGAAAACAGTGTTTTCAAGTCCCCCCTCAAAAACAAAATTGACATATTTTTTTCCTGTAACCGTGACTACTTCAGAACCAGGGTTATTCAGGGTGGTTTATTTTGAAATGAATACCCTCTCTCTCTAAAACAAATGAACCGATTTCAATTATTTTTGCTTTGCTGGATAGTATTTTTTATGCCCTTTAAAATGAGGTATTGCACAATAGGGGGTGCCATTTGAAATTATAAAGATGGGGTGGCTGGGGCTGAGGGGGTGAAAGATAAAATTCTAAAAACAGTGTTTTTTAAGTTCCCCCTTGAAAAAAAATTGACGTATTTTTTCTTAAAACCGTAACTACTTCAGATCAAAAGTTATTCAGGTTGGCTCCTTTTGAAATGAAGACCCTGTATAATTTGTATGGACTCCAGCTGTTTAACATTATGAACAATATAATGCAGGAATCTGAACATCGTAAAATTTCTGTTTTGCCCTCCTCCTGTATCACAAAATATGTGCAAATGTTTCACATCAACGTCAAGGTGATTCATAATAAAATTAAAAAGTAAGGAACAAACCTCGTCAGAGTCTTTCTTATTAAGATGTTCAGGGTATCAATAAAAAACCGAAACTCCAGAAGAAACTACATGTATGTTAAACGAATACATAGCAAGTTGCCCGAGATAATATACATTCATTCGTTGGTACATTTGGTAGATAAATGTTTTTTTATTGATAATCAAATGCTGTTATTGCAAATCCTTGAGTAGTTGTTGCTTCTCTCTTTGATTGCTTTTTACTATCATAGAAAGTTTGAGCTTTTCTCTTATGAAGTTTATAAGCTACTTCTAACCTTTTAATGTTAGCTTCAGAGAGTTTCCCTCCTTTCTTAACTTCATTCACTTCAGAAATAAATTCGTCAGAAACCTTAGATATCCAAAACTCATGTTGAATTTCGTGTTAAAGATAATCCTGTGCGTTTCGTAAGAAACTTTCACAGGCGGAAATAGCTCCTTGAACTTAAAATACATATTTTTTTAAGAGTAAGATCGTCTGGAAGGTACAATTTTTTAGGTCTTTAAGACTGTATTGAGACAACATAACGCATACTCCTTTGACCATTTTGATCAGTTCTTAAATTTAACAAATAAAGAAACACATTGTAAACTACTTCGCTCGTTTGATTTTACAAAACTTTGTTTTTACCTAAAGTACTCATTGTGAACGATTACAATTGTGTACTAGATAAATCCTCTTCGGGCGACACTGCATTTATTACGCAATAATTACCACTCCGCCCAATCGCTGTTAAGTGGGTGGAGCCTATTTTGTCACAAATTTATCACGGTATAACGAACAGACTGTAAATACTTTTTATCAGAACAGTAGCTTTGACTCCTCAAGTTAAGAATATAATAGAATAGAATAGAATTTATTTTCGAGAACAGATACATTTATATGTATATACTCATGTCAGAAATATAAATAATGTATAATATAAAACAGGTAGTGACAAAAATATATGTATATTGTAAAATAACATATAAGAACATACAGTGAAATTTATTACATTATGTTGCAGTCTAAGAATTCTCTAACACTGTAGAATGCTCTCTCAATTAATACCGATTTGACTTTACTTTTAAATTTATTTTGGTTCAGAATTTTGTAGTTGTTAGGAAGATGATTATACAGTTGTATACCGGAATAATAAGGTGATTTTTCAAAAAATGTTTGACGATGTCTTGGTGTCGGAAGCAAATTTCTATTTCGTGTGTAAATTAAGCGTTTCGATTAATTTGGCTAAATGGCTAAAGTCATTGGCCGTTAATTTATCTCGACAGCGGGCCATCCGCACCGCCAAACTAACTGCACATCTCAAAAAAAAGCGTCAGTTCTTTTTCCACGCTCCTGGAATTATTTATGCAATTTTAGTAAACAGTTGTCAGTTTAACAGCATTAATCGTATATCGTGTAGTGTAATAAACCGTAATCACATGAATATTAATTTCGGTGTACCATGTCGAGGATTTAATGGTGTAAAAAATACGAGCCGCATAAAAATTGCCACCATTTTATCAAGTCCGCGCCGTTAACTTTCAGCTCGCTGCTCGAATTTAAAACTTCTTATCTGTCCCCAGCAATTTGTTACAACCGGCTTAATGTGCGGCGACGAAAACTGCAATTTGTAATTGTTTCCAAAGACTCGGATAACTGATTCGGAATATTTTAACAGTTGAGTAATTTAAAAGTTATGGAATTTAATTGTGGGGTGTTTCAGAGCTTTGGAAATGGTCAATCACATGCTTGTATGTATCGTGTGAGCAACAATGCAGACAATTTAAATGTCCCGCCGAAAAATCCAACTTCATGCCAAGAAAAAATAAATAATCAGGCAATGTCGTGTGTCGTATTTTGCCATTGTGTTTATTCTTCGAAATGTTTGCTACCCCAATGGAAAAGTAATCTAAGGGATTTTCTTTTCATGTGATCAGTTGTACCAACATACGTATTTGGTTGCCTACCTATCCATCTGCAACCATTGTTGCTCACTCTGTATGTATATCTTTTGGACGTGCGTACTACCTTTTGGCACAAATAAAGTTAATATTATTTTCGATGGTTTCCCGAATTAGAGGAAGAGAAACTGTGTGGCCTCTGTGGTGCAACTGGTAGCATCCCAGACCGGAGATCTGGAGGTTGCAGGTTCGATCCCTGTCGGAGGCATGTTCACACTTTTGATTCAGCTATATACGGAGCAACTTCGTTTATTATTTATTTAATTAATAATTTTTGGCAAAATTTCGAAAAATGTTTATACAAAAGTTGTGCAGAATAGTAAGGTTTACGTCCTAAAAATATTGAAATTTATACTCGATGTCTTATACAAAGTTACGGACCAAACTTATATTTTTTTAATAGACCTCCCTGTATATTTTAACATTTTTAGATTCCTTGTTACCTGTGGTTTAAAATGACCTATGCTGTGGGGATTGAAGCAGTGCCGTTTTCATGTTGTTTATATAAAAAATTGAACAAAATTGTTAAAGTGGTGCAGGGGAGCACTCAATTGTAAATTTCTTATAATACCTTAAAAATGTGTCTTGTATGAAAAAAAAACACAATAAATAAAGTTAATTAATAAGGACATATCTATGTCTGACACAATAACCAAGGCGTGAAATTAATGTGCCGAGACAGAAAGTGCCTTTAATGCATTTGACGTATTCCCGGGGTGGAGAATTCTCAGCCCTAAAAAAGGGTGATTTATTTTTATAAATATGCTGCCGCCATTAATGTCACTTTAGAAAGGAAATTTATGGTTTCAAATAGATAATATTCGATTAAGTGCTGAAGGCTAAAAACGTGTAATATTTCATTGAAACAAATTTTGTTAAAATTTAGTCTAAATTTAATTACGAGATTAATTTCAATTTATTTTTTTAATCTCAATAAGACTACGAAGAGTTTCATATGTTTAAATAATTTTTTAACCAATTTGTAAAATCGTGAAATTTAATAAAAAATCAGTTTGTTGCATAATTTTGAAACAAACATAAGGTGTGAGCCACAGAATTTTGTTGATGAGTTGGCCATGCCTGAGAGAGAGAAACACAGCAGTCATGTCTAAGATTAATTCATTTTTTTTAAATCTAATTCTATTGAACTAATCTAGTCTCATGAATTAATAATATCCAACATATAGTCTGTTCGCTGGAATCTGGCGACTAAGGTCGTAAAACGATCGGTCCGCCCTGAGGATCGACGCACCCTCGAAGAAAAGTCATTGGTGGTTCGTCTAATTGCATCCTATACATTTATTACTGTCCTTCGCTCCTATTGGTATAAGCACTTTTACACCAGTACTTCTCAACAAAGATTGGTTTGAGATAAATAATATTACGTCCCCTACTTACAGAGCTCCAGCCCTCTTTTACGACCACAGCCGCCAGATTCCAGAGAACGGGCTATACCTCATTTATCTTACAGCCAACTCTGAAACAAAATTTTGTGGCTCACACGATATAAAAATTATCCGTTTTGGAGTTTCACCATTCCAATGATGATCTTAAGCGGTTGAATTAATAAAAATTTTCTAGGTAAATGAAATTTGACGTGGTAGTCTTACTTTTAAAGATATCAGACAAAAACGATTTTTTCCTTAATTAAAAAGCATTATTAATGTAGACATTTTCAAAGCACTTTTCTACGACGAAGTTTAATATAGCGGGTGTAACTTAATTCTGGTAGACCCCAAATATCATTTTCATTTTTACATACAGGGTGTATTTGAAATAACGAAGAGGCTCGTAACCACAAAGAGATTATATTATTTTTAAACAATATTCGCAATTATTTTGTTTATAACTGTAACAAAAAGCCCGCAATTAATTATTATAGTTAATGAGTGAAAATACGCAATGTTTGGGGGCAGTGGTAATGTGACCTAATTTTTAAACGGCATCGGCTTTAGATATAGAATTACAACAAGCGCGTAGGAAATATCTGAGTGCTCTTTAAGCGTCAATGAACTTGAGGACTGTTTATCTTTTACAAAAAAAAAATGTTGCGATAACACTTCAAATTTCGGAGGCAAGAAATCGTATCTCGCGTTTTAAATAAACAAACACACATTCCATGCAGACCTAATTAAATGAGAAAAGCATCGGTTCTCAAAATGTTTAAAAAACCTCGGAAAAATTAGGAAAATTAAAAAAAAAAATTCGAATAAATTTTGACGGAAATGGGTTCACAAATATTTTGTGTATGTTCTCTTAAATGCCTGTTCGTTATGTCAAATACACCCCGTATATCTTTATGAAATGTACTATAGTATTTTTAGGGAATAAAGAGTGCCGACATGTGGATTTTTAATAAAAATTGCGCTTCCGGTTTAACCGGAAATGACCTTTACTTCTTTATTTCAAATGGAACACCGTATATATTTTTACATAATTTAATTTGTCTCTAAATTCTGAGTTCATATTTGCATCATAAGTGACCTTTTAGTTGTTAGTTTTTTGTTTAAATTTAAATTAATACACAAAAAACAAAACAAAAAATTAACAACCATTTATGTTACATCCATGAACTCAGAATTTAGAGGCGACTTAAATAACGTCAACATATACAGGGTGTTCCATTTGAAATAAAAAAAGGGAATTTCCTGTTAAACCGGAAGTGGAATTTTTATTAAAATTCCACTTGTTAACACACTTTATTCTATAAAATCACCATAATGAATTTCATAAAGATGTATGTAACAATTAAATTATTATGTATTATATAATTATTTAAAAATGAAATAGTTATTTATGCAACAAGTGAGTAAAGTAATACTTTTTTTCACGAATAGGAACGATTGTCTCATGAGCCGTAGGCGAGTGCGGCAATTGAAAGTGAAAAAAAGTTGCTTTACTCTCGAGTTTCATTCAAAATGTTTTCTAGGTCCGTAACTTTAAATAAATTGAATAAACCTTAATCAAATTTTCAATTAATAATACTTCCTTTAAGTGAAAAAAAAATAATAACCAGCAAGTTTTCTTGATCGTAAACGAATATTTGCGCAAACAATTTTTTGTTGCGTTAAAAAATGAACCGTACGGTACTTTTTTCACGCAAAAGCGTGAAAAAATGAACCGTTATGGCACTTTTTTCACGCTTTTTGACGGCGTCAGGAATCACATATTTCAAGAACTCAAATTAATGAAAAAACTCTACATTTTATACTAGACGTAGAAAAAAGATATTTAGGTATTTAGGGTCTACCAAAGTTCAGTTACATCCGGTATACTGAACGGGTAACGCATGTTACGGGTAACGCATGCCACGGCAAACCGGAAGAGCTTTAAAGCTGAAAATTTCACAAAAAAGTATAAAAATCAATTCAGAAAATTCCACCTAAAAATATCCGCAATATATACAGGGTGTCCCATCGAATCCGCACATTAAAAGTATTCTAATTTAGGTATTGTAATTAGATTTTCATCATATATGCAATCGAGTGTGCTCTTCTCAATGAAAATGTTTCAAGATTATACGACTTCCGGTAATACCAGAAGTCAACACCAACTTATACAGTTATATTTTTTTATTGCAAATTTGGATTCTACATAATTTTTTTTTCAATTAAATTTATTTTAAGATTACACTACTTCCGGTTATACCGAAAGTCAATACAAACTTCCTTATTTTAAGGACAGCAACAATAATTTCATAATTAAGGACAAAAAAAATCATTTTTGAATTTTCTTGCGTAAATAAAAAATTTACGGAAAACTTTTATCAACAAAAGATGTCGATTTCTTCGTCGCCATCAACATTTTTGTAAATGTTTTTCTGATATGTTTCAAGATTATACGACTTCCGGTAATACCAGAAGTCAACACCAACTTATACAGTTATATTTTTTATTGCAAATTTGGATTCTACATATTTTTTTTTTCAATTAAATTTATTTCAAGATTACACTACTTCCGGCTATACCGGAAGTCAACACAAACTTCCTTATTTTAAGGACAACAACAATAATTTCATAATTAAGGACAAAAAAAATCATTTTTGAATTTTCTTGCGGAAAGCAAAAATTTACGGAAAACTTTTAATTAATAAAAGATGTCAATTGCTTCGTCGCCCTCAATATTTTTGTAAATGTTTTTCTGATATTCTTCGTAGTTAAAAAAATATCGGAAAAAGAAATGTTTACGGTAAACACCTACTTTAGGTGCCATGGAATTTTACCAAAAGCTTGTCAATCTTTTGGAATGCAAAATAAAGATTATGCTCAAAGATTAGTTTGAAAATATCTATAAGTTTTTGAGGTACGGCGTTATTCAAAAAAATGGCCGAAATCTTCTCTGGTGACCTCAAAACGGATATATCCGTTGAAATTTCGAATTCGAAAACAATACTTTCTCGTAATTTTTACGGAGAAAGTAAACATATTTTTCCGCCTTGATAACAATGCCGCTTTAACCATAAAAAAAAACATATAAGTTATATGGGTAACGCATGTTTTCTGACACGACACTTCCGGTGCATGAAATTTCACCAAAAGCTTCTCAATCCTTTGGAATGTCAAATAAAGATTATGCTTAAAGTTTAGTTTGAAAATATTTATTAGTTTTTGAGGTACTGCGTTTTTCAAAAAAATGGTCGAAATCTTCTCTGATGACCTCAAAACGGATATATCCGTTTAAATTTCGAATTCGAAAACAGTACTTTCTCGTTATTTGTACGGAGAAAGTACACATATTTTTTGGCCTTGATAACAATGCCGCTTTAGCCACAAAAAATATATAAGTTAAATGAGTAACGCATGTTTTCTGACACGACACTTCCGGTGAATGAAATTTCACCAAAAGCTCCTCAATCCTTTGGAAAGTCAAATAAATGGTCGAAATCTTCTCTGGTGACTTCAAAACGGATATTTCGTTTGAAATTCCGAATTTGAAAATTTCTCGTACTTTGCAAACAAATTTTTTAACCCTGATAAAAAGGCCGCTGTAACGGTAAAATATATATTCGGGATTGGTATACAAATGTTATACAAATATAAAGAATATACCGTGTATTTTCAGAGAATACAGTGTGCCGACATGTGGACTTTTAATAAAAAAATCCACTTCCGGTTTACACGGAAATGATCGTTACTTTTTTATTTTAAATGTAACACCCTGTATATTTTTACATAATTTAATTCGTCTCTAAATTCTGAGTTCATATATGCATCACAAGCGACCTTTCGGTTGTTAGTTTTTTGTTTAAATATAAATGGAATTTAAACAGAAAAACAAATTTAAACAAAAAACTAACAACTAAAGGGTGACTGATGATACATCTATAAAGTCTTTATGAAAGTATAGTATTTTTTTAGGGACTAAAGTGTGGCTACATGTGAATTTTTGATAAAAAATACGCTTCCGGTTTAACCGGAAATGACCTTAACTTCTTTATTTCAAATGGAACACCCTGTATATTTTTACATAATTTCTCTAAATTCTGAGTTCATTTATGTATCATAACTGACCTTTTGGTTCTTAGTTTTTTTGTTTAAATTGAAATTAAATTTACACAAAAAACAAATTTAACCAAAAAACAAATTTAATTAAAAAAGTAACAACCAAAGGGTCATTTATGATACATCCATGAACTCAGAATTTAGAGACGAATTAAATAATGTCAAAATAAACAGGGGTTCTATTTAAAATAAAAAAATTAAGTTAATTTCCGGTTAAACCGGAAATGGATTTTTTATTAATTCCACACATTGACCACTTTATTCTCTTAAAACACCATACTGAATTTCATAAAGATATATGTAAAAATGATATTTAGGTTCAACCAGAATTCAGTTACATCCGGTATAGTACTAATGCATTTATCATAATATTTAAGATAGCGGAAAAATTCAATAAACTTTTATTCCTACTAAAAATTTTACTAAAAATTTCTAGTTTTCTCAGTACTCAATTTAAAGAAGAAGCAACACTGAATTTGAGATTTTTGGGTTTTGCATTTAACCTTGAAAACTAACAATTGCAAAACACATTTTTTTCAGAATTTTGGTCAGCGTACTAATAGATATTCTCACGGGTAAGCTCTAAAATGAGCACCCTGTACATTCGCTCAATATGAAATAAAATATTTTATCCACTGATATCTTGTAAGATAACAATTTGCAAAATACATTTTTTTCAGATTTTTTGGTCAGCTAAATAATAAATATTCGCACGGATAAACTCGAAAATGAGCACCCTGTATATTTGCTCAATATTAAATCAAATATTTTATCCAATCATATCTCGTGATCTAACAATTTGCAAAATACATTTTTTTCATGTTTTTGGTCAGCATAATAAAAGGTATTCCGATGGGTAATCTCAAAAATGAGCACCCTGTATTCTTGCTCAATATTAAATAAAGTATTTTATCCATTGATATCTCCTAATTTAACAATTTTCAAAACATATTTTTTCGGATTTTTGGTTAGCATAATAATAGGTATCCTCATGGGTAAACTCGAAAATGAGCACCCTGTATATTTGCTCAATATTAAATCAAATATTTTATCCAATGATATCTCGTAAGATACCAATTTGCAAAATACATTTTTTTCAGATTTTTTGGTCAACAAAATAATAAATATTCCCACGGACAAACTCGAAAATGAGCACCCAGTATATTTGCTCAATATTAAATCAAATATTTTATCCAATGATATCTCGTAATCTAACAAACACATTTTTTTCAGATTTTTGGTCAGCATAATAAAAGGTATTCCGATGGGTAAACTCAAAAATGAGCACCCTGTATATTTTCTCAATATTAAATAAAGTATTTTATCCATTGATATCTCCTAATTTAACAATTTGCAAAACACATTATTTTCGGATTTTTGGTTAGCAAAATAATAGGTATCCCCATGGGTAAACTCAAAAATGAGTACCCTGTATATTTGCTCAATATTAAACAAAATATTTTATCCATTGTTAAATCATAATCGGACAAATTGCAAAACACATTTTTTTCAGATTGTCAGCATAATAATAGATACCGAAATTTCCATAGATATCAATCAATCAATCAATCAATTTATTTCACTTAGGCCACCATAATACATATATGTACAATAAATTATTAATGTATAAATATAGTATTTGCGGATGTGATCGTCAACTTGGATTTCAATAATAAAATAATAAAAGTCATTGACAAATTAAAAATATAAATAATAGAATAAATAGATAAAATTTACGGACGCGACGTGACTTATGATTTAAAATAACAATAAATAAATTACAATACACAAGAATTACGGCACATACACGTTAAAAAAATATTAAAAATACTTCATCATTTATAAGGAACATTAGCTGGAATCATTAATAAATTCGGAATAGTGGTAGTAGCACTTTTTTACAAGAAAGTCTTTCAGTGATTTTTTAAAAGAGTTTCTACTACCACATTCCTTAATACTGTGTGGTAGCTTATTATATGTGAGAGCACATGAATACTTGGCTGATTTCTCGTACATAGTTGTTTTATGCGGCGCCATTCTTAACTCTTGTCTATGTCGTGTATTATAATTATGGTAGTTGCCATTTTGTTCAAAACTGGCTTTGTTCTCCCAAACATACATTCCACATTTGTAAATATATATACACGCAATGGTAAGAATGTTATTTTTTATAAAGGTTTCGCGGCATGAATCTCTTCTTTTTAGGTTAAACATTAATCTAATTAATCGTTTTTGTGAAACAAATATTCTCTTTATGTTCATTCTTCCCCAAACCAGTATATTATAACTCATATGGGGATACACCAATGCATAGTATATAATATTTAGGTTTTGTATAGAAAATTTATCAATTAGTTTCGCCATAGCAAAGTATGCGCTATTCATTTTACCAGATACATAATCAATTTGCCGGTACCATGATAGATTTTCATCCACAAAACTACCTAAAAACTTGGCACTAACAGACGTGTTTTCTGTACGGTTTCCAGGACTTTTTCTGTTATAAAACTGTATCTTAACCGTTTTGTCACTATTAAGGATAATTTTATTTTTATAACACCATTCTGTTATTTCCCGATCAGTTGCCTCAATTTTATGCGCTAATTCGGATTGTGAATTAGCCGAAATAATAATTGTGGTATCATCGGCAAAATTAATTATGTATCCTTCTGTAATAAATTCACAGAGGTCATTTATAAAAAGGACAAATAGGATCGGTCCCAGCGTCGATCCCTGCACTATTCCTTTGGAAAGACTGTAGGTTTCCGACGTAGTATTTCCGACTTGGACGTATAGATGCCGATCACTAAGGAAGGAAAGTATCAGCTCGAGCACATTACCACGAATGCCTACAGCAAATAGTTTTTCGCGCACAAATTCTGCATCGATGGTGTCAAATGCACAGGTGAAGTCATAAAACAGTCCACTCACGCACATTCCCGCATCAACATTTTTAGTGATCTCCTCCAATACGTCGAATGTTGCTGTCTGAGTTGATTTATGTTCTCGGAAACCATGCTGATTTTTCGAAATTATGTTATATTTATTTAGGAAATCCCAAAGCCTCTTTGCAATAATTTTCTCGAATATTTTCGAAAATGTACATAAAATTGATACTGGCCGATAGTTTTCTTTTTCAGTTTTGCACCCTTTTTTAAAAATCGGTATTATTTTAGATACCTTTAGTATGCTGGGAAATTTTCCGGTTGCGAATGCCAAATTAATTAGGTAAATTAATGGTTCCGCTATTTCATTAGCCACCCCCTTTATCACTTTGACCGGAATTTCATCCATTCCAGCACTCCTTTTGTTTTTTAAATTACTAATTGTCTGCAATATTTCTTGTTTATTTGTGGGTTCTAAAAACATGGTTTGATGGTTCATTTTTGAGGTGGTGCACGTATTTGAAATACCGTGGTTGAAATGATTCTGTAGTTTACGTTCTGTAATATTCGAATAGAAATCCCCGAATTGTTCTGCTATTTTCTTCATGTCATCTATAAGAATCCCGTTTTCGTTTTTAATTGACATTGATTCTTGTGATTTATTTGTTCCTAGTTCTTTATTTACCATTTCCCATATTTTTTCCTGTATGTTAGGAGCATTTATAATATCTTGATCGAAATATCGTCTTTTTGTGTCCTGAATTAATTTCCTGTGATCCTTCTTTTTAGTCCTATATATTTCTCGCATTTCTATTGTTTTTAGTTGAATCATCAAATTAAACGTATTTTTTAGATTTTTACTAGACAGCCTTATTTCCTCATTTACCCATTTATTCGGTTTAGGACGGCATTTTATAAATTTATAGGGGCATGATATATTGAATTGATGGTCAAATTCATCTTTAAATCTATTGAAAGCAGAGTCTAAGTCTTCTGTTTTAATATTTGCCCACTTACTATTCTTAAGGCGTGTTCTCAATTCATTAATTGTGTTGTCGTTTATGCATCTTGTGCGTCTTTTCTTGTTTTTCCATTTGGAACCGTTAACCGAAGTGTCCTCCGTTCTCGCCCAGCACTGCATAATTTGGCCCAGATGGTCGGATATGTTGAGATTAATATTCCTACATGAAAATGGCTGAATATTTGTCACCATGTAATCTAATTGTGATTCTGATATTCCGCGCTCTGTTATTTGAATCCTTGTTGGTTCATTAATTTTATTTATTAAATTAAATGAGACAAGTAAATCATCGAGCATTTGTCTTTCGATAGTATTTCCCAAAAAATTAACATTTAAATCCCCACAGAGGATGATTTTATTGTATTTTTTTTGCATCGCTGCTAGTAATGAACTTATATTATTAAAAAAAATATCAGTATTCCCATTTGGTGGTCGATATATAACCACAATACCAGTGGATTTTTTACTTATTGTTAATGAACATACGGTAAATTCAATATGCGACTCTACACATAGGTGATTCATTTTATTGTCTTCTTATAAGCTCGAAATAGTGCACCCTGTATATTCTGCTCAATATTAAACAAAATATTTTATCTGTTATACAACTAGTTTTATGGCGAATGCGATTGTTGGCAGGAACAGGCAGAAAATCGATTTATTTACATCCTCGCGTTCGTAACATGTTATGACGGTGAATTAAATGTCAATAATAAAATTGTGTTTGCTTTAAAATCACTCTTAGCGGGTAAATAGAAAATATATACGTGTTATTATGTAATAATGAACGACGATATAGATTTTATAAAATACACGATTTCATAAAACAAACGTAATCTGTGCGTAATTCCACTCAATTAGGGAACTTGGTGCAACATTTTAGATGGTAGATGTCGCCTTAATGGTAATTCAATCGCAACGGTTACTTGGTTGGTTTATAACTTCATAGTGAACGTCGATTTCCCTATCAATACGTTGATGGGATTACCGTAGGCCAGAACTGGTCCGTGGTCGATGATGGGGAAACAATAATTCATATTATATATTAATTCAATTTCACTTTTTCTATATTTACTGAGAAAAAAATAGCGCTAATCAAAAATTGAATTTAAAGATCAGAAACTAACTTTTTTCAGAAATATGATTGTAGATTTTATACCCAGTAAAGCAATTAGATGAAACTATGGCAGAATAATCCGAAAGGGATTGTCCTCATAAATTGCCATTTTAACATTTTCTGTATTTACTAAGAAAAAATGAATTTGGAGATCAAAAACAGATTTTTTTCAGAAATATGATTGTAGATTTCATACCCAGTACAACAACTGGATGCAACTATGGCTGAATGATCCAAAGTGTTCGTCCTCATAAATTGCCAATTTAACCTTTTCTATTTTTACTAAGAAAAAAATGAATTTGAAGATCAAAAACAGATTTTTTTCAGAAATATGATTGTAGATTTCATACCCAGTACAACAATTGGATAAAACTACGGCACAATACTCCAAAAGAGTTTGTCCTCATAAATTGCCAATTTAACCTTTTCCATTTTTACTAAGAAAAAAATGAATTTGAAGATCAAAAACAGATTTTTTTCAGAAATATGATTGTAGATTTCATACCCAGTACAACTATTGGATAAAGCTATGGCAAAATAATCCTAAAGGGTTTGAGCTCATAAATTGCCAATTTAACATTTTTTTTATTTTTACTAAGAAAAAAATGAATTTGAAGATCAAAAACAGATTTTTTTCAGAAATATGATTGTAGATTTCATACCCAGTACAACAATTGGATAAAGCTATGGCAAAATAATCCTAAAGGGTTTGAGCTCATAAATTGCCAATTTAACATTTTTTATTTTTACTAAGAAAAAAATGAATTTGAAGATCAAAAATAGATTTTTTTTAGAAATATAATTGTAGATTTCATACGCAGTACAACAATTGGATGAAACTATGACAGAACAATCCAAAAGGGTTTGTCCTCATAAATTACCAATTTAACCTTTTCTATTTTTACTAAGAAAAAAATGAATTTGAAGATAAAAAACAGATTTTTTTCAGAAATATGATTGTAGATTTCATACCCAGTTCAACAATTGGATGAAACTATGGCAGAATAATCCGAAAGGGTTTGTCCTCATAAATTGCCAATTTAACATTTTCTATATTTACTAAGAAAAAAATGAATTTGAAGATCAAAAACAGATTTTTTTCAGAAATATGATTGTAGATTTCATACCCAGTACAACAATTGGATAAAACTACGGCAGAATGATCCAAAAGGGTTTGCCCTCATAAATTGCCAATTTAACATTTTCTATTTTTACTAAGAAAAAAATGAATTTGAAGATCAAAAATAGATTTTTTTTAGAAATATAATTGTAGATTTCATACGCAGTACAACAATTGGATGAAACTATGGCAAAATAATCCAAAAGGGTTTGCCCTCATTAATTGCCAATTTAACCTTTTCTATTTTTACTAAGAAAAAAATGAATTTGAAGATAAAAAACAGATTTTTTTCAGAAATATGATTGTAGATTTCATACCCAGTTCAACAATTGGATGAAACTATGGCAGAATAATCCGAAAGGGTTTGTCCTCATAAATTGCCAATTTAACATTTTCTATATTTACTAAGAAAAAAATGAATTTGAAGATAAAAAACAGATTTTTTTCAGAAATATGATTGTAGATTTCATACCCAGTACAACAATTGGATAAAACTAAGGCAAAATAATCCGAAAGGGTTTGTCCTCATTAATTGCCAATTTAACATTTTCTATATTTACTAAGAAAATAATGAATTTGAAGATCAAAAACAGATTTTTTTCAGAAATATGATTGTAGATTTCACACCCAGTACAACAATTGGATGAAACTATGGCAGAATAATCCTAAAGGGTGTGTCCTCATAAATTACCAATTTAACATTTTCTATTTTTACTAAGAAAAAAATGAATTTGAAGATCAAAAACAGATTTTTTCAGAAATATGATTGTAGATTTCACACCCAGTACAACAATTGGATGAAACTATGGCAGAATAATCCGAAAGGGTTTGTCCTCATAAATTGCCAATTTAACATTTTCTATTTTTACTAAGAAAAAAATGAATTTGAAGATCAAAGACAGATTTTTTTCAGAAATATGTTTGTAGATTTCATACCCAGTACAACAATTGGATGAAACTGTGGGAGAATAATCCAAAAGGGGTTGTCCTCATAAATTGCCAATTTAACATTTTCTATATTTACTAAGAAAAAAATGAATTTAAAGATCAAAAACAGATTTTTTTCAGAAATATGATTGTAGATTTCAAAACCAATACAACAATTGGATGAAACTATGACAGAATAATCCAAAAGGGTTTGTCCTCATAAATTGCCAATTTAACCTTTTCTATTTTTACTAAGAAAAAAATGAATTTGAAGATCAAAAACAGATTTCTTTCAGAAATATGATTGTAGATTTCATACCCAGTACAACAATTGGATGAAACTATGGCAAAATAATCCAAAAGGGTTTGCCCTCATTAATTGCCAATTTAACCTTTTCTATTTTTACTAAGAAAAAAATGAATTTGAAGATCAAAAATAGATTTTTTTTAGAAATTTAATTGTAGATTTCATACGCAGTACAACAATTGGAAGAAACTATGACAGAACAATCCAAAAGGGTTTGTCCTCATAAATTACCAATTTAACGTTTTCTATTTTTACTAAGAAAAAAATGAATTTGAAGATAAAAAACAGATTTTTTTCAGAAATATGATTGTAGATTTCACACCCAGTACAACAATTGGATGAAACTATTGCAGAATAATCCTGAAGGGTGTGTCCTTATAAATTGCCGATTTAACATTTTCTATTTTTACTAAGAAAAAAATGAATTTGAAGATCAAAAACAGATTTTTTTCAGAAATATGATTGTAGATTTCACACCCAGTACAACAATTGGATGAAACTATGGCAGAATAATCCAAAAGGGTTTGTCCTCATAAATTGCCAATTTAGCCTTTTCTATCTTTACTAAGAAAAAAATTAATTTGAAGATCAAAAATATATTTTTTTCAGAAATATGATTGTGGATTTCACACCCTGTACAACAATTGGATGAAACTATGTCAGAATAATCCAACAGGGTTTGTCCTCATAAATTGCTAATTTAACCTTTTCCATTTTTACTAAGAAAAAAATGAATTTGAAGATCAAAAACAGATTTTTTTTAGAAATATGATTGTAGATTTCATAGCAAGTACAACAATTGCATGAAACTATAGCAGAATAAACCAAAAGGGTTTGTCCTCTAAAATTGCCAATTTAACATTTTCTATATTTACTAAGAAAAAAATTAATTTGAAGATCAAAAACAGATTTTTTCAGAAATATGATTGTAGATTTCATACCCACTACAACAATTGGATGAAACCATGGCAGAATAATCCAAAAGGGTGTGTCCTCATAAATTACCAATTTAACATTTTCTATTTTTACTAAGAAAAAAATGAATTTGAAGATCAAAAACAGATTTTCTTTAGAAATATTATTGTTCTAGTAGTCTTAATGAACATCTGCCGTTGTTTATTGTGTACGACTTGCATAGGTCATCTTCTTCAATTCAGTGCATTGTTGCCTCATTTAAACTCAATGTTTTCACAAAAGTTACTCTGCTTCTTTGTAAATAAGGTGATGAGCCTGAACTCCGGATGAACTGAACTTTAGATGACTACCGGCGACCCTGCCGTCCGCCCTTTTAAATGCCTCTTCCCAGTTGGGGTGGCGGAGGCTTCCTTGGACTTTTCCAATGCAGTATATTTAACTACAATGCATACAGGAGTCGATCTCGGTTACCCGAAGAATCGAATTATGTCGTACACCGAAAGTTCAACTTGAAGGTTTTCGATTATTGCCGTCCTTTGGTGGAGCGCTGCGGATCATGGAAGTTCCGCGCGGAGGCTACAGAAGAAAATTGGACCAAAACAGTTGCGGAATATTTGCTTCCTCCATAAGAGTAAGAGCGGCATTTCTGTATTAGCCTTCTCTTTGACGATCCAGGAGTTACACGCTCATATTCCACTAATTGCTCGGCCATGTTGATGCTTTCTTCCTCTTCTACAATCATCCGGCTTACATAAAGGCTAACTACGTATTGCTCAGTTACAATTATGGCGGGAAATTCAAATTTAAATTTGTGCGGATCGAATCATTTTTAATTTGTTTAAATTATAACACTTACTTTTATTTGAAAATAATATTGTAACCGTGCACAAAATGCAGTTACGTAACCGACACATAAATGTAAAACACACATTCCGACCTCCCCATGTGTGTCTCGGGAGCAGATTACTAATGCAACACCCCATTAAGCCTGTCAAAGCCGCGGCGCGGTAATAATCTAAAATCTTAACGACCTGTTATACGAAACTGTTACATCTGGGCCATTCGTAAAGAGAAAAGGGAACCACCTGGCTCGTTCAACCCTTACATTACCTGCGCGCGTGCCCTTAAACCGGAACCAAGATAAAAGGGGACCGATCGCTAATGCATCCCGGCTCCCGTTATTAAGCCCTCAAGAAAAGGTCTAGCCCGTAATCAAATGACCGACCGACCTCTCTCTATTTACCTATTTTTCCCCGGACCCGGTCCTACGCAAACAGCGCCGCCACCCCGTTAAATATTTAACCCTCCCATTGCCCATAAAACATAACGAAAGCCCGCCGGATTTGTTTAATGGAGGCTTTTAAAAAACATTTCCACTGCATTAATTATTTTTGTCGAAATCAATGATAAAATGAAACAAAAATTTGATGCATATTCCACCCTTTCACAGCTCTATCTCATTACAGGATCCGGTGTCCGACAAAAAAAAACAGGTGCAAAACAAAACAAACACAGCACGTGAATATTTCATGTTAAGCCTGTAAGATTAAAATGGTGCACTGGAGGGCATAAATATGGATTATGGACAAATATACATCCACACTAGACGCGCACCAAACAAAACAAAAAAAACGGTTCGTTGACAACGTGAATTATGCTTTCGTCTGGCTAAACACGTGTATAAATCAAATTATATTACTTACGAATGTGTGTTCTACATTTGCTGCCGGGGGTTGTTTTGCCGCCGGAGGCGTCTCCCATTACAAAAAGGGTTTAATTTAGTGCTGACAATTTCTAAACCATTTAGAAACAATTATTACTTGTTGACGTGCCAAGCTGGGAATAATGGATGCATGAAATTTGAATTTAATATAAATTTAAAATTATTGCAGACAAGTTAAATTATGTAGGGTAGTTTTTAACCCATTAACTGTCATTTTTTAATGTTCTCCGAGTATAAATTTTGTTCATGATTAATCTTTTAAATTTTTAGAATTATTTCTGATACAAAGTTGGAAAAATTAAGTGGTTGGAAAATATAAAAATGCAATTGCCATCGACTTAAAACTTTTTAAATCCGATGATAATTCATTCAAAAATTATTTTGTGAAAATTCACTTCCATCCCACCACTAGAGTTTGGGATAATTTCAGTCCAAAACTGCGAAAATTTAAGACAACTTTGGTGGTTGAAAGAAAATATAAAAATAATTGTCGTGGACTTAAAACTTTCTAAATTTAATCAAAAATCATTCAAAGATGATTCTGTGAAAATTCACTTACCTCCCACCACTAGAGTTTAAGATAATTTCATGCGATCAGAGCCCTAAGTTGCGAAAATTTAAGAAAAATTTGGCGGTCGAAATAAAAAATAAAAACAATTGCCATCGTCTTAAAACTTTCCAAATTCAATCAAAATTCACCCAAGCATGATTTTGTGAAAAGTCACTTACATCCCACCATTAGAGTTTGGAATAATTTCATGCCATCGGGGCCCAAAGCTGCGAAAATTTAAGACAAATTTGGTGGTTGAAAGAAAATTTAAAAACAATTGTCGTCGACTTAAAACTTTATAAATTCAATCAAAAAAATTCAATCAAAGAGTCATTCTGTGAAAATTCACTTACCTCCCATCACTAGAGTTTGCGATAATTTCATGTGAACAGAGCTCCAAGTTGCGAAAATTTAGGACAAACTTGATGGTTGAAAGAAATATTGAAAGAATATGTTAAAACAACTGCCATCGCCTTAAAACTTCCAAAATTAAAGCAAAATGTTAAAAATTGAAGAATGATTCTGTGAAAATTTGCATTAATCCCACCACTAGAGTTTGAGATAATTTCATGCAAATTTGGCGGTCGAAAAAAAAACAATTGCCATAGACTTACTTAAAAGTCACTTACATCCCACCATTAGAATTTGGAATAATTTCATGCCATCAGAACCCAAAAGCTGCGAAAATTTAAGACAAATTTGGAGTGTGTCAAGTTGGCACCCCAATGAAGAGTTCTGATAGTTCTGAATAGAGTTCTCAGTTCCTTTTGATGTATCTAGAAGTACTGTCAACTTTAAAAAAAGAGTTCTGTAAAATTGGGCTGTCAAGAAATTTTTGAAAAATGGGGTGCCAACTTGACACCGCACCCCAACATTGTTATCGAATAGTTCTGAACTAGTTTTAAGATGTGTTGTGGTTAATACTATAGTTCCTGTTACTTTTAAAAAAGAGTTCTGTTGAATTTCCAGAGATAAAAATTTTCAAAGTTGGAAAAAAATCGAAATATTCAAATTCATATTACTCATTTAATATTGGTCGAATCTAAATATTTCATAATAACTATGGATAGAACTCACAAAGAACTACTGGAAACACCTATCAGAACTATCCGGAACTATCAAAAATATTTTTTTGAAAAAAGTCGCAAAGCAAAAAAAAATAAGAGTTTCAGGAGTTCTGAGTTAATTTTCTATTTCTAGTCATTGAGTACAATAATTCTTTCTTATAAACAAATTCGATACAATCACGATTTATGGCATTTTTAAATAAATTTAAAATTCGATAATGGAAAATTTAATTTTGAAAATACCCATTTCTTCTCATTTAATCGTAATTTGCCATTAGTGTTTTCATTAGAACTCCTTGAGTACAACCCCTAAGTCAAATTAGAACTCCCAGAACTATTAAAAAAAATCAACATTTTGAAAGTCCGAGAAGAAAAAAAAATTGAGAGTTCCAGGAGTTCTGAGTTAATTTTCTATTTCTGTTAAAAATTTAAGAATGATTCTGTGAAAATTTGCTTTAATCCCACAACTAGAGTTTGGGATAATTTCATGCGATCAGAAACCAAACTTTCAAAAATGAATGACAAATTTGGTGGCTGAAAGAAAATATAAAAACAATTTCCATCGACTTAAACCTTTCCAAATTCAACCAAAATTTCATTCAAGAATGATATTGTGAAAATTCACTTACATCCCACCACTAGAGTTTGGGATAACTTCTTGCGATCAGAACCCAAAGTTGCTAACATTTAAAACAAATTCAGTGCCTGAAAGAAAATATAAATACAACTGCCATTGACTTAAAACTAAATTCAATTAAAATTCATTAAATTTACTTAATCCTACCACTAGAGTTTGGAATAATTTCATGCGATCAGAACCCAAATTTGCGAACACTTAAAACAAATTCAGTGCCTGAAAAAAAAGTAAATACAATTGCCATCGACTTAAAACGATCCAAATTCAATTCAAATTCATTAAAGAATGATTCTATCAACATTTACTTTGATCCCACCACTAGAGTTTGAGATAATTTCATGCGAACAGAGCCCAAAGTTGCAAGAATTAAAGAACAATTTGGCGAAATTTGAAAAAAGAAATAAACAACAATTGCCATCGACTTAAAACTTTCTAAATTCAACCAAAATTTCATTCATAGTTTTGTGAAAATTCACTTACATCCCACCACTAGAGTTTGCGATTATTTCATGTGATCAGAACCCGAAGTTACGAACATTTAAAACAAATCCAGTGCCTGAAAGAATATATAAATAGAATTTCCATCGACATAAAACGTTCCCAATTCTATTCAAATTCATTAAATAATGATTCTATGAAAATTTACTTTAATCCCACCACTGGAGTTTGGGATCATTTTATGCGAGCAGAGCCTAAAGTTGCAAGAATTAAAGAATAATTTGGCGAAATTTGAAAGAAGATATAAACAACAATTGCCATCGACTTAAAACTTTCTAAATTCAACCAAAATTTCATTCACGATTTTGTGAAAAGTCACTTACATCCCACCACTAGAGTTTGGGATAACTTCATGTGATCAGAACCCGAAGTTGCTAACATTTAAAACAAATTCAGTGCCTGAAAGAAAATGTAAATACAATTGACATCGACTTAAAACTATCAAAATTCAATTAAAATGCATTAAAGAATGATTCTATGAAAACTTACTTTAATCCCACCACTGGAGTTTGGGATAATTTCATGCGAACAGAGCCCAAAGTTGCAAGAATTAAAAAATAATTTGGCGAAATTTGAAAGAAGAAATAAACAACAATTGCCATCAACTTAAAACTTTCTAAATTCAACCAAAATTTCATTCATGGCTTTGTGAAAATTCACTTACATCCCACCACTAGAGTTTGAGATAACTTCATGCGATCAGAACCCAAAGTTGCGAACATTTAAAACAAATTCAGTGCCTGAAAGAAAATGTAAATACAATTGCCATCGACTTAAAATGTTCCAAATTCAATTCAAATTCATTAAAGAATGATTCTATGAAAATTTACTTTAATCCTACCACCTGGAGTTTGAGATAATTTCATGCGAACAGAGCCTAAAGTTGGAACAATTAAAGACTAATTTGGCGAAATTTAAAAGAAGAAATAAACAACAATTGCCATCGACTTAAAACTTTTTAAATTCAACCAAAATTTCATTCATGATTTTGTGAAAATTTACTTACATCCCACCACTAGAGTTTGGGATAACTTCATGCGATCAGAACCTAAAGTTGCGAACTTAAGAAGAAATTATTAAAATAACTGCCATCTAATCATGGTGATGGTTGTGACCGTTACTACGTGGTAATTCATTATAAAATCACTGAATAAAACACTTACTATGTTTTTTACCACAATTTATTTGATGTATGTACAAATATTTCATATACATACATATATATATGAAATATTTGTACATACATCAAATAAATTGTGGTAAAAAACATAGTAAGTGTTTTATTCAGTGATTTTAACTGCCATCTACTTAAAACTTCCAAAATTAAATCAAAATGTTAAAAATTTAAGAATGATTCTGTGAAAATTTGCTTTAATCCCATCACTAGAGTTTGGGATAACTTCATGCGATCAGAACTCAAAGTTGCGAACATTTAAAACAAATCCAGTGCCTGAAAGAAAATGTAAATACAATTGCTATCGACTTAAAACGTTCCAAATTTAATTCAAATTCATTAAAGAATGATTCTATGAAAATTTACTTTAATCCCACCACTAGAGTTTGGGATAACTTCATGCGATCAGAACCCAAAGTTGCGAACACTTAAAACAAATTCAGTGCCTGAAAGAAAACATAAATAAAGATGATTTAGAAAATATATAAAAACAATTACCAGCGATTTTTTAAATCTAAACCAGCCCACAAAACTTCACGATATTGTACATTTAACCAAATCTCTATTTTAAATAACAACAAAGAAAATATTGGTGATATTACAATAATCTGTGTGAAAATAAAATCCTACGTTTCGTGACCTCTCGTTCTGAAGATTTATGCCTCCTGATTAAGGGATATTTTTTTCTTAATTTTAAGACTATAATTTCATACATGAATCTGACAAGGAATACATGTATTCATTAATATACCGGGTGTGGCACTTAAGACGCCTCGGACCATAGCTCCTTTATGATAAAAGCTATCGAAAAAAATCTAAGAACAAAGTGGTGCATAGTTACCGTCGCTATGTTTTAAAAATATTTCTAATCATCAGTGGCGTGCCGTACTCCAGTGGCGTACCAAACTTATGTTTTTTTTTAAATGGAATGCCCTATTTTTTATTGCAGATTTGGAAAGTGCTCGACGAGTACTTATTTTTTTATCTAACATGTTATACCCTTCACTTTAGCGGTTTCGCTATTATAACCCCTTCTTTCAAAATTGCGCCCCATTTTTGAGATTTTTTTGTAGAGAAACTAATTGACGCCGGCGCCTAAATTTTGAATTGAGGTACAGATTAAGACCTCGTATACCTTCACATAATTTTTTTTCGGGTAATTTATGGCAAAAAAATAATTTTTGATTGATCTTCGCATGTTGTCATTTTTTCCGAAAATTTCAAATGGCACCCCCCTAAAAAAATTACGGCGTTGTACAGCCAAAACTCTAAATTTTTCATTGGTGTAAAAAAAATTACCCATTGCATAACACAATTTCGGAGAAAAAAGGAATTTCATCGCAAATGTCGGGAAACGTTTTCCGTTCCCAAGTGTGCCATGAGAAAATAAAAGATTGGTAATTGTCAAAGTAAATTATTAGACGTCAGTAGCAGCCATAAGTCATTTTTGATAAACGTTCTAAAAATGTTCCGAACTCAAGAGGAAATGGTTGACATGATATTTATTCTTGGAGAATGTAACAAGAATTTTTTCTTGGCATCACGAGTGTACGCTGCGAGATATCCGCACAGGGCACATCCAAATGAACGTGCGTTTCAAAAAGTGTTGGAGAGATTTACTACTACGGGAAGTGTGAAACGGCCAAGGAGAGTTAGAAAGAAGGCAGTTATTACCGAAAATAATGAACTACGGTATATCACCAGAAGTTGCGGTTATGCCTCCAGCAGGAAGGTCGTCATTTCGAACATTTAGTTTAAGTTGTTAAATTTGCTTTATCTGCATTTTTCATATCATGTTGAATAAATAGGTACATACTATTATGTTGACCGTATTTGTGTATTTGTTTTGGTACTTTGACAATTACCAATCTTTTGTTTTCTCATGGCACACTTGGGAACGGAAAACGTTTCGCGACATTTGCGATGAAATTCCTTTTTTCTCCGAAATTTTGTTATGCAATGTGTAATTTTTTTTACACCAATGAAAAATTTAGAGTTTTGGCTGTACAACGCCGTAATTTTTTTAGGGGGGTGCCATTTGAAATTTTCGGAAAAAATGACAACATACGAAGATCAATCAAAAATTATTTTTTTTCCATAAATTACCCGAAAAAAAATTATGTGAAGGTATACGAGGTCTTAACCTGTACCTCAATTCAAAATTTAGGCGCCGGCGTCAATTAGTTTCTCTACAAAAAAATCTCAAAAATCTGGCGCAATTTTGAAAGAAGGGGTTATAACAGCGAAACCGATAAAGTGAAGGGTATAACATGTTAGATAAAAAAATAAGTACTCGTCGAGCACTTTCCAAATCTGCAATAAAAAATAGGGCATTCCATTTAAAAAAACATAAGTTTGGTACGCCACTGGAGTACGGCACGCCACTGATGATTAGAAATATTTTTAAAATATAGCGACGGTAACTATGCACCACTTTGTTCTTAGATTTTTTTCGATAGCTTTTATCGTAAAAGAGCTATGGTCCGAGGCGTCTTAAGTGCCACACCCGGTATACTAAAAGGGCAAGGCCTAAATCACGTTTTTTTATATTTTAAAAACCCTACCATTAAAATTTCAACCTCCTACGACCACCCCTTTAAAAAAGTGTTGGCAACCCGTCAAATAATTTTTTTTATAATTTTTATTTTTTTCCTGAAAACCGAAAACGTCGTCTAGGGGCCCGTGACATTCGCAATTTTCCATCTTACCCATTAACCCCGGGATGAATTTTTGAAAATCGATTTTTGTCGATGCAGAGGTTCACGCCAAAACTTTCACACCCCTGGATTTTTGAGCTGAAAAACTGGTACCAGGCTCAAAAAATCCACAATGCATTGGGACACAAAGGTTACTATAAAACATTGTGGTGCGACCTGCGGTTGCAATCGCTCAGCCATTTTTCTAAAAAATCACATTTCGGTCGTTTCCGGAAAAAAGGGCGCCCTTGGCCTTACGATTACGACTTTAATTTTCATTGAGTTTTGTAGAACTGGCTCCCCTCTACATTTTATGTCTTCTACGAATTTTCGATATCTCCAACCCTTGAAAAGTTATTCAAAGAAAACCACCCCCGATTTCAATAAAAAAATTCCAGAGTGGCCATTTTTAACCCGACATGAAAAATTTCAATTCGCCATTAAAAATCTTATTTTGCGTCGAAAAGGTAAGAGCTATATTTTTTGTGGGGCGCACCGTTTACGATTTACAGCCGATTTTCGATTGTTTTCGGCAATTTTTCGAAGAATTTTATGATTTTTTTTTTAAATTAAAAATCTGACGACGGCATGTCAGACATCGATTTAATTCGCATCAGAGATCCCCTAAAGTTTTTCGATCCGATTTTTAGTTTTCGAGATATGACGTTGTATACGGAACGGGGAAGCAAAATTGACCAGCAAGGCACAACATTTTGAAAATCTGATTACACCACAGGAAAGCCCTTCTCAAGCCCAACAGAAAATCCAAATAAAATTTTGTCTATTTTGCCGGTAAATATTTTTGATCGTTTTAAAATGAATTTTTCTATTCCTTTTTAAATCACGAATCCAATGACGGATTATCATAGTGGTATTGCATGTACATAAAACAAACTTTGAAATTTTAAAATCGCCCCTTTATTAACCGAGATATGGATATTTGAATCATTGTCGTTTTTGAACGTTGAACATTTCTTCCTCGGAAAATCAATTTCGAAAAAAAAATATTTCCGGGAGGGTTAGAACAATGAAACTTTGGGAAATCATTAATAGTTCCATTTGAAGTAGATCACCAAAGTTTGGTAACATTTCGGTCACCCCGTCAGCCGCATCGGCCGCAACGGGGTGCCAAAGACCGAAACAACCCCGATCAGTACCGCCCTAAATTCTGTTTGTATATCGGTTTGTAATGCTTCTCAGACGCTCACCAAATAATTTTTAGAGGACCTGGGCATTTTTGCCCCAAAATTGATGAAAAAAAAGCTTCTTCCTGTTAACGTCCGAGTGCTTTCCAAACAGCAAATTAAGAAATGCATGATAGTGCATTGTCACATTTGACAGATGTCAGATTCAGAAACTGGCGTTACAAGAAACTGGGGTTACCGCCAGATTACATTCTCGAAGTTCCTCAGCGGGGTTTGAGCGAAACGATTTAAAATAATGTTTTTTTTTTAATTTTACCCCCTTCTGCACGGACGAGAGAGGTAGCGCTTTTGGGCAATGTGGTGTCTATCAATTGTCATCGAATGAGCAAATTTGATCGTCCCCATGATCCTCCCCGTGGCCGTCGGGACCTTCTCAAGAAATTATACAAGAAAATTCGGCCCGGCCTTCCGGGTATGTACATCCTCGACAATTAAGAACTATTCTAACCTCTCCACAAAAGACCCCTCTACAACAGTTATTCTCATAATTTTTTTATTTTTCTAATCTTTCGCGAGTTATGAATTTTTTTAGTCAAGGCACCATATTTTTTATTTTTCATGAGTAAAACCATCGGAAATTTGAGTGAAAATCGCATAACACGGATTCGGCTGAAATTTTTACCAAAGATACCTTTCGCCTGAAGGGGTACCACGTGACAAGTATTTCATTTCTGGGGGCCCCGTCCTTAAAAGTAAGCGATTCAAGATTATTTTTCGGGAGTCTTCATGCCTTCAGTTTTGACTTTGAAGAGTCTGTCAAAGCTCCAGTATATTTTCAAAGCATTCCCCTACAATATTTAGGTTGTAACATTTTTTGATTTGTTGCATCCTTAACGAGATGGTACAATGAGGGTACAACGAACTTTCATCTCTATTTTTTTTTAAATTTTTGGAACGTCTCCTGCGGTTCTAGAGTGCGTTATTTGGCAGCGGTTGTAAGACATTGCGTTTTGACCCCCTATTTCTAATTTAAATTAACGTAAATGGCATCTAATCTGTTCCTTAAGAACATCTCGACAATTTTTGTCGGGGCTTTTTTTTTTATTTGGGGGCGCGTTGTATTTGTACAATTCTTTGGTGGGTCAGCCAGATGGAGGATCGTCTTTTCGTCTCCTAAACGGGGAAGCGAAAGGGGAAAAAAATAACTTAGATAGGTAAGTTTAAAACAACTGTAAAAATCAAGTTGAAAACATATATAAAATGTTAAAAAAAAAGTTCGGTAAAATTTTGGTCATCCGCACAGCTGCAACGGGGTGCCAAAGACTGAAACAACCCCGATCTGTTGGGTCCAAAATTTTAATAAAATCAAGAAACTTTCCAATTAAATATATACTTCATAGACGCCTGCAAATTCGGGTAACATCTCTCAATCCTACCCCCAACACCGGCAATAAATTTTTAAAACGATAATTCAATTTTTGCGTCGTCAATTTTTCAAACCTCAAAATGGGGATGTAACGCGTATATGTATGGCACCGTTGCCATAAGCACACTTGAACAATCAAAGCAATCATTTAATTAATTTAAAATTTGAATTGGGCAACGTTGTTAGAAATTTGACGTTTAATAATTTTTTCACTGTCAGATTATTTTTGTTGGTGTTCATGTGTAAAACTTTATAAAATAAATCCTATCAGCTATGCGTCAGACATGACATTTACTGACATATCTGGAACAAGGTTGTCATTGCACACAATTATCAGATTTAATGACATTGGCATGACAAAAATTATTTTTTTTTAAATTAAAAATAAAAAGAACACAATTTTACATACTTTCACTTTAGCTTGAAAAAAACTAGTATTTATCTAAAATAAAGAAATATTTTTGTACCTTCCGGTAGCTTAACCCATCAACATTAAACAAAACCTGTGATGAGAATGTTAAGTCAGACCAATAAGCGAGTGAAAAAAATACATTTTTTCTATCGTTTCCTGATGGATCGATCTAATACGAATCGGGTCGCTTTAATTCTGTCAAGAGTGGATATTTGATTTGGGCCGGAAAGTTTATTGTGTTTATTCGGAGGTATAAATGTCAAGTTTAACGCTCCACAGCTAACAACAATAAGTTTCAATTGAGTTTGTCAGAGTTTACGGGACGCCACCGAAACGTTTCCCCGTTCCCTTTTCCCTATTCCCACTCCCAGTTATCTCGCCCGGCTGAATTATTTAGTCCCGACTTTCGGTTATTACCATTTATCCCGGCGGCGCGTACTTTTGTCGACAGAACGCACAATGAATATAAAAATATGAAATGTATTCATAAAGAGTTTTTCTTTCGTATTACTTAATAAATCCCATAAATTCAATGACTGTTGTTTTAAAAATTACTAGGAATTAGAAAACATATTTTTTTAACATTTGAAATTATCAAAATCTTCAAATTTTGTAAATTCCCAAGTTGTGACTTTCTAAAGCTACATGAACATTTTAAACATACAGCGTGTACATAAAGTAAGGAATAAATTCGATTAAAATTCAGGACATTTTCTTTCAGAAAAATGCTCGGACACGTGTATTATTATTTTTTAACGCGCATTTTTTGAGATAAAATTCAAATGTACAGGGTGTCCCAAAATCGAGATACGACCCCTTAGTTAAAATTTTCAAATGTGAACCCCCATTTTTGTTGCATTTATGGATTCTACGTAAAATTCTGAGTATTTTTCATGTAGCATACCTTATGTCGATATTCATTTGTTTTCGAAGAAATGGTGTTCAAAAAAGTACAACTACTATTTTATTTAATAAGCAAAAATCATTATTTACTTAATGAAATGTATTTTCCTTATTGATTCCAATGTTTCGATGAAACCATGTTATCTTTTACCAGAAATAAAATAGTAGTACTACTTTTTTAAACGCCATTTCTTCGAAAACAGCTGAATATCGACATGGGGTACGCTATATAAAAAATTCTCAGAATTTTACGTAGAATCCATAAATGCAACAAAAAATGGAGGCTAACATTTGAAAATTTTAACTTAGGGGTCGTATCTCCATTTTGGGACACCCTGTACATTTTAATTTTATCTCAAAAAATGCTCGTTAAAAAATAATAATACACGTGTCCGAGCATTTTTCTGAAAGAAAATGCCCTGAATTTTAATCGAATTTATTCCTTACTTTATGTACACAGTGTATAACGTATTACGAGTTTAAAATAAGTTGGTAACCTAAATTTTGCAAATTACATATAATTTGCAATTATATTATCTAGAAATGCAATTACGTTATAATTATTGGACTAAACAGAGAAACAGAGAATAATTAAAATTATTATTGAAAACATTCCACAAATATGTAAAAAAAACATTTTTAAAATTATTGGATCAAACTCAAAAATAAATAATAATTAAAATCATGATTGAAAATATTCCACAAATACATATTTTTAAAATTTCGAATAATTAATATACCTAGTGTCTGGGATAAGGGGCGAACATAAATCATTACCATCGATATAAAAATTGTTGATACGAGTTATTAATTTTGTAAAAAGTCACATCACACATTTAGGCTTTGGGATAAACTCTTTGGATCAGAGTATAGACTTTCAAACAAATTCCCATACATTTTGCAGTAATAAATGGTAAAACATTCGCTATCCACATAAATCTTTCGAAATTTAATCAAAATTAATTCGCGATTTTTTTCTGTGAAAATTCACTTAATGTGATAATTTCATGTGATAAGTTCGAAGATTAGTTTAGTGGTTACAAAAACAGTTGGCATGCAAATTAAAACTTTCGAAATTTACACAAAATTCACTTCTGTGAAGAGTCGCTCACGTCCTACTACTAGATTTTTTGGCAATTTCATGTGATCAGATTACAGAGATGAAAAAAAATATGAAGCATATGGTGGCTGAAAAAATTAGAAGAACGAAATCAAAATGAGAACTACGATGCCTTTTGTCTTCTACAATGTAGATTTTAAAAGAAAAGCATCGTATTTCTTATTTTAATTTTGTCTACAAGTAGTCAGAGGATTTTATTTTAATTTCCATCTTTCCAAATTTACTCAAAATTCATTCGGGATTGTTTCTGTAAACTTACCAGGCACTATCAGATTTTGAGATAATTTTATGTAATCGAAGCATAAAGCTGCTATAAATCGAGATGATTTTTAACACTAACGGAACAAATGCCGTCATATTCGCGACATTATAAATTAAGTTACCGGCGCATCCACTAAAATATTCATTCACGAATAAGCTCATTTTAGTTGTCTGTAAAGCAATGGTTGTGATTATTATTTCACTGGTATTGAAAAATCACAGTTCATTACTGCTACTAATAGGCGAATTTCACAGCTACTTAAAATCACTGCTACTATAAATCACTGCTATTAAAAATCACTGCTACTTAAAATCACTGCTACTTAATATCACAGCTACTTAAAATCACAGCTACTTAAAATCAGTGCTACTATAAATCACTGCTACTTAAAACCACTGCTAGTTAAAATCACTGCTATTTAAACTGTGATAATATTGAATAAAAAAGACAAATATTTATAAAATTCCATACCTTATAAAATAAAATAAATTACAACTTATGTACTAACAATTATTAATCCATTAATTGAGATTTTATAAAAACAAAACAATTATCTTGTCCGGCATGGAATTGAACCACAAACTCGCTGTCATCGAATGTGATGGGTCCGACAACTTAATAAACCCAAACTGACAAATTCATTTTAATTTACGATTTAGTGCAAATATCTAAACATATATTTTAAAATAATACCACGAAACTAATTCTGAAATTGCAAACTTCATGAACTGAAAAAAAAACAATTTACCAAACTTCGAAAATCTCCAAATGCTCCTTGTTCAAGTGCTCAAGAAAATAAAACAAACATTTTCAAAAATCCATATCTCTATTGAAAATTGTTGAATTTACAAAAACCAAATTGACTTTGAATAAGCGATACTTCGGCCATTGAGGATGATTTTTTATGGAATTTTGTCTGCGGGTTTTATATTTTTTCATTCAAGTGCTCAAAAAAAATAAACTAAAATTTTCAAAAATTCATATTTCCATTAAAAATTGTTGAATTTACAAAATCCGAGGAGATTTTGAAGTAGCTATACTTCGATCATTGAGGATATTTTTTTAAGGAATTTTTTCTACTCGTTTTATATTTTTTCTGCGATGTTTTCATTCAAGTGCTCAAAAAATTAAAACGAAAATCTTCAAAAATCCATATCTCCATTGAAAATGGTTGAATTTACAAAAACCAAATTGATTTTGAATAAGCTATACTTCGGCCATTGAGGATGATTTTTTATAGAATTTTGTCTGCGCGTTTTATATTTTTTCTGCGATGTTTTCATTCAAGTGCTCAAAAAAATTAAATTAAAATTTTCAAAAATTCATATCTCCATTAAAAATTGTTGAATTTACAAAATCCGTGGAGATTTTGAATTAGATATACTTCGATGATTGAGGATATTTTTTAAGGAATTTTTTCTACGCGTTTTATATTTTTTCTGCGATGTTTTCATTCAAGTGGTTGAATTTACAAAAACCAAATTGATTTTGAATGAGCTATACTTCGGCCATTGAGGATGATTTTTTATAGAATTTTGTCTGCGCGTTTTATATTTTTTCTGCGATGTTTTCATTCAAGTGCTCAAACAAATTAAACTAAAATTTTCAAAAATTCATATCTCCATTAAAAATTGTTGAAATTACAAAATCCGGAGAGATTTTGAATTAGCTATACTTCGATCATTGAGGATATTTTTTTAAGGAATTTTTTCTACGCGTTTTATATTTTTTCTGCGATGTTTTCATTCAAGTGCTCAAAAAATTAAAACGAAAATCTTCAAAAATCCATATCTCCATTGAAAATTGTTGAATTTACAAAAACCAAAGAGATTTTGAATTAGCTATACTTCATCCATTGAGGATGATTTTTTATGGAATTTTGTCTGCGCGTTTTATATTTTTTCTGCGATGTTTTCATTCAAGTGCTCAAAAAAATAATACGAAAATCTTCAAAAATCCATATCTCCATTGAAAATGGTTGAATTTACAAAAACCAGATTGATTTTGAATAAGCTATACTTCGGCCATTGAGGATGATTTTTTATAGAATTTTGTCTGCGCGTTTTATATTTTTTCTGCGATGTTTTCATTCAAGTGCTCAAAAAATGAAACTAAAATTTTCAAAAATTCATATCTCCATTAAAAATTGATGAATTTACAAAATACAAAGAGATTTTGAATTAGCTATACTTCGATCATTGAGGATATTTTTTTTAGGAATTTTTTCTACGCGTTTTATATTTTTTCTGCGATGTTTTCATTCAAGTGCTCAAAAAATATAAACAAAAATCTTCAAAAATCCATATATCTATTGAAAATTGTTGAATTTACAAAAACCAAATTGATTTTGAATAAGCTATACTTCGGCCATTGAGGATGATTTTTTATAGAATTTTGTCTGCGCGTTTTATATTTTTTCTGCGATGTTTTCATTCAAGTGCTCAAACAAATCAAACTAAAATTTTCAAAAATTCATATCTCCATTAAAAATATTTTCTACGCGTTTTATATTTTTTCTGCGATGTTTTCATTCAAGTGCTCAAAAAATTAAAACGAAAATCTTCAAAAATCCATATCTCCATTGAAAATTGTTGAATTTACAAAAACCAAAGAGATTTTGAATTAGCTATACTTCAGCCATTGAGGATGATTTTTTATGGAATTTTGTCTGCGCGTTTTATATTTTTTCTGCGATGTTTTCATTCAAGTGCTCAAAAAATGAATACGAAAATCTTCAAAAATCCATATCTCCATTGAAAATGGTTGAATTTACAAAAACCAAATTGATTTTGAATTAGCTATACTTCGGCCATTGAGGATGATGTTTTGTGGAATTTTGCCTGCGCATTTTATATTTTTTTGCGATGTTTTCATTCAAGTGCTCAAAAAATAAAACTAAAATTTTCAAAAATCCACATCTCCATTAAAAATTGTTGAATTTACAAAATCCGAGGAGATTTTGAATTAGCTATACTTCGATCATTGAGGATATTTTTTTAAGGAATTTTTTCTACGCGTTTTATATTTAAAATGCTCAAAAACCTAAAACGAAAATCTTCAAAAATCCATATCTCTTTTAGTTAATGATTTTATTTAATAATAATCCTTCGAGAACGGAGCAAATAATCTTTCAAAAGATGCTCTTTTCAGAGGTAAAAATAAAATAGGAAAACATTTGCCACATACCTAAAATGTTTCAAATTTACTAAACAAACATTCTGTTTTTCTGCAAAAACCTTCAAATACTTCTCGAATTTTGAACTGAATCAAGGATAGTCGTATATTTATTTGGTATAGCAATAATATAGCCAAAATATTACCTTCAGTCACAGGTACAATATCGAAAGGAACAACAGGTGGACAAATATTAGTCATATCAAAAAGATTTTTGAGAAACCATTAACAATTTCAGAAGGTGTTACGACGTTTACTAACCGTGATCACAGTCTAAAATCACTGATATTAAAAAGTAGCAATCACAGGAAGCAACGTGATTCAAAAGTAGCAGTTTTGTCCATCTCTAGTCAGTAGTGGTATTTAATAAATTAATGTTAATGTTTCGTTCAATACTCTCGAATACCCCTACCTCGGAAACCTTTAGAATCCGCCACTTGACCAAAGCCTAAAATTGTAATAAATTGACACTAGTTTGGTGATTGGAGAAAATACTGAAAAACAATTGCCATCGACTTAAAACTTTTTAAATTTACTAAAAGTTAATTCTACACTGTTTTTGTAAAAGGTGACTTACATCTCACCACTAGATTTTGGGATGATTGCACGTTATCAGAGAATAAAGTTGTCATAAAAATGTAATACATTTGGCGACAAAAAAAAACAATTTCCACCGATTCAATTTTTTTTAGATGAATATGTCAAAATTTCAAGCATCTGTCGAAATAAATGTGCTACTTCAAGAACAATTTCTCGATAATAAGAGCACACATCCAAACAAAATTTCCGTTACATACTGAACATGCATTGAGACATAATTATACAAATCAAAATAAAATTCCATCATGTAGAGTTATTAGAAGCAGGGCCGTGCGAAAGGAGAATGTAATTAGCGAACAAATCGTACAAATTGCGAACGGCTTTAATGCGCGGCGGCCAAAAGTTTTGCCGTCTAATTGGGTGTATTTTGCACTCGCTTAATCATTAATTTCATAGATGTCCGTCTGTTTTACATTATGCGGACACGTGTGAATAACTGCCGCCATTAAAAACGAATTAGCTCTAATAAAGGCCGATCCTTTTACATCCCCGTCGTCCCGCCACAAAGAATCACTATATTTAGACCGGTTTGCGAATAATGGGGATATTAATGATGATCACTCTTCTACTTCTGGTTGGCCGAAAGATGTTATAATTAAGACGCGTTTAATTGCGTTTCACAGGGCCACCAGTTGCGGGGGTGCTTTTTATGTTTGCTTTCGTGCTCGCCGCGTATTTATGTGCCGTTTTTATTGTTTCTGTATTGCCAATGATTAATGGCCGTCGTTAAGTCGCATGAAAAACGGTTAATTCCGTGCATCCAGTCGCGTTTGCTGTTGTGGAATTGAAATACACGGCTGCAAACAATGCATCGATTGTTCAGGGCATCTGATAAAGGGGTCAGTGTAATCAAGTAGCTTTAATTAACCGAGTAAGGTATTAACTGTTTGAGCTTAAAATAACAAATGAAAAAGATAGATGATTAATATAAGCAGAATATAGTTACTTCACTTTATCTAATTCCTAATAATAATTGCCTAATCAGCTACTTCTATTTATGAAATATACATTTTGGACTTCGAAAATATCGATTTTGGAGTTTTTCGAGACGATTCTGGCAATTTAAAAGAATGCCCTATCGACACATCAATATATTTTTATTTTTTGAAAATTGAACAAAATAGTTTCTGGATTTGATGTTATATTTGTCGCTTGAATTAGAATTTGTGAATAATTGATTTCAAAATTATACATAATTTGCAAAATATTCATCAATATTGGGAACTTGATGGAATGTTTACAATATTGTTTGCTTTAAACATAACTCAACAGTAAATGGATTTGTTAAATTCGAACATTTAAAAAAAAATTGTGATGTGGCCATCATGTTACTTTCTCCGATGGTATCATCATTTACATTTACACTTTCATGGTTTATTTTCTATTTAAATCTTATTTGAAATGTACATCGATCGTTTTGTAGACTCGCATGAAACTGACGTTTAAAACGTCAAAATTATAAAAGTTGGAAAAATTATACTTTAAATTCAAAAACTCAGTTTACTCAAAAACTAAAGAGATTTGGAAAAAAACTTATTCCTTATAAGTTGTTCCTTTTGGCATTCTCTACAATTATTATTAACATAAAATTGCTGTAACTATTGAGGTTTCATAATTATAAACCAAAAATGAAATGAAATGGCATCTAGGAACCCCAAAACGGATTTTCCGCAAAAAAATTTTTTGAAAAAAAAAATCATGATCACAGTACTTTCTCGTACTTCGTAACGGAGAAAGTAAAAAAAAAACAAACATGTAGCTTTAGAGTTTAGTAATAATTGAATTTACAAAAATATATTTCTATCTCTTATGAAAAATATAACGAATTTAGTGTAATTTTAAAAGAGATTACAAATGTTTCCGTAAAATTAACACAAAATGCAAAAATCTCACTTTTTAAGTAAGACAATTTTAAGACCAAAATTTTGTTTTTTTCAAATTGCACAACTCCCCAAGTTGTCGATTTTGATTTTAAATTTTTTAAATTTTAAAACTTTTAATTCGTGATTTTTTAACTGTGATTTTTGAAATTACACAACTGCCAAACGCGTTGTCCGATTTGTCGAGTCTCACGTCAAAATGTGGTATATTTAGTGCAATTTGAAAACTGATTAATAATTTTATTCATAAAATTAACGCTAAACATCAAAATTACATTTTCAAATATTAAAAATAGCGATTTTAATTTTACAATCGCACAAGTGCCAATCGCGTTGTCTGTATTTGATCTTTCTTACGTCAAAGTCTGGCAAATTTACTGTAATTTAAAAATTAACTAAAACATTTGTCGTGAAATTAACACAAAATAACAAAATTGGAAATTGCAATTTTTATTTTTTAAATTGCTTCCAAGCGCGTTCTTCAATTTTAATTTAAAAACATTTTGAAATTTAAAAACTTCAAAATTTTCTCGTGAAATCACTACAAAATGCAAAAATCTCACTTTATTAAAGTTCGAAGATTTTAAATTCGCAACTTTTTTTTTTTTTAAATAGCACTACTGGCTAACGCGTTGTCCGATTTTGATTAGTCTCATGTCATAATGTGGAAAATTCAGTGGTTAATAAATTAATGATACTCATCCATCTAATTTTGATGCACATATATATACAGTGCGCGCCTAAAGTATGGAATATATTCAGTAAAACCGAAATAAAATATTTTTGGAAAAAATCCTCGAACTGGTTGATTTTCTGTAATAAAAATGCACATTTTTGCATGAAAGTCGATTTTCAGTCGTCATTTGTTTTTGAGCAATGACGTCATCCATTTTGTTTTTAAATGGAAACCCCCTATTTTTGTTTTTAATTTTGAGAGATCTTTTCATTGTGGAACTGGAAGTATAAAAATGTTGCCTCAGTAATGTATTGAACGAAACAATTCAAATGGTTCTACAATGAGAGTGCAGGGTTTGTTTTAAAAATCGATAACTTACTTAAAAGCAGTGGCGGCTCGTGGAACATGTTGATGGTAGAGCCACTTTCAAATTTATTAGATCGGATGATACTGGCATTTGAAACGTCAAAATTATGAAAGAATGAAATGACAAATTATACAAATTAAATACCGGCAAAAATTTGCACATAAAACTCAATCACACACGTTAAAAATCTGAAGTATAAACCAATAAAAAATACGCTCTTAATTAAATTAAAAAACTAAAATATACGCTCAAAAGATTGAAAATTTGGACAAATTTCGAAAATTCGCGGTTAAAAAAATGCAGAAAATTTCAACAAAAAAAAAAAAATTGGAACGAAGTAATGAAAAATACAGGCCATAGATCTAAAATATGGGCCAAAAAAATCAAAAATGCTGGTCTAAAAATAAAAAAATTTAAACCAAAAAAATTGAAAAATCAAGTAAAACGAAAATAATTCCCCATTTTCAGCCCCCAAAATAACTTAAGCTCAAAATAAGTTGCCGACCAGAAACTCGAAAACCTCAATTCCTGGAAGTCCCACAACAAAATTTTAGTGTTCAGAATGGTCTCAGTCTTGAAAAAAAAAACAAAAAAAAATAAAAAAATAAATAAATTCAATCGATTTTAGTCAAAAAAAGTAACCAAAAAGTAAAAAAACGCCCATAAAAAATAATAATTCTAGTTAAAAAATCTAAAATCAAGGGCAAGAAATCAAAAACCATCAAAAAAATAACGGCAAAAAAATAAAAAAAGTCGCGTATAAAAATCATTTAGGTTAAAAAAACTAAAATATAGGATACTAAATTCAAAACTTCGACCAAAACTTCTATCCTAAAAATCAAAATTGCGGACCAAAAAAATCGAAAATTTTAACAAACAAATCGAAAATTTAGAAAAAAAATAAGCCTAAAAGATTAAAAAATTAGACTTAAATATCAAAATCCGGGCTTAACGATAAAAAATGAAAACAAAAATATTGAAAATTCAAGTACAAAAATTGCCATTTTCAGCACTCGGGGAGATTAGCCCCAGAAAACAGGAAAAAACTCAAAATTTGCTCTGTAGCAAAATTACTAAAACCATGCAGAAAGAGTGTGCTTTTAATTACTTGTAAAAATAATTGCAATATTGCTACTGAAAACAACAGGAATTGACTCAAAACTGCACTGGAGGGAACGGAAATTGCACTCAATGTTTTGAAAAATCGTAAAAAAATAATAACTTGCAGAATTAGCTCTTAATTAAGGTAAAACACTAAAATATAAGCACAAAAAATCGAAAATTTAGACAAATATTAAAAATTCGCGGCTAAAAAATGCAGACCAAAAATCCGAAAATTTCAACAACAAAAAAATCAAAAAGTTTAACCAAAATAAAGAATATTTCGGGCAAAAACTCTAAAATTTAGAACGAAGAAATGAAAAATACAGATCAAATATCTACAATATAGGCCAAAAAAGTCAAAAATGAAAAAAAAAAAAATAAATAAAAAATGTATGTTTCAATTTTTTCGAATTAATAAATCAAAATCAATAATTTTCAACAATGCAGGTTTTACGTGCTCACTTTGTGAAAACTTTTCATGGTGCATTAATTAATATTATTGAAATTTCGGGAGAATTTAATTGTGTATCAAAGGTAATTTAGAAAATTTACAAAAACATCAGGGTTACCAACTTGTGTGAACAAGGTTCGTTTTAGAAACCTATAACTTATTCAAAAGTAGATGGTTTTGTAAAAGCACGTTCTGAAATAACAATACCGTAGTCATAGTCTGGTAATTGAAAAATTAAAAAAATGTAATGCAAATTTTACGTGTTCATTGTGTATAAAATTTTGACGCTACGCTAATCGTTAATATTACAATCTATGGAAAATTTAATTGTGTATCAAACGCAATTCAGAAAATTTATAGAAACTTCAGGGTTATGAACTGGGACTTATAATTCGGAGGTGCGTTACGTAACTTGCCGAAAGGTGTTAAGCTTGCAGTGTTCGAAAAATTTAGATAGAAGCAAAATAATTTGCCACTTTCAGCCGCCAAAATTAAGTTTCAAAATATACGATAAAAAATTTAGACCAAAAATCTAAAATTGTGGCCTAAGAATATAAATGGTAGACCAAGGAAAACACGGGTCTAAAGATGATAAATGTAGACTAAACGAAAAATCCAAAATGCGGACCAAAAAATCGAAAATTTTGACAACAAAATCGAAAAGTTAGGTCAAAATAAAGAGAAATTTAAGTCAAAAGATTTTAAAAAAATTATAAATATCTGTAATGTTTCCAGAAAGTGGAAAATTTATACAGTACATCGAAAATTTGGGCCTAAAGATAAAAAAATGCAGACTAAAAAATCGAAAATTTCAACAAACAAACAAATTTAAAAAAATCTCGCTTACAAATCAATAAGTCAATTCATAGATATTTTAACCAAAATTAAATCAAAAATTTGGAACTAGAATTAAAAATTTGGCTAAATAAATCAAATATGCGGACCAAATAATCTACATCAGAAATTCCGAAGGTACATTATACAGGGTATTTCAGAGCTCTGGGATCGGTCAATCACGTCAAAATTTCGAAAAATGTTTTATACAAAAGTTGTGTATAATAGTGAGCTGCACGCCCTAAAAATATTTAAATTTATACAGGTAATCTTATAACAAAGTTACAGACCAAACTTATGTTTTTTTAAATGGAACACCCTGTATTTTATGTCATTTTTGAATCATATGGAGCAAATAAAGGTGAGTTACTTCAATACTCCCTATACCTATTGTTTGCTGTTTTCGAAATATTTGAAGATTTGTTGAAATACAAGGTCTGGGTGAAATTTTATTTTTGCCTCAGTGATTGACGTTGAACGATTAAAATCATTTCAATTATTTGCTTGAAGGTTTGAACTATAGAGCCAACCATGATTTCATGCAAAAAATTATACAGGGTGATAAAAAAAATGCGATAGAAAAACCCAACTTATAAAGTTCAATAACTTCGTTTTTTCAAATGGAACACCCTGTATTTAGTAACGTATTCTTAAGTAGAATCCATTTATCTTTCAGATTGTATAAGGGTTCCCTGTTCCTAATCGCAATAGTTTTCTTGTATTCGGCGATTATCATATCAGGAATAATTATTATAATCTTTATATTTAGATAAAAAGATCAAAAATTTAGGCTCAAAAGAATCGAAAATACAGGTTAAAAATCTAAAAATTAAAAATTCGGCGTGAAAATCAAAAATGCGGACCGAAAATTCGAAAATTTTAACAATTAAATCGAAAATTTCTGTCGGAATAAAGAAAATTTAGGTCAAAAGATAAAAAATTTATCCCCAAAAGAATCGAAAATACAGGTAAAAAACATCTAAAAATTAAAAATTCGGAGGGAAACTCAAAAATGCGGACCAAAAAAATTGAAAATTTATGTCAAAATAAAGAATATTTAGGTCAAAACGTCAAAAATGTAGACCCAAAAGAGTCGAAAATACAGGTAAAAAATCTAAAAATAAAAAATAGGAGCCAAAAAGTCGAAAATTTAAACAATCAAATCGCAAATTTGGGTCAGAGTGAAATTTGACCAAAAATATCGAAAATACAGGTTAAAAAAATTAAAAATTCGTCGAGAAAAATAAAAATGCGGACCAAATAGTGGAAAATTTTAACAATTAAATCGAAAATTCAGGAAAAAATAAAGAATATTTAGGCCAAATGATCAAAAATTTAGACAAAAATAATTGCAAACACAGGCTTAATAATACAAAATGCTGAATATTCTAGTAAGAAAATGGTTTAAATTTGTCTTAAAAATCACTCTATTGTTCAAAACATTTTTTTTTAATTTTCGCTTTAGTTGTTCAAAAAAGTGAAACTAATTTGAAAAAGAATTCAAATAAAACCATTAACTTTATTGGGATCACCTTATTGTTCCATCTACGTCGCTCGTGCTTTAAAATTTTTCTCTCGTTATGTAAAAACCTTCATAACGTTACTTATATCGTAAATTTCTATTGTGTGTACTTTCTTTCGATTTATCGTGCCTTTACATTTTGTTCCAGACATGCACTAAATCTGTTACACCATTCTTCGTCTACGTAACCTCACCATCAAACAATACATACACAAACAAAATAAAAAAATTGCGTTTTTTATCCGCACAGCCCGTTGTTTTTTAAGTATACCTCCCGATTAAACTTTCTCGTTAGGTCTTTACTAGTTTGGGAATCGATGCACTCGAGTTGGAAGCTGACACCGCGGTCTTTATTTCGATAATCAAATTAGGCAATAGTCTACCAGCTGTTTAATTTGCACTATTTTCTCAATAAATGACCAAAAAACCGTAATGATCCAATTTAATTAAATAAATATGATCAACAAGTGCACGTCGTCGTCCCTCGTACGAGATGAGCCAGTATTCATTTGGCACGAAATGCATGTTTAGGGCGCGACCTCTCCTGCACCCCTCCAACTGCGCTTCTACACGCGGTAGCGTTGTTTTATTCCATTGCAACATCGACCCGTCGTTATTGAAAAACCCTTTATTTATCCGAAACATACGAACTGAACATACAAATATGATACAACAAGTGTTTAATTACCTAACTACCCCTTATCACAATTTAGTTGTGTATAATATAAAGTGTCAACTGTAAAATAAAGATCTAATAGCTCAAAATTTCATTACACAACCATTACCAATTATTAAGTACTATTGAATGTTTCCTGAACTTCAAGTTTTCTGACCACTAATTGTCACACAAAAATTAATGCCAAATTCGAACTAGTCTTAGAGAAGAAATTTTTGAAAAATAGAATACAAGTGCAAGAGATGAATCTTATTATATTTTTATTGCACATAGAATAATGTAATATTTTATTACTCAAGTATAGCTTGATATTTAAAATTAAACTTTGGCATCTGAAAATAAAAATTCATAATAATGATTTAATCATATTTTTCGGCTTATTTACTAATATTAGCAGTTGAATTTTAATAGGCCGTCATCAGCTACCTAAAAATAAAGTCAGGATAAATAGATCTGGAAAGTTTCGCCAATAAACCAAACAATGAATTATAAAAACAAGGCTTAAAATTAACCGCCTGCTATAATAATCACTCTATCTTCTCTCACACACAAACACTTAAGAAAATAGCACCCCACGTCGCTTCCTGGTCTACTCGGCCCAGATAAATGGAAGGTGATACGAAAATATTTATAACGATACGTCATGCGAGACTTGAAAAAATGCTGCTCGTGTTTGTTGGTTATAAACGTGACTTATGGGACACTTGTGCTGTAACTACGGCGCTGACAGGTCCAAAAGTAATCATACATATTACATAGCACTTTGTGAACATCTGGCCATTGATCTGATCCCTCCTCGGCTCAGCGGCGGTAACAGCAGGAGCGGCCGCGCAGCTCCCCTTCTTCGGCTTCGGCTAGGTATCAGCAGGAAATAAATATCACCGAAATATTGATTCAATAAAAAGGGGGAAAACAACGTCCCATTAACCGTCGCGATTTACACAATGTACCTCCGGAAGGGCTGCTGATTATTATTAAAATCGGAAGCACCTGATAAATATAAGGAACGCCGCGGCAGAATTTAATTTGCGAGATCGGTATCTTATTAATTTAGTCCAATAAAATTCATAACCCGCGGCCTCACTTCTTCAGTGGGGCGGGCACGTGCCAAGCGAGTTATGTTGAATTAAAATAGGCAGAAATTCGCGTATCTACACATTAATTATCCATTATTCAGTGGGCCAAGTTGGAAGAGCGCTCGCCGCTGCACCTGGTAATGAATTTCTAAATTTCTCCGTATTTCAGCAGAAGGAGCTCTCCGTGGGATTTCAGGTCCGCGCGCCGCTGAAAATCGATAACCTCAGCTGGTTTTAGGGGGCCCCAGGTCGCATTGTTTTGTAGATATTGCCCGCCGCCACAATAGAAGGGATGCACTGGTTTGCATTTAAAATATGTTCGGATGTTGGCGTGTTTCGGCGCGGCTCAACACAACATACATACCGACCTTTCCAAACAACCGCTGTTTAAACAGATTCCGCGGTGTTAATGTCAAGTTTTTGAAAACCTTATTTAGACGCATGAAATAGTAGAATTCCAACTATGTTGAATGTATTAGAGCAACGTATATTTTACATGCATCGAAATTACATGCAATTGAGTTAAATAACGCTCCATCGGGCAATTCTGTGGATAAAGGCCAGTCCGAGGAAAAGTGGCATGTCTGGTAAATATGAAGTGGGCTTATTTCATGTCAATGTAAAAATAATGAAAAAGGGCATGACATTATTATTTATAATGAGGGGGGGCCGTAACCAAAAAAGTTGAGAAACCCTTGTTTCACTTTTAACTATTTCCATGATGCTGTCTTATGTAACTAGAGTTTGGTAACTTAACCTCACTTTCTTGTAACAACATAAACCACTATCTAACTGAGTGTGTCAATTTGGCACCCCAATGAAGAGTTCTGATAGTTCTGAATAGAGTTCTCAATTCCTTTTGATGTATCTAGAAGTACTATCAACTTTTAAAAAAGAGTTCTGTAAAATTGGCTGTCAGAAATTTTTTGAAAAATGGGGTGCCAACTTCACACCGCACCCCAACATTTTTATCGAATAGTTCTGAACTAGTTTTAAGTTGTGTTTGGGTTAGTACTATAGTTCCTGATATAAAAATAGAGATAAAAATTTTCAAAGTTGGAAATTCGAAATATTCAAATTCATATTACTCACTTAATATTGGTCGAATCTAAATATTTCGTAACAACTATGGATAGAACTCACAAAGAACTACAGGAAACACCTATCAGAACCATCCGGAACTATTAAAAATATTTTTTTGAAAAGTCGCAAAGCAAAAAAAAATGAGAGTTTCAAGAGTTCCGAGTTAATTTTCAATTTCTACTTATTGAGTACAATCATTCTTTCTTATAAACAAATTCGATACAATCATGATTTATGGCATTTTTAAATAAATTTAAAATTCGATAATGGAAAAATTAAATATTGAAAATACCCATTTCCTATCATTTAATCGCAATTTGCCATTAGAGTTTTCATTGAAATTCCTTGCGTACAACCTATAAGTCAAATCAGAACTCCCAGAACTGTTAAAAACAAATCAACATTTTGAAAAAAAATTTAAATCCGAAATGAAAAAAAAAAATTGAGAGTTCCAGGAGTTCTGAGTCAATTTTCTATTTCTACTCATTGAGTACAATAATTCTTTTTTATAAACAAATTTGATACAATTGCGATTTATGGCATTTTTAAATAAATTTAAAATTCGATAATAGAAATTTTAATTTTGAAAATACCCATTTCCTGTCATTTAATCGCAATTTGCCATAAGAGTTTTCGTTAGAACTTTTTGAGTACAACCCATAAGTAAAATCAGAACTCCCAGAACTATTAAAAAAAAATCAACATTTTGAAAAAAAAATTAAGTCCGAAATGAAAAAAAAAATTGAGAGTTCCAGTAGTTCCGAGTCAATTTTCTATTTTTACTCATTGAGTACAATAATTCTTTTTTATAAACAAATTCGATACAATCGCGATTTATGGCATTTTTAAATAAATTTAAAATTCGATAATGGAAAAATTTAATTTTGAAAATACCCATTTCCTGTCATTTAATCGCAATTTGCCATAAGAGTTTTCATTAGAACTCTTTGAGTACAACCCATAAGTCAAATCAGAATTCGCAGAACTATTAAAAACAAATCAACATTTTGAAAAAAAAATTAGTCCGAAATTAACAAAAAAATGAGAGTTCCAGGTGTTCTGAGTTAATTTTCTATTTCTACTCATTGAGTACAATAATTCTTTGTTATAAACAAATTCGATACAATTGCGATTTATGGCATTTCTAAATAAATTTAAAATTCGATAATAGAAATTTTAGTTTCAAAAATAGCCATTTCCTGTCATTTAATAGCAATTTGCCATAAGAGTTTTCGTTAGAACTCTTTGAGAACAACCCATAAGTAAAATCAGAATTCCCAGAACTATTAAAAACAAATCAGCATTTTGAAAAAAAAAAGTCCGAAAAGAAAAAAAATTGAGAGTTCCAAGAGTTCTGACTTAATTTTCTATTTCTACTCATTGAGTACAATAATCCTTTCTTATAAACAAATTCGACACAATCGCGATTTATGGCATTTTTAAAATAAATTTAAAATTCGATAATGGAAAAACTAAATTTTGGAAATACCCATTTCCTATCATTTATTCGCAATTTGCCATTAAAGTTTTCATTGAAACTTCTTGAGTACAACCCATAAGTCAAATCAGAACTCCCAGAACTATTAAAAACAAATCAACATTTTGAAAAAAAATTAAGTCCGAAATAAAAAAAAAATTGAGAGTTCCAGGAGTTCTGAGTTAATTTTCTATTTCTACTCATTGAGTATAATAATTCTTTTTTATAAACAAATTCGATACAATCACGATTTATGGCATTTTTAAATAAATTTAAAATTCGATAATGGAAAAATTTAATTTTGAAAATACCCATTTCATATCATTTAATCGCAATTTGTCATAAGAGTTTTCTTTAGAACTCCTTGAGTACAACCCATAAGTCAAATCAGAACTCCCAGAACTATTAAAATCAAATCAACATTTTGAAAAAAATATTAAGTCCGAAATGAAAAAAAAAATTGAGAGTTCCAGGAGTTCTGAGTCAATTTTCTATTTCTACTCATTAAGTACAATAATTCTTTCTTATAAACAAATTCGATACAATCGCGATTTATGGCATTTTTAAATAAATTTAAAATTCGATAATGGAAAAACTAAATTTAGAAAATACCCATTTCATATCATTTAATCGCAATTTGTCATAAGAGTTTTCTTTAGAACTCCTTGAGTACAACCCATAAGTCAAATCAGAACTCCCAGAACTATTAAAATCAAATCAACATTTTGAAAAAAATATTAAGTCCGAAATGAAAAAAAAATGAGAGTTCCAAGAATTCTGAGTTAATTTTCTATTTCTACTCATTGAGTACAATAATTCTTTCTTATAAACAAATTCGATACAATCGCGATTTATGGCATTTTTAAATAAATTTAAAATTCGATAATAGAAATTTTTATTTTGAAAATATTCATTTCCTGCCATTTAATCGCAATTTGCCATTAGAGTTTTCATTAGAACTGCTTGAGTACAACCCATAAGTCAAATTAGAATTCCCAGAACTATTAAAAACAAATCAACATTTTGAAAAAAATTCTAAGTCCGAAAAGAAAAAGAAAATTGAGAGTTCCAAGAGTTCTGAGTTAATTTTCAATTTCTACTCATTGAGTAAAATAATTCTTTCTTATAAACAAATTCGATACAATCGCGATTATGGCATTTTTAAATAAATTTAAAATTCGATAATGGAAAAATTTAATTTTGAAAATACCCATTTCCTGTCATTTAATCGCAATTTGCCATTAGAGTTTTCATTGAAACTCTTTAAGTACAACCCATAAGTCAAATCAGAATTCCCAGAACCATTAAAAACAAATCAACATTTTGAAAAAAAAATTAAGTCCGAAATGAAACAAAAATTGAGAGTTCCAGGAGTTCTGAGTTAATTTTCTATCTCTATTCATTAAGTACAATAATTCTTTCTTATAAACAAATTCAATACAATCACGATTTATGGCATTTTTAAATAAATTTAAAATTCGATAATAGAAAATTTAATTTTGAAAATACCCATTTCCTGTCATTTAATCGCAATTTGGCATTAGAGTTATGTGCGAGAAACCTCAGAATGCACTTTTTTTCAAACACCTATAACTTGGTGCCAAATCATCGTAGGAACTTCGTTCTTTGAGTCCTGCAAAGGGAATTGATCAGATTTTAATGCCTTTATGGTGGATCGAGTCGACAAAATTTTTACTCTTCGTAGACATCGTCAAAGTTGGACATGGTTTCCAGAAAAAACTTTTATTTTTCACAAGGGCGCTAGAGGGGGTGGAAGAGTTTACGCTTAATTTTGCAAGCAATTTTTATCTCTGGAAATTCAACAGAATTCTTTTTTAAAAGTATCAGGAACTATAGTACTAACCCAAACACATCTTAAAACTATTTAAGAACTATTCGATAACAATGTTGGGGTGCGGTGTCAAGTTGGCACCCCATTTTTCAAAAAATTCCTGACAGCCCAGTTTTACAGAACTATTTTTTAAAACTTCTAGATACATCAAAAGGAATTGAGAACTCTATTCAGAACTATCAGAACTCTTTATTGGGGTGCCAACTTGACACACTCTATATAACTCCAGTTACGCAAGTCAACACCATGGAAAAAAATAAATAACGAAGGCCCGCCGAAACGGACGCTATCCTCTAATGGGATAAAACACGTATTAGCGTTAATGTCTTTCTTTGAAGGCATCAATCAATTATCAACAATTACACGGGATGGTTACGGTAGCCACCTGCGTGTAATAAAGACGAGAGTAATCGCGATCGAATGGCTCCACTGCCTGCCTGGATGATAATAATTAATATTAGATGGCAGTTTCAGCTATCTGATAGGCAAAGCTAGTTATCCAGTTTCGGTATCTATTTGAACAGCAATGTGTGCAAACAAAGTTCGAATCCATTTTCGTAATTGTGCGGAAAGTTCGGCGACGGCGGGCGGCGCTGCGGGCTCCCAAAAATCAAATCGTTCAAACTTTATTCTTTTATTATGTATGCGCCATTTACCAAATTACCATACAGCCCTAGGCCATTTACGTTACTAGGGAGTGGGGTGGTGAAATATTAAATTATTGTTTGTTTTTTAATGATGCAAAGGGTTGCATTATTAGGTTTATGTTTTATTGCAATTTAAGTTGATTATGCGGATGAGGGTTTGAAATGCTTGGCTTATCAAAAATGCCAGTTATATTTAGGTAATTCAGCGGTAAGGTAATTTCAACTTTATAATTGATAATATTTCATACCATAAACCCATACCATAATAAACAAATTGTTTAAATATGTATACAATATTTTATTAAATCATATTTTTTGTTTTGTTTCAGGTAAGAATTTTCTTCTTTAATGGTTAAGTAAGTACATAATTGTTATTTATGTATTGAGGGCGTAAAATTATAGGTTTTGACTCGACGCAAAGTGCGGCGTGCTAATGGGAATACGGGACAAAAAATCATAACTCTATTTATAGTTTTAATTATTTGTGACTGTTATGAAATGTTAAATCAGATATTACGACAGATATACACAATGAAAAATTTACAAATAGTAATTAATTAAAATAATAAATATGATTAAAAATGAGTATCGTAATTCCAATGTAATTAAAAAAACGATTTCTATCGATTGAATTCAAATTTATTTATAACTACATACAAACTTACATTACTACGAACTAATATAATCATCTTCACTTTCTCTTTCAGAATCACTTAAAGTAAGAAAATCATCGTTATCTTCGCCTTCTTCTACCAATTCATTCGTAATTAAATATGCTAACATTTCTTAGTCAGGTTTATTCTGTTTTCTACCAACTTTTTCGAAAACTTGCAATCTAGGGATCCGATGATAATGTTAAAACATTAAGTAAATCTTTATTACTATCGCACCGAGAAGTTTTTCGTATACCTATGCGACAATCTAAATGTTCGAATTAATTTATGGATGGCTTCCAAAGCTTCTTCGGAAAGTTGACCAATCGGTATGTCAAAATGTTAAATAATTTGAGACCCATGTAACCATAGAATGAATAGAATAGAATGTTTTATTCGTGACTACAATTTACATTGTTTACACACGTCAAGGTAAAAAGCGCATATTGGCAACATTGAGTACATGAGATACCATAATAATAGAAAACTATAAAAGTAAAACTAAATATATTTAAGAGAAGCGTTCACCAAATTGACAAAACACAAAGTAATAAATAGTAATGAGTTAACATATTAAAAACCCTACAATTAAGTGTACAAATAAAAATATAAAAGGCTATATATAAATAGATAAAATCGGTGAATAATTAAAACGTTAAAAAGTAATTGGCTGTCATAAAATGAATAAAAGGATCCAATAGATTATTTAAAGTGAAATATATATTGGTTAGTAGATAAAAAATAGTAATAAGTTAATATATTCAAAAGCATACAATTAAGTGGACAAGTAAAATATAAAAAAAAATGATGACTAGATAAACTGGGCGTAAAATAAAATAAATATGGTTAGTATGCATAAGATTAATCCAATGATCTAATATTCGCTTGATTATATTGACTACGACAAAAATGTTGCCGGAAAGTTCGATTACTATACTGTCCATCGTGTTTTACCAAGTTTTGAACTCATAGAAATCGTAAAAAGCTTTTCCCATAAGATGTTCCTTCACAGTGGACATGAATTGTTTCGTGGGTAATTGACGTATACTTAATGGGATCAAATTAAAAAAAACTGTATTCCGTAATAATTTGCGCCTAAGCGGGACCTTGTTAATTAAAGTTTCGGAAGGTATACATTATGTTTATTTCTGGTATTGTGATGGTGCGTACTTTCAAATTGAATGTGATGCTGTTCTTGAGTTTTAAGATGTTTTAAGCAGGCATAGATTTATAGACACGGAACTGTAAGAATTTTATTTTTAATAAAGTGTTGCCTACAGTCTTTCCTATAATTCAGGGCCAATATTACTCTAAAGGCGCGTTTTCACGATGCCAATTGGGGAGACAATTGTGAGAGGACAATTTACTGGCATAAAATTATTGGCTACGTGTAAACACCTCTGGCCAATTGGCGTGCCAACTGCCCTGCCAGTTGTCCTGAAATTCGATTGTCTCCAGGAGTAGACAGAGGACAATTGGCTGGGCGCAATTCACGCAACTGGCACAAGACAACTGGCCCCGACAATTGTCTCCCCAATTGGCATCGTGAAAACGCGCCTTAAGAGCACGTCTCTGTAGTGCAAAAATCCTATGACTACCAGAGCTATGCCTCCAGATCATTAGTCCATAGGATATATGAGATTCACATAGTGAAAAGTATGCTGTTCTAAGAATACTGTTTGACACTGAGGTAGACAGGTTCCTGAGCAAAAATATAATTGAACACAGTTTCTTGGATAGCGTTTCACAATGGTCACCCCAGTTACGAAATGGATCGATTGTCAAATCCAGAAATTTCACAGTTTCCTTTGATGGCATGTAAGCTAAATGAGTTTACGTTTTTTTGCTCGTTTAGACACAGTTTGTTACTTTTAAACCAGTTAAGTGTAGATAAGTTCAAAGTGTGATTTTCGTGCATTTTTGTTAAGATGTCGTTTTTTGAACAAACAGTTGTGTCACCAGCAAAAAGTATGGTTTTACTTTCTTTTATACTATCATTAATATAAATTAGGAATAAGAGGGGCCCAAGGACCGAGCCCTGTGGTACCCCATATGGATTAATTTGGTACTCTGAACTAACTTGATTGTAATGCATGCTCTGGTTTCTTCCACTCAAGTAGGATGATAACAGTTTGCACCCTCTTGGATCTACATTATAGAAGTATAGCTTACGCAGTAAAATTTCGTGGGACACGCAATCGAAAGCTTTCGCCAGATCTACGAAAGATGCTATTGAGTGCGTTCCACTCTCAAAACAATCTGTAGTCCATTCAACAAAGTCGGTAATAGCACTTGTAGTTGATTGGCCTCTCCTAAAGCCATACTGTTCACTCGCAAATATTTTATTATTTTCTAGATACTCTACCAGTTGATCTTTAAGAAGCGACTCAAACATTTTTGAGATAATTGGTAGTATACTTATGGGTCTATAGTTTTCCGGGTTATTTATGTTTCCTTTTTTGTAAATTGGAATCACTTTAGCTATTTTTAGCAGATCAGGAAAGGTATCATTTCTGATGCATATATTAAAAAAAAAAGTGAGCGGAATTGCTATTTGATGTTTAATGCATTTAATAATTTGAGCATTGATTCCATGTACAGTGTGGAAATTAAGCAGCGGATAAATTCGGTGAAACCGAAATTAAATATTTTTGGAAAAAATCCTCGAACAGGGCGATGTTCTTTGATGAAAATACACATTTTTGCATCAAAGTCGATTTTCAGTCGTCATTTGTTTTTGAGTAATGACGTCATCCATATTTTTTTTAATAACAACCCCCTATTTTTGTTTTTGATTTTGAGAGATCTTTTCATTGTCGATCTGCCAGTGTAAAAATATTGCCATCTTACATAAGACATTTTTCAAGTAAATGACAATTAAAAGTGAGAAACTGTAAATTTTATTGTTAACACAAAATAAACAAAACCATCTTTAGAAAGCAAATGCAATTATAAAATTAAATGTTCTGCCATCCACAGTTCGAACACGTAGAAATTCTTCTTGAACATTTTACATATTTTCAGGGCGCATTCTGCGCAGTTCATCTCTCTCGCGGGCCCTTCCATCGGTCCTTGCCTGCCAATGCACCTATTCAGAAAGCAATTGTTCAAAAAAACGCACATACCGCAAGGGTGCGCCGTCTTGCTGAAACCATATTGTATTATATGGAAAGTCAAGATCATTATTGTTTGGGAAAATTGCTACAAGTGCTGAAACATTGCAAAAACTTCTAATATCTGGTTCTCACCTTCAATTGTCATTTACTCGAAAAATTTCTGATGTAAGATGGCAACATTTATATACTGCCAGTTCGACAATGAAAAGATCTATCAAAATCAAGAACAAAAATAGCGGGTTGTCATTTAAAAACAAAATGGATGACGTCATTACTCAAAAACAAATGACGACTGAAAATTAACTTTTATGCAAAAATGTGTATTATTATCAAAGAAAATCGACCTGCTCGAGAATTTTTCCAAACTATTTAATTTCGGTTTTACCGAATTTATCCGCTACTTAATTTCCATACTGTATATCGAAACTCTTACTGGATTTTATTTTAGTGATGGTAATTCATACTTCATTTATTGTTACATCACGAAATTTAAAATAATTGGACTTTCCACATTTAACTCCACTACACATTAAGAATATGGGATTAACAGCAGGTTCAACTGAGGATGCAATTAAATCCTTTGCAATATTTACAAAATAGTTGTTGAATTCGTCACTGTTTGTCTGGCCCTGGTTTGGAGGTTTAATCAGACTCCAAATGGCCTGTTTTACGACGGATTTTCTCAGGAAAAGCTTTGTTGGAAGCGTCACTCAGGATTTTTATTAAAGTTTCAGTTTTTTGGGACAGTGTCTTATAAATATCATCGATGAAACTCCTATTTATTTGTTCGATGCAGTCGAAAAATATAAGCTTCCCTTGAGTAGTTACAGGTTTCACTGTTTCGTAATTGGTATTTTGCACAAGGTTAATCTTGTTTAAATGAATATTTATACCTAAGTGATCTGACAGCGCCGTATCAAGGGTGGAATGTCTAATGTATCTATCGTTGTAGTTTGTAAATACATTATCGAGGCAATTTTTAAGTCTTGTAGGAGTAAAAAAGGTACTCGCAAGGACATACGAGTTTAGTAAGTCGTATAGTTTGACCTTATTTGGATCCTCGCAGTTAAACCTGACATTGAAATTCCCGGTTAGTATTACGTTGGTTTTAACTACATTAATATCTTCTAAAACAGAGGACAGCACGTTCATAAATACATTAAATTTGCCAATTGGTGAACGGTAAACCGTAATTAGATTGCATTCTTCGATGTACACCGCTGCAATCTCGCAGTCACGCTCTATTGAATAATGACTTAAATTCAAAGGAGTACATGATTGAGAATTTTTAACAAAAATTACTACCCCTCCGTGTATGATTTTTTTCCTTGCTAACTGTGAGACTGCAGTGTAATTATTTAAGCGCAATAGTTTAACTTGTTCCTCGTCTAACCAATGCTCACACAGACATATATATGAGAATTTGTGTTTAGTTTCCATCAGAAATGATTCTATTAACAATAATTTATTATTTATTGATTGTACGTTAAGGTGGAGAATACTTGCATCTATACTTTCTGTGCAAGCATCTCGAGGTTCCGTTTGAGATGGAATAAAAAACGGTCGATTACTACGCCTTTTGGCCATAAATTAGGGTTTTTTTTTTATTTCATCCAGTTTAATTAGAGGAATGGTTACTTTATATGAACTATATTCTAAGGGATGTCTCGCCTGCAGTTTCTCACAATGAAAATTGTGAAAGTTATTGGATTGCAGAAATTGTGTCAATGAGTTTTCTGTGGTGTTTGGATCCAAGCGGTAGATGTGGAGATGTGCCTTCTTTTCGACCCCTTGGATAATTTTTGTTATCACCAGTTCCTTCTATTTTTTGGCGAGGCTTCTTCTTGTACCGTCTGCCATTTTCCAGGATCGCGTTGTTCCCTGCTGGGTCCTCCTTTATCGAATGCTGGTTTCATGTGCTCTTTATTACCTAATTTATTTGGTGTATTGTTTGGTTGTTTTGTCGGTTTTGTGTTAATTTTTACGGTGGCTGGAGTGTTACTCAAGTTGCATACGTTCACTTCTTGTTGAAATAATTCACAATCGGCAACCTGTGATAGTACGTTAGTTTGGTTGCATACTTTTCCTTGTTTACATTCACCTGTAAGTATATTGCTTTTTAATTTGGTATTTTCCCCTTCTAGTTGTTGCACTTTATCAATTAGAAGTGAGTTATTTATTCGTAATTTACATACCAATTCCTTTAGATGGCTGTAGGCCTCCCTTTCGAAATCTGTTTCGGTGGCAATCTCGGATTCCATTGATGAGATTAGACTCCGGCCACAACATATTTTGACGCATCCGGTATGATAAATACACTTACATACGGAGCACGGGGTCCCGAATTTAGCAATATAGCCACAATAGCATTGTTTTTTATTTGATTCACGTTGATTATCTTGGGTTTTCTCGATAGCTAGCTCGTCACTTGTGCTCGCCATCATGGATAAATTTGAAAATTTTAATATAATTTATGAAGGATACCATCCGTATCATTCTAAATACATGTCTTTTGCTTCTTTTGGTAACATCTTAAAACTATTTACTTTAACAGGTAGTCTGCAGGAGACAATTCTTAAAATGAGATGAAGCTTTTCGATTAATTCTTCATTAATAACTCACTATTTTGAAAAACCTTCTTGCCGTATTGCCATCATTTGAAGAGTCTAATTCAGGTTTTGGTTTGTCCACTATTAGCCCAAATTTTTCTTTGAAGATTATTTGGATATCTTTTTTTCTGTCTGCAAATTGTGACTGCTTATCTTTTCCCCTAACTGGCCAAGTTTTAAATGGTAACTTGTACGATATGTGAAGAAATTCGAATGTTCGAATCCAGCTATGTAAAGTGGACAAACCAAAACGATAGTGCTCTGGATTTGGCTGTTTTCCTTCAATACCGACAGTGTTCATTTCTGCGGGTTTTGCACCACAACATTTAGAAGCTGCATTGGTTTCTGAAAGGAGATTGCATATGCTTAAATCTAACATGGTAAATAATAATTCAAACTTGATATCTATGGTATTTCCATTGTTTTCAATTTTAATGTTCTCTAGGTTTCCGATTTGAGTATTTATTTGAGCTTCCTCATTGGGACATTCTTTCATAAATACATATTTGATTGGTCTACAATATAAGGTGGAGCCAGGGCGCGGGTTAGCCCAAAATTCTTCTCCCAATTCTAAACAAATTAATTTTATCGGCACAAAAGCAACAAAAAAAATGTACTCGTCTGTGTTTTCAACATTTGAAAATCTTTGCTCGTAAAAACTAAGAGCTCCATCGAATCCCCACTTGCAAATCAATTTTGCTTTAACTGACTTATTTAAATTTAATGTTTTGATTATACTTTCCGCCGTTTTATTTAAAATGAGTTGTAGAGGTACCGACACAGATAACTCAGAAACATTTAAATTTTCTAATAAATATAGTTTCTTGGTCTGTCTTAAAACTTGCAAGCTAGGGACGCAGCCCTCATTAACTGAATTTATAGTCGACCACATGTTTTCAGATAAATTTAAATCAAAATACAATGCCAAAGCTTCAATGGGTTGCAAACTTTTTGATTTCATAAGGGATTTCGTACTGCTACCTGCTTGTTGCGCTGCGAATGCCAATTCTTCTGCGGAGACGTTTCCAACTAACAATAAGTCCTGCACACGACGAACTTTAATCTTCCTAGAACATTCGCTGAAAACCTTTTGTGGTCTACCTCTAGAAGTATTGGATTGGTTATCTTTAACAGCAGGTGAAATTAATTGTTGTAAATCTTCGGGTAATTTAACTGTTGAATGCAACCATATACCATGCCTTTAAAGAAATGAAGCTCGGTTTCTGCTGCAACTTGTCCACAATGTTTTCATTTTTAGGCATCGCAAACGACAAAATATTTGCAAGCCCTTCTCGTCCTCGACAATGCCCCTGTTCACCCACCAAATCTCAAAGATGATTTGCTCGAAGAGTTCAAGTTTATAAAGGTTCTCTACCTACCACCCAACACCACTCCTATTCTGCAGCCCATGGATTAGCAGGTGATTTCTAATTTTAAGAAGTTGTACACCAAGCACATTTTTCGGTGCTGCTTTGAGGTGACGGAGAACCTTACCCTTCGAGAGTTGTGGAAGGACCACTTTAACATCGTGATATGCCTAAGAATGATTGATCAGGCCTGGCTGGGTGTTACAACGAGGACCTTAACCTCTGCATGAAAGAAGCTGTGGCCTGAGGCTGTAGCTGAAAGGGCCTTCGAAGGATTGGAACCCGAAGTGTCAGTGGTAGAGGAGATTGTTTCTCTGGGAAAATCTATGGGTCTGGAGGTGTATGAGAGAGATGTGAACGAACTCGGAACTGACAACCGAGGAGTTACACGATCTACAGTAGTTACGGCACCAGAAAGTTGGTGATCATTTCAATGTAGTGATCTGATGTGACATTGCACCAGTTCTTCAAAAAAGTAAGAGCCGATTACGGAATATTTAACAACAGCACACCAGATCGTCACTCACGGGCTATGGAGGGGCCATTGATGTAACTATTGTGGATAATCCATGGCCAAATATCGGCAGTTTTGTGTATTAAGTGCAAGTAAGCTTCATTACTCATAATGAAACACATTATCGTTACTCTCAAAATATTGAGAGCATATTTTCCTCAAATTGTGAACGTTGTTGATAGTCACGTTCACACAAGTATTGGACAATTGGTATCTTATACGGATGAAATTTTATTCATCAACATAATAGTCGAAACAAAAATCGACGTGCCCGGCCGATTTTTTCAAAAATTCCGCATAACTCAACAAAGTCGCTTATTACCTCTGAGATGGACCACCCTGTATAATTTTTATTTGCAAAGTAATTGAACAGTTTAACAATAAATTTACAAGAACGTTTTTAGAGTCGAGCGTAAATTTTGATTGATCGCATGTATTCAGAAACAAACTGAAATAAATAAAATAACACTGAATTAAATTTCCATTATTTAAATAAACATTCGCATTTTTAATTAAACAAACAAATAAAACCACTTTCTATCTTGCAAAGTTTAAGATATACAGCGCTCTTTGAAGTAAAAATAGTGACTTTATTTTTAGTGAAATTCCTTTTTATCCCGAAAAGTTTATTTAGACTGCTATGTTTGGTTTTCCCGCAAGACTATTTTCTTTGAATGCGTTGCGCGTGTTACTATTTATCTTTTCCCGCACGATTTTCTCCGGATTTTCAGTGGCGTCGCGCGAAACGTAAATATTTGCTGGAACTTTGATTAGCGCGGTGGCCCCATTATTTTCGGGGCGAAAGGAAATGAGTGAAAAGTTAGCAGTTATAGACGGGATGAGAGTTGCAGAGTGATCGTTTCGGAGGAAATGCGCTTTTTATGATGCACTACGGGGTTTATGTGTGCGATAAAAGCGCTTAAGGCCGAATCTATTTTAAAGCCTCGAATGCGATCCGGGATAACCCATTCGATGTCGGTTTTACATGCGATCCACTTTCAGACGTTAGGAAGAATAGGCCACGTGTGCAATGTGACATAATTGAATTTTAAAGGGAAAGTTGAAAATTAAAAGAAAAATACATTTTCGGTTAAATATGTTTTTGGCATCACTTTAAAAAATCTGGTGTATACGAAATCTAGTACTGTATGTAGGTCTGATGGGTTGAAGTGTATCAATTAGTTTTTCAAGCTCTTCGTCGTAATTACAATTTCAATTTTAATTTATTTTGAAATCATTGTTTATAATAATAATCATTTTTATTTGTTAACTCAAATACAATGCAAATATTTTTTTTCACCTCTTTCAAAAAAGTCTACGTTAAACCCAAAAAAAATCTCTCGTCACTCGCAGAAATCTATATCTTGCGATATCTCAATTTTTGACAAATGCTGCAATCAGCCATAACTGAATAAAAATTCGTATTCTTATTACTAATGCAAGTACTTTAAAAAGCAACAGTCAAAAAACGTAACAAGTATCCATTCATCAAAAAAAAAAATCCCCGAACCTTACAGAAATCCTTATCTCGCGATATAAATCCCGATTTTTGACAAAGTTTGAAATCAGCGGTAACTAAATAAAAAATTATTATTATCACTAATACAAGTGATTTAATAATCAAGAGTAAAAAATCCCTTATGGGTACCCGTTCAACCCTGAAAAAAAAAAAAATTCTCTCGTCAGTTGTAGGAATCCATTCCTTGCGATAAAAGACTCGATTTTTTGATAAAGTTTGCAATGAGTCATAATTAAATAAAAATTATCATTCTTATCACTAATATCAGTAATTCAAGAATCAAAAATCAAAGGAACGTTGTGAGCACCCCTTCAACCAGAAAAAAAATATTTCTCTCATCACACGCACAAAATCTATATCTTGCGATATAAATCTCGATTTTTTAGTTTTGATAATTAAAGTACCTATATTAGTGATAATAATAAGAATTTTTATTTAGTTATGGCTGATTGCAAACTTTGTCAAAAATCGAGATTTATATCCCGAAATGTAGATGTCTGCGACTTACGGAGAAATAATTTTTTTCTGGGTTGAATGAGTGCTCGTAACGTTTTTTTGACTTTTGATTATGAAAGTAACTTAATTAGTGATAAAAATAAGAATTTTTATTTGGTTATGGCTGATTGCAAACTTTGTCAAAAGTCGAGTTTTATATCGCGAGGTGTGGATTTCTGCGACTTACGGAGAAATTATTTTTTTCTGGGTTGAAGGAGTGCCCGTAACGTTTCTTTGACTTTTGATAATTAAAGTACCTTTATTAGTGATAAGAATAAGGATTTTTATTTAGTTATGGCTGAATGCAAACTTTGTCAAAAATCGAGATTTATATCCCGAAATGTGGATTTCTGCGACTTACGGAGAAATAATTTTTTTCTGGGTTGAAGGAGTGCTCGTAACGTTTTTTTGACTTTTGATTATGAAAGTACCTTTATTAGTGATAAGAATAAGAATTTTTATTTAGTTATGACTGTTTGCAAACTTTGTCAAAAATCGAGATATCTGGAGGTACGGATTTCTGCGCGTGACAGCGGTAATCGTATTTTAGGGAATGAAGAGGTGCTCGTGGCATTTTATACTTTCGATTATTTAAGTACTTCTTTTAGTGATACAAATAAGGATTTTTATTTAGTTATGGCTAATTGCAAAGATTATGAAAAATCAAGGTTTATTTCAAGATTTCTGCGCGTGACAGGGGAAATAATTTTTTGGGGATGGAGGGTTGCCTGTAATGTTTTTTTTTTACGTTTGTTCATTAAAGTACCATACTAATTAGCATTTCTATCTAGTTGCGGGTAATTGTAAACTTTATCAAAATCCGAGATATCGCAAGGTATAGATTTCAGCGAGTGACCAAAGAATTGTTTTTGGTTTGAAAATTCACGAAAATATTTATAAGCCTATTTAAATAAAATCATAAAAATAAGACAATGCGTTTGGCAGCTGTGCATGTTCAAAAATCAAAATTAAGATTTTGAAATATTCGATATTGAAAAAAGTGCGATTTTTTTAAATATTTATAACATTCACATCCACTGCAACCTCTGGTAATGTTATGTATTTTTGTTATGTAGATTTGTTTAAAGTGGCAACGTGAAATAAAGGAATTTGAATTTGAATTTGAATTTAAATTTGCAGTTTATATTAATTTCACGAAAAGAAATTGTAATCATTTTTAAAAACTACACTAAATTTTAAACATTTTACGTTTGAATCATCAAAATCAGATAAAGTATTTGACAGTTATGCTATTTAAAAAAAAAAACAAAATCGCTATTTTAAATCAACTGACATTGAATACGTGCAATTTTGACGTTTTGATTTCATGAAAATACTTATTAAACCGTTTTTAACTAGCACTACATTTTCGATTTTTTTGACGTTAGAATCATAAATATGTAACAATGCGTTTGACAGCTGTGCAGTTTAAAAAATCAAAATTTATTAGACAACTTGAATCTTCACAAATAAAAAAAAAACAAAATTTTAAAAACCTAACTTGACTTGCTAATTTTTTTTTCAATTTTTACTTTCTCCGTTACGAAGTACGAAAAAGTATTGTGATCGTGATTTTTTTTTCAAATTTTTTTTTACGGGGTCCCTAGATGCCATTTTAACAATTTCTGTAAAAAAATTGTGTGTGTGTGTGTATGTGTGTGTGCCTGTCTGCGCGCTGTATCTCAAAACTAATAGAGCAATTAATATGAAACTTTGAACATACGTCTTATTTGATAATCTGAAGAACTGAAAAGCTTTTGGTAAAATTTCGTACACCGGAAGTGGGTGTTTACCTTAACTGTTTTTTGGTTTTTTTGCCAAAATTTCACAAAAACATTTAAACAAACATTGAAGACAACAAAGAAATGAACATCTTTTGCTTGAAAACATTTTTCATAAAATCATTTTTATTCGAGAATTTTTTTTTTAATTTTTTTTATTTTTAGTTTATAATTATAGAACGATAGTAGTTACAGCAAATTTGCGTTAATAATAATTCTAGAGAATGCTAAAATGAACAACTTATACAGAATAAGTTTTTCTCGAAATCCCTTTAGTTTTTGAGAAAACTGAGTTTTTGAATTTGTAGTATTTTTCCATGTTTCATAATTTTGACGTTTTAAACGTCAGTTTCATCCAAGTTTACACAACGTTCGAAGTTCATTTAAAATATGATTTCAATTGAAAATAAACCATGGAAACGTAAATATAAATGGCTATGATACCATCAAGTCGGAGAAAGTAACATGATGGCCACATCACCATATTTTTTTTGACGCTGAAATTACAATTTGATGTTATCTTATTTTAACTCTCATAATTTGCTTAAAAATAATAATTGTTTAAGAAACTAAAATTTATTACATAGCGTGAACTTTTGAAATTGAAGTAATAGATTTTAAAAATCCATTTTGACTGCATATATTTTTTTATATTTTTATCGCCCAAATTACAATTTGGCATTGTGTCATTTTTCAACTTTCACCATTGGTTCAAAAGTCTAAATATTTGAACAAACCAAAATTTATTAACTATCTTGAATCTCCACAAATAATAATGCAAAGTTTTAAAAATATAACTTGACTTGTTAATTTTTTTTTCAACTTTTTGACGATGAAATAGCAATTTGATGTCAGATTTCAACTCTCATAATTTGCTTATAAATAATAATTGTTTAACAAACTAAAATTTATAACATAGCGTAAACTTTTACAAATAAAAGTTATAAATTTAAAAAATCGATTTTGGCGGGACATATATTTTTTCCAATTTTTTGGCGTAGAAATTACAATTTGAAATGGTGTCATTTTTTACTTTACTTATTCAATTATTTAAAAAAGTTACTAAGTAACTTAAGTCTGCACAAATGAAAACATAAAATTTTAAAATCTCTTGATTTGTTATTTATGTTTTTTTCGAATTGTTTAAAACTTTCACTTTGAAGTTGACATTTTTCAACACTCATAATTTGCTTCAAAATAATAATATAACAAACCAACATTTATTTCGTAGCTTATATATTTACAAATAAAAGTACAAAATTTCAAAAATCTATTTTGACCGGTTACATTTTTTTCTTTCGATTTTGAACGCACAAATTAGAATTTGGCATTGTATCAACTTTCACTATTGGTTTACAAATCAAAATGTTCTAACAAACTAAAATTTATTACCCAACTTGAACCTTCACAAATAAAAATACATAAATTTAATATTATTTAATAAATTTAATAAATTTATTTAATGTTTCTGCAACAAGTGAGGTTGCCTCTAATTTATTTATTTAAAAATAAATCGTTTTGAAAATCTATCTTTACTTGTTATTTTTTTTCGATTTTTTGCCGCCGAAAGTGCAATTTAACGTTATTATTTTTCAACTCTCGTATAATAATCGCTGTGCAACAAAATAAAATACAAGTAAAAAATCTAACAATCTGTTTTGTCTGGTTATATATTTTTTTCTATTTTTAACACCGAAATATTTTTTTTTATGTGGGCATTGTCTCTGTATTTATGATTATTATTATGTTTAGTATTACATATTTTTTGTTTATTATTGCTGGTTATATAACTTGAGAGAAATTGTTTTAGCTTATATTTTGTATAAAAAAATAAATTAATTAAAATTAAAATTTGGCAATGTCATTTTTGAACTCTCATATATATACAAGAACAAAGATTCAGACAATAAGTTACAAATACAAAATAAAAAATGAACATTGATTTTGAAAATGTGTTAGTCTGTCTGGTCTTTCCAGACTTTTGGTCTTTCTGCCCTGTCATGAATCTAATTTTCGAAAAAAATATATTAATTTGCAAGCTAGCTTAACTGTTGATTCGTTGTAATGAATTGATGCATTGTGATTAGAGGATGTTTGTATTTAGATGGGATATTGGGGTTTTGGGGTATAAAAAATTGGTTGAGGAGATCTAGGTTAAACGAGTTGTTGGAAAATTTGATACTGAGGCTATGCATACGCTGGGAAATGGTGATAACTTGAATGGTTTCATAGAGGAGTTCATTACAGGGATTGTGTAGTGGGTTGGTGGGGTGTCTTAGCTTGGTAAGGGTTCTACGGGCTGATCTTTCGGCGACGATAAAATGGTGGAGGGTGGGAGGACGGATTTGGTTGAAAAGTGTTGCACCATAATCTAGGATAAGTCGGTATATTGACTTGTATATGTTTACAGGCTGTATGTGTTGAAATGCCTTGATTTTTATACGCAAGCGATCGAAAATGCCGGGTTCTGGTTTTGATCTTGATTTTTACGGACTGTGCATGGGGTTTGAAGAACAGTTTGGAGTCGAATAGGATGCCTAGGTATTTGCAAGTATGGGAGGGATGAATAAAGGTGTTGTTGATATTAATGGTGGAGAAGTGTGGGGTGATTAAGTGGAAGTGAATAAAACTGTTGGATTTGGTGGGATTGATTTTTATTCGCCATTTGGAACACCAAAATTGGATGGAGTCGAAGCAAGTTTGAAGTGATAAATGGGCAATTTGAAGAGTTGGAGTGATTAGGGCGATATCATCGGCGAAGAGTAGTGCATATTGCGAAGGATTAAAGTATGTGGGATTGGGATTGTACAAATCGTGGCAAAATAGGTTATACAGGAGGGGTGATAACGGGGAGCCTTGTTGTACACCTTGAAGAATTTAGAACGGTTCGGAAAGGGTTTGTCCTATTCTTACTTGGCTTGATCTGTTGGAGAGGAAGTTATGAATGAGAATGATTCAATGGCGTGGGATATTCATGAGGAAACATTTATACAGGAGGTCATATGCCAAACTGAATCGAATGCTTCCTCTTTGTCCAGAAATAGTATGGCAGTCGTGTGGCCTTCTAGATGATTGGTTTGGATATTGGAGGTTATAACGGATAAAGGAAGTATGGTAGATTTTTTGGGGAGGAAGCCAAATTGATAATCTGGGATGTGTTTGCTGGAGGATTGAAGGAGTTTTTGTTTTATATGGAATTCAAAAAGTTTGCCTATTACTGGCAGGAGAGTTATAGGCCGGGAGCTGGAAACTAGTGAAGGATCGGTATTGGGCTCGGGAATGCAAACAATAATGCCTTATTTCCACTCAGAGGGGTAATATTGGTGGCGGTAACAAAAATTGTACATTTTCAAAATGAACATGTGGATATTATGTGGTAGTTTTTTCAGGATTAGACGAGGAATTTTATCACAGCCGGAAGAGGAGTTTCTACCAGAGTGCTACAGTGTGTAGTAATCTGTCTCGTTTATTGGAGGGGAGAGGGGAGTTTTGTCAAAGGAATCGTACCAGCCATTAGCGAGCTGAAAAAAGTCATTGTCGTAGTCGTTGTTATTTGATTTTTGATATGTCTTTTCTAACTGTCCGGCAAAAACTTCAGCAATTCCTGTATCGTCAGTCAATATGGAACCGTCCCTTGAGTCTTTAATGTTGGTAATACGATCCTATTTTTTGTATCTGGCAAGTTTTTTTTTTATCTCGGTCCAGTCTTACCTTGTTTTTCATCGATCTGATTTCAGGTTTCCAACCAGTTATGTTTTTTGTATTCACTAATTAAATTTTTAATTTCTCTGTTTAGGCTGTTGAATTTTCGTTTTATTGAACTGTCCTCGTAGAATTTACTGCCTCTGTAGATTTGTCTCTTATATTTCAGAAGTCTAAGGATATATTTTGGTAAAGGATATTTGTAATATTGCTTCTTAACTCTAGGAGTATGGAGTGAAATCGAATTTGATAAGGTTGAATTGAAAAGGGAAATAATGGCAGGAGTTATGTCCTGTGACTTTTCAATTATTGGTGTGATGTCCTTTGTTACTTTGTCTATGTTGCAACTCTGGTAATGTCGGATATATTCTGGAGGATAGTAGGCTATTTGGAATTGTGTATCAACATCAAATTGTATTGACAGGTGGTCGGAACAGAGGTCTGGGATTAGTTTTAATGAATGGATAAGGTGTTGGATATTGGATGTACATAGGGGAGGAGGCTTTACCATAATATGGATGGATGGAAGAAGGCGATTGAACCTCCTCGCTGGTTGTCATTGACAATTGTGGAAGGTATCTGAATACTCTTCCAGTTATTAAACGTTAAAGCATCCTTTGTTTTAGACTCAACGAGGTGGTTAATGTGGATTGGATTATTGGATAGGTAGTGGGAAAGTAGGTGGGACTTATTGCGGAGGGAATTAATGTTGGAATATAGGATGCGTATGCTAGCCATCGTTGACCAGTAAATTGGCAGTGTGTACCCTGCAGTAGGAATAACTGGAGGAATGATATCAGGGAATCTGAGGTCGAACATAAATATGAACATGCGGTTTCCTGAAAATGATACATGTGTGTCAATACTAAATGATTCACTAAACCTTCTTTTGAGTTTTTTTAGTAATTTTTATTAAATCAAAAATTAATGACCTTGAAAAATTAAAATACAAAATTTGAAATTTCTGTTGTCACTGGATATATTTTTTCACGATTTTTTTAACTCCAAAAATACAATTTGAAATTTTGTTATTTTCTCGAATTTCAACAATAAACCGTATTTTGTTATCCGAATATTTATTTCGTAGCACCAACCAGAAATAATAATAAGATCCATAGTGGTTGAAATTTCTTGGATTTTTTTAAATTCAAAATCAATTTCCGCTCTCGTAATTCGTTTCTTTAAATCGTATTTTTTTTACGAATTAAAATTTATTACGTAATTTTAACTTTTTGAAATAATTCACAAGGATTTTAGAAAATCAATTTTTATTTATTTTGTATGTTTTGTTTTGTTTTATGAGCTAGAATTACAATTTGATGTCGTGTCGTTTATCAACTCTTGTACTTAGCTTAGGAACTGAAAATTTTCAATAAACCAAAATGTATTGCTTGAAAGTTCATAACTCGAAATTCAAAGTTTAAAAAATGCCTAAGATTTTTTCAATTTTTATGAAGCCAAAATTACAGTTTAGCATTGTTTCGTTTTTCTACGAATGCAAAATTCTTCTTTCATCGTGATTCAGTTCAATTGAGTAATCTTGTGACGAATAGTGTGTCTTCGTATACCTAAGATTAAACCTGCAATTGAATTCTTTGAATTTGAGATTTTCAAAGTTGATCCGGGCAGGTGTCACATATACAGAAGCACAAAAGGTAAAATTAGTGAAAGCCCAAGTTTCAGTTAGGATTGTTTTACTTTCTCGACTTATTCAGGTAACTAGATTTGAGTGCAATAAATGACGCCTGGTTATTATGACATTGTTACAAAGTGAAAATAATAATGCCGAAATAGAAATTTGAGTGTTATTAATGGTACTACTATTGAAATAACATCAATCATCCATCTTTTTATGAATACCTGTTATTCAACAGATCCCGTTAAAATTATTCGGCAATTTTCCCAAAAGCGACGTTAATTACGCAAACGGTTAATTTGCGCCGGGGGTTTGTTTTTTGTGCGAAAGTTTCTGAATTATGTAACGTTTTTCCAGCACACACGTACACCCCCAACGCACAAAGAAACTTTTCGCATTTTCGCTCCGCCGCTGAGCTTTTTGCTTCCCGAATTAGGATCGGCCGACGAAGTGGCGTAAAAAGCTAAAAAAAAAGAGAAACAATGGACAACACGCGCGCGCCTACAAAAAAATGACGCAATCCCTTCTCCTTTAAATTGCACAATAGCGATGATTTATATTTTATAACTACCAAAAAATGGGATCCCTTAGCGGCAACGCAAAAATGAATGAACAATTTTGTTTCATAACATCTGCGACAAAGGGATAGTATTGTTATGGAAGTTTAGGATCTTGTGGCAAAACAATGGTGATGTGGCTATCGTGTTACTTTCTCCGATTTATTTATATTTCATGGTTTATTTTCAATTTAAATGATAATTTTTTGTACTTTGCGTCGATATGAAAGCTGGTACAGTTAGTGGTCATGCTCAGATATGTGCTTTTTTCAAAAATTTGTTTATATTGCTTCGTAAGATTGATCTGATTTGCAATTAGTGCTTTGTCACCATTTTTGTAAATTGGTGTTAACAGATTTCTTAGGTAAAGTTGGGAATTTACCGCTTCCTAGTATTAAGTTTATATTATAATTCTCTTTCGATTCCCATTGCCCCCTTTGTGATAACTTGAAAATTGACTAAAATCGCCTCTTAAGAATTTAAGAATTTTTAGAAGCCTGTACTTCGGGTTCCTTTGAGGTGAAAACAATTTTAAAAGAGGTACAAACGAATCTCTTTCGATTCCCCTTAGTCGCTTTGTGACATTTTAAAAATTGCTAATCGGCACTTATTCGCCCAAATCGCCACTTACGATTTTTTAAAAGACTCTATTTTCGGTACCTTTGAGGTACAAACAATTTAAAAAAGAAGTACAAATGGGTACAAATACAAACAATTAAAAGAGGTACAGTCAGAGAAAATACAAAGGCGAAACTCGCTCGGCGAGGGAATGCTGCCGCATGTCGGTGCTTAGTTCGGTTGAAACCCGTCCGCACTGAAAATACATATGAGGTAATAAAATTTACAAGCCTAGTTCAGTTCTCGACCTTAAGTGATAGACTGACGGAAAATTTTATTTCGTTATATGATTTCTATCAGTTAATGCCATATCTGTGATTTTTTCATCTTCCAATTTTTGGTGCGTCATCTTAAAAAATTCGAATAACTAAAATGTTTATTTTGATATTTTGATATATTTATCAACAATTGAACAGTAATTTTATATAAAAGTATTGGTAATATTTCAGTATGTATAATTTTCTTCTCAGTTTCGTATAATTATGTAACCCCATTTTTTCCAAGATATGACCTTGAAACCCTCGAAAAATAATATTTTATTTTTTTAATCAGTAAAAATTATTATAATAATCTAAAAAATTCACATATATTTACCCGAATACAAGTTTATTTAGGGTATTATTTTTTTTTAGTTTAACCATTTTTTTCGCCCTTTCTAACCTTGAAAAAATTTACTTAATTTGGTATTTGGGATAAAAATATTTATGATTTTTTTCCAGATTTTTATAATGGTTAAAAACAAAAACCCATTTTTCGAGGGTTTCATGGTCATATCTTGACAAAAATTGGGTTGTTTATACGAAAGTGAAAAAAAAAAAATACTAAAATACTAATAATAATTTTACATAAAATTACTGTTCAACTGTTGATAAATACACAAAATATATCGTAAAAATATTAGTTATTCGAATTTTTAAAGTTGTCGCACCAAACGTTGAAAGATGAAAAAATAACAGAGATGGTATTTATTGATAGCAATCATATGACGAAACAAAATTTTAAATTACACTTTTTCAAGACTTTTTAGCACTTTTTTGAAGACAATTTTTTCCAGTACTCTTTTTGGCATTTTGTTCAGGATAATTTTTTCCAGTACTCTTTTTGGCATTTTTTTCAGTTCACTTTTTCAAGACTGTTTAGCATTTTTTTGGGACAATTTTTTTGGACTCTTAAGACTCTTTGGCATTTTTTCCAAGACAATTTTTACCAGTACTCTTTTTGGCATTTTGTTCAGGCCAATTTTTTCCAGTACTCTTTTTGGCATTTTTTTTCAGTTCACTTTTTCAAGACTTTTTTGCATTTTTTTGAGACAATTTTTTTTGGACTCTTAAGCCTCTTTGGCATTTTTTCCAAGACAATTTTTTCCAGTACACTTTTTGGCATTTTGTTCAGGACAATTTTTTCCAGTACTCTTTTTGGCATTTTTTTCAGTTCACTTTTTCAAGACTTTTTAGCATTTTTTGGGACAATTTTTTTTGGACTCTTAAGCCTCTTTGGCATTTTTTCCAAGACTATTTTTTCTAGTACTCTTTTTGGCATTTTTTTCAGTTCACTTTTTCAAGACTTTTTAACATTTTTTGGGACAATTTTTTTTAGTACTCTTAAGACTCTTTGGCATTTTTTCCAAAACGATTTTTTCCAGCACTCTTTTTGGCATTTTTTTTCAGATCACTTTTTCAAGACTTTTTAGCATTTTTTTGGGACAATTTTTTTTAGTACTCCTAAGACTCTTTTTGGCATTTTATTCAGGACAATTTTTTCCAGTACTCTTTTTGGCATTTTTTTCTAGACGATTTTTTTCAATACTCTTTTTGGCATTTTTTTTAAACAAATTTTTTCAGTGCTCAATTTGGCATTTTTTTCAGGACAATTTTTTCAGTACTCTTTTTCAAGACTACTATGTCATTTTTTTTTCAAGACAATTTTCTTCAGTACTCTTTTCCAAAACTCTTTTTGCATTTTTTTTTCAAGACTTTTTTTAGTGCTCTTTCTCAAGAAAAAATCGTTACTTCTACAGCAGGCTTTCTATAGCATAACATAATTCAAAAATTATATAATTACGTAACATCAAGAGTTTCATTTAACCAAGTTATTTTAAGTTGTTTTGTAAATACATGTTTGAATTTAACTTTATGTATTTTGTACCTGACGTGTCCAATAAAGGCAATATAATGATCTAATAAAATTATATTTTATTCTATTCTATTCTTAAGACTCTTTTAGGCATTTATTTAGACAATTTTTTCCGGTACTCTTTTTGGCATTTATTTTCAGTACTCTTTCAAGAATACTTTCGGCACTTTTTTTCAGGCCAATTTTTTTCAGTATAATTTTTTTAGAACTCTTTTCGGTATTTTTTTAGACAATTTTTTCCAGTACTCTTTTTGGCATTTTTTTTCTGGGCAATTTTTTTCAGTACTCTTTTTCAATACTACTTTTGGCATTTTTTTTTCAAGACAATTTTTTTCAGTACTTTTTTTCAAGACTCTTTTTGGCATTTTTACTTTCTCCGTCACGAAGTACGAGAAAGTATTGTGATCGTGAAAAAAATTTCAAATTTTTTTTTACGGAAATATCCGTTTTGGGGTCCCTAGATGCCATTTTAACAATTTCTGGAAACAAAAATTGTGCTGTATGTCGGTGTGTGTGCGTGTGTCTGTCTGTCTGTGCGCACTGTATCTCATAAACTAATGGAGCAATTGATACGAAACTTTAAACATAAGTCTTATTTGAGAATCTGAATAACTGAAAAGCTTTTGGTAAAATTTTATACACCCGAAGTGGGTGTTTACCTTAACTGTTTTTTGTTTTTCCCAATAATTTTTTAAATATGAAAAATGTCACTAATACATTTAAACAAATATTGAAGACAACAAATAAATTATTTTTCTTTTGTTGGGAAATATTTTTGATAAAATCATTGTTATTCGAGAAAAAAAATGTTTTAATTTGTTTTTCATTTTTGGTTTATAATTATGAAACGATAATAGTTACAGTATATTTATGAATAATAAAATGAACAACTTATAAAGAATAAGTTTTTTTCGAAATCTCGTTGGTTTTTAAGTAAACTGAGTTTTTGAATTTGAACTATAATTTTTCCATCTTTCATAACTTTGAGATTTTTAACGTTAGTTTCATCCAAGTCGACAAAACGCTCGATGCACATTTAAATTGAAAATAAACCATGAAAGCGTAAAAATAAATTATACTACCAAGTCGGAGAAAGTAACATGAAGGCCATACCACCATTTTTTTTTTCAAGACAATTTTTTCAGTACTCTTTATCAAGACGCTTTTTGGTATTTTTTTTTCAAGACAATTTTTTCCAGTACTCTTTTTGGCATTTTTTTCGGGACAGTTTTTTTCAGTACTCTTTTTCAAGACTACTTTTGGTTTGTGGGCAAATTTTCTTTTTTTATTTTCAAACATTTTTTTAATATCGTAAATAACGTTCAATAATCTTGAAAAAAATCACCCAATTTGGTATTTGGGTCAATAATGATTGGATGGGTGATTTTTTCAGATTTTTTAAATAATTTTTTATTGGTTAAAAAAATTATATTTGGAAGAATCTTATTTTGGGGCTTCCCGGGTCATGTAGGGTTTTATTTCATCTCGAATGCTTCCGGTTGGAAAAAGTTCGTTTTTGCTCGTTTCCCAGCCGAAGTGATGCGGATTTGTTTCAATGCCACTCCAAGCCTGAGCTTGATAAGTTCACAGTGAATGTTCTAGCGCAAGCTACTTTAGTAGGAGGGAGTGATGCAAGATTAAATTTTATCTTGGTAATAGATAGTGTGATTCGGAGGTAACGTAGAGTATGTAAAGTATCCTTTGATGCGTGGCTCCTTAACAAATTAATCAAAAAACGTGCTCTGGCTGAAACCACTTCCTCTAGATCTGCGTCTTGTTCTTTAAAAATACGTGACGCATCAACCAATTGTTCGTTATTCTGAAGAGTTGTGATAAACTTTATTTTTCCAATTCCAAAAATTTTTTAACGTAAAATCAACCGGAAACGAGATATTCTGCAAAAAACCGCTTTTAACCCCCTAAAAAGCAAGATGCCTTGTCCCGATCCCATGTTTAATAGATCTCATCGGATTCTTGACTATGGATGCCATATCTATGACATATCCAAAACTCATTACTACTGGCATACCTCTGAATTCTTGAGTCGTGCTGTATGTATGCTCCTCGGCTTTCGCTATGCGGCCCGCATCCTCGATCTCGCTCGGCTGATCAGCATTCCTTTTGACTTTGTTACCCAAGGTATCCAAATCTTGAAGGTACAATCCACAGTTGAAAGTACATGTCACAATATTGGTGGCAATGTTAACAATTTTGACACCACCGTGTGCTCTTCTGTTTTTGAGTCTTCATAATCCACGTAGTTGGTATACTTCACTGTACACTCACCTCACAAACTATTTCATATAATAAATATGAAGCAATATCAATTTTGTTCACTTAATCCATTAGTCCGCAAAATCTTTGCATTCCTCTCAATTCAATTCGCAGTCTTTGCACTTCACAGATTCAATGATGAACGAAAAACTTCCCACTAAATTTTACGGGTGTGAAGTTAGCAATAGATCCAGCAATAGATTTTAAAAATTCATATCTCGGAGAAAAGGAAAGCAATTCGAAAAAAAATGAACCATACCATTAGGGAAGGTCTAAATTAATAATACAAAAAGAATCAACCCTTAATTTTAGCCCTTTATATTTTTTCACGCCTTTCAAAAAAGTTTTTTTTTTTAAGTTTGAAATCTGCTATAAATAAATAAAAATGCTTATTCTTATCACTAATACAAGTACTTTAATAATCAAGAGTCAAAAAAAGGTTACGGGCACTCCTTCAACAACAACAAAAATTCTCCGTAAGTCGCAGAAATCCACACCTCGCGATATAAATCTCGATTTTTGACAAAGTTTGCAATCAGCCATAACTAAATAAAAATTCTTATTCTTATCACTAATAAAGGTACTTTCATAATCAAAAGTCAAAAAAATGTTACGGGCACTCCTTCAACCCAGAAAAAAATTATTTAAAGTCGCGGAAATCCATATTTCGGGATATAAATCTCCATTTTTGACAAAGTTTGCAATCAGCCATAACTAAATAAAAATTCTTATTCTTATCACTAATAGGGCCGGTTTTTCAATTGCGGCTTTAACCAGGCTTATCCTTAAACTCGGTATAAGATATTTTTACGTGTTTTTCAACCATGGTTTATCGATAAACCTAGCTTAAAGTACGGCTTGCGTAAGCGGCCGGTGACGACCGCTTAGCGGGTAAAGCGGCAGTTTATAACCTTCAAAATGGACAATACAAATATGATGTAGATTGATATATTGCATGAATTAACCGATGATGGTTTATTACAATAATTTATGGACATCCGCGTCTGCCAAAAAAGTGGTTTGATCATTTTAATCTGTGGAATGAAGTAGTGTTTGTGGACAGATTAGATTATCAAAAGAAGCATGTGTATGGGTGCTCAAAATAAATAATTATTTTTATTGAAAGAAAATATGTATTTACCATGCAGGTAAATACATATTTTCTGAAAAGGTAAGAAGGGATATAATGTGCTGCTTGTAACAAAAATAAGTGTTAAAAGAAAATCAACAATTAAGGAAGCATGTACGATAATCAGCTGTTTATGACAGGAATTATGAGAGAAAATGTTAGGTATGAAGATAGTCTCAATAGTCACATTTCAATGCCAACTCAAAAATATGTAGTAATATTGTATTGCCAACACAATTTTTGATAGGATAAGTAAACTTGGTTTATGTAATGCTTAAAAAACGCAATCATAAATAAACTGCAGCTTAACATAAACTTCAGCTTACGCCAATAAAGGTACATTTTAATAATCAAAAGTCAAAAAAACGGTACGTTATATCGCGAGGTGTGGATTTCCGCGACTTATGGAGAAATTATTTTTTTCTGGGTTGAAGAAGTGCCCGTAACGTTTTTTTGACTTTTGATTATGAAAGTACCTTTAGTAGTGATAAGAATCAAAAATTTTATTTAGTTATGACTGACTTTGTCAAAAATCTAGATTTATATCGCGAGGTGTGGATTTCCGCGACTTACGGAGAAATTATTTTTTTCTGGGTTGAAGGAGTACCCGTAACGTTTTTTTGACTTTTGATTATAAAAGTACCTTTATTAGTAATAAGAATAAGAATTTTTGTTCAGTTATGGCTGATTGCAAACTTTGTCAAAAATGAAGATTTATATCCCGAAATGTGGATTTCTGCGACTTACGGAGAAATTATTTTTTTCTGGGTTGAAGGAGTGCCCGTAACGTTTTTTTTTACTTTTGATTATGAAAGTACCTTTATTAGTGATAAGAATAAGAATTTTTATTTAGTTATGGCTGATTGCAAACTTTGTCAAAAATCGAGATTTAAATCGCGAGGTGCGGATGTCTGCGACTTACGGAGAATTTTTTTTTTTTTTTTGAAGGAGGGCCCGTAACCTTTTTTTGACTCTTGATTATTAAAGTACTTGTATTAGTGATAAGAATAAGCATTTTTATTTATTTATGGCAGATTGCAAACTTAAAAAAAACACTTTTTTGAAAGGGGTGAAAAAATATAAAGGGTTAAAATTAAGGGTTGATTCTTTTTGTGTTATTAATTTAGACCTTCCCTAATGGTATGGTTAACTTTTTGTTCGAATTGCTTTCTTTTCTCCGAGAAATGAATTTTTAAAATCTATTGCTGGATCTATTGCTAACTTCACACCCGTCTAAATTTTAGATTAGACATAATTGATTGTCCGCAAGCAAGTGTCCACGGCCTGTCGATGGATCGCCCGTAAATTCCTCAATTTTACGAATCTTAACATCAAATTAAAAGATAATATTCTTCAAACTACAAACTTAAAGAAAATTAAGAAAAACAACTAAAATGATTTTTTGAAAATTTTGAACTCCTATCTCCCTAAAATGATATTTTTATAATATATGTTTTGTCCATTTAATTAATTTCCATATTTTTACTTTCTCCGTTACGAAGTACGAGAAAGTATTGTGATCGTGATTTTTTTTTCAAAAATTTTTTTTACGGAAATATCCGTTTTGGGGTCCCTAGATGCCATTTCAACAATTTCTGGAAAAAAAATTTGTGTCTGTGTGTGTGTCTGTGTGTGTGTGTGTGTCTGTGTGTGTGTGTGTGTGTGTGTGTCTGACTGTGTGCGCTGTATCTCAAAAACGAATAGAGCAATTGATATGAAACTTTCAACATACGTCTTATTTGATAATCTGAAGAACTGAAAAGCTTTTGGTAAAATTTCGTACACCGGAAGTGGGTGTTTACCTTAACTGTTTTTTGTTTTTTGCCAATATTTTCTTAAATATGAAAAATATCACAAAAACATTTAAACACACATTGAAGACAACAAAGAAATGAACATCTTTTGCTTGAAAATATTTTTCATAAAATCATTGCTATTCGAGAAAAAAATTTATGATTTTTTTTAAACTTTTGGTTTATAATTATGAAACGATGATAGTTACAGCAAATTTGTGTGAATAATAATTGTAGAGAATAGCAAAATGAACAACTTCTAAAGAATAAGTTTTTTTCGAAATCTCGTTAGTTTTTGAGTAAACCGAGTTTTTGAATTTGAAGTATATTTTTTCCGTTTCATAATTTTGACGTTTTAAACGTCAGTTTCATCCAAGTTTACGCAACGCTCGATGTACATTTAAAATATGATTTCAATTGAAAATGAACCATGAAAACGTAAATATAAATGATACCATCAAGTCGGAGAAAGTAACATGATGGCCACATCACCATTTTTTCAGGTTGCTTTTAGTTCATCATTCCAGGTTTCGTGTTTAAGTTGAATATACAATCCATCTCTAGTATTAATAGTTTTAATAAGGGCCACGGTAATTCAAGATGCTCTCTTGTGTTGACTTTTTATGTGAGTTTTGATTCACGAAGACTTTTCTAAATAATATTTAATGGTGCATACAAATATTTCAGTTGCACAGTCTAACATTTTCCCACTATTCCGATTTAATCAGATGTATTAATTTGTTGTTGTTCTTTGAAAATTAAATTTATTTAAATCGTTAAAAATGTTCGCACTGTTTCCGTAAATATGATCTTTTCATTAAATGTATTAAACATGTGCACCGCGCAAGACTTCATTTTAATGCCGCAACTCGAACATCCTAGTTACACTGCATTAACCATTATTACTCATACATGCACGTGTTACACTTCCAACTCCAATACATACACAATATTTACAAATAAGCATCACAAGTCTTTGAACTTTAGAGATGTCTAGTACAGAACTTATTTGTCTCGCTTCCCACATTCAGATTCGAATTTCCCGCGTTTTTTTGTTTCTGTGAATACTTTCTTTATCAGTGGCGGCTAATGGAAGTTCGGCGAGGAAGCTACGGACGAACATTTCACCAAAATGGCAGCGGAATATTTGCTTCCTCCGTAAGAGTAAGTGGTGGCATCTCTGTCTTCACCTCCTCTACGAAGATGCACTGGCCGCCTCTGTTCTGTATATATAAAATGTACTAATTTGTATTAGAAAGATCTTGATGAATAATGTTAATACAATATTTCAGTAAGTAGGATCTGTTACCATTGCAGAAAAAAAAACAAACTCGTTAGGATTGTGTTTTTAAATACAAATAAATTTCAGCAGACACGGCGAGCAAATTATCCTTGACATTTCCCTTGGCCAAGACGGATTCCTCATTTTGTATGTGTCGCGAACGTCGGGCAATCAAAGAGCGAACGTTTCATTTTGTCCAACTGAAAGTAATTACCTTGTTCGGGGTGGTCTTTGCGTATTCTTAAATAAACGAGCGGACGTGCAGACAGACTCCCACTCGCACATGTCTCCGCCAATGAAAACAAAAAGATCGCCACAATTAATACGTCAAATTAGGGGATATCAACCCCGACCCTTTACCGGTTACCCTTTAATTAATTGGTCTCATTTACTGTGCAAATATCTGCGGGGAGAAATTTTCTTGAGGGGAGAACGGCTAATTGGTGTTTGGCTCTTTGGCGGAGATGCATCTGGCTGAGGCGGAATGCATTAAGATCGTTTTTTGTGGTTGGAAGAGTCTGGTAATAATAACCGTTAAAATTGTTCGCACTGTGTGAGGCACTGTTGCCGTAAATATGATCTTTTCATTAAATTTGTTCAACATGTGCACCGCGGATTATTTCAATGGAGCAAGACTTCATTTTAATGCCGCAACGCGAACATCCGAGTTACACTGCATTAACCATAATTACTCATACATGTACATGTGACACTGTAACTCCGATATTACTACCCAAGATTTACAAACAGACATCACAAGTCGTCGGGCTTTAGATATGTCAAAACTTATTTGACTCGCGTCCCACGTCCGCGTTTTAAGTTTTCAAAACATAATTTATTAAATTATCAAAACATAATTACGGCTGTCACACCTTACTGATTGGGCTAACGAAAAAAAATTATAGGGAAAAGTTGTAGCAAATGATGTCTAATAAAATAAAAATTCCCTGACTTCTTGTAGAAAAATACAATAAAATGAGAAATACGATACTTTTCGTCTTCTGCAATTTAAGAGTCGCTAAGAGACTACAATTAACAAATCGTCTATCGAAACAAAGAAGTTGATTTGTTAATTGTGGTCTCTTAGAGACTCTTAAATTGTAGAAGATGGAAAGTGTCGTATTTCTCATTTTAAATGATGTCTAGTTTCAGAAATTGTTACTTTTAAAAATTTTCAATTTTTTGCCACTTGCGGCCAAATTTTATTTATTTTGGGCAATTTTTGACATCACGGTGTGGCCCAAATCAATTCCCAATCTTCAGTTTAAGTTCGGACCTTGTGTTCCATCTCCGGCATAGGCAGTGATTTTTTTGAACGCGATAGTGCAGATTTATCAGATCGAGCCACATCTATATCGTCCAATGACCTTGGGGTTAGAAATCGTCTACAAACTACGGTTCCTTATCTAACTCGAAAGTTTTCTTTTAAAATGTTTCTCTTGTTTCGGAGATGAAATCATAATAAATCATAATTATGGTTGCTGTACATTACACGACAAAAATGTTATTAGACAAAGTTGTAGCAAATAATTTCTACTTTCAGATATTGTTGTTATAGCAAAGGAAACACTAAATTGACACTATAAATTTTTCAACTCAGTTTCACCCCATTAAATTTTCTTCATATTTCTCATTACCATAATGAAACGAGTTCTTTCAACTTAATTAACTTTACCTGCAGTTGTAAGCAAATAAGACGATTATTTTGTTTCCCCGGATGGCTCATCTACTATTTATGGGATGTTAATGTATTCATTTTTCTGTAATGCATGCCCGTTTAGAGCTGTTGTCATTATTTTTTGATTTCCGGGTCTTGCCCCGGTTCGCTTTTCGTTCGCAGCGGAATCGGACGGATTTGCATAATTTTATTTCCGTCTGAAGGGAAGCTGAAGCCGGAGCCGAAGCTGCACCGAGAGAGGGGGGAGGGGGGGAAGAAAGAGAGGAAATCTGTGCCGTCTAATAACGTTAAAGTGGAACTGGTCCAAAAAACGGTTTAATCCGCGTGAAATGTCGACAGGAGGAAACTCCTCTCTGGCACACAATGAGCGATCGCCCAAACATCTTCGACGTCGATGCTAAATCCTTTTAAAGTGTGTCTTTGGCGAGAATAGTGTTCGAGCAAATTTGTAACGGTCTTTTTGGATTACATCTTATATACTGTTGTATATTTCGCCAAGTGTGTAGCAATTCCTAATGTTTCTAGTCAAATAGACAAAATTTGATTTTGTGAGTGACAAATATCTCCGATTGACTTCATAATTATGTATATTTTACATCAATAAAAATTTATAATGTCACACTAATATTATCTTGCGTTATAGAGCATTGTGATCAAAAAGAAGCCAAAATATTTTATTATTTATAATAAAAAAAAACATCTTTCGTCAATAATCTAGTTCATTGCCAAATTGATATCGAAAAAAAAAACAAAATAAGACTAAAAAATACAAAATACACGTAAAAGCTTACAAATATGCAAGGCGCAAATATAATCGACGGAGAAGATCGCATTGAAACCTCTCGCTTGGCCATGGAATAAACTCGAAAACTGCAGTCACAAGTTTCTACAAAAATACAAAACCTCTGGTGGAACAATGATAATGCTACATGAAGACCCACTGTTAAAAGTAGTGATGGGCAAAACTGCTACTTTTGAATCACGTTGCTACCTGTGATTGCTACTTTATAATATCAGTGATTTTAAACTGTGACTGTGATCACGGTTAGTAAACGTCGTAACACCTTCTGAATTTATTAATGGTTTCTCAAAAATGTTTTCGATATGATTCTGCTATTATTTGTCCACCCGGTCACGTAAATAGTGTTCCTTTTGATATTATACCTGTGACTGAAGGTCATATTTTGGCTATATTATCTGCTATACCAAATAAATATACGACTATCCTTGATTCGGTTCAAAATTCGAGAAGTATTTGGATTTTTTTGCAGAAAACAGAATGTTTGCCCAGTAAATTTAAAAAGTTGGAAAGTTTTAGGTATTTGGCAAATGTTTTCCTATTTTGGTTTTACCTCTGAAAAACGCATCTTTTGAAAGATTATTTGCTCGAAGGATCATTTTGAAATAAAATCATTAACTAATAGAGATATGGGTTTTTTGAAAATGTTCGTTTTAATTTTTTGAGCACTTGACCAAAAAATCGCAGAAAAAAATATAAAACGTGCAGGCAAAATGCCATACAAAATTATCCTCAATGGCCGGAGTACCGCCTATTCGAAATCAATTTCGTTTTTATAAATTCAACAATTTTCAATACAGAAAATCCTCAACAATCCTTTTGAAGATTTTCGTTTTAATTTTTTGAGCACTTGAATGAAAACATCGCAGAAAAAAATATAAAACGCGTAGAAAAAATGTCTTAAAACAATATCCTCAATGGTTGAAGTATCGCTTATTAAAAATCAATTTGTTTTTTTTAATTCAACAATTTTTAATGGAGATATAGATTTTTGAAAATTAGTTTTATTTTTTTGAGCACATCGCAGAAAAAATATAAAACGTGCCGACAAAATTCCATAAGAATAATTCTTAATGGTCGAAGTATAGCTAATTCAAAATCAATTTGATTTTTGTAAATTCAACAATTTTCAATAGAGATATGGATTTTTGAAGATTTTCGTTTTAATTTTTTGAGCACTTGAATGAAAACATCACAGAAAAAAATATAAAACGCGTAGAAAAAAATCCTTAAAACAATATCCTCAATGGTCGAAGTATCGCTTATTCAAAATCAATTTGGTTTTTATAAATTCCAGTCTTATTTTTTTTATTTTATATGGTATACTATGGTATTTTCTAAATATTTGTCTGTTTTCTTACAAAATTAATTTAAGTAAAAATACTTCTCCACGATCATTAAAAATATCACTATTTACAAAAATGGTGATGTAACCATCATGAACCTTTCTCCGATTTGATGGCAATCATAAATATATAAAATATTTTCGTAAAATCAATGCAAAACGTCAGAATTTCACGTTTTCGAAATTTAAAGATTTGTAAACGGATTATGAAATTAAATTAGCGATTTTGATTTTTTAAATTGCATAACTGCCGAACGCGTTAATTAAGAAATATTTTTATAAAATCAACGCAAAATGTCAGAATTTTAAGGTTTGGAAGTTCAAAGATGTTAAATTGCGATTTTGACATTTTTCAATTTTAGAATAGCCAAACACATCTGATTTTGATGATTGAAACCTTAAAATATGGCATGTTTAATGTGTTTTTACAATAGATTATAAAACTTTCTCGTAAAATTAACACTAAGTGCAAAAATTGCAGTTTTTTAAGTTTGAATATTTTTTTAAATCACAATTTTGATTTTTGAAATTGTATAACTACCGAACGCGTTTTCCGATTTTGATAGTTCCAACGACAAAATGTACCAAATTTAGTGCAAGAATTTAAAACGGATTACAAAATTTTCTCGTAAAGTTAACACAAAATGCAAAAATTGCACTTTTTAAAAGTTTGATATTATTAAATTGCGATTTTTATTTTAAAAATTGCATAAGTGCCAAGCGCGTTATCCGATCTTGATGACTCCAACGTCAAAATGTGCCAAATTTAGTGCAATTTAAAAGTTTGTTAAGGAATATTTTTTTAAAATCAACTTAAAAACCCAGAATATGACGTTTTCGAAGTTCAACAATCTTAAATTACGATTTATAATTTTTTAATTGCAGAACAGCCAAACATATCAAATTTTAATGATTTAAACATTAAAATATGGTGCGCGATTTTAAAATTAATTATAAAACTTTCGTGTAAAATTAACACTGGAATGCTAAAATGCTGTTTTTTAAAGTTTGAATATTTTTTTAAATCGTGATTTTGATTTTTCAAATTGCATAACTGCAGAACGCGTTATCCGATTTTGATGACTGCAACGTCAAAATGTGACAAATTTAGTGCAATTTAATGGTTGATTAAACATTTGTTTTGTAAAATTAACGCAAAATGTCAGAATTTCACGTTTTAGAAATTTAAAGATTTTAAAACAGATGAAACTTTCTCGCAAAATTAACACAAAATGCAAAAATTGCCCATTTTTAAAGTTCGAATATTTTAAATTCGCGACTTTTGATTTATGAAATTGCATAACTGCCGAGCGTTGTCCGATTTTGAACACTCTAACATCAAAATGTGTCAAATTTAGTTCAATTTGAGAGTCGTTAAATAAATATTTTCATAAAATCAACGCAAAATTTCAGAATTTTCAAAGATTTTAGCGATTTTGATATTTCTGAATTTTATAACAGCCAAACACATCTGATTTTGGTGATTGAAACATCAAAATATGGTGTGTTTAATGTGGTTTTAAAATGGATTATAAAACTTGCGCGTGAAATTAACGCTAAATGTAAAAATTACAGCTTTTTGAGTTCGAATATTGTTTTAAACCGCAATTTTGATTTTTGAAATTGTATAACTACCGAACGCGTTTTCCGATTTTGATGACTCCAACGACAAACTGTGCCATATGTAGTGCAATTTAAAAGTTGGCTAAGAATTTAAAACGGATTACAAAATTTTCTCGTTAAGTTAACAAAATGCAAAAATTGCACTTTTAAAAATTTGATATTGTTAAATTGCGATTTTTATTTTTGAAATTGAATAACTCCGAGTGTCAGATTTTGATGACTACAACGTCAAAATGTGCCAAATTTAAGTGCAATTTAAAAGTTTGTTAACAAATATCTTCTTAAAATTGGCTTAAAATCTCAGAATTTCACGTTTTCGAAGTGCAGCGATTTTAAATTACGATTTATAATTTTTTAATTGCAGAACAGCCAAATACATCTGATTTTGATGATTCAAACGTCAAAATATGGCGTGCGATTTTAAAATGAATTATAAAACTTTCTTGTAAAATTAACACTAAATACTAAAATTGCTGTTTTTTAAGTTTGAAAATTTTTTAAATCGTGATTTTGATTTTTCAAATTGCATAACTGCAGAACGCGTTATCCGATTTTGATGATCGCAATTTTGATTTTTGAAATTGTATAACTACCGAATACGTTTTCCGACTTTGATGATCCCAACGACAAAATGTACCAAATTTACTAGAACTTCAAAGTTTGTTAAGAAATATCTTCTTAAAATCGACTTAAAATCATTTAAAACATTTAAATTTTTTTTAAATTTTATTTGCAGAATAGCCCAACACATCTGATTTTGATGATTGAAACATCAAAATATGGCGTCTTAAATGTGATTTTAAAATGGATTGTGAAACTTTCTCATAAAATTGAAACTTAGTGTAAACATTTTTTTAAGTTTGATTTTTTTTAAGCGCAATTTAGATTTTTGAAATTGTATAACTACCGAATACATTTTCCGACTTTGATGATTCCAACGACAAAATATACCAAATTTACTAAAATTTAAAAGTTTGTTAAGAAATATCTTCTTAAAATCGACTTAAAAGCCTAGAATTTTACTTTTTCGAAGTTCAACATTTTAATATTTTCCTTATTTGCAGAATGCCCAAACACATCAGATTTTGATAATTCAAACGTAAAAATATTATTTTAAAATGGATTATGAAACTTTCTCATAAAATTAAAACTAAGTGTAAACATTTTTTTAAGTTTGAATATTTTTTTTTAAAGCGCAATTTTGATTTTTGAAATAGTATAACTACCGAATACGTTTTCCAAATTTGATGATTCCAACGACAAAATGTACCAAATTTACTGCAATTTAACAGTTTGTTAAGAAATATCTTCCTAAAATCGACTTAAAATCCCAGAATTTTACTTTTTCGAAGTTTCGACATTTTATTTTTTTTTTTATTTGCAGAATAGCCAAACACATCCGATTTGGATAATTCAAACGTAAAAATATAATTTTAAAATGGATTATGAAACTTCCTCGTAAAATTAACGCCAAATGCTAAAATTACAGTTTTTTTAACTTTGACTATTTTTGACGATTTTGTTTTTTTAAATTGCATAACTGCCCAACGCGTTGTCCGAATTTGATAACTGCGACGTCTAGATATGCAAAATTTAGTAAATTTAAAAAATGTGCCAAATTTAGTGCAATTTAAAAGTTTATTAAGAAATATATATGAAACATCTTTATTGACAGACATAATTTTATTACATTAATTTTTTACATACTACATTAATGATGAACTGTCATGGGCTATCGACCATAGGTCTTTCTGCCCGTATTAAGAAATATTTTCATATAATCAACGCGAAACGTTTTCAAAGATTTTAAATTACGATTTTGATTTTAAACAGCCGCACGCGCTGTCCGATTTTGATTATTCCAACGACAAAAAGTACCAAATTTAGTGCAATTGCCTAAGAAATATTTTAGTAAAATCAACGCAAAACGTTAAAATTTTACGTTTTCGAAGTTTGAATATTTTAAATTTCGATTTTTATATATTTTTTTAATTGCAGAACAGCAAAACGCCTATTTGATTTTGATGATTCAAATGACAAAATATGGAAAATTTAGTGTAAATTTAAAACGGATTTCAAAATTTTCTCGTTAAATTAACAAAACATGCAAAAGTTACACTTTTAAAAGTTTGAATGTCATTAAATTGCGATTTTAATTTTTTTGAAATTGCATAACTTCCGAACATAGTGTCCCACTCCGACGTCAAAATATCCGAAATTTAGTAAATTTTAAAAGCTCGTTAAGAAATATTTTCATAAAATTAACACAAAACGTCAGAATTTCACGTTTTCGAAATTCAAAGATTTTTTTAAATTACGATTTTAATATTTTTTCTAATTACAGAACATCCAAACACATCTGAATTTGATAATTCAAACGTAAAAATATGGTATTTTTAATGTGATCTTAAAATGGATTATGAAATTTTCTCGTAAAATAACGCTGAATGCAAAAAGGGTTTGAATATTTTTTTCAATGGCGATTTTAATTTTCAAAATTGCATAACTGACGAACGCGTTGTCCGGTTTTGATGACTCCAAAGTCAAAATGTGTCAAATTTAGTGCAATTTAAAAGTTGATCTAGAAATATTTTCGTATAATCAACCCAAAACGTCAGAATTCCACGTTTTCGAAGTGCAAATATTTCAAATTACGATTTGGATATTTTTCTAATTCCAGAACAGCAAAACACCTCTGATTTTGATGATTCAAACGTTAAAATATGGCGTGCGATTTTAAATTGTATTATAAAACTTTCTCGTAAAATTAACACGTAATGCTAAAATTGCAGTTTTTATAAGTTTGAATATTTTTTAAATCATTATTTTGATTTTTTAAATTGCATAACTTCCGAACGCGTTGTCCAATTTTGATGACTCCAACGTCAAAATATGACAAATTTAGTGCAATTTAATAGTTGATTAAAAATTGGTTTTTGTAAAATTAAGGCAAAACGTCAAAATTTCACTTTTTCGACGTTCGAATATGTTAAATTGCGATTGTGATTATTTTCAACTGCAGAACACCAAAACACGTTCTACGTCTTGAAATGATTGAAATGTCCAAATATGAAAAATTTTATTGTAAATTTTAATTTTGCCATTAATTGTCTGGACGAGTGTAAATATTTTGTAAATATCTAGCACAGTAAATATTATTACTATTATTATTTGTACCGTAGAGTTATTGATAGGAAATCTGAATTACTAGCAATATTACCGATTCAGTAACCGAAATTGGTCGAGGAAACCAATCTATTTTCTCACTAATTTATTTTAGCCCACACTAAATAATTGGAAATATCTTACGATTGCATGCGCTGCATGAACAGCATTCCATGTATTGAAGTTCGCCCCATTGAAAAAAATCCATTGTGCAAATGTTTCTTTTTGTTGGTGTCCCTATGTCCACAATGGTCGTGCAAAAAGGTTGGAGTTGCGTTGAATTTCACACCTTTAATGATGCCGCTTTAAAGTCAGGTACCAGTTCCTCTTTTATTGCTTACAAATATTTACCTCGTCGTCGGCTTTCACAAGATCTTATGAATAGACCGGAATGAACGTTTGTAATGGTTATTCATAATTTTTTGTATCGCAAGAAAGTTCTCTCAAACTAGATTTTGCATTAATACCATTCGCTTTTTTTAAGGCTGAGATTTCTTGGAAATGGAAATTTATTAATGCAGATGAATTAAACACGTTAATTAATAACGAGTCTTTCAGAAAAGTCCGTAAGTTAGTTTTGACAAAATGTTAATAAATGTATTTCATAAACTCTTTGATTTTTGTGAATATGTTCAATGTTTTGGTCTATAATTATAAAATGATGACAGTTACATCAAACTTATATTAACAAAAATTATATAAAATTCCATAATAAACAACTTGCAAAGAATAAGTTTTTTCAAAATAGTTCTAGTTTTTGAAAAACATCGGTAAATATGCGAAAGATCATAAAAAATCCATTTATACTAAGGTGTGAGCTACAGAATTTTGTTTCAGAGTTGCCCATGCCTGAGATAGAGAAACATAGCAGTAATGTCTGAGATTAAATAATTTTTTTTAAATCTAATTCAATTGAACTAATCTAGTCTCATGATGTAATAATATGCGACATACCTCATTTATCTCACAGCCAACTCTGAAACAAAATTTTGTGGCTCGCATGATATAAAATCTCGGTGAATATTATATGATGGCCTCATCAACTTTTTAATGAGGTTGGCAATTCTTAATCTACTTCTTCAAGTGATTAATTTACTATAATTTTTGAAATTGTCAACTGCAAATTTTCTCTTGAATTTTGATTGTTATCAATAGAAATATCTCAATTGTTTTTAGAGAAAATTAAAGACACACTGTTGTTGGAAATATTCAGCAATTTTGAAGCTAATTCTAAGTCATTAATTTATTACAATTGTTCAATTAGTGAGTGCAATTTTCATTCCCTTCAGTTTTGTGAGTGTCTAGCGAAAAAATATCAATGGTTTTTACTTGGAACCAATAATAAATTATTTTTTTATAGTTTAAGCAATCTTTAAATAAATAACTTAATAAGTTGACTGCAATTTTCGTTTTCCTCCAGGCCAAAATTATGCGTCCTTCTCGTTTATTTTCAGTAGGCATAATTCGTTTGAATTTTAGTCAAACCAGGAATATACTATTTTATTATAGTTTAGCACTGTGGAATTATTGAATAGAGTGAATTTTGTGCGGAACTTTATGACCGCTCTGTATAACAGGCAGTATAAAAAATTCAAAGTGGCTAAAATCGGCTATCGAACTCGTGATTCAAAAAACGTATTTAATCGTAAGTTTCTTATAGTGCATCATGTATAATTCTCGGTTGAAATAAAGACATCACACGGGTATAAAATAAATCACGTGCAAAGCTTGGATAATCTAAATTGTCTTTTCTCAAACACACATATTTCTTATTTCTTATAAAGTCGACACAAACTCAAAACTGAATTTAAAACTTATTTACCGATATACATCATACGGTGACGATATATAAATCTAGATTGACACGGTCGCCTATATTTTATCGAGAAAGTTTGTACAGCGGATTGAGGAAATAAACTTTAACGGACAGAAACATTTTTTTTTTATAATCATATTCAACATAATAATTGACACCACTGTCTTTACATAGAAAATCTTTTTGCCAGAAGCCTAATTATTTTTGCACACTTAAAATTTCCTGTTTAACAATTTTCTGATAAATACCTATCGTTAGCTAAATGTGTAAACCTGCTAACTCACATGAAATCAAATTTTCAGGATAGAATAGTATATTCTGTAACAAGGTTAGAATGGAAACTCGACGCGAGCCGCGAGGCGAGCGCGAGGAACCACTAGCATAAGAATTTCCATTCTTACCGAGTAACAAACTTTACTTTCTCCTCGACCAGATAAAATAGACTAATAAAATAATGAACACAAAGAACGTTTTATTATTACGTTTATGTTTATGTTTATAATATTTTGACAATTGTGATATCCAAGGCTAACTGTTTTATTCGGAACGGTGTGAGAATATTCATTCCATAACTTGTTATGGAATGAATTACATGCAAAACGCATAAGCGCAGTGTTTTGTTCCATAACAAGAGTGAGAATGTGTACGTTCTGTGATCAAAATTGATTTCAGAATGTTTAAATTCTACAATGGTCGTGGAGAAGAATAAAACTGTCTTGATCAATACAAACAACGTATTCCAATCAAATACATCTCTATATTGTCCTAAGTCTAAAGAATGGTATATATCCTAAATGTTTAAAAATTGCCAAAATAGTACCAATATTCAAAAGTGGTAATATCGAAAAAGCAGAAGACTATCGACCAATATCCCTAGTCCCAATCATTTCAAAAATCTATGAAGCGGTTATTTACGACCAATTATATAATTACTTTGAAATAAATTGCATATTTAACAAATGTCAAAATGGGTTTCGTAAAGAACGATCAACTATAAATGCAATTAATGAAGTAACGAAATTTATTATTGATGGATATGAAAACAATGAGTATATTGGGGCTATTTTTTGTGACCTCTCTAAGGCATTCGATTGTGTACCCCACTCCATGCTTATCAGTAAATTATCTAAATACGGAGTTGATCAATTAAGTTGTTCTTTAATACAATCATTTTTATCTGAAAGGAAACACTTAACAAGTTTTAATAATGAAAAATCTTCAATGGAAAATGTAAGGTGTGGTGTACCACAAGGGTCATCACTGGGTAATTTATTATTCCTCATATATATGAATGACATACCTAAATGTGACATGCTATCAAAATATGTATTATTTGCTGATGATACAACGGTTTTAAACAAATATAGCTCCATAGATAATCTACTGGCCACAATGGAGCGTAGTCAGTCGAGCGCACAGGAATGGTTCATAGCAAATTTGCTAAGTCTGAATGCGTCAAAAACGAACCAAATTATATTTTCACTTAAACATCACAGCATGATAAATAATCCTGACAAAGTAAAGTTTCTTGGGGTATATCTAGATCCAAAATTAACCTGGAGGGAACATGTGACATATATTGTGAACAAACTATCTAAAACAGTATATATGCTTAGAAACATATCACAATGTGTATCAATGGAAGTTACTATAATAATGTACCACTCATTTTTCGAGTCAATAGTTAGATATGCTATAATTTGTTGGGGCCATTCGTCACACGCGGAAAAAGTATTTAAAATGCAACGCAGAGCAGTAAGAGCCATAAGTGGCCTTGCCTTTAGAGAAGATGTTAGACACAAATTCATCCAACTTAATATTTTAACAGTTCCGTCCATATTCATTATTGAAAGTATTAGATTCATTATTAATAACTTAAATGAATATAATCTCAATTCTGATAATCACAACTATGGTACAAGGAATAGGAATGACGTTATGACCAAAGAATGTCGGCTTCTTAAGAGTCAGAACTCACTGAATTACTTAGCACCTAAATTTTTTAATAAGTTGCCTAGTGAATATAAACAGTTACCAAGCAAATTGTTGCTACATAAAATTAAATCAATTCTTGTGACCAAAGCCTATTATTCACATAATGAATTTATCAATGACATGAAAATTAAATGGTAAAATATCAATCTTTAATCAAGACAAAATTTTTAATACGTTGTATCTGTGTTAGTGTTAAGATGCGTCTCTTTTTAATTTTCTAATTATAGAGTAATTTTTAGCCTATTATGTATTTATGTTACCTGACAAGTGTGGAAATATTTACTTATATATTATTGTAACAGTTTATTTATTTTTTACACAAATATATTCTATTCTATTCTATTCTATTATATTCTAACCTCTTTTTCAATAATACGTATGTAAAATATGTTTAGTTTAATTTCTACAACCTAAAAATGGAGTTGACAGTCTTAGAAATTCTCTTTACGAATAAAAATCAGGAGGTAGTAGTTTTTTTTTTATTAACTTGACTGAAAATGTCACTGAACGAAAATAAAACATTTTAAAATAGAAGCTGAAAGACCTCCGGTCGATAGCCAATTAAGAATTGCGGAAAAACGTAAATTTTTATATGTATGTTATATTTAATTGTATCAATTATTAAATAAAGATGTTTGTATATATAAAAGTAATTTAAAGAATATCTAAAAAAACATTTGTAAAATAAAAAAAAATATTCATGTGGCAAATTGTCGTAGTCGCTGGTGAAGATGATTTAAGATCTTGAAGATGAGAAATTTTTTTGGCTGGGAGAGAGATTTCAATTTTATTTCGATGTAGAATATCTAATTGATTCCATGTTTTTGTATTGACTTGTCTTCGCCGAGGAAGAATTTCGGTGTTATATATATATATATATATATATATATATATATATATATATATATCCTTCGGGTATACATTTTAAACCACCAATACCTATTACCTAAAATGGAGAAATGTGATTCAAGGATTTAATCAAACAAATGGCAACAGAAGAATAAAGGCAAAATAAAAATTATCCAAATTTGCCTAAAAAAAAACACTAGTTGATAGCTCTCCTTGTAATTTTAGCAAATACCTGATTGTTTCTCGCATTGATGGTACTTTTGAAAAGGTTTCTCCTTTCGTGATTTTAAAGATTGCTTCTCGCATTGAAGATGTTAAAAACATAAAAAAATTAAGAGATGCCAACGAGAGGCAAAGTAATATTTTTCTCAAAGCGGCGCAGATGGGAGATTTGAGGGTGACTGTTGCACCTCATAGATCTCTTAATGTGTCCAAAGGGATCATTTATTGCGCACTTTGAAGACGTGAAAATTCTCAAAGAGTTAAAGGCACAAAATGTAATCGAAATTAGACGATTAACAAGTAGGAAGAATGGAACTGTTTCCGCTAATGGGTGTTTCATCATAAACTTCGGCACTTTTAAGCTTCCCAGAAATGTGAAAATAACATCGATCTATAGTCTTGATGTTCCCCTTTACATTCTAAACCCTCTTCGTTGCTTTAATTGCCAACAGGTATCGGGTACCTGCAAGAACGACTCAGCTTGTGCACAGTGTGGCAATCGCCCTCACGAGGGTGGCAGTTGTCCCACTCCTTTCAAATGTGCAAACTGCTTGCTCTGAACCGCATTCACCATGATCAAAAAACTATGCATCTTTCCAACGCGAAATCCCTATCCAGCAGATTCGTGTTGAAGATCGTATTTCATATGGTGAAGCCAAAAAGAAACACCATACTCTTGTTCCATCTGCTTAAATAATCAAACTCCGTACTCTAAAGTTACCTCTTAAAAAAACCTCAACCATGGCCATTCAATGCGACCTAGATCAGGTTACCACAGAAAAATGAAACGAAAAAAACACGTTTTTAAGCAAAAAACGTCCAACTGGCAACGAGTACCGAGTTGGATAAAATGTGTCGTCTCTATCCACCAAAAGGGCATTGAAATGTATTCAATTACCTGTGTAGGACTCAAAAACAAAGTTCCTACGGCGATTTGGCACAAAGTTATGGGCGTGCCTATCTCGGCGTGCTTGTAAAACTTAATTTATGTTATAGTCTGAAATTCTCGCTTATCACCAGCTGATCTTAAGGTTGCCACACATTAAAAAAATGAACTTGATATCTCTCATAGGATCAGAGTAAAGGGAACATCAATCAAAGAAATGATACTTTTCAGGAGAGCGAAAAGCGAGAGCGGGCCGCGGCAGTTTTGTCAGGACATAGCTCACTTTGGGGATGTTTCTCGACCCCTTACAGTGCGAATAAAAATGTTCGAATACTATCACGTTATTCATAAATAAGTCTAGTTTCAGATAATGAGATTAAAAAAAAAATGATTTTGATTATTTCAATTTTCTTGTAGTAACCCCCGAAGTGATTTCGTTTTTTTAAGAAAAATTAAATGAGAATAAATTATATAATATAATAATAATAATAAATATTATAAATACTGTAGATTTCTAGATGACAAGAAAGATGGGAACTAAAATACCCTCATGGGTGAATTCTTAAAATGAACTTCTAGGATAACGCATGTCCTTGCAATTGTTATTTACGAAGTGCGAGAAGACAATGTTCGCACAAATGAAGGTTCCGCCACAAATTAGGAAAGCCGCCAATACAATAATGAATGCAACCAGTACCAGCTCCGCCATTATCTCAAGGTAAAAATTACATAGTAATTGTAAATATGGCACAAACAATTTCTGAGCGCACAGGAAATTCTGCAAATTTTATTTCTAATTGTTCTGAATGTACAATAAATGTATATTAATGTTATAATGTTATTCTGAATACAAAAGTTCAAATAAACATAAGTCCGATTTCTCCGTTATCGAAATAAGTAATTTTAAAGATTTTTCGATCAATTAATATAAAATTTTTATTTTTTTTAGATTTCCGTGAATTTAAAGCAATTTTAGATGATTTTTCCTTGCACAATGGCTTAGGATGCAGTTCCAACACGATGGAGCACCATCCCATTATGCAAGGAATATTAGAAATTGGCTAAACATTCAAATTCCTGATAAGCCTTTTTGCAAGTGGCAAATCATCTAAAATTGCTTCAAATTCATGGAAATTTCAATTTTTAAAGATTTTATATCGATCGAAATATCTTTAACATTATTTATTTCGAAAACGATAAGAAATCGGACATATGTCTCTTTGAACTTTTTTGTTCAGAGTAACATTATCCACTTCCTGTTTTCGTTTGGCACACTAGAAACGAGATTAACCCTGTTTGAGTTAATATAAGAAAAAAATATTAATTTCTTCAATTACCTTTAATTACTGTGCTTCTTGGAGAATTTTCCGGAAAAATTGTTTTCCATTGTAATAGACCAGGAAACACTCTTTCCCGGTTTAGTAGACCGGGAAACACTGTTTTCTGGTTATGCATAGAGTGCGTAAAACATTGCTTTCAAAGCAGTGAGTTCAAAAATACTATTTCCCGTATTGTCCATTAAAACTTTTTTCTCCCCAACATTGCTTTACACTTGCACCGTTCTTTGAGCTCTAGGTCATCCAGTTTACTATAGTTCTGCCAAAGTATCGCTTTCCTTTTTGTCAACTATTTTTATTCATTTCTGAAAACCACGTTGGCTTTCTCCACCTGAAATCTTTTTAATCGTTTCTTTTCTTCTGTTGGCATTTCATCAGAACCACTATAATACCCTGAGTATGGTACTAACTTAGGTCCAATGTAGTCACTATCATCCGATATTACATCACATAATAACGTACATTCGTAAACATTTCATGTCGGCCTGTTCCTACTGTATCTATCGCTCCATACCTGTATCTTTTTTTCTCTGTCACTTCATACTCATACCTTCCAGTCACTTCGCTTTTTGCATCTTCTAGCTCATGTTTGTTTGTGTGTTTTTTTTTTATAACTGTAACCTTGGTTATTTCATGTTGCCTGTGTCAGTAGCGTCTTCTATTTTATACCTATTTGTTTCTTCTACACCTGTCACTTCTTCTGTTTCGTGTCCGTTTGTTTTTTAAATGGCATTTTCTTTCAATATGCCATACATGTTTGCAGTTTCTGTTTCTGTGTGTGTTTCTTTAATGGTCACATTTATATCCATGGTTTACAGCATTGTTGGTTCCATTATCGTATTGATTTAATAAATATGGTAGACCGTTGTCTCCAGGAAGGAACGATTGGTAATTAATAATTTCAATGTTAACATGTTCAGCAACCCTTTACAAATGATTTTTTGCAAAATAAAAGCCCTTCATCTTTGTTTAATCAGGAATAACATAATAAAATTCAAGAAAAACCTGTTCTAATCCAAACCTTCACTTGGATGTACGGGACAAGAAAAGCAGTTACCTGGAAATTTATGTTGATTGGGTTTATTTGTCTTAGAATTAGCGATTTTATTGAAAGAAATGATGCGACTTTAAATACCTTTTTGAACAGAACAAACACAAAAAAATTGGAAAAAAACGGGGAACTTTGGCGGTAATAATACCATGTGCACTGTTGCCTGCAAATAACTGAACATAGCAGCATTTCTTCGCTCGTTACACAATATGAAGTTAGGGCATACCAGCTAAAAGTTACGATTTGTACACACAATAGCAAGTATCAGGTTTACAGGTCCACATACGTTGTTACGTTGCGAGGTTTCTGATGCAAAGCAGAAATAACAGTGGGCCTAAAATTGAACCCTGTGGTAGATCGTATAACATTTCTTGTTTATGTCAAAGAATATTATTAAAGAATATTGGTTCAGTATGACATTAACAATTCACAGATATTTGGGCTAAAATTGTATAGTAATAGCTTTTTTAGTAGAATCGGATGGGTGACACAGTCGACTTATATCGAGCAACAATCTTATCATTTTTTAAGGCATCAATAGTATTATTAATTTATTAATTGACTTGTAGCCATGATTATTGACCTGCCTTTTCCGAACTCTAACTGTGATTTTGAATATAGAAGTAAGTAAATATAAAGGAATGCATGAATACTATTCAAATTTATTATCTGTATAATTGATTATAATTATAATGTCTAATAAGGATAACCAACTGCGTTTACTTTATCCGGATAGTTATCAGTCGAAATAAATGATGCTACGAACCATTAGGGTTATCTTTATTGAACTAAAACGGCGATATATTCAATTTTAAACAGATAATTCAGTCAATAGTAAACATGTTTTAATGGCTTAAAGACGCCGGCGCATTCGGGTCAAAATCGTTGATATAATACTCGTATTAATATTTCGAGTATTAAAAATAAAAATCGTTTGAATCAGTATCTGAGATAATTACCATATTTTTAATGCAATAATCTTTATTGCATGTGTGAAGTTCAAGAATTACAAACAAGAATTGAAACATTTCTCTGAACGAATTGTATTATATCTTATATTTTTGTTATATTATTAGTCGACTCTTTGAAGTTATTAGTCTATACTTTTTAATTAAGAGTCGACTCTTTGTGAATAAACATAGTTCCCAAAAATTTTGGAGATGAGGATTTTTCTTTATTGTGTAAATTGGTAAAATTGAAGACCGTTTTTTTTCTCATCACTTTTTTCCAAACCTTCTTTTCAAATGAGTTATGAACCGACTTTCAGAGTCGCCTCTATTTATTTTAATCCTTTCTCTGAGGCAGCTCACAAAATTTACTAATTTACACTGAACTTTCGATTATTTACGGAATTGGGTGGCACGGCAACCGCGGATAATCCGCAAAATGGCAGAGCGTGGACATAAATGGGTTAGGGGCCTTCACATGAAATTCCAACTAATTAAACAGTACTTTACGTTTTCACAAAAAATCGATCAACTGCTTCTGTTTTTTTTTTTCGTTTTAAAATAACTCTTGATTGGAAGTGTCCGTTGCGTTGGATGCAGGTCGAAAACTGCATCCAACGCAACGGACACCATCTAGACGACATTATCTTCCATACTTGATACACATCGTAAATGGCATTGTGTAAGCTTCATTCTAGTGTAAATAAAACCTTATTATCTTGCAAATTCTATTTGTAACACTTTTTTTAAAATCGTCCGGTTCCCGAGTATCACCCTGTGTTTCTAATGGCAAGATGCCAATTTCGCTTTCTCAAATTCAAGTTTTAAACGTCGCAATTTTGTTTCTGGCTAAAAAAAATATGAATAATAATAATTTGTTTCATAATATATTGAAAATTCATTATTATTAAGAAGTTTTGCAAATTTTTAAATAATTCTACGAGCGATAATTTTTTGGAATTTTTGAATCTGTAAATTTCGAACGCTCGAATCAAAGTTTCGAATGTCGCCATATTGTTTCTTGCTTAAAAATATCATGTATTTTCTGGTATGTGAAAAATGCTTTATTTCTAAGTAGGTTTAGAAATTTTGAAGATAATTCCATGAGTAATCAAGCTTTTAGAAGTTTTCAAATCCCAAGATGCAAATTTTGCTTACTCGAATATTATTTCTAGCTTAAAAATATGAAATGTTTTCTAGTATTTCAAAAATACATTATTTTTAAGTAGTTTTGGAATATTAATAGACAATTCCACGAGCGATAATTTTCATTCAATCTTTCCAGTCCTAAAAGGCAAATTGCGCTTCCTCGAATTTAAGTCTCTCATGTCACCATTTTGTTTGTAACGTTAAAATATCAATTGTTTTCCAGGATGTCAAACGTGCATCAACTCTTAAGTAGTTTTGGAAAGTTGTAAAACAATTCCACATATAATAATTTTTTTTTTAGGATATTTCTAATTCCAAGTTGCAAATTTCGCTTTCTGGAATTAAAGTCTTGCATATCACCATTTGTTTCGAGCCCTAAAATATCAATTGTTTTCCAGTATATCAAACTTAATTCTAAGTAGTTTTCGAAATTTTTAAGACAATTCCACGAGTGATATTTTTTTAGAATATTGCAAATTCCATGTTTTGCAAATTTCACTTACTCGAATTCAAGTTTCGAATGTCGCCTTTTCTTTTCTAGCCTAGAAATATAAATTGTTTTTTAGTGTGTCAAAAATGAATCATTTTAGAAATTTTGAAGACAATGGAGGTCAAATTCAGCTGTATCTCGTGACGGTGTCAACTTTTGTATATTTTTAGATTTAACCGTAACTTAACTTCGGAAGCTTTTAAGAAAATTATTCCTGAATGGAATATATCAAAAAGTTACTCCATAGTTAAAGGTTGTTGAAATTAGGCACATGGCAACTAGTCGGAATAAATTGTAAAAATATGAAACCAACCAAGTGCCTAATTTCAATAACCTTTAATATTAAAAATGTTTCACCACGTGATAAACGAGAACCAAATTCAACAAATACTCCATAGTTATTCTTGCAAACATTGTATGAAATTGACATATTTTGGGTATGATTTCATTGAGATTATTTAAATATTATTGTTCATTTGTAGGCAATACTTTTGGATGTTAACAATATCAAAATTCTATGTAAACATTTTAAGGATGAATGCAAATTTCCTTTCAAGAGATTACAAATTTCCATAATTGAAATAATGACTCTTAATCCTTTGTGATTCGTTACATACCATTGGCCCTAAGGGAGTATATAGTATACCTCAGCGGCGGCTCGTGGATGTTCGGCGGTGAGGCAGCGGAAGAAAATTATAGAAAGAAAATTGTAGAAAGTATAGACCAATAAAAAATATCCTCTTAATTCAAGTAAAAAAAACTAAAATATACGCCCAAAAGATCGAAAATTTAGACAAATTTCGTGGTTAAAAAAATGCAGAAAATTTCAACAAAAAAATCAAAAATAACGAAGAAATGGAAAATACAGGCGGTAGATCTGAAATATAGGCCAAAAAAAATCAAAAATACTGATCTAAAAATAAAAAATTTAAACCAAAAAATTGAATCATGGAAAACGAAAATAATTCGCCATTTTCAGCCCCCAAAATAACTGTTTAGCTCAAAATAAGTTGCCGGCCAGAAACTTGAAAACCTCAGTTCCTGGAAGATCCACAACAAAATTTTATGGACAAATAGTGTTCAGAATGGTCTGTCTTGAAAAAAAAAAATTAATCGATTTTAGTCAAAAAGTAACCAAAGAGTAAAAAAAAATCGCTCATAAAAAATAATAATTCAAGTTGAAAAATCTAAAATCAAGGGCAAGAAATCAAAAACCCTCAAAAAAACTTGAAAATATCAGCAAAAACATAAAAAAGTCTCGTATAAAAATCATTTAGATTTAAAAAAATCTAAAATATAGGATAAAAAATTCAAAACTAAAAATCAAAATAGCGGACCAAAAAATCGAAAACTTTAACAAAAAAATCGAAAATTTAGAAAAAAAAATAAGGCTAAAATATTAAAAATTTAGGCCAAAATATCAAAATCCGGACTTAACGATAAAAAATGAAAACAAGAAGATTGAAAATTCAAGTACGAAAATTGCCATTTTCAGCACTCAGGGTTATTAGCCCCAGAAAACATAGGAAAAAACTCAAAATTAGCTCTGTAGCAAAGGAAGTTTGCACTCAAACTTTGTTTTAAAAAATTGTAAAAAATAAATCACTTGTAGAATTAGCTCCAAAATTACTAAAACTATGCAGAAAGAGTGTACTTTTCATTACTTGTAAAACATTTTGCAATATTGCTACTGAAAATAACAGGAATTGACTCAAAACTGCACTAGAGGAAATTGCACTCAATGTTTTGAAAAATCGTAAAAAAAACAACCACTTGCAGAATTAGCTCTTAATTAAGGTAAAAAAACTAGAAGTAAAATGTAAGCACAAACAATCGAAAATTTAAACAAATATCAAAAATTGGCGATTAAAAAAATGCAAACCAAAAATCCGAAAATTGCAACAAAAAAAAATCAAAAAGTTTAACCAAAATAAAGAATATTCCGGGCAAAAACTCTAAAATTTGGAACGAAGAAATGAAAAATACAGGTCAAATATCTACAATATGGGCCAAAGAAATAAAAAATGCTGGTCTAACAATAAAAATGCAAACCAAAAAAATTGAAAAATCAAGCAAAACAAAATTAATTTGCAACTTTCAGCTCCTAAAATAACTCTAGCTCAAAATTAGTTGCCGACCAGAAACTCGAAAACGGTAGTCAAAAAGTAACCAAAAAGTAAAAAAAAATCGCCCATAAAAAATAATAATTTCAGCTAGAAAATCTAAAATGAAGGGCTAGAAATCAGAAATTGTATTTGAAAATATCGGCAAAAAATAAAAAACTTGCGTATTAAAAGCAATCATTTAGGTTAAAAAAAAATCTAAAATATAGGATAAAATATTAAAAACTGACCAAAAATTCCATCCTGAAAATCAAGATTGTGGACCAAAAATCCGAAAATTTTAACAAAAAAAATTTAGAAGAAAATTATTTTCTTTGGAAATTTGTATAGACACATTATTCAAAATTAGTCTGTCAAAATTTCAACCATCTATTGCAATAAATCTGGAATTCCAATGCAAATTTCTGAAAAATGCGCCTTATTGGTCATCAAAATTTGCTTTTTAGTGCAACCATTTTTGTTGCGGTAAACTTGCGATTATTTTCGTTGTAAAGACACATTATTCCGATCTAGATTGTCAAGTTGCATCTCTAGCAATAAATGTAGAATTGCGCTTTTTTGTTATCAAAATTTGCATTTCTAGTGCAGCCATTTTTGTTGTGGTAAACTTGTGATTATTTTTTGACGGAATTTATAAAGAAACATTATTCAAAATTGGCCTGTCAAAATTTCAACCATCTGTCGAAAGAAATGTGTAATTCTCAAGTGAATTTCTGAAAAATTTGCCTTTTTGGTGATCAAAATTTGCCTTTTAGTGAAACTATTTTTGTTGTGGTAAACTTGCGATGATTTTCTTTGGAAATTTGTAAAGACACATTATTCAGAATTAGTCAGTCAAAGTTTAAACCATCTCTTAAAATAAATGTGCAATCCCTACTTGTATTTTGAAAAATGCGCCGTTTTGGTCATCAAAATTTTCTTTTTAGTGCAACCATTTTTGTTGTGGTGAACTTGCGATTGCTTTCTTTGGAAATTTGTAAAAACACATTATTCAGAAATAGTCTCTCAAAATTTTACCCATCTCTTGAAATTAATTGAAACTTTCACGCGGTGTTTAACATTTAAAAAATTTGTCTACAGATAGTGCCATGGCTCCGTGGCTCTATATAACGAGCCGCTCCTGAGAGTAAGTAGTGCAGCACGAGCGCCAACTTTGTCTTTACCTCACCTACGGAAATCTACGAGCCGCCGCTGGTATAGCTCCTTCTTAAAAGTTTTACTTTGATAATAATCGTTCGACAGCGATTAATTATTGCCAAATGAAAAATTTGCTTCTGAAGCAACAGGTTTTTATGAAATGCATGTTGGCAAGAATTTTTAACAAATCTGACGATAAACTGTGCTGCAAAAGATAGAAATATATGTGAACATTTACTCGTGATCTGGAATGGGAAATAGACAATATTCAAATATCATCAATACCAAACTTAACCCAAATAAATGAAGTCGAAAGTCTGGCGCGTAACATATGTTGACAAATTTCTTGGAAATTATTATTACCTGCGGCCTCGTTCCATAATTAGACAACAAATGTCATTTACGTAATGAACTCTCGAAAGATGCACGAACTTATTACCAATAATGAAACCGCTCTAGAAACATACTCATAGTTTCTTGCACTAGCAAGTACATTCATTGCGATGTCGATTTCAATAATTGGGTAATTAATTTTGTACGGTATTCAATATCCTTAAGTAGTCGGAACAATCCCTCAGACAAAACTTAATTAATACAAATGATTTTGGCTTCGGCGTGATGTGCAATCCTGTAATTAGAATTGGCGCGATTGTTAATTCGCGTATCGAACCTTATTTCCGTATTTGGGAATGTCAACAGGCCTGATTGCCGGCTACGTGCCATTAAATGATTAAAGCTCGGCTCGACTTCAAAGCTCCTCTCTTCTCCTCACTCTCCCAGCCGCCGCCATTTGTGCTTTATAGTGCGATTGGTACGGCAAACACATTCCCCTCTCTCCACTCACCCATCGCTCCTTCGTCCTCAAAACACAAACACACACGCGCAATCACTCACGTGTACATCGACTTACAATGAAAATGCATTTTCCCAACAATACGCCATTCGAGATCAAATATTTAATCTGCGGCGGAATCTCTTAAAGATATTACAGACGATTGTGCCATTTGGCGGAAAGACCGGATGAGCCCATTTCGTTAATTAACGTCTGCGTGTTCTTTCGATTTTACAATATTCTGGAGGGCTGGAGAGGTGGAGGTGGAGGAGGTGGAGGATGCTCCCCGGGGATTAATTTGATCCGCAGCCGAATCGAGGTGGTGGCGGTGATGATGAAGTAGTTCTTCGTCCCATTCACGCGTTCGATTTTGATCGATTTAATTAATTTGAAAGCGTATTGTCCGACCCAACTTTTCCTGTGGATTACTGCAAAATTTGTGGATAAAAGAAAGCCATGACGGTTAGACGGAATTTATCGAAAAGTTACTTCACTTTTGGAATATGAAATATATTTATAGGTAGATCCAGTGGCGGCTCGTGAATCATGTTGATGGTTCTTTTTTGAAGAACGATTTATCTTCCTAGACCAAAGTAACTGGGGAAACGGTGTTTTACGAATTAATTAAAAATGCTTGCTTAGTGCCATTGCTCCTTGGTTCTATATAACGAGCCGCCCCTGCTTCCGACAGCAAAATATACTACTTTTGACAGCTGAAAATTCAATTTTTGACAATTCAAAAATGTTTTTATTGGCTGAAAAATACTGTTTTAGACAGCTGAAAAATATCATTGTTGACACACGAAAAATAGTATTTTTGACAAAAAAATACTATTTTTGACAGTTGGAAAATACTAATTTCCAACAACCGAGGAATACCATTTTTGTCAGCTGAAACTGACCATTCCTGATACACGAAAAATACTCTTTTTGACTAAAAATACTATTTTTGACAGTAAAAAATACTACTATTGACAGCCAAATATACTACTTTTGTCAATTTTTGACAATTTAAAAATGTAGAAAAATACTATTTTTATAAGCTGAAAAATACTGTTTTTGACATTAAAAAATTCTACTTTTGACAGCAAAATATACTACTTTTGACAATTTTTGACAATTCAAAAATGTTGAATAAAACTGTTTTTATAAGCTGAAAAATACAGTTTTTGACAGCTGAAACATACCATTCCTGACACACGGAAAATACTATTTTTGACAAAAAAATACTATTTTTGACAATTGGAAAATACTAATTTTCAACAGCCGAGGAATGCCATTTTTGTCAGCTGAAACTAACCATTCCTGACACACCAAAAATAGTCCTTTTGGCAAAAAATACTATTTTTGACAGTAAAAATACTGCTTTTGTCAATTTTTGATAATTTAAAAATGTCGAAAAAAACTGTTTTTACTAGCTGAAAAATACTGTTTTTGACAGCTGAAACACATCATTGTTGACACACGAAAAATACTATTTTTGACAGTCCAACAGCCGAGGAATACTATTTTTTTCAGCTGAAACTAACCATTCCTGATACACGAAAAATACTATTTTTGACAGTAAAAAATACTACTTTTGACAGCAAAATATACTACTTTTGTCAATTTTTGACAATTTAAAAATGTAGAAAAATACTATTTTTACTAGCTGAAAAATACTGTTTTTGACAGCTGAATCATATCATTGTTGACACACGAAAAATACTATTTTAGATAAAAAAATATTATTTTTGACAGTTGGAAAATACTAATTTCCAACAGCCGAGGAATACTATTTTTTTCAGCTGAAACTAACCATTCCTGATACACGAAAAATACTAGTTTTGACAGTAAAAAATACTACTTTGACAGTAAAATATACTACTTTTGTCAATTTTTGACAATTTAAAAATGCAGAAAAATACTATTTTTACTAGCTGAAAAATACTGTTTTTGACAGCTGAATCATATCATTGTTGACACTCGAAAAATACTATTTTTGACAAAAAATACTATTTTTGACAGTTGGAAAATACTAATTTCCAACAGCCGAAGAATACCATTTTAGTCAGCTGAAACTAACCATTCCTGATACACGAAAATATTATTTTTGACAGTAAAAAACTACTAATTTTGACAGTAAAATATACTAGTTTTGACAATTTAAAAATGTCGAAAAAAACTATTTTTACTAGTTGAAAAATACTGTTTTTATCAGCTGAAACATTATTTGGTAGCTGAAGAATACCATTTTCTACAACTTTAAAATACAACTCGCGGCAGCTGAAAAATACTATTTTCAACAGCTGGGGATTACCATTCTTGACAGCCGAAAAATAACATTCCCGACAGCTGAAACATACTGTTATTGGCGGCTAAAAGATAAAATTTTTGACAACCAAAAAAAAATAATTTTTGACAACAAAATATATAGGTTTTGACAGCTGAAAAATGCCACTTTTAACAATTAAAAAATGTTAAAACATGCTGCTTTTTACAGCTAAAAAATACCATTTATATAGGTAGAAAATACCATTTTTGGCAGCTGAAAAATATCATTTTTGACAGCTGAACATTACATTTTTGACAGCTGATTAATACAATTCCTATTAGCTGAATTATACCATTCTTGATAACAGCAACACACTATTATTGACAACTGTATCACACCATTATTGTCAGCTAATAAATACAATTTTTGAAAACAAAAAATAAAATTTTTGAAAACAAAAAATACAATTTTTGGCAACAAAAAGTACACTTTTTGAAAGCTGAAAAATGCCATTTTTGACAATTAAAATAATGCTGCTTTTGATAGCTGAAAATACCATTTTTATAGGTAGGAAATACTCCATTGTTTGATAGCTGAAAAATATAATTTTTGACAGTTGAATAATATACTTCTTATCAGCTGAAAATGCCACTTTTAAGAGCTGAAATATACCACTCCTGACAACTACAACAAGTAACAACTGTAACATACCATTATTGTCAGCTAAAAAATACAATTTTTGACAACAATAAGTTTTAAGAGTTGAAAAAAGCCATTTTGACAATAAAAAAATTAATAAAAATGCTGATGTTGATAGCTGAAAAATACGATTCTTATAGGTGAGAAATACCTTTTTTGACAGCTGAGAAATATAATTTTCGACAGTTGAATACATACATTTCCTTACAACTGAAAAATACTATTTTTATAGGTGGGAAATACCCCATTGTTTGACAGCTGAAAAATATAATTTTTGACAGCTGAAAAATATCATTTTTGACAGTTGAATAATATACTTCTTAATAGCTGAAAAATACCACTTTTAACAGTTGAAACATACCAGTCTTGACAACTACAAGAAACTATTACTGACAACTGTAACATACCATTATTGTCAGCTAAGAAAATACAATTTTTGACAACAAAAAGTACAAGTTTTAAGAGTTAAAAAATGCCATTTTGACAATTAAAAAAATGATCAAAAATGCTGCAGTTGATAGCTAAAAAATTCGATTTTTATAGGTGAGAAATACCTCTTTTGACAGCTGAAAAGTATAATTTTCGACAGTTGAATAAATATATTTCCTAACAGCTGAAAAATACCATTTTTATAGGTGAGAAATAACCCATTGTTTGACAGCTGAAAAATATAATTTTTGACAGCTGAAAAATATCAATTTGACAGTTGAATAATATACTTCTTAACAGCTGAAAAATACCACTTTTAACAGCTGAAACATACCAGTCTTGACAACTACAACAAACCATTACTGACAACTGTAACATACTATTATTGTCAGCTAAAAAATACAATTTTTGACAACAAAAAGTACTAGTTTTAAGAGTTAGAAAATGCCATTTTGACAATTAAAAATATGACCAAAAATGCTGCCGTTGATAGCTGAAAAATACGATTTTTATAGGTGAGAAATACCTCTTTTAACAGCTGAAAAATATAATTTTCGACAGTTGAATAAATACAGTTCCTAACAGCTGAAAAATGCCATTTTTATAGGTGGGAAATACCCCATTGTTTGACAGCTGAAAAATATAATTTTTGACAGCTGAAAAATGTCATTTTTGACAGTCGAATAATAATAATAATAATAATAATAATAAATCATCTTTATTTCTACAATTATAAATATAAATATCTACAAAGTATAGAAAGAGGCGTCAGATTACAAAAACATACATAACAGTGTAAAATACCTAAACTAAAACAAGTTCATTCAAATTTATACGCAAGAAATTCATCCAAATTATATGGTTCTATTATTAGCAGTAATTCCACCAATCTACTTTTAAAGATTTTAACATCATTTTCCTCTTTCCACGGTTTAGGTAGAATGTTAAAAAATTTCATACTCCTGTACTCCGAGCTTTTTTCGGTTATAGTATATTTATGGATTGGGTAAGAAAAATTAATTTTGTGCCGTGTATTGTGAGCGTGTGTGTGTTTATTATTTTTAAAAAGATGGTTTTGTTTCCAAACAAATAACAAACAATCTAGAATGTATATTGCAAATACAGTAAGTAAGCGGTTAGTTGCAAACAAGGTCCTACAAGACGTTGTCTGCTTGAGACCTAACATGACTCTCAGTGTTCGCTTTTGTATTAGAAATAGATTGTTCATCTGTGCAGAGCTACCCCAGTGCATGACACCGTATCTAACTATGCTCTCAAAGCTTGCGTGGTAGGCCATTTTCAATATAACGAAGTGAACACAGTCCTTTAATGCACGAAGCATGAAACATGCCTTACGTAGTTTGTTTGAAATATAAAGCACGTGCTGATTCCACTTTAATTTGTCGTCCACAAATACTCCCAAAATTTTTGCAGATTGTGTTAGTGTTAATTCATATTCTCCAAATTTTATATTAGGCGGGGTTGTGAAAGTTTCTTTTTTTTTAAATTGTAAACAATTTGTTTTAGACTGGTTTATCCGTAAACCATTATCTTTAAACCAATCAAATATTAATTTTAATATTTCTGCTCCATTTTGGCATAGTTGAGTTTTATCGCTGCCCCTAATGACTACATTTGTGTCATCTGCATAGTTGATAATTGCCACATTTGGATTGATATTATTTGAAAATAAATCATTAATGTATATATTAAATAATAGGGGTCCCAAAATACTCCCCTGGGGCACTCCTCTGATAATCTCCAAGTCCCTAGATTGCTTACACAAACCGTTGTCTTTTTTAATCTCCACTACCTGCGTTCTTCCTGTAAGGTAGGATCTTAGCCATTCGTGAACCACCCCCCTAAATCCGTACAGGTCTAATTTTTGCAATAATAAGTCATGATTGATGCAATCAAATGCCTTGGAGAGATCAAGGAGCACCCCACAAGACAATTGTTCGTCCTCCATGGAGGAATATATAAATTTAGTAAAATCGTATAGAGCTGTGCTGCAGTTTTTTCCCGTTGTAAAGCCATGTTGGCTCTGCGATAGTATATTATATTTCTTTAAGAAAGATTTCATTTGCTTTATTACTACATACTCATAAATTTTTGAGAAAATGGATATAAGACTTATAGGCCTATAGTTTGATTCAATATTTGGGTCTCCATTTTTAAGTATTGGTACAACCTTTACTAACTTTAGTTGTGTTGGAAAAATTCCCTGCCGTAGCGATTCGTTTATTAAAAAGCACAAGGGGTCAATAATACAATCTAAGCATTTTTTGAGTATGTATGAGGATGCGCCATCAAACCCGCTGCTTTTTTTTGTTGATATATTTTGAATTATACCTTTTAATTCCTGGACTGTTATCGGATGCAGAAACATTGTTTTGTCATTTTTTGGAAAATTACTGTTAACAAATAATGGTGGTGTGTTGGTTTCGGTGTTTGCAATATTAATAAAATAATTATTCATTTCGTTTGGGTCTATAGTTGACTCTCGTTTTGATGAGGAATGATTGTCGGTGACACTTAGTTCTTTAATTACAGACCAACATGCTTTGCTTTTGTTCGTCGCATAAGTTATCCTATTATTGTAATAATTTGTTTTATCAAGTTTTAGATGCTTGTTATACAATTGTTTATATTTTTTCAGTTCCGGTTTGTAAGTTGGTAAATTTTTAGAAAGAATTTCGTATAAATTTACTAGTCGTTTGTATTCTAATGTTTCTTCTGACATGGGGATTGAAATTTTTTTATCTCGTAATTTTACTACTCTTAATGGGAAACAAGTATTAAAATGTGAAAGGAATATTTCTAGGAATAAATTGAATTGTGTGTCAGCATTATTACTATTGTAAATACAGGACCATTGTGCTTTATTGTTTAAACAACATTTAAATTGCTTAATATTTTTTTCACTAAAGAATCTGGTTTTCATTTGGGCTTGCTCGGTTTTTACAGACACAGAGAAGTTTGTAATCTGGGCATGGTGATCCTACAAACCCGTGTTCACCACGCGACAATTTTCTGGGTTTTGAAAGTTTGTGACTATGTTGTCTATACATGAGCTACTCTTATTGGAAATTCTAGTACATTCATTTACTAAGAAAATACTACCATATGACTCTATCAAAGTTCTAAATTCATTTGTAATTTTGGTATCTTTTGATACATCAATATTGAAATCTCCAGAAATAAAATAACGGTTTTTGTTAGAAATTAAAATTGAAAACAAGGCTTCCATTTTACCAAAAAATGCATCAATGTCTGCACTGGGAGATCTGTACACAGACACAAACGTTATTCTTTCGGCTAAGAACTCGACATCGACTGCCGTGCACTCGAAAAACATTTCCGAGGCAAGGCGGTTTATGTCCGCGCGATCCGAGAAAATATGATTTTTGTCGCAGTAAATTGCAACTCCGCCGTGGATATTTGTTTTTCGGCAAAATTGTGAGGCTAAGTTATAATTTAATAATTTAGTAGTTTCTATTTGCTCAGTACTTTGCCAGTGTTCGGACAAACATAAGATATTGATATCATTGGTATGTAAAAAAGCTTGAAGTGCATGTGAGCAATTTCCCATGGATTGAATATTTAAATGCATTAGAGTTATCGCGTTTTCAACACAATTTATTTCACTGGCAGTGTCTTTCGTATCCACGGTAAAAAAGGATTGATGCGTATTCCTCTTGGCCACGTTGCGGGTTCTTTGATCTTGTGTAGATCCTCAGTTGGCACTCCGACTTTAAAAGACGAGTATTCTGCAGGATTTCTGGACTCAATTTTTTCGCATTGGACTTTATCCAATTGCTGTTTAGTTAATAATGTCTTTATGTCTTCAATCGTAGTGCTGGGGTGAAAACGGGTGGTGTGTACGTACCCATATTTTACTGCTGCTTTTACTGAAGAGGGCTCCTCGGAACTTCCGTAAATTGGTTGGACGCGTGGACGTTTTTGTTTCCTCTTGTTGTTAACGGTTTGAAAGCCATCATTATTGTTATTTGCGGCATTTTTATTTAAAACGATGTTTTCTTTATTTTGAGAAACAACGTTCTGTTTTACAGCCTCATTGAACTTCTTTGTGGATGTAGTTACAACAATTGGCGTGTTGTTTACATTGCTCAGCTGATCCGTTGACAGGTCGGTAACAATGGTCGCGCACGGCTCCGCCGGCAAGCTGAACTGGCGTTTCGATGCAACGGAGGTGTTCGTTGCGGTTTTTTGCGGGAGGGTCTTAACTTCTTGACGAAGGGAGTTGTTTTCCGTTTCAAGGCGTATGACCTTTTCTTGTAGGAGAGAAATTACTACCTTTAACTCCGAAAGTCGCTCCTTCATGCTTTGGTAGGCCTCCTTCTTGAAATCGATGTGTTCGTCTCCGGCTGCGCTTGGTTCGATGTCGATGTTCACTGGCCTGTGTGGTTCACAACAGAAAATAGAGTCTTCCGACACTATTTGAGCACCTTTCAAGTATTTAATACATCCAGGATGATTTAGCGAATTACAATTCACGCACTTCAAGCCCGTTTTCGGCATTTGTTTGCAATAGCGACATGAAATCGCACTGTCACTTATTTTCACGTCTTTCTCAGTTGACGCCATATTGAAATTTTTTTTATATATAATAATATGCTTCTTAACAGCTGAAACATACCACTTTTAACAGCTGAAACATACCAGTCTTGACAACTACAACAAACCATTACTGACAACTGTAACATACTATTATTGTCAGCTAAAAAATACAATTTTTGACAACAAAAAGTACACGTTTTAAGAGTTGAAAAATGCCATTTTGACAATTAAAAAAATGACCAAAAATTCTGCCGTTGATAACTGAAAAATACGATTTTTATAGGTGAGAAATACCTTTTTTGACAGCTGAAAAATATAATTTTCGACAGTTGAATAAATACATTTCCTAACGGTTAAAAACTTCCATTTTTAACAACTGCAACAAATCTTTACTGACAACTGTAACACACCATTATTGTTAGCAAATACAATTTTTGACAGCTGTAAAATGCCATTTTGACAATTAAAATATGCCAAAAAATGTTGCTTTTAATGGCTGAAAAATACCATTTTTATAAGTAAGAAATACCTTTGATTTTTGACAGCTGAAAAGTATCATTTTTGACAACTGAAAAAACAAAATACAAAATCTTAATAGGACATTCCATTAGAAAAACAAGATAAGTTTGGTCTATAGCTTTGATATGAATCACCCTGTATAAATTTTAATATTTTTATGAAATGCAACTCGTCATTGTATAAAGATTTTTTTTTACTAATTTTAATTAGTAACGCCATGGATGACCAATGTGTGAACAATAAAAGGGCGAATGGTGGTTGGCCCAGATTTTCAATTAAGATCAAACCGGGCCGGCCGGATGAATCATAATAAAAGGCAAATAAATCGGGACCGGGGAATTGGGGATTTGTTATTTTTTTATTTGGGCCCGTGATTGGAGGTGATTTATGCAAAAACAACAAATGCGTTTGGTAAACACAAACAGCGCCGGGGGCGCTAATGCGAGCGTTTCGTTGACAAATTAATTTAAAGGTGAGGAGAGATGCGTTTTTTATTGGGAAAACACGGATGTCAGGTTTTTAATGGAAACTCTGCAAATCCCAAAATTAAACCGATCAGAAAGTGCACGGTTTGTAATTTATTTATTATAAAAGTAAATGTATCAAGTTTGTTTTGTTTTGAGAGGCTTGCAATCAGTTCATCATTTTCTTCACTAAATGCAGAAATATTTATGACAATAATATTTATTAATATAAGCAACAGAGGATAATTTTGTCCTTGTATTATCAAGCTTACATACCCATATTCATGTTAATAAATAATACTATATAAATATAGTATTTTTTCAGTTTTTATTTGAATCAATCAACTTCTAGAAAACATTCAAGTTGACCATTATCAGAATCTACAAAAATTTAGTTACCTTTTTCCACATTATATCTCGTTAAAAATTTGTTTTTGCCACAAATTTTAAGAAACGTTCCCAAGGTCGTAAGTCTGTATACAATTTTTTCTTGTGATTTTTTGTTTTTAAAATACAGCACCAGAAAGCGACATGCCTCGCTTTTTGAATTGGATAGTAAGTATAACAATTTATCCAATTTTCAATGACAAATCTGAATCCCATAAACATATCATCACCGGCCGAGAATTATAAACACACGAGCGCGACTACTTGATGGAAAAATATGCCTTCCGTTTGTCGTGTGTTGAAATAATAAATACGTTTCAATTAAGAACACTTACAAGTAGCCACAACTGGAATATGTAAATAAAACGTTAAAAGTCCATTAGGCAAATGTGAAATATGTATTTGCTCTTACGGTTGCCAGCCTATTCGAGTGCATATTAAACAGAGGACTCGGACTTCTGTCGTAATTTTCTTACGGTGTTATTATCAATGTCAATATTTAAAGTGTGCTGACCACCGATGATGAAACGGGGATTTATTTCTTCGTATTACAAACAAGTTAAGTTAATTAATTAATTAATTACACTGTACTTTTGATGGTGTGGTTTTGGGATTTTGCTGGTCAAAGTCAGTATCAGATTGGATGTGAGGGATGTGAGCTATAACATTGTTTAAATATTGATAGATTATAATCAAATTATTACTAAAATGGGCATTTGGTTCATTGTAAATTTACTGGTAATCCGTATGCCAAGGCGTTAAATAATTAGTTGTAAATTTTAAACCTAATAAAAATCAGCAATTTGTTTAAGTTTCTATTTGGTTGAAAAAATTGTTATTACACTGTTCTGCAAAAAAATCACTTGTTTTCGCTCCCCTGAGAAATTTTGCGTGATTCATATGTTTTCCAGTTTGTTTCCGAAGTCCGAATTTGAAATCAGAAAAATTCCATCAATTCCATTTTATGAAAAATAAGGTTGTACTTAAAAATAATCTTTTTTTTAAGTTACATGTTTATTTATTTCATTTTTAAATAATGCGGTGAGGGACTTCGCGAAACGGGTCCAAAAGACTAAGGACGCCAAAACAGAAGTAGAGAGGCGGAGTGAAGAAATAGTTATTTACAATAAGAGTGAGAAAGGTGAAGTTTTCGTTCAATTCAAGTGAACGAAAGCTGCCTTACTCTCGAGTGCTGTATTTAGTTTTTTTTCGATACCTCCCCAGAAAGTCTGTAACTTTATATTCAAAATTTTAAATAAAAATAAATCACATATTCGGAGTCATTTGTTGCTATGAAAAAACAAAAACAAAATAAACAAAGTTCTATAATGTCAATAAATGGTTACGTGCAAATTGTGGAAATTATGAAAATGGATGATGAAGAATTATATGTTCCTGAGGATGTTCCTGATGATGTCCTGGAAGTCGCAAATGCCGCAAGGGACCAAATGTTGCCTATAAATCAAAATCACGTTATCAGAAAGAATTGGAAAAATGTACACAATGTCAGATCATTATGCGTGCATGAAAACTTTCACTCACTGGTAACTATGGATACAGACTCACTTTCTGGCGACGTATCGAACAAAAAAAAAACGATGTCAATCAGGATACTGCAAAGATGCTGCCGCTGACATTCAGAAGAGCACGAGGGGTTTAGTGGGTATTTCAAAGTTTCAAATTGTCCCACACTACCAGTTATTGTGTATTTCGCCTTCTTCGAAAAAAAAGGTGAAGTATACTTATTTTAATTCACGTAACCTACTTTTAAGTCCTAAATAAGATTCCTGAAAAAAACGTCCTGAAAAAGTCTAAACAAAAATTCCCTAAATAATGGTTCTAAAAAGTTCCGAAGAAAGTCCTGAAAAAAGTCTTGATAAAAATTGTTCCAACAAAAGTTTTGAAAAGAACTTCTGAAAAATGTTGTGAAAAAGGCATGAATAAAATACTGAAAGAGGGCGGTTAAAAAGCCCGGAAAAACCCCGAAAGTCCGTATATGTCCTGAAAATACAGTCCTGAAAAAAAATCTTGAAAGTTCCTAAAAACGTCCTGAGAAAAGTCTCAAAAAAGTCCTTTAAAATGATCTTAAGAAGGACCAGGAAAAAGTCCGCATAATAGTTCTGAAAGAGTGCAAAAAATTTCGGAAAAGGATTGAAAAAACTCCTGAAAAATCCCTTAAAAAAAGTCCTAAAAATAGCCCCGAAAAGTGCAAAAAATCCTAAACAAATATTCTGGCAAAAAATCCTAATTAAATTCCTGAAAATACTGACTCGAAAAAAGTCGTGGAAAAACGTTAAAAAAATAGCAGTATATAAAATACAGACAATGTCCCAAAAACAATGTCCTAAAAAAAACTCCTAAAAACTGTGGTGAAAATGAAGTATTTAAAAATAAGTCCTGAAAAAATTCTCTAAAAAAAGTCCTAAAAACGGCTTCACAAAAAAACTCCTGAAAAAGTTCTGAACGAACATAAAAACAGTCTTGAGAAAGCCCATCGAAAAGTCTTGGAAAATAATCCTAAGAAAAATTCCAGAAAGAAAGACCTGAAAAAATGTCCTGAGAATATTTCTAAAAAAGTGCTTAAAAATGGACCTGAAAAAAATCCTCAAAAAGGCCAAAAAAAATACGTTCTGGAAAAAGTTCTGGAAAGGACTGAAAAAAAATCCAGAAAAATCCTTAAAAACGTCCTGAAAATAGCCCAGAAAACAATAAAAAAAAATCCTGAAAAATGTTCTGGCAAAAAGTCTCAATAAAGTCTTAAAAAATACTATTTTCTTATGTTTGACGAGTGTAGAAACTTAACGTTTGTAACACAATAAAGAACTATTACTATTACTATTACTGTTTCAAAAAAGTCCTGAAAAAACGTTCTAAAAAAGCAGTACCAATGTCCCGAAAAAAAAACACTCTTAAAAAGAGTCTTGAAAATGAAGTATTTAATAATAGGTCCCAAAAAAATTCCTTAAGAAAAGTTCTAAAAAAGACCTGACAAAAAAGTCCGGAAAAAATTGTCCGTTCAAAAATTCCAAATTGTGTTAAAAAGTCCTCGAAAATTTGTGAGAGAACGAAAAAACAGCCCTAAAAAAAATTCCAAAAAAAAGTAAAAAAAAAAACTACAGAAAACAAGCCCGGAAAATGTCCTCAAAAAATCTTGTAAGTATCGTATATGTCGTTAAAATGAAGTCATGAAAGAAAGTTTCGATAGGAAGTCCTGAAAAAAGTCCTAAAACAGTTCTAAAAAAAGTAGACAAAAAGTCCTATGTTCCTAAAAAAATACTGAGTAATTGTGCTGAAAAAGTAATCATAAAAAAATAGTATTAAAAACAGGCTTTCAAAACTCCCGGGAAAAAGCAAATCCTAAAAAGGCCAGAAAAATATAGTCCTAACAAAAAACACCCTAAAAATGGGTGCTAAAAAATGCGAAGAAAGTCCTGAAAAAGTCTTTAAAAAAAGTCCTCATAAAAATTGTTCTGATGAGAAAATCTAACAAGTTTTGAAAAGAAGTCCTGAAAAATGTTGTGAAAAAAATTCATAAAAAATACTGAAATAGGGTGGTTAAATAAGCTCGGAAAAGTCCACAAAAAAAGCTTGAAAATATTATGTATTTCCTGAAAATACAGTCCTGAAAATATAGTCATGAAAGAAAGTTTCGATAAGACGTCCTGAAACAAGTCCTATGAAAAGTCCTAAAAAGTCCTTAGATTAAAGTCTCGGGACAAAACTCTTAAAAAAAGAAATCCCAAATAAGGCCAGAAAAAATAGCCCCAACAAAAAATGCCCTGAAAAATGGTGCTAAAAAATCCAAAGAAAGTCCTGAAAAAGTCTTTAAAAAAAGTCCTCATTCAAATTGTTCTGATGAGAAAATCTAACAAGTTTTGAAAAGAAGTTCTGAAAAAATGCGAAGCTGCACTGATGAGAGATAAATCTCGAAACGCGTCTGCAGATGGCCAATTACTTAATTTTCATATATTTTTTAATTCAATGGTATTTTTAGTTATTATTAAATTTGTTTCATCTAGTAACACTAGATAAGTTTAGCTCTGTGTGTCCTTGTCAAAATGTTTTCTGGTTTTTTTCATTTTAAAAATAACATTTACAGTTTAAAGTTTCACATTTCATTTCAGAATAATTTTCTAAGTTAGTCTTGTATGTAGAAACAAACGATCTTAAACCAATGTTATTATCTAGTAGTACTGGTAATAACATGCAAATTTCTTTTGTATCATTCAATATCCGGCGTGGCACTAGCCAGGGAAGTAGTTGTTTCAATAAGTTATTTGTTTATAGTCTTAGTAAGACTTATTTTTTTGCTTGCAGATTAACGAACAGGTTAAATATTCATATATTCAGGCTACATTTCGTTTTCTTGTATTTATCTGAAAAATGTTGCAAAAAAATTCATTAAAAAAATCGAAATAAGAAGGTTATAAAAAATCCCGGAAAACGTCCACAAAAGAGCCCGAAAATATTGTACAGGTCCTGAAAATACAGTCCTGAAAATGAAGTCCTTGAAAAAGAGTCGTGAAAGAAAATTTCGATAAGAAGTCCTGAAAAAGTCATGAGAAAACTCCTCAGATAAGTCCTAAGAAGTCCTTAGATTAGGTTTTAAGAGAGACCTGAAAAAACTCCGCAAAATAGTCCCAAAAAAATTAATTCTGAAAAAGTCCTGAAAAAAGTTCCGAAAAGGTCTGACTTAACAATGTCCGAAAAAGAATGTCCTGCAAAAGAAAAATAATTTAAAAAAATAAGTCCTGAAAAATTCCTTAAAAAAGTCGTAAAAAAGTCCTGACAAACAAGTCCTGAAAAAAGTTCTTAAAACATGTCCTGAGCAAAATCCCAAAAATCGTCTTGATAAAAAGTCCTGGAAAAGTTTTGAAGAAACGAAACAGGCCTTAGAAAAGTCCTGAAAAAGAATCCCAAAATTAAAAAATGGTTCTGGAAAAAGTCTTTCAAACGTCCTGAGAAAACTGTCCTGAGAAAATAGTCCTGAGAAAAAAGTCCTGAGAAAATAGTCCTGAGAAAAAAATTCCAGAAAAAAATCCTGAAATATGGTTCTGGAAAAAGCCTTTCAAAAGTCCTGAGAAAATAGTAAAGAAAAAAAAGTCATGAGAAAAAAAATACTAATACAAAAGTTCTAAGAAAAAGGTCCTGAAGAAAGAAGTCATGAAAAAATTCCTGAAAAAATTGTCCGGAATAAAATTCTCACAAAGAGTTCTGAGAAAGGGTTGGAAAAATATTCTTAAACAAAAGATTTTAATTTCTTTTTTATCTTTAGTATTTGTTTGAATATATTTGTAACATATTTCATATTTAAAAAAATATCGGAAAGAAATAAAAAATACGGTTAAGGTATTTTTCATACACCCACTATCGGTGTATGAAATTTTACCAAAAGCTTTTCACAAATAACAAGTTTCATCTTAATTGCTATATTGATTTATGAGATACAAGGCGCACAGACACACACAGACACATTTTTTTCCAGAAATCTTTGAAATCACCATATTTCAATTGTAAATTCACGATCACAATACTTTCTTATATTTTGTAACAAAAAAAGTAAAAACTCTACAAATTTTGCCCAAAAACTATGCCTTTTTGGCTTCAGATTCGTGTTCAACACACCGTAAAACGTTGAAACGATATTTATGTTAACGGGAGGATTTTTAACAGAGTTATCTAACGAGTGCCTATGATTTTGCCGACAATTATTAGCGTCAGGATCACGACTACTTCTTGCGGATTTTCTAGAAGCAATAAGCAAGAGTGATTCAGACGCTAATACTTGCCTAGGAAAAATCAGTCACGAGTTAGATTCGAGAAGACAATTGGCCGAACAGAAAGTTTACACTTCATAATTTGAGAAATTAAATTTAGTGACATTGGTTGGAAGTGTAATAATCTGCGCTACAATAATTGCAGTAAAAATGAGCTTACCAAGATTTTGAGAAATGCCTTTGAATAACTATTACTGATGAAAGCACTAACACATTACCCGAAAATACGAACGGATCGAATTCGAACAGTTTTAAGAGTCCGAGGATAACTGGCGTTTTGTATGTATTATAATAACAACTTTATTGACGGGTTCTCCCTTTTTACAGAAAATAATACAAAAACGTTAAAGGTAAAGATATAAACTAAACAATAATAAATGTATAAAACGTAATCCAAATTACTTTTCTAATAAAGACAAGTCAATAAATTTAAAATTAATGTACGACGAGCCATGTAACATAAAATGAGGGGTCGAAAAGACAAGATTACATAGCCGAATAGAAAACGTAACGCATTGCTAGGCAATACCTACATGAAAGGATTGCCATGAATAACATGCACCTAGGTGCGATTGCCTTAAATAACATGCACCCAGGTCTAATTCGCATCGTAATTATAATTTTGTTTGATCATGCCATCAACATTATTCGATTAAAAAGTAAGTGAGGGCAATTGTCAATAAAACATCGAATTACTGAAATATAAATTGATTCATTCAATAAAGACGAAAATAGCCTGAATATATGAATATTCAACCTGTTTTCGCTATTTTGGCCTTTACTGAATTTATTTAAGGCTTCTGCAATAAGTGAGGTTGTCTTAAATTTATTTATAAATTGATTCCATGGAATTCTGTTAGCTGTTTACAACAAAATTGATTATTGGTTTTGTCTGGCAGGTTTCCCTATTATAGTTGTAGAAATTGAATGGATTAATAATTATAATCGAAGGTTGTCCGTCGGGGATTACCCGAAAATTAATTAATAATGCATGCGGGCAATTACAGATAATCTATTAATAATTTATCGTCCATCAATCACTTTTATTTTCCGAGTTTTCGGGATTATTGCATTTCGCGGTGCGTGAAATTGTTTCATCGCGCTTTATCGGTTAATTTATCGGTAGAGGATGTCCCGTAATTGGGCAAAAATGAGGCAATCGGAATGGATTAGAGCGGAGTCAGGGTGCGGTGGTGCGGGGGTGGAGGAAGGAATGGGAGGCTAATTGGACATCACGTCGAAATTTCATAACCACCACTAATTAATTCCGACCGGCAAAGTTTTTCGAACAAAAAAAAAACTGGAAGTCGAATAAAAATTCGCAGTTGGCTTTTCATTAAGCTTCATTTTTTCCTCTTAGAGCGGAGGCGCGCGCTTAAAAGATAACGTGTTGTCGGTGTCAAGTTAAAAACTGAATTAATTACTTTCTGAAAGTGTTATCTTGTAAGGAGATGGTGAATAATTTAAGGATGGAAATTGCGGAGGAGCAGATTAGGACATTTACTCAGTCTTAATTTTTTCGGGCGCGGATTTAATTGTCCGGAACCGGGAGACGTCCCCCGCAATCAGCCCCGGGGGTTGTCATTGATTTTTCCACGGGACGTTTTCTCCTTCAGCCTCATTGTAAAATCAGGTCACATGTGCGTAGTTGCGTCTTTATTCACCAACAATCTCCTTCCTCCATTATTCATGTTACGTCACCGGCTCCTCTAACTCGTGTCTTCACACAAACTCGCAATTTTATAACCACCATAAAGAGTTTCGCCCGCATTTTTATCATCGACCCCTTATCGGCCTTTCAATGGAAAATCACTTCTGCACATTATAATAATCGTATCAATAAATTCAACCTGCAACTTTCCCATCAATTCCCGGAGATTCCGCCCGCTGATAAATCACGCACTCATCCGTCCTTCGCAAGTCACATTTCTCCCCTTAATTGATGCATTTCCTTCAGCAAATGCGAAAGAAAATTAGGCCAACACAAATTACGCAGGATATTTACCAGTTCCTGCAATAAACAACTTACCCTTATAATAGATATTAGAGATGGGAAAAACTGCTACTTTTGAATGCCGTTGCTACCTGTGACTTTTTAATAACTGTGACTATGATCACATCCCAGAAAAAATATAAAAAACGCAGGAAAAATTCTATAAAAATTTATAGAGTATAAAAAAAGTATTTTATTTAAAAACAATTTGGGTTTTGTAAATCAACAATTTTCAATAGATATGAATTTTTGAAAATTTTAATTTTAATTTTTTGAGCACCTGAACAAAAACATCGTAGAAATAAATATAACAAATGCAGGGAAAATTCCATAAAAAATGATCCTCCATGGCCAAAGTAACGCGTATTCAAAATCAATTTGGTTTTTGTAAATTCAACAATTTTCAATAAAGATATGGATTTTTGAAGATTTTTGTTCTAATTTTTTTAGCAAAAAATATAAAAAACGCAGGAAAAATTCCGTAAAAAATAATCCTCAATGGCCAAAATATCGCTTATTCAAAATAAATTTTGTTTTTGTAAATTTAAGAATTTTCAATAGAGATATGGATTTTTGAAAATTTTCGTTTAAATTTTTTGAATACCTTAACAAAAACATCGCAGGAATAAATATTACAAATGCAGGGAAAATTCCATACAAAATCGTTCTCAATGGCCGAAGTATCGCTTATTCAAAATCAATTTGGTTTTTGTAAATTTACTAATTTTCAATAGAGATATGGATTTTTGAAAATTTTCGTTTTAATTTTTTGAGCATTTTAACGAAATCGTCAAGGAAGAAAATATAAAACACGCAGGAACAATTCCATAAAAAATGATCCTCAATGGCCAAAGTAACGCGTATTCAAAATCAATTTGGTTTTTGTAAATTCAACAATTTTCAATAAAGATATGGATTTTTGAAGATTTTTGTTCTAATTTTTTGAGCACTTGAACAAAAACATCCCATAAAAAAAATATAAAAAACGCAGGAAAAATTCCGTAAAAAATCATCCTCAATGGCCGAAATATCGCTTATTCAAAATAAATTTGGTTTTTGTAAAATTAAGAATTTTCAATCGTGATATGGATTTTTGAAAATTTTCGTTTAAATTTTTTGAACACCTGAACAAAAACATCGCAGAAATAAATATAAAAATGCAGGAAAAAATCCATAAAAAAATCATCCTCAATGACCGAAGTAACGCTTATTCAAAATCAATTTGGTTTTTGTAAATTTAACAATTTTAAATAGAGATATGGATTTTTGAAAATTTTCGTTTTAATTTTTTGAGCATATTAACGAAAGCATCGCGGAAGAAAATATTAAACATGCAGGAAAAATTCCATTAAAAATGATCCTCAATGGTCAAAGTAGTTCGTATTCCAAATCAATTTGGTTTTTGTAAATTCAACAATTTTCAATAGAGATATGGATTTTTGAAGATTTTTGTTTTAATTTTTTGAGCATTTGAACAAAAACATCGCAGAAAAAATCTAAAAAACGCAGTAAAAATTCCGTAAAAAATCATTCTCAATGGCAGAAATATCGCTTATTCAAAATAAATTTGGCTTTTGTAAATTTAAGAATTTTCAATAGAGATATGGATTTTTGAAAATTTTCGTTTAAGTTTTTTGAACACCAGAACAAAAACATCGCAGAAATAAATATAAAAAATGCAGCAAAAACTCCATAAAAAATCATCCTCAATGGTCGAAGTATCGCTTATTCAAAATCGATTTGGTTTTTGTAAATACAACAATTTTCAATAGAGATATGGATTTTTGAAAATTTTCGGTTAAATTTTTTGAGCACCAGAACAAAAACATCGCAGAAATAAATATAAAAAATGCAGGAAAAATTCCATAAAAAATCATCCTCAATAGCCGAAGTATCGCTTATTCAAAATCAATTTGGATTTTGTAAATTTAACAATTTTCAATAGAGATATGAATTTTTGAAGATTTTTGTTTTCATTTTTTGAGCACTTAAACAAAAACATCGCAGAAATAAATATAAAAAATGCAGAAAAAAATCCATAAAAAATCATCCTCAATGACCGAAGTATGGCTTATTCAAAATCAATTTGGTTTTTGTAAATTTAACAATTTTTAATAGAGATATGGATTTTGAAAATTTTCGTTTTTATTTTTTGAGCATTTTAACGAAATCATCAAGGAAGAAAATATAAAACATGCAGGAAAAATTCCATAAAGAATTATCCTCAATGGCCAAAGTAACGCGTATTCAAAATGAATTAGGTTTTTGTAAATTCAACAATTTTCAATAGAGATATGGATTTTTGAAGATTTTTGTTTTAATTTTTTGCGCACTTGAACCAAAACTTCGTAGAAATAAATATAAAAAATGCAGGAAAAACTCCATAACAAATCATCCTCAATGGCTGAAGTGTCGCTTATTCAAAATAAATTTGGGTTTTGTAAATTCAACAATTTTTAATAGAGATATAGTTTTTTGAAAATTTTAATTTTATTTTTTTGAGCACTTTAACAAAAACATCGCAGAGAAAAATATAAAAAATGAAGGAAAAATTCCATAAAAAATCATCCCCAATGGCCGAAGTGTCGCTTATTCAAAATCAATTTGGTTTTTGTAAATTTAACAATTTTCAATAGAGATATGGATTTTTGAAAATTTTCGTTTAAATTATTTGAACACCTGAACAAAAACATCGCAGAAATAAATATAAAAAAGCAGGAAAAAATCCATAAAAAAGCATCCTCAATGGCCGAAGTATCGCTTATTCAAAATCAATTTGGTTTTTGTAAATTTAACAATTTTCAATAGAGATATGGATTTTGAAAATTTGCGTTTAAATTTTTTGAACACCTGAACAAAAACATCGCAGAAATAAATATAACAAATGCAGGGAAAATTCCATAAAAAATCGTTCTCAATGGCCGAAGTATCGCTTATTCAAAATCAATTTGGTTTTTGTAAATTTTCTAATTTTCAATAGAGATATGGATTTTTGAAAATTTTCGTTTTAATTTTTTGAGCATTTTAACGAAATCATCAAGGAAGAAAATATAAAACATGCAGAAAAAATTCCATAAAAAATGATCCTCAAAAGCCAAAGTAACGCGTATTCAAGATCAATTTGGTTTTTGTAAATTCAACAATTTTCAATAGAGATATGGATTTTTGAAGATTGTTGTTTTAATTTTTTAGGCACCTGAACAACGAGGAGCATTTAGAGATTTTCGTAGTTTGGTTTAGCATTCGTAGCAATTGTTTTTATATATTTGTTTTTCAGTTTATCGTAATTTGAACATGAACGTAAGAATAAATAGTATACAGTATTGAATATAAAATAATAATTACAAATGTTATTTTGTATTGTCTTCTTACAATCACGTTTTAAGTAACAGTTGCAGTTTAAGTAGCAATTACTGTTTAGGTAACAGTTGATTTCAAGAAGCAATCACAGTTTAAGTTGCAGTTTAAATAGCAGTGATTTTAAGTAGCACTGATTTTAAGTAGCGGTGATTTTAAGCAGCGATGATTTTAAGTAGCAGTGATTTTAAGTTGCCGTGAAATTCGCCTATTAGTAAGAATAACGACCTGTGATTTTTCAATACTAGTGAAAAATCACAGATACGTGAAATATCGTCCATCCTTATTAGATATCTCTTTATTCACTTTGGCCACATATAATACATTGAAATGACAAAACTCATCTTTGTATAGTGGATGTGAGCGTCATATAATAATACAATATAATTACAAAACACAAATTTAGCGGACATTTATAACTTACGATAGATAGATAGATAGACATCATACGCGTTAAAATGGTGCGAAATACTGAAACCGTGTTAAGCTTAAAAAAAACGAAGCACTTGTACATATCCATTTAGAACCATGCTGGCATACATTTGATGACATTAATCACGCTGATCACTTTTGTGGTAAATTGGGTACGATGATTGCCAGCAAAAACTCGATTAGTTTTCATAAATCATATTCGTATCAATTAAAAAAAAAAAACAGTAAAATTAATGGGGACAAAACATCTCGTGCTTTCCTACTTATGCAGAATCCATTTATTAACGGCACAGACTAATATCAGGAAAACTGTGCGCGCCAGTCGTGCATCATGGCCACATACAATTTGTCACTGCAGAGAGACGTGACACGAGGACGAGGACGAGGAACAACTCTAATTAATATATCACTGCCGGAATGGAGCCCGACGACCGATCAAAACTGGCAAAAGGTGGAAAACTGGGAGTGTTACACATGATGATGAGACATCGTGGTGATATTAATGTGTTTTTAAATTTATGCATGTCTTGCATGAAATCAATCAACGTACGTTATAGATTAATTTTGCCTCGAACTTGTTTCACTTGCTTTTCAATTTTTTTGTGCACTATTTATAACATACTAGATGCCGGATCCCGGCTTCGCACGGGAATTGTAATATTCATCCCAATAAATAGAAAAATAACTGTTTGTTGCATAAAATAACTGATGTATGTGATTGCAATATTTCTAGCAATATCCCGGCGCATTTGCCATGTATAAAAATAAATAATTTTCCTTGGAACCACCCACAAACAGTACAGCAGTTTATAGTTTATATTCATTTGGGATATGTACCTTTGGCCGTTTTGGTCCTAAATTTATATTTTTCGATGCCGGATAATGAAAATGTTTATTGCTGGGTGGTTTGCAGGTGGAAATCCCGGATTTTCTTGACAGCAGTTTATAGCCTTAGTTGCTAGTGTTATAAAAAAAATTAAATTATTCATTTGGGATATGTACCTTTTGCCGTTTTGGTCTTAAATTTATATTTTTCGATGCCGATGTGATGAAAATGTTTATTGCTGGGTGGTTTGCAGGTGGAAATCCCAATTTTTTTTGATAGGAGATAATAGCCATAGTTGGTATTGATATAAAAACATATAAATTATTAATTTGGGATATGTACCTTTGGCCGTTTTGGTCCTAAATTTATATTTTTCGATGCCGATGTGATGAAAATGTTTATTGCTGGGTGGTTTGCAGGTGGAAATCCCGGATTTTCTTGACAGCAGTTTATAGCCTTAGTTGCTAGTGTTATAAAAAAAATAAATTATTCATTTGGGATATGTACCTTTTGCCGTTTTGGTCCTAAATTTATATTTTTCGATGCCGATTGATGAAAATGTTTATTGCTGGGTGGTTTGCTGGTGGAAATCCCAAATTTTTTTGACAAGACATATTAGCCATAGTTGCTATTGATATAAAAACATATAAATTATTCATTTGGGATATGTACCTTTTGCCGTTTTGGTCCTAAATTAATATTTTTCGATGCCGATTGGTGAAAATGTTTATTCCTGGGTGGTTTGCAGGTGGAAATCCCAGATTTTTTTGACAGGAGATAATAGCTATAGTTGCTATTGATATATAAACATATAAACTATTCATTTGGGATATGTACCTTTTGCCGTTTTGGTCCTAAATTTATATTTTTCGATGCCGATTGATGAAAATGTTTATTCCTGGGTGGTTTGCAGGTGGAAACCTAAGATTTTTCTGACAGGAGATAATAGCTATAGTTGCTATTGATATAAAAACATATAAATTATTCATTTGGGATATGTACATTTTGCCGTTTTGGTCCTAGATGTATATTTTTCGATGCCGGTGTGAACTAACTACCCAGCAATAAACTTTTATATCACATCGCCATCGAAAAATATAAATTTAGGGCCAAAACGACCAGAGGTACATATCCCAAATAAATAATTTTAATTTTTCAATAACAATAGAAATCATGGCTATTATCTCCTGTCGAGAAAATATGGGATTTTCATCTGGAAACTACCCAGCAATAAACTTTTATATCACATCAGCATCGAAAGATATAAATTCTGGGCCAAATTGGCCAAAGGGACATATCTCAAATGAATAATTTTTATTTTTTTATAACAATAGCAACCATGGCTATTATCTCCTGTCGAGAAAATCCGGGATTTGCATCTGGAAACTACCCAACAATAAACTTTTATATCACATCAGCATCGAAAAATATAAATTCTGGGCCAAATTGGCCAAAGGTACATATCTCAAATGAATAATTTATATTTTTTTATAACAATAGCAACCATGGCTATTATCTCCTATCAAGAAAATCTTGGATTACCATCTGGAAACTACCCAGCAATAAACTTTTATATCACATCGGCATCGAAAAATATAAATTTAGGGCCAAAACGGCCAAAGGTACGTATCCCAAATGAATAAGTTTCACATAATGCATGTGTGAAATCAGCGTTAACAGTAAAAAATATAATAATACAATGGCAGTAGAATAAATGTGGTAACATATGGTTTAGGCAATGTGCTATAGACACGAACTAATTTTAAAATGTAGTTAAAACTTAGTTACTATTAAAGAGGGGTGGCTCAAGCGTCGACCGCGTACCTAGTCGCCCACCTGTCTGGTATATAGCGGGTGGTCAAAATTAGTTGTTTTTATGGACTATCTCGATAACAAGAGTTAGACAAATCTGATATACACCTTATGACCTCTTTTTCTGAAATAATAATAGCATTAACAAATGACGGCTGATTTGTACCTCCCAGAACACATTAGAAGTAACTTGTCTCTAAATAGATATTTTTGGCTTTAACTGACTACTTTTTAAAGGGTTCACTTCTTCGGCCGTTTTCCATTAAGAAAAAACGTGATTTTTAGGTACACTTTTCTAGAAAACTACTGGACCGATTTCTCCGAAATTTGCGCACATGTTCTTACATCCAAAATAAGTTTGTATGGATGGGGAATTAAAAAATAATAATTGGATTCAGAATCATGGCATAAAAAAACATGAAAAAATCCGCCACTCAACAAACGGAAATATTCTCAGTCGTACTGGTAGGTATTGATATCACCTTTAAAACAAACCGAAAATCGTATTGATACCTTTTTATAGTTTTGAAGAAAAGTGTACCTAAATTTAAAAACGATTATTTTGTTCATTTTTGAGGAAGTTACTCCCTTAAGATCACGAATATGATGAAGGTAGTAATGGGCGCATTCGTCAGACTAAACAGTTGGGTGTTTACTACCAACCGTTGGGGTATTTTCAGCTATAATGTCTCAAGGGCAATGGTAATTTCGCGATAATTTTGACTTAACCCCGAAAATGTGTTGCTTAAAGCAAAACTACTGTACTGTTTGTAGGTGCAACACACCAAATTATCGCGAATTTATCATTGCCCCAGGTACATTCGGTAAGATAAGTTCTTGAATTATGTACAAAACTTGAAAAACTATCTATTAAAAGTTCAAATTTCAATTCGTATTTTCTTACCTCACAAAAATGGTGGAACAGTTTCCATACGTATTTTTTTTACTCTTGACCGTGTTTTTTGGTGTTATAATTAAATTATTAATTGCTTCGTCGCATTCTGTCCCGAAGCGTGATTCAGACATATTTATACGTTGACAGATCGATTGTATTTTTTTATTCAAGGGTATCTATGAATATGATATAAATCTGAACGTCAACACTGATAGCGAGGGTGTTATCAGCCTTATTTTAACAAATCGCCCTGACGCGCGTGGTGTTATCGTTTCTCAGACAGAAATGGACCAATCTGATCGGTTGTTTATTTATGAAAGAACTTATCTGATGAACGCACTGTTGATCGTGAACAAGTTCGTCCAGCGGTCGCCATTTTACCAATCGTTCAAATTAGACTGATTGGTGTAGGAATCAAGTGTTGAAGTTGCCGCCGAAATGAAGGTTACAAAAGTAGCGTTCATCAAATACCAACATTCAGCGTAAATGAAAATAAACATGTTGACAATTTTGACGAACGCGCCCAATGTTACTAAGCCAGCGGAAAATCCGCTGGATATGGCGGATTGCAAATCCGAATTGCAGAATAATTTTCGTTTTAGCGGCTGGCCGAATTTCTAGCGGAATTATGTTGGATTGTTGAAAAAACTAGAGTAATTTAATTTAAATTTAATTTTCAAAATATATATTTTACAGGAAAATTCAGAAACTTAAAACATAAAGTTAGTTTTCAAGGTAGATGTTTTGTGAATATATTAAAACATTTTTAGATACTTTTGTTTATCGTCAACAACTCTAAATATTAATTTTTAAAAATTCATAACACACACAAAAATGAACACGTTGCAAAAATCGAAGTTAATTCTAAAGGCAGATTATATTTGTGGATATAGTAACGTTTTTGAAAAATCCTACCATATCAGTATTTTTTTAGATTTTTTTGTCAATATTTGAGGAACACAATTTTATAATAATAATAATATTCATAAAATATTTATTGTCACGTATGGCACAAGTGAATTTACAATTTCAGTGGATGTGCGCGTCAATTCTGTGCTTATAAACGAAAACATACAATTAAATAAGATGAATAATAAATAAATAAATTTCGTTTTCGATTTTGGTTTTGTTAATATATTGATTTTTAAAAATTCACAACAAAAAATTGACTCATTTTCAAAAATCAGAGGTAATTTCAAAGGTAAATGTATTTGATTACATTCGAGTTTTTAAACATATTAGTATTTTTTTTTTAATTATTTCGTTATACAAATTTTCGACAACTTCAAAAATTCATTTTTACAAATTTATAATTCATGCAGAAATTGACACTTTTTAAAAATCAAAGTTTATAATAATAATAATAATAATTTATTAATGTCAATCAAAAAGTTACACAGGTCAATTAAATACATACGTAATAATAAATATATATTTATATACATCTATATAAATATATAAACAAATACGGTTTATAGTTATATTGGGTATCTTAAAACTATCTTAAAATTATTTTATAATCGATCATCAAGGAAATCTCTCTAATGATAGTAGGCTTTATTACATAGTAACATCTTCACTTTTATTTTAAAAACCAAAAAACATTAATTTTTAATTGAATTTGGGAGTTTATTGAATAATAGTGGACCGTAATAATTCAAGCAATTCCGAGATCTATATATATATATATATATATATATATGTTAGAGGTAGCCTGTGGATATAATAATTTTTTGATGATATTTATCATAAGTATTTATTATTTAATAAAAAATATTATTATTTATTTGTTTCTGTTCAATCGTTTTACAACTTAAACAAAACATTAATTTAACATTCATAACTTAAGGAGAAATTGTTAGATTTTCAAAAATTAAAGTTAATTTTAAAGGTAGATGTTTTGTAAGTATATTAAAATTTTAGAGGAATCCTAAAAAGAGAAGTCTTCAACAACTATAAATATTAATTTTCAAAAATTATTAACGATAATTGAATACATTCAACTTTTTAAGGAATTCAATGATATCTGTATTTGGTTTTCTTTAGATATTTTCATTGTTTTACCTAACAATATTCAGTCTTATTGTATTTCCAATTGCTAAAACAAGGGTCACGAATTTTAACGAAATTGAGCTGAATTATTAATTTATTGAATTTATATATTTTTAGTAGATAATATTTTCAAAACGGTAAAACCGATGCGATTAGTGGCGACACATTAATTTAACGACTATTTTCAAAAATTAATTTAATAAAAAATTATTTCATTAACAGAATTAACGTTAAAATTTTAAATTATTGCAATTAAGGAATAACAAAATGAATAGACAAAACATTTGTTGTCATCAATTCAATTGAATTCAGACGTGGCCTGAAGCTATCATCGATATGTTTGTTTTATTTATTTCGTACTATATTTATATTTTCTGGCAGAATCCTAGCGGAATTTGGTTGGCTATCTGGCGGAAATATCCGTGATGTGACCAGTTGGCAACTCTGGTTGGTAGACCGCCGTCTATAATTAAAAAAAAAAAAACAGGTCGTCCGTAGTGACCGAAAGTTTGGCCACTCCTGCTAATAAGATTGAGCAAAGTAACTGGGGACGAACGACGGTTTCGCTGCGCTGCGCCATCGTTTGTGCGTAGCCCATTAAAATTAAGTAAGGTAACTGGTGCGATATAGCCTATAATCTTCCCGGTGAGTCACTAAACAAACACCCAAAATTTGAAGTCGATCCGACGGTTTTCGAGTTTTCGAAGCGTACACAAACCAACTTAACATTTTTATATACAGAGCGAGTTTTTTTCGATGTTCTCTATGGGAATCTCGGAAACTATCAGAGATAGAGGAACGGTTAAATTGGCAGTAAGTGCAGTTTTACGAGACCAATAAAATAACGCTTTCAAAATTTTCAAAAAAGTGAAGGGTAAGTAGATATTTTGAAAAATGTAAAAAGTGTCAATTTTTTCAAATAAATATATGATAATTTTTACGCAGCTTAATAAAATAAATTTAGATCATTTTTAACGCCAATATTTTCCAAGATATGACGTAAACTTACCAAACTTACATGTTTTAAAATGGACCTCATTCGAAAGACTATTTTTCTTCTCTTTAATCCGATATCGTATATGACATAGTTATTTCTAAAAATAAGTGAGTTACAATCATTTTTAAATTTTATTATAAATCAAAAGTTAATTCATTTTTATAATTTTTTTGTGAATTTTTCAGCTGAGCAGCTGCGGTTTTGTGGCGTCAGAAAAGATACGTTACCCGTTTGAATTCTGGTAGACCCCAAATATCATTTGCATTTTTACATAAATCTTCATGGAATTCCGTATGGTGTTTGTGGACTTTTGATAAAAATTCCACTTCCGGTTTAACCAGAAATTACCTTAACTTTTCTATTTCAAATGGATCACCCTGTATATTTTACATAATTAAATTCGTCACTAAATTCTGAGTGTATAGATGTATCATAAGTGACTCTTTAGTTGTTAGTTTCTGATTTAAATTTAATTTAAATTTGTTTTTTGTTTAAATTTAATTTAAATAAACAAAAAACTAACAACCAAAAGGTCACCTATGATACATCTATGAACTCAGAATGTAAAGACGAATTAAATTATGTGAAAATATGCAGGGTGTTCCATTTGAAATAGAAAATTTAGGCTAATTTCCGGTTAAACCGGAAATTGAATTTTTATTAAAAGTTCACATATTGACATACTTTGTTCTCTAAAAACACCATACTGAATTTCATAAAGATATATGTAAAAATTCAAATGATTTTTGAGGTCTACCAGAATGCGGTTTCATCGGACAAGATTTATTTTAGGACGTAATCGGGCCTTTTCCAAGAACTTTTTTAAAACTTTCTTCAGGACTTTTTTCAACTCTCTTTGGGATTATTTTTTTCAAGACAATCTTTTTCAGAACTTTTTTTAGGACCTTCGGAATGGATTTTCTTGTAAGACTTTTTCAGGACTTTTTTAAGACTTCTTTCCTCAGGACTTGGTTAAAGTCTCTTTCAGAACATTCTTTTCGGGACTTTTTAAAGGACTTCTTTTTCGAGATTTTTTTAAGACTATTCTCAAAACTTTATTTCGTGACCTTTTTCAAAACTTTTTTTTAGGACAAATTTCAAGACATTTTCAGGATTTTTTCCTCAGAACTCTTTTCGGGGCTTTCTTTTTATGGCTACTTTTATGACAATTTTTTGAGATTTTTTGTTTCGGTAGTTTTTCATGTATTTTTTAAGGATATTTTTGAAAGAATTTTTTCAAGACTTTTTTTGAAAACTTCATTTTGAGGACTCTTCTTTCAGATTTCAGGACTTTTGGTCAAAACCTTTTTTCAAGAATTTTCTTTTTTTTTTCGGGACATTTTCCCGTTTTTTTAAAGACTTTTTAAAGGCCCTTTTCTGGAGTTTTTTCGGAACCTCTTGAAGGAATTCTTTTAATACTTTTTCTCAGGATATTTTTGTCAGGAATTTTTTCAGGATATTTTCTTCGGGACTTCTTGCTTCAAAACTTTTTTTAAAGACTGTTTTACAATACTTTGTTGAAGATTCCTTTTCAGTACTATTTTTCAAGACTATGATATTGCTTGTTTTGTTATCTCTTCAAAACGTTTCATAAACGAAATTTGCACATGTCCTGTGTAGGCATTATTGTATTTATTATATTCTGCATCTGTATTTTGTATTTTGTAATATTATATTTCTTAACCATAAATCTTAAATATATATCTTTACCACAACAAATATGGGGGAGCCATAAATTTAATTTTGGTGATGAAAAATTAACTTTTTCTAAGAAAACCGTTGGCAATCCCATTCGCGATTTAGCAGATCATTAAACATTCAACAGACTACTCTTACATAATGTATCTTCACAAAATCCAACCAAATTACTGTATCGTCATCAGAACAAAACATGACGCTTGTACCAAGCATTTATTTTTGATCACAGTGAAAAACAGAACACTAGAAAAAAAAAAAAGCGGACTTGACAAAGTGGGCGTTTGGTCTAAAAAGGTTGAGAAACACTGATTTAGACCTAGAATAGAGATGTACCATTTCCTCAAACTACATATAAGATCTAATTCCGTTCACTTTATCGAATATAGTATTTAATGGATTGAAAAAGGTAACTAAGAACATAAATAATTGTTTTTGGAGGTGACGTGTTTTGGCGCCGCGACGACCGAAAACCACGATAATTGACAGCGACGCCGTGCATCTTAATTAGGAACGTCGGTCGGATAAATTCGTTCGGGTCCAGTGGCGGACACGTTGCCAGTGCACGAATCGATCGACGTTAATTCGACACTATATATCAAGGGGTAACGTGCGCCGAAATTTAAACCTTTTGGTTTGTATATAAATTGCCGGGGAAAAGTTTTAAATTCACTTGTATTCCGTATTTATGGGGCTAATAAAAAAAGTTCTCCTGTAAATTTCACCGGTGAACGAGTTATAAGGCTGGAGGTTTAATTAAAGGCCATAGAATTTTAGTATACTAACAGAATGGATTAATATTCTTTTTTGACTTATTGTTAAAAATTCCACCGAACACAAATTCCGTAATAATCATCCAGAAGCAGAGAAAATCGTGTTTTTTTTAGTAGCCAAACAAACATATAAAAGCAAATACGTTATAATATAAACTTTCCAAATTTACTCAAAATATATTCCACTTTGCGATTCTGTGAAAATCTACAAATGCCCTTTGACTAAAATCGCAAAACGCCCTTTTTTAGAGGCAAATAAGAAATAGAAAAACTTGAAACTTTCCAAATTGACTCAAAACATATTCTACTTCACGATTTCGCAAAAATTTTTAAATGCCTTTTGACTAGATTTTAAAATAATCCCCCAAGAACAGAGCAATTCGACATTCCAAAAACGCGCCTATTTAGAAGCAAAACAAAAATAGAAAATTAACAGCCACATATTTGACACCGTCCAAATTTATTTTAATAGTTTTTATTTTACGATTTTTGCAAAGCCTCTCTATGCTGTCACTTGATTTTTAAATAATCCCTCAGAAACAGAGCAAATCGTCATTCTAAAGATGCGGTTATTTAGAGGCAAAACAAAAATATAAAAATGAAATGCCACATACACTCGGCGTCAAAAAAGGCGCCACTCAAAAAATCGCGAAAAAACTCGATTTTTCAAACCGTCGCAACTTGGTTCAATTTGGTCGAAAATCGGTTAATCTTTCAGTTTGGGAAGAGTTCAAGTTTTATCTTTAAGAATGTGTAGTTGATTTTGACCCCAAGTCCAACCCACCCCCCGTAACAACGCGATGAAAAAAATGTTTTTTTATGTAAAAACTTTGACAAACTGTACCGTGCGCAAAAAAAATTGGCGGAAAATTTCACGACAATGGCAGAAAAATGTAATCAATCTCCTTCAAATGCATTAAAAATTCGAGTCGTTTTGATGATTTGGAGCAAAGTTATGAATTTTTGAAAAAAAAAGACATTTTTCACTTTTTTGGCCATAACTTGAGTAATTTTGCACCAAAATCGATGAACTTGCAGTCTGAACAGTTTCAAATTTTCTCTTCAACGTCAAGTAAATTGTTATGTTGCTAAAACGATTCCGCCCCCTGCCACCCCCTAAAGGAGAAAAAATGTCTTTGAAGTTTAAATGTGCAAATTTGGTTTCTTGTACCGTGTGCAAAAGAAAAGTCGGTCAGCATGGCAATAAGGTTTAATCATTTTCCTCCAATTTCCTACAAAATTCAAGTCGATGCGATGATTTTGCGCGAAGTTATGCAGTTTTGAAAAAAAATAACATTTTGCGCCTTTTTGGCCATAACTAGGCGAATTTCGCACGAAACTCGATGGAATTTTGCGATCTAAGAAGTTTTCGACTTTCGCGACCCCCTGAAAACCCATACAAAAAGTGTTTTGGATTGACAAAAAATGGTAAATTTTTACAACTTGTTTTCATTTTTCAATGTCATTTTTTTTCAAAAATTCATAACTTTGCTCCAAATCATCGAAACCACTCGATTTTTTAAGGCATTTGAAGGAAATTGATTAATTTTTTTTTGCCATTGTGGTGAAATTTCCCGCCGATGTTTTTTGTGCACGGTACAGCTTGTCAAAGTTGGACAATTTTTTACATAAAAAACATTTTTTTTCCATCGCGTTGTTACGGGGGGGTGGGTTGGACTTGGGGTCAAAATCAACTACACATTCTTAAAGATAAAACGTGAATCTTTCCCAAACTGAAAGATTCATCGATTTTTGACCAAATTGAACCAAGTTACGACGATTTGAAAAATCGAGTTTTTTCGCGATTTGTCGAGTGGCGCTTTGTTTTTGACGCCGAGTGTATTTGAAACTTCTCAAGTTGACTTGAAAAGCATTCTACTTTATGATTCTGTGCCAAAAACGATCATTTCAACTGTCAAAAATGATCATTTTCGATGACAATTTTCAAGTTTTAAAAATGACAATTCTCAACTGCCAAAAACGACAATTTTCAAGTGCCAAAAATGACAATTTTTAACTGCCAAAAATGCCCATTTTCAAGTGTCGAAAAAACAGTTTTTAATTGTCAAAAATGACCATTTTCGACTGTGCAAAATAACCATTTTCACGTGCAAAAAAGTCAAAATTCACAATTTTCAAGCCCCAAAAATGGCATTTCCAAGTGTCAAAAACTATAGTTATCAACTATCAAAAATTCTCATTTTTGAGTGCTAGAAATGACAATTTTCAAGGTTCAAATATGACTATTTTTCAGCTGTTAAAAAAGGCAATTTTCAAGTGTCAAAAATGACAATTTTCATCCGTGCAAAGTGCCGAAAAAGACATTTTCAAAAGACCAAACTTGACAATCATTAAGTGCCAAAAAAGACATTTTAAAGTGCCAAAAAAGACATTTTAAAGTGCCAAAATTGACGACATTTTCCAACTGCCAAAAATTATCATTTTCGAATGCCATAAATGGTTCAAATATTACCATTATCAACTGCTAAACACGACAATTTTCAGGTGCCAAAAATGAAAATTTTTAAATACCAAATGTCACAATTTTTAACTGTTAAAAAGGGCAATTACCAACAGTCTAAAATGAACGTTTTTAGGTGTCAAAAAGGCAATTTTTAACTGTACAAACCGACCAAAAAATACATTTTCAAGTATCAAAATTGACAATTATCAGGTGCAAATAATGACATTTTCCAACTGTTAAAAACGATCATTTCAACTTTCAAAAATTATCATTTTCGAATGCCATAAATTCAAATTTTTAAGTTTAAAAAACGACCATTTTTAACTATGCAAAATAACCATTTCTATGTGCAAAAAAAAGTCAAAATTCACAATTTTCAAGGGCCAAAAAGTACATTTTCCAAGCGTCAAGAACCATAGTTTTAAACTGTCAAAAATTATCATTTACGAGTGCCATAAATAACAATTTTCAAGGTTCAAAAATGACCATTTTCAACTGTCATAAAAGACAACTTTCAACTGTCAAGAATGACAATTTTCAACTGTGTCAAAAAAGACATTTTCAAGTGCCAAACTTGACAATCATCAAGTGCAAAAAATACATTTTCAAGTGCCAAAATTGACAATCTTCAAGTGTCCAAAAGATGAAATTTTACAACTGTCAAAATTTATCATTTTCAAATGCCATAAATGGTTAAAAAATTACTATTGTCAACTGCCAAAAACGACAATTTTCAGGTGCCAAAAATGAAAAATGTAATTGCCAAATGTCGCAATTTTCAACTGTTAAAAAAGGCAATTACCAAAAGTGTAAAATGGACATCTTTAAGTGTCAAAGAGGCAATTTTTAATTGTGCAAACTGACCGTTTTCAAGTGCCGAAAAAGACATTTTCAAGTACCAAAATTGACAATTTTAAGTGCAAAAATAACATTTTCCAACTGTCAAAAACTGTCAAAAAATATAATTTTCGAGTGCCATAAATTAAAATTTTCAAGTTTGAAAAATGACCATTCTCAACTGTCAAAAACGACAATTTTCAAGTGCTAAAATTGACAATCTTCAAGTGCCCTCTATACTACATGAGCAAAAAGGCGTATTCGGTAATGAACTAATTTCATTCATCGTGGATGGCGCGGAAATACGACTGACAAGTGCACGTCGTCGTCGTGCGCATGAGCGGAGCCAGAAATTATTTGGTTCCTAATGCAGTTCCAGGACGGAAAAATTTCTTGCCGACCTCGAAATTAGAGGTAGTGCCATGGCTGGCTCCTTGGCTCTACGTAACGAGCCGCCCCTGCTTTACTAAATTTTAAAATAATTCCCCGAAAACAAACCAAATGTCAATGTGAATACGAGGATTTTCAGAGGCATAACAAAAATAGAAAATCAATTTCCACATAGTTGAAACTTTCGAAATTTATTCAAAATACATTTTACGTGATGATTTTGTAAAAATTTACGACTGCTTGACTAGATTTTAAAGTAATCCCCGAAAACAGAGCAACTCGTCATTCTGAAGATGCGATTTTTCAGAGGAAAACAAAAATAGAAAAACAATTGCGGGATACTTGAAACTTTCCAAGATTAGATAAAAGGCATTCTAATTTACGATTCTGCAAAAAACTCCTATTAGATTTCAAAATAATTCCCCGAAAACGGACCAAATGTCATTCAGTATACGCTCATTTTCAGAGACAAAACAAACATAGAAAAAGAATTGCCACATATTAGAGACTTTCAAAATCTACTACAAATATATTTAACTTTGTAATACTAGATACATCTCCAAATCATTAAGAGTGTTTCAAAATTATTTTTCGAGAATAGAGAAAATTGTTATTCTAAAGATGCACATTTCCAGAGTCAAATTATAAATAGAAAAACAATTATCATATACTTAAATCTAACTGGATTCATCCAAAATACATTATACTTTACGATTCTACAAAAATCTCCTAGATTTTTAAATGTTCCTCGGAGCAAACTGTCATTATAAAGACGCACTTTCTTAGGGGCAAAACAAAAAGAGAAAAATCTTTGCCACATACTTGAAACCTTTCAAATTCACCCTTGTAACATTCTACTTCACGATTCTACAAAACTTCCAATATGCTCCAGGGGTAGATTTAACTAATGCCCCTTTTTATCATATCAGACCTTATTTTCTTTTCGATTTTGGTTTTGTAAGTGTTCAACAACTTAAAACATTAATTTTCAAAAATTCATAACTAACACAAATATTGACTAAGTTTCAAAAATCAAGATTAACTTTAAAGGTAAATGTAATATGATTGCATCAGAGTTTTTTTTTTTGGAATTCAAAGCGATATGATTTCTTTTTCTAGTTTTTCCTTGTTTAAAAATTCGTTTTTAAAAATTGAAAAAAGTGGGACATTTTCAAAAATTAAAGTTAGTTCTAACATTTGTTATTTATCCATGTTACAGTTTTCTTTCTGAACGCATCTTTTGCATATTTCTACACCCTGTAAGTTTAAGTTTTTTTTTTATATATCTGTTACGACTCATATTTTTTTATTTATTGATACCACTTATTTATATTATGTATATTAACCTGTATAAACCCATTGTTATTGGTACATTAAACAAATTAAATTAAATAGATGTTTTGTGAATATATGAAAAAAAAAATAGATTTTTTGTCTTCAATATCTTTAAATATTAATTCGAAAATTAATCTCACGAAAAAATTGACACATATTCAAAAGTCTAGGTTGATTCTAAAGGCAGATGTTTTGTGAATATACTTACTAAAATTTTTGAGAAATTCTACATCAGTTTTTTTGTGTTCGACAACTTAAAACGTTAATTTTCAAAAATTCATAACTTACAGAAAAAGTGACGCATTTTCAAAAATTACAGTAAATTGTAAAGAGAGATGTTTTGTGAGTGTATTGAAAAAATGATTTTTTATTCGTCTTCGACAACTTTAAATATTAATTTTCAAAAATTCATAACACGCATTTTCAAAACTCAAAGTTAATTTTAAAGATAAATATATTATGATTGCATTAAACGTTTTAAGGAATTCAATCATATCAGTATTTTTTATTTCTATTTTCTTCTACGTCCGTTATAAAATGTTCAGTTTTTTTCATTAATTTGCGTTCATAAAATATGTGATTCCTGAACCCTTCAAATAGCGTGAAAAAGAGTGCCATAACGCAAAAGCGTGAAAAAAAGTTCCGTAACGGTTCATTTTTTAACGCAACTAAAAAATTGTTTGCGCAAAATGTCTCGTGAACGCTTCGCAACACGCTGCGAGTTCCGCTGATAAATGTCAAACATTTGTTTCCGATCAAGAAAACTCGATGATTATTATTTTCTTCATTTAAAAAAAGTATTTTTGCTTATAAAAATTGATTAAGGTTTTATCAAATTTATAAATTTATTTAAAGTTACGAAAAAAATTTGTATGAAACTCGAGAGTAAAGCAACTTTTCTTCACTTGTACTCTTTCCTACTCATGAAAAAAAGTATTACTTTACTCACTTGTTGCATAAATAACTATTTATTTTTATTTTTGATAAATTATAGCACATCATATAATAAATGAAGTGTCGGAAATAACCATTTTTAAATGGTTATTGCCAAAAATGACAATTTTCAACTGCCAAAAATGACAATTTTCAACTGCCAAAAATGACAATTTTCAACTGTCAAAAATGCCAATTTTCAACTGCCAAAAATGACAACTTTCAACTACAAAAAGGCCAATTTTCAAGTGTCGGAAACGAAAATATTTAACTGCCAAAAATGAAAATTTTTATCTGAAAAAAAGACCATTTTTAACTGCCAAAAATTACAATTTTTAACTGCCAAAAATGACAATTTCTAACTGCCAAAAATGACAATTTTAACTGCCAAAAGGGCCAATTTTCAACTTCCAAAAAGGTCAATTTTCAAGTGTCGGAAACGACCATTTTAAGCTGTCAAAAATGACGATTTTCAACTGCCAAAAGGGCCAATTTTTAGCTGCCAAAGGGCAAATTTTGAAATGTCAGAAATGATCATTTTTAACTGCCAAAAATGATCATTTTTAACTGCTAAAAATGACAATTTTTAACTTCCAAAAAGGCGGATTTTCAAGTGTCAGCAACGACCATTTTAAACCGCCAAAAGTGACAATTTTTAACTGACAAAAAATGACAATTTTAACAGCCAAAAATAACAATTTTCAACTGCCAAAAAGGTCAATTTTCAACTGCAAAAAAGGCCAATTTTCAAGTGTCGGCAACGACCATTTTTAACTGGCAAAAATGACAATTTTCAACTGCCAAAAAGGTCAATTTTCAACTGCAAAAAGGCCAATTTTCAAGTGTAGGCAACGACCATTTTTAACTGGCAAAAATGACAATTATTAATTGCCAAAAATGACAATTTCAACTACAAAAAACGACAATTTAAAACCCAAAAATGACCACAGTTTTTTTGAAAGTACATAAATGTGTTATGATAGCATCGGACTTTTTAAAGAATTTAATTATATCGATATTATTTTATTTTTCTATTTTTTCTTTGTTCAAATTTTCAAAAATTCATAACTCGCGCAAAAATGGAATAAATTTTAAAAATCAAGGTTCATTTTAAAGGTAAATTGCATCCGATTTTTTTTATGGAATTCAATCATAGGGATATGATTTCTTTTTCTAGGTATTTCTTGTTTAAATATTCGACCCCTTAAAAATGACTCGAGCAGAAATTGACACATTTTCAAAAATCCAAGTGTAGATTAAGGTAATTCCATCATATAAGTATTTATTTTTATTTGTTCAACTGTTCGACAACTTAAAATATTACTTTTCAAAAATTGATATGAAATTGGCAAATTTAAAAAAAAATGTAAGTTAGTTTTAAAGGTAGATGATTGTAAAGATTTTAATAAATTTATTTTTTTAGATTTTTTTCTTCTACCAAAAATATTAATTTTCAAAAATTCATTCAAATTTTTAGGGATTCAATCTTATCTGTATTTATTTTTCTTTGAATTTGTTTATTGAACATTATACTGAACATTTTGTTAAAATAAGAGATAGATTTATTTCGTACTTTATATTTTCTAGCGGAATTCTAGTGGAATGAGGTTGGCTTTCTGGCGGAAATATTATGTGATCAGATGGCAACGCCGCCTATAGGTTAGAGACTCTAAGCACTCTTATGCGGTTAATATATACCACGCCAGGAAATGATTTTTATGTGGGATGGATGTTGTACCTCTCACAATTCTATTCTCTCCACTACTCCCAACGCTCTTAATAGAGCGGCCATTGATACCCCGCGATAAATTTGTCGAATTAAAATCTACAGAGTAATCCAAAATCTTAAAAATAACGCAAGCACAGGACAAGACGAAATCCACATCCATGTTCTAAAAGCAGTGGCAATAGAAATTTTGGACCCATTGGAGTATATAATTAATCTATCGTTTAAAAATGGAATCTTCCCAACAACTCTGAAAACATCAAAAATTATTCCTATTTTTAAAAAGGGCGATAGAAATGACAAAGCAAATTTTCGACATATAGCCCTGCTGAACACGTTTTCAAAAATATTTGAAAAAACACTAGCACTGAGATTACTAAGCTACCTTGGAAAATACCAAATACTCAACGAAGCCCAGCATGGGTTTCGCGAAGGAGGAAACAGCAAGTGTCGCCCTCATAGAAAACATATCAAAAAACTTGGATAGAGGCAAGTGCGTAGCCGCCTTATTCTATGATTTCTCAAGAGCGTTCGACACAAAAAAACAGAAAATCGTTATTCTGAAGATGCGCTTTTTCAGAGGCGGAAACAAATAGAAAAACAATCGCCACCTACTTAGAACTTTCTATATTTACTCAAACTATATTATGTTCCTATAATATTCCTTGACTAGATTTTACAATAATACCCAGAAATCACTGCAGATTTTTGTTGATTGTACACTCTCAAACGACTCTAGTCAATTTCCATAAGTACTTAGAACTTTCTATATTTGCTCAAAATATAAACTCCCCAAAAAAATTATCGCATCACCTACGTTCTTCCAGATAGGACATTTGTTTATTGTGATAACATATCTGTTTCTATGAATAATAAACATAACAATATAAAACAACGAATATTCCTTCGATTTTATTGAATTTGTGGTAAGAATAATTTTATATATTTTTTTAAGATTTAAATGGTTATTTATATGATTTTTTTTTGTATTTTTGATTTCAAAATGAACATTGAAGCTACTGCTCGCAATTCTAGAAATCTAAGAGACGAAATCGTTCGTGTCGTGTCCTTAGTTGACGATGGTCGAGATCAAAGATATGTTGTTGCAGCATTGGGAATTCAGCAGTCCATGGTTTCAAGAATAATAAGAAAATTCAGAGAATATACACGAAGAGCAGGACAAGGTCGTAAGAGGGCAACAACAGCAGGAGATAACCGATTTATACGTTTAAATGCACTGCGCATCAGACATTGTACCTCAAGGCAGATACAAGCTGAACTGTACAATAATATTAGTGATGCGATAATTTTTTTGCTTTACGATTCTGCAAAACTCCTAGAATGTTCCTTGACTAAATTTTACATTAATTCCCCGAAATCACAGCAAATCTTTATTGACTTAATTTATAAAGTCACATTGACTGTACACTCTTAAACGACTCTGGTCAATTGTCCTAAGTTCTGCGTAAGTTTTATTGGCAATAACAGTTTAAATACCGCATTAAAATTGAACGCATCCCCCTATTCCCCGGAGAAACTGTAATATTTAACTCTCCTACAAAAACAATTGTCCCATTTGCAATTGATGAGCGAATGTTGCACGTCGATACCGGCGATGCCTTCAAACCGTCCGGAGCTTATTGGTATGCAGAGTGATCCGTTTGCAAATGATAAATGTGTCCTCCTTTGATTGGAGCCCCCCATTGGGGTGGAATTCACAGTCTGCGGTCTTCCCAGTCGCAAATGATGCACGCCATCTCTCTATAGAGTCCAATTATCATTGCAGTGTCAGTCGGAACACGGTAACACGGTATGCCTCTCATTGACTAATTGATGCGCTGATTGGAATAATGCACACCCACACAGAACACACAGAACAACTCCATTCCACCGCGCCGCCATTATCCGAACGGTGGTGATTTGTGACCATAGGACAGATGGCCATACTTACCGTGGGGGGGGGGCTTGCCCCCTTATTAATTAATATATGTAATGCGTCCCATCCGCATCCACATCCCAGCCCACAACTATTATATAATCGTTTTACGGACAGCTAAAATCGATTAGTGCCGCCCACAGTTCAATCGAATTACTCCCAGCCCACCATAAGATTTTAGTACAATTATACGATAGATGCGATGGAAAATAGATTTTTACAAAATTTCATATTTTATTGCTTAATGTCTTGAGATTACCACCCAAAATTTTTAAACATATATCAAGAAAAAGTGCCAGAAACCTTAAAAGGGCCCAAAATATGCAGAAAACTCTTCATTGACATAGGTCCGAAAATGGACTATTTTAGTTTTGTAGCATTTAAGCACTGTTTCGCTTATCTCTAATTTCGTTCTCTAGAAAATAGCATATTCTTATAGATCTGTAAAACATACAGTTTGTGCCAAAAGAAAGACGCAAGTCTTGACTTAACCGGTAAAATTTTGAAAGAAATTTCATTATTCTATAGTTAGTCTTCCCAAAATAACTCCGACTCACATGAAGAAAGCGGATTAGACAAATTACTATCATTGAATTTCAACAAAAATCATCAACACCAGTTCTATAATATAAGCTGGTGTGAGTATTTGAAGAGACAAACCAAAATATGCCTTACACACAGACCTCACTTGAATGCGACCTACTAAAATTGTCTCCACCGACAAAACCTGCAAAAAAAAGGGACTCTCCATAACATCAGCATTTACCACAATACTCAGCGGGTGGTGCAATTTAGGTTGTCATCGGGAAGCAAGAGTAATTTATGACTTTCGGAAAGGGCCGTCCTTTATACCTGCTTTCCGTATTTTGGGACCAATTTTTTATTTAAAAGTAAATTACAATATGCTATACTGGCTTTCATTTTTCGATTACCGACATATATTATGAAGAATATTGTACTCTTTTACCACGTGACATTTATAAGCCAATACGGTTATCAAATTCAGTGGCGGCTCGTGGAACATTTTGATGGTAGAACCACTTAGCATATAATATACTTTTTGAGAAAAAAAAAAACGATTACTGTTGCAAAATTATTCAGTAAATTACAACTGACAACACATGTGATTCTACATTTGCGTAAAAATTAGAAATGCATTGTTTCTAAATTTTAGAATATTTCAATGTGAAAGCAGATACAATTTAGAAAAATATTGTAACAAATTCGTCGACGCGAAAAAAATATAAAAACAATTTCCATCCACTTGAAACTTTACAAAATCACTCAATATTAATTCAAGAGTGATTTCGTATAAAATTCAAACACATTGCGTTCATAGCCTTTGCGATTTTTCGTAAATTTATGAAAAATTATAATTAATTAATTAAAATTATTATGAATTTTTGACGCGAAAAAATATAAAAACAGCTGTAAAATACTTAAAACTTTCTAAATTTACCTAAAATACAATAATCTTCCAAAAACTCAAAAAACTCCATCACAGGTCTACCGACCGAGAACAGCGCTTCAGATTTTTTTAATTTGCACGAGTGAAAAAAAATTATAAAAACAACTTCAACACAATTGAAATTTCCCAAATTTACTCAAAATACACTAATCTTAACAATCCTCCAAAAAACTCAAAAAAACCCATCACTGGTTTTTAAGATTTAAAGTTTCACTTCTTCCGAGTGAAAAAAAAAATATAAAAACAAGTGCAACACACTTGAAACTCTCTAAATTTACTCAAAATACATTAATCATAATAAGCCTCTAAAATACCCATAATATCCCAACACAAGTTTTCAAGATAACCGACCAAGAACAGCACTTAGGATTTTTTTAAGTTTCACTTCTTCGGAGTGAAAAAAAAAATACAAAAGCAACTGTAACACACTTGAAACTTTTCAGATTTACTCAAAATACATTAATCTGAAAAACCTCCAAAAAACTCAAAATACCCCATCACTGGTTTTCAAGATAACAACACAAAACACAATTCTGGAAGAATTGTTCAAATCTGCTAATTTGTTCAAGAGATATATTCTCAAATAAATGCAATGCCATTTTTCTCGTCTCATGAAACTTTCGCAGGCTTCGTTTTAAGACTTAAAACGACAAATCAGTGTTTTTAGAATTAATAAAAAAAATCTTGTTTCGTTTGAAATTAGAGGTAGTGCCATGGCTCCTTGGCTCTACATAACAAGCCGCCCCTGATCAAATTATTGAAGTTTGATCATGCATCAAATATTTCCAGGATCATTTTTTGCATTACAATCGGTCCTCGTCTTTGACTCGTGGCGATTGTGAATGCAAAAATGTTCTCAAAAAATGATATTTTCATACAATATTTAACCCGTTAAGGATATTACGCACAAAATTCATAATAGCTCTATTAAATGTTTTCAAAAAAAATCTTTTGGATTAGTTGATGATTGTGTAATTTTTGGCCTGCTGAAAATATCGTGACGTCACTGGTGTTTGACGTATGATGTCATAGGCAATTTTTTTAAATTGATTTTTTTTTATTTGGCAACGTTCGTAGAGCTCTCAGTTGTCCTTAGTCACATTTTTTTTTTAAATACGTATCATTTAATCTAAAAACAATTTGTTCACTTTGTTACTTTTGTAGAGCTTGTTTCTCTTTATATCCATATTTTTTTATTTTTTTTAATGGAATGATAAAATGAATAAAATTTCTCACAAAATTCATAATTTGGATTATTTAATATACGATTTTGAAAAAGCTGGAGAAGACAATGAAGTTTTAAATTTTTCATTTTTACAACCTTACATAATACTGCATTAATTAAAAGTAAGCCAATTCCAAATTTATTGATTTATTTAATATTTGACATGTTAACAAGTTTAACACTTAAATTAAAACGTCTTTACTTCTAAAATTAACTAAATATGGTGCATTTGACTAAACGAGAAAGAATAGAGGTATGAATGATGATGGAATATGGCAATAGGCTAAGAACTTATGAGGAAGCATGCGACTTGTTCAATCAAAAACACCCCGCAAGAGTTCCAATTTCAAGATCCACAGTAAGAGCTCTACAAAAGTTGCCAAATATAAAAAAAAACGAATTCCATTTACAAAAATTGCCGATGACATCACACGTCAAACACTAGTGATATTTTTGAGCACGCCAAAAAGTGTGCAATAATGAACAAAAATCGACCTGTCCCTGCGATTCTTTTAAAAACACTTAATAGTGCAATTAACTTTATCACCACTCTGTATATAAATATTTATATTAAAAATATAAAGTAGTGTTTACTAATAATTGCTAATTATTTAATAAAAAAAAATTGTCAGTATTGCGATTATTAAAACTATTGCATGTACACTTTTCAATGGTGTTGCAGGTAATTAGACCCAAGCCTCCTTCATTCATAAATTTCCCTTTTGTGGTATTCTCGAAATTCGATATGGGTAAGTGGTGATTAGCACCCTGGGGTTCTCTGGGGTGGGCCGCCGGAGGGTTTGGAGACAAATTCTTACGGTCCTACTTGGCGAAACAAGTTGAAGAGCATATCAAACCCGCTTTTGGAAGCCCCACTAAAGATTCATTCCTTGATAGATGTTGGGATGGAATAACGAGTCTCTCAACACCGTTTAGTCTTTAATTCCAAAACACACAATGAAAAAAAAAAAACTGAAAACCCTTATTTGTTACAGAAACATTATACCGAATGTTCCGTTTCAAGACGCATCATAGGGAATTCCCATGTAAAATTTTCAATTTCAGTTTTCTATTATTGAAATTAAAAAGTCGGAATAAAATTAGAATGATTCCTCTACCCATTATTTTTCGAAGTTTTAGTTTTGTTTTCTATGTAGTTCTATATGAAATATAGCTTAAAAATAGTTCGAAAATAAAATCCTCAAAATAGTTATAAAAAGTCAGTGTTTGTCATCTACATTATTTGACACAAAGAAATCATTCAATTGAACATGTGTGGGCTTTTTAAACCACAAAGGAAAAATTCAGATTATAATGTAGTAGTTTTTCGCGCGCTATTTCCGCCTTATTTTGCATACACTGCCGTGTCAATCAACAATTATTGCAGTCGTTCAGAATTTTGAGCTGAATAGTTGTGTGAATGATGGGCATATCGTTAGGAGTAAAAAAATAAACTATGAAGAAACTATAACAAATGCATTGGCAAGGATTACAGTAAATCCAATATTAACTGCAAGAAATGGGCTTTAGAATGTGATGACAGCAAATCTACTGTCCATAGAATTTTAAAAGATTGTAGTTATCGACCGTATAAAAACCAAAATCATCGAGAACTATTAGCAGGTGATTCGAGATCTACATTTTGTGAAATTGTAACAGAAAAGTGCAATGAGGACGAAAGGTTTACAAATCGTGTGTCATTGACTTTTCATGGCATTATTTTGAGAATTATATTTTCGAATATTTGTTCACAATTTTTAAGCTATATTTCCTGTTGGTAGTAGGTAAAGGAATGATTCTTATTTTATTCTTATCATCTTTTAAATTCAATAACAGAGATACAAACTGAAAATGAAAATTTTACATGGGAATTCCCATGATGATGCGTCTTGAAACAGGACACACGTATAAACCAGTGTTTCTCAACCTTTTTACTTTCTCCGTTACGAAGTAGTATTGTGATCGTGATTTTTTTTCAAAAATTTTTTTTACGGAAATATCCGTTTTGGGGTCCCTAGATGCCATTTCAAAAATTTCCGGGAAAAAATGTGTGTGTGTGTGTGTGTATGCGTGTGTATGTGTGTGTGTGTGTGTATGTATGTGTGTTACTGTGCGCGCTGTATCTCAAAAACTAATAAAGCAATTGATATAAAACTTTGAACATCCGTCTTATTTGATAATCTGAAGAACTGAAAAGCTTTTGGTAAAATTTTGTACACGGGAAGTGGGCGTTTACCTTAACTGTTTTTTGTTTTTTGCCAATATTTTCTTTAATATAAAAATATCACAAAAATATTTAAACAAACTTTGAAGACAACAAAGAAATGAACATCTTTTGCTTGAAAACATTTTTACTCGAGAAAAAAATGTATTATTTTTTTAAATTTTTGATTTATAATTATAAAACGATAATAGTTACAGCAAATTTATGTTAAAATAATTGTAGAGAATGCTAAAATGAACAACTTATATAGAATACGTTTTTGAGTAAACTGAGTTTTTGAATTTGTAGTATAATTTTTCCATTTTTGATAATTTTGACGTTTTAAACGTCAGTTTCATCCGAGTTGACACAACGCTCGATGTACATTTTGTACATTTAAAATATGATTTCAATTGAAAATAAACCATGAAAACTTAAATATAAATGGCTATGATACCATCAAGTCGGAGAAAGTAACGTGATGGCCACATTTTTTCAATATGCATTCCTATTGTGATGTATGTCAGTCTGTGCGCACCGAATCTCAAAAACTACGACATGAATTACCATGGAACTTTGAACATAAGCCTTATTTGAAAATCCGAAGAACTGAAAAGCTTTTGGTAAAATTTCATACATCTCAAGTATGCGTTAACCTTAGCCGTTCTTTGTTTTTCTCCAATAATTTTTTAAATATGAAAAATAATACAAAAACATCTAAACAAATCTTAAAGGTAACAAAGAAATGAGCATCCTTTGTTTGAAAATATTTCAAAAAAACGGTTTATGAAAAATTAAAATTATCATTTTTTGTCATTTTTGGTTTATAATTAAGAAACGATAACGGTTAATCAAATTTATATTAATAATATTGGTAGGTAATGATAAAATTAATAACTTATAAAGGATAAGTTCTTTTGGAAATCTTATTACTATTTGAATTAATCATCGGTAAAGATTATTAGAATTTGAAGTATTATTTTTCATTTCCATCTTTCATAATTTTGACATTTCAAACGTCAGAATCATCCAATACTACAACACGTTCGATGTACATTGAAATTTAAAAAAATATCATGAAAGTATAAATCAAAATTTCAGGACTTTCTTAGGACTCTTTTTTTCAGGTCTTTTTTGTACGACCTTATTTTCAGGATTTTTTCAGGTCTTTTTTAGGAACCTTTCTCTATAACTTATTTTGGAGGACTTTTCTTCAAGATCATATTTTCAGGTATCATCTTTAACGATGTTTTTTCGGGGCTTTTCTTTTCTGAATTTTTTTCGAGACTCTTTTTCAAGACTTTATTTTAAAACCTTTTTGTTTTTGAGACTTCTTTTCAGGTTTTTTTATCAGGAACTTTTTTCACGACTTTTCAATGCCTTCTTCAGATCTTTTCTAAGTCTGTTTGCAAGACTATTTTTGGGTTTTTTGCAAGACGATTTTTTCAAAACTATAAAGTTTTTGTTTGGGGCCTTTTTTTGGGACTTTTTTTAGGATTTTTAATCTGAATTATTTTTCTGGAACTTTTTTTGATGCCTTTTTTCAGGTCCTTTCTTAGGCTTTTTGCAAGACTCTTCTTGGGATTTTTTTACAGGACAATGTTTTCTAAACTCTTGTTACGACTTTTTTCAGAAGTTTTTCAAGACTTTTGTTTCAGAACCTATCTTTTCGAAATTTTTTTCAGGGCCTTTTCTAAGATATTTGAAAACTATTATGTTCAGGACCGTTTTTTGGGACTTTTTTAATGCCTTTTATCACATGTCTTCTAAGGCTTTTGTCAGGACTTCTTAGGATCTTCTTGAGGACTCTTTACAGGACTTTTTGCAGAATTTTTTTAGAACTTTTTACAGGCTTTATTGATGACTTTTTAAGGTCTTTATTCTGACTTTTTGTATGCTTTTCAGTACTTTTCTTCAGGCCGTTTTATCAGAACTTCTTCTAGGATCTTATTTTTAGGAATTTTTTATCACGATTATTTTTCCAAGACGTTTTCCAGGATTTTTTATTAGGATTATTTTATCAAGACTTTTTTAATGCCTTATTAGTTGTTTTCTAAGGCTTTTTTCATGACTTCTGGTAGGACTATTTTCTCGACTTTTTTACGGTCTTTTAAGGACCTTTGTAAGGACTCTTTCCAGGACTTTCATTCTCTGAAGTATTTTACTGGTTTTTTTCAGGACTTTTTAAGGCTTTTTTTTTAACTTTTTTGAAGCCCATTTTCAGTACTTTTCTACAGTCTTTTTATCGGGTCTCTTTAGGACCATTTTTCAGATTTTTTTTTTGTGACGACTCAGTTTTCGGGACTTTTTTTAGGTCTTTTTCAAGAGCCTGCTTTTCAAGACATTTCTTTGTCAGGGCACTTTTTTTAGACTTTTTATCTGGACTTTTTAATCAGATTTTTTCAAGACTGTTTTATTCGGGTATTCTCTTTGGAACTTTAGAACCAGAACTCTTTCAGGGCTTTTTCATAAATCTTTTTCAGGATTTATGAAGATCTGGTTTTAGGACTTTTTTCAAGAATTTATTGAGTTTTCTAATAAACTAATTTAAGATTATTTGAATTGGAAGTATAATTTGTTATTTTTATCTTTCACAACTTTAACGTTTTAAACGTCAGTATCATCTGATCTAAAATGAAAATAAACCATGGTAGTATAAATATAAATAACTGTTACGCAATAAAGATCGGAGAAAGTAACATGATGGCCACATCACCATTTTTTTGGGACATACATGTATAGTACCATTTAAAGTTTAAGTACATATCGAGTAGTTTAGAAGATAGCAGAAAAAGTCGATGGAAATTGTTTTTTTATATTTTTAGCAAATATAATATAAATTAAAATTGTAATCACCCTGACGTGATATATTTTTTGCCGGGTAGTGAATGTTAAATCGCAAGATAATATTACCAAAACACTCGCCGGCGAGCAACTGTACTGTGCAGTCGCAAACAAACGGCTCTTAAAATAATCGCGATTAATCTGCAAAAGGCAAATCGTGCAGAAGTATTTCGGCAATAACAAGTGGTAATAAGTCACCTCTTGGCATACAACAAGACGGGCAAGTGGGAAACACCCCCAGCAGGGTGTTTTCAACAATGGAAGAAGAGGAATCATTGAGTTCGGACATGGAGGTCGATCCCAAGGACACCGAGAGCGAGGGATTTGTCACGCCGGGCAAACGCCGTGTACGCGGCCGTCCACCAAACGCAAAAAGGCTCTCCCGAGAAAAAATTACGTTGAAAACAACCAACGTGAAATATTCGACAGGAAAACAAACAACGAAAGCAAAGGTAACATCTACACCTACTTCACCTACTACATCTCACACAACTCCTACACAAATTAAAACACGCTCACAGCAAGCGCAATTAAATACAAACCAACAACAAACGGTTATTCTAAAACCAACCATTTTAAACCCAACCAATAACAATTGTGTATACAAATTTAACACCGCAAACGAATATACACGTGTACAATTTGCTACTCTCTGGAATCGAGAAAAGTTTGATCCGAGCGCAACAATAATAAAAACAAAAACGTGCTTCATTGTAAAATCCACAAAACCAAAGACACTGATTGCCAATTATCTGAAAAATTTGCAAATTAAAGGCATTGTTGCTAACTTTAGTGAGAGTACTCAACAAATCGCGACGCCTAATAAATATCCAACAGCATCATACGCAGCAGTTATTAAATCTGTAGAGTTTGAGATAGCGGATGACGTAATTAGTGCGCACTTGAAGGAGAATGGCATCACACACAGATACTGCAGACGTATTATAGCTAGAGCTACAGGTAACCCATCAACCTGCATTAGGGTTATTACTGCATCACATGAAGCTTATCAAAAACTGCTACACGAAAAGTTTAAATTTATGTGTAAAGTGTACCCAGTTGTCGAAAGCAACCCACCCGAACCACTACCTATTCCATGTAGACGCTGCAACAAATACGATCACAAAACAGAAGACTGCTCCGCCAGCCTACAATGTGGAAAATGTTCCGGCTCCCATCACACAACAACATGCACAACAACAGGGCCAATAGTTTGTTCCGCTTGTGCAGAGGAAGGACATGGTGCTTGGTCTGTCAAATGTAAGAAGAGGCCCCGGAAACCTATAGAGGGAATCCCAAATATTCGCATCCATTCCGCCAACAAGAAGTCTGACGAAATTGATAAAAACTTAACAAAAAACTCACGAGTACATGCTCCCATAACGCTTCACGATCACATCATCGATACATTAATCACAAAAATCAACTCACCTAAAGTCATCGACAGACAAGCGCTCATTAAAAAACTCCACGACAGATTCATCGATTCATATCAAATCGACACTCACGTATCATTTTCTGGAAACCGTATGTTTGTTGTTTTGTTCGACCTGAAATTCCCTATTATCATTCCACCTGTCGCTCCTAAAGCAGGAGTGCACACCGCTCACTCGCAAGTTGTTACCGATGGCTAGTTTACGCTTTTTATATGGCAACATTAATTCCCTTCCAAAAAAATCCCACCTATTATCCCACTATCTCGCCAATAATCAAGTGGCCGTAAATTTATTAGTAGAAACTAAATTAAATCATCCATTTCAATTTAGAAATTGGAACACTATCCAGATACCGTCATCTATTGTCAACCAAAACCACCGTGGTGGTTCTTTAGTAGCAGCCCATCATTCATTATCCATAGGAAAATCAAATCCCCCCAAAATCAACAACCCATTAAATGAATGTTTACATTTCACCATTTCTCTACCTACCTTTATTCTCCATATATTTCTCGTATATATCCATCCTAACGGCCAAATAGATGATACTATATTCATAAAAGCTTCTTTACATGATCACGTGATTATAGTAGGTGACTTTAATGTAAATAAAGCTAAGCTCAAACACCTAAACTCATTCCTCTCCCTGTCAAATTTTCTCCGCATTCAAACACCCCCCACATTCATAATGAGTGAACATCAATCCTCTACACCCGATATCCTTCTATGTACACAAAATATCCGACATTTATTAAACTCTATAACATTGATTCCTGATATTTGTTCAGATCATCTTTTTATACAATTTGATCTAGATATTCAAGCTTTACCACTTCCATTACCCCCTGACTTAATTCCTAATTACAAAGACTGCAACATAGATAACGTAACATCCGACATGACAAACTTCATCAATCTCAATCCACAGATTACTCCTTCCACAATATCCCAATTTCTTTCAACCCTGGAAAGCTCCGTCGACAAACATACCCCCAAATATAGTAAACAACCGTACAAATATCCATTACCCAAATTTATCCTCCGCCTCCTCAAATACAAAAGACAGCTCTACCGGGACATAAGACTAGATAACCACCCAGATCTTAAGAGACAATTTAATAAGTTAAACAAGGACATTCACGACATGATTTTTGAATATAAAAAGGACACATGGCTAAATGCTTGTCAAAATATTAACGACATGAAGGGAAAAGGCTTCTGGCAAGAAGTAAAAAAGTTGTCAAAATACAAAAAATCAAACTACCCTAATAAAATAACTGACCCTTCAAATGGCAATGTTTTGTCAGAGGAGAACGATATAGCTGATACATTTGCAACTCATTTTGAAAAAACATATAAACAGACAAACGACCCCAACTTTGACAATAATTTTTACAGACAAGTCAATGACTGGCATGACAGACGAACTAGACTACCTATAGCTCCGCCACCGAATGACAGAATAGAAGAAGATGACTATTTCACTACTCTACACTCAGGAAAAAATACTGCTCCAGGACACGACAAGATTCCCAGACAAATCCTACAAAACCTTCCCTATGAGATCCATAAATATATTATCCAAATTTTTAATTATTGCTATGAGCAACAATATTTCCCGGTTGAATGGAAACAAGGTATAATAATATGCATCCCTAAACCCGATACCGATCCATCACATCCAGCCAGTTATCGTCCTATCACACTCCTCCCGGTAATTGGGAAGCTATTTGAATCCCTTATGAAGCAAAAGCTTCTAACAAGTGCTGCCTCTCTTATTCCAGATTACCAATTTGCCTTCCTCCCCCAAAGATCCACAATTTTACCTTTAACAATCCTAACTTCAAATTGTCAAACAGCGCATCTTGAAGGAAAAAAGTCCGCCATTGCATTTTTGGACATACAGAAGGCGTTTGACTCAGTTTGGCATCAAGGTCTCTTGTACAAATGCTACCTCCTCAACATCCCTTCCCACCTTATAAACATTATAGACCACTTCTTATCCAACAGATCCCTTAAAGTCCGAATACGACTGTCATATTCATATCCCTTCATTCCAGAGCAAGGTGTTCCCCAAGGGTCCCCTCTATCTCCCCTGCTTTACAATCTCTACTGCTCCGACATATACAATCCCAATCCCGCATCATTTAATCCTTCAGCATATGCCCTATTGTTTGCAGATGACACTGCTCTAGTTGCACACAACGTAACACTTGAAAAAGCAATGACAACCCTGCAACAGCTGATTGACACTTTGCAACACTGGTTCGCAAAATGGCGCATCAAAATTAACTGCGATAAATCACAGCTCCTTATTCCTTACCATAAACCCTCACCTTCATCGCCTTCACTATTAATCAATAATTTACCTATAGTTCCATCCCAGTGCTGTAAATACTTAGGTATTTATTTTGACAACAAACTTTCATTTAAACAACATTCTAAATTAATCAAAATTAAAATTACAACCAGAGCCAAGCACTTTAGGGCATTAACTTATAAAAATAAAGGCATTTCAATTAAAACCGCTATAATAATCTACAAAACTATTTGTCGCCCGCTTATTGATTATGGCTGCATCCTGTTTCCCCAATCCAGTCCCAAAACATCCCAAAATATTAAGGTTGCAGAGCGCTCTGCTTTAAGACTACTAACGAAACTACGTCATCCTAACAATCCTCTCCACAATCCCTCAAACACCCTTCTGTATGAAAAAACCAAAATAACACCCATTGAAGAGCGTATACTGTCCATCATAGGCAAATTTGCTTCAAAAGAATCGAACAGAGCACTTTTAAACAAGTTCTGCTTACCTCGAAATCCTACTATCCTTCCCAAATTCAAAAATCCACAGATCACTACTCATCAGTTCATAAATTCATTTAATGTAAATACATCTTTATCATAATTCATCACATCAATAATTTGTTAACCTTAAGTGTACATAAAAGGGCCGAAAGACTATTGGTCGATAGCCCTTTCACAGTATAGTTTTGTAAATTGTTGTACTATGTAAATAATAACTCTATGTATGCTTACTGTGAATAAAGATGTTTGTATATTACCAAAACATTTATTGTCATGTTTGAATCAATCAAAGCATGCGAAGCTAAATTATAAAATTCCAATCGTGACGTTATTTACAATGTACAAAAAAAAATATTTGCGGAACTAGATCTAGATTAAATTGACCAAAGATTTTTCTGCTGTTATTCGACAATAAACAAATTTTCTTCGAGATTTAAACAATTCAATCAATTTGCAATCAAATTTCATAGCAATTAATCGATTTTTAATCTAGTTCTCTCCGGAAACGAACGTTTGACGATTTGAGAAATACCTTGGAAATAATTGAAAGTGATCGATTATCGGGTGTTTAAAAAATTTTTTCTGTTCTACATATACGCTTTTGAGGCAGTAATTTTGGAAGTTAATTTTATAAAAAAACAATTATAGAAATTGAATTACGGATTAGTCTAGTTGGTGCCTTTTACTAAAAGTGACGAAATATGAGCCTCATATAAAATACGGATCAATCTCCGAATTCAAACATAAATTAAAATTAAAATTAGGACACATCATTAATTCATAATTCATTTTATTAGATCATTAAATCACTTTATTGTAAGAATAAATTTATATAATTTCAATACGTGCATGTTTTTCAACTTTATGTTTTTGTATATATATATATATATATATATACCGGGTGTGGCACTTAAGACGCCTCGGACCATAGCTCCTTTACGATAAAAGCTATCGAAAAAAATCTAAGAACAAAGTGGTGCATAGTTACCGTCGCTATGTTTTAAAAATATTTCTAATCATCAGTGGCGTGCCGTACTCCAGTGGCGTACCAAACTTATGTTTTTTTAAATGGAATGCCCTATTTTTTATTGCAGATTTGGAAAGTGCTCGATGAGTACTTATTTTTTTATCTTACATGTTATACCCTTCACTTTAGCGGTTTCGCTGTTATAACCCCTTCTTTCAAAATTGCGCCCCATTTTTGAGATTTTTTTGTAGAGAAACTAATTGACGCCGGCGCCTAAATTTTGAATTGAGGTACAGGTTAAGACCTCGTATACCTTCACATAATTTTTTTTCGGGTAATTTATGGCAAAAAAATAATTTTTGATTGATCTTCGCATGTTGTCATTTTTTCCGAAAATTTCAAATGGCACCCCCCTAAAAAAATTACGGCGTTGTACAGCCAAAACTCTAAATTTTTCATTGGTGTAAAAAAAATTACACATTGCATAACAAAATTTCGGAGAAAAAAGGAATTTCATCGCAAATGTCGGGAAACGTTTTCCGTTCCCAAGTGTGCCATGAGAAAACAAAAGATTGGTAATTGTCAAAGTACCAAAACAAATACACAAATACGGTCAACATAATAGTATGTACCTATTTATTCAACATGATATGAAAAATGCAGATAAAGAAAATTTAACAACTTAAACTAAATGTTCGAAATGACGACCTTCCTGCTGGAGGCATAACCGCAACTTCTGGTGATATACCGCAGTTCATTATTTTCGGTAATAACTGCCTTCTTTCTAACTCTCCTTGGCCGTTTCACACTTCCCGTAGTAGTAAATCTCTCCAACACTTTTTGAAACGCACGTTCATTTGGATGTGCCCTGTGCGGATATCTCGCAGCGTACACTCGTGATGCCAAGAAACAATTCTTGTTACATTCTCCAAGAATAAATATCATGTCAACCATTTCCTCTTGAGTTCGGAACATTTTTAGAACGTTTATCAAAAATGACTTATGGCTGCTACTGGCGTCTAATAATTTACTTTGACAATTACCAATCTTTTGTTTTCTCATGGCACACTTGGGAACGGAAAACGTTTCCCGACATTTGCGATGAAATTCCTTTTTTCTCCGAAATTTTGTTATGCAATGTGTAATTTTTTTTACACCAATGAAAAATTTAGAGTTTTGGCTGTACAACGCCGTAATTTTTTTAGGGGGGTGCCATTTGAAATTTTCGGAAAAAATGACAACATGCGAAGATCAATCAAAAATTATTTTTTTGCCATAAATTACCCGAAAAAAAATTATGTGAAGGTATACGAGGTCTTAACCTGTACCTCAATTCAAAATTTAGGCGCCGGCGTCAATTAGTTTCTCTACAAAAAAATCTCAAAAATGGGGCGCAATTTTGAAAGAAGGGGTTATAACAGCGAAACCGCTAAAGTGAAGGGTATAACATGTAAGATAAAAAAATAAGTACTCGTCGAGCACTTTCCAAATCTGCAATAAAAAATAGGGCATTCCATTTAAAAAAACATAAGTTTGGTACGCCACTGGAGTACGGCACGCCACTGATGATTAGAAATATTTTTAAAACATAGCGACGGTAACTATGCACCACTTTGTTCTTAGATTTTTGTCGATAGCTTTTATCGTAAAGGAGCTATGGTCCGAGGCGTCTTAAGTGCCACACCCGGTATATATCATGTATTTAAGTTAATTATTATTGTTAATTTCATGTAAAAGGTGTTTACCGTAATAAATATTATTATTAGTATTATTATTACTTCAATCAATTTACAATAGCAAACTTATTATTTATTTGTTATCAATTTTTATATAACAAAGTTTATATGACATGTTTGTAAGGTTATATTTATAGAATTTAATTTAATTTCCAAAATAAAATTCTGAAATAAGTAGCTTTTATTTTTTTTCATCTATCAAAAAGTGTTCGGCGCAACAGCAACTCGATAAATTCTATTTGTAAATATTTCGCATGCGCACATAAAAAGATTCGCCATCACTGTCCTAGGGCCATTAAACCTCGAAAAGGCCCGCTAATTACGTCGCAACTGTAGCGTCTCATTTAGAAATACATGAATTACGTTTATGTTAAAAATGACCATTTGAATTGAAAAACCAGTAAGACATCAAGTTTGTATGCACCACGGGCATTACATGATGTTTATACTTGCGAGCGCCAGAGGGCCAGAGATTTGTCGCCCTCGTATGCATTTAAACATATTCCTAGTGCTCTTAGTACATAAATACCTAATAAGCTTTGTAAAGTCCCTTATTGTAAGTGGCCCCTGCGAAAAATTGATACATGAGACAAACCCCTTCTCATAAGACCTGAATGTCTACAGTATGTGAGAGTCTTCTTACGGCACAACGTGTTACGTCAAGAATAAAAAAAAATAAATCAGGAATAATCGCAGTTTTCTTGATAATTATTTACTTATGATTAATTTTCAAAAACTAGAATTTTTAAGATAGACTTTTTTTAAATTGGGCTAAAATACTGCCGAATAAACGTATTTATGTTTAAAAATAAACGGAACTTTCATCCAGCAGAGTTAAGGGGAATCTCCATACCCACGGTTTCGAATGAAAAGTAATACCGGCACATCTCGGACACTATAGGTCATATTAAAAAAAGAAAAATTGCAATGAATTCAGAAAATTCAGGAGCTTACCGATAGTTTAGTACTTTTTGTAATTTGTTAAATTTCAAAAATACCTAAATAATTACGCATATTTTTGGGCGATGAAGGAGCCGCGCTACGTGATTTATGTGACAGGCTCGCTCCGTTCGTATGAGTCAAGTGCCCTCTCGGCTTTCATAAACAAACACAGATAATTCAGTAAATGTATTTCAAATAGTTCCGAGCAGTTCTATTCTATAACATTATTTTCATTTCAGTTGACAGAGAGGTATTTGTGCGAAAACACTTTCGGGCGAAATAAATTGTGTAAAAATTCCACAAATAATTTCATCGAACTCTTCAGAACAATTTGGAACACATTAGAAATATGGACCACCGCTTCCGTGAAGTCTTTTTTGCAATTTGATTTCAAAACTAAAGTCAGGTGCCCTTGCCCTCTCGGCTTTTATAAACAGTTAGATAATTTAGCAATGTAATCGTATTATTTATATTATAGCCCAGTGAAATTATACCATAAAAAGGTGATCGAGTTAAATAAATCCCGGAAATTTGATATTTTTCGGCAAAGTTGTTCGTTGGTGTCTGCTGTAGTACAACATACTAAAAGTTCCGGAAATACCGATTGACAGCATCTAAATTTGGCACAATCTGCAAAAGGCGACTAAAAACAAAATGTGCTCCTCTAGTATCAAATCTACTTTATAAGGAGTCATTTTCAAATGAAGCCACGGTCTACGGACAAATAAATGAAAAAATGGTGATGTGGCCATCATGTTACTTTCCCCGACTTGATGGTATCATAGCCATTTATATTTACGTTTTCATGGATTATTTTCAATTGAAATCATATTTTAAATCTATATCGAGCGTTGTGTAAACTCGGATGAAACTGACGTTTAAAACTTCAAAATTATGAAAGATGGAAAAATTATACTTCGAATTAAAAAACTCAGTTTGCTCAAAAACTAAAAAAAATTATTCTTTATAAGTTGTTCATTTTAGCATTCTCTACAATTATTATTAACATAAATTTGCTGTAACTATTATCGTTTTATAATTATAAACCAAAAATAAAAAATAAATATTTTTTTTTCTCGAATAAAAATGATTTTATGAAAAATGTTTTGAAGGAAAAGATGTTCATTTCTTTGTTGTCTTCAATGTTTGTTTAATTGTTTTTGTGATATTTTTAATATTCAAGAAGAAACTGACAAAAAACAAAAAACAGTTAAGGTAAACACCCACTTCCGGTGTACGAAATTTTACCAAAAGCTTTTCAGTTCTTCAGAATATCAAATAAGACGTATTTTCAAAGTATCATATCAATTGTTTAATTATTTTTTGAGATACAGCGCGCACAGCAGACACACACACACACATAGACACAAAAAAAATATCCAGAAATTGTTGAAATGGCATCTAGGGGCCCCAAAACGGATATTTCCGTAAAAAAAATTTGAAAAAAATCATGTCACAATACTTTCTCATACTTCGTAACGGAGAAAGTAAAAAATGCCTTACGAAAGTACGAAGACACGACAAAAACTTCGGTGACACCGTGCGGCTTTTTTGTGGATGAGACGTATGGTTTTTTTGGTAGCATCTCCAGATGGGTTGATAGAAAATGGTCGCGGAATTATCGAGGTAAAGTGCCCAAAATCGATAGAAAAAATAACAACAGCAAAAGCAGCAATCGAAAAAAAAATTCTTTTTGGATACGGATTTGAAATTAAAACGTACTCACAATTATTACTATCAAATCCAGGGCCAGATGCATATTGCAAAAGTCGACTTTTCTCATTTTGTCATATGGACGAAACAAGACCTGTCGATTGAGAGAGTTGCCAGAGACGACGACAATTTTTGGGAAACAAAATGATTGAAAAATTAATATATTTTTATAAAAATATTTTATTAAAAGAAATCATTGATCCACGGACATGTAGTAATATGCCTATCAGGAACACTAAAAAACCTACGACAGAAGTCGCCTCCAAGGAAGCAACTACACCAAGATCGCCGATCCACCGAAGCTGCTGATCCGCTGATGTGAAGTCACCCTCCGGTAATTTATCCGAGTTCTTGCCGTGCATACCGGTGCTTGCCCTTCCGAACTTTGTCTGAACTATAGTGACGCATCTGTGATTTCTCTTGTGACTCTTCCGTATTTATTTTTCTTGTGATCTTTTTAGTGTAAATGTTTTCCGATTGAACATGTTATTATGTCATTTGTGTCCAGTATATTGAACTTTGTGTAAATAACAGCGAAAAGGATTTCGCGCCAATCTGACTTTATCTGCCTCTCAACCCTCTCTCCTTTTGCGTATTGATAACATAAATATCGAATTCCATTGCATTGTACTAAATGAACACGCCTTTTTTTTAGCATTTTCAAAATTCAGTCACGAAATGAAAATATTGGCACACGTAACATTGACGTTTACTGAAACGGTAATTTTTTTATGACTCAAATAATGCAACACACCCACTATTATTATTGTAAAGGTTAAAAATGAGATATGAACATCATGTTATTTTCTGATAAATATTTTCAAACAAAAGATTTCTTTTATTGTCTTTAATATTTGTTTACATGTTTTTGTAATATTTTGCATATTCACAAAAAAACGAAAAAAAAGAAAGGTTAGGTAAACACCCACTTCCGGTGCACGAATTTTTACCAAAAGGTTGTAATTGTCAAGTAAAGCACGTGTTCGATGTTGCTTGTTGTTGTAATTTTTGAAATAATTTCACGATCACTATACTTTCCCGTACCTCGTAACGGAGAAAATACAAATTATAATTTTGTCGGAAATAAAATTTCGCCACGAAAATATTTCTTGAAAGTCGATCAGATCAGTATGTGTTCCCGACTGTCGGCTCAGAAACTCGAGTATCGAATTTCTTGTTATGTTTGTTTGTATCATGTAGATAATTTCGAGTCCACGTGGACTGGAAAGATGCATGTCGCGGCGTCAATCGCCAATCGGAGACGACGGAGTGCGATAAATTACAAGTTGAAAAATTACAACGACGTTTCATTTATCTATCCTCTTTCTTTGCACATAAAAATGTATTCGGATCGTTTCACGTTTGTGTTTATTTGACTAAGGCAAGAAATATGTTAACGCCCGTTTCACGTTGAATACAAACCCAAGCGGGAGTTTAGCCTACACTTTGTTTCATTATTTTCTTATAAATACTAATTTTTAGGAAAAAAATCTTAAACTACCGGGAATTTCCTGACTGCACTAAACACGTTTCCGTTTTTTGTTTTCCTCTAGAAACCACAGTTGTCGAGAAAAAACTGTAAAACTTTTACATTATAAGTCCCATATAAAGCGGTGCCATCTACTGAGCCAGAAACACACCAAAGAGGTCTACCGATTCCCCTTAAAAAGAACCATCGACAGTGTCGTCCTGTCTTATTTATTTGTGAGGATATGTACAAAATATAAAAATGATTATCATATGTAAAGTATGTTATTTTTCAATTTAATAGAGAATATGCAAAAGTTGATGTTGGGTGATTTATTATGCCGAAGATTATGCAAAACTCTGGGGGTATTTCCAGGCCCTTCGGCGGCGCTCAAGCCTTTCGTTTTTGTTTTCTTCGCATCAGCCAGACACGGCGATGATTTATATACGCGAGTCACCGGGGCGCGACGTCGGCACCTGCGGAACACCCTAATGTTTCTTTAAGAATTAATAAATTTCGCGCCGAGCGTGAAATGCGGCGAAGTTTCATGGATTATCCGGGACACACGCCGGGATGGTAATAGTTGCTGCAATTTAATGAGATCGTTGTCAACACTTGGCAGTGGATATAATGCACCCAGTGTCTTCTTGCGGCCGCCCGGGACAAATATTCCCGCAATTCCAGGAGAACAGCAGCTCGTTACATCGGATCATAACGCTCGCAATTTCATATGCTAATTTCGTTCTCCTCTCGCGGAGGACTCGCGGATGCGGAGGTATTACAAGATGATGAATTTTCCTAGTTGATTTATGTACCTTCCTCCCCTTAATTGCGCTACTTATAGAACTGATAATGCAGTCCGGAAATCAGTATGCGAGTGTATCAATTACTATCGACCTGATCGTTTGCACAAATCACGGCACGTGGTCGGTCGTATATCTGCGGTGTGGAGGAAAGGACTGGCGTAATGGAGAGATTATAGAATTTGTAGTTGGTGTACACAATGTGGCATGACTAAGTATGGCGTAATGAGTGGTAATAGGTGAGCATGCTCGTAAAGCTGGTCTATGGGTGACACTAATGGGGTATATCTGGGCGATAGTAATGAAGGCAGCACGTGCCATACAGATCTCGTTCCCAATTAAATACCTTTTTAATGAGGGGGCGACTATTAATTGGCCTTCGAATGCGACCAGCTAAATACCACCCTACATATGTTTATTCAAAATGCAAGCTAATATGGGCAGGGATTGATTTTTACTTTCTTCGCGAATATATTGTAATCAGGAAAATTTTTCAAAAATTGTTTTTAACGGAAATATCCGTTTCGAGATGATTCCGACAATTTTTGAAAATAATGTATCTCATTGGCTATCAGTTAACTATTGAAAATGAACACATCGTGTTCGAAATGTACATTTAGTATTATAAACTAGTTTTCCTAGGCTCAAGTTGACAATAGTAAAATAATGTTCTTTAATATTTAATTTCAAAAAAATGGTAAAATTGAGTAAAGAAACCGGAGAGGAACGAAGGCTCCGCTGCGCTGCGCTGTCGTCTGTGCGTATCCCATTAAAATTAATTAAGGTAACTGGTGACGAACGACAGCTCCGCTGCGCTGCGCCATCGTCCGTACGTAGCCTATTAAAATTAAGCTCCGCTGCGCTGCGCCGTCGTCTGTGCGTATCCTATTAAAATTGGCCAATTGGTCGCCCGGGCTCCGCTTTTATGTTATATTCACATGCAAGAACTCTACAAGCACTTCGTGAATCTCTCATAATCTGTTAAACGTGACGCACTATCAATGTATTTCTTAATTTGCTGTTTAGAAAGCACTCGGACGTTAACAGTAAAAGGCTTATTTTCTTTCATTAATTTTGATCATTTGAAAATTATTTGATGAGCGTCTGAGAAATGTATACACTTTACAGTCCCGTTGTCGTGGTTTCAAAATTTGACGATCGAAAATTTTGATTTCGATTGTTCCAAAAAATTTGAAAAAATTACTGATGAAAGCAAGTCGTACCCTCTACTGATCTTAATCATTTCAACTGTTCCTCTTTAAATGCAAAAAATAGGTCCTTGAAATAAATATCAAAATTGGTTTAATTATTTTCGTCAAATAAAAAAAAAAAAATTCTTAAGGGAGCAACAAATCAAAAATGTTCCAATATAAATATTATAGGGGAATGCTTTTTGAATATAATGGAGCTTTGATAAACTCTTCAAAGTCAAAACTGAAAGCATAAATATTCCCGAAAAATAATCTTGAATCGCTCACTTTGAAGGCCGGGGCCCCGGATCGGGGCGATCGCGAACGATTAGAAAAATCGAAAAAAAATCAAAGAATAAATGTTATAGAGCTGGTCTTCAATGAAGAGGACAAAGTGGTTTCAAATCATCCAGGATGTGCAGGGAAGGCGTTACGAATTTGATTCTATAATTTGAAAGAAGGCCCTGAAGGCCTCAAGGAGGATTATTGGGACGATTAAATTTGCTCAATACATACCTCTTAATAGCCGCCATGTTGCCTAAACAGGTCATCTCCATCGGCAGTACTGAAGAGGGTAAACAAAATAAAACATGATTTTTAATCGTTTTGGACCGTTTGTAAATTGAAAAAATCAATATTTTAAAAAATATGCACTTTATGTAAGAATTTTGTATGTTTTCGATTTGGTTTCAATGGTTATTAAAAAAATTGACATTTGAGTTGAGAAAAAATACGACCCCGAAAAAGAGCAAAAATAAAGTCAGTGGCGGCGTTTCGGCGAACCCCTAAAATTTCATATACGAGGCCTTTGCTCCAAAACGGCTCTAACGATTTTTGTGAAAACTGGCAAGGATGTTCCGCTGGCCGAGGGGAGTATCTGGAAAAAATTAGAAAAAAATCGTTCAGAGCCTTTTCGAGTTTTGACACTTTCTTTTTGTTTGGTTTTTTTATTTCCCGGGGGCGGTGGAATAGAGTCAGAGGGGCGGCACCGGGAGGGATCGATAGAGCTCTCTAGGGTGCATCGGACAGAGTCAGAAAATTTTTCAAAAAATTTGCCTCCACCCCCCGGGGTGATTTTTACGTTCCGTCACGGTACTCTCAATTACTCCGAAACCGGTCAATGTGCGGCGGTCAAATTTGGTGGGGATCCGCAGGAGGAAGAAGAGAATCTTTGTTCAAAAAATCAAAGCGATCGGCTTTCATTTTTCGAAATTAACAATTTTTGGCCGAACGGGGTGGTAAAAATTTAGGGGTTAAACTCAAAAATTAAAAAAAGAAGTCCGAGAGTCTTTTAATATTTTTTAAGGTCTAAAAATATTTTCGTTATTTATATATTTAATTGATTAAAACTCACAATTCCTGACTATAATGCCAAGAATTTTATTTTCACAACATGCAAGTTAAATTCAGTTTAATGTCGAAATAAATACCGAGATCTTTGATATTAGCTTACACGTGTTACAACGCAGTTAAATAGAATAGGAACATTTGACAGGATGTACGACATGACATTATATTTAGATATATTATTATTATTATTTAATTTTGTTAAATTATTTTTAAATTTCACAGCATTCTCCAAGTTGTTTATACCTGCAAGTTTAATGTTGCCTACATACATGTGAAACTCCCAGTCCGACGCAATACACAAATTGTTAATCAATTTTAAAAATAATAGTGGATCAAGGTTTGAACCCTGAGGAACACCACTGCTAGGTATATATGTGTTGAACTTTATTCCCATGCATGAAATGAACTGAACTCTCTTTGATAAAAAGGAAGGAAGTACCGATAATATGTGTTGTAAATTTTCCTTGTAACCAGATTATTTTTAATTTGCTCAGCAATAAGATTTACTATTACTGAAAAAAAGTTTTTGAAAAGAAATACTTCATTCACTTACCCCACTCGAATTTCGAGTGACAAATCAGTTACAATCAAGCAAGAACATTTTCTCATCTGTAGACGAAATAGTAATTTACGTACGCCCCGTAAAATCACTTTTGAAACGTGAAATGTTAAAAAAGCAAAAACAAAATCGTCCCAAAAGTAACAAAAAGCGTACCGAAAGTAAAGAAATCGTGAAAAAATGTGAAAAAAAATCGTCCCGAAAATAAGTACTTTCGGTATGATTTGTGTAAAGTGGTACTTTCGATTTAATAAATCATACCGAAAGTTTTATTTTCGGGACGGCTGCAGAAAAACGTATTTTACCATTGTTCGGACTTTACCTGTATGAACTATTGATATTCAACTTTAGACACTAATATAACACTTGTGGTTATTACACTCTTAAACATAAATTGAGTTTTTTTAGAACATACGTGGGAATATTCCGTAATTGCATGTTTTAATAAATTACCTCAGTATCTTAAAGATATTGGGGTTTTAAACTCTTTACAATTGATCTGATTAAATTCTAATCTTTTATGTTCGACCCCATTAGGGTGAGTTTTTTTAGATGTTTTCCATGGGCATCTCGGAAACTGTAAGTGATAGAGAATCGGTTAAATGGGCGAATTTTCGAAAAAGTGGATATTTTAAAAAATGTGAAAAGTGCCGATCTTTTTAAATTCTGAATTTTAAAGGGCAAAGTTTTAGATAATTTTACAGTAGATAATAAAATTTTATCAGAATTTATTTTTTTATTTATTAGTTTCTGACAAATAACAAAAACTTACATTTTTTATGTAAATCATAATTAGCCATGGCTTCACTAGAAAGACATTTTTCTCTTTAATCCGATATGGCACATCACAATTAACGAAGTTATTATAAATTTTATATTTTATAAAAAAGATAGTTAGCTCTGAAAGACTGACGATAATGAAACAATTGGAAATGTTTATAACAGTTGTTGTATATTTTTTCAATTAATTTTATTGGCGATAAAGAAAAATGTTGTGTTTATTATATTTATGGAACTTTATCTAAACACTAAACATTTAAACATATTCAATTATAAAAGATAATTACAAATATACAAGAGATGTTTATCTTTTGGTTTCTCCGTTACGAAGTACAGGAAAGTATTGTAATCGTGACCTTTATTTAAAAAAAATTCTAAACGGAAATATCCGTTTTGAGATCCCTAGAGGCGATTTCAACGATTTCTAAAAAAATCTTCTTGTCGGTTTGAGTGTGTCTGTATGTCTATGCACACTGTATCTCAAAAACTAATACAGACAAATACAGTGGCGGCTCATGGAATATTTTGATGGTAGAGCCACTTAGCAAACAATATATCCCCCCTGCCTCTATTTTGAAAAAGAAAGAATGAAAATATGATTAATATGAGCTTTCGATTTGCCGAGTATTTTAGTTTTGTCCCAGATATGCACTAAAAATGTGTAATACCGTTCTTCGTCCACAAAACACATGGAAAATAAAAAAAAATACACTTTCTTCCTTACACACTCAAAGCGAACAGCACAAGGCTGCCTCTTAGAATACTAATTCTCGACAAGGATGAACCCTCTACCTCCAAGAACTCCAACTCCAACACCCAAGCAGCACGAGGCTGCTACATGTTTTTGGTCCTGATATAATCAGAGCCAAGCAGAGCGACAAGAGGCCGCTACACTATGTATGTAGAAGCCAAGTTAACGAGGCATCAGTATAATATAATAAGAGATCACGCTAAAGATAGATTTCCATCTTATAAAAGGATACAAGTGGCAAAGCAGGAATGCTATCCGAAAAAAAAGATAGTATTGTAGTAACAGATACTATTGCAGAGGTCAAGTTACAAGCTCTTCTGGACCATACAGAGTCGCGGTTTTTGGATGTTCAGCAAAAAGTTTTAAGCAGTAAGAAACTCGAAACCTGGCAAAAGTTATCTTTGATTTGCAAGTGGGGATTAGACGGATCAGGGCAAGCAGAGTAAACAAAAGTTTGAAAGCGATCCAAGTGACAGTAATGCAAACATTTTTATAACATATCTGGTACCTTTAAGGCTGATGTCAAAAAATATTGAAAAACAAGAAGAAATTATTTTTTGGCACAACGAAAGAAGTTTTTCTACCGGGTATTGTAGACCCATTCGGTTTCAATTTCAACACGAGACAAAGGACCTTTCCATACAAGAACAAGAACATATAGATACACAAATACAACAATTAAGGCCATTGATGTACGAATTTAATGGTAAACAAATTGAAGTTAAATATAAAATGCTATTTACAATGGTCGACGGAAAAGTGTATAATGCAGTTACGGGAACTACTTCAACTCAAAGATGTTTCGTTTGCGGCCTCACATCGAAAGACTAACAATTTTGACAAAGTTTTAAGTGCAAACATTGTAGACATTTCTAGATTAGATTTTGGACTATCTGTACTTCATGCTTGGATAAGATTTTTTGAGTGCCTGTAGCGCATAGAAAGAAAATTATTCAAGATGGGTTCAAAAACGAATTAGGGTTGTTAGTAGATGAACGAAAGCCTGGTTTTTGAAGCACTAATGACGGGAATACAGCGAGGCGTTTTTTTTTATAATTCGGAAGTATCTGCAAGTATTACAGGTGTAAATATTGATATTATCACGCTTTAAAATTATATTGAAATATCAAGTGGGCATGAAATAGATGTAGAAAAGTACCAAATTTATGCATTAGAGACGGCACAACTTTTTATAGAGGAATACCTATGATACCCGATGCCACCAAGCGTGCATAAAGTACTAATCCACGGTTCTGCCATAATAACCCATGCTATTCTTCCAACTGGGAAATTGAGTGAGGAAGCTAAAGAGGCTCGAAATAAAGAATTTAAGAAGTACAGAGAGTCATTTTCACGCAAAAGCTCACGAACAAAGACGAACGAAGATGTACTTAATCTGCTCCTTGTAACATCTGACCCGTTTATTAGCAGTTTAAGAAAGGTCTCAAAGAAGAAAGCAGTGCCACTTGAGAACGATATTTTGGCATTACTAAAGTCACGAAATGTCAATCCTTCCCCAGATAGCGACGAAGCATGAAGTGATACCGACGATTCTGTTTAGTTGAAATTTGTTATTTAATTTGATAATTTGTATATTTACTATTGCAGAGGAATTTAGTGTACATATGTATAATAAATATTGGTGTAATATTGTTTAGAAATGTTTTATTTATAATAAAAGAAAACACACAAATGTATTAAAATAATTAGGAATTACTGTATTTGGATCCACTGTGCGCTGTTGAAAAAATATCTGAAAACCGTTTTCAGTGGGATTTTGCTACACCCACAAAGCATAGTATTCGTTTGGTTTGAATATTCAAAATGTTAAATATAATTGCTGTATCATAATTTAGTTCGGTGTTTTTAATGAAATCAGTTTTCAAAGTTAAATGATACAAATATCGGTCGATAGCCAATTGACATGAAAACTCCATGTATTTATTTGTTTATGTATTTATGATAATTTGTAACCACTTTGTCAATAAAGATTTTGTATATATGATACAAATACACATTAAGCTGGTGTTTTAAAAAGAAATTGAGAGATCATGGTAATTTAAACAATTTATATAGAAGAAATATTTTTTGAACACTCGCTAGTTCGATGAAGATAAAGAAAACCATAAACAGTGCCTCTTAAACATGTCACGATTTGTGAATTGAGTGTCATCTGTTCACAATATTTTTGTAAGAATCACACTATCTTCTTATCAGATGTTTTTAAACCAAAGACGGATTGCCATTATCTTAAAGTTATCAAGATGTAAAGTTTGTGATATTGTACGGATGATAGTTTGAATGGATGGAATTGATGCTCCTTTAAAGCTCTCACTATGGTGCGTAGAGATATATTGACAATTCTCTCGTTGATGAGGATGGATCTTTCATACATTTACTTTCGAAGCTTCGCCTATTTTGTTTCGTTCTGCTTTTGAGTTTTGAATGATACTGACTCTTCCAAATTTTAATATAGAGTCTTCTAAATGTTGGTAAAGACGGCTGGTGTTGGTCTAAAGTCATTAAAATATTATTTTGAGGCTCATGTGACATTCTTATTAGATTCAATACAACAAAGTACGCCACGCATTTCTTCGCTAAAAAAAATCATTATAACTTTCAGAAATACTTGGTAAAACACCGATAAACTTTCAAATAAACGTATTTGTCAAAAATATTACAAGTGGCGGTGTTACAATCAATCGAGCTTGTTTTATTATTGTCAATTTTTCATGCTTAAGATTTATTTTTTTAATGAAATATAAAAATTATATTTCTTGAATAACTTTTTCACTTATCACTTGGTGAAACATTTTGAAAATAATAAAAGATAAATCAAAAATTAACATTAAGTGTTACTTTTTGATTTATCTTTTATTATAAAATTTATAATAACTCAGTTACTTTTATGTATGTCAAGTGTTAAAGCGGATTAAAGAGAAAATTACATTTATTACTGTTGTATTTCTAAATTGTTTTTTCTTTTACTTTTCAGGTAAGCCAGTTTGCAGTCACAACCAGAAATTTTTAAATAAATTATTTGTAAGTACAAAATTTATAATAATAATTACAAATCATTTATAGGTATCAATAAGATTTGCAAAAAGCTATCGAATATACTCGCTAATATATCCATAGACACCATAAGCTAAACCTACCTCCTTTGATGGTAGCATCTCTTTAACAATTTTCTGTCCGATAGAACTCTTCAAGTTAAATTTAGAAAGTATCTTTCATTTCTATTTTACTACCAATAAAGGGTTACCTCTTTGTCCTTTACTTTACAATATTTTCTTTGATGATGTACCGAGTGACCCAGGGATCTGTAAAAGCCCCATAACTTATTTGATATTTGAGAAATCGACTTCTATTTTTCAACACCTATTCTACATATTTTAATAATATGTATGTTTTTGTACAGGGGGTTCCAGTATAAATAACATAACAAAGTTAGGTTTTTTTTTTAATGGAACACCTCATATTTTATACTTTATTTTTAACCCTCTTGAGAAGCTAATAAAAATAGTATAAGATATAAGATATGGGTCTATTATGGACGGTTGGTTAGTTATGGGCAATTTTGTAGCAAAAACAAGCGTTCCTTGCAAATAAACTCCGCAAAAAAATATCGCATGAAATTTTTGATTTTCTAAAATAGGAACTCATGAATTAAACCAAGCATCCTCTGCGAAAAGTCAACCCTGTCCAGAAAATCATTCCATGTACTTCCTGGTGTAGTTCGAGATGATGTGGGTCAAACTTATACTTGTTATTCCCTTGACATTGTTTTCAGTTTCTGTGGCAATTTTTCGAGTGCCTGTATTAGGGTTTTATGCAACGTCAATAAACGTGCATTATTTCATTCAATATATGAATTTTGTTGTAGCAAGATGCTCCAAATCTATCTCTTACCTTTCGAAAACTGACAGTTTGGGGCGTTACTACTTCTGGATATATTTGGCGATAAAAAAAAAACATAACTTTGTTCTGGTAATTATACTGGTACACCTTGTACAAGAACGTACAAATTTTTAAAATATGTAGAATGGGTGTGGGTACCCGTTTACGAAAAATAGAAGCGGATATCTCAAATAGCAAATAAGTTATCGGGCTTTTGCAGTTCCCTGGGTCACCCGGTATTATGTTTGAATAAATTCGATATATCAATTGTTTTAGAGGGATTCGAATCTAAGCCCATTTCAATTAGAGTTTATAACTTTGTAACTAATTCCAGCAAAGATTTATTTATTTACATTATTTTTAGTAGCTGCATGCATTTTTTTCAGTTTGAAAGCTTTTAAAGGAAATTACAGTAGAAATGATTATTTTTCAGTTTATCAAATCGCCTGATGCAATTAGAGTGAGAGACAATACATTTATTGAGACACTTTTTCAAATGACCTCAACAGGCAATTGACCAGAGGTCTTTTAGCCTTAATGCAATTATTTTTTCTAGTTTAAGGTTTTATTATTGTCCTTTTGTTTTCAATTGTTTTAATGGAATGTCAAAATAATAAGTTTAATTCTTGAGGGATTTTAGAGGTAATTCCAGGAGATATAAATCTTTTGCAATTTTTGTAATCTTCAAATGCATTTTTTTTGCACAGTACAAATTTTCTCTTTATTTGTTTTGAAATAATTTTTTTTATGTGTGGACTAAAACAACTCGTCTTTTTCCAATGTGGCCCAGGGAAGGTAAAGTATTACCTGGTTTAAGGATTGTTTGTTGTCATTTTGTTCTTTTGCAATTTTTTAATCATCAAACGCATTTTTTTCCGCAGTGCAAATTTTAAGAGTTGCCATTTTATTTTCAGTTATAGTATGCCAATTTTTCAATGGTATATATAAAATACGTTCTTTATGGATTAATTTTGAAATTTTGACGCTAATTCAAACACAGATTCATTTTTAAATTTGAAAACCCTCAAACGTACACAAGGTGTCGCAAATAGAGTATTATTGTATGGATATCTTTTTATTCTTAAAGCAAGGCATCTGATTAAATGGGAAATGTACAGTTTTGCGTGCAGTCTCGGATTGTGTTAAAATTTTCAGAAATTATTAAAAAAACTCATCAGGCAAGTTTGCCTAACCCGCGTGCGGCCTTGACTTCGGGCAAATACTAATTCTTTAATTAGCAAACTAAATTACGACTAAAAATGTCGACCAATATTATTGAAAATATAATCTCAAAGAAAGTACCACGCTGAAATGATCCCTAGGACTGAGGTCGTAGCGCCATTTACGGAAAATTGAATAAAAAATCAACAATTTATCTTTATTTGTTTTAAAATAAACTTTTTGTGTGGCCCAAAACAACTCGTCCTCTTCCCATGTGGCCAGGTAACAGAAAAGATTGGACACCTCTGTTTTAAGATGTGGTTGTCATTTAATTTTTGGCTGTGATACATCAATTGTGTTAGTGGGATGTCAAAAATTAGTTTAATTTTTGATTGATTTTTAAGGTAACTTCAGGAGTCAGGAGTCATAAATCTTTTACAATTTTTTGAAACATCAAATGCAATTTTTCTTCCATAGTACACATTTTAAGAGCTGCTATTTTGTTTTCAGTTTTAGTATGCCAATTTTTTAATTAGATATCCAAAATAGGTTCATTGTGAATTGATTTTGAAATTTCAAAATCAATTCAAACAGAGATTAATTTAAAAAAATGGAAAACTCTAAACATACAGGGTGTCCCAAATAGAGTAGGTTTGTATTGGTATCTTTCTTTTTCTTTCTCACTGCAGTCGGAAAAAGTTGCAGTTAAAAACTTCATCTACTCACAGATTAGACTTTTTTGACATCTTCAGTGCAAAATAATCATAATAATCCTCATCATTTTCTTATTCTGACATAGGCTGCTTTAAATCATTGAGGAAACAAGTCTAATTAGTCGTGCAAATAAAAATTAAATATTGCAAAAATAACAAAGTTGCTAATAATATTTCAGTAATTGTCATCTTGAATTTTATTTTAATTTTATTCTTAAGTTTGCATAATTGAACCAAGTAATTTTCATTTTAAACATTTTTCCGCATCTTTAATAATTTCTAAACTTTTGTTTGGATTTTTTTTTTAATAATCTGAACCAGATTACAAAACTGCACATTCAACCTAATCTCTAACTTTAAGATACCCCTGTACTCCATTTGGGACACCCTGTATTCGGGCTATTTATTAAATTTAGAGCTTAATTTTTTTTCACACATTTGCATTCCCAAAACCCATAGATCAGATTAAAAAAAAATACCTTAAATCAATTCCCTACATAATCCTTTCTGTACACGTCGGGGTAAACACCGAATAAATCCATCCCCTTTTCACGCGCGTAACATAAATTAAGCAAACATCAATACTTCCTTCCCCCGTTCCAGCACCGCGCCGGAATTATTCGTTTTAGGTGTGCATATCGGAATTTGCAGGGTTCGAGGGGCATTCGTCAAATGTGTCATACACGAATGTGTTTAGATAGCGCAATGCTTCAATTGATAATATCATCATTGTCTGGATCAATCAATGGCAGCGAGTAGAGACAGAAAACGGGCCCCACGTCCTTTGTGCTGATTAAATCGTACACAGATAACGGAATTACTATCTGAATGCCAACTGTGGAAACGAGTAATTTGCTAATGTATATTTGAGAGAAGTGACTTTTGCTATTGTAAAATTATACATCTATATAGAGTAAATTTAATTGAAACGAAATATAGCTTGAATATATAAAAATTGAACTTGTTCATAAATTTACAAAAAAAAAAAATAAGATTAATAGATTTATAGATCTGCATGTAGCGCTTGCGTTTTTTTTAAATCTAAATGAAGGTAATTTCTTTCTAGATAGTGGAAAAGCTAGCCAAAATTATTTCTTCATCTAAAGTGATTTTACAGGAGTTTATTATTGATATATAACATTTTATTGTCAAAATTGGCTCGAAATATCCCTTGGCGCGAAGAGTTTCTTCGTACATTCTACTGTTAATATTATATAATTAGCTGTTAATTATTAGGTCGTCAAGAATGAAACTTGTAGAAAAAAATGCAAAATTCTTTCGTAATTTACAAATACAATGAATTATTTTATTCATCAAAGTATGCACCCACATTATCTATACACTTTTGCCATTTAAGCGGCAGGTTATTCAGTCCGGTGGTATAAAACCCTGACGGACGGGAATCGATGAATTCTTGGAGAGCAAATTTTACAGATTGTCGGAATTGAATTGTTTTCCAAATAAAAAGTAGTCCAAATTGCGGAAGAAGTGGTAGTCAGTGGGTGCTAGGTCTGGTGAGTATCGAGGATGATGAAGAAGTCCCAACTCCAATTCCTGCAGTTTTGCCACCGTTATTTGTGCAGTGTGTGGACTAGAGTTATCTTGCAATAAGCTGTTTTTTCTTAAGTTTTTGCATCATTCCGTCCATTTGGTTGCAGTAAATGTCTGTCGTGATCGATGAGCCAGATGTCATGAAATCATAATGGATCACACCTACGCTAGACCACCAAACACTTACCATAAACTTCTTTTGATGAACATTTATCCTTATCCAACCATTGTGCTGAACGTTTGCGATTGTTATATAAGATTCATTTCTCATCACAAGTGATAATTCGATTCAAAAATGGATCAGATTTGTGACGAGAAAGCAACATTAAACAGGCTTCCAAACATTTCTGTTTCTGTTTTTCTATCAGCTCATGTGGAACCCACATATCCAACTTTTTCACCTCACCGATTTGAACTAAATGTGTTAATATTGTTTGTTTGCTAACAACAAACTTTAACGATAATTCAGAGGCACTCTGAGATGAGTCAGATTCAACGGTGACCTTTAGTTCATCATTATTGAGCTTTGATTCTGGGTGACCGCGTGGCTCATTTGTAAAGTCAAAATTACCTGTACGAAATTTTGCTAACCAACTTGACACTGTCTGTTGCGTATTTACACTAGAGACAAATACATTATTAATATTTCGCGCGTGCGATGCCGTAGTTCCACACCAGAAATCATATTTTATAATACTGCGAATTGCCGACAGTTCCATTTTCAACAAAAATAATTTATTGAACATGTGTTTAATATTATTTAGAGATTATAATTATATTATTTAAACAAGCCACATGTGCAACTTTCTGCCAAAGAAAACAGAACAGCAAAATGTTGAACCAATGTCAAATAATCAGCTGTTAAAGTTGCCAATATTTTCAACTACAAGTTTCATACTTGACGACCTGATATTATCATCATTAGTGGTTGAATGGTCAGAGCATTTACAAAGAAAAAACGAAGAAGGTGATTAAGTTAACCAACAGAAAGTAAGGATTTATAACTTCATTTCTGATCCGTTAATAGTTAGCTCTGGTATACCCCAAGGTTCGCATATTGTATCAATTTCATGTTTTTTATTTATAAACAATGTGACACATGTTTTGGCGAAATTAATGTGCGCAGACGACTTAAAACTATATCAAATCGTTAACTGTGCAAATTATTACAATATAACTTGGACTGTATCTCTCAGTGGTCTTGTTAACAGATTAAAAAAAAAACATGTCTCAATTCAAGGTTGTTGTGAATCTACACTGGGTTTAAAAAAAATGAACCACCCTGAAGGAGTTGACGCAGAACTATATAAATATAAATAGTAAGTGTATGTTGATATACAACCGCCGTAGCATATTCCCCCCCCCCCCCCCCCCCCAAACCTTTCACCAGGAGTTAATGCCGTGTGACGATGTTAAACAAATTGTAAATTTTGTCTTTGACCTCTAGGTCGTCTAACCCTTAAACGCCCGTCAGTGCCATAAACAAAATCTGGATTCGTCACCCATTGATCACCCCAGTCTTGTCGATCCTAGCTCCACTGCGATTTGTTGGCCTTATGCTCAATTGTTAAAGGGAGACGAAAATAAGGACGATAAGACCGCAAACCAAAAGAACATATTCGCCTATAAATGGTGATCATAAAGACTCTATGACCAATTGCTCTTAACCAATTTATAGCAATCGATCGTGTTGGTTCTGCAGAATCTTGAATTGCACTTCTTCTTAAAAGTCGATCTTCACGTTTCTGTATCACTCTGGAACGTCCACTGCCTCTACGGCGAGCTTCTAGGCTTTCTTCCTGGCAATCTCTTCAAATTCTACTTACACTGACGTGTGGTCGACCAACACGTCTGCCAATTTCACGTCCCATTCCGATAATTCGTACTCTTTCAAACGGTGGAATTTGATGAAAATTTCCACGTTTTCGCACTCGCGGTATTTTTAAGGCACTAACAATTAGGTCAAACAATAAAAGGCTGTAAACTAATGCGATAAATAAAGTAAACTAAAATAAACTTTCAGATGATATGAAAGAGATAATTAGAGATAATTTCTTTTAGAAGTGACAGCCTTCAAAATGTAATCAATTGTATATCAACACACAACTATTTCCAAGAAATTTCAGAGTTCTACATCAACTCCTTCGGGGTGGTTCATTTTTTTTAACGCAGAATAAATTGCAATTACTCCAAATATAGAAATGCTTTACTCTGTTGTTGCATGGACTGCTTAATGCCGATAGTCAGTGTCCACCTTTGTTGTTAGAGGTTCAAATATGTGATGTATAATTGCTGAATATTACGGTTAATTTTAAAAATGCATTTCGTCCCTAGTTTTTACAACAATTTCAAACGAATTATTGTTAATTGTTGGTATGAAATCCCAGGGGCTGAGACTGCACCCAAACGGCTGTAATGATTATTTGATTGAGATTGGTCATAATTCGAGCGATGGTGGAGGCGCCAAAATCCGTAGCTGGATTGTAACTTAACCATTTCTGAAGGTAAATTATTTATAATTGCTTATTACAATTTCACAAATTTCTGTAAAAAAATGGTGATGTGGCCATCATGTTACTTTCTCCGACTTGATGGTATCAGTTATATTTACGCTTTCATGGTTTATTTTCAATTGAAATCATATTTTAAATATACATCGAGCGGATGAAACTGACGTCAAAAAATTATGAAAGATGGAAAAATTATCCTTCAAATTGAAAAACTCAGTTTACTCAAAAACTAAAGGGATTTAGAAAAAAAACTTATTCTTTACAAGTTGTTTATTTTGGCATTCTCTACAACTATTATTAACATAAATTTGTTGTAACTATTATCGTTTTATAATTATAAACCAAAAATTAAAAAAATCATAATAATTTTTTTTCTCGAATAAAAATGATTTTATGAAAAATGTTTTCAAGCAAAAGATGTTCATTTATTTATTGTCTTCAATGTTTGTTTAAATGTTTTTGTGATATTTTTCATATTTAAGAAAATATTGGCAAAAAACAAAAAACTGTTAAGGTAAACGCCCACTTCCGGTGTACGAAATTTTACCAAAAGCTTTTCAGTTCTTCAGATTATTAAATAAGACGGATGTTCAAAGTTTCATATCAATTGCTCTATTAGTTTTTGAGATACAGCGCGCACAGACAGACAGACACACACACACGCACAGACACAATTTTTTTTTTCCAGAAATTGTCGAAATGGCATCTAGGGTCCCCAAAACGGATATTTCCGTAAAAAAATTTTTGAAAAAAAAATCACGATCACAATACTTTCTCGTACTTCGTAACGGAAAAAGTAAAAAAAAATTGGAAGTTGCTTTATATACAGAGTGGAAACTTTAACTGGAACAAATTCGGTATTTATGAAATGAGAAGTTCCAGAAAAAAATCCTCGGATACGTCGTTTTTTGTTTTTTATCGCGCCCTTTTTATTCCCTTTACGACTGTGTAAAAATATTTTGTTTTGTTTTTTTATTAAATAGAGCACCGTTCCTCTCTTGGCAAAAAGCCAATCGGTGATAAAACCCATCCCTTACATTTTGAAACATCATACGTGAAAAATTTGTCAAGACGTTTAAAAGTGCGGAAATACCGAATTGGTTTCAGTTAAAGTTTCCACCCTGTATTTATATTAAAATGCCAAACATATATAGCGCCAAACGTCACAATTAAATTTTTGAAATTATAGTCTTCTAGTTCGCTATTTTTGAAGTGCACTATAAACAAATTAATTTAGTTAACTTCTTACATGTTGCTTTATAAAATCATATTAAAAACTCGAACGTATATACCGCCAAACGGCACTTATAAATTTTTGAGATTTTAATGCTCTATTTTTGAAGGGCACTATAGACAAATAATTTTATGTTGCTTATTACATGTTGCTTTATAGAATTATCTAAAAACTCGAACGTTTGTAGCGCCAAACATTTTTTTAAATTTTAATTCTCGTGTATCCCTGGAGATATATCCATTAAAAAATAATCAGTTTGATATTTCTGAAGGGCACTATAAACAAATTATTTTAAATTGCTTATTACATGTTACTTTATATATTTATGTTTAAAAATCGAATGTATCTAGCGCCAAGTGGCAATAATAAATTTTTGAAATTTTAATTCTCGCGTATCCGTGGACATAGATCGATAAAAAAATAATTACTTTTCTATTTTTGGGCACTATAAACAAATTATTTAAAGTTGCTTATTACATGTTGCTTTTTATACATTTATGTCAAATACTCGAACGTATCTGGCGCCAAACTGTAAATATACATTTTTGAGATCTTAGTTCTCCTATTCAGGGTGTCTATGCTAAACCGTTTAAGGGGTTGCCGTTGTATTCAAAATTTGAAAAAATCCTTGTCACACTGTTGAATCAAATTTGGTGCTATAAGTGACAGAAAGTTAAAAATATTTCACTGATTCAATCGAGTGATGAGTTTTTTTTCAAATTTTTAGTACAACGGCAACCCTGTAAACTTTTAACGAACGGTTTAGCGTAGACATCCTGTATTCGTGAACATTTATCAGTTTAAAAAAACAATTACTTTTTTGTTTTTGAAGGGCACTATAAATATATCTGTTTAAATTGTTTATTGGTTATTGCTTGTTACATTTATGTGAAAAAATTAGATGTTGGTTGCGCCAAACGGCAGTAATAATTTTTTTCACAAACAGGAGATAAAATCGAGTTCTAAACTGTCGAAATCATGACAGAAATGATTACTCTCTCCCTAGGCAGGTTTTTGACAGAAAGTTTGTTATAAGAAAAGCTTGAGGATAATTTGCATAACGTTGTATTAGAATAGGTTTCCAATTTGGAGTTAATTGCTGTTTATTATAGAAAACGGAAGCGTCGTCGTGTGCGTATATGAATATTTGAGTAACACAATGTATTGGATCATTTATATAAATGATAAATAAAAGTGGTCCTAAGATGGATCACTGTGGAACCCCAATATTATTTATCTCGCGACATGACATTTTGAGACGAGTTATTGTGTTCTCGGCATATTTTAACTTTGTGTCTATGGTTTGATAAATACGATCGGAACCAGTTGTTTGAACTACCTCTAATGCCGTAGACATAAAGCATCATAATGTAATGTATTTTCAAAATAATGCATAAAAAAAATGTAGGTGATCTTGTGGTTATAATCTTTACTTTGTAAAACAAGCTTTGCATTCAAATGAGAAAAATTTCTATTCTATAACTATACATGTTCTCGGACCTGTATTGTCCAAAATTCTGATGAAATTTTAGTAGAGGGCATATAAGAGGTAAGTACATACCTCTTTCTAAAGAATCAAAGATAAAGTGTACTCTGCGAACACAAAATCACTTTTCAATTCAAGACTGTCAATTTATGCGCACGGATAAATATTCACGGTGATCGGTAACCCACCACTACTTTTAAAGTCGCTGTCACGTGGTGGGGGGCTGACCCGAGACAAAAATCGACTTTATAGTTACTGTAAAAAAAGGAATTTAAAATTCTAGAAAATTAATTTTTGACCACCTTTTTTGGTCAAACACCCCAAAACGACTGCGATTTCTTTTTTCCGAAACACGCCGATAATTTAATTTCAATATACAATTGTATTCTGTTGCAATTGTCGAGTGACACATGTCACTAGAGGGCGCATACCCTTACATCTAGGAATGTGTTAATACCCTGTAGACTGAAAACGCTCGATAAGTTTAGAAATTTTAGTCCAAGATATTGTTTGATCTAAAATTACCTACCCACGTGCCTTGCAAAAAAAAACAAATTTTTCCCTGACCCCGATGTAGTTTCAACTTCAAAAACTACACTGATAAGCTACCAAAATTCATTTAGTACCGAGGTTAAAATTTTACTGAATCTCAAGCACAAGAAATTTAGTTCTGGTGACTTCATTTAGATGGTGCCCGAATAGAAATTCCAAGGATTCCTATAAATTATGTTTATTGGAAATACTAGATGGCGCTTTTCCATTTTCCAATGTATCTACATGCCGTGTCACTTCCTCAGAACATATACTCATTGAACAGGAATACAAAGCATAGAATTGTGTCTAAGAAGTGAGATGCAGATGTCTCATTCTATTTTTTTTTTGCTCGAAATGCTCATGCGCGGCCGACGCACTCATAGGTTATTATGAATGTGTGCGCGTGTGTGTGTGCGTTGGGTGTGCATTTGTGTGTGATAAGATTGAGTTGGTAGCACTGTCACACACTATCTGAATCCCACTCTTTTAACACAGGAAGTTCTCTCTCACACTCATGGACTCTTATGGGGATTTCTCGCGATTGGGGAAATCAAATTATCCTTATCGCATAGATGTTTGACACAGTTTCGGAACACGTAAGTTATACGGTATTCTTGTCCCATGAGTATATGTTCTAAGGTCGCTTCTTGTTAGTCCATGGCACCTACCGTTGAAAGAGTGAGATAAGCGATGCTTCAAAGCATAATAAATTTAGTTCTGGTGGCTTCGTTAAGATGGCGCCAGAATATAAATTTGACGGATTCCTATAAATTATGAGTGTTGCTAACACTAGATGGCGCTTTTTCATTCCAATTTATCTACATGCCGTGTCGCTTCTTATTAGTCCATGACACCTACCGTTGAAAGACTGAGACAAAGCGATGCTTCGAAGCCCACGGCGCGCCACGGAATGAATGAAGGAGAACCGATTTTTGATGATGAAAAGGAACACGTAATAATGATGATGAACGGTTCTGTTAATAAACAACAATCATGACTCTTAATAATCAGAACTACAGATAGTAGGCAACAAGAGATCCCCGTGAACATCATCACGGCTTAAGAGTCAACGTTTGGTGTGCTGTGAGCAGACCTTTTTTTAAGATGCAGTTGGAGCAACTGTAACGGTAACTTATAAACGATATGTTTTAAAGTTGGAAAATTTATGATTCCGGAATTGCTACGATGAAGAACTAACACAAGACATCTTTAGTTTCAACAGGATGGTGCCACAGCGCGTACAGCCAATCTCAATGCAAATTTTGGATTGCATCTTTGATTATTTATTTATTTATTTATTTACTATATCTATGTTCTCCTCTCTTACAAAATAAAATTCACTATATGACAAAAGATAAAAAAAAAACATACTCAAAATATCAAACGAAAGGAGCACGGACAGAGTTCACATTATTGATTATTTTTTATGGCGAAACCAGATCTACGTCTATGAATTGAAACCAGTGGCGGCTCGTGCAACATATTGATGGTAGAGCCAAATATACAATAACTCCCCCCCTCCATTTTTTGAAGAAATAAAGAACGATTTATCTTCCTAGACCAAAGTAACTGGCGGAAAAGTGTTTTAAGAGTTGATTAAAACTTCTTGCTGAGCTTGAAACTACAGGTAGTGCCATGGCTCCTTGGCTCTATATAACGTAAAAGTTAAAAAAAATTATGATATTTCACTCGAAAAATACGAGACTACATGAAATTCGGCTAAAATCGAAGTAAGTCATTTAAAATTACTTATAATCATCAGGACTTTAATATGTGAGCAAAATATCAATCTATTCTGGAAATAGTTTTTGAGTTATTCAACTGATAACTCGAGAATGTCAATTTTTTAATAAAATATTTGGAAAAGATTAAATTTCGGTTAAAATCGAAGCAAATCACAACGGACTATTACTCAAAACTTATCATTATCAGGACTTTAATATTCAAACAAAATATGGAAACATTCTGCTGATGGTTTTTGAATTATTCAACTAAAAACTCGAAAATATCAGTTTTTTGTAACAAATATGGGGAAAAAGTGAAATTTCGTTTAAAATCAAACAAATCACAATGAACTGTTACCCAAAATCCCTTATTAATATCAGGGCTTTAATATTCATGCAGAAGATCAAAATATTCTGCAGATTTATTTTTTTCAACTAGAAACTCGAAAATGTTCATTTTTTATATTAAATCTTGAGAAAAAGTGAAATTTCGTTTAAAATCAAACAAATCACAATGAACTGTTACCCAAAATCCCTTATTAATATCAGGGCTTTAATATTCATGCAGAAGATCAAAATATTCTGCAGATTTATTTTTTTCAACTAGAAACTCGAAAATGTTCATTTTTACTTTCTCCGTTACGAAGTACGAGAAAGTATTGTGATCGTGATTTTTTTTCAAAAATTTTTTTTTACGGAAATATCCGTTTTGGGGTCCCTAGATGCCATTTCAACAATTTCTGGAAAAAAAATTTTTGTGTCTGTGTGTGTGTGTGTGTGTGTGTGTGTGTGTCTGTGTGTGTGTGTGTGTGTGTGTGTGTGTGTGTGTGTCTGTGCGCGCTGTATCTCAAAAACTAACAGAGAAATTGATATGAAACTTTGAACGTAAGTTTTATTTGATAATCCGAAGAACTGAAAAGCTTTTGGTAAAATTTCGTACACCGGAAGTGGGTGTTTACCTTAACTGTTTTTTGTTTTTTGCCAATATTTTCTTAAATATGAAAAATATCACAAAAACATTTAAACAAATATTGAAGACAATAAAGAAATGCGATTATTTTGTTTGAAAACATTTTTCATAAAATCATTGTTATTCGAGAAAAAAATTTATTAATTTTTTTTCATTTTTGGTATACAATTATGAAACGCTAATAGTTACAGCAAATTTATGTAAATAATAATTGTAGAGAATGCCAAAATGAACAATTTATGAAGAATAAGTTTTTTTCGAAATCTCTTTAGTTTTTGAGTAAACTGAGTTTTTGGATTTTAAGTACATTTTTCAATCTTTCATAATTTTGACGTTTTAAACGTCAGTTTTATCCGAGTCTACGAAACGTTCGATGCACACTTAAAATATGATTTAAATTGAAAATAAACCATGGAAGCGTAAATATAAATGATACCATCAAGTCGGAGAAAGTAACATGATGGCCACATCACCATTTTTTTCTCTACATAACAGTCTGTCTGTAACTGTGCGCGCTGTATCTCAAAAACTAATAGAGCAATTGATATGAAACTTTGAACATCCTTCTTATTTGATAATCTGAAGAACTGAAAAGCTTTTGGTAAAATTTCGTATTTCCGAATATTTTCCTTAACAGTTTTTTGTTTTTTTAGCCTTTTTTGGGACTTCAGGACAATGGTTTCAGAACTTTTTTTATATCTTTTTTAAGGACATTTTAAAAGACCTTTCTTCGACGATTCTTTTTCAGGACTTTTTAAGAAAGACTTATTTTTTGGACTTTCGGGGCCTTCATTTTCAGGATTTCTTTTTAAAATTTTATTAAGAGGATTTTTTTTGAGGAATTTTTTCTCGAGACGTTTTCGGGACTTTCTTAAGAACCCTTTGTTGAGGACTTATTTTCGGGATTTTTTTCAGAACAAATTTTTCAGAATTTTCTTCATGACATTTTTTAGGATTTTTTTTTCATGACCTCTTTTTGGACCAATTTCCAAGAAGAATGATTACAACATCCATGGGTTAGTCAGGTTATTATTAATGATGGTGTTAGTTGATACTTAAATATTCAATAATTATGCTAAATTAATAAAATGTTTACATGTTTACGTTTACAATATTATGAAATAAAAAATAAAAAATAATTTAAAACAATATCTACAAGTAAAACTTAAAATCTACCGAATAAAAGAGACATTATTACAATAAAAAGACATATATAAAGAATACAATTTAAAATATTGGTCAATTAAGATTAAAATTTTAAAAATATAAAAACTGTTCATCAGGACTTTTCCAGATATTTTTAGCATTTTTTTAAGACTATTTTCAAAAATTTTAATTTCAGTAATTATTTAAGGCCTTTTTGCGGGACTTTTTCAGGACTTTTTTTCAAGACTCTGTTTTGGATTTCTTTTTGAGGGCAATTTCTTCAGATATTTTTAAGGACTTTTTACAATGCCTTTTTTCAGAAATTTTAATTTTTAATTTTTTAAAGATGTAATTTTCAGGGCAATTTTTCAAGACAATTTTTTTATATTTCATCAGGACTTTTTTTCTGAACTTTCTTGAGGACTTATTTTAGGACTTCCTTTCAGCACTTTTTAGGACTCTTTTTCGGGACATTTATTTCTGGACTTTTTTCACGGCTTTTATCAGGACTCTTCTTTTCAAGACTTTATTTCGAGGATTGTTCCTTCACGACTTTTTTTCGAGACTCTTTCGAAACTTTCTTAAGAACTCCTTGTTCAGGACTTCTTTTCAGGATATTTTTCAGAATTTTCTTCATTACATTTTTTTCAGAATATTTTTTTCGGGAAGCCTAGGAGTTTTTTAGATCCAATATTTCAGAACATTTTTTATAGTATTATTTTTCTGGACTTATTTTCAAGACCCTGTTTGGGATTTTTTTCGGGACAATTTCGTCAGTTTTCTTTTTGATGTTTTTTTTAAGGACATTTTCGCAGGTTTTTTTCAGAAATGTTTTTTTTAAGACTCTTTCACAACTTTTTAACTGGACTCTTTTCTCAAGACTTTATTTTCCAAAACAGTTTCTCGAGGACTTTTTCTTCAAATATTTTTTATCTCTTTGTTGAGGACTTTTTAACAGGACTTTTTTTAGATTTTTTACAACTTACGGTAAAGATTATTAAAATTTGGAACATAATTTGTCATTTTTACCTTTCATAATTTTGACGTTCCAAACGACAGTATCATCCGATCATGTGAAATGCTCGATTTAAAATATGATATAAATATGAATAACTATTATACCATCAAATCGGAGAAAGTAATATGATGGCCACATCACCATTTTTTATATTAAATCTTGAGAAAAAGTAAAAATTCGTTTAAAATCAAAACAAATCACAATAAACTGTCACTCAAAATCCCTTATTAATATCAGAGCTTCTATATTAAAAAGATTAAAGCATTTTGCAGATGGTTTTTGAGTTATTCAACTGAAAACTCGAAAATATCAATTTTTTGGAACAAATATTTGGAAAAGTGAAATGTTGGCTAAAATCAAAAACAAATCACAACGGAATACCACTTAACATTACTTATCAATATCAGGACTTTAATATCCAAGCAAAATATCAAAACATTCTGAAGATGGCTTTTGAGTTTTTGAACTAAAAACTCGAAAATATTATTTTTTTGAAACAAATATTTGGAAAAGTGAAATTTAGGCTAAAATAAAAACAAATCACAACGGACATCATTCAACATTACCTACTAATATCAGAACTTTAATATTTATGCAAAATATCAAAACATCCTGAAGATGGTTTTTGAGTTATTTCAATGTCAATTTTTGTAACAAATATTGGAAAAAAGTGAAATTTCGGTTAAAATCAAAGCAAATCACAATGAACTGTTACTCAAAATCACTTATCAATATTAGGGCTTTAATGTTTATGTAGAAAATCAAAATATTCTGCAGAGTGATTTTGAGTTATTCAACTAAAATGTTAATTTTTTGTAATAAATCTTGAAAAAATTTAAATTTTACTCAAAATCACTAATCAATATCAATATTTATGCAAAATATTCAAGCATTCTGCAGATGGTTTTTGAGTTATTCAACTGAATACTCGAAAATGTCAATTCTTTTGAAACAAATGTTTGGAAAAGGTAAAATTTCGGTTAAAATCGAAGCAAATCACAACGTAATGTCACTCAAAATTATTTATCATTATCAAGACTCTAATATTCAAACAAAAAATCAAAACATTCCGAAGTTGGTTTTAGAGTTATTCAACTGAAAACTTGAAAATGACAGTTTTTTGTAACACATATTGAGGATAATTGAAATTTTGGTTAAATTCAAAGCAAACTACTATGATCTGTCATTTAAAATCACTTATCGTTATCATATTTTTGCAGATCAAAACATTCTGCAGATTGATTTTGAGTTATTCAACTAAAACCTCGAAAATTTCAGTTTTTTGTAACAAATGTTGGGAAAAGTCAAATTTCGGTTAAAATCAAAGGAAATCAGAACGGACTGTCACTCAAAATCACTTATCAATATAATGGGCTTTAATACAATTTTATTTTTCGGAACGGCGCAGATGTTTTAGAAAGATTTTATCATAATCGCATTGCCAAATGCCGTACTTAACATCAGTGGCGGCTCGTAGAACATGTTGATGGTGGAGCCACTTATACAATATACCCCCTCTCCTCTTTTTTTGAAGAAAGAAAGAACGATTTATTTTCCTATACCAAAGTAACTAGCAAAAAGTGTTTTAAGAGTTAATTAAAAATTATTGCTGAGCTTGAAACTACAGGTAGTGCCGTGGCTTCTTGGCTCTATACAACGAGTTGCCCCTGATTGAAACACTCCACTTGACTTGATGGAGAGAGTGATGCGAAACTTTCGGCAACGGCTTGCATTGCGGAAAACGGACGTCATTTGTCTGATTTAGTTTTCAGAACATGAAGTTTTCTCATGAATTCCCCTTTTGGATTGTTTAATGGCAACAATTAAGCTTTCGTTTTTCCTAACTAAAATTGTTTTGAGTCAAAAATCGGCTAAGCTGTTCATTTCAAAAACACCCCTTCATTCTACCACACCTTAAAAATAATATGACTAGAATGTTGAAATGATGATGAAATTTGTTTATGTATTTTTTGAAATTGTGTTGTATCCATAATGTATTTAGTTGAATTAATTATAAAAAATAAAGATGAATGCAGTAAAACGAGCGCAATTACATGATTTTCAATTTTGTTGTACATTTCTACGTAGCACTCTTTATGTGATCGAAATAAGGTAAGATATCGAAATAAACATTCAGTGTTTGCATATTCCGGACACGAAATTAGCAGCTTTAAATATTCAGCGAGAACGCCAAAAAAATAAAAAGAAGGAAACGCCGACCAAACAATGACAATACGGCTTTCGTCGCCAACTCGCTTGGGTGGCTAATTTAAATAAACGCGAAAAAATCTCTTAATAAAATCCCCGCGGAATTGGAAAAGTGATTTATAAGCCATTATTCGCGTTACATGTATAAAATATGAAAAGGGATATGTGGGCCATGCTGTCGACGAGAGCGAATTTTGAATATAATGTAGACCCAGATAATGCCCGGTCTCTCCGGGACAAAAGGCTCCTCTCTAAATTATTTCCCCTTTGTTACTTACGTCTGCAGGCGAGCATTCGATTGCATCTGGAAATTGCGCGAGACCAAAGTTTTGCCTTTAAACGAGGTCTACTTAGTATACTCTGGCCTAGGCCAAATGGGAGGAATTAATTGCTGTTCTATTCTCTCTCTCTGTTTCTCTCTTTCTTATCCCACTCTGTATCACTGATAATTTACGCTGTACTATATATTTCCCTTTATAGTTTCTATGTGATAATTTTACATTTTCCTCGTAATCTCGTATGATGGTCATTCAAATACAAGTTGGACACATCACACGTTTTATCATTGTACATAGATATTTCAAACAGAATTTCCACTTTAATGACAAACAGTATTATCATTTTGATTAATTACATGGTAAATATTATTATTTGAATAAAATTGAAATTATCTTTGTCCGTTACATGTTTCTACACGCTTCATGGGTATATTACCAAAACAGTTTGGCTGAAATTTTGTATGTTTCCTTTACATTACATGAACTCCCGGAATCCAGTTCAACTTCCGCGGGATGTGGGATGCGATCTTTGTATGCATAAATAAATATTTGTTAAACTTAATTGAAAAATTTGCCATGTTTTAAGCACAAATAATTATTGCAGACAATATTAGCCTAATTAGAGACCATAATTTCTTTTAGTGTCTGAATTGAGATGGATTAGGCCTAGAATTAACATAAATATGTACGAACAATCTCGACTTTAGTTTCGACGTGTTACCTTGGTAATTTCTTGTTTATTCATATTATATTTTATTACCCAATAAAATTGGCTAATTTGACGCCACGCCACGTTGGATTAAAACAATTAATCGCCATTTACTTATACTGTTAATTTACCGACGGGAGCTTGTAATTTCTGTTTTATTCATATTTTATTACCCAATAAGATTTGTTAACTTGACTAAAATCCCAATCACCTTTACTTATAGTGTTAACTTACCGACGGGAGCTTATCGTATCCTGACGACGGGAGCTTGGCAGTTTAATCAATCCAAGTCAATTTAAATCAATCTACCTACATACCGGGTGACCCAGGGATCTGTATAAGCCCCATAACTTATTTGCTATTTGAGATATCGACTTTTGGTTTCTTGAACTGGTACCCACACTTATTCTACATATTTTAAAAATATGTATGTTTTTGTACAGGGTGTTCCAATACACATAACAGAACAAAGTTATGTTTTTTTAAATAGAACACCCTATATTTTATGCTTTATTTTCAACCCTCTTGAGAAGCTGATAAGAATACTATAAGATAGTATGGGTCTATTATGGACGATTGGATAGTTATGGGCAAATTTGTGGTAAAAACAAGGACACATTGAAAAAGTTGCAGAAGCGCTCCTAGCAAAGCTAGCGTCATTTTTTATACACTAAAGAATTTTCCACATCATGAAGAATAATACAAATCGGCTTTGCTTCTTTTTTGTTCATACTGCTATACAGGGTTTTAACATACGCAAAACAATGGATAATTTTTTTTTTCAAATGGCACACCCTATATAAGTTGCCACCAATCTATGGCATTTTTAATAAGCTTTTCAATGATATACAGTTTGTATAACAAAATATTAAGGATTCTTGAGATTTATCAATAAAAACATATTTCTTTTGCCACCTTCCGCAGATTTTTGGATTTTCAGCCAAAACTATACATTTTCATGAAAAATTATAAGAGACCAAAGTTGTAGAGCGAAAAATTTCCGATCGATGTGGGTCTTTCAACTTTTAAGATATTGCGTGCATTGCCCGCCAGAGCGCGCAAAATCGTGACCGTATATGCATTTTAGCGTTTTTTATTAATAAATTGCATTATACTTTATTTTCCGCACCCTCTAGCGGAAAAACGGGAAATTATAGGGAAATTAAAATGGCCCATATCGATTGAAAATGTTGCGCTCTACAACTCTTAATAGAAGCAATTTTTGCCAAAAATGCATAGTTTTCCCTAAAATGCAAATTGAAAATGTATGTATCAATTTTTGCGCTGTTCAATGGTTTTTTTGTATTTTTAGCGAAAACTATGCATTTTGGGCAAAATTGCTTCTTTTAAGAGTTGTAGGGCGGAATTTTTTCAATCGATGTAGGTCATTTGAATAATTCTATAATTACCCGGTTTTCTGCTAGAGGACGTGGAAAATAAAGTATAGTGCAATTAATTAACAAAAAATTTGAGAAAAACGCTAAAATGCATATACGGTCAAGATTTTGCGCACTCTGGCGGGCAATGCACGCATTATTGGAAAATTCGAAAGACCTACATCGATCGAAAATTTTCCGCTCTACAACTTTGGTCTCTTATTATTTTTTCAGAAAATGCATAGTTTTGGCTGAAAATTCAAAAATGAGCAGGAGGTGACAAAAGAAAAATGTTTTTATGGATTAATCTCAAGAATCCTTAATATTTCATTATACAAATTGTACATCATTGGAAAGCTTATTAAAAATTCCATGCATTGGTGGCAAGATATATAGGGTGTTCCATTTGAAAAAAAAATAGTTATCCAATATTTTGCGTATGTTGACACCCTGTATAGCAGTATGAACAAAGAAGAACCAAAGCCGATTTGTATTATTCTTCATGATGTGGAAAATTCTTTAGTGTATAAAAAATGACGATAGCTTTGCTAGGAGCGTTTCTGCAATTTTTTCAATGTGTCCTTCTTTTGCCACAAATTTGCCCATAACTAACCAATCGTCCATAATCTCTGCTAGGAACGCTTCTGCAATGTTTTCAATGTGTACATGTTTTTGCCACGAATTTGCCCATAACTAACCAACCGTCCATAGTAGACCCATACCATCTTATACTATTTTTATCAGCTTCTCAAGAAAATAAAGTATAAAATATAGGGTGTTCCATTTAAAAAAACATAACTTTGTTCTGTTATGTATATTGGGACACTCTGTACAAAAACATACATATTTTTAAAATATGTAGAATAAGTGTGGGTACCAGTTCAAGAAAACTAGAAGTCGATATCTCAAATAGCAAATAAGTTATGGGGCTTTTATAGATCCCTGGGTCACTTGGTATGTCTGAAATATTTCTTGAATTTATTCTAATTCATCAAAGGATTTTTAAGAAAATTAAGAAAATCTAGTAGAATACTCGTATTTTGCAATGCAGCGCAAAAATCTGAAAAATTAGTGATAAAGTCTTTTTAGATTTTTTCCTTTGTTTTATAGCTACAAATGTCTGGAATATTTTCTGGAAAATTTATAAAAAAATCGTTACATGGTTGTTGAGAAAATGAGGATTCTCCTCATTTGGAATGTTTACATTTCCAGAGCAAAGATTTTGATGAAAAATTCTGAAAAAGCTAGCGATAACGCCTTGTTGAATTTTTCTTTTGTTTTATAGCTACCTATGTTTGGTATATTTCCTGATACATTTATTAAAATTCATTAAGAAACGGTTTTTGAGAAAATTAAGAAAATCTACTAGAATGTTCGCTTTTTCGATACAGAGGTTTTGATGAAAAATTCTGGAAAAATTGGTGATGACGTCTTTTTGGAATTTTCCTTTATTTTATAGCCACATATCTTTGGAATGTTTCCTAAAAACTTTATCAAAATTCATCAAGCGATTTTTGAGAAAATCAAGAAAATCTAGTCGTATATTCGCATTTTTCAGTACAGCGATTTTGTTAAAAATTCGGAAAAAAATTAGTGATAACGTCTGTTTAGATTTTTTCTTTTGTTTTATAGCTGCATGGAATATTTCCTCAAAAATTTATTAAAATTCGTTACGGGGTTTTTGAGAAAATTAAGAATTTTGATGAAAAATTCCGAAGAAACTAGTGATAACGTCTTTTTGAGTTTTTGCATATGTCTTGAATATTTCCTGATAAATTTATTATACTCCTGATACATTAAACGATTTTTGATTTGTTATTTATCAAACATACGAAAAACCGTACAGTAAAATTCATACAAGGAAACGACACCTATTTACATATACGGATTATTCACTTATACGAAGAATTTTCGTTCCCCCTCGTCTTCGTAAAGTGAGGTTCCACTGTATAAGAATACTTAAATTGCCACACCGTACCAGTATTGTCCCACAGCCGTAAGATCTGATAGCGAGTGTTATATAAGGTGAAATGAAAGATTGGTTAAAATTAGTTTTCACGGCCACGAAAAAACTTAACCTTGACGCGAGAAACAGTTGCGATTTTTCCTTTTCCAACAAAGTGGTTCTTCTAGAAAAAAAAAATAGATCCAGTAGCTTAAAAAAATAATGAACCTTTGACCTAAGAAAATGAAAATGCTTCACCTAGGCCTTCAACAGCACGTGTTTCAGAAAATGATTTTGTTTATATTATGTGGAGGCGACAGTACATCGTCAAAGCATTTTGATCTAGATGAATTAAGCCCAACTCTACCAGAAATATAGTCCACATCACCTGCTCTAAGAAAATCATTTGAGGTATTAATGTTGCAACAGGTGAAACTAGTTCCCAGCATTAAAACAGGAAGAAAACGCATTTGTGTAGGAGCAGAGATCATATCATCGGCTGAGGCAATAGAAATAATCGCATTTAAAGAATTCTCTCATAAACACCAAAAGAAGCAGAAGAAAACTGAAGATAATGAAGAGATTAGCGATGATTCAGATGACGGTCTAAGTGACAAGATAATCAAGAGTTCAGCAAAAATGAATCAGATGAAGGCAGTAAATTCGAGAAAATCCAATCAAAAGCAGATGGTGATAAGTTCATAGAATGTCAGTTAGAGATATACAGGGTGTTGAATTACAAAGCGGGCCATAGGAATTTACATGTAAAATTTGAAAGGTGTTAATATTGGCTCCCATAATTATTGAACATTCTCGGAATGAAATATGCTCTTGCTGTTTCTTTCGCATTATTAATTTTCAGAAGTGTTATATACAATAAATTACAAACATTTCCTGCGAAATACCGGGTGACCCAGGGATCTGTAAAAGCCCCATAACTTATTTGCTATTTGAGATATCGACTTCTATTTTTCATAAACTGGTACCCACGCCCATTCTATGTCAATTCCTGCCCAGATATCTTCCGGGATCCTGGGTATGGGTCAAGTTTTGCACTTGATCGTTTATGGATAATAAGAAAAGTGGAATTTCTATTTTTTCTTTCTTTCTGTACATTATTATTTTGAAATAAACTTAATTACGAAATATTACGACTTTTGAATTGAATTGTCAAAGCTGACAAACTGATTTGTTGTTTCAAGGCACCCTGCATTTGAATTAGTACCACTATATGCAACACACAAAGCTTCACTGTAGGGTTAGTTGCAAACTGTCAAGGCACAATGCGATTGAAGTGTGTTTTTTTTTAATTTAACATACAAAATTTTACATGCTCGCAATTAGCATGTTCAGAGTTTAAAAATTCGCACTGTATGCAAGCCCGAATTAACCGCATTATATCTAGATTTTTTTAAATATTTATAGTCAACATTTTTTCGATATATTCGATAATATTTATTTATTTATTTACAAATAATGTAAATACCATCAACATTTTTTCTTTAAAAAAATCAAATCATACTGTCAATATCCTTCCAAATTTTAACGTTGTATTAAAGAAGTACAAGAGTTGTAGATGTTTGTTGTCGTTTTAAATGAATGAATGATTCATAAAAATAATAAATATTGAAATATTTGGCTATTTAACATTTTTTTCAAATCAAAATTAAAAATTTTCCGGGCCGGGCCCGCAGCACTTCTTTTTAATTGGGCCAGGCTTAAAATTTTCACCATAGGGCCGGGCCGGGATTTCAAAAATACGCTCCTGCAGACCCCGCATCCTGTTGTAAAAATAAAATTCTATAAAACCTGTTGTTATTGTCAGTGAATGGCCACCATTAATAATTCAATAGCAAAATATGTACACAACACCGTGCAAATATTTTCACGTTTAACACCAAAAAAATTACATTTAACACGCGCCGATTTCGCCCCCAATTGCATTTTTCATCGTAAATTGCGTGCGCCCCAACAGCCTACCAATAATAAATAACCCCATAATTCTGGTTATATTTGTTGTTAACGGCGCGCAACTATAACGACTTAATTGGAGAAATAAACGTGCAAGGAGTTAATAATAGCCCGCTGGCGGCGATTACCGACACTAATTAACGGTCGATAAAAAAAAAGTTTAATTGAAAGAATCCAGAGTGGACTCGGGACTTCGGCCCTAAATTATATACCGCACTGCGAGAGGTCTATTAATACAAAATCAGAGCCGAACAATGGCCCCCTTTATATCCCGAATGTTGGATGCGCTCCAATTGATTCCTGCTGTTGCTGCCGGCAGAGTTTTTCTTTATTTTTGTTTTTTTATTCATTCTGCACGAGGTGCATTTTTCTGTCGGGATCGGGACTGTCTGAGTAGTTTTATTTATTCGGCAAATACTCCTGAGATACGACAGTGATTCGATACGCGGGCGTGATGATTTTGATCTTTCGTGGCTTTGTATCTTTTGCAGGAAATGGGTTTGTAGTAAATGTTCTAACTGCGAAATTGGTCGCTCATGCGAAATGTAGTTGTACGTGTATGTTTGAGCGATTACATAATTATGATATAACGTGTATGCACTTCGTTTGTCACGTCAATGATTTTGCTTTTTTCATGTCCGTTTTAGTGCCGGTTTCTTTGCCCAATCCGCCTATATTTAATTCAAGCGCCCGCTTGAAGTTACCCATAACAACGTGCGGGAAAGTATAACTGTTCGAAAAACGTCGTTAAATGAATGCGCAAATTTCCACTTTATTTATCGGTCGTAGAAAATAGTATATTATTAAACGAGTGAGAAAGCTGGCAATGGCCAACTTGCTAACGAGTTTAATACTATACTTTTTCGCATCATATTAAATAATTACCTAAAGATTTTTCTGTTTATATTAAATTATAACGAATAATTTTTCTATTTGGAAATTGCGACAGTTCGCTGACAAAAAACAAATCGTAACCATAGTAACAACTAAACTGTTGAGAAAGTAAAATCGTCGTCATGTCATTGGCTGAAACCTGTTGGGCAATGAAACCGCTATCATTTGATTGGACGTCACCTGTGGAGAAAATGATTCGGCCGAATAATGGACAACTTTCTCACTCAAAAACGATTTAACAACGTTTATATTATTTAATAAGATGCGAAAAAATATATCCCCTAATATGATCTAAAACTCGTATGAATATCAAACAGATACAACTCCCAAAGTTATATATTTGATGTGGATAGCCTAATGAATAGATGAATATGGGATGTGCAGGTTAAAGTTTATAGTAGTTAGACCTAATAAATATTGGATATTCGCGACAATTCCACTGAAGGCATCAATCGCAATTTGGTAGGGAAGAGGCGGCGGCTTTTATGAATTAATTATTGAGAAGGGAAATGTCATCTGTCACATCCTGCAGGAGTCTCGCCGCCGCCAACGCCGCCTGAAAATCCTGCTGATAAATAAATTATGAGCGTGCTTGGTTCACGGGGGCGGACGGATGAATGATAATCATCAGTTTCGATTGCACACTGATTAATATTTATCCCCCCTGTTGTAAATTGTAATTAACAAATTGAAATACTTTATTAGATTCAGCCTCAGATTATTAGGACGTTGACCAAGTGAAAAAAAAAATATATTTTTTATAACTATATCTTACCAATAAAGTTTGTTTTATGAATTAATTTCGACTTCTTTGAATGTCCCTTTGAATGTATTGATTAAATTATACAAGATCAAGAAGAAAAATGTTGATATGGCAATCATGTAACTTTCTGCAATTTGATGGTGTAAAATGGATTTTTACGATATTTTGCATGTTTATCAATTTTAATTAATTAATTAATCGGTTTTCGACAAAAGCTTATTATTAACTATTCAGGGCCCAGCGGGGGTGTTAGGGGTGCCCAGCACCCGGGCGCAGCCCTCTTAGCTTGGAGCCCACCAAATCTTATTGGTTTTTACAATTTGCAAACAATTTAGTTAAAATCGGCGCTCGTAAAAAAATTCAATCCACACCTAAAATACTTTTTTCGTAATACGTACATTCGTGAAATAGATGATTGTTTATTCTTTGCGCGAAATCCATTAACGTATCTCTTTTTTTATATCGAAATTCTTTCTTTCTAAATAATTTAGAGACGCGCTGATCACTGTTGGTATTAATTTTCTCCACCCCCCTGCCCCCCACTCTTTACATTGAAAGGGGGCGGCAGCTTTTGCCTCTCACCCTGGCGGCAACATACCTTGGCGCTGCCCTGTAACTATTAATCTCCCGTTTTCTGCTGAAGCCCGAAAGAGCCTTGCTTACAGTTTTCTTTTATATTAAAATTCATGGAAAGGATTTTGGAAAAAATAAGGTATCCTAATCGAAAGTGAAGACTTTGTAAAGTAGCGAATTGGAGGGCAAAGTTCCCAAAAACTACTGATAACCTGCATTCGAATATTTCTTGTTTCACATGTTTTAAATTTTGTTATTTGTACCACCGGAGACTGATTTAGGAAAAATGACAAAATGTTATAATTTTCATATTTTATATCGAAGATTTTAAATTTAATTCTGAATATTTTTCTTGTTAAACTTTGTACATAAAAATAGTGATGTGGTCATCAGCCATCATGTTACTTTCTCCGATTTGATGCTATAATAGTTATTTATATCATACTTTCATAGTTTATTTTCAATTGAAATATTTTAAACGCACATCAAGGGTTACTCAAGATCCGATGATACTGACGTTTGAAATGCCAAAATGATGAAAAACGAAAATGACAAATTATATTTCAAATTCTAATAATCTTTACCGAAAATTTACTCAAAAACTAAAAACAATCCAAAAAGTCCTTATTAAAAAGTCCCAAATAAATCTGTACAAAGTCCTGAAAAAAAGATCCTGAAAATGACTCCTGACAAAAAAACTGGCTTGAAAAACAAGTCCTTCAAAAAGACCCAAGAAAGTCCTGATATAAATGTCCTGATAAAAAGTCCCGAAAAAAGAGTGCCGACAAAAAGATGTCTTGAAAAAAAAAGTCCACAAACAGCAGTAACAAATAAAGTCCTGAAAAAGGAGTCCTAATAAAAAGTCCTAAAAAATAGACCTGAAAGAGAAATAGTCTTGAGGAAAAGTTGTCTTGAAAAAAAATCCTAAAGAAATCCGGAAAAGTCCATAAAAACTCTCTGAATAAATCTCTAAAATACTGAAAAGTCCTAAAAACAATCTGAAAAATAGCCTATAAAAAGCCCTGAAAAAGTCCCTAAAAAGTCCTGAACAAAACATCCGGAAAAAAGTCCTATAAAAGAGTCCAGAAAAAAATCTCGAAAAAAATGTCCCAAAAGAAATCCTGAAAAAAGGCCTTAGGAAGTTTATAAAAAAGTCCTGATAAAGTCCCGAAAATAGCATTGAAAAAGTCCCGAAAAACGTACTGAAAAAAAAGTCCGAAAAAAGGGAAACCAACCAGAAAAAAATCGTAGAAGAAGTCCTTAAAAAGAGTCATGAAAAAGTCAAGAAAAAATGTCTTGTGAAATAGTCTTGCAAAACGTCCTGAAAAAATGGTGATGTGGCCATCATGTAACTTTCTCCGATGGTATCATCATTTATATATACTTTCATGGTTTATTTTCTATTTAAATCATATTTTAAATGTACATCGAGCGTTTTGTAGACTTGGATGAAACTGACATTTAAAACGTCAAAATTATGAAAGATGGAAAAATTATACTTCAAATTCATAAACTCAGTTTACTCAAAAACTAAACAGATTTAGAAAAAAACTTATTTTTTATAAGTTATTCATTTTGGAATTCTCTACAATTATTATTAATATAAATTTGCTGTAACTATTATCGTTTCATAATTATAAACCAAAAATGAAAAAAAATATAATTTTTTTTCTCGAATAACAATGATTTTATGAAAAATGTGTTCAAACAGAATAACCTCATTTCTTTGTTGTCTTCAATATTTGTTTAAATGTTTTTGTGATATTTTTCATATTTAAGAAAATATTGGCAAAAAACAAAAAAACGGTTAAGTTAAACACCCACTTCCGGTGTACGAAATTTTACCAAAAGCTTTTCAGTTCTTCGGATTATCAAATAAGACGTATGTTCAAAGTTTCATATCAATTGCTCTATTAGTTTTTTTTAGTTTTTGAGATACAGCGCTCACAGCACACACACACACACACACACACACACACACACACACACACACACACACACACACACACACACACAGGCACACACACAGACACACTAAAGAAAATTCCAGAAATTGTTGAAATGGCTTCTAGGGTACATCATAAATTTTATGTAACTATTATCGATTCATAATTAGAAACCAAAAACGGAAAAAAATAAAAAAAACTGCTTTCAAAATGAAATGAAAAATGTTTTCAAACAAAAGATGTTCATTTTTTTAATTCATTTTCATTTCATTTATTTCACGTCTGCCGCAATGTACAAACCAAACACAAGATGCAAAAATTTGTTGGGGATGTGTTTGTAAATTATATTAAAAATTAAATTAATTTCTTAATCGTCTTCAACATCTGTATAAATATTTTTGTAATATTTTGCATATTTAAAAATATAATGGAAAAGGTAAACAAAAAACGGTTAAGGTAAATACCCACTTCTGGTAGACAATTTTTTTTTCCAGAAATTGTTGAAATCCGCCTCTAGGGACCTCAAAGCGGATTCCCGTTAAAAAAAATTAAAAATGGTTTAACGATCACAATATTCTGAGATCAAAAAGTCGAAAATAGTTGACAGTCCTTAAAACATAAGATAACAGAAGTTCAGTGGCGTTACTAAGAATGGGAATTTTGGCTTGGAAAATCCAGAAATATAAAAAAAAAACAGCGCGATAATGAATCTTATAATAATAGTGAAGATACGATCTGCAAATAACTACAATGTTTAAAATAGGCAAAATCGACAGATAAAAACACACAAAACTATTAACAAATAAATTTGAAAAAATCAGTAGAGGTCAAAATTAACAGAATGTATACTACACTGCATTGGAGAATTCCCGAATTCAGAAAATATGCTGTCAACTATTTTCGACTTTTTGATCTCATGGTACTTTCTCGTACTTCGTAAAGCGAAAGTAAAAAATCCTGTAAAAATCCTGAAAAAGAGGCATTCAAAATTCCTAAAAACAGTACTGAAGAAAACAGTTATTCTTGAAGAAGTCCTTTGATGCTATTAATAGTTATTTATATTTATACTTTAATGTCTTATTTCTCATTTAAATCATAATTAAAATGTATGTCGAGGGATTTGCAAGATCGGATGATACTGACGTTTAAAACGTCAAAGATAGAAATGACAAATTATACTTGAAATTCTTATAATCCTTACCGCCAGTTTACTCAAAATCTGGAGAGATTTCGGAGATATCTTATTCTTTATAAGTTGTTCATTACGGCAGTCTCTACAATTATTGTTAATACACAGTGGGCCAAAAAAAAACGGTACAAATTGTAAATATTCATATTTTTAATAATAATTAACTCATTAAATAGTGCCTTGAAAGACAAGATATCCACACTTTGTGGATTGCAAAAATGATTAATTGCATTTTTGAAAAGTTTTTGTATCAAGGATATTTCACATTAATGAAGGCTCTGCAAAAATGGGAGTTAATAACGTACCTTTCAGGAATTCGTACTGTACGTGTTCTTTCACGTATTTGTTTGCGATTATTGTTACAGTAAGTTCCGAGTTTAATTATTAATCACTGAATACTTCTAACCGACCAACCCTTTCGTGGGTATTTGTTCGCAATCTTTCGTGCAGATAAATTGTCATAGTGAAACAAATGTTTGATGAATATTTTATCTTCTTTACTTAGGCAAACAATTTTTGTGACAACACTAAAATGACTGACAAAAGTGATAGCTAATGTCTAAGATTCATTAGAAAGAGAAAACAAGTCATGGCCTACTTATTTTGATACATACAAATGCGACGCGGCAGTGCATGTGAACTCCCGTCTTTGCAGCGCCTTTATTAATGTGAAATACCTTCGATAAGAAAACTTTAAAAAAATCCAATTAATTATTTTTGTCATCTCCAAAGTGTAAATATTTTGTTTTTCAAAGCAATATTTACTTCCTTAATTATTATAGAAAATATGAATATTTAAAATTTGTATCGTTTTCCTATCCCACTGTGTATATTCAATGCATATTTCGTTTATATTAAATTTAAAAAATCCCTTGCAATTACTTTGTATATGCTATATTAACCGCTTTCTAAAGTAGTTTATGCGATCCATAAATTAGATGCAGCTACTCTGAAATTAAAGATTAAACAGATACACAATCAAAATGATCGAACAATACAAAGTGTTCTTATTTGCCATTGAAAAGAAATTTAAATACGGTTTATGAATGTAAATCACCAGACGGTAAAACGTAATTAAATTTATATCTCCGGTCGCATTGTTTCCGCTCGAAGATACAATCGCAGCGACCGCATGTCTGTCTGGAGGCGCCGGGTCCGCCATAAAACACCGCAATAATCACGGCGTCATACGAACAGAGCCCCCGACGACGTCAACCCCCGTTTCGAGCGCCATCATCAATCACATTTCAGCGAGGTGTTGTTACCTCGGCGACACCTATCCGCCGGACCGGCCGTTATTTACGACCCTGGCAACTACGAGCGATCCTCCACCTCCACAGTCTGTGCATCTTTTACGGCTTCCTGGAGCACGTTATTAGCTCCGGATTCAATATGCTCGTTTTATTTCGGGTGCATGAGTGAAGAGCCGACAGTAAACAGGTTTAATTAGTTGTGGTTTCGGAATAAACATCAGCGCCGCTTGCTTAATAGGCTCCGAGAGGAAAATGCACACATTTTTTGATGGCTGAATGTAAAAGTCACGTTTATGGGGGGTTTCGGCGTTCTTTCCTCGGCATTGTTATCTTAATTTAGGTTAAACACAGCTGCGCCCACCCCGAGGGGAATACAGGGCGTTTTTCGATCGCTTATTCGAATGCTGGAGATGGGAATCTGCACGATTCTTACCTTCTTTTATTATAAATCCCTAGTTGAAAATCTAAATAATTGAGATCATTTCCAACAATGCAGTTTTTCTATTGGAATATTCTTTTTATTAGAAAATGTATCGACTAAACCAGGATTAGAGATGTACGCTCTAAGCTTTCACATTCGCTGATTAACATTTAGCTTAAGACGCCTTAAATCTTTACCTTTAGTAAATCTAGTCGAAGGTATGCATTTTACAAAGCAATAATTTCAACAAGAAAAAACTGGTATTAATCTTTTGTTGATTTTGCTTTTGTTTAGCAGCTAATGGCGGTATTTTAACCAAAAAAAAAGGTGATGTGGTCATCATGTAATATTCTCAGATTTAATGGAAAAATATTTAAATATTTTTATACTTCTATGGTTTATTTTCAACTTAAATCAAATTTTAAATATACGTCGGGCCTTTTGCAGGATCGGATGATACTGAAGTTTGAAACATCAAAATTATGTTGACAAATTAAACCATCAGTTTACTCAAAAACTGAGAAGATTTCTTAAAAAAAAATCCATTCTTTGTAAGTTATTCATTTCGGCATTCTGTACAATGATTATTAATATAAATGTGTTTTAACTTTGATTACAATCAGACCTAAAATGACAAAAAAGAAAATATTTTTTTCGTTTCGTTGCATTTTATGAATGCATGTTTAAGCAAAAAACGTTCATTTTTTGACACACATCGCGCACAGACCTCCTGGGATCTGAAAAGGGATATTTCCGTTAAAAAATTAATATACTTTATCCAAAATCGGGTGTAATAATCGAATTACAGTGGTCATTTGAGCCATGTAATGTTGAGAGAATAAGTTTCTCTCACGGAATGCATAGATCCTTCATAGGATTTTTGAAATATTTCACATTGACACCACGTACATTAGTCCCTTAAGAAAAACGTTGACATTAGTCCCTTAAGAAAATTAAAAACTTTTTCTAAAACCAAAAGTAATTTTATTTATAATAAAAAAAAGTGAACATTCAATATTGTTCCCCCATCAGAACACCTACAGACCGGTTTCGACCTTTCAGGTCTCATCAGTGTAGTTAGTTGCTGGTGGTGAGACGGAGATTACTATTGGAATATAAATATTCCAAACACCGTTAAAGGTAGAAATGCCAAAGTGGCGGAATCTATTGCCTGGATGCTGTACTGAACCAAATCCGGGTGGCTTTAACACCGACAAGATATGGACATTGCCAGCGGCGGCAAATATATTAATATTGTTATACAATGTCCATATCTTGTCGGTGTTAAAGCCACCCGGATTTGGTTCAGTACAGCATTCAGGCAATAGATTCCGCCACTTTGGCGTTTCTACCAATAAAAGAAGGTTTTTTATCATTAAAAATGGCGATTCCTGAGTTGGATGGTGATTGTCCGGAAAACTATATCATTAATGTGCACGTTTTTTTGTTAGAGTATAAAAGCGTAATCATTTCTAAACAATTCTGTAAAAAATCTTTTAGAAAATCAACTCATTTTCGAGTTCATTTTAGGATCTGATGGTGATTATCTGGAAAACTAAATTATTAACATAATTTGATTTTACTAGGAAGCCCAATTATTTCTGAATAATGTTTCAACAGTTAAAAGTCTGCATTTAATTTCGGTTTTGAAAAATCAACGCTTTTTCGATTTTTGAGCGTTAAAAAGGCCATTTTTGGGTTACATTGGGATTTTCTGAAAAAAACTAGGTAAATAACGTGCATGTTTTTTGTTAGTATATCAAAGCGTTATTATTTCTAATTGTTTTTGTGTAAATTAGTAGACTACATGTTTACAGTCTTTAAAATTCAGGCATTTTCGATTTCCGAACGCTGATCATGGCCATTCTAGGATTTGTTAGTGATTATCTGGAAAACTAAATAATCAACATGCTTTGATTTCTTTAGAAGATTAAAGCCCAATTATTTTCGAATAATTAAAAACAGTTAAAAGTCTGATTGTAATGGCGAGTTGGTAAACTTAACGCTTTTTCGTTTTTGAGCGTTAAAAATTACCTTTCTTTGTTTGATGTTGATTATCTGGAAAACTGAATGATTCACTTACTTTGATATTTTTTTTTAGAATATTGAAGCAAAATTATTCCTTAGTAACGCTATAAAAGTTGGAGGTTTTAAAACCTCAATTTTCAATTTTTGGGCATTGAAAATGTAGAATATTATTTTTGGTTTTATGCTGATAATCTCGAAAACTATTTAATTAAAGTTTGCATGTGCTTTGTTATAATATTAATATTCGGCTTTTATACGAATTTAATTCCAAAAGATTACCAAAAGATTAATATTTTTCTAAAAAGTGGTTCCATGAAAATTATGTTTGATTCAATAAAATGCTCTTTCGTGTTCTTTAAGGCTTGTTTTAAAATTTAGACAAGATTGACCTACTTTACATTAAGTTTGAGAGTGACTAGCATATAGTAAAAACTATAGACACAAATTATAAATGTAGTGGTATAACAAAGTTAAAAGTGTACTCCAAAGTATTGACCAAAAATGACGAACATTTTCAATTAACATTTTTTTCGAAAAACAATCATTTTATGAAAAATAATTTCATTGTTGTCTTCAATATTTATTTAAATGTTTATCTGAAAAACAAAACAGTTATAGTAAACACTAGGGATGGGCGATATTTAACGTATCTGTGATTTTTCACTGATATTAAAAAATCACAGGTCGTTACTGTTACTAATGGACGAATTTCACCGTGATTGCAGCTGTTACTTAAATCGTGAATGTTTTAAAATATTAGCTATTACTCAAACTGTGACTGCTAATTAAACAGCTGCTTAAGACGTGATTGCTACTTAAAATTACTACTGTAGCTTTTACTTAAAATGCGACTGTTTCCTAAACAGTGATTTCTACTTAAATTGTAACTGTTACTTAAAACATGACTATAAGAAGACAATAGAGAATAGCACTTCTAAATATTATTTTATATTCATTACGATATACTTCCATTTAATTCTACGCCCATGTTAAAATTACGATTTTCATGAACTGAAAAATAGTAAATAGTAAATAGTAAACCCAAAATGACACAATTCATTTTAATTTAAGATTCAGGGCTAATATCTAAATATACATTTTGAAATAATACCACGAAACCATTTTTCAAATTACAAACTTCATGTGAAAAAAATAAATAAAAACAATATACCAAACTGCGAAAATCTACAAATGCTCCTTGTTCGGGTGCTCAAAAAAATAAAACAAAAATCTTCAAAAATCCATATCTCTATTTCTTTTGAAAATTATTGGATTTACAAAAAAAAAATGATTTTGAATAAGTGATACTTCGGCCTCAAAAAATTCCTGAATTTTCAAACACCATATTTATTTTGAATAAACGATACTTCGGCCATAGAGGATGATTTTTTATGGAATTTTGTCTGCACGTTTTTTATTTTTTGGCGATGTTTTCATTCAAGTGCTCAAAAACTTAAAAAAATAATTTTTAAAAATCCATATCGGTATCTAAAATTGTTGAATTTTCAAAAAATAAATTAATTTTGAATAAGCGATACTTCGGCCATTGAGGATATATTTTTATGAAATTTTATCCGCACGTTTTATATTTTTTTTCTGCGATGTTTTTGTTCAAGTGCTCAGAAATTTAAAACGAAAATCTTCAAAAATCCATATATCTATTGAAAATTGTTGAATTTACAAAAACCAAATTTATTTCGAATAAACGATACTTTGGCCATTGAGGATGGTTTTTAATGGAATTTATTCTACACGTTTTATATTTTTTTTCGATGTTTTTGTTCAAGTGCTCAAAAAATTAAAATGAAAATTTTCAAAAATCCACATATCTATTGAAAATTGTTAAATTTACACAAACAAAATTAATTTTGAGTAAGCGATAATTCGGCCACTGATGATACATTTTTATGGAATTTATTCTGCACGTTTTATATTTTTTCTGCGATGTTTACGTTCAGGTGCTCAAAAAATTTAAACAATTTTTTTAATCCATATCTCTATTCAAAATTGTTGAATTTACAAAAACCAAATTGATTTTGAGTAAGCGATACTACAGCCATTGAGGATGTTTGTTTTTAATTTTGTCTGCACGTTTTATATTTTTTCTGCGCCGTTTTCGTTCCTTAACCGAACTGTAACAATTCAAATCAATTGTAACTATGTAGCCCCATACCTTTTAACTCTCGCTAGATTACTTTAATCGGTTCTATTTGTTAATTCTGGTTATGCTTATTATATACATATATACCGTATTATTAATTTGTGGTTATAACACTGTACTGTACTATCTTTTGACACTATTTCATTAATTTCTATTCCAAATTTGTATACTAATTTTTGAAAATAAAGATTGAAATAAAATAAAATAGTGCTAAAAAAATTAAAACGAAAATCTTTAAAAATCCATAAATCTATTGAAAAGTGTTGAATTTACAAAAACCAAATTTATTTTGAATAAGCGATACTTCGGCCATTGAGGATATATTTTTATGGAATTTTTTCTACACGTTTTATATTTTTCTCTACGATGTTTTTGTTCAAGTGCTCAAAAAATTAAAACGAAAATTTTCAAAAATCCATATTTCTATTGAAAATTATTAAATTTACACAAACAAAATTGATTTTGAGTAAGCGATAGTTCGGCCGTTGAGGATAAATTTTTATGGAATTTTGTCTACACGTTTTATATTGTTCTCTGCGATGTTTTTGTTCAATTGCTCAAAAAATTAAAACTAAAATTTTCAAAATACCATATCTCTATTGAAAATTCTTAAATTTTTAAAAACCGCATTGATTTTAAGTAAACGATACTTCACAATACTTCGGCCATTGCGGATGATTTATTATGGAATTTTGTCTGCGTGTTTTATATTTTTTTGCGATGTTTTCATTCAGGTGCTCAAAAAATGAAAACAATAATTTTCGAAAATCCATATCTATATCAAAAAATGTTGAATTTTCAAACACTAAATTGATTTTGAATAAGCGATACTTCAGATATTGGGGATGATTTTTTATGGAATTTTGTCTCCACGTTTTATGTTTTTTTTCTGCAATGTTTTTGTTCGTGCTCAAGAAATTAAAATGATAATATTAAAAATCTATATTTCTAGTAAAAATTGTTGAATTCACAAAAACCAAATTAATTTTAAGTAAGCGATACTTCGGCCATTGATGATGATTTTTTATGGAATTTTGTCTGCACGTTTTATATTTTTTTCTGCAATGTTTTCGTTCAAGTGCTCAAAAAATGAAAACGAAAATTTTCAAAAATCCATATATCTATTGAAAATTGTTGAATTTACAAAAACCAAATTGATTTTGAATAAACGATACTTTGGCCATTGAGGATGTTTTTTTATGGAATTTTGTCTGCACGTTTTATATTTTTTTCTGCGATGTTTTCGTTCAGGTGCTCAAAAAATTAAAACATTTTTTTTTTAAATAATCCACATCTCTTTTGAAAATTGTTGAATTTACAAAAACCAAATTGATTTTGAGTAAGCGATACTACAGCCATTTAGAATGATTTTTTATGGAATTTTGTCTGCACGTTTTATATTTTTTTCTGCGATGTTTTCGTTCAAGTGCTCAAAAAATTAAAACAATTTTTTTAAATAATCTACATCTCTATTAAAATTGTTGAATTTACAAAAACCAAATTGATTTTGAATAAACGATACCTTGGCCATTGAAGATGTTTTTTTATGGAATTTTTCTACACGTTTTATATTTTTTTCGATGTTTTTGTTCAAGTGCTCAAAAAATTAAAACAAAAATCTTTAACAAACCATAAATCTATTGAAAATTGTTGAATTTACAAAAACCAAATTTATTTTGAATAAGCGATACTTCGGCCATTGAGGATATATTTTTATGGAATTTTATCCGCACGTTTTATATTTTGTTCAGCAAAGTTTTTGTTCAAGTGCTCAGAAAATTAAATCGAAATTTTTTTAAACATCTATTGGTTAAACGGGCTTAAAGACTTTAGTCAATTGCCGTTTAAAACCCTGTATAAAAGCAGGTTTTAATAAAGGTTTAGTAACTAACTCTATTGGTTAATGATTTTATTTAAAAATAATTCTTCGAGAAAAGGGCAAATCATCTTTCAAAAGATGCGCTTTTTCAGAGGCAAAACAATGACCACGTACTTGAAACCTTATAAAATAACTCGACAATTTATTCCGCTTTACGATTCTGCAAAAATCTTGAAATGCTGAAATAATCACCCGAGAACAAAGCAAATTGTCATTATGAGCATGCACCTTTCCGAAGCCAAACAACAATTCATAAACCTGAAACTTTCCAAATTTACTCCAAAATATATTTTATTTATTCTTTAGGATTCTATAAAAAATTCAAAATGCTTTCTGGACTAGATTTTAAAATATCTCCCAAGAATAGAGAAAATTGTCATTCTGAAGATGCGTTTTTTCAGAGGCAAAACGAAAATAGGAAAACATTTGCCACATACCTAAAACTTTTCAAATTTACTGAACTAACATTGTATTATAAGAGTCTGCAGAAGTCACCCTAATGCTTTTCGAATTTTAACTCGCAACTCGCAGAGACAAATAAGACTTTTTTTTCCAGAAATAGTTGAAATCGCCTCAAAATACCTCTAAACGGATATTTGCGAGGGAATTTCGGGGAAATTAAAAAGAAATTTATGATTGGACAGCATTTTCAAATTAAAAAATGGTGATGTAGTGTATGTGGGAAATATTCAAATTGTATATCAGCAAGCGTAACATTCTATGTTATCGGAAAATAATCTTGAAGATTTAAATATCTGACACACGCGCCCACAGAAGATAATCGCGTGTATGCTGCACGTGTGGAGGGTTTGACCAGAAGATGATCAGATCAATCGGTAATCGTTGTTAAGATGCACGTGTCGATTAAACCGTGTGCGTTTAGAACCAGCTTAGCAAAGACAGCCGGAACCCAATTACCGAAAATAATAAATACATCCCGAGCGAGGATTTGTGCCCTTCCATCTAATTTATGTGGTGATTAGCGGTGAACGTAAAGGGTCAAATGAGGTATTGTTTCACGTGGTGTTTGTTTACATGGTGCTTTAAAGGGAACCGAAGGGCGATTTAGTAGGCCCCTGGATATAAAGAACCCTTCGCATTACAAAGTATCACTCCTATAGTTTGTCCATTGCGCCCCCCTATAAACGGTCCCTTTAGGGAATACAGTCAATCTTGCTGACCTGTAATAAATTTTTCCCGGATTGCTCCTTCCGGCCATTGGATATATTAAATTGCGCTCCTCCCCTCTAAACTCGTGGAATATTTAAAGGATTAATCCGAGCCATTCTCTGCGAAACATAATTATGCAAAAAAGGAGATTTTCCTTTTTTCGCTCGTCTTTGTCCGCAAAGAAAAAAAAGATATATGGACAAAAGGTTCATCCGCCAGGAGTGATATATCTGCAGCATTTTTCTTCGTGGTCAAACTTTTATCGCAATATTTTATCTGTACACAGCGTTTTATCATATAAAGAATTTGAAAATGTGTGCACTTTTTAAAGAACCAAACGTCCGGTCCATTAGCCGGACAAAAATCGATGATTAATGGTCGTTCTCCGTGAAGGAATGGTTTTTATTCAGAAATACACCTTAATTTAGCTCACGGAACAAGATGGATTCTGTTTCTGAATTTATTATTAAAAGCTGCGACAGCTGCACGGCCCCAGTTCTTTTCGGTGATAAATATTTGTAATGAAACGCGCATTCATGTAAACCATTCATAAATCTGGGCAAGTGCAATGCCAAATAGCCAGGGTTGAGATAACAAATCAGTGTTGGCGTTATAAATACCGGTCGCGTCTTCTAAATCAACGTATGGAATTATTAGAATAGATACCATCTGCACACACATGTTGGTTTGTTGGGCGAGGAGAGCGTGCTTTGAGCAGTTGTTCTGCTCGCCAGGATGTGCATAGTTCAAATAGAATTTTACGCTCGGTGAAATCAATACCCCCTTTTGAAGTTGCATTGAAACATGCACCTCTTCCTCAATAAAACACTCCGATTGTCAGATTTATGGGCTCGGTGCGAAATTCTGTTATTCGACCACCCGTAACTCTTCGCGTTGTACAGATAAGGACTATTTATTAAAATTACACCTTCAAACATTGTTTTTTTTTTGTATAAAAAATATTTCATCTCACAGTTGTATTCAATTGATATGTTGGATATCAAATTTACAATCATGCTCCTGCAAAAAGTTATTTTTATCAGTAAATTGCAGTTTTGGCCAGCGCCATAATTTTTAAAAACAAGTTGCGAAAGTTTTAATTGGCAATTTGTGAACACACAATTGTTAGAATAAATATTCATAGTTTTATTTAATTGCTATAGTTGATATGGAATTTAAAATCATGTTCCTGAAAAAATAATTTTTGATCCGCTCTATTTTTCTTAACCCCTAGGCGCACGAAGTGCCCACGATCACACTCCTTTTTTATTTCACTGTATCTTCTGTATGCAACCCATTATACATTTCTGAATTTAGGTAATCTAGTAGAACTGTGACATTTGTGAATTGCACACGATCAGCGTTTATTATTAACAAACATTTGCACTTCATGCGACTAGTGCGACGAGGAAGGTATTTTCGGTAATTTCAGAGTTTCAATTAATCAAAGCGACAAAATAACATAACCTTATCCAAAAAAATCAAGTTCGGTATTTTAGACGGATAGAGACCGATGCCATTGACAACAGCAACATTGGTAAAGAGAATTTGTCGAATCTTAGAAGGGAGTTCAGATGAATCATTTCAAGAAGAACCAGATGAATCAAAAGGGGGGGGGGGGAAGTGATGATAGTGAAAATCGAAATGAAGATGATGGTAAAAGACGAAATAGGTACTTTCGATACACAATCAGATGTTGAAGGAACTGGGTGAATTGTGGTTCATGATATTAACCTTTCAAGTGGTTTGAAATAATTTTCTGGGTAGAGTAAAATTTAGAAAAATTGGGCGGAAAAATGTTTTAAGCCGAAAAATCTAATTATACAAATTCTACAAACTTTTACCGTCTTGTTACTCAAAATGTAATGATATTTTGAAACAAACTATTTTTGTTGTTATGTCGGTATTATATCTATAATTATTATTCACATAATCATTTCATAATTAGAAACCAAAATTGACAAAATCTTTCAATTATTTTTTTTTCAAAAAAACAATTATTTTATAAAACATTTTTTTAAATAAAAGTTGTTATTTTTTGTTATTTTCAATATTTGTGTTAAAGTTGTAATATTTGTCATATTAAATAAAAAAAGATAGTGTAGCAAACAAAAAAAAACGGTGTACTACAGTTTACCAAAAGTTTCTCAGTTCTTTGAATTGTCAAATAAATGAATTGTCAATAAGAAATTTCATGCTACTTCCTGTATTAGCTTTTGGGATACAGCACTTACAGACAAGCACTTACAGATCGGAAACTCGTTCAAAGCCCGATTTTCTGTGTATTTTTTTTTTGGTAAATCAACTATTAAGTCCACGAGGCAGTTCAGGGAGCGCAGGCAGGTCTACTGGTGGACGCCTCTCAGGGAAACCTGTCAAACAAATGCATGAGGTACCAGCGCCTTCGCAGGCGGGTGCATCTGAAATAAGGCATTGGTGTTGCGGAGACGTGCCCATGCGACCTCCTGGTGCGGAGCGTGCGTGAGTTCACAAAGAGTCTAGGATGGACCCACATGCCTCCAGAAGGATCCTGGAAAGATCGGCAAGAGTCTTTCTGATGGAGGAGTGGCAGGAGCGAACGGGCACATAAGGGCCGATGGACAGCGAAATTGATCCTTCCTCCATCCCGCAGAGCGGAAATGGAGGAAGTGGTAGAGTACGCTTGAGGGTGAACCTTCACAGGATGGCAGGTGCATCGGATGCGTGTACCGCGCGGACACTCCGGAACATACCACGTGGCAGATCCCCAGGATGGAGGCTAAAGGCGATGCTAGCCTTACAGACCTTTAGCTCCTTGTGGATAGAGACTTTATTTTGGCATTTTTGAAAGGTTTGCCTACAAGATCAACAGTAATAAGCAAGCAGAAGCGAGACGAGGCGAGCGCTAGAAGCAGGACGGGCAGACACTGGGCGCGCACACCACAAAGTGCCACCAGTGCCTGTGATCTCAGAAGGACGGTCCCGCAAGGCTACCCAAAATAGAGTGGGGATGAATATCCCCAGTAGAAACACTGAAGTCGTGAGTGGGATCAGGTCTCTAAAAAAGGTTAGGTTATATTAGGTCAGGTTACGTCGGGTGAGATCGGGTTAGGTCAGGTTGTCAGCTAAGGTCAGGTTAGGAAGGGTTAGATCAAGTCGGTGGCGAGCCTGACCGAAAAGGTTGACAGGATGGTCAGGTGGCTCAGCCAACTACAGCAATCGGGGTCACGACCAACAGGCAGGATCACAGCTAGTCCGGCGGGGAAACCCGGGGGATAAGAGGACACCACATGTGACAGGGAAGATACCACAAACATGGAAATAGCAAGCAAACCCCTAGGGGCTAGAAAGCCCAAGAATACTGGCAAATAAAAAACCCAGCAGCCTAAATTCAGGAGGCCCAGATTGCAGTGAGGAGTAGACCTCTACGAATCATGGTGGACGCGAAGGGAGCCACATGTGGGGAGGTCTTGAAGATAATCAGATGCGGCATCGAGACAGGACCAAACCCCCAGGCAGTCGCGTCGACAAGAGAGAGCCTGGCCGGGAATATGGTGGTAAAGGTCACCAAGTGGGCAAACAGCGATGAGCTCATCAGAGAGATCAATGCCATTATAGGCGGCGAAAATGCAATGGCCACTCGGGGCAGTATGGGGTCGCCGAAATTAAGCACCTCGAAGAAGGCACCACTACAGAGGAGATAGTGGAAGCGGTTTGGAAGGCCCTTGGACCGGAGATAAACATCAGGGTGATTAGGATCAGGTGCTACGGGAAGGATCTCAATATTGCACTAGTGGAGGGAGACCGGGCCAGCATACAGGACCTTATGAGTAGGAGGACACAAAATAGGGTGGACCAGCTGTAGGGTTTAGCCGGTCGTGTGCGGGAAATGTATGACGTATGGGTACGTGGCGGCTGACTGCAGCGATCCTGATGGCAGGAACAGCTGCAAAAGATGTGGAGAGGGTCACCTCAAGAAGGATTGGTCATGAGCAGATGCCTCACTTCCATGGAGTCAGGTAGTCCCGAAAGGGGAATCACATGGCTTCCGTTAAGGTAGGGACTCGCATGCTACGCTGCGCCCAACAGGGAAATTGAAGTTTCAGGCCTAGTTGGAGACGTTGAAGAACTGCGTAGCGGCAAAGGGAAGCAGAGTAAAGTCCCTCTTTAACGCAAAGTCTCACCAGTGGGGGAAAATAGAGTGGACAGAAGGGGCGAAGTTATGTTGGATACGATGGCCATCCTGGGCCTGAAGGGTAGGGAAGCCACATTTATTAGGAGAAATGCGGAGTCCATAATAGACCTGACACTGGCCAAGTACTGGGCATAATAAGGCGATGGAACGTGGAGGCTGACACCAAAAGCCACAGCGATCACCGCCACATTACATTCGAGGTAGCAGAGACATCAGGTGGGGCTAACCCCCCGCAAGGCAAGACCCAGATGGGGATTAAGTAAAATGAATGTGCAGAAACTCATCCGGACCATGACTGCGCGAAGAAGAGGAGGGGGCACGGAAGATAAGGCTGCCAGGGCATACGCTTGCAAAATCAGGGTCGCGATTTAGCCATTTCAAAGCGCAAGACAAGTGAGGCAGGAAGAGTAACCTACTGGTAGTGCGAGGCGGTGACAGTTGCAAGGGCCGGAGCTAAATCAGCCTGGAGGGACCTGACCCGGTGCAGACACGCAAGAACAGGCGACATGGGCATCGTCAAGAAGCCATGCGTCAGCGCTAAGAAGAAACTGAGGCTGGAGATTGGGAGGAGCAAGGATAGGAAGTGGAAGGAACTGTAGAGTGAGGTAGAGTCCGATATCTGAGGCAGACCGACCGGATAGTGGCAAAGAAAATGGGGATGGATCTACCCGACGCAGGGTCACTGGTGCCAGGAGGCAAGAGAGAGATTGTGCGGGTACTAATTGCACAAAGCAATCGCAAACAGATGCACCATAAGGTGCCAGAGAATTCCCAAAAGAGGCCATTAGAGCAGTGGTCAGGGAGGACCCTCAAGAGCTGACGGAGCTAATGAACCAGTGGCTGAAAGAGGGAGTCTTCCCAGTCAACTATAAGCGTGCAAGGCTAGTGCTCATCCCCAAGAAAGGGAAGCTGGCAAGAGAGGCCAAGGACTACCGCCCTGTATGCCTTATTGACGATGAGGGAAATATATTGAAGCGGCTTCTCGCCGAGAGGATTAGTGAGTGGATCGACTGGTCTGGGGGACTGTCAAACAGACAATTCGGCTTTCGGAAAGGTTAATCGACAGTCGACGGCCTTCTAGAGGTCCGCAGGCTGGCGGACGGGGCAAAAAAGCAGGATCGCTAAGAGCTCGACGGCATTGCCTGGCGATCGCGATAGACGTCAGAAATGCCTTCAATTCCCTACCTTAGCCGATTATCTCACAGGCCATCAGTTACTGCATACCTGCTGGGCATGATCCGGAGCAACCTGGAAGACAGAAGACTGCTGTAAGAGGGTAAAGAGGGGGTTCAGTAGGAGATAGAACTGTCTGGGAAACCCACAAGACTCAGTCTTGGGACTACTTCTCTGGAACGCGGCATATAACGATGTACTACGCCTGCCGCTTCCAGGCGAAGTGGAGGTTGAGGGATTCACGGACGACATCCTGCTGGTAGTCAGAAGCAGAAAGATCGAGGATGCCAGTAAGGCGGCACAACAGATGACAAAGCATGTGGCCGACTGGCAGGAAGAAGCGGGACTCAAGGTGGCTGCGGATACGACGGAAGCGGTTTGGCTGGGCAGGTGAAGAGCGGGGAGGACCAGAGGGGAAACCATCGGTTTTTCCTCGGCCAGGAGGTCGAGATAAGGAGCAAGATAAAGTACCTAGGAGTGGTGATAGAGACCAACCCTCTGTGCATCTCACAGGTGGTGGAGACTGCAGCGGGTGCAGGACGAGCAGTAAGAGCGGTTACCCGGCTCATGGCAAACTTTGGGGCCCCGAGGGAGAAGGGAAGAATTCTCGTGAGGTGGCAGTCTCCAAGCTGCTTTGTGTGGCTACGGCCTTTGCGGGCTGCGTGGGGTCCAGCAGGAATATAGAGATGCTGGAAAAGGCGGCGACTAGGGGCCATACGAATAATTAGGGGGTACCGGACGTTATCCACAGAAGCTGAGGAGGTGCAGGCATGTACGGTACCACCGGACATAATTATCACCTCGCGGGCCAGGATGTACTGGACCACAGCACAAGGTGGAAACAAAAAGCTGGCAAGGAGGGAATAGTGGGAGCAGCAGATGGAAAAGGTGGGCCAAACAGAGGTTGGAATCGATGGCTCATTCCATCAATCCGTGGGTGGGTCAAGCGATAATACTGGGAGGAAGGTTACTTCCTGTGCCAGATCCTCACAGGCCATGCCGAGTTTCAAAAGTACCTTGAGGATCGGTAAAGAAGATAACGACGACTGTCGATTCTGCCACCTGGGCCAGGACGACGCAGCGCATACTCTAGTGGTTGCCACAGATGGGATAAGTAAAGGGGGAAGCTGGCAGTGGCGCTTGGTGAACCACTAAGTGCCGAGACGATAATAGGGTTCGTGTTAGAGGGCCCATGGAAGTGGAAGGCAGTGAACGACTTTGCCAGCAACGTGTTCGGCGCAAAGGTACACAGGGAACAGGAATAGGATTAAGCGTAACGCATAAATACAGGACTGAGTATAACTGGGGCACGGAAGGGGCAGCAGGTGCGCGTACGATCCCACTGCTGTTCTTGTCTTCAGAAAGATGATTCCGTAGGGTGTAGGGGTCCAGCAGCAGAGCCTCATACCCAAAAGAGAGTGGGGGTAAATAGACCCAGTCATGCACTGAGGTCGTGCGCCCTTAAATGGAGTTAACCCTTTGCACTCGGGGCCTTTTTCTCTCAGGTGAACCAGCAACTCTTGACGATTTCGGCTATATTAGGAAAGTGTTTACAGGTACTTTAAAATCATTGGGTTAGGTTAGATAGGGTTTGGTGAAGTTGGGTTGGGTTAGTTTAGGTTAGATTAGGATGCATCACACCTTCTGGGCGCCGTAGCAGCTCCGCTCGAGTGGACGCATCAAACCGCCTGCGCGCCATAGCGGTGCCGCTCGAGTGCAAAGGGTTAAATCTTTAAAAAAAACGTTAGGTCAGGTCAGTTAAGATTAGGTTAGAAATTAGACTCAGTAAGAATGTCCGGTGGAAAGAGCTCTGCGAGGAGGTGGAAGCAGATAACTGGGGGCGCCCATATAGGATCGTCGCGAAGAAGCTGGAAGCGGTGCTGTCCAATATTGGGTCGCTAGTGCCAGGAGGTACTTCTTGGATCGTGGCTGAGCTATTCCCACGGGTTAGAAGTGTCACACAAAACAGGGTGAAGGTTCTGGACGTTATTGTGCTACTTACGCCGGAGGAGGTAGCGAGAGCAGCGTTGGCTCTCTAGAATCGTAAAGCACCGGGGCCCGGTGGCATTCCCGGCGAGGCACTTTGGGTGGTGGTCCAGGACAAACCCGATATGCTGATAGAATGCCTGAACAAGTGCCTTAGGGAGGGAACCTTTCCGGCCATTTATAATTGGGCCAAGCAGGTTCTCATCCAGGGGAAACCAGAGGATGACCCAGGATCGCTCCGGCCCATCTGCTTACTCGACGGCGAGGGCAAAGTTCTGGTAAGTTCTAGCGGACAGCGTTAATGATTCACTGGAGGTCACGGGATATCTGTCGGATCGATAATTTGGTTTCCGCAAGGGCAGAAAAAACGGTAAACGCTCTCCTTAGGGTTAGGATGCTCGCCGAGAAGGCCATGGGGGCGTTGAAGAAGAGGCGGATCCCACCATACATTCTAAGGATGGTGGGATGTTATCTGGACGGCAGGCGGCTACTCCACGAGGAGGAAAGCGGCAGCCAGAAAGAAGAGGTGCTGTCGGTGATGTTCCACAGGGTTCGGTCTTGGGGCCACTCCTGTGGAACTTTGCATAAGACAGGGTGTCTGCCTCGCCCACCGACAGAACACATGGCAGGATTCGCGGACGACCTCCTGCTTCTAGTCAGTTGCCGTCAAATAGTAGACACTAAAAGGGTAGCCGAGAGGGCTTCTCGGTTAGGTTACGTTAGGTTACCAGTTAATAAAATTCATATTATCTACATATTTAACTTTGTTTTAACTCCCACATTCAAAATATTTGTATCAAGGCTTTTCGAACGTGGGGTTTTGTGTGGCGTATTAGTAGAAGTCTGGATGCGGATTGTATTAAAACTTTATACTGTTCACTGGTGAGGTCTGAATTGGAATTCGGATCCACGATCTGGACAGATGTCAACATCAGCAAAATCGAAAGGATACAAAAGAAATTCTTACGTTGCATGGAACACAAAAACGGGTGTCAGCATACTACCGGCGAATATGATTCTATCATGAGAGAACTGAACATCACGGCTTTAGAAGATCGTCGAATAACGTTGGACATTTGTTTTCTACACAGGATAATTAGTGGACATTTAAACTCTCCCTTTCTGTTAGAACAACTGGCATTTTTTGTCCCAAATAGAAAAACTCGTTCCACCAACATTTTTTATTTAGATAATTTTAGAACTGCATCAGGTCTCCATAACTCTATAGGCCGCTTAATGGCACACGCAAATGTTTATCCTTGTTGTGACTTGTTTAACTCATCATTGTCTAAATTAAAATTAAAATTAAAATCTGTAATGTCATGAACATTTGTAATAAGTACATGTTGATTATGTTGTATGATTTATATTTATACATATTTTTTTGTAAATAACTGCGTTTATTTTTATTTTTTGATTATTATTTCATGTAAAAGGTGTATACCGTAAAATAAAGTAATTTAATTTAATTTAATATTTAAAGAAAACATTGTGCGAAAGTTCGAAAAAGGAAAGCTTACACGACAGAATACGTCTATCCAGGGAAACCAATTTTCAAACGGTTTGCACCAGATGACGCATCCGTACTGGTCTTGTTAGATCATTTTTCAAAAGAGAAAAATTACCTTTAGACGACTTTGATCTTAGATTTTTATTTTTTAGGGGCTCGGCAAATTTCAGTTCGATAACCCACTCGGCCTTTGTCCTCGCATTTCTCCTTAGGCGTGACGCGGTTTCTCGACCGACACCCCATGCCAAACGTGCGTAACGGGCGCAAAGAAGTTTCACTTCAAAAATTTAAATCCATCGAGGAACGAGATTGTGCAAGCATTTACAGCTTTATTTCCAAATCTAAACATATGTACTCACAAAACGAAAATATGTGGATCCAACAAGATGGAGTCTCGCCAAAAAAATCAGTATAATAAATCGGTTGTAGCTGATGATCAAGCAGTCAATGCCAATAAAAAACAGTCAATAAATATGAAAAATATCACTAAAAATCGGAGAAAGTAACATGATGCTTACATGACATTTTGCTAAATAAGTATGGTTTGATGAGATTTCGGGTTAAGGAAACGCGAATAATTAATCCATCTAGGCCATTCTGCCAGGAGAGATTTTTGTAAATATATTATTTATAATTTTGAATTAATTGGACAAGAATTAAACTTCGTTGTACAAGCAGACGCACCACTCCCTACACTAACAGATGTCCCCACTGCGCCATTTAATCTATGTTTTTTTTTTCTTCTTTGAACAAATAACGGGGTGTAGCGAATAAATTCGTAGTAACCTTAAACAACTCGACGTATATTGACCCGAAACGGGCAACCCTTTCATGTTTATATTCGTGGAACCCTTCCGACCGTTTGATTCCGTGCCCATTCAGCGATCTTTCCGGGCGACTAGTCGAGCATTATTGAGCTTCCTCATCAAAATTCACCGCCATCAATCTTTCCTCGGACATTTTCTTCGCATTCGCGAATTGACTCAATGCGCCAAAAGAGACGCTTTAATGAATTTACAAAAAAAAAATCACAATGAGTTTGCACGATTTTACCGCGGCATGATTAATTCGATTATAACTGCCGTGTTATAAGGGCGAAACGCCCTTTATTATATGCGGACGTGCGATATATTAATATATAAATTACTACGGTTTTATCATAACGTGAATGAATTAGCACCGTGAGATTGTAAATGGTTTCGAATTAGTGGTTAGCAAGAAAATTATACAGCATAAGTACAGGTTGATCTGATGAAACAATAAACGAGACCGTAAAGTTAGCCCAGTGTTCTAGTTAATTATTAAACATTTCAACGATTTCTAGATTTTTTTTTTTTAATTTTTTGGTCAAAATTTTACCATTTCGTTTCCTAGCAATAATATGACAAGCCCAGTATTCAAGTTAATGGTTAAACTTTCAACGATTTCTGGATTTTTTTTAATTGTTTGGTCAAAGTTTTACCATTTCGTTTCCAGGCAATAATATGAAAAGCCATAATTTTAATAATTTTTTTTATTTTCACTAAATTCAATATAGGTTTCAAATTAATATACACTTGTTTCATCTAGTTGAAAATAAATCAATTTAATCGTGAAGCAAACCAATTTTAATTTTAAACCTATACAGGGTGTTTCAAAATTCATGCACCAAAAATTTTCTGCGTACTCCTCGTAGATAAAAAGAAAAAAAACCCTTATGACAAATCTCGATTTTCCACAAAATAACATGGATTAAACCCCCTCGCAGAAATATTTAAGAGACGCCACTGTTCATCTATCAATGAATACTTTCGTTTGCTTGTATAAAAACACACGGTGCCGATTTTAAGTGTGGACGCATGAATGAATGGTGACCTAATTTCGAGCGGGCTGTTGAAATTTGATCTTAACATAAACAGTACGGTGAGGCTTAATAAAACCCGCGCACAAATTTCAAGTTCATCTTATTTATTATGCATTTTTTTATTGTTCCTGGCGGCTTCCTACACTTGTGCATTTTTATTGCTGTACAATTGTATCCCTTGCAGTCCTATTACTTAAAATCACGGGGGGTAGGTGCTGTAAAATGATATTCCTTTGTTACCCAAGGCCAAGACCCTATTTGGAATAACACATTTTTAGAAAGTCCGTAAAAACATGTGTGTTTCCTCGAAGATACAAATCGGTTTTAAAAATTCCAAGGGCGACGATGGGGCTGCACAGTTTAACCAATCAATGCCCTCTACAAATTCACCCCCATCAATTGAAGACGGCGAAAAACCGAAAAAGAATTCAGTTAGTTTCTGCTTGTAAACTGAGTTGGTAATTATGGCGTTAATACCGTTTGATAATCACGAAAATTTGTACTGACTGACACGACATTTACTTCTAAATAACTCGATGGTACATTGACCTAATTTTCGTGCTGCATAAACACTAAAATCCACACCGTTTGTTTATCTAATGCCGGCAGTACAAGCTCGAGACGAAGACCCGAGACCAGGCGAGCGCGAACGTGTACGGCGGTGTTCTCGCCTTTCCACGCGCGAACGAAACTATTCATGAATGGGAGCATTGGCGTCTCTTTAATATTTCTGCAAAGGGATTTAATCCATGTTATTTTGTGGAAAATCGAGATTTGTCATAAGGGTTTTTTTTCTTTTTATCTACAAGGAGTACGCAGAAAATTTTTGGTGCATGAATTTTGAAACACCCTGTATATTAACATAATGTTTTATTTAAGTATATGATACTTTATTCAATACTCTAATCTATTGCAGCTACTTTTCAATAACCAAATAATTTTTGCATACACAAAATGATAACCTATTTTTAATCTGTTATTTCGAACTTGTTAATAATCAAGCACAGTACTCATATCATCACCCGCTGTTAATTTATAATTAAATTTTTTTAAATTCGATTTTGTGACTATCATAAACAACAAACAAAGTTGAACTTTTCGATAATCGCGAGCTGTTCAGTTCGTTCGCCCGCATTGCGGGAGAGCTTTATCGAGGCGCAAACTTTTTTTGGCACAATAATCGTTCCTCGCGGCGGGGAACGTGCCCGCGATGAAATATTTTTATTGAGCTGTCAGCAACATCGTCTATTCTAAATACTAAAAAGGTGCCCTTTGGCAACAAAAAAAAAGCCCAAATGAATTTATTATCGCCCAATTTCGCGTAATGAATGGCCGTCGCGTTATTAAATTTTTATAGTTCCTCGCGAGATTTTAAAACCGCCATCCATCATCTACTCCAGAGACTTATTAGTTCCTGTATGGGACCATCCTTGAAACGTGAAATTTCATTAACATAAACAATGATGTGAACGAGTCCCCGTCGCACTAACGACTGGGAATTATGGCCTCTCCACGGCTCATGTGGCAAACACATGCATCCGAATAAATTACACACCATTATCAATTTATAAACAAAGGACATTTGCTGGGAAGAGCGAAAACGCTCGAAAAAAAGTGCTTTCATCTCGTACCAGGAATCCATTAGGTTAAATTGCCGTTTAAATAACTGTCGGTAAATTACCCATTTTTCTGTCTTGGGCGCCGACACGCAAATAAATTACGCCTTGCTTTCCGCGAATTATTGCCATAATTTATAGGGGACAGAGAGAGTGATTTTTCTTTAGACAACGCGCGACCGCTTTTTTTTTCAATTTGGCCCTGTAAAGCTGCCAAAGTTTAAAAGCATTCTTTTATAATATATCTAGCGCGTCTGATTAAAAATAAGTATATGTTCAACGCTTACAGTGCCACCACTGAATTTTTTCAAAATTATCGTACCACCCAGCCACTTAAACATAAAACTTTTTAAAGCAAATGTAAACCGCTACTTCTTCACAGCGCAATTTAAAAAAGCAATTTAGAGCAGTTTGCATCATTTCAGTTACAGTTTTACATTAATGCAAAAATTTGGAAAAAAAATTGTGAAAAGCGTGATTTAATTGACAAACAAAACAAATAACTAAAATGATTGAGTTTATCCCTAGAAGGTTGTATAGCCACCTTGAACTATAATGGCCTGAATTCGCTGTGGCATACTTTTAATGAGGTTGAGCTGAGAGGTATTTTCCCACTTCTGCAATACGTTCCAGCTGCTGTAGGTTCTAGGAAGCTGGCAAATGTCGCCTCACTGGTTTTTTGACAGTGTCTCATAGATGCACCATCGGATTTAAGTTCAGGCTTCGCAGTTCATAACTGCAATACGGACTTCATTCAGGTACTCAAAATACAAACCCTTTACACGTGCGGTCGCTCATTATCTTGCGCATATATCAGCAAATCCATGAATTATGCGCCGATAGAGCGACCGGATTTTCATTAAAAAAAAAACGATGAGCACACCCTTCCAAGTCGATTCTTTCCTTAGTTTGGACCTTTAGGAGACACCTCAAGCCAATGAACCAAGGAAAACGCACTGCTACAATAGCTTTTTTTAGCCTTTTTTGTCCAAAAACCGACTAAACAATGCAGACATTTTTCGGGTTATTCAATGTTTCCACATGTATTTAACGGACTCTTTTATTATGGGGGTAGTCTCCAGAGCAGAGCAGGAGTTATTTTCAAGTGTGAACGCAACCAAAATTTGGCTACCTGGCAGAAAATCGCCATTTTCGACAAAAGACTGATCATCGATTTTTCGCATTGATAGCTAGCTGTATAGATCCTTAATGGCTTAAGGAGCCAGAAAATGTCAAAATATTGCCCCCACACATTTGGCCAAACTCAAAAGACGCATACATGTCCGAAAATGGCCATCTTGTCCTCTCTGCCGTGTTGAGGGAGTTGTTAAAACATCGGAAGTGCTGCGAAGCAGGGAGTGCCAGGAAAGCCCAATTTGAATTACTCGAACCATGTCGGCCGACTGAAGGAATTTACAGATTTGACCGAAGAATCGACTTCGAAGGGTGCGCTCCTCGTTTTTTCTTTTAATCAAAATCCGGTCGCTTTATCGGCGCATAATTCATGGATTTGCTGATATACAAAACCAGGACCAATAAACTAAACATGAGACAGTTCATGATCCTTGAGAATGTTCTCCAGGTAGAATACTGCATTCATTAGTCTTGCATAGATAGGAACTAACTCCGTACCTCCATTCAAAGAAATACCCGCCCAAAATATTTTAGACCCACCACCAAAGGGCTGATGTGGCACGAAATTGAACACAGCCTTTCTTTCTCCTTGGCGTCTATACTGTACATACGCTGCCCACGTTATTAGGATTATTCTTGATTCACCAGAGAATAGAACTGCTAATTTTCATGTGCTCTTGCAAATAGTAGTCGAGCTATCCTGTGAGCCCTCGTGAGTTCGGGTACTTTTATAGGCCTTGTACTAATCAAACCTACCTCCCTCAGTCTTCTTCTCAATATAATAGCAGAAACATCCAGATTTATCTCGGTCTGCAGCTCATTTTTCAATTGAAAACTTCTTGCTTGCCTTTTTCTTAAGGCAATTCGGCGGAGAAAACGGTTATCCCTTGCCCTTTTCTACCCTGCCCGTGTCTCCTAGAGTGGGAAGCAGTAGCCCAGTAACATTATAATGGCTAATATGTAGAAGACGAGCGATATAACGCATTATCAACCAAAGTTTTCACTCTCACACATTACAAAGTAGCCAATGACCTCTAAGGATTAATTATTTTACTACTGAAAGTGTACAATATATTGTATACAAATTCTCATTACATTACAAATCAGAGCGACAGTTAACAAAATTTGGTTCCAATATGATAGCGCACAAGAAAGAATGTCCTTTAAAATCACATTGTTACTGTACATGTGGCTTATGCCGCCTATGATTAATTAATTAAGTGGTGTGATAACTTTGAACAGCAGTTTATAATAATAATACGTTTATTTTCCAACAGATCTGTAAATCTAATTACAGGGAACATTTCTTGCTGAAATGAGCATCCAATTAAATCGCTTAATTCTCGTCAGGTATGCAAAAATAACTAATCAACATAAACTAACACTAAAATCACCTTATGGGAGCTTATCGCCGCCATTATGACGTTGCTAATTTATAAGCAAAATAAACATTTCAACATAATAATTCAATATGGTTAGTAATCATTACATCGAAATGTCATGTTCACGGTTCGGCAATGAAGATGCTCGAGAACCAACGACGCCTCGCACGGAAAGCTGGTGCCAACCCCCTTGGCTACGGAACGTCTCTAACTGGTAATAATTGTATTTTTAATACATAATGTTGAATAATTTGCTTACAAGAAATGTTCGAACCGAATATCCCTCAGACATTGATAAATAAACATAATTATTAAAGTTACCTCAAGCACGTTGCTTTTAAGTAACAACCCTCCGCCTACGGCGTCGGGTTGTTATTAAGCAACGTGCTTTCGAAAACTTATTAAATTATTTCTTATTATTAATGTCATTGGGATATTACAACTGAAAATTAAACAAAATATAAATTAAAATAAATACATATACACACTTGGATAAGACCTTAATAGAAGAAATGTATGCAGATGCTAAGTTAAAGCTTTATTAAGTAGTTCAACATATGCAATAGTGTAATCAATTTGTTTTAAAATACAGGTATCTTAAAAAGTTCTTCTGTATCCTTTCAGTGGACATAATGTGCAATAGATAAGTTAGTGAGTAAACCTGGCAAAACAATTATAATTTAGAACTATCAAATACGAGGTTTCAAAGTTTCAGGACACCTGCATTATTAAAAGACTTACAATGACGTTTAACAAAGCCCAGCATCTTGTATGTCAATATACAAATAACTATGGAATGCCTAACCAGACCAAAAGACTTGACTCAAATGGGTGTTATAGGCGCTTAGTTTATCTAAGCGTCTTAACAAATGCGTAAATATCTCAATTTGCATTGCTTCTTTTCAATATTAACATAAATTCCGCTTTATTGAAATTTCCAAACGAGATAATTTTCGAAGAAGTACAGCTGCCAGTAACAACGCAATGAAGGGATAAGTCTCCACCAGCTGAGCGCCGACGTATTGAGGACAACCCTAAGACCGTTTTCGCAGTACAATTAGTGGAAATATGCAGCTGCCAAGACAACATGGACTGCTGATCCTCCCCCCAGCTGCCTGCGTACGTGACGAACTCGCCTCGAAGCCAAATTGTTCTTGGAAGTGCAATTTGCCGTTTCGAACATGTGCGCGGACCTCAACGCTGCCGCACACCCTACCACCACCACCACCCGCAAACCCGGAGCAGAGTAGCCCGTAGGCCGTATAAAACTCTTGGAGTGCTCCACAGACATCAGATGAGACACAATCATTCAGAATTAGACTCAGAATTCGACTCCATCATTGAGTCACACAAAACAGTCGGCAAGTTCAATGCTGTCGATCCACCGACGCCGCCGCAGCCGCCAACATCACCGTGGCCGCCTCCACGCCGCCGATCTAACGACGCTACGCCGCCGCTTCCGCAGCCTCCGCTGCCGCTTCCGCCGCCGCCGCTTCCGCTGCCGTTGCCACCAAGCCGCCGGTCATCTATCCGCCAACTCATCGCACATCCATATCCGACATCCATACTTTACGTCGTGAACATTAAGTGAAGTGTTGGTGACTATTTTACTTTTTCGTGACTTTTACTTTCGTGACATTATTTCTGACTCTTCGTGTATGTATATATTTCAGCCGAAAGCCAAGTGGTCCCTAATTAAATCTAGTCAAATGAAAAAATGGTGATGTGGCCATCATGTTACTTTCTCCAACTTGATGGTATTATTTATATTTACGCTTTCATGGTTTATTTTCAATTTAAATCATATTTTAAATGTACATCGAGAGGATGACACTGACGTTTAAAACGTCAAAATTATAAAAGATGGAAAAATTATACTTCAAATTCAAAAACTCAGTTTACTCAAAAACTAAAGGGATTTCGAAAAAAACTTATTCTTTAGAAATTGTTCATTTTGTAATTTTCTACAATTATTATTCACATAAATTTGCTGTAACTATTATCGTTTCATAATTATAAACCAAAAATTTAAAAAAAATTAATAAATTTTTTTCTCGAATAGCAATGATTTTATGAAAAATATTTTCAAGCAAAAGATATTAATTTCTTTGTTGTCTTTAATGTTTGTTTAAAAAATTTTGTGATATTTTTCATATTTAAGAAAATATTGGCAAAAAACAAAAAACAGTTAAGGTAAACACCCACTTCCGGTGTACGAAATTTTACCAAAAGCTTTTCAGTTCTTCAGATTATCAAATAAGACGTATGTTCAAAGTTTCATATCAATTGCTCTGTTAGTTTTTGAGATACAGCGCACACAGACAGACACACACACACACAGAGACACACACACACACACACCATTACACGTCCCTACATATTTGTGGCACCGCATGATATATCCCCATTTGTGGCGCTTTTGTTAAGATACTGTCGTTCCGCTGCGCTTCTTTCCATTATTTCTGAATATGTGGTTAATTTTACGATACCCTCCATATAACAAAAGTTATTGCAAAAAAATCAAATGTGCCACAAATATTATGAAACGTGAAAAGTTAACACATGGTGTCACAAATATGACTGGTATCAATTTATGGTGCCACTAATATTGCATGCCATGAAAATGTGTGTAAGTGTGTGAAAAGCAATGTTGCCGTGGAGATGTGACCGTCTTATAATTTGCAAAGAAAGTCCTTGTCACGCATTTTCTTGCCCGCGCAACGCTTCCAATAGATAATAAAATAAAAATGTAATACCAAATAAATAAATAAATAAAATATAAGTAATTAAATGAATTAAAATAAAACATAAAGATTCAGATTCAAGATTTTTAACATTAAGCACAATATTGCAATTTGTATCTTATATACCGGGTGTAACTGAATTCTGGTAGACCCCAAATATCATTTGCATGTTTATATATATAAATATATATATGTATATATATATATATATATATCTTTGTTCACGAAAATGTTATAATATGCGCATTATTAAATTGTATGGGCAGCATAAATGGGGTACATTTTCTATATAATACTTTATTAAATAGCTGCATATAAAATATTAAGTACATTCGACCAAGCCTTAATTTCATTAAACACGCATTTGCGTTTTTAATATGGTTATTAAACACGCCAATTCGCTCTTTGATTCACAGAACGCGATTTATGATAATAATACAGATTTTAGCTTTGATTTTAATTTTTTTTCAATTGTAATTGTAATTACAATTTGAATTTTGATTTAGATTTTGATTTTGATTTCGATTTCGATTTCGATTTCGATTTCGATTTCGATTTCGATTTCGATTTCGATTTCGATTTCGATTTCGATTTCGATTTCGATTTCGATTTTGATTTTGACTTTGATTTTAATTTTGATTTTGATTTTGATTTTAATTTAAATTTTGATTTTGATTGTAATTTTAATTTTGATTTTGATTTTTATTTGAAATAGAAAAGTTAAACCGGAAATGGAATTGTTATTAAAAGTCTACATATTGACATACTTTGTTCCTTAAGAACACTATTCAAATGATATTTGATGCCTATAATTTGCATTTTTACATATATCTTTATGAAATTTAGTTTAGTGTTTTAAGGGAATAAAGTGTATCGACATGTGGATTTTTTATCAAAATTCCATTTCCATTTCCAATGACCACAACTTTTCTATTTCAGACGGAACAATCTGTATATTTTTACATAATTTAATTCGTCTCTAAATTCTGAGTTCATAGATGTATCATAAGTGACCTTTTGGTTGTTAGTTTTTTGTTTAAATTTAAATTAAATTTACACAAAATAACATAAATTATTGAAGACATATAATTACCTAACGAACGATTAGATTATTGATGTTATTACTAGTGTTCACTGTGAAATAAAAAAACATTATTAAGATAACATTATATAATTTTAACGTCTAGTGCTGTATTCCACGTAGTCAAACATGTACGGAACATACAACAGTACTCAAATAATTCCAAATGACAAAATCGGTAACAACCAACCATCCTTTCTTGAAAGTTGTTTAATTTTAATTTGTAAAAACTCTGTTCATTAATGCTAATTGTTATTATTCACGTGTAGTGTCCTGAAGAATGGAACATAGTATTCCCGAAATATAGGCTTTTGAAGAATTAAAAATCAGTTGATTCCTATTACTACTTTGACCGAATACGAAAAACGAAAAAACGAAAAAATTAGGAATTCGCTAAGGGGGTGACCAGATTTATGGGGCTAGTAACAATAAGGCATGTGTTATTGACAGGAAGATGGACTGACGAGTCTATACAATAAGCATGCCGCGTGCGGATATATTAAGAGAACAATTTCAAAGGGTGTATAAATTTGGGTTTTCTCGGAACAATTACTTTACGGGAATGTCATGAAGAAACTCTATTGTGTTTTTAAAAACGGAATGTGAGGATAAAGGGTCATTCCATGCTATTTCAACAAAAGGTTGTGCTGCACCGTTTTTATTTTGTTTTATATATTGCACAGATATTTATACATGTATCTAGAGTACAAAACTAATTTTAGAAAAAAATAAAATGTTGCCGCGTGGCAGATATGTTCCCAGATGGAGCTTGAAACATGTACATTATTGTGATTACAAGCATTTGCGCAAAGTGGTATAACAATTTTTCGAATTGAGCAAATTTAAAAATTAGAAAATCTCCTAACGCAGATTAAAGTGGTGAATATTTTGGTTTAATTTTCTTTCATAATTTGATATGTTTTTCAAATTTATTGGCCCTCAAATTTACCATCAAGATTTGCATTTTTTTCATTATTCGATCCTGTTTTCGACTGGGAAGGGGGCAATATAATCAAACCAAATTTAGTTTGCAAGTAGAATGGTAACAATAGATTTTACCTGTGGCAAAAAATCTGAAGTGTTTTAAACCCTTCTAATTTTTTTTGCTGGTGAAATTAGACATTTTCAACAAAATCCGTATTTGTCTAAAGCTGTATCTCCAGTGGGGTACATAGTAAAAATCTGAAATTTATACTACCAATGCTTCTATCCGGGAGCAACACCATTATAAAATTTGGTAGCTTTGTTTTGCCTAGTAACAAAAATATTTATGTTCAAATTTGTAATAATTTTTATGCAATCGGAGTAAAAATCGAACTTTAAATATTAGAAGCCGACACTAAAATGGAACTCACCAGTACTAGCAGTGATTATAATACACTTGTAAATATTATAATCACTGGTACTAGGCATTAAAATACCTACCAAGGGTTTCCGTACAACGAGATGATTGGCGACTCATTAATGCGTCATAGTCCTGGTGATGAAATTTAAAAAGGTACCGTGGACCCTAAATATAGACGTATTATTATTCAAAATGATTAAAGAATAAAATTGAATAAAGCCGTAAAATTTATTAGACAATTGTTTTAAATTTGCGGCTGTCGGGAGTCAAGCTGCTGATTACGTTCTAGAATTTCTGTGATTGTTTAAACCATGCGCGCGATGCTAATCCAACCTTAAGAATTTACTGATCTTGCGTTAAACAAATATCAACATAACCTATAATTACATCTGCAAGTTCTACCACTGAAACGCTAGAACATATTTAGATGAAAAACGTAAGTAATTACAATTTTAAATCTGAAAATAGAGTATTTTCGATTGCATAAAAAATACATTTACCTCAGCACTAAAGTGCCCTTTCATTAATATTATAGTTTAAATTAAATTCAATAGTAATAACAGGATTAACAGAATTGTAATAAAATGATTAACACAGAAATTCTAGAACGTAATCAGCAGCTTGACTCCCAACAGCCGCAAATTTAAGACAATTGTCTAATGACATTTATGGTTTTATTCAATTTTATTCTTTAATCATTTTTAATAATAATAATAAGTTTCTATTCAGGATCCATGGTACCTTTTTTTTTAATTTCATCACCAGGACTATGATTTGCATTAATGAGTCGCCAATCACCTCGTTGTACGGAAACCCTTGGTAAGTACTTTAATGCCTAGTACCAGAGATTATAATATTCACAAGTGTATTATAATCACTGCTAGTACTGGTGAGTTCCATTTTAGTACCGGCTTCTAATATTTAAAGTTCAATTTTTAATCCGATTGCATAAAAATTATTACAAATTTGAACTTAAATATTTTTATTACTAGGCAAAACAAAGTTACCAAATTTTGTAATGGTGTTGCTCCCAGATAGAAGCATTGGTATTATAAATTTCAGATTTTTACTGTGTGCCCCACTGGAGATACAGCTTTAGAAAACTACGGATTTTCTTGAAAATGCCAATTTTCTCCAGCGAAAAAAAATTAGAAGGGTTTAAAACACTTTAGATTTTTTGCCTCAGATAAAATCTATTGTTACCGTTGTACTTGGAAACTAATTTTGGTTTGAGTGTATTGCCCCCTTCTCAGTCCAAAGCAAGGCCGAAAAATGAAAAAAATCCAAATCTCAATGCTAAACTTTGACGGCCATTATATTTGAAAAAATAAAACAAATAATGAATGAAAATTACACTAAACTCTTCGGCACTTTAATCTGAGTTAAGAGTTTTTAAAATTTTTAAATTTGCACAATTGGAAAGAAAGTTATGCCACTTTGCGCAAACGCTTGCATTTACAAAAATGTACATGTTTCATGCTCCATCCGGGGACATTGCTGCCACATGGCAAGAATTTTTATTTTTCTTAAATAAGTTTTGAACTCCAGAAACATGTATAAATAACTGTGCAAAATATAAAAAAAAATTAAAATGGTGCAGCACAACCTTTTGTTGAAATAGCATGGAATGACCCTAAATTCATTTAGAATTTTTTGACGAAAATGTCAGAGTGTAAATTTATTGCTATTTTATCTTAATTACGTTCAAAAGTACCAGCAGTCAGAAAGATCCGTTGCGGTATATTATTCATTAAACGTTTAATCTTTGTAACCAGCAATAATATGAATAAGTTGTGGATGTTCACTAATGAAACGGGGAATTATTTTATTGTGAAAATATATCAGTTTCAATTAAAATAAAAGTTATATCCTGATAGTTGTTAAATCATATGCAAATCCCAAGAATTCGAATATGCAATCGATAAGTATAATAAGGCGACTTACCTTAAGACCTGTGAAATATTTGTTTTAATAATAACATTAAAAATGTAGTTAGAAATAATTCAAATTAATGGCTTTGTGCTTTTGTAAAATGTGTGCCGATTTTACGAAAGGACAAATACCGTTTGAAATTGAAGTCGTGCAGGTATGATGAGGATCGTATATGGAAATTACTTTATGACACGGTTAAGTAGGAGGTTGTAAAAATTGCCGCAAGTCAAGCATAATTTAATAAAGGACACTGAATAGCTAAGCAGAGATTAAGACGATCTAGTCTTTTGAGATTATTATTGCCTCGAGTAATTTTTGCAACAGTTTATAGTAGAGGCTGATCATCTTAAATTTTCGTTAGTTTATGTATGACTTCACGAATATATAATGTTAATTGAAAGAACTAAAACATTATTGAATTGGCCCCTACCAAATATAGAATGTAAATATTTCCGTGTAATAAATGTTTATTGATATTTCCTAATTTCTATAAGGGTACTTCTTAATAACAGTTTTCTGTTAGTAATAACGGGTTACCAACTAGTGTTAATTACATTCTTAAACTACACATTTTGTTTGTTATAAATCTTTTTTTTAATAATACGTTTACTTTTGATTAATTTTGAAAATTCATGCGTTAGTACTAACAAGGGAACGGTCAGGGGCGCCCTTCACCGATTGCGACGAACCTTGTATATGTTGTAGAGCACCAAAAAGTAAGAGACCCGTATCTTTTTATGTGCTTATCTCGAGGTTTAGGGAGTGAAACCACCTCTTGAAGAAAATGTTTCTTTTTTCATTTGTAGCATATATCTTCTAAAATACGAGGTATGTGAAAAAGAGTTTTACAGTATTTTATGCTCTTTGCAGCGATGTAGTAAGTTTTAAAAAAATCAAAATTTTTAATCTAGGCCGTTTTTTCAAGAGGTTTTTTTTAAAACTTAGTATATCGTTGCAAAGAGCATAAAATAATGTCAAACTTTTATATAAAACATTTTTTCATATACCTCGTATTTTAGAAGATATATGCTATAAATGAAAAAAACATTTTCTTCAAGAGGTGGTTTCACCCCCTAAACCTCGAGATAAGCACATAGAAAAAATACGGGTCTCTTTCTTTTTGGTGCTCTACAACATATACAAGGTCCGTCGCAATCGGCGAACGACGCCCCCGACCGTTCCCTTGTAAGTATGAAAGTAGTATAAGTTTAAAAAAATGTTTCAAGTGAAATTACATATTGTATGTCTAATTTTTATTAATTTAAAACAGAAATTGGGTTGTTGGCGGCACAAATTCATTTCTTGGAATTTTAAAGGGCCTGGAAAAGAACGTATGGGGATGAAGGATACGATTATCTGTAAAGCATCTGGCAACCATCTAATAAACGAACAAACAAGAAGCACACAATATTTAAATTATGTTTCTTAAACAACTATATTTTACTACTGTCTTTACACTCTATAAATTTGAAATCAAATTGGAAAAATTATTACTCTCAACTATTTATCTAAATTACTTGTGTAAAATCGAAATGTTTTAATTTTCTAATAAGTTAGACAACTTGTTTTTGCCTTTACCTTTAAAAAAAAATATCATTTGCTAGAGAGGGTTAGAATTAATTAATTAGGGTGTAAGTACAATTTTAAATTTTATTGATTTCAAGGTTTCAGTAAATAATGTATTAACTATTTATTAATCGAAATTCAATTTCTAAATTAATAAGAATTGAGACATGTACTGGGTGATTTTTAGCGTCCATGAATAATCTGCTTTAATATTAGATTTATCTTAAACGGTTTTTCAGTAACTTGGAAAAGTTAACTCGCGATTTTCCATTGGCCATATCTTTATTTATTTATTTTTGTCTAATCCGAAAGAACATTCCCAAAGCAAATTTTTGCTACTCGTCGAATGGTGAAGGATTTTCATTCAGAGGATGATTCGTTTTGTTTTTTATGTTCAACTCTAATTTTTTATAGGCGCATATATGTACACAACTACAACGGCATTCTTTGCTGATTTCGTCGATGTGACACACGAACAAATTCGTTTCAATTTTAATTGAACAATTAAAAAAATAATTACCAGTGCAAATTAAGTAACTTAGACTTTATTTCCATACAGATAATCAGGGCATGGATTTATAAAACGTATCGGGAAGCAGCTGAAATATATTATAACAAACATCCAGATAAAAATGTACACAATACTACAGTAATGAATATTTATTTCGTTAGTTAGTTAGGGTTGAAGGTCATTCCATCATCGACAATTTTGGGAACTCACTGTACCATTTGAATTAAATGAAGCTTCATCTTCAAACATGATTATTCTAACCCAAAATGGATGCTCTTCTAACTCTCCTTGGATAAGAGAACAAAAATTGAAACCACTAACATAATCTCTAGGTTTTAATGTGGTTTATATGGGTGGAATTTGTGTGCTTTCAAAATATTTGCCATCATATCTTTACCCTTTTGCGCAGCTAATATTTAATATATTCTATTGTAGATAACATTACATTTAAAGTCCTCACTTTAAAGTCCTCAGTTATCGACGTTTGTTATTTAATTTATTTTTAACATATCCATATGTTTTAATTATTTTCATTTCAAAATATTAATTATTGTATGTACATTTGTGTCTGGATGTTTCTTATTAAATATTTCAGCTGCTTCCCGATACGTTTTATAATTTTAACTCACAATTAACACAATTTATATTTTTTTTACTTCGCAAATTTAGCATATCTTACTATGTTTATAATATTAGGCAAATTATTCTAAAATTTATGAATTCAAATTAAATTTTAAAATGAAAAAAAAAAGATTTGTCATTATGTTGTTCTGTCTAACTTTTCTCTATTACACACACAATTTACGGCACAAAAGGATTATCAAATACAGGTTTAATACCGTAAATTATGCATTATTCATTATTCGAAGAAAAATCAGTTTACTTTTGAAAATCAAAACCAATACATTTTTTATTAAATATTATATTGGTATTCATTATTTATTTCCGGCGATTTAGCTGAAAAAATATCTCAGATTTATAGCTCAGGCAAATATAAGTTTATAAAATCATCGAACGTTACTTGAAATAGTATAATTTAGGCTATTATTTAACCACCAATTTTTAATTTAGTAAATGTTATATACAATTTAAAATTGTTCGAAAAACTCTAAACTAGTAAAGTCATGAGTAAACAAACGGTAGAAAAAACCACTTACGATTCCGCCATATTAGTAACGTCAAGCCCTGATTTACAAAATTTTTGCTTTGAAAAACTTATTTTAGGATACACTCGTCATTTGAAAGTTTCGGTTCTCATTTAAAAAATAATTATGTCCGAAACTGACACACTTATTTGTCGAAACTATGTAGTCAGAAAAAAGTCGATAGAGTTATTCGAAATAAGGATTTGAATGTAGATGTAAGTCATATTTTTTTTAGATTTACAATATCTCCTTACTTTAGTAAGTTTTGAATTTATAAACGTCACATAAATGGACATTTCGGGTATTTCACACGTTCAAATATTCGCAAATTATGTATCTAATGTTCATTTCATGGTTTATTTTATCCATTCGCTGTTTTGGGCAGCAAAAAATAATGAATTCCTTAATAGCATAAAAATTAAAAGATAATAGTTTGATTTTTACCAACATTATTTTTTGTAGTAAGTTATTATTATTGATTGGTATTTATTTCTATATTAAAATCTATAAGAAATGTATGAATAAAGTTTTATTGAGAAAATGGACGTAATAAAAAAATCGAAGATTTATTTCTCTAGCGTGCATTACAATAGCCATTGAAATTCAGTTTGAAAGAGCAAGAAATTTACAGAAAGTTATTAATTTAAATAGCAATAATAAAAGTCTATTTTTAAATATGTATAGAAGTAGGAGCCAGGCCTCAAATATTTATCTTTCGCAGATGTTAGCATTCGTCACCCCCAAGTGTTCTACCTGTTTTGGACCGTCCTTTTAAATTTTAAAAGGAATTCGTCGAATGAATGCGTCACATCCCAATATCCGGTCCAAACTAACACACAATAGCAATTAACACATAACAACATTTACAGTAAAATGAGAATGGATCAAATAAACCAAGAAATTAATATTAGACACATAATTGGAGCTTATTTGACAGTGCAGCATATACAAAATATCCATTTATGTGAGTTTTATGAACGTAATTTAATTAAAAAATCACTGAACTAATTGTAAGGAAGGAATGTAAATCTGGTATGAGAAAATGTTATTTTCATCAATTAAATGTGGTTGCAAATACAATAACATTTTCAAAAAAAAATCGACTAAATAAGCGGTCAGGGTTTTGCGTAATGACTTTACTTTTATTTTATTTACCGAATCCGAAAATGATTTGTATACAAGTTCTTTGGAATTTAATAATGCGTTTAGTGATGATGTTGGATATTCGTTGGAACTTATCGTTTTGTTGCTAGGACAACGCACTGTTGCTTTTATTTTCAAAACGAAATTACTCAAAAAATTTCTAATAATGCAACTTAAAAAAAATTACTAGAGAAAAATCTCCATAAAGAATAAAAAAGTGTATTGTTATAGCAACAAAATAATCAACTTTAGTTTGATGCAATACTGAATTTGGTAAATAATTTAAAAAAAAATGTTATTATGCGACAAATTTTAGACACGCAGCGCTTATTTTAGTCAAATTAACTTGAAAAATGCCTTAGGCGAGGGTATAATAGTATACTCTGTAACAAGGTTAAAATGGAAATTCGATGCGAGTGGACTAGCATCAGAATTTCCATTCTTACCTAGTAGTAGACTATACTTTCTCCTCGACCAGATAAAATAGACTAATACAATAATTATTGTATTAGTATATTAATTATAATTAACACAAAGAACTTACGTTTTATTATCACGTTTGTGGTTATGTTTATAGTATTTTGACAATTGTGATATCCAAGGCTAATTGTTTTATTCGAAACGGTGTGAGAATATTCATTCCATTAGTTATTATGGAATGAATTACATGCAAAACGCATAAGTGCATTTTATTTTGATCCATAACAAGAGTGAGATTGTGTACGTTCTATGATCAAAATTGATTTCAGAATGCTTAAATTCTACAGTGGTCGTGGAGAAAAAATAGTATTGTATTGTAGTTAAAAATGCTCTATCTAAAAAGTAAACAATAAGGTAGGTTGTTATTTGAAAATAACAATATTTTTGCCATTCAAATGAAAAAATGAAATGAAATATGTCTCTCCTATAAACTTTATAAATTTACTAAAAATTAATTATAATTATTAATCCATAGAAACCTGCAAACACCCCATCCGCAAGTTGTGGGATAAATCCATGAGAATAAAGTATAAGTTCTTGAAAATCTGTAATAATTTAAGTGAAAAAATGTAATAATAATTACCATCGATTTGAAAATTTACTCAAAATTCATTCCGGATTGTATTTTAAGAAAATTATTAACAATCTATTTATAGATTTTCAATTGATGACAAGCGCGGTAACTCGTGTGAAATCCCAAATATTTTAATTTTATTTTTTCACTCTTGAGTAACAAGTTACAATACACGTTTTTTGTTATGCTATTGCCTTTTTTTGCCATCTGTATGGGAAGCAGGAGTTTGCATAAACATATAAATACAATGTAAATCACCAATGTACATTGCTGAATTTTCTATTCGATACAGAAACCAAATTAGAATGAGTTACATTTTAATTGTTGTCAGAATAAAGACAGCACTCTCATACTATTCAAAGCAATTATGGTGAAAAATCTAATCGCTCATATTTTCTTTGGTTTTTATCAACTTTTCCTAATATTTTGCAAACAAACATGTAAGTATATGAACCAACCTAAATATTCCAGCGTTCATGAACATATATTTAGGGAGATGCATTTCAAACGAACTTCTTACTTATTGTTAGACAATTTTGAAACAATAAATATTATTTTTAAGAAGTAAACATATTTTTAAAACAGTTTGTTTGATTATTGTCTTTAGATTGTCACTAAAAATTCTTAGGGGTCAATCAAATCAACCAATTTAATTTGAAAAGGTCTCTGACAAAATTTATTTATTTTCGTTTTTTTACCTATGTTGTAGTATATTCAGAGAGTTGAAAACAGCTATGCATTAATTTTTCAGATGTTCAGTTTTTTTTGTGAACAGCCATTTTGTATTGGTGGGTCAGCCTATTTTGCATTTTGTAGAGATTTACGTTAAACTCTGTAGCTCCTCGGTTTTTGGAGATATTTGGTTCAAAAAGAAACCATGTTTAAGAACATAAAATGTACAATTTTTTCTGTTAAGTATATATATATATATATATATATATATATATATATATATATATATAGGCCTATACTAAATTGTAAATTAGCAGAAAATAGGTAAATGTTAACGTTTCCAAAATAAAAAGCTTCTCTTTAAAAATTAAAAGTGTTAAAGATAAAACGAAGACTCAAATTCATTTTTTGTGGATATAGTGTCTATAGTATACTACTTCCCTAAAAAGTATCAGGCCAGAGAGTTACATCCTTTTTTAAAGGGTCTTCAAATATTGCAATTTTCCTAAAATCAGGTATTTTCGATCTGAAATATCTCGGAAGGGACACACTTTAAAAACCCAATATTTTCACAAAACGTTCTTTAATGGTGTTATACTAAGTGGTTAAAATTTCATCACTGAGACTTTATTAGCTTTTTGGTTAGAAATTTAAAAAATAGCTAAAACTTCTGGAAAATAAAAAAAAATTAGCGACTATCATTGGTTGATTTGACATGGATTGACCGTTAGATATACAGTATGTTTTTTATCGTGGGCCATAGGATTTTACATGCTAAAACTTTTACCTTGTGTTAATGTATATTTTATCATATAATTTTGAAGCAAATTTTTGTTAGTAATATAAATCAATTATTTTTCTATATGATGGGATTAATTAGAATTATTTAAACATGTTTTATTCCATTAAAAAAATATTTTTTTTAATATAAGTGTCGACTCAAGTACCTGTTCCCCGTACATGTTCAGGTAATGATATTTATTAATATTGTTTAGTGCTATTTCAAAATTAATCATAAACTATTTGTATCCTTAATATGATGTATAATGCTCTAGTGCAGAGAAAGGAGCAGTGTTGAAGTTTTTTGCAACGCACATAAAAAGAAATACTGTACCAGGAAAAGTAAACTGCATAAAATGTATGAATAGCAATTCTATATTATCTTCACGCGGTTGGACTGACATTAAATTTTGTGTTAAAAATCATATAGATAAAATTAAAAATTCAAAGAAAGTGGGAAAATTTTGTTAATTGAATACGAAATAAATTATATTACATGCACTTTTTATATACATATAAAGATTGTAATAATATTTGTATCATTTTATCATCCCGAACCCGTTTAAACTTTAAAACAGAATCCAATAAATTAATATAAATAAATGCTATTTAATTTGGTGAATTTGCATAATTTATGCATAATTTTAACTGTAATTCAAGTAAAGTGGGAACAAAAAAATCAATTTAAGTTGGGTATTAATTGTCAAGAACAATAATAATTTAGACAATTACAAGAAATTCCGTGCATTTTTAACATTTAATTGTACATTTTATTTCTCTGTTTGCAATTTTATGTTTCATAAATAATTCAATTTTTATTTATTTATTAATAATTACTGTTATTAATTTAATTAATTTCTCTACTCACAATTTCTTATTTCATTAATATTTTAATATTTCAATATTTATTTATTAATAATTTATGTTATTTATTTAATTGAAATATTTATGAATGGACACTGCAAGTCCTAACGCCAACTGTAAATCTATTTCCAACCCGAGAATTGAGCAAACAATGCGATCCCCTCGGTAGGTATGTGGGATAGGTCGGCAACGCAGCATATTTTGTTCCAGGTGGCGCTACCAACAAGGGTTGTCACAATTTGGTGTGTAGCACACATGATCGGTACCCATGATGTGGCGTCATACACACAATTATTTTTAAGGTATCATAACTTTCGTGAGAATGATTTTAGAGAATTTTCGTATAGATAACTGAAATAATCTGATCTTCTTTAACATTGGTACTAAATGTCGTAAGTGTGACATATGAAGCAATGGAGAAATAGCCGAATGTACTTGTGGCACGGAGGGTAAGGTGCCACAAGAACGCGCCTCCGCCACAATTCAGGATGTAGCACACACAAAGTGCCACAAATATGTGGGGACATACACACACACACAGACACACACACACACAGACACAAAAAATTTTTTTCCAGAAATTGTTGAAATGGTATCTAGGGACCCCAAAACGGATATTTCCGCAAAAAAAATTTTTGAAAAAAAAATCACGATCACAATACTTTCTCGTACTTCGTAACGGAGAAAGTAAAAATGTGATACAAAGTATGATACTGAACTAGATACTTTTAATACGTTGTTTTCAGTAATGACGCAGAAAATATAATTAATAAATGACCAAATACACATAATTCTCCAGCCATGTTGCTATCTCGGGTAAATTCCGATTCAATTTCCTCGTACTTCAAATTTAATGAAGTTAGTGAAGCTTCAGTTAGGGACTTTTTGCTAAAACTAGTCAAAGAATCGAGACATATAAGGTATGACCTCACAACTATTAAACAGAATTGTAAATACAATTATACCTCCTCTCACAAAGCTCATAAATTTGTCGGGTGTTTTTCCAAGCTGTCTTCAGCGGGCGCTTGCCGCACCAGTACACGAGGGAGGGGATATAGCTGACATAAATAACTCGCCCGATTTCACTATTATCAGTAATCTCAAAAGTTCTGTTTCTACACAACAATAACATCATCACAAACTATCAATATAGCTTTCGTAGGGGTAAATCTACCAGAGACGTAATAATTGCATTTACTGAAGAAATTTACGAAGGATTTGAGTCTTGAGGGCATTCTGTAGCAACTTTCATGGGTCTCAGTAAGGCATTTGATTGAGATATTTCTGCAGAAGTTATATTTTTACAACTTCCTTCCCTCAAATTGCCGAATGATAAGTCCCTATCTGTGTAAACGAACTCGGCTAGTACTCTATAATAAAATTTAATCTGCAGTGTTTCAAATGCTTCATGGGGTACCTCAGGGCTCAATTTCAGGTCCGCAACTGTTTTTAAATAATGATCTGTCATGCTAACCACATGTCATCCATTGCTTATTTGCAGATAACACTACAATAACAAGCTTTTCCGCCATAGAGAAATATCTTGGTATCTACCATGAATCCAAACTAGAAAGGCAACGACATGGTACCAAAGCAGCTAGAAAAAAATTATAAGCTAAGACACCTTAAAAATGCACTGCCCCAGCATGCCTTAAAAACTGCCTATTTTGTATTATGTCAGAATCTTCTAATATACGACTTGCTGGTGTGAGGTCACTCTGGTATTACTAGTGGGCTTTTGGGCTCCAACGGCGTGCTGTAATAATAATCCCCTCCTAGGGCTATATAGATGTTTGCCATAGAGCATTTATTGAATTGGGCATGCTAACTTTACTTTACCTATACATCATGGAATATTTACTGTATGTCCATGTTGATAACAAGCATAGTCTGTTTCTTGCCCACAACACCAGATCTGGGGAACTTGTACGCCCGGTTTATTTGCATCTATCAAATTCACAAAATGGTATAAAATATTTTGCACCAAGATGTAATGCATTACATTAAATCTGTTCCTACACAAAAAATCAAAACCTTTCTGAAGCAATATTTAGTTAATAAGTGCTTGTATAATATCGTATTTTCCATATGGAGTTTTGAGGGTTCAATTTTAAATTTTAGTTTTTTTGTTTTAGGTTACGAATTTTATACACTGGAGGAAAAAAAATGAAACACTTGAAATTCATGAAATTTCGGCCATTTTCAAAACGCCTTAACTCGGCGTATATTCAATCGATTTTATGAATATTCAACCTGTTCGTAACTCTGCAAACAAAATTAAGTCTTACTAAGACTATAAACAAATAACTTATTGAAACAACTACTTCCCTGTCTAGTGCCACGCCGGATATTGAATGATACAAAAGAAATATGCATGTTATTACTAGTACTACTAGCGAAATAACATTGGTTTAAGATTGTTTATTTCTACATACAAGACTAACTTAGAAAATAAACTAAATTGAATATGAAAACTTTAAAATATAAAACTGAACCCTAAAATTTTAAAAAATGATTAATTAAGTAAATAGCCATCTGCAGACGCGTTTCGAGATTTATCTCTCATCAGTGCAGCTTCGCATTTAAATTGAATGTTAAAATTCACTTACGTGAAGGTGATCGTGAACGTGAAGAAGTCGTAAACGACTGAGGAGATTATGGAAGGTTTGAACGAGTTTTATACCTGAATCGGAGGTGATTAGTGAAAGTACAGATGTGAAGAAATAAATTATCTTGTTTTTAGTTGGAGAACCGAATACACTTGTTTTTTTGTTCGGGGGGTTAAAGGGTTCGAAAAGGGATCATTCCAATCTGAGTTTACTTCCTTAAAGTAGGGCCAAAATGAGATTTTTTTCCCGAAAAAATCATCTAATTTGGTTGAAAAATCGCTGAGTTGTGTGCACCCATAACACCCATAACTTGGTGCCAAATCGTCGTAAGAACTTCGTTCTTCGAGTCCTGCATAGGAAATTGATCATTTGTTAATGCCTTTATGGTGGATCGAGTCGACAAAATTTTTCCATCTCCGTACACATCGTCAAAGTTGGACATGGTTTCCAGAAGAGACTTTTTTTTCACAGGGGCGCTAGAGTGGGCCGAAAGGAGCTACGCTTAAGTTCGCATGCATGAATTTAAAGAAGACACTTCAAAGTTTTTCGTCCTCAAAGATTCATCAAAATCGATTACAAATACGCCGAGTTGTGGCGGTTTGAAAATGGTCGAAATTTCACGAATTTCAAGTGTTTAATTTTTTTTTCCTTCAGTACATTTTGACTTCTAGATTTCAAGATTTTGAGTTTTAAGTACAAAAGCTCTGAATTTTGTTTTAAATTTTATATCTTGTGAGTCTTTAACTACTTTAACTCTGACACGTGTAAACTTTTAAATAAAGGCATTCAATAAATTATTATAATTATATATTATTAATGGTTAGTGTTATAACCAGAGTTTCTACAAATGAATTAATTAATTAATGAAAGAAAAACAAAACGGTAAATCAACTTTTGAATGATTAATTCAGTTTCCCCCAAAAGTTACACAAATTAATTAAATTATGAAATAAAAAAGGCAACTTTCAATAATGAATTCATGGTTTCCCATTTGTGAAATTCTCGTATGGGAGGGTAGGATAGGGCAAACTTTAGAGCTGTTCTCGCACCTCTGTTATATAACCTATCAACCATGGTATAACTGTTTGGAAAAAAGACGTCTTGAACTACCACTTGACAAGAAGAGTAACTCTTGTAGTCTTGGTCGTCTAAATGTCCAAATTAGCAATTATATCTTCAAATTTTCGTGAGTGTATGGTAAAAAAATAAAATAAACTTAATTGCATACTAATAGCGGTGGGTGGGTCCTATCTTACAATCCAATCAGTGAAACATATCCCACGATTTCTACAATTGTCAACATTTTGATGACTAATTCATGGTTCACCATGAAACCATCATGTAGGTAGGATACTGCCCATCAGTCTTCGTATTAAGTTAAGTTAAAATCCCCACATCACAGTTTAAAGAATACATCTATTGAAAAATGACGTGCAATTCTTCATTATCTTCAAAATTTATTTTTCAAAATAATTACCACAACCTTTTGTTCTATAGATTGTCAAATAAAGCTTGTGAATCTTTATTACTATTTGATATAGTACCCACGACAGAAACATTTTTTTAAATGCTCGTAGGATGACCTTAAAATGGATATTTCAAATTCGGCAAAAATCGCTAAACTATACATTCTCGTACTCTGTTACGGAAAAAATAAAAATTTACCAACCATTTAACCCTAATACTGCCAATCATTGGCACATTTTTGAAATTGGATATGAAGACGGAGAGGATTTCATCAGTTTCAAAAATCTTCGAAGCTGAAGCGATGGTTATGAAAAACATGCTCCAATAAAAATGACAAAATTAATGCTGAAAAATTGAGAAAGCATCTTAAAAAGAGCACTGCCCTAACTTATATAAATTTTTCCAAGTAGCAACATTACTCCCAGTGAGTTCCGCCGACTGCAAGAGAAGTTTTTTTACCATGAGGCGGATAAATACTCAGAAGCACAGTGTTTCAGGAACGATTCTCATGTCATCGTTAAAAAAATCCAGCTGGAAGGGTGTTGAGCCGATTTGCAGAAAAAAAAGAAAACTAAGACTTATTTAATTGAGTACCTACCGAAAGAAAAGTTTAAAGACTAGTGACAAGATTAAAGAACGAACGAAAATTAACTAATTATTTTTTTCTACGTCCGTTATAAAATGTATATTTTTTTGCATTAATTTGGGTTCATAAAATATGTGATTCCTGAACCCTACAAACAGCGTGAAAAAAGTGCCATAACGGTTCATTTTTTCACTCTTTTGCGTGAAATAAAGTGCCGTAGTGGTTCATTTTTTAACGTCGCTATACAATTGTTTGCGCAAAATGTGTCATGAATGCTTCGCAACACGCCGCGAGATCCGCCGATAAATGTCAAACATTCGTTTCCGATCAAGAAAACTTGATGATTATAATTTTTTTTCATTTAAAAAAGGTATTATTACTTATAAAAATTGATTAAGGTTTTATCGAATTTATTTAAAGTTACGGACGTAGAAAAATGTTTGTATGAAACTCGAGAGTAAAGCAACTTTTTTTCACTTGTAGGAATTGCCACACGAGCCGAAGGCTTTTCCCTACTCGTGAAAAAAGTACTACTTTACTCACTTGTTGCATACATAGCTATTTCATGCATTGCCAATTTGACATTCATGTTAATGTGAACATGTGATTAAAGCACAGCAAGTATTATATTTTAAGTATTTTACGTGATTATTAATTACACTGCCCAACAAACGTTTTGGTGCCTGCGTTTTTTAACTGTTTCTGGGTAATTTTGGGGTGCAGAATCCAAAATAGACGTCAGATTTGGTCTATCAGATCTAGTTTTTTGAGATACGCTATATAGGCAAATTTTATACAACTTTCAAGCATGGAGTTTACCAGGACAGTCTAGCTGAAGACTCCCAACAGTAGTCGGCCAATATGTGACTATCCCATTTTCCTTGATATCGATCTTCCATAGATTTTATATGCGGATGGAGTTGTCTGGAAACCGATCTAACTGGTTGTGGGCGTAGTGAACTTTTATGCCCATATTACAACCGAGAATATGAAAGTTGGAAAGCATATTTTCAACTAATTCTATATAATTCTCTGCTGAGAAATGATTTCAACTACGTAAACTCAATAGTGAACTCAATCGGGTACTGCAGAGTCAATATGGGCGGGCATTAATTATTTCGTGGTGGGAGATCGGGCTTCACGATTATGGGTAATACCAGATAAAACTGGCTAATTAGATTTTGATTTTAGGTACAAAATTTTAACTATGGCCTCTGAGATTATTATAATGATAATAATAAAATCAGTATTTTATTATCATTTTTGCCTTTTATCAGAAATAAATGAATTAGCCTGTATTTCAAAAACTAGAGCTGCTACTAAAGTAGGCGAGGTATTTTTGGAATTAGCACATAAAAAATATCCAAAATCAGTTCTTACTTTTCCGGTACCAAACCAAAAATTGTATTTTGTTGGGCTGTGTTATTATGTAAATTTTATTTAGAAAAAGTAAACCAGTTTATTTTTTTTTGTAAATAATTATATGAGCCATTATTCACCAAGATAATATTTTCGCCCACTAATGGCGTAAATAATTATAACAATAAGTAATAATAATGGCCAAAATCGTGAACATAACACTATACTTTTTCTACACTGATTCAACATAAAATAAAAGCACATTAATCATTAATATGTACCTACTCGTATGAAGTGCATTCGTTGAAAAACATAAACAAGCAATAGGGCGAAACACTTTGTTGTCAGGCGAGTCCAATGTCACCCACAGAAAGAGTTGATCGCGGGAGATTTAAAATATCATTGGATCAGCGTAATTGTGATTTTTAAATTTCTACAGTGAATTATGAATTCATTATTCATTACAGTGAATTATAGGTATGATTTTTCATTACAGTGAATTATAGGTATGATTTTTCACGAAAAATATGCTAATAATTGCAATATAATCAAATAGGTGTAGAAAAACTATACATTCTGTTATGTTAGTGCGGATTTTAGAAAAAGAAATGTTACTAGTAAAGTAATTTGCAAAGTTTTCAACACGAAAAAAAAAACACGCGCAGCTCTCTATATCCTGCGCTTTCAGTCCCGATAGAGCAAGTAACAGCAGTATTCTGTCCGGGTGTTCAGTTTAAATTGTCCGAACGAGAGGCGCACTGTAATGGCCAATTCTATTAAAGTCGGGTTTACTTCTTGGCTTTCAACACTTTTATTATCGTGTTTCTTTCGGAACTCCTTTATACACTAATACTCGACATGGGGAATATAAAGGGAAAACTCGCATTAGTGCTTTTATGCGAGGCGTTAATTGTGCCGCTTCGAATTTTCCACCTGCGCAATCAATCGCCGTCCGCACCCTCATCCCTCCGCGCCAGAGGAGAAATTTAATTCGACGGCGTTTCACATTTAATAACCGGCGTTTAACTAGTTTAAGGGTGAAAACAGCGACCCCCCTAGTTGAAAAATTACCTTTTTGCTTTAGTGCATGTGCTCGTACTTTACACGCCGACTGTTAAATAGAAATTACAAAATCAACATTTGCACATCTTGAAATTATGGTGACAGGAATTTTGGTATTCCCTATGTTTAACTTTAACGGTACACAATGAATTAAATGATATTTTTCAATATTATATATACATTTTCACAACCCCTTGGTTACAATTATAGATTCTGCACGTGCACGACCAAATAAATCTTATCCACAGCTTCCGAGTTGTCAACTGTTACATTGCAGCTATTGCCAAACAGTTTACACTTGAAAAATTAAGCACAATTCAGTTTCATTATAGATTACGACGTCGTAATCGCTACCGCCATCTTCAACAGTTTATTGTTGAAGACTATTTCCCAATACAATCGTTTCTTACGGAAAGAGGAAAAAATTAGCGGCGCGGCGGCGGTTTCTTTTTTTTAATCGAATCGTTTTATAATTTTAATTCTTATATAATTTTACAATGGAAACATGGAGCTTTGTCGTCGGATCAGGCGACCCGAGCCGAATCCCCGCCGGACTACAATGCAAACTTTTAATTAAAAGATTTTAAATATAGATGTGCTCGTGGATTACCTGGCTTCGTTGAGGTTTCTTTCTGAAAGGGACCCATTGTTGCTGCTCCTGATGTATTTAAGTAATTAATGATGTTGCCGGATTAAACGGGTTAATGGGAATTTTAGATCGGGATCCCGTAACAATGGCCGAGTTTCGGGAATTTCGCGATCGATTTGGTGTTGGGTTATGCGATTCTAGAACAGGATTTATGGTAATCTACGGGGTTTATTTATCATTGCGATATAGTCAAAATATTTTGTTTAACGCATCATGAGAGTGAATGAGAATATAAAAAAAGATACCAGTTTTAAATAAAATAAAATAGAAACAACCTTACTTATTGCAGAAAGTATTAAATAAATTCAAAAAAAACGAAATATAGCCTGAATATATAAATATTCAACCTGTTCGTAACTCTGCAAGCAAAATTAAGTCTTACTAAGACTATAAACAAATAACTTATTGAAACAACTACTTCCCTGGCTAGTGCCACGCCGGATATTGAATGATACAAAAGAAATTTGCGTTATTACTAGTACTAAGTACTAAGTGAAATAACATTGGTTTAAGATCCCTTATTTCTACCCACAGGACTAACTTGAAAAATAAAACTAAATTGAATTTGAAAACTTTAAACTATAAAACTGAACCTAAAAATATGTAAAAAATTAAGTAAATAGCCATCTGCAGACGCGTTTTAAATGTTTTAAATGTGACGACATCAAACTTCAAAATTGTCTACATTTAAATGGTTTTGCACAATATAGTACACTGTTCAACTGGTGAGAAAGTCGCCTATTTCCACGAGGATGAAATTTGCGATACGAGCTGAAGATATAATTTTAATCCTTATAGTTGCAAACTTTTGATGCCATATCTATCTGAAAGGCGACAGTGCGTGTACGTTATTGGGCAAATGTCAACGTTGTCACCTTTTTCCAAAGTTGTGCTTTTTCTTTTGTTATTAATGAATTCCCTGAATACATGATTAGTGGTACCTTGGTTTCATATGCTGATGATTAGTGGTGTTCGATTATAGAAATGAATAATCGATTATTGATTATTTTTAATAATCGATTATATCGATTAATCAAAATAATCGATTAGTCAAATAATCAGATGATAAATTTGTGGGGAAACGAGAAAAATACAGTGTATTAAAAAAATCTCAGAGACTGAAAGTACCTAATTTAATTAGTACGTGTTTTCTTAGTCATAATAAACCAGCAAAAGAAGGATAAGTGGTTATTTTATATCATACCGTAATTCTAATGTAACGTACTAAGTGGCAGTCATTAGTTGAGCTTTGTCGACAACTCTCACAACATTACAGATTAATCTATTAATCAAAATAATCGATTAATCAAATAATCAGATGATGTATTAATCAATAAATCAAAATAATCGATTTATAAAATAATCATAAGATAGATTCATCGATTAATTAAATTATCAAATGATAGATTAATCAAATTATCGATTGATTATTTTTAGAGTAGTAATCAAACAAGCGATTAATCGATTATTTATCGATTCATCGATTATTTTGCACAGTTCTAGCTAAAATAGCACATTAAAAAATTAAAATGGCATATTTTACCAGTCGAAACTGGCATATTTTAACTGTTAAAACTGGTATATTTACCAGTCAAATATGGCAAATATGTTAACAGTCAAAAATAGCATTTTTCACCAGTCAAAACTGGCAAAGTTTAAACAACAAAACTGACATATATGGCAAATTTTATAAGTTAATAAGGGATATTTTAAATGTCAAAAGTGACTTATTTGTATAGCTATAGTGGCATATTTAAAGAAATTGTTTTACCTGTCAAAACTGGCATATTTTAACTGTCAAAAATGGCATATTTTACCAGTCAAATATAGCATATTTCACCCGTTAAAACCGGCATAGTTTAACTATCAAAACTGTCATAGGAAATTTTGGCATATTTTGAAAGTTAGAAAGGGATATTCTACCTGTTAAAAATGGCATATTGTACCAAACGAAACTGGAAACTTTTAAAGTTGAAAATAGCACATTTGTAAAGGCAACCATTGCTTATTTCAACAGTAAAATGAGGCCTGTTTTGGTAGTCGAAAATGTCCTATTTTTAAATAGTCAAAACTGGCACAGTTTAACTGTCATATTATCAGTCAAATATGCCATATGTTAACAGTCAAAATAGCATATATAACCAATCAAATCTGGCGTAGTTTAACTGTCCAAGTAGCATATTTTACCAGTAACAAATGGTGTATTTTAAAAGTTAAAAATGACGTTTTTGTATAGCTAAAACGGCATATTAAAAAAAATAAAGTGGCATATTTTAGCAGCCAAAAATAGCATATTTTAATAGCCAAAAATGGCATATTTTACCTGTCAAAACTGGCATTATTTATTAGTCCAAAGTGGCATATTTAATGGGCTAAAAGTAGCAGATTTTAAGTTACAAACGGATACTTCTCCTGTTTAAAATGGCATATTCATCCATTTAAAAATGGCATGTTTTACCAATGAGGATTGTCATATTTTACTTATTAAAAATGTCATATTTTACAAGGTAAAATGGCATATTTTACCAGTGAAAAATATATTAAAAAAGCATATTTTACCAGCTTAAAAGTCATAGTCAAGTCAAAAATTTCCATTATTTTACCATTTAAAAATGGCATATTTAACCAGTTACAAAGAGAAAAAATCAAGTTTGACGTACATGAATGGAACATTCATAAACAAAAAATATGCACATAAAAACATTATTCTTTTTTAAAAAGTAAAAAAATTGTTCGATTAATAATCAAATCATGAAATAATCGAATAATCAAATCATGAAATAATCGCTTAATCAAATTGTCGATTAATTGATTATTTTGGAGTAATAATTAAACAACCGCTTAATAGATTAATCAAAAAATAAAATGATCGGATTAATCGATTAATCAAATAATAAAATGATCGGATTAATCGATTAATTAAATATTGTATTAATCAAATGATCGATTAATCGACTAATCAAATTATCGATTAATTGATTAATCAAATAATGTATTCATCAAATTATCGATTAATTAATTATTTTTTAGTAATAACCAAACAACCGATTAATCAATTACCATTACCATCAACAGTCGAACAGGTCCCATAGGAACTCATTAAAAATGCAGCTTGCAAATGTTCCGAAATGGGTGCCGAAATGCTTGTGGTTGCAGGAAACAAGGGATAAAATGTTCCCCAATATCCTATAATTGCGGCCTCCACCAACACACCAGATGAAATTGATGATGAACCAAACTTGAACGACAGCCAAGATCAAACCTTTTGGTTTTTTGAATGTTTTATTGTTTACGTTTTAATTACATAAATATTTGCTCGCTTATTTTAACTGTCAAAATTGGCGTATTTAACAGTCAAATGTGCCATATATTAACAGTCAAAAGTGTCATATTTAACCTGTCAAAACTGGCATATTTACTTGTCAAATATGGCATATTTTACCAGTCAAAAATAGATAGCATATTTTAATAGTCAAAATGGCATATTAAACCAGTAAAAATTGGCATATTTTAACTGTCAAAACTGGCACATTTTAACTGTAAAATTTTCATATTTACTAGTCAAATTTGGCATATTTTACTAGTCAAAAATAGATATCATATATTAATAGTCAAAATGGCATATTTTAGCTGTCAAAACTGGCATATTTTAACTGTCAAAACTGGCATATTTATTAGTCAAAAATGGCATATTTTAACAGTACAAAATGGCATATTTTACCAGTCAAAAATAGATAGCATATTTTAATGGTTAAAATGACAAATTGTAACAGTCGAAATTGGCATATTTTAACTGTCAGAACTGGCATATCTACTAGTCAAATAATGCATATTTTACCAGTCAAAAATAGATAGCATATTTTAATGGTTAAAATGACAAATTGTAACAGTCGAAATTCGCATATGTTAACTATCAAAACTGGCATATTTACTAGTCAAATATGGCATATTTTGACAGTAAAAAATGGCATATTTTACCAATCAAAAATAGATAGCATATTTTAATAGTTAAAATGGCCTATTGTACCAGTCAGAATTGGTATATTTTAACAGTCAAAACTGGCATATTTGCTAGTAAAAAAATGCATATTTCACCAATCAAAAATAGATAGCATATTTTAATGCTTAAAATGACAAACTGTAACAGTCGAAATTGGCATATTTTAACTGTCAAAACTGGCATATTTACTAGTCAAATAATGCATATTTTACCAGTCAAAAATAGATAGCATATTTCAGAAGTTAAAATGGCATATTAAACCAGTAAAAATTGGCATAATTTAACTGTCAAAACCGGCACATTTTGACTGTCGAAATTGGCATACTTACTGGTCAAATATGGCATATTTTACTAGTCAAAAATAGATATCATATATTAATAGTCAAAATGGCATATTTTAGCTATAAAAACTGGCATATTTTAACTGTCTAAACAAGCATATTTTAAATGTCAAAACAAGCATATTTACTAGTCAAAAATGGCATATTAAACCAGTCCAAACTAGATAGCATAATTTAATAGTTAAAATGACAAATTGTAAGAGTCTAAATTGGCATATTTTAACTGTCAAAACTGGCAAATTTTAACTGTCAAGACTAGCATATTTAGCAGGCAAATATGGCATATTTTAACAGTAAAAAATTGCATATTTTAGCAGTCAAAAATAGATAGCAAAATTTTAATGTTTAAAATTACATATTGTATCAGTCAAAATTGGCATATTTTAACTGTCAAAACTGGCATATTTTAACTGTCAAAACTGGCATATTTACCAGTCAAAAATGGCATATTTTACTAGTCAAAACTAGATAGCAAATTTTAATAGTTATAAAGGCAGATTGTAACAATCGAAATTGGCATATTTTAACTATCAAAACTGGCATATTTTAACTGTCAAGACTGGCATATTTACCAGTCAAATATGTCATATTTTAACTGCTAAAAATGGCATATTTTACCAGACAAAAAAAGATAGCATATTTTAATAGCCAAATGGTCTATTGTACCAGTCAGAATTGGCATATTTTAACTGTCAAAACTGACATATTTCAACTGTTAAAACCGGCATATTTTAACTGTCAAAACTTGCATATTTGTCACTAAAATAAGGCATAATTTTAACAGTAAAAATGGCATATTTTAACAGTTAAAAATAGGTAGCATATTTTTAAAGTCAAAATGGCATATTGTACGAGTAAAATTGGCATTTTTTAACTGTCAAAACTGGTACATTTTAACTGTCATATTTACTAGTCATTTATGGCATATTTTACTAGTCAAAAGTAGATATCATATATTATTAGTCAAAATAATATATTATAACTGTCAAAACTGGCACATTCACCAGTCAAATATGGCATATTTTAACAGTAAAAAATTGCAGATTTTACCAGTCAAAAATAGATTGCATATTTTAATAGTTAAAATGGCCTATTGTACCAGTCCGAATTGGTATATTTTAACAGCCAAAACTGGGATATTTTAACTGTCAAAACTGGCACATTTTCCAGTCAAATATGGCATATTTTAACAGTCAAAAATAGATAGCTTATTTTAATAGTAAAAATGGTATATTTCACCAGTCAAAACTGGCATGTCTTAACAGTCAAAGCTGGCATATTTCAACTGGCATATTTACCAGTCAAATATGACATATATCAACAGTCAAAATATCATATTTAACCAGTTAAAACTGACATGTTTTACCAGTCAAATATACCATAATTTATAAGTTAAAAAGTGGTATTTTAAAAGTCAAAAGTTACATTTTGTAAAGTTATAATGGCTTATTTAAAAAAATAAAATGGCATATGTTAACTGTCAAAAAGATATATTTTACCAGCCAAAAATAGCATATTTTAGTATTCAAAACTGGCACAATTTAACATTCAAAAGTGGCATATTTGAAAAGTTAAAAACTGATATTTTACCTCATAAAAATGTAATATTGTACCAATCGAAACCGGCAACTTTTTAAAGTTGAAAATAACACATTTTTGAGACAATAATTATTTATTTTAACAGTAAAAATGGCATATTTTACCAGTAAAAATAGTATATTTTAACAGTCAAAAATGGTGACAACTAGTATAGTTTAATAGTCAAAAGTAGCATATTCTACAGGTCAAAAGTAGTATGTTTAAATACTCAAAACTGGCATATTTACCAGTCAAATAAGACATGTGTTAACAGTCAGAAATAGCATATATTTAAGAGCTGGGGTAGTTTAACTATCAAAATTGGCTTATTTTTTGTGTCCAATATTACATATTTTAACTGTCAAAACTGGCATATTTACTAGTCAAAAATGGCATATTTTACTAGTCAAAACTAGACAGCATATTTTAATAGTTATAAAGGCATATTGTAATAGTCAAAATTAGCATATTTTAACTGTCAAAACTGGCATATTTTAACTGTCAAGACTGATATATTTACCAGTCAAATATGGCATATTTCAACAGTAAAAAGTGGCGTATTTTACCAGTCAAAAATAGATAGCATATTTTAATGGTTAAAATGGCATATTGTACCAGTAAAAATTTGCATATTTTAATAGTCAAAACTGGCATATTTTAACTGTCAAAGCAGGCACATTTACCAGTCAAATATGGCATATTTTAACAGTAAAAAAATGGCATATTTTACCAGTTAAAAATTGATTACTTATTTTAATGGTTAAAATGGCATATTGTACCAGTCCAAATTGGCATATTTTGACTGTCAAAACTGGCATACTTTAACTGTCAAAACTGGCACATTTACCAGTAAAAAATGGCATATTTTACCAGTCAAAAATAGATTACATACTTTAATAGTCTAAATGGCATATTGTACGAGTCATAATTGGCATATTTCAACTGTCAAAACTGGCATATTTTAACAGTAAAAAATGGCATATTTTAACAGTAAACAATGGCATATTTTAACAGTAAAAAATTGGCATATTTTACCAGTCAAAACTAGATAGCATATTTTAATAGTTAAAAAGGCATATTGTACCAATCAAAATTGGCATATTTTAACTGTCAAAGCTGGCACATTTATCAGTCAAATAAGGCATATTTTAACAGTAAAAATCGATAGCATATTTTAATAGTTAAAATGGTGAAAACCAGTACAGTCAAAAGTGGCATATACTGCACGTGGCAGATTTTAAAAGTGAGATAGGGATATATTTCACCTTTTAAAAATGGCACATTCATCCAGTCAAAAATGGGTAAAAATGTTATACCAAAGGGAATTGGCATATTTTACTTACTTATTTAAAAATTGTATATTTTACATGTTAAAAAGGCATATTTGACAAGTTTAAATTGTGAGTGTTCAAGTAAAAAATTGAATATTTTACCATTTTAAAATGGGACATGAATAGAACATTAATTTATAAACAGAAAATATACGCATTAAACATTTTTCCTATTTAAAAAGTGAAAGATTCTTCGACTAATTAGATAATTAAATAATCGTTTAATCATATGATCGATTAATCGATTATTAAATAATCAAATGATCGATTAATCAAATTATCGATTAATCCATTAATCATATGATTGATTCAGTGATTATTTTCTAGTAATAATCAAACAACGGATTGATCGATTTTTTATCGATTGATCGATTTTTTTATAATAATAATAAATTGTCTTTATTGCAAAATATTTATCGATTGATCGATTATTTTACACAGCCCTAGTGATTATGTCTCTTCTTATGTTGCTCATACCACTACCAGCGATTGGTTCAGATTGGAGATGGGTAAGTCATAAATTAATCGATTAAAAGAGCTGACTCTTAGAAATAAGTCGAGAGTCCAGTGACTAAATTTACTGACTCATTTTCAGTCATGAAATTTGAGGTACATTGAAATTGTCGAAATGAGGACCGTTTTTTAGGCATATTTTTTATTTTTTCAAGTCTTGAGACACTTCAAGAATCGACTCTTTTCAGTTTTCACGACGAGTCGGCTTACAAAAAAGAGTCGTTTCGCCCATCTCTACTGTATACCACTAGACTATCATTCGTTTCGGTCTCTGCAAAACTGTCTGGATGTTTCTTTAGTGGCTTTCAAAAATAGCCTGCAAAAACCACTTGTCACAATTTCTTGCCCAAAAACTATAGAAGTTCAACAGTGTCGGGATTATGATGTTGCCAGGAAAAATGACAGAAGGTTATCCAATCAATTGACGCACATTTGGTTCCTAAAGTTATCTTAAAATAAAAATAAAACAATTTTGACTTGAAAAGGCTTAATACTTTTTTGACTACCTGAAATAATAATAATACCTACCAGTTTAAAAAGCAAAAGACGAATTAAATAAATACGAACAAGTGTGAGAATTAGTAAATGTTTACTAATCCCGTGCTGATAAATGATTCCAATTGCGTTAACAAATATGCATATTAATTCCGTGATTTATGATATTTTTAGAGAGAAAAGACACATTACATATGAGCTCACCATCGTGCATCATTTGCTTCAGTTTTTGTGGACGACTCGCCGCAGTATCGCTTTCTTGTAATGAACCGAGATATCACCAGATGTGGCCGCCCTCATTTTTTTTGTTCCAGAAAGTAATATTTCACTTTTTTACAATCCGCCGACAAAGCCCACACGAATAGTTTAAAGAGGGCCATTGTTTCCTTGAGTGCACCGCTTAAAAAATAATCCAATATCAGTAAATTCAAATTAACATCATTTGCGTCGAAAGGTGTATAATTTTCAATAATTTGTAAAATATTAAATTAGAGGCCGAAAGACCGCAGGTCGCTAGAAAAGTTGGTTTTCACTTATTAGTGGAGGCCAATTTGTATTTATTAAAGTATTGCATTATAAAATGTATGTGCTGTAAATATTAATAATAATAATAATTAATATGCTGTAAATTTTTGTCGAATAAATGCATGTTAGAGTGTTGTTAGAGTATTAAATTAGATTAAATTAAAGGTCGAAATTGTTCAACAATAATCAGAACATTTTAATTTTTAGGGTTTCAATTAAATATAGAATATAACTGCCATGAGTCTATTTCTCAAAATAACAACAATTTGTTTCTTTATGCTTTTCTTGTTGGAATTATTTTGTTTTTTCCAGTTTACTATTTGTAAGACCTTATTCGCAACAAAATGGTTTAATTTGATATTTAGAGCGAGAAATTGGAATAAATAATATAATTAATTTTGCGTTTTTCTCAAAAACCAATAAGAAGTATTTTGTTTAGTACTGTTAAATAGCAATTTTCAAGAGGTATCACAAAGGAAATGTTAAGCCATCGAAGATTTTTAAAAACGTTTACAATATGAAAACGCAGTCTTGGCACATGTCTGAAAATTTATCATTAATGTTATCTAATTCAATTCGATTTCCCAGTTTTACGATTATTTCCGACATCCCCCAAAGATTTTATGAAACCGTCGCCGATAAAACGGCATTAATAAATTATTTTACTGTCCATTAAAAGTATTCTTTTATTGTATCGAATTTATTCGTTTTCCTCACTTGATGGCTCAATTCCGTCCAATTAGGGCGGCAGTTAATTAACTTTATGGCCCGCCCCGTCGTGCATTTATCCGTCAGAACTATTTGACGGGATTCAATTTATATTATTTTGATAAATACAGGTGAATCCACAATAAATCATCCCCGAAACTCGATGAGCCTTTATTCACACCGGGGCTTATATACAATTTCAGCGATTATCAAAATAATAATAATTCAACTGCGGCACAATACGATCGAGTTTTCATTACTAAATAGAATGATATTATATTTCAAAATACATTTTCCAGGTTTTCATTTAAAATTCTATATCTAGAATTTAGTATTGATATACAAATAAAATTTAAATACGCCCGAGTTCTTTTTTTTAACCCGTCATAAGGCAGATAACCACCAATAAAAATTGGAAATTTCGTACTTAATAAATAATATCTTTAAGGCTGAAAGAGTTCGGTCGATGGCTATTTGTAACTCATGTATGGAGGTGCAATAAATTATATTACTCATATCTTTATAACATGCAAAAGAAATGAAGAAGTTAGCCGTATTCCACCTACCAATCAATTGATCACAAAACAGGATGTTACAAATTGATAAATTTTCAAGTACGAGTCAACATTTTCTTCTTTACTTCTTTCGTTTTTTCAATTTTCACCAAAAAAATCATTGCGGTTCAACAGATTGGATTGTGGAAAAGAACGCACCCACCATCCTTGAATTGAAGGATAGACCACCCACCTCAAGTTCAAATGAACTTTTTGAACATTTTTTTTTGTAAAAGTAATGATTGTTCTGGTGAAAATCCGGAAAATTAAATAAATGAAGAAGAAAATGTTGGCTTTGCTTCTCCTGCAAATTAGACAATTTATAAAATTGAGTTATGTGATTAATGGGATAGGACCCAGCCACCACCATGGAATTATTGGATGGAACCCACCCGTCACCCTTAAGTTCAATTGAACTTTGACTACATTTTTTTTTTATGAAAGTAATCATTGTTCTGGTGAAAATCCAAAAAAATTAAGAAATGAAGAATAAAATGTTGGCTTTACTTTTTCTACAAATTAGACAATTTGTAATACTCTGGTATGTGATTAAGAGAATGGATTGTAGGAGAGGACCCAGCCACCACAATTGGATTGTTGGATGGGGCCCAACCATCACCCTTAAGTTCAATTGAACTATATTCTTTTTTGGTGAAAGTAATACTTGTTCTGGTGAAAATCCATAAAAATAAAGAAATGAAGAAGAACGTGTAGGCTTGAATTCTCTTAAAAATAGACAATTTGTGAAACTCTGTTATGTGATTGGTTGATTGTAGAATAGGGCCCAGCCACTTGGATTGTAGGATAGGGCCCACCCACCACATACGTGTTTAACTAAACTTCAATTACAAACATTTATTTTGTAAGTAATTATTAACCCATGTTTTCTAATGAATGAACAATTTGCTTTTGTTGAACCTAAACAGAGTTAAGCTTATGTTATAGTTAAACAGTGGGCGATGAATGGTCCCCTTTCCACCCATGAATCAGTTAGTCATAAAGCAGAATTTTGCAAATCATCCAATTTAAACAGCGAAGTCAACACATTATTGTTCGTTTCTTTCATTTTTTTTTAATATACACTAGATAAACTGTTTCTTTCTGTTCAACTGGTTGGATTGTAAGATAAGGCCCAACCACCACCCTTGAGTTTAACTAAAACTCAGTTACAAACATTGTCTTTGATGGTTGTTATCAATCCGTTTTTTCTAATAATTTGACAATTAAATTTTGTTTAACCTGAACAGTTAAGCTTAAGATTAAGTTGATACAAAAAACGGAGGGTGGGCCCTATTCTATATCTTATAATCCAATCAGTGAATCGTATTAGAAATTGTCCAATTTGCAAAATCAACAAAGATATTTCATTTCTTTGATCATATAGATTTTGACCAGAATAATAATTGTTTTGTTTTAATTTGCTGGATTATGGGATGGAGCCCACCCACTATCCTCGAGTTCAATTGAACGTTAACTGAAAGAATTGTTTTTGGTGATTTTTAGCAATCCATGTTTTCTAATAAATTAACAATAATTTTGGGTTGAACCGAAACAGAATCAATCTTGATGTTGATGTTGATACCTGTAGCGGTTGGTGGGCACCATCCCCTCCTCCAATCAGTTGACTACAAAACAAAGTATTTTTTTAATATTTCGTATTTATTGTGTTTTTATATTTTTTGTATTTTCGTGTTTTTGCATTTTTTTTTTAAATTAAGATGTCATACTATTAATTATTGTAAGTATACTGTAAAAGGCAGTGAATGAACGATTTATTGTTATTATTATTAATATTAAGTTTCAAGAACAAGTCTATATTTTCTTCTTTTTTCTCAGATTTTTTTGCATGCTCAACGGTAAAACCATTTCAGATTTTCCATTTAACTTTAATTGCAAACATTATTTTTGGAGATTTTTATCAATCCATGTTTTTAAATAAATTAACAATTACATTTTGTTAAGCTGGAGCTAAAGTTGATGCGAAGGGCGATGGATGGGCCCTATCAGACCCTTTATTTAGATAATTAGGATACAGAGTTTTACAGATTGTCTAATTTTCAAGAACAACAAATATTTCATATTCTGGATGTTGACCAGAAATGATTTTCTTTTTGTTTAACTAGTTAAATTATAGGATAAGGCCCACCCACCGCCCTTCATTTTTAGTAAACTTCAATTACAAATATTGTCTTTCATGGTTGTTATCAATTCTATGTTCTAGAAACAACAACAAAATGTTATTCAACCTAAAAAAGTATCCCACCCCTTAATCAGGTAATTACAATACAGAATTTTGCAAATTGTCTAATTTTCAAGAACAATAAGTTTTTCATATTCTGGATTTTGACCAGAATTTATATACAGAGCGCGCCTAAAGTATGGAATATATTCAGTAAAACCGAAATAAAATATTTTTGGAAAAAATCCTCGAACAGGTCGATTTTCTTTTATAAAAATACATTAAAGTAGATTTTCAGTCGTCATTTGTTTTTGAGTAATGACGTCATCAATTTTGTTTTTAAATGGCAATCCCCTATTTTTGTTCTTGATTTTGAGAGATCTTTTCAACAAAAGTAGAGGGTTGCCATTTAACAGCAAAATGGACGACATCATTACTCAAAAACAAATGACGACTGAAAATTGACTGTAATGCAAAAATAGACCTGTTCGAGATTTTTTTCCAAAAATACTTTATTTCGTTTTTACTGAATATATTCCATACTTTAGGCGCGCACTGTATATTATATCTTTATTAACAGATTAATAATCTTACAACAGTATGTAACTAAATTAATGCTGTTATTGTAAGCCTATTAAATAGCTTTCGACCAATGGTCTTTCTGCCTCCACAATTTTTTTTTGGTTTTGGTTGTTCATTTGTAGGAGAGCACCCACCCACAAACCTTTAGGACCCACCCACTGCCCTTGAGCACAATAAAACTTCAATTACAAAAATTGTTTTTAGTGTTTCTTATCAATCCATGTTTTTGTAATTAATGAACAATAATATTTAATTCACCCTAAAAGACTTAAACGCGACTTGCAGTACGGTGGGTGGGCTCTATCCCACCTTCAGTTGTTCACAAACAATTTTCTTCTTAATTTCTCTGATTTTCTAAACAATCAATTGTTTACAATTTTACACGGGTCATTAGTCAATTGTAGGTTAGGATCCACCTACCACCCTAGAATTCGATGAAACTTTAATTACAATGATTGTTTTTGGAACTTCTTATCACTCCATGTTTTCTAATAAATGAACAATTAAATTCAATTTAACTTAAACAGAGTTAAGCTTAAGTTGAAGTTGATAAGAAGAGCGGAGTGTGGTTCTTATATCCAAACATGTACACTTCTTTGCAATAAAATTAAGCAGATGAGTAGGCAACCACATGCGCATAAATGCGTATATGTATGTAGGTCTGCGTGTATGGCTGTGCGCTTATCTCAAAAAATAATATTGGAATTAAGATTATATGCATATACAAATATACGAGCGTGGATGAGTAGGCAACCACATGTGCATAGATGCGTATATGTATGTAGCTCTATGTCTGGTTGTGCGCACTGTATCTTAAATACTGATACAGGAATTGACATTAAACTTTTAACATACTACTATCCTTAATAATATGAACTACCAATATGAAAATGTTAAAACGATGAATTATAATAAAGCTACAAATATCTTTGATTAATATTTATACGGAAAAAAAACTTAAAAAGTCTCAGGCCTTTTGACTTTTTCAGTACGAAAAATGTTTGTGCGAGACCATGGATGTGCAGTGGTTGTCCCATATTTTCATTATATAACGAATTATTAATAACAAATCGGTTTTGGCAGAATGCCCTAGTCGGCTACGCCAATTTCACAAATCATCCGCGCTTCCTCAACCCGAATTACTTTCCTTAAGTTTTACCAACGTACGTATTTGGTTGCCTACCTATAAATCTGCAATCATTATTGCTTACTCTGTAGGTAGATGCTTAATTATAAATATATGCATAAATGTGTATGCAATTACATGTACACATAGATGCTTATGCAACTATATGTACATAGAGGCGATGCAAGTATGCGTATACAACCGCATGTAACTATGTACGCATTGATAAGTATGCAACTATATGTACGCAGATGTGTACGCAACCACATATGCATAAATTGCATAAATGCGTAAATACCGGGTGACCCAGGGATCTGTAAAAGCCCCATAACCTTTTTGCTATTTGAGATATCGACTTCTATTTTTCATAAACTGGTCCCCACACCTATTCTACATATTTTAAAAATATGTATGCTTTTCTACAGGGTGTCCCAGTATAAAAATAGAACAAAGATATGTTTTTCTAACGGAACACCCCATATTTTATACTTTATTTTTAACCCTCTTGAGAAGCTGATAAAAATAGTATAAGATACTATGGGTATCTCATATGGGCAATTTTGTGGCAAAAACATGTACATATTTCCACATCATGAAGAATAATATATATCGGCTTTGGTCTTTTTTTATTCTTACTGCTATACAGGGTGTCAAGATAAGGAAAACAATGGATAACTGTTTTTTTTTCACACCCTATTCATGTTGCCAACTATACATTTTTGATAAACTTTCCAATTATTAAACTGTTACCATATCACTATCTTTAATGATATTAAATACCATCTCCAAATGCATCGCAGAAAATTCTTCGCGGAATATTTATTGTATGAAAATTAATCGCAGGGAAAATTCATCGTGAGAAAATTCATTTCAGGAAAATACGTAACAAGAAGATTTGTCGTGGGGAAATTACATTGCAAGAATATTAGAAAATCTTCTAAAAAAATCAAATAATTTCTGATAAAATAAATTAAAACTGCTGCACAGTAGAGCACTTATCATTGAACCAAGAAATGGCATTGATAATAACATTTTATTGGTTGGGACTCGACCTTCGTTTGGCCTTGAAAATTGACCGCAAGGTCATTTTCAAGGCTTCCAGCATATGCCCCCCTCCGAATTCTACAACTTTCATCTGAAACATTTTTTGGCATGTTGCTCAGGTTTCGAGATATTTGGGGTGACAATTTAAAATGGGGTACACTGTATAAGTTGTTAATTTTGGCATTTTCTGCAATTATTAGTAATATAAAGTTTTGACAGTGGCAAAATACAATTTTTGGCAATGTAAAAATTTAATTTTTGCCAACGAAGAATACAATTTTTGGAGTGGAAAAAATACCGTTCTTCACAGTGAAAGGAAAAGACATTTTTAACAATTAAAAAACACAAGTTTTGACAATGCCAAAATACAATTTAAAAAAAATGATGGTTAGAGATCCATTCAACTCTTTCCAATTGGTGATGACAAGACGACATTAATAAAATTCCATTTTTGGCGATACATTTTGACAATGAAAAAATGCAATTTTTGACCATGAAGAATGATAGTTTTTGACAGCAATGTGATGGAAAAGGCAGAGTGTTAAACTCATTGAATGCATTTTTTTAAGTTCGCGAACATTACCAAACTCGGCTTTGTCTCGTTTGTAACAATATAATATTTTTGATAAAGTTTTAACACTAGAAAAAAAAAATTCTTTACAGATATATATTACAATTTTTGTCAGTTTGAAATGCTATCTTTGTTTGTTGATAAGGGTCATCTTTATTAGTTGAAAATTACAACTTTTGATAGTACAAACATGTTATTTTGACAGTATCAATTCAAAGTAGAAAGTATAACCCCCTTCAGGTGTACGAAATTTTACCAAAAGCTTTTTAGTTCTTCAGATTATCAAATAAGACGTATGTTTCATAACAGTTGCTCTATTAGTTTTTGAGATACAGCACGCAGACACACACACAAACATAGTTTTTTGTTGTTGTTAGTTTTTTATTGAAATGGCATCCAGGGACCCCAAAACAGATATTTCCGTAAAAAAAATTGAAAAAATGTTCACGATCACAATTCTTTCTCGTACTTTACGGAGAAAGTAAACATTGAAAAAAGATTGAAATAAAAATGTTATTTAATCGTTTTTTAGGCCTTTCCAGTCGATTTAAGAATTATTTACGAAAAAAGTCATTTTGTGTATCTCCGTTCCTGGAAGTCCCACAAAATTTTTTTGAAGGAAAATTGTGTTCAGAATGAGCTCTTAGACTCAATAATAAAACAGAAACAAAACTTTTAAAGAAAATATTCATTTAATCGTTTTTAGGCGTTTTCAGTCGATTTAAGCACTATTTACGAAAAAAGTCATTTTGTGTAAAAGTCATCCGTTGACAGTGACAGTTACGTGGTTTACAAGCCACATTCACAATATAAACCAGCATGCTTTTTTATTGAATATAGGAGTGTATGCAATTGTAGTAACACGAATAATAGTATATTATTACACGAGTGAGAAAGTTGGCCATTGCCACGAGAGTGAAGTTTGTTCACGAGTTTAATACTATACTTTTTCGCATCATATTAAATAATTACCTAAAGATTTTTCTGTTTGTATTAAATGATAACGAATAATTTTTCTATTTGGAAATTGCGGCAGTTCGCTGGGAAAAAACGAATCGTAACCATAGTAACAACTAAACTGTTGGGCAATGAAACTGCTATCATTTGATTGGACGTCACCTGTGGAGAAAATGATTCGGCCGAATAATGGACAACTTTCTCAATCAAAAACAATTTAACAACGTTTATATTATTTAATAAGATGCGAAAAATTACTATTACTATGTGTATACAACCACAAAATATCCGTATGCAACCACATGCACATTTATACGTATGCAACTTTATGTACGCATATGCGCATGTGTGTATGTTGTTGCATAAGATATATCCTGTTAAATAGTGACTGGGGTTTCGGAAAACGTACAGTTGCCTGAAAAAAAAAAACTGTTTAATGCCGGTTTCAAAAACTAACCGCCACACAGTGGGACGGATGACTATTCTAGCGCGACAAAAGTCAAAAAATTGATACTCCCAAAAAAAATGAAAAAGCTGAAAATCTCTTTCTATAGCACTTCTTTAATCAAAATAACCGTTAGAAGTCACCTGTCGCAGATACACTTGCTGTGAAATGCGACAATGACTATACTCACCTTGCCGAATACTTACGCGTTGATATGAAGGAGCGTATAAGTACATATTCAAATGCAGAAAACAGTTAGTAAATGTGCATATAAATAATTGGGATTTTTTTTTGTGCAATTAGTACATGATAACAATTGTTCTTTCAGTGATAAGTTTTTTTTTCAGTTGTTCTTATTTGTCGTTATAATTTTTTTATTTCATCGTTCATTTTATTATAAATTTGGATATATTTTGGCTTGTACAACAAAATTGCCGAATTTTGCCGAAAAACGGCTTTAATGTCATTTTTCTGCAGACATTTTCATATGATTCTTAGCATGTTCTAGCTGCGATAACTTGCGATAACTTACGATAACTTGCAAAGTTATGTACTAGCAAGGAAAGTAACCCATGTGTTGCACTCTGATTTTAATGAAATTTAGTGGATTTGTAGAGGGGCCCAAAATATTTGATACGTATTTTTTTTTCTCGACTAAAAACCACGTTTCACCCCTTAACTCACCCCTTAAAAATTCAGCTATATTTTTGTTTTTCGGCTATAACTTCTCAACAAATTATGATAACATAATTTCGTGAATTTACAAAATTAACGCCCTTTTGTATGTTCCATCCACCATTGAATAGTGTCCTCCTAAATGTCCTCCATTTCTATATTTGGACACTAATCTGTAACTCTCTGTATTCGATCGATGCCGAGGCGATCCGTTGTGAGCTTCCATTAAAAAAAAAACGATTTAAAACATTGAAAGTAAAAACTTTTTAGCTACAGAAGTTTTATTTTGAGGGACTTTAACCTTCAAAATAAATCCAGATTTAAAAAAATTTCTTTGTTGATTTATAAAATAAAAATTAAGATTTATAGGAATAAAATCCGGGTATGACTTAAAAAGAATTCTTTGAAACAAATATCACCGGAAATAACTGCTTTGAATGGTATTTTTTCACTTCATCGCAACTATATTGGACATATATCTTGTGCCAATTATTTTGTCATTATTATTTGAAAACCTCCATAAAAAATGTAAATTTTTAGGTGTGTTTTTCGAATTATAGCCTTTAGATGGGCACAAATTAAAAAAAGTACACTCACATTGGAAATCAGCAGCCGAAAAAACATAGGATCTTACTTTTATTTAAAAAAAAAACGGTCCATTTGACTTTTGTCGCGCTAGAATAGTCATCCGTCCCACTGTGCGCCACAAACTTGATATTAACTCTTCCAGATGCGCATAGAATCTGATGTTCTTTTTCTAGTCCGTCGGGACGATCGCCTTTTTCGCCTACCACCCCCATCCAGGATGATGAGAGCGCGCGCACGTATCCTTTTAAGAAAGTATTTTATTGTATACCCATTAAAATAGAATTTCATTACATCTTTTAATTTCAAAGTAATAGGACCATATATACATCATCATTCTATATTCTATTAATAAATTAAACCGGAATTGCACTTATATGGCATGTACTCAAACCATTTTTATTCGAGGATGGATGTAGTCGTAAAGTGGCAGTTATAAAATTAATAGAAAGGGGCGCCGAAGTCGCCCTAAAACCGCACAAAAGCCCTCATTGTTGACGAATTATCGCGCTTCCGGGGCCATCGCGTACTCGTAAAACTCGGAAAAATAAAATATCCAAATAATAAAGTTTATATCGGGCGGGTATTACAAGCCGGCACCTTCATAAAAGTCAAACTAGAGACGATTCGATTTTAAAATTATTACCCTTTAAATATGATTTCGACAGACGCGATCCATCATTTCTCACTTTTCGTCTGAACGATAAAGCACTGACGGTTTTTGTGATGAGCTCTCACAGATTTCAATATTTTTCGTTACGGAGTTTAATTTAACTGTAATTACTTTGTTTTAATTAGTAAAGTTCTTCGAATTATCAAATAAGACTTATGCTAAAAGTATCGTTAACGCTAAAATAAACTTGAAATATGCTAAATTCCCTGAAAAATCGGGTTTCTATATATGCCCGTACCATTCTACGAGAACTATTTTCTCCGGATGGCATCATTTTACGCCAACTAAAATATCTCGCGAAAGGCTCTGGGTCATACGTAATTGCGTCCTTATTTTTCAGGTAAAATTAATTTGGCTTAACGGAATTTATTACTAGAGAATCAATTTGTGCCTCTATAGTAAAACATTTTAGATTTTCAGCTTTTATTTAAATTGTATTTACTGTTAAAAATACCTATTTCTAGACATTAATCAGAAATACTTACAAACAGTGGCGGTTCGTGAAACATATTATTGGAAGAGCCACTTAGCACACAACAAATTTATCCCCCCGTCTCATTTTTAAAGAAATAATGAACATATTATTTATTTGTATTTTAATTTTGTCCCAGGTCGGTACTAAATCTGTAATACCGTTCTTCGTCCAAAATACATGGAAAACAAACGTTTTTTCCTTACACCCTTAAAGCTAATTGTTTTTTAAGTGTATATCTCAATTAAACTTTCTCATTCGTATTTATGAATTTTCAAAATCGACGCACTAAAGCTGGAAGCTATTGCAACAAAGAGTGACTGCCTGAAGTAGCTTCTCAAATCCATCCAGAAATATTGTATTTTTGATAAACTGGAAAATGATCGACATACCCCCACTGGAAACAAAATGTCAGCACTTGAAACTTGATTTTTAGAAAAAAGAAATTTGCATGTTGTGATTTAAAAACTAATAAAAAAATAGTGACTGCCTGAATTGGCTTCTAATTTCCCAAATGCATCCAGAAATATTGTATTTTTGATATACTGAAAAATGATCGACATACCCCCACTGGAAACAAAATGTCAGCACTTGAAACTTGGTTTTTAGAAAAACGAAATTTGCATGTTGTGATTTAAAAAATTCCAAAAAAATAGTGACTGCCTGAATTAGCTTAAAATTTCCAAAATGCATCCAGAAATATTGTATTTTTAACATACTGGAAAATGATCGACGTACCCCCACTGGAAACAAAATGTCAGCACTTGAAACTTAATTTTTAGAAAAACGAAATTTGCATCTTGTGATTTAAAAAAAATGTAAAAAAATAGTCACTGCCAGAATTACCTTCAAACTTCTCAAATGCATCCAGAAATATTGTATTTTTAACATACTGGAAAATGATCGACGTACCCCCACTGGAAACAAAATGTCAGCACTTGAAACTTGATTTTTAGAAAAACGAAATTTGCATTGTGATTTAAAAAATTCCAAAAAAATAGTGACTGCCTGAATTAGCTTAAAATTTCCAAAATGCATCCAGAAATATTGTATTTTTAACATACTGGAAAATGATCAACGTACCCCCACTGGAAACAAAATGTCAGCACTTGAAACTTAATTTTTAGAAAAACGAAATTTGCATCTTGTGATTTAAAAAAAATGTAAAAAAATAGTCACTGCCAGAATTACCTTCAAACTTCTCAAATGCATCCAGAAATATTGTATTTTTAACATACTGGAAAATGATCGACGTACCCCCACTGGAAACAAAATGTCAGCACTTGAAACTTGATTTTTAGAAAAACGAAATTTGCATGTTGTGATTTAAAAAATTCCAAAAAAAATAGTGACTGCCTGAATTAGCTTAAAATTTCCGAAATGCATCCTGAAATATTGTATTTTTAACATACTGGAAAATGATCGACATACCCCCACTGGAAACAAAATGTCAGCACTTGAAACTTGATTTTTAGAAAAACGAAATTTGCATGTTGTGATTTAAAAAATTACAAAAAAATAGTGACTACCTGAATTGGCTTCTAATTTTCCAAATGCATCCAGAAATATTGTATTTTTGATAAAGTGGAAAATGATCGACAAACCCCCACTGGAAACAAAATGTCAGCACTTGAAACTTGATTTTTAGAAAAACGAAATTTGCATTGTGATTTAAAAAATTCCAAAAAAATAGTGACTGCCTGAATTAGCTTAAAATTTCCAAAATGCATCCAGAAATATTGTATTTTTAACATACTGGAAAATGATCAACGTACCCCCACTGGAAACAAAATGTCAGCACTTGAAACTTAATTTTTAGAAAAACGAAATTTGCATCTTGTGATTTAAAAAAAATGTAAAAAAATAGTCACTGCCAGAATTACCTTCAAACTTCTCAAATGCATCCAGAAATATTGTATTTTTAACATACTGGAAAATGATCGACGTACCCCCACTGGAAACAAAATGTCAGCACTTGAAACTTGATTTTTAGAAAAACGAAATTTGCATGTTGTGATTTAAAAAATTCCAAAAAAAATAGTGACTGCCTGAATTAGCTTAAAATTTCCGAAATGCATCCTGAAATATTGTATTTTTAACATACTGGAAAATGATCGACATACCCCCACTGGAAACAAAATGTCAGCACTTGAAACTTGATTTTTAGAAAAACGAAATTTGCATGTTGTGATTTAAAAAATTACAAAAAAATAGTGACTACCTGAATTGGCTTCTAATTTTCCAAATGCATCCAGAAATATTGTGTTTTTGATAAAGTGAAAAATGATCGACAAACCCCCACTGGAAACAAAATGTGAGCACTTGAAACTTGATTTTTAGAAAAACGAAATTTGCATGTTGTGATTTAAAAAATTCCAAAAAAAATAGTGACTGCCTGAATTAGCTTAAAATTTCCCAAATGCATCCTGAAATATTGTATTTTTAACATACTGGAAAATGATTGACGTACCTCCACTGGAAACAAAATGTCAGCACTTGAAACTTGATTTTTAGAAAAACGAAATTTGCATGTTGTGATTTAAAAAAATTACAAAAAAATAGTGACTGCCTGAATTGGCTTCTAATTTCCCAAATGCATCCAGAAATATTGTATTTTTAACATACTGGAAAATGATCGACGTACCCCCACTGGAAACAAAATGTCAGCACTTGAAACTTGATTTTTAGAAAAACGAAATTTGCATGTTGTGATTTAAAAAATTACAAAAAAATAGTGACTGCCTGAATTGGCTTCTAATTTCCCAAATGCATCCAGAAATATTGTATTTTTAACATACTGGAAAATGATCGACATACCCCCACTGGAAACAAAATGTGAACAGTCAAAACTTGATTTTTAGAAAAACGAAATTTGCATCTTGTGATTTAAAAAAAATCTAAAAAAATAGTCACTGCCAGAATTACCTTAAAACTTCTCAAATCCATCCAGAAATATTGTATTTTTGACAAACGAAAATTATCGACATACCTCCGCTAGAAACAAAATGTCAGCCATCGAAACTTGAGTTTAGAAAAACGAATTTGCATCTTGTGATTTAAAGAATTCTAAAAAAAAATAGTGACTGCTATATTTAGCTTCAAAATTTCTCAGATCCATCCAGAAATATAGTATTTTTAACATACTGGAAAATTAATCGACATACCTTATCTGGAAACAAAATGTCAGCGAGCGAAACTTGATTTTTAGAAAAATATAATTTGCATTTTGCGATTTAAAAATTTCTAAAAAAATAGTGATTGCCAGAATTAGTTTCAAACTTCTCAAATCCATTAGAAATATTGTATTTTTGACAAACTGGAAAATGACAAAATGTCAGCCATCGAAACTTGATTTTTAGAAAAAACAGAATTTTCATCTTGTGACTTAAAAAATAAAATAAAAATTCGTGACTGCAATAATTAGGTTCAAAACTTCTCAAATTCATCCATAAATATAGTATTTTTAACATACTGGAAGATAATCGATTTACCCCGCCTGGAAACAAAATGTCAGCACTCGAAACTTGATTTTAAGAAAAAATATAATTTGCACTTTGTGATTTAAAAAATTCTAAAAAATAGTGACTGCTACAATTAGCTTCAAAACTTCTCAAATCTATCCGAAAAATATAGTACTTTTAACATACTGGAAAATAATCGATATACCCCGACCGCAAACAAAATGTCAGCAGTCTAAACTTGATTTTTAGAAAAATATAATTTGCATTTTATGATTTAAAATTTAAAAAAAATAGTGATTGCCAGAATTAGAATAAAACTTCTCAAATCCACCTAGAAATATTGTGTTTTTGACAAACTGGAAAATGATCGACATATCCTCGCTGGAAACAAAATGTCAACCATCGAAATTTGATTTTTAGAAAAAACAGAATTTGCATCTTGTGATTTAAAAAATTCCAAAAAAATAGTGACTGTCAGAATTAGCTTCAAATTTTCCAAATACATCCAGAACTATTGTATTTTTGACATACTGGAAAATGATCGACGTACCCCCACTGGAAACAAAATGTCGGCACTCAAAACTTGATTTTTAGAAAAATTTAATTTGCGTTTTGTGATTTAAAAAATTCTAAAAAATGGTGATCGCCAGAATTAGCTTCAAACTTTGCAAATCCATCCAGAAATATTATATTTTTGACAATATGGAAATTTCTCGACATATCGCACAGTATTTTTTACGGTAATCAAATCAGACAGAAGCCTACCTGATTATTTCATTTATGTACTCGATAGCAGTGGCGGCTCGTGGATGTTCGGAAGAATGGAAGAAAATTTGACCAAAATATTTGCTTCCTCTATTAGAGAAAGTAGTGTAGATCGAGCGACATCTTTGTCTTTGCCCTCACGACGGAATTCCACGAGCCACCTCTGCTCGATAGTACATGAGCAAAAATGCTTATTCCGTAATGAACTAATTTTACTCATCATATATGGCGCGGAAAATATGACGTGTCGTCGCGTTCACGAGAGATGAAACAGAATTTATTTGGCTCCAAATGCACCTTGCGTGTAAAATACTATTTAATTGCAAATTCTTGCTAAGATCGAAACTAGAGGTAGTGCCATGGCTCCTTGGCTCTACATGACGAGCTGTCCCTGCTTACAAAAATAGAATTCTTTAGAAACCAACTTCCATCCTTTATGTGGCTATGTATAAAATATTCTTACATCATTTTTATCGATCACGCCACAATCAGTTACGAGCCGTGTACCTAAAACGCTTCATTTTTTGAACAGGCCGAAGAGCCTTAATTTCTTTACTAGATTTTGAGATACAGCGCACACTACCAGACACATAGAGGCACACACATAGAGGCAACATATTTTTTGGCAAAATTCGTCGAAATCGCCTCTTACGGTTATTTTCGATAAACAAATTTTACGTAAGAATTTATTTACCCATTGATATACTTTGATCAATGGATCTTTGCATGCACGTCATAGTCAGCCGAACCAAATTCCGATAACCCTCTCATGCGTTTGCTCTTTCCATGATAAGTTAAATTAGACGCAATCATGTGTGTACGTATGTCGTCCAAGGCGAGAAAACTCAGTATTCGATAATGACGCACACGCAAAGAGCCATTGATCGAACTATATATGAATACATTTTGTAGATATTATCAGTAATTGTATACTTTTAATTCAATATTTTTACTTTCTCCGTTACGAAGTACGAGAAAGTATTGTGATCGTGATTTTTTTTTCAAAAATTTTTTTTGCGGAAATATCCGTTTTGGGGTCCCTAGATGCCATTTCAACAATTTCTGGAAAAAAAAATTGTGTCTGTGTGTGTGTGTGTCTGTCTGTGTGCGCTGTATCTCAAAAACTAATAGAGAAATTGATATGAAACTTCCAACATACGTCTTATTTGATAATCTGAAGAACTGAAAAGCTTTTGGTAAAATTTTGTACACCGGAAGTGGGTGTTTACCTTAACTGTTTTTTTGTTTTTTGCCAATATTTTCTTAAATATGAAAAATATCACAAAAACATTTAAACAAACATCAAAGACAACAAAGAAATGAACATCTTTTGCTTGAAAATATTTTTCATAAAATCATTGCTATTCGAGAAAAAAAATTATTAATTTTTTAAAATTTTTGGTTTATAATTATGAAACGATAATAGTTACAGCAAATTTATGTGAATAATAATTGTAGAGAATGCCAAAATGAACAACTTTTAAAGAATACGTTTTTTTCGAAATCTCGTTAGTTTTTGAGTAAACCGAGTTTTTGAATTTGAAGTATAATTTTTCCATATTTCATGATTTCGACGTTTTAAACGTCAGTTTCATCCGAGTTTACGCAACGCTCGATGTACATTTAAAATATGATTTTAATTGAAAATAAACCCATGAAAACGTAAATATAAAGTCGGAGAAAGTAACATGATGGCCACATCACCATTTTTTTTAGGAAGATATTTATATGATGTGTACTTTCTCTAAATGATTTCGATGATTCCAAATTTATATAATCCGGTTTTAATTAATTTTTCGAATGCGAGCTTTAATTAATTCGTTCTAAATTAAACCCGAGTTGAAATTTAATTCCATCAGAATTTAGCGGGAATTATCTTGAGTGCACAGACAGAGAATTTGTCAAAACAGACAAAGAAAGCTGCCGCCCTCACGACGATCATTTGCGAGATTGACCCCATCGCAAATATCATTTATATCCTGACGTGTCGCAGGAGTTCGAGTCGAAACAACCATTCGCTGCGGCGATTAATCATCTCGGAAAATGATTAGGTATTCATATCCGGAGGGCAGGGTGTTGGGTTTTCATTTTTTCTCGTGAGGATAGCGCAAGAAGTTAAGGGACACCCTCGTCCAAGGCACATCAAGTACAGTTGCCCTCCACTAAATTATCATTCAGCATTTGTCAACAGTAGTTACTCCAAGTTGCCCTCATTAGTCTATAGTTTGGATTAATTGCAGTTTGAATGTGTAAACTTGCAAGGATACTCACAGCTTGTGTTAAGTTTTTTTTAATAGATTAGCCTCGGTGAGTCACAGATGGTGCTCGTTTATGAATCTGAGAAATACAAATATTTTATGTGTCCAATTTTAATAATTACTCAAATCATTTTTGTGTTTTACATATAAAATCAGAATTTTGGCTCTAGAGAAAGTGATAGTTTATGATATAACAAGTAATTTTAATTCATCTATCAGAAAATTAAGGATTTTTCTAATGAAAAAATTATACAGTGCGCGCCTAAAGTATGGAATATATTCAGTAAAACCGAAATAAAATATTTTTGGAAAAAATTAGATTTTGTTTTTTTAAAATACACATTTTTGCATGAAAATCGATTTTCAGTCGCCATTTGTTTCTGAGTAATGACGTCATCCATTTTGTTTTTAAATGACAACCCCCTATTTTTGTTCTTGATTTTGAGAGATCTTTTCATTGTCGAACTGGCAGTATAAAAATATTGCCATCTTACATAAGAAATTTTTCGAGTAAATGACAATTGAAGGTGAGAACATACATACAATATGGTTTCAGCAAGATGGCGCAACCCCGCACTACCAACCAACTGAACTTCGCCTGTTCTCACAAAAATATTATCTTGTACTATTAACTTGTTTTCTTTAATAAAGACAGCTTATTATTATTATTATGCGCGTTTTTTGGACAATTACGTTACGAATAGGTGGATTGGCAGGTGAGGGCCGATAGAATAGCCCGCGAAAGAGATAAATTCGCAAAATTAGCCTGGTAAATATTCAAATGGTTCAAGAAGAATTTCTACATGTAAAAAATTAAATTAAAAAAAATTTAAAAAAGCGCCTAGTGCGGGAATGCGCCGTTTTACTGAAACCATATTTTATTTTATAAAAGGTCAAGATCATTGTTGTTTGAAAAAATTGCTACAAGCGCTGAAACAAGGTCATTTTGAAAAAATTCTAAATATTGGATTCGCACCTTCAATTGTCATTTACTCGAAAAATTTCTTACGTAAGATGGCAACATTTTTATACTTCCAGTTCGACGATGAAAATATCTCTCAAAATCAAGAATAAAAATAAGGGGTTGCCAAATGACGACTGAAAATCGATTTTCATGTAAAAATGTGTATTTTTATAAAATAAAATCGACGTGTTCAAGGATTTTTTCCAAAAATATTTTATTTCAACTTTACTGACTATATTTCATACTTTAGGCGCGCACTGTATACCTTTCGTCTTGTACAATTTGAGTCTACAAACAATTGGAACAGCTGGAAGACAGAAGATATCGTAGTTTTTGTTGAAATTTTATTTATCTACAATCAAGTAATGGAGTTTTACTTCAAGGATTCTAATATTTCTTCTTACTTTCTCCGTTACGAAGTACGAGAAAGTATTATGACCGTGAAATTTTTATCAAAATTTTCTTTTGCGGAAATATCCGTTTCGAGGTCCCTGGCTACCATTTCAACAATTTCTGGAAAAAATGGTGATGTGGCCATCATATTACTTTCTCCGATCTTGATTGCATAACAGTTATTTATATTTATATTACCATGGTTTATTTTAATTTTAGATCAGATGACACTGACGACTAAAACGTCAAAGTTATGAAAGAAAAAATTAACAAATTATACTTCCAATTCAAATAATCTTAAATTAGTTTATTAGAAAACTAAAAAAAAATCCTAATAAATTCTTGAAAAAAGTCCTAAAATCAAATCTTAATAAATACCGAAAAAAAACCTGAAAAAGATTTCTGAAAACGCCCTGAAAGAGTTCTGGTTATAAAGTTCTAAAAAAAATACCCGAAAAAGTCTTGAATAAAACAGTTCTGAGAAATCTGATAAAAAAGTCCTGATAAAAAGTCCTGAAAATGAGTCCGGAAAAAAGTGCGGTGACAAAGAAATGTCTTGAAAAAGAGGTTCTTGAAAAAGACCTGAAAAAATCACAAGAAATCGGAAAATCTAGAAAAAGACCTGACAAAAAAGACTAAAAAAGTACTGAAAATAAGCTTCAAAAAAGTTTGAAAAGGGCCTTAAAACGTCCTGAAAAACCTGTAAAATAGACCAGAAAAAAATTCCTAAAAAAGGCCTGTAAAGAGCCCTTACAAAGGTCCTAAAAAAGACCCGAAAAATGTCGAGAAAATAGAAGTCCTGAAAAAAAGCTTTAGAAAAGAACTGATACAAGGCATTAAAAAAGTGTTGATGACATAATCCTGATAAAAATCCTGAAAAATAATCCTGATAAAAACTTTCTGAAAATAAGGTCCTAGAAAAAGTTCTGATAAAATGTCCAGAAGAAAATAGGCCAGAATAAAGCCTGTGAAATAGTCCCGAAAAAAGTCCTAAAAAAGAGAGTCCTAAAAAATAAAGTCATGAAAGAAATTTCTGAAAAAAGTCCTGCAAAGAGTGCTTAAGAAGGTCCCGAGAAAGTTCCAGAAAATAATCCTCACAAAAGCTTTAGAAGAGATCTGATAAAAGGTATTAAAAAAGTCTTGAAAAAATATCCCTGATAAAAAAGGCCCCAAAAATGGTCCTGAACACACTAGTTTTTAAATAATTTAAAAAAAAGGGCCCTGAAAAAAAATATCAAAAAAATAGGTTCTGAAACAAAGGTCCTGAAAAAAAGGAAAATAATCCAGATAAAAATCTTGAAAAAAAGTCCCAAAAAAAGGCACCAAACAAAAACTTTTTAAAATAAAGTCTTGAAAAAAAGAGTCCTGGAAAAAAATTCTGCAAAAGAAAAGTCCTGAAATTAAAAGTCCCGAAAAAACGTCGTTAAAAAAGAGTCCTAAACATAAAGTCTTAAAAAAAGTTCTAAAAAGCTCTTAACAAAAGTTTTGAAAAAATTGTCCTGCAAAAAAACCCAAAAAGAGTATTGCAAAAAGACTTAGAAAAGATCTGAAAAGGGCATTAAAAAGTTGTGAAAAAAGTTCCTGAAAAATAATCCTGATTCAAAAATCTCGAAAATATGTCTCAAAAACAAAAAGTTTTTAAAATAAAGTCTTGAAAAAGTCCTCGAAAAAAAATTCTTAAAAGAAAAGTCCTGAAGAAACATCGTTAAAGATGATTCCTGAAAATATAGTCTTGTAGAAAAGCCATGCAAAATGGGTTCTTAAAAAAGACCTGAAAGAAGAAATGAAAAAATCCTGAAAATAAGGTCTTGTAAAAAAGACCTGACAAAAAAGACCTAAAAAAGTGGTGAAAAAAGTCCTGAAAAAGTCCTAAAATTTTGATTTATGCTTTCATGGTATTTTTACTTTCTCCGTTACGAAGTACGAGAAAGTATTGTGAACGTGATTTTTATTTCAAAATTTTTTTTTACGGAAATATCCGTTTTGGGGTCCCTAGATGCCATTTCAACAATTTCTGGAAAAAATGATGATGTGGCCATCATGTTACTTTCTCCGACTTGATGGTATCATTTATATTTACGCTTTCATTTTTCAACGTCAAAATTATAAAAATTTTACTTTAAATTCAAAAACTCAGTTACTCAAAAACTAAAGAGATTTCGAAAAAAAATGTATTCTTTATAAGTTGTTCATTTTAGCATTCTCTACAATTATTATTAACAAAAATTTGCTGTAACTATTATCGTTTCATAATTATAAACCAAAAATGAAAACAAAATTAGTAATTTTTTTTCTGGAAAAACAATGATTTTATGAAAAATATTATTTGTTTAATTGTTTTTGTAATATTTTATATATTTAAGAAAATATTGAAGAAAAAAAAAACAGTTCAGGTAAACACCCACTTCCGGTGTACGAAATTTTACCAAAAGCTTTTCAGTTCTTCGGATTATTAAATTAGACTTATGTTCAAAGTTTCGTATCAATTGCTCAATTAGTTTTTGAGATACAGCGCGCACAGACAGACACTCACACAAAGACACAATTTTTTTTTCCAGAAATTGTTGGAAGTAGCATCTATGAAACCCAAAACGGATATTTCCGTAAAAAAAAAATTGAAAATAAATCACGATCACAATACTTTCTCGTACTTCGTAACGGAGAAAGTAAAAATATGAAACGACGAAATTAAATTGTACAAAAATTAAAAACTACTGCAAAGGTTTCATTCTTTAGAAAACAACTTGCTTTTCAAAAATACTCCAATTTTCAATGTTTAAAAGTTTTGATTTGTTTTGTGGAAATTGGGGTGAAAAAAATCTAAAAAAAAATGAAACGCTTAAATTAAATTATGCAAAAATTAACAATTAAGAAGGCCATTTTTTTCATAAATATCCATCCATTTTTAAGTGAGTTATGAAAGTTTAAAACATTTTAATTTGTGTGAAAAAAAATCTAAAAAAAAACATGAAATTAAATGAAGCAAAAGTTAACAAGCTGAGAAAGCCATATGCTGTAAAAATCTTTTTTAGAAGAAAACAGAAGATACATTTTTGTATTTCTTAATTTTTACATAATATATTTTTTATAATTGAATTTATTTATTTTTATTCCCAACAGAAATTTTGATGATACCATCAAGTCGGAGAAAGTTACATGATGGCCACATCACCATTTTTTGTATTAAAGTTATAAACGCTTTCTAAATTTTCAAAAAACACAATAATTATTGCCGCATTGTGGCTTCTATAAGCGAAGAAATGGTACCAGTAAAAAGTAGCGCGTGGTTTAAAATATTAATTAGGGAGGTGTGAAGGGGGTTGAAGGATTATGATTTTTAAAATGAAACATATTAAGGAGTGGCGATCGATTTATATCCGTTTCGTTATTGAGAAGGAGGCAAGTGTATTTCCTTTTGTTTATTTCCTGATTTTACATGTAATTCAGTTTTCCTCCCTTGGTGGAGTATTTTAAATTCTTCATTAAAAGGACGTCCTTTGAATAGCAGGTGGATTGCGTAAACAATTGTTGCGTTTCATGTACAATAAAAGTTTTCTGGAAACAAAGAGAGTGTTTTTTTTTACTTTAACACAAACAAGTTATATGAACTTGCAAACGAATCAATTAATAGATTTTAATATGTATTCATTACTTCATCTGATTGAAGATAACTAATAATCCCTGCTATGTTCTACATTTACGGTTATAGTGCGACTGTTATTAAAGTGTTAAGGTCGATGTTAAATATCCCTCTCAATAATACTTGGGAAATTTATGTCGTTCAATAGGACCCAGTGGGGTTTCCAATAAGTTCCACTTTATATAACTATTTGCTTACTTATTACGAGCCATAAAGTACCCCATGACAGAGCCGAAGGTGGCGATAAGAATAATTGCTGAATTAATAAACCCGGCACACCCCAAACGATTTACATCGCCCTTAGATAAATAAGACACCCCCTGAGAGAGTACATCTGCAGCAAAAATTATGTAGATCTACCAAGAGAAACCTCGTATGATCATTTAGATCAAATGTAGTTAAAATAGGAATTTGCAACATTTATTTATAGATTCCCAAGTCATAGGTTCCGGATAAGGCAGACTGAAGATTCTTAACAGTTGTCTTCCCGCCCTTTCACATTTCCAATTTTTTATCAATTGACGGGCATTTCTGACATTATATATTAAAAATACGGCTGTTAATTAAAATTAAGAAACATTTGATTTATATAGAAATTGTAGACAGTTATCAACTCTATAATGTGCCGAAGAGGGAATTTCCCAGCGCATTCACCAAAAATTGGGTCGATTTTTAAATTTTTGAAAAATTTATGAAATTCCTTTCTGCAGGTGTATATAGCAAGTACAAACTGTCATAAAGCCGTGAGAATTATAAAATATCTTTCTTCCGCAGATGGGAGAGAAGGTCGAAATAGCATTTCTCTCACTAGGGAGAGAAGTAATCATTTCTCTCCCTACGAGGTTCCATCATTTATTTTAACTGTGACAGCTGACAGCATTTTATTCTAGGTTAGGTTTTAGGAATGAAAGTTTTACTCTTAAAATATTCCGTTTGTGAAGAAAGTAGTATATACCGGGTGACCCAGGGTTCTGTAAAAGCCCCCTTAATTATTTGCTATTTGAGATATCGACTTCTATTTTTCATAAACTGGTACCCACGCCCATTCTCCATATTTTAAAAATATGTATGTTTTTATACAGGGTGTCCCAGTATAAATAACAAAACGAAGTTATGTTTTTTTTTTAATCGAACACCCTATATTTTATACTTTATTTTTAACCCTCTTGAGAAGCTTATAAAAATAGTATAAGATACTATGGGTCTATTATGGACGGTTAGTTAGTTATGGGCAATTTTGTGGCACAAACGTGTACACATTGACAAATTACAGAAGCGTTCCTAGCAAAGATAGCTTAATTTTTTATACATTAGAAAATTTTCCACATCATGAAGAATAATACATATCGGTTTTGGTAATTTTTTATTCATATTGCTAAACAGGGTGTCAACATACGCAAAACAATGGTTACCTATTTTTTTTTCAAATGGAACACCCTATATATGTTGTCACCAATACATGGCATTTTTGATAAGCTTTATAATGATATTCAGTTTGTATAATAAAATGTTAAGGACTTGAGATTTATCCATAAAAACATTTTTCTTTTTGCTGATTTTTGAAATTTCAGCCAAAACTATGCATTATCTGGAAAAATTATAAGAAACCAAAGTTGTAGAGTGGAAAATTTACGATCGATGTAGGTCTTTCGACTTTTCAGATAATGCGTGCATTGCCCGCTAGAACCCGTAAAATCGTGACGGTATATGCATTTTAGAGTTTTTTTTTTTTCAATTTTTAATTAACAAATTGCACTGTACTTTATTTTCCACGTCCTCTAGCGGAAAAATAGGAAATTATAGGGAAATTCAAATGGCCTATATCGATTGAAAATGTTCCGCTCTACCACTCTTAATAGAAGCAATGTTTGCACAAAATGCATAATTTTCGCTAAAAATGCAAAAAAAAACATTTAAAAACATTTTCAATTTGCATTTTTAGCAAAAAACTATGCATTTTAGGCAAAAATTGCTTCTATTAAGAGTTGTAGAGCGAAACATTTTCAACCGATATAGGCTATTTGAATTTTCCTATAATTTCCCGTTTTTTTTTCGTAGAGGACGTGAAAAATAAAGTATAGTACAATTTATTAATAAAAAAATTGAAAAAATACTGTAAAATGCATAAACGGTCACGATTTTACGGGCTCTAGCGGGCAATTCACGCATTATTTAAGAAGTTAAAACACCTATATCGATCGGAAATTTTCCGCTCTGCAAATTTGGTTTCTTAAAATTTTTCCAGCATATTTTTGGCTGAAAATCCAAAAATCAGCAGAAGGTGACAAAAGAAAAATGTTATTTTACGGATAAATCTCAAGAGTCCTTAATATTTCATTATACAAACTGAATATCATTGGAAAGCTTATCAAAAATGCCATGCATTGGTGACAACACATATAGGGTGTTCCATTTGAAAAAAAATAGTTATCCATTGTTTTGAGTCTGTTGACACCCTGTATAGCAATATGAACAAAAATGGACCAAAACCGATATGTATTATTCTTCATGATGTGTAAAATTCTCTAGTGTATAAAAAATGTCGCACTCTTTGCGAGGAACGCTTCTGCCATTTTTTCAATGTGTAGAATTTTTTGCCACAAAATTGCCCATAACTAACCAACCATCCATAATAGACCCATAGTATCTTATACTATTTTTATTAGCTTCTCAAGAGGGTTAGAAATAAAGTATAAAATATGGGGTGTTCCATTAAAAAAAATAACTTCGTTCTGTTATTTATACTGGGACACCCTGTATAAAAACATACATATTTTTAAAATATGTAGAATGGGCATGGTACGGTATGAAAATAGAAGTCAATATCTCTAATAGCAAATAAGTTATGGGGCTTTTACAGAACCCTGGGTCACCCGGTATATCTCGTGAGAGACTGTAGTAATTTTTTCCTCGGTGCGTTGTATCCGTCAGGATACAAATTTGCACCTCAGGAAAAATAACGCACTTCTCTCACTTGATATATAATATAGTATTTTATCGAGCAGCTCGTCAATCCGTAAGTGGCATTTAAAAAAATCTTAACCCAAAAAGGGCATTGCAATTTTTTTTTTGTAATGTTTACCTGCAAGTATGTTTAACCAATAAAAACAGTCAAAAAACCGTGACCGATATAACTTATATTTTTTAAACATTGGACCGAAATCCGTGGCTGACGCAATAAAAAGAACATTGCAAAAACACATTTTACTGATTGCCTTCCAAAATGTTTTTTTTTCAATCAATTTATTTTCACTGAGGCCACCTTAATACATACATATATACATTATTATATATGTACAATAAATTATTAATGTATTGATATATTTGCGGATTTAATCGTCATCTTGGTTTTTAATAATAAAACAATAAAAGGAAGTTAGTTACGAACAAATTAAAAATATAAATGAGTTTTAGAATAAATTTAAAAAAAGAATTTACATCATGCATACAATTGTACACTGTAAGACAGGATTTCAGTGTAACATTCTAAAATCAATGGTCCAATGTATATTATAAATGAAAGATCCATTGATCCAAGTATATTTTTTAACATTGAATTGTGATCCGTACATGGCGCATTAAACAACAAGGGCGTGGCAAAAAGAAATTGAAATGGCTTCCTGCCAATTAAAGTACAATTAAATTTCGTGCTTTAAATCGTTTAAGTAGGCTCTTATCTACACGTTGTTGTTCAAAAATTAAATTTGAAACGCGTCAAACAGTGCCATATTGGACTTTGAAAGTTTGCTATATTATCTATATAGTTTGGGTGGACCCGAGAAAAAAATTCATAAAAAAGTTATAAATAATTTGACCCAACATTTCTTGCGTTAAACCGTTTAAGTAGACTCTTATATATACGTTGTTGTTAAAAAATTAAATTTGAAACGCGTCAAACAGTGCCATATTGGACTTTGAATTCTTGTCATTTTAAAAAGAGAGTTCCCGTGGACTCGAGAAAAAATAATTTAAATTGTGGATTGACTGCACATCTATAGGCTAATATTAATTACATTCTCAGCGTTTGATTTGTTATAAATCATTAAAATTGAAGAAAATTTTATTTGGCGGTCGAGGCGCCGAGAAATCCGTGGCTATCTTCACTTCGGTAATGAATATACAGGGCGTGTACCAAACTCCAGAAGTGTATTGTACACGTGGAAATAATTTAAAAAACTCAATTGTTGTTATCCGAACTCATTTGTTGTTATACGATTTTTATTTGTTTTCAAGTTATAGCGTAATTGAAACTAAACAAAATTTCATGTATTAACGTTTTGCTCATCATAGCGTTCTTATAATAAATTTTCCAAAATAACGCCATTCACCTCTAAACATTTTCTGCTTCGTCTACGAAGGCCGCCTGTAATTAAAAGTGTTTATCTAAAATGCCATGTTCGAGGCTCAAAAATATTTGATAACTTTGTGGTTCTGATATTGTGTCGTAGACGACGCAGAAAATGTTTAGAGGTGAATGGCGGTATTTTTGAAAATTTATTTTAAGAACGCTATGATTACCAAAACGTTAATACATGAAATTTTGTTCATTTTTACGCTATAACTTGAAATAGATATTTATGCACCAAGGGAGATATGGAATGTTTTTTCCCAAGGTTGACAGGGTTACAAACTGAGGGCCTCTGGCGCGAGATTTGTAAGTTAACCGAGGGCGAAGGACATGAATATCTCCCGCGGTGCATACAATATTTTATTTTTTAGTAATTCGTAAAAATATTCAGCATATCGATCTGCAATATGTATTTGAATGGTTGCTATGAGTTTGTTTTAAATAAAATCGCCCGCATTTCACGAACTGACGTTTATTTATTTTGATTTGATTTGACATTAATGCTTTAACAACAAACGTACAGTTGTGAATAAAATAGTGAACAAACCCGGGAGAAAAGTTTAATTTCTGTCTCGCTATAAAGTTGGTCGTGAGCAGACGCAAGATTGTCTATCTTCAACCATCATCTTGAGCGGAGAATTTGGAAATTGTACATACTATTTGTCGGGTAAACAGGAGCAGACCTCACATCTCCCAAGGGAGATATAACTCATATCTCCCGTGGGAATTATGAGTATGCTTTCATGCGTTGTATCCACGACGATAATAGTAAATATCATACTACTAAAAAATAAACAAATAAACAATTGAGTTTTTTTTACATTATTCTCACGTGTACAATACACTGCTGGAGTTTAGTCCGTTCCTCCCGACTCGCCCTGTAATATTAACGCCTTCGGGTTTTGTTAACCTTTGTGGTATTGGTGGCGAGCTCCCCGATATCAACAACGAACATTTTCAGCATGTAACGTATTAGAGCATTTCAATTGTCCTACGAATGATCGTTAATGGCAATTTTACATTTTGATGTCAATACCAGTCATGTTCTAAGTACTGGCGACAACTTAAATTTCACCGAAAATCGTTTAATAATGAATAAAAAACTGTTAAATAATAAATCTCGTTGTTTAACAGTTTTTGATATAGTAATAAGTGCATTATTAAACCAAAGTGGAAAAAAAATATTAATACCACGTACGGTATTTTAACGGTTTGTAATTGTTAAATATACTTGCAGGAAATATAATTTTTGCAATGCCCTTTTTGAGTTACGATTTTTTAAATGCCACCCACAGATTAATAAGCTGCTCGATAATAAAAAATATTTTCATGGCTTTTTGACAAGTTGTATTTGCTAAATACACCTGCCGAACGGGATTTCATAAATCAAATTTAAAAATCGGCCCCACATTTGGTGGATTCACGGGGAAATCTATGGCTGGAATTTTGTGGCTATATTCTCGTCAGTCGATAACTTTTAACTAAATTTAACAGTTTCTGAGTTATTCTGGACGCATGAAAACAGAAAAATGCATTTTAAATGGCATAAATAAAAAATCTAACAGGGTGTCTGCGTCCTCAAATACAGTCGAAGAAATGGTACGCAAAGGGCGGCATACTTCAAACTATAGCAAGCAAATAAAAGATTGAGAAAATGGCTCTGAGAGAGTATGTTAAAAGTTTCAGGCGATTAAACCAAATTTTCACCAAATTTTAATACCGTGCAAATGTTCACGGTACTTCAGCGAATTTTGAGTGAATGTCTATTAATAGCTTGTAATAATAATTACGGATTAACTTTCAAATAATCCTGCGTATCTATGGCAGCAACACATAAAAGTAGTTGGATGACAGAAGAAAATTTTGAAAAATATCTTGAGCATTTTGTAAAACATATGAACTGTTAAAAAAAATAGCTAGTACTCGATAATCATCGAGCGACCCAGATATATGTAAGTACAATGAAATTATACTTTGTATCCCTCTTTGGCACACAAGCCACAGGTTACCACCTTTAGACATTAGACGAGAGGTCCATTTAAAGCGTATTTTAACCAGGAATCGGACAATTTCATGGTTTCCAATCCGCTAAAAAGTATTGAAGCTCTAGTAGGCAAGGCCCATCCAAGAGCTTTTATATCAATTAACATTACAAATGGCTTTCAGAGAACAAGAATTTACACTTTAAATCCAAGTATTTTTTTGAGTCGCAATTTCTTATGCTCCTCTATAACTGATCGGAAAAATCCAAATATCCTGGAACTGTCCCATAGTCAAAAAGAAATAGAATAATATGATGACTAAGACTTGTACTTACTTTCTTTAATGGTGACATCTAAAAATTGTTACCGTTTTCAGAAAAAAAAAATTCACATGGTTTACTAATGCGTGCCTACAGTTCTGTTGTAAACCCAATACTTGTGCGACGGACGTGATTAAATGTAGAACTTAGAATCAATCTTCGTGCTTCTCGCGGAGTCGTAAGATATAGTTTCTTTATTATCTTAGAAGTTCTGTTTTCAGCTAAAGATTAATGTGCAAACCTTTCGGTTCCCACCGAACTGGCAGAAGTAAGTTTAGAGTCACTACTTAATTAGTTTTAATGGGGAAATTCAAATGTTGCCTCCTCCAGAGTATCAAATGTGTTATTCGCGATAACACACTGACCGCCACAAAGGTACGGGGGTAGCCTCTCTGCTGTTGAAACGATTAACACCACCATCTATTTTTTGTACCAAACTCCATCACTTTTATTCAATAAATAGTTAGCTACTTTAATTAAAAATTGCTGTCTAATTTAAAAGAACCCTCTTGTAGAACCCTACTTCAGTTTACTACAGTTCAATGGACTAAACATCTCATTTTGACGCACACTGCATGCAATTACAAACGAAAATTCCTAATTCTGAAACTGTTTTCAAAGGTATCCTGTTTCAACATTTCGTTAATTTTACTGTAGTGATGATATGTTGGATATGACTCCAGCAAATTGGTATTTTTCTCACGTTGCCTACTTGTACACTTATTAACAACCCAATCAGTAAAGGTGATACTTCATGGCCTACTAGAAGACACTAAAATATTATATATAATACTTATTTAGGCTAGTCTCCAAATGCTATAAATGCAATAATGATTTTATTGGCAAAACGCTCAAATCCTAAAATACCACTCTAATCATCATATATTTGCATAACTGGGTCAAATTTTAAGGAATATAATTAAAAATCCATGCACCAGAAAGTAAATTCATTATTTTATTAAGATTCGCCCCGGGATGTGTAATATCCAATTAGAGAAGGTTGTAAATATCCATTTGCAACGTTTTTATCCGCGTGAAATATTTAATTTAAACAGACGTTTATTCACCGCGCAATGAATGGCAAATAACAATAAAACCCGGCTTTTAGGTTATATTTAGATTTAATTCCGCGAGGAGAAAAGTTGAGTTAAGCGTCGACGTGTTTTTGCCCATCTGCTGCAAGTTCTGCCAGTTACGAATGTTTCCCTTTTGGAGTTTGCTCTTCCGCCCCGTCTCTATCCAGACAATCCATAAAAAGTTATAAACAACCAAGGTAAGTTTCCTTCGGCGTATTCGTTAATTTGTTCTACGCCACAAACTGTATTTACTACAACGAGGGCTTGGAAGTTAAACGAAATACACCTCGCGTTGGCGGTGGATAAAAAGCGCATTTCGGGTTAACCGTGGGGTAAAATTATATGGAAAAGGCGGATTTTCTTTTCAATAGAATAGCATACTGTTGCAGTTTCTGCGAGTACGAGGGTGTGGCGACGGTCCCTCAAGAAGTCATCCGATATGCACCCCGCTATCAACTTGCAGCAGGGCCGCCGCCGGGGCGGCGGGTAAATAATACCCATTTCCTATTCGAATTACTTTATTTGGTTTCTCTGTTTGGTAGTAAAATGTAATTAGGTGAACCGAGAAGAATACAGAAGTGCAAGTTTATCAACGGCGGCGCGCGGATTAATCTTAATTATTCCATAAAGTCGCCGAGAATTATAATAAAACGTTCCTTACGGAAATTGCCGAATTAAACGGGTGGGATTAGTGTAATTGCAATTCTTGGATGCTTCCGGTTAATAGAAGTTTATGCTTCACTCTTATGTGGAAACTTTCTCCATTTAAATATTTCAAAATACATATTTTATTCCTCCAAATCTTACCTTATATTTCGCAAAATCTTGATCGCAAGCAGTTTGACATAAGATATATCGGATGTGTATAAATTGACGGATAATCTACACGTGGCTATATTCTTCTTAAAATTATAAACAGGACATCTTAATTCTAAAATGGTGTACCATGGTTTCTGAGCCTTCACGAGGTCCTCAAAGTTTGAACATTATTATTCGATATTAATTTACAGAAAACCCTCCAATTTCGGTGGTATGACTAGTTTGAAGATAATTTGTCAGTGTGTGCTATCTTTCTAACTGAAACGTGTCTTTTTAACACTTCTTAATTAGCTTATTTTCATAAAAAATACATCCGGCAACGTCGACCCCTGCTTATGTCACTGTCAAATTTTGACACTGCTTTTTGTAATAGCTTCCGCGTTTCAGGGTTTATGCAAACTTCGGCGTTTGACCAAGACATTCGACCTTGATGCTCCCGTGCGTGGACACGATATCCGAATCACAACTTCCATCATCAACTTTGGTGCTTCCCTGAGGACACGATGGACGTTCGATCACATAGAACAAATTGAACTTCGCTGCTGTATTATGACACCCGACTATGACAAATCCAGACTTTGAATTCATTAGGGGGACCGGAAAGCAATGTCGTTTCTGCGCTTGTCACTATTTGATTGTCCAATGACAAATGACCACAAAGTTTAAATTCAAATCGTAAAATTTTGACTGAAGTCTTTTCACCTAAACTTTCACGAAATCTCTTAATGGATGCTCGCTTAATGACAAACTCACCAGGATTTAAATTATTGGCTTCTGTGCTGTCTAAGCTATCAACAGGTGAACGTCGTCTCTACATTTGTCTCATTTGTCTACAGCTGTTCAGAGTCGAGCAGTCAAAATATCTTTTCCGGCTCTTTTTGACAGCTGAAGCTTCGAAGAAGTGTACTTTTCCGTTTCTCTACATTTCTCACTTTGTGATGTCCCAGGTTGGCTGGGCAATGTAACTGTGATGATTTTAAGTTGCATTTGTATTTGCAGAGCCGTTCATGTGTTATTGGTCGCCTAGGTGCACAAATGATATCGTCGCCATTGGTAATTAAATACATATAGTTGTTAATTTGCAATAAGGTGTGGCCAAACTGTGAATTTGAGCACATTTGTGTTGTTCTGGGCCGTCTCACTATAGCACATGTTTTTTTTTTTCAAAACACTATCGACTGTAGTTCTTGTATTATTTTACGATATACTGTATTTTTACTTTCTCCGTTACGAAGAACGAGGAAGTGATCGTGAAAATTTTTTCCAAAATTTTTTTAACTCCGTTTTGAGCTCCTTAGAAACTATTTCACAGATTTCTGGAAAAAAATATAAAACCAAAAGCCAGACACTTGAAATTTTCTAAAGCTACTCAAACAATACTTTACTTCACTTTCGATGAAAGAAGCAGTATGCCAGAAAATCCAAACTTACAAAAAAGGAAAATCCCTAGATGTTGCTTATTTACTTCTCTCGTATTGATGGGGCGAAAAACACAAACACCAACAGACACAAATCCTGAAGACAACGGGCATTAAAACTTTCGAAAAATAAATATTCGGAATAGGTCGCAGATTAGTGATAGGAATTTAATTTAAAAAAAACGAATATTTTTATTATTTGTAGCCACCTTGTGCATATTAAAAACTGTTCGAGTTTTAACTCGGGGGTGGAGGTAAAAATATCAGAAAAGCTCTTGACTAAATTGTGATGATTATCACATGAGAGCTGAACTTATTGTTATTGCGAAAATGATCATTTATTATTGGGAGAAAGAAATATAAAAAATTTGCAACATACTTCTAATTTTCAAGTGAATAAAAAAATATAAAAACCATTGTTACATACTTGAAACTTTCTAAATTTACTTAATAATTATTGTACTTTACAATTCAGTAAAAAATATCAAAACATTTTCTCACAAAAATTGGAGATAATCACATGAGAACATAATATATTATCATTCTGAAAATTCTAATTTTTCAAGTGAATAAAAAAATATAAAAACAATTGTCACACACTTGAAACTTTCTAAAGTTTCTTAATAATTATTGTAATTTACAATTCAGTAAAATTATCAAAACATTTCGTCACAAAATTTAAAGATAATCACATGAGAACAGAATATATTGCCATTCTGAAAATTCTAATTCTTCAAGTAATTAAAAAATATAAAAATAATTGTCACATACTTGAAACTTTCTAAATTTACTTAATAATCATTGCACTTTACAATTCAGTAAAAATATCAAAACATTTCATCACAAAATTTGGAGATAATCACATGAGAAAAGAATATATTGCCATTCTGCCATTTCTAGTTCTTCAAATAAATAAAAAATATAAAAACAATTGTCACACACTTGAAACTTTCTAAATTTACTTAATAATTATTATACTTTACAATTCGGTAAAAATATGAAAGAATTTCGTCACAAAATTTGGAGATAATCACATGAGAACGGAATGCATTATCATTCTGAAAATTCTAATTTTTCAAGTGATTAAAAAAATATGAAAACAATTGTCACATACTTAAAATTTTCTAAATTTACTTAACAATTATTGCACTTTACAATTCAGTAAAAATATCAAAACATTTCGTCACAAAATTTGGAGATAATCACATGAGAACAGAATATATTATCATTCTTAAAATTCTAATTCTTCAAATAAATAAAAAAATATAAAAACAATTGTCACATACTTGAAACTTTATACGTTTTCTTAATAATTATTCTACTTTACAATTCAGTAAAAATATCAAAACCTTTCGTAACAAAATTTGGAGATAATCATATGAGAACAGAATATAATATCATTCTGAAAATTCTAATTTTTCAAGTGAATAAAAAAATATAGAAACAATTGTCATACACTTGAAACTTTCTTAATTTACTTAATAATTATTGTACTTTACAATTCAGTAAAAATAACTAAACATTTCGTCATAAAATTTGGAAATAATCACATGAGAACAGAATATATTGCTATTCTGAAAATTCTAATTCTTCAAATAAATAAAAAATATAAAAACAATTGTCACATCCTTGGAACTTTCTAAATTTACTTAATAATTATTGTACTTTACAATTCAGTAAAAATATCAAAGCATTTCGTCACAAAAGTTGGAGATAATCACATGAGAACAGAATATATTATCATTCTGAAAATTCTAATTTTTCAAGTGATTAAAAAAAATATAAAAACAATTGTCACATACTTGAAACTTTCTGAATTTACTTAATGATTATTGTACTTTACAATGCAATAAAAATATCAAAACATTTTATCACAAAACTTGGGGATAATCACATGAGAACAGAATATATTGCCATTTTTTAAATTACAATTCTTCAAATAAATAAAAAATATAAAAACAATTGCCACATATTTGAAACTTTCTAAGTTTACATAATAATTATTGTACTTTACAATTCAGTAAAAATATCAAAACATTTCGTCAGAAAATTTAAAGATAATCACATGAGAACAGAATATAGTGCCATTCTGAAAATTCTAATTCTTTAAGTAATTAAAAAATATAAAAACAATTGTCACATACTTAAAACTTTCTGAATTTACTTAGTAATTATTGTACTTTACAATTCAGTAAAAATATCAAAACATTTCGTCGCAAAATTTGGAGATAATCACATGAGAACAGAATATATTGCCATTCTGAAAATTCGATTTTTTCAAGTGAATAAAAAAATATAAAAACAATTGTCACACACTTGAAACTTTCTAAATTTTCTTAATAATTATTGTACTTTACAATTCAGTAAAAATATTAAAACATTTCGTCACAAAATTTAAAGATAGTCACATGAGAACAGAATATAGTGCCATTCTGAAAATTCTAATTCTTGAAGTAATAAAAAAATATAAAAACAATTGTCACATACTTTAAACTTTCTAATTTTTTTTAATAATTATTGTACTTTACAATTCAGTAAAAATATCATAACATTTCGACACGAAATTTGGAGATAATCACATGAGAACAGAATATATTATTATTCTGAAAATTCTTATTTTTTAAGTGAATAAAAAAATATAAAAACAATTGTCACATAATTGAAACTTTCTAAATTTACTTGATAATCATTGTACTTTACAATTTGGTAAAAATATGAAAGCAATTCGTCACAAAATTTGGAGATAATCACACGAGAACAAAATATATTGCCATTCTGAAAATTCTAATTTTTCAAGTGAATAAAGAAATATAAAAGCAATTTCACATACTTAAAACTTTCTAAGTTTACTTAATAATTATTGTACTTTACAATTCAGTAAAAATTCCAAAACATTTCGTCACAAAATTTGGAGATAATCACATGAGAACAGAATATAATATCATTCTGAAAATTCTAATTTTTCAAGTGAATAAAAAAATATAGAAACAATTGTCACGTACTTGAAACTTTCTTAATTTACTTAATGATTATTGTACTTTATAATTCAGTAAAAATATCAAAGCATTTTGTCACAAAATTTGGAGATAATCACATGAGAACAGAATATATTATCATTTTGAAAATTCTAATTTTTCAAGTGAATAAAAAAATATAAAAACAATTGTCACACACTTGAAACTTTTGAAATTTTCTTAATAATTATTGTACTTCACAATTCAGTCAAAATATTAAAACATTTCGTCACAAAATTTAAAAAAAATCACATGAGAAAAGAATATATTGCTATTCCAGAAATTCAAATTCTTCAAGTAATTAAAAAATATAAAAACAATTGCCACATACTTCATTACAAAAAATTAACATTTTCTGGTTTAAAAATCATTCTGCAGAATATTTTGATCTTCTACATAAATATTAAAGCCCTAATATTGAGTGATTTTAAGTAACAGTTCATTGTGATTTGCTTTGATTTTAACCGAAATTTTACTTTTTCACAATATTTGTTACAAAAATGACATTTTCGCGTTTTTAGTGAAATAACTCAAAAACCATCTTCAGAATGTTTGATATTTTGCATAAATATTAAAGTTCTGATATTAGTAGGTAATGTTGAGTGACAGTCCGTTGTGATTTGTTTTTATTTTAGCCTGAATTTCATATTTTCCCAATATTTGTTCCAAAAAATAATATTTTCGAGATTTTAGTTCAAGAAACACAAAAGCGATCTTCAGAATGTTTTGCTTGGATATTAAAGTCCTGATATTGATAAGTAATGTAAAGTGGTATTCCGTTGTGATTTGTTTTTGCTTTTAGCCAAAATTTCACTCTTTTCCAATATTTTTCCAAAAAATTGATATTTTCGAGTTTTCAGTTCAATAACTCAAAAACCATCTGCAAAATGTTTTAATCTTTTTAATATTGAAGCTCTGATATTAATAACTGATTTTGAGTGACAGTTCATTATGATTTGTTTTGATTTTAAACGAATTTTCACTTTTTCTCAAGATTTAATATAAAAAAATGAACGAGTTTCTAGTTGAAAAAAATCAATCTGCAGAATGTTTTGATCTTCTGCATGAATATTACAGCCCTGATATTAATAAATAAATTTGGGTAACAGTTCATTGTGATTTGTTTGTTTTTAAACGAAATTTCACTTTTTCCCAATACTTGTTACAAAAAAGTGATATTTTCGAGTTTTTAGTTGAATAATTCAAAAAGCATCTGCAGAATGTTTTCATATTTTGTTTGAATATTAAAGTCCTGATAATGATAAGTTTTCAGTAATAGTCCGTTGTGGTTTGTTTCGATTTTAACCGAAATTTCAACTTTTCCAAATATTTGATTAATAAAATTGACATTCTCGAGTTTTCAGTTGAATAAGTCAAAAACCATTTTTTTGTCTGTTTGTTTTATATTTTTTCTTCGATGTTTTTATTCAAGTGCTCAAAAAAATAAAACTAAAATTAAAAAAAAATCATATCTCCATTAAAAATTGTTGAATTGACAAAAACCAAATTTATTTTAAATAAGCGATCTTCGACTATTGAGGATATTTTTTAAAGAATTTTTTTACGCGTTTTATATTTTTTTCTGCGATGTTTTCATTCAAGTGCTCAAAAAAAATAAAACCAAAATTTTCAAAAATTCATTTCACCATTAAAAATTGTCGAATTACCAAATTGATTTTGAATAAGCGATACTTCGATCTTTTTTTAAGGAATTTTTTTTACGCGTTTTATATATTTTTTCTGCGACGTTTTCATTCAAGTGCTCAAAAAATTAAAACGAAAATTTTCAAAAATCCATATCTCTATTGGTTAATGATTTTATTTCAAAATAATCCTTCGAGAACAGAGCAAATAATCTTTCAATAGATGCGTTTTTTTCAGAGGCAAAATCAAAATAGGAAAATATTTGCCACATACCTAAAACTTTCCAACTTTTCAAATTTACTGGACAAACATTCTGTTTTTCTGCAAAAATCTCCAAACACTTCTCGAATTTTAAACGGAATGAAGGATAGTCATATACAGTGTGTATCAGCCAAATGGAATAAATTCGATAATAAATAAATGGGGGCGTGTTCGAAAAAACGCTCGGATACGTCGATTGATATTTCGATTCAGAAAATTCTAGACATATTCCATGTACCATGTCCTATACCTATCTTCAATTGTTTTTTTACTTATTAGTTTTTGAGTGAATTGTAGCGAATTTTTGTAATCAAATAATATTCTTTTTTTCTTTCTCTGTTACAAGGTACGAGAAAGTATTGTGATCGTGAAATTTTTTTCAATTTTTTATTTTACGGAAATTTCCGTTTTGGGGTCCCTAGATGACATTTCAACAATTTCTGGAAAAAAAAATGTATCTGTGAGTTTGTTTCCTAAACAGTTGAAGATAGGTATAGGATATGGTACATGAAATATGTTTTGAATTTTTGGAAGAATCCAAAAATTGAATAATATACAGGGTGTTGCGTTTAAAATAAGAAAGTTTGCATTGGCCGCTGTTACATGACACACCCTGTATAAAAAGTTTTCGTTGAAAAAAATGTGCAACTAAAAATACCAATCGACGTATCCGTCGTTTTTTCGAACACGCCCCCATTTATTTATTATCGAATTTATTCCATTTGGCTGATACACACTGTATAGCGTATAGCAGATAATATAGCCAAAATATTACCTTCAGTCACAGGTATGATATCAAAAGCAGAATCATATCAAAAATATTTTTGAGAAACCATAAACAATTTCACAAAGTGTTACGACGTTTACTAACCGTGATCACAGTTACAGTTTAAAATCACTGGTATTAGAAAGTAGCACAGGTAGCAATATGATTCAAAAGTAGCAGTTTTGCCTATCTCTAATGAGTAGTAGTCAAAAAACACATTATTAACTTGATCGGTTTATAGCAGCAAAATGGTTCTTCAAAGATACAACTTATTTCCTTTATGAAAGATTCTTCTAGTAACATAAAAATAATTTCGATTCTTTACTTCGAAGGTACAAACATCTGCGTTGTTTAGTTCCCTAGCATTAACTATTTCGTCAGAACGCTTGCATCTTGAGTGCAACCGTATTCGAATCCGTTATTCGCCGCCGGTTGCTTTGAAACAAGAACGTCAAGCAAAAACATATCCAGGCCAACAATAACACATTTAACGCATGTTTAATCTCAGATAAACAGTGTTTCGCCATAGGCAAAACAAACACACGTGATATATGAAATCATACGAGCGGATGAATGTTTATCCTGAAGCGTCGGCGGTCTTATTAAAATTCCGCGAAGATTATTTCCGTCTGGTGGATCAGGTACGAGTCTAGGTTGTTGAGGAGATCCTCGTAAGTGTGGGATATAAGTTGTTCGCCCCGAGGCCGTCGCATTATTGGATTACCGTGTCAGCGGTGATGAAGAGGGCTGTGCAGGGGTCGCCGCGGACCCCTCGGATGCGTTGGGGTCCGTCCCCAACGCGCAGCACAACAACCAGCGTCAAGAATCTAACGCCGGGGTAATGAAAACTATCTTAATGGCACTAAGTGATACGTCCGGGGAGGAATTCCTCGAGACTCGGCAATAACTTCAGACCGGATCGATTTTTGATACAAAAAAGAAAGAGGAAGGGCTGCATAATAGACGGCGTCGGTCCTGTGATCGATCATAATGTAAAATGTGCGGGGCTAGCATGTCCTACATTTTTTAGGGATTGACCCCTGAATTAATTTAAAACATAAGTTTAATGTTAAACTACACAACCAGAAAATTTTTACAGTAGCAGGATTGTAACATATGACTGACTTTACAAATCACCAATTAAAACTTTTCCTCCTTTACTGGAATAAAAATTGCGCTGGATCAAACTGAAATTTGATTAAAATTGAATAAATTCAATAAAGACGAAAAGTAGTTCGAATATATGAATGTTCGACCCGTTCGTAACTCTGAAATTCGATGATCAAAAACTGGAGAAGCTTAGTTGAAAAAAGCGCAAAAGCAAAAAAACGCGAAAGCACGGAAATTGTTTTTTAAATCAAATCCGTTAATATACTATGTTTTATTGCCAGTCAGATACCGCAATAAAATAGGTAATTTTACTAAATCCAATGATTGAAATGATACTCGAGCCATGTCAGCTTGCGTTTTCCCCTAAATTTCTCCTTCTGGTCTGCGGTTTATACATGTGGCAGCATAAAACTTAAAATGACGAGGGGTAAGCACCGTGAGGAGGATGGCAGATCGAAGTTGACGTGGAATTGAGGGGATTTTAACGATTTATTCGATTCGAGAGGGGCCGGGGGGATTGATTTCTAAATATAGAGAAATTTATTTTTGCTCAAAAAATGGGGGCTAAATGCTTCTTGGCATGATATGGCCGTAACATTTAATTTTCCGGTTATTTTAAGAAAACATATTAGACTATTAGGACACGATTCAATAAATGGTATTATTGAATTCGTTCATCACGTAATCTATTGAAATACTTAACCCGCCAATGGTGACCTACTGGTCTGTGAGACCGGGTGTGTCGAATAACTTTTATTCTCCGTTATTGTTTTTTGTTGCAATTTCGAGTAGTTGCCGCATTGCAGAGCTGATTAAATATCTTTGTTTTATTGTCAAAGAGCATAAATTAAAAAAAAAACATGACCTATTGGTAACACGTTTCGGAAAATCTTCAGTTGAAAACCCCGGTGCGTGAGACCGGTGTCGCCAATTGCGGGTTAATATTGTAAGATCGGAAAAGAAAATAGCAAGTCATAAACAAAAAGCCGCATGTTTTTTCTAAGTTCCTAAAAAAATGGCAATCGTTATTTTCAAATCCAGGAACTAAGAAAACATATGTGGCTTTTTGATCATGGCTTATAACTCTTTTTTTATTTCATGGTAATATGTAATATTAATAAGAATAAAAAGGCCCTGAGTTTGTGACATAATCATAATCATTACTATATATAATATTAATAAGAATGAAAAGCCCTATGTTTGTGACATAATCAAAAAGCTTTTTTATTGTTATTATTTCATATTACAATATGTAATATTAAAAATAATAAAAAAAGTGATACAAAGAGCTTTAATATTGTTATTATTACAAATTACAATATATTTCACCAAGTTCTAGTCGAGATCAAATAGAAGAAATATTATAAATAATTCTCTAGTTAGCCATTAAATTTCTAAATTGATTTATAAATTGAATTAATGAAAATCTCCTTTATAGATTAATAATGATTTGCATAACATAAACTAATAGCATATCAGACAGAACAAATTACTTAAATTCATGTGCAGATAGACGTAAAATAAATAATAATAATCATTATTATTATTAAATATAGACATATCCTACCATTTATCTGAAACACTCATGCAATTATTGTTTCTCCTTTGTTACAGGTAAGGGATCGTAATCACGTTTAACACATTCCGCAGCCAATTCTGAAGCCGAGAGGGAATTCACACCCGGAGGAGACCCCATCAGTACTATCCGATGAACTGGGAAACAGTGGGAGATTCGTATTTCTATTATTTTTACAGTAAATTCTTATCAGAGCCGCTCAATCTGCTTTTAAACTTGTTTACTGGTGGCAATATTACTGCATGTCTTGATAAAAATACGAATAAGATCCGTTCTTCACAGATTTATCCCCTACAACTTACTAAACGCGTAAGAAAAAAATCGCATATCTCGGCCGTTTTTACTCGGAATTGGACACAATTTTTTTTCACCGCTCGGAGTCTACTTTGGAAGAATGTATCAAATTTTGGCCGTCCATGGCCTACTTTTTTTTTCAAAAAATCGAAACGGCCGCTTGCATTTTTTTTTGCTATGGCCCAGGCCTTTTTAATTTTTTTGACTCCGCCCCTTTTGCGGGGAACGGTCAAGAAAGCGCCAAGCGCGATCGACATCCTCGTCTCTGGGAGTTGAAGAATCGACCTCGATTTTTTACCATTCTGTAGATCTCATAAGGTGCTACAAAATGATGAACCAGCTTTTTGAAATTTTGTCCCATTTTCGAGTTATTAATTTTTGAAAAAAATATATTTTTTAAAAAAATATATAAAAAAAAAAAAATCATATCTCTGTTAATATTGCCTTGCCAAAGTTGAAACTTACGGACAAGAAGGATGTTTTCATGCTCTACAAATTCGAATTGGGTACTTTTTTGAAAATTTTGGCTCCAAAAACAGTTGAACAAAAAACCAAGTTTGACGCGATGTAGCTCGGTACCCGTGCCGCCCGCGCAAAAATGATTCCCCTAAAAGTTGGAGCCCCATTAATTTACTACAAAACTGCCAAGTTCCGTTGCTTCGTCATTTCGGAATCTGGAAATAAAAAATAAAGTTTTCCAAAAAGCGCGAGGACATTGGAAATCTTCCTGATTTGCTGAATTTTAGAAATGGCCGCTTTTCGACCAATAGAAAGCGCTCCTTACTTTGTCAGACGTTTCAAAGAAATTCACTGTATTTTCGCTCGGTTGAAACGTTTGTTGAGATTTTGGGTGTCGGTAAAACCAAAAATGGGTTCCCCGAAGTGTTAACAATCCCGTGTCTGTTCTCCCCGACCTCCCCGCTATACCCTAAAGTTTCCATAAACGAAAATCGGGAGGTCCACACGGTGGCGGAATCTCTCCACAGGTAACATTTTAATTTCGTCAGTAGAGACTTTCCTTCCTATTTTACGTGTGCAAAAGGCCAACAACGGGTTCGTCAAAGTATTGACAATACCGCGAAAGTATTTTCCGAGCTCCACGAGTTCGTCTAATGTTATGAATTTTTTTATGTGTCAAGGCACCATATTTTTCATTTTTCATGAGTAAAACCATCGGAAATTTGAGTGAAAATCGCATGACATGGATTTTGCTGAAATTTTCACCAAAGATACCTCTTACCGGAAGGGTTGAAAAGTGACAACTATTTTATCTCCGCGGGCCCTCGTCCCGGGGCCCCGGCCTTCAAAGTGAGCGATTCAAGATTATTTTTCGGGAGTCTTCATGCCTTCAGTTTTGACTTTGAAGAGTCTGTCAAAGCTCCAGTATATTCACCTATAATATTTATATAGGAACATTTTTTTGATTTGTTGCTCACTTAAGAAGATATGATTTTTTTTAATTTGACCAAAATAATTACACCTATTTTGATGTTTATTTCAAACACGTATTTTTTGCATTTAAAGAGGAAGAGTTGAAACGATTGAGGTCAGTAGAGGGTACTACTTGCTTTCATCAATAATTTTTTCAAATTTTTTGGAACATTCGAAATCAAAATTTTCGATCGTCAAATTTTGAAACCTCGAAAACGGGACTGTAAAGTGTATACATTTCTCAGACGCTCACCAAATCATTTTCAAATTATCAAAATTAATAAAAGAAAAAACGGATTTTACTGTTAACGTTCGAATCCTTTCTAAACGGCAAATTAAGAAATACATTGATAGTGCGTCCCGTTTAATAGATTATGATAGATTCGCAAAGTGAGCTTAGCAATGCATGCAGAGTTCTTGCATGTAAATATAACATACAAGCGGAGCCCGATCGACGGCGCAGCGCAGCGGAAAGTGAGGTTAGCAATGCATGCAGAGTTCTTGCATGTGAATATAACATACAAGCGGAGCCCGGTCGACGGCTTTGCTCAATTTTAATAGGCTACGCACGGGCGATGGCGCAGCGCAGCGGTCCTTTGGTCTATTTTAATGGGATACGCATGGACGTCGGCGCAGCGCAGCGGAGCCGTCGTTCCTCACCAGTTACTTTGGTCAATTTTAATAAAATTAAAAAGAAATTAAAAATTAAAAATTAACAATTTAAAAAATTTTAAGAAAACAATTTCACTTATGTCAACTTAAGCCTAGGACAACTAGTTTGTTTTTACTAAATGTGCATTTCGGAGAATTAGTGTCTTACATGTATTTTAGTTAATGAGCTACTTTATAAGTATCGCAAACATCGTTTTCAGACAACTAAAATGAGCTCATTTATGAAATGATCTGATGGTGCAGGCGCCGGGAACGTCTATAAACTACGGGAATATTTTTTGTTGTCGCGAATATTGCGACATTCGTTAGAGAAGGATTAACTTTCACTTAACTCAACCGATCAATATGAAATACAACCTTATTTAACATTTACTGGTTGTTTGCATTGAAAATAATATCTGGATGATATCACCGGCTCCGGTTTCGAAACTTTTTTTTATTTAAGGCCCAAAAAATTTGAATGTTTTTGGGCTTATACTAGATTATTCTAGATTCGAGAAAAACAGTGATCCGCATATCAAAAATCGCTCTGATGTTATACCGGTGAAACCCCCTTAATAAAATCATAGCTTTGATTTCATGGTTATTATAACACATTGAAAACTAGTTAGCGCATTTCATTGAAACATTCGACTACTTCCCACAACACTTTTTATTTGTAGTTCACGTGATAGGATGATGAATGGACCCTATTCTATAATCCAATTAGTTTAATCAAAAATAAGTTTCTTACAAATTATTTAATTTACAACAAATCAAAACTTACATTTGGTTCTTTCTTTACTTTAGTTTCACCTGCAAACTACAAGCAGATGAAACTAATTAGATTATAGGATAGATCGTACCCACTGGAGGTGGCCGACATGACTCTTTTTTATGAGTCGACTCGTACAAAAGAGTCGACTGCAATGAGTCGACTCACGAGTCGAAAAACAGGTCCTCACCTACAAAGTTTCAACACGAAAACAAAAATTCATCTCCAGTACCCACCACCTATAAGCGAAGTATACAATACGGCCCATCCACCAACCATTATTGAACTGTGGCTTGGTGCCCACCCAACACCCATCAATCAACTTTTTACTTAACCAATAATTCTGAATCGACGACAAGTTGGCCACGAATTTGCAGCGACGGTTCCCGGCGCATTCACCATTCCACAAAATATTACCAATCTCAATTGAATTAAAATGTTGATTAATTATTATCTTAACTTATTTTTAGCACTAACGACAGAGACGTTTATTGCAAAACAAATTAAATAATTTTTTAGTATATCTCTAATTTTTTTTTGCTGAAACAAGGATCCGAACACACGGTCAACTTAAAAATTGAAACCTGTCTGTTTGACCTTATTAAGAAATTATTTTAACAGCCACAAATGTTCCTCATGGTCTTATTAACTAACTACATTAAATTATAATTTCTTTCCTTCCATTTTGTTTAAATAAATTTTACCTGAAATGCATAATAATCGAACACATGGTCAATTTAAAAAATTAAAATTTAGTGTTTGACCTTTTTTTAGAGTTTATTTTAATGGCCACAAATGGTTTTCATAGTCTTATGAATAATGCTAACCAACAATTAGAGGAACGTTTTTTTCCATTTTGTTTAAATAAATGTTTCCTGATATACATAATATTCGAAGACATGGTCAACTTATAAAAATAAAAAGTTAATGTTTAACATAATTTCGAAATCATTTTGATGGTCAGAAATGTGGCCTGTTAACAACTCTACACTTAGAGGACTGCGTGCCTTCAATTTTGTTTAAATATTTTTTTTCCTGAAATGCATAACATTCTAAAAGATGGTAAATTATAAAAATAAAAAATAAGTGTTTAGCCTCATTTAGAAAATATTTTAAAGGTCACATTTTTTTACATAATCTTATTAACAATATGAAATAACGATCAGAGGACTGCTTTTCTTCCATTTTGTTTCAATTTTTTTTTCCTGAATTGCATAATATTCGAAAGAATTGGTATAAAGTAAGTGTTTGGCGTCATTAAGAAATGATTTTAATGACCACAAATGTTTTACATTGTCTTATAAATAATATTAAATAATAAATTAAATGCTTAAGGGGGAAAGTGTCTTATGATATTCGTTTTAGAATTTTTTTTAACATAATGGAAGAAAGAAGGTCCTCCAAATATTGTATTATATTCTTCACAAGACAATGAAGAGCATTTATAGCCATCAAAATAATAACTAAATGAGGTCAAACACTAACTTTTGATTTTTTAAATTTGAGCATGTCTTATTATGCATTTCATTAAATATTTATTTACACCAAATGGAAGAGAAGCGGTCTTCTGATTGTGATATAATATTGTTAATAAGACTTCGAAGAATATTTGTGACCATCAAAATCTTTTCTAAATGAGGCCAAACACTTACTTTTGATTTTTTAAATTTACCATTTTTCGAATATTATGGATTTGAGAAAAAAAAACAAAATGGAAGGAAAGCGGTCCTCTAATTGTTATTTAGTATTGTTAACAGGACTACAAAGAACATTTAAGGCCATCAATATGATGACTAAATGAGGTCGAACAGTTACTTTTTATTTTTTTAAGTTGACCATGTCTTCGAAAATTTCAGGAAAAAAATATTTAAACAGAATGGGAGAAAAATGGTAATTTAATTGTTGTTTAATGTTGATAACAGGACAATGAAAAACATTTATGGCCATCAAAATAATTTTTAAATAAGATCAAACACTAACTTTTGATTTTTATAATTTGATCATGTCTTCAAATATTGCGCATTTCAGGAAAACAAATATTTAAACAATATGAAAGAAAAACGGTCCTCTAATTGTTGTTTAATATTGTTAATGAGACTATGAGGAACATTTGTGGCCATCAAAATAATTTCTAATTGAGGCCAAACATTTACTTTTGATTTTTATAAATTTACCATGTTTTCCTATATTATCCATTTCAAGAAAAACATATTTGAACAGAATGGGAGAAAAATGGTAATTTAATTGTTGTTTAATGTTGATAACAGGACTATGAAAGACATTTATGGCCATCAAAATAATTTCTAAATAAGATCAAACACTAACTTTAATTTTTATAATTTGATCATATCTTCGAATATTATGCATTTCAGGAAAACAAATATTTAAACAATATGGAAGAAAAACGGTCCTCTAATTGTTGTTTAATATTGTTAATGAGACTATGAGGAACATTTGTGGCCATCAAAATAATTTCTAATTGAGGCCAAACATTTACTTTTGATTTTTATAAATTTACCATGTTTTCGTATATTATCCATTTCAAGAAAAACATATTTGAACAAATTGAAAGAAAAACGGTCCTTTAATCTTTGTTTAATATTGTTAATAAGACTATGAAGAACATTTATGGCCATCAAAATAATTTCTAAATGAGGCCGAACACTTACTTTTGATTTTTATAAATTATCCAAGTTTTCGAATATTATGCATTTCAAGAAAAAAATACTTTAACAAAACGGAAGAAAGGCCGTCCTCTAATTATTATTTCATATGGTTGACAAGACTATGAAAAATGTTTGTGGCTATTAAAATTATTTCTGAATTAAGTCAAACGCTTACTTTTAATATTTTCAAATTTACCACATCTTCGGATATTCGTTTCAGGAAAAAAAAAAAATAAGCAAAATGGAACAAAAACTGTCCTCGAATGATTGTTATATATTGGTCATAAGACTATGAAGAACATTTATGGCCATCAAAATCATTTCTGAATAAAGCCAAACACTTACTTTTGATTTTTTTAAGTTGGCCATGTGTTCGAATTCTCGTCTCGGGAAAAAATTGTTTTACAAAATCAGAGATAAAACTCAATTCGTTTTGGCAATAAAATCTTATGTGGTTAGAGCCAAAAAGAAGATAAATTAACATTTTATTGAGTTTGATACATTTAGGGCGATGGAGGATGCGCTGGGAAACCATGGCTGGAAATTCGTGGTCAACTCCTCGTCGGTTGCTTCTGATGGTTTAATAGTATATTGTACAACGAGCATATAATGATGGCTATTAATCACGAGAACGATGTTTGCGAAACGAGCTGTAGGCGAGTGGAGCAAATCGTTTGAGTGCTTAATAGCCATTATATGCGAGTTGTACACTATACTTTGTTCACGAAAATCAAAATGAAAATTAAAATCAAAATCAAAATAAAAAAAAAACAAAAACAAAATCAAAACCAAAATTAAAATCGAAATTCAATTACAATTACAATTGAAAAAAAAATTAAATTTGTATTACACAGGGTAAACAAAATATTATCATAAATCGCGTTCTGTGAATTAAAGCGCGAATTTGCGTGTTTAATAACCATATTAAACACGCAAATGCGTGTGCGTGTTTAATAAGCATATTAAACACGCAAATGCGTGTTTAAGAAATTGAATGGTAAATGTACCCCATTAATGCTGCCCATACAATTAAATAATGCGCACTATATAACATTTTCGTGAACAAACAATATTAATCAACGAGATAATTATATTAAATTGAAAGCGTAGATTTGTCGGTTATATTATAATTTAATCTTAGGATGATAAATGGATCCCATTCTAAGGCTAGATCCTGCCAGATTTTTTTACGAAATATGTGCTTTCAAAAGAAAAACAAAGACTTAAGTTATTTATTTATTTCATTCATTTAACTCTTTACGCACTTCATCTGTGTAATAATGATCATTATTCACCTGTCTGGAAGTGCCACTGTGTGGTACGATAATTTCAGTGTTTCTACGTTCATGCTTAAATCTATAGTTTATATATTTAATAAACGAATATAGGTCTCATAATAGAAAAACAATTCTTATCATAATGGACGCTTAAGGAACGTCAGCAGCTCTGAAGTGTTAGTGTGTATAGTTTGATCAATAGATCTTTACGTGTACGTCATTACTGACAATTGTCCGCTACAATAAATTCTAGCGATTTCACCAGCGGCGCAGTAAAAAAATTGCAAAACAGCCATGTCTTGTTAAACAACAAACTGAAATATGTACACCAAAGTATATGTGAACACCTCTGCTTATGCCCCTTCACTCGTAATTTGAATACTGATAACAATTCGTGAACTTATTTTTAACGAATCAGCAACTCTCTATGCAGCGATGTAATATTAACAACAATGTAACTAAACAATAAAACACAGAATTAACCTCTTTAACAGCATTCAGGGAAATTAGAGAGCCGTTGTTTTTCTTTTCTGCTGTGAAATAGGTCATAACATTTTGATGTTAGGCCTTACGTATAGATTTGACAAAGTTCTAAAAAAAAAAACGAAATGTTTATATTACGTAACAAAATGCTGGAACCATACCAAGATTCTGTCTTTGTTTAATGCATAGTTTTATCGAAGACCGTATGTCGTCGCCCCGGGCGACATACGTAAATTTCTCTATTTCTGACGTGCACGCAAATATACGTTGATCAAACTATATCAATTTTACATTATACTGTTTTGTGTGTTACTATTTAACAATGTATCCTGTCTATTTTTTGAAATTTCTAATACATTTAGATATTATACAGTGAATTGTAATCTTCTTACCATCCCCTGTGGTCATTAATCCTGGAACGTCGTCCTGTGGTAATTCCCGTTCGGTCATAATTTTTTTCGGCGGCAATTAAAAACAATAGCAGTGCCCCCATTAGCGGTGGAGATAATTAGACGTGATGAAACACAGGTGCCACTTGCCACCCGCCCCATAACTTACGCGCAACGTTTAATAAAGCTCAAGAATTTCAGCAGCGCCAACATTTACTTCGCATTAATTTAGGCGGCGTGTCAAAAAATGCTCGCCTTTACATTTTTATATCTCTTGCTTAACAGCAGAAATTCGCAAATAACGGTAAATTATTTACAGATGAAAAATGAGATGAAGCATTCAGCAATGGCCTGTAAATGAATAAACAAAAGAAGTAAATAATGTGAGGTGGTATATTTTATTTCTAAACTTCTTTTCTGATGTTGAATTGGTAGAATTGTAGATTTAAATTTTCTTTTTTTTCGATAAAACTAATAAAAGTAATTACTAATGCCTAAAGTGACTTAGCAAATTATCATTATTCAGACAACAAATTTTACAGAGATAGAATATAAAGAAGCAATTAATATGCGTGTCATTCTTTCCGAGCTATTGTCTTTTTGTCTAAGTGTTATTCTCCCACTAGTAGATTTATTTACGGCTAATCACAATTGTTTGTCGTTATTAAAGGAGTACAAAATTGATACTTTTGTACTCCTTTAACCCCTTAACGTACATGCTCGAGTTAATTCTAGCGCGCTGAACGGTAACGCTAAAAAAAGTGTGCGTTAAGGGGTTAATAATGACCAGCAATTGTCGAAAAATGTGTCAGGAAAATGAAGTCCAATGATTCACACTAGACAAAAAAAGTGTCAAATTTTTGCCGCAATTATACATGGTAATATCAATCATTAACAAAAAGTAAAAAAAAGAGTAGGACCACTATGCGTGCCCTGCGGTACATTCGATTTTTTTAACATTCGTTATTTTGCGTAGTAAATGATGTTTAGCCAAGTGGTTTCATTTTAAATTACGCGCTATTTTTCATCTCTCAAAGTTGAAGTTTTTAGTTGTTAACATTTAAGTAAATCAAATCATTTATTGGTGCTTTAACAACCTTTTACATAGGTCAAGTACTAATAACTGTATAATTAACGAAAATGGAAAGATACACGCTTGTTAAATACATTGAAATTGCGAAAAATTACTAAAAAAAAAAATGGTCAAGTTCTTATTCATGCAGTCGAAATGAAGCGCCTTTTCGGACAAAAATCCAGCAATTGTGAATTTATTCGTTTAATTTCCACGTCTTGGTCATGTGCCGTACACTGGACCCTACCAGTGTTACTGGTTTTACCCGAGATGATAAAATATCTAGTTTCGACTCTGTGGCTTACATATCTTATGGAAAACAAAACGCAACAATACAAATTTGTTTTATCCAAAGTAGAAATCAAACGAAAATACTATAAATTTTCAAAGGAAAAACGATTTGAAAGATTGCGAAAAATAATCAAGCCAAGAATTTGCTTTAAAAAGTCAAGATTTATAAGAAATTATGCAATTCCGATTTCTCATAAAAAAGTATTGCCTTATCAAAGGTAGAAAGAAAACTGCATTACTCCAAATTTGCAGTGCAAAAGCGAAAATTGCATTTAACAATTTTAAAAATTGTAAATAAAAAACCAAATTTTAAAAACATGAAATCACAGACAAAACAATCATTTCTGATTTCCCATAAAAAATATCACCTTATCTGAGGTAGAAATAACACGGAAATACTCCAAATTTACAGTGGAAACACGAAAGATGCATTCAACGATGAAAACTAATCAAGCTAGGAATTTGCTTCAAAAACTCAACACTGCAAATTTGAAGTAGAAATACTAAGAATGCTTTTAGCGATTTTATAAATAAATAATAAATATACAAAAATATCCAGCAAATAAAACTTAAGATTCATAGAAAAAACAATGTATTTGTGATTTCCCATGAAAACAATTGCTGTATCCGAGGTAGAACGAAACGGAAATACTCCAAATTTGTAGTGGAAAAATGTAAACTGGATTTACCGATTAAAAAAGTTGTAAAAAATTATTAAAACAAGGAATTTGCTTATCGAAAACTCAGAATCTATACAAAAAACATGCATTTTCAATTTTTCATTTAAGCAGTTACAGTTGTCTTATCCCAGGTAAAAACGAAACATTAACATTACAAATTTGGAGTAGAAACACAAAAAATGCATTTATCGATTTGAAAAAATGGAAAAAAAAAATCAAGCCAGGAATTTGCTTCAAAACTCGAGATTTAAAAACAAACCATGTATTTTCAATTTTTCAATTAAACAACTGTCTTATCCGATTGCAAATTTAAAGTAGAAATTCGAAAAATACATCTAACGCTTGAGAATTCTTAAAAAAATAATCAAGCCAAGAATTTGATTTGAAAACTTAAGATACATATTAATAGAGCGGTCCGTTGGTGTAGTGGGTACAGGCGAGCGCTTGTGCCCGTTGCACCGCGTGCCGTGTGGGTTCGAATCCCAGCCCGGCCGAAAGATTTTTCGGGGATCGAGAAGTATTCAGTCGGGTCCATGGTTGTTGTATACGTCTTTCATTATTCATTTGTTCATTTATTTATTTAATTTATAACTTAAAATACATATATAAAAATTGATGATAGCTAGTGGGCATTGCACCAAGGCCAGGCATAACGCCGAAAAAAAAGACATATTAATACAATCAATTTTTGATGACTTATCAAACGTGGAAAATGCTTTCTACGATTTGAACAATAAAAAAAATGATTATTTCCTGTACTGCAATAAATACCAATTTATTTATTTATTTATTATTTTGTCTAATGTTTCGTGATTTGCGTTGCGAGCAATTTTTTTTATTAATTATTGCGATCTTCATTCTAATTTTGGGACATAGGTTAAGTTATATAGGTGGATGTTGGGAGGGTTGTATAGCCGATTTGTTCGGGTATCTGATGCGGGTTAGTATACGTAGACAAGACGTTTCTGCTACGGATGGATTACTTTTGACCGTGGATCGGGATGTATAAGAATTTTCTTCAAAACTCATGATCTACAAAAAAAATTGCCTTATTATGTAGAAACATAACCACCAACACAAAGCATTTAATGATTCGGAAAATTGTAAAGAAATGACCAAGCAAAGAATTTTCTTCAGATACTTAATATCCATTGAAAAACAAAGCATTTACTTAAAAATAATTGACTTATTCGAGGTAGAAACAACAAGGTAACAATCCAAATTTGAAGTGGAGAAGCGAAATGCTTTCAACGATTTGAAAATTGCAAAAAAATCTAGCGATGTATTTGTTTCTTTGTAGACATCCGATTTTTTTTACTTAAAAAAATGCTTTATCCTGCGCAGAAACAAAAGTACAACACTTAATTTAAATTACAAATGAAAAATATTTTCAACGATTTGAAGAACTGTAAAAAAATTAGCAAGCGAGGAATTTGTTTCAAAACTTAAGATCCATAAAAAAGCAACGCATTTCTAATTTCATTTAAAAACAATTTGTCCGTGGTAGAAACAAAACTCAAGATCTATAGAAAAAGAATGCATTTCCGTTTTTCAATATAAACAGCTTTGTAAATCCAAAGTAGGAACAAAATAGCAACTGAAAAAATAATGCATTCAGCGATTGAAAAAATTATAAAATAATTTAAAAAAATTGAAATACTGGCCTCATTAGATTAAGATCTTTATAAGGACTGCGTTTTTAATAGCGCAATCTTATTTTTTTTTTGTATTTCGAATGTGTTTTCGCTCCATAACAATTTTAGTTTTTGACTAATTCACACCGACAATTTAAGCATCTAATAAAATATATACAAAATAATGCTTGTATTAGTAGTAATATATTGTATTTTAAGTTAACTTAGTTAAGCTAAATACTACTGTAACGTTTATATTGATTGTAACTTTTGTTATATTGGTTAAATCGTTAATATTCTTATTATTATTATCTATAAAAAAAGAAAGCGTTTCTTATTTTCCATTTTCCAGAAATTGTTGTTGTAATAGCAATCATATTTTCATAAATTATCTACATATCGCTTATTCCATGTCAAACCGGACGGTTTTCGGTAAAAATATTAACTGATGATTCCGATTTTTTTTAAATTTTGCAGACGCATTCTACACATGAAATAATAGAAGTCATGTTTCGCGAAAAAAAAATGAGATTTTTTTTGCAGAAGATATATGCACGGTTGTAAATTGCAAGAAATTACGAAAAACGTCGGTCGTGCGAACATTCAAACAACTGTATCGTCGAATCTATAAGTCGTACAAAAAAAATGAACAAGTCAGTTTTAAAGATCTTGAGTCATTCTATGTAGTAGTATATTTAAAATTTGCGTTTAATATTAATAAATTATTATTAATTTGTTTATAAAATTCATTAGCATTTTTCATGGAACTGGAATGAAAATATTATATGGTATTTTTTTCAAAATGTTAAGTTGGTGAGTTGATGATGAAAAATACTAATGAAATTTATAAACAAATTAATAACAATTTATTAATATTAAACGCAAATTTTCAATACACCACTACATAGAATGTCTCAAGCTCTTCAAAGTTGACCTCTTGTATTTTCGTTGTACGACTAATGGGTTTGACCGTACAGTTGTTTAAATGTTCGCACGACTGACGTTTTTCGTGATTTCTTGTAATTTACAACCGTGCATAACTTCTTTAAAAAAAATCTCAAATTTTTTGGCAAAACATGACTTCCATTATTTCATATGTAGAATGCGTCTGCAAAATTTAAAAAAATCGGAATCATCGATTAAAATTCAGTGTCCGGTTTGACGTGGAATAGGCGATATGTGCTATATCTATAGCTTGCATGGTACTTATGCTTACAGTTTAGTAACTATATAGTTATACCACCCATCAAACAACATACCCAAATTTTTTTGTACCTAAGCCAGATACGGAAAAGTGGTTCAGAGAAAAGTTGTCAAGGTCAAAGTTAGTTACACAGATAGGTGTATTGTTCATTATGTTGAACAACTTTTGTCTGAGCCACTTTTCCGTACCTGGCTAAGGTACAAAAAAAATGGGTGCATAGAATAAAATTGCCCACTCTGTATAATCACAGCTTTTTCTAACCGTTGTTGCTAATTGTTTCCCTTTTGTTGGTATCCCGGAATTTATTCATATAATTATCAAGCAAGTTGCGATGATCGGATTCAAAAATTCCATTAATAAAACTATTCTTCCATTTTGAAGGATTTTCTTTTAATAATAGGGATTTAAGGAATATTCCATAAATAGCAAAGTTTCTCGATGATGGACGGTAAGAGGGAACCCGTTTAAATGTTGTTTTCCACGTTGTTTCGCAAATTTCCCAGAAACTATCAGACCTAGCAAAAAAATTCCTACAAAAGAGATTTGTTTAAATTTTTCGTAGGATTTTCGAAGATACAGAGTAGACAAGGTAGCAATTTTTCGAAAAAATAGGAGTATTATTTATTGTATCGCACCCTAATTAGACTTTTGAAGCGAAAAAAATCTCGGAGCCTTCAAACTTAGCGTTGATGTGTACGTACTCTACAACATATCGAAAGTTCTCAAGCGTGAAGTGTGAGCGGATGATGGGGAGCCCTTTTAAATTTTGTATTTTTGAAAATATCTCTGAAACTATTGGTCCTAGCAGAAAACGCACAAAGATAAAGTAGACAAAATTGCAATAACATTTTCGTTGGGATCAATAGTTTCGGAGATTTTTACAAAAAACGTAAAATTTAAACTTTAGACAGATTCCATACCCTCCACTTACCCTCACTTACGGGGGTTTTAGTATGCTGTAGACATCAACGAACAACTGTGCCAAGTTTTTACACTCAAGGATTTTTTTGGCTCGAAAAGTTAAATTTCACAGCGCTACAATAAATATCATTTTTCAAAAAATCGTTATTTTCTCTGGTGTATCTTCGAAAATTTTAATTCTACAAAACAAATAAAACAGACCTCTTATGTAGGAAATTTTATCTACAGGGTGTCTACCAAAGAATCATCGGGTTTTAAAAAAAGATATATTTCACAAAGTTTTACATATATAATATTAAATGACACATGAAATTAAAGGTAAAATGTTCAAGTCTAAAACGCGCGCTAATTAAACGTCCAGATGGCAGCACGAACCAAGTATGCAAAATGGCGAGTATGTAGCAGGATGACGAATTTAATAACCGTCTAGTGTTCAGCGACGATTCGGCTATTCATTTAAATGAAAAGGTGAATCGTCACAACATTCGAATATGGGGCACGGAAAATGCTCATATCGTTCTGGAACATGAAAGGAATTCCCAGAAATGTAATGTCTTCTGTGCAGTCTCCACAACAAAAGTGTACGGACCCTTTTACATCAATGAAAACACTGTGACGGGCACAACATACCTCGATATGTTGCAGTTTTGGTTATTTCCGCAACTGACAGAGGATTCCAACAACTTCATATTCCAACAAGATGAAAAAAATGGTTCTTTTGTCTGCGTTATATCTTCAAAAATATTATAATATTATTATTATCCAACAAAAAAATATTTCGTAGCAAATTTTATCTTCTTTATATTTGGGTATAATGCCTCTTTTTCTAGAATCTATAGTTTCGAAGATATTTGCGAAACAAGGTGGAAAACGGGCTACCCCCCGCTCACCAATTACTGTCTGGGACTTTTAGTATTTAGGAAAGTAGATACCAACGAAGAACTTTCCAAATTTCAAAACTCCGGGACTTATTTCACTCTATAACCATTTTTGGTCCAATTTGACTGGGCTTAAATGTTTATATGACTATGAAGAACACTTGGACATTTGAATTGTTACCATATTTGGAATTCGTTTAGAAAAAAATATATAGGGTTATTCACGCTATACGGTACGGAATATTGTGGCCAAAATACGTGACTTTAAAAAAGTTTCATTTTGGGATATATAGGGGCCTATTATGGTTACTTTTGAAAATTAATTTCACATTATACAGGGTTTTCACCTTAATTTGCTCCCTAGAATTAAAAAAATGACAACAAACAGAATATTCCATTAAAAAAATAAAACTTTGATAGTCTTAGAGCGTTTGGAACACCCTGTATAATACGAAATTATTTCTAAAAAGGAAAGGAAGTGTCACGTATTTTGGCCACAATATTCCGTGCCGTATAGTGTGAATAACTTTGTATATTACATCTCATAATTAATGTCTTGGTCAGAATCAGCAATAGAATAAATAAAAAAACTCTCGAAGTAAACATATTTGGATTGGTTATTGTAAAACTGAATTATGGATAAGCGAATTATTGATCACTACTTCTGTTGAGGCTTTATGCCATTTTATTATTGTTATTATTCCTATTAAAACACATGCATCCTTCGTGCAGAATTTGAATCAGTTTTAAGTGTTGTACATGGCTGTCTTAAAATTTAACAATTATATCTAGTATACGCTCAAATAAATTCAAATTTTTTCGACCATAAATAAAAAGTTTTTAAACCGGAGCTGGTGAAATCTCCTTAAATATTTTTAAGAAAAATGCTTGTAATCCCCTGAAGAACCTGAAAAAAATCTATCATCGAGATGAATTATACACTGTGCTATTAATTTGCGCATTTTTTGGCGTAGATGTGCGATGTAGTATAAGAAGCGTTCTTAACAAATATGGTGAAAAAAATCCAAGAAAGCATTGACAATATTATTCACTAGAGGAATTAGCTTTCAAACTTTTGCACGACAGCTTCCTTTATTTGCAAAATTACATTATGATGTGCTAGTGGCGAAGTAGTATGTAACAATAACAGTAAAATTCCTGGTGCCCTATTTCCGTCTAGGATCCCAGTTAGTAATCTCCCTATTTCCAGATTCCTCGCGGTCTTGTTGAATAGCATTAAGACCATTACATCGTAACCATTAGAAAGGGCGGTATTCACTAAATAGAGACGGTACTAATGAGGATATTAAGGATAACAAACAGGACTAACCTAGACCCAGATAATTCAACCCCTCTCTCAATCCTGGAACAGATGCGTTTAATATCGTGCATATTAAATTATGTTCCGGGACGATTTGTTTCCCCCGGTTTGCCTTAATTAATTTACAAACAAAAATGTAAATGAAGAGATTAGATTGATCCGCCATCAATAATTCATCGGAAACTCCGAAATCGGTTCGATCGTATCGCTTTTAAAATATGTAAAGTGTTTTCTGTGCGGTAATTGGTTTTCCGGATCCCATGAATTTAAATAAAAGCATTGTCTGCGGATGGTAAAAGCGTTGTCCATCTTATATAACATTCAGACGGCAATGTGATGCCCATAAATAAGAGGGCCAAGTATAAAACAACAGACGCGATAGATAGGAATCTCCAATTGTCCGTGCACATAGAGATACACATGGTGAGGGTGGACCGGCATGAATCTTTGATGCAGGGACACTAACCATCTTTATATAATGCCATAAATAACGAGGTGGTTGCGTAGGAGGGACCTTTGTTCGGATTTGGATGTCTTTATGTTAAAGCCGGGGAAATGGACCCGGTGGGATGGGATGGGTAGGAATATTTATCGATCCTATTTCATTAATGGTACGACCAGCACCAACAAATAAACGGCGGTCCGGTTATTTCGACGTAAATTAGTTCCTGTATCACGTATTAAGACGTAATTAATAGTAATTACAAGGTACACGTATCGACTCAATCATTAGTTTTAATCCCCAACATTTACAACGCTCGTTTCACGGGAAACCTACCGTTTATCAATATTAATTCTACACCCGGTTTACGGTTAATAGAGGCCAGTCCATGAATTCACTAGAACCGTTTTTATAGGTATTCAATTGCATTTTAAAATTGCTTCCATGTATGTTATAATTAAAAGTTTCATTGTGGAATGGATGTTGTAAATAAAGGATATGGCATTTGTGGAAACCCATCAAATTGATATTTACAACATATTTTAATTTTCACTGACAATTTTTAAATTCTGCGTATTCCACCTAATCCAGTCATCATTGATAACAATGGATGGAATCACTGGCTATATCCAAGTTAGAAATGAGCTATTAAAGTATAATTCCCACTTGATTGTAGAAAAATACAATTATAAACTTTGACACTTTATAGATTCAAATTGTACAAGACAAAAAGTATCGTATTTTTTGTAATTGGATATAAGCAACGGTGAATTTTACAATGAAAGCATAAAGCAAATGAAAATCAAACGGAATAAGGAAATTAATCAGCCGAAAAAATGTAGGTGTAGGTGTAATATTGGCTTCAGATAATAAACAGTTTATCCAAGACAGAAGACAGAAGAAACAGTTTACATTGGTCTCACGGTGGATTTCACAAACATTTATTATATTATTATTAAATTTTAAGCTGTGTAAACGTTCTTTATGCGCCATTACCTGGCACTGTCACCTACCGAATACATTTTTGAATCGATGTTGTTTAAATTGAAAATGGAGCCTCCGAAGAGGACAAGGTAAAAAATACATGAAATAGAGAATAATTTGTTATTAAACATGGTGAAAGAGTAAATATCAATTGAAACATGTGTACTACCAGTGTTATGTCAATATTATATTTGTTACCACCTTTGTGAAATCCACTGTTGAAAAATTATTTGAAGGGATGAAAATCATAACGGTATAAGTAGCATACCGTTTATTCGGAGAAAAATGTCCTTAAACATTTAAATGTTTATTTAAAGTCACAGGTTATACAAAATGTTACAAAACTTTTGCACTTGAGATACATATATTTGGTAATTATCTGAAGGTTTTGAGTGTAAGGCATCATTGTTTAAAATATTCATAGTTATAGTTTCAAAACGTCACTTGTATCACTATGCTTTTAAAGAATGAACACTTTTTGCTTACTCGCTTTCATTCATTGCATTACTGTCACAGTCATCAGGGTAGGATTCTTCATCTCTTGGCTGTGCAGTGTTGTGTGGAGGGTGTGAAAGATAATGCTGACCTCTGGCACGACCACGAGGACGACCACGAGGGCGACCACGACGTCCAGGTTGATTTTCTGGTAAACTCTGAATCGGTGATAGACTCTTATAAAAGTTGTGGTACACTGGAAGAATAAACTGTAACAACGACATCAAGTCATCAATTTTTGCTTGATTTAAACATACTGGTCCATGTCGAAGTAGTGGAAGATGTGCAGGTAATGTTCCAGACCTTCATGGACGTGCAAGATTTACTTTCCAAAATGCTATGTCTTCATTAAGTGTCTCCTTGAAGAAGAAAGCTTTTCTGTATTACATCAATCTCATTGTCAACTATTTAACCTTTTGCTTCTCAGTGTCTATTTTTCTGTTGATGAGAAGATTTACAATTGGTTCTGTGGATAGGAAATCCTTGCTTTATTTCATTCACATGCAATGTCACCCTGGCATATTCAACAAGCTTCATCCAATCCTGTGACACAAATATAAATTGGGTTTGCTTTTTCTTCTTCTCAATGTGAGAAAAATCAGCATCATTTTCAAGGTAACTATGTCCAGGCACGAGGAACTTATGATCAACAATTTCAATAGATGTATGGGCAACAATATAGAGCCAAAATCGGGCGATTATTTTATTTCAGTTTTGCCTTGCCCTTAAACATGCTTAATTTCAGAAGGCAAGGATTTTACGTACTTTAGTAAACAAGAACCAATTTCTGAAGGTCCACGTGAGGCAGTATTTTCAGACCACATATACATGAAAGCATGATCTGTTCTACAGTCATGTATTCCTAGATTAAATGTCCAAAGCTGCCTCCAGATAACATTGGTTGTTAGCATTGGAGTTGGCAATATTTTTTCAAGATCGAAAGTGATTACTTGTGTTGAGCCTTCTTTCGACTTCTGTACATCTCCTTTCTTAGCGGCTCTAGCTTGATCAACTTTTCTTAGGTGAAGCTCTTTCTCCAGCATTAGATTGTTTCTTTTGCTGGTATCTTCCTCTGCTTTGATTAAATTTTCTAAATGGTCACAAGTATTGCATGTGTCACTTCTTAGCTTATAAAATGATAGATTAAATTCTGAATTGAACACTTTACCCTAGATACACTCCTTCACTAGCAAAATGTTTTCTTCCTCACACTTATCAGTATACAGCTTATACATTTTTGAGACTGATAATTCTGGCGACAGGTATTTCTTGTGAGGATTATCTTTACGAGAATAGTGACTTGTGTAATGAGGAAAGCTTTTTATGTGGTTCCTTGCGAGGCGATCTTCTGGTATTTTATCTCCAGGAGCATGTTTTCCACGTTTATCAACAGGAGATAGGCCTTCCACACTTGGTTTGTCTAATGCAGCTGTGGAAAATCGGCGATTGCCTATAGTTAGTGTCGTAAGGAAGAACTGATTACACACTCGTTTGCTATCCAGGAAAATTGCAGTACTTCCTTTTTTTGACTTGTTACAATTTCGTTTTGGATGTCTTGGTTTAGTAGTTGAAACACATTTTACTATGAAGGACGTTTGGACGTTTGTTGTTGCCAGGAACCAGTTTTCCAATACTCTTCATGGATAATTCTTCGTCTTTCTTTTGTGAAAGTCTTACATTCATATCGGCAGATATGTTGAAATGGCTGGATGATTCTTGCAGGCGTAATTTTTCCTGTTCTTGTCCCAGATTTCTTAGGCGTTTTCTTTTATTCATTTTCCATGACTCCAAGTTTCTTTTGCTTTTTCTTGAAACAATGTTTTCTTGAGTCTCTTCATGAGGTGCTTCCAAGCACAACTCTTCAGCTATATTTGGGATTTTTTCATTGTTAGGGTTCTTGTTATGATCTTCGTTTTCATCTGAAGATTATGCATCTGGATAGATAAGGAAATATACCACTTAGGCATCGATATATGGCAAAGATCTATATAAAAATCAGTTTCATGCATAAAATTCCCTAAAAAATCTTGTAGTTCTCATGAATGTAATTGTTTCAAGTGAATGCTAACGTACCTCAAAGATGTTAAGCATTTGAGTGACATACCGATACAAATGAAAGTATTTTTCTTGAGGAACGTAATTTTTATTGACAAGGAGACGTTATTATGCTAGTTTTAAGTGTGCTTTTGTACTAAAAAATTGTTTAAGACGTTTTTATCGGCCACAAAATTCATTAAAAATTTGAAAACATAACTTTACGTAACCACTAAAATGTTGCACACAATGCCTGAACTTTAGTTATCTTAAACCTTGAATCTTCATCTGCGACTGAATCATCATCTGAGAAATCTTCGTCAGTCGTTTCTAAACAACACTAAATACTTTGAAAGGTAGAACTACTCATTTCTGATCGAGATTTCGTCAGTAATTGAGCAGCTAAATCGCAATTCTTTGGAACGTCCGCCATCTTGTTGCTTATACCGTCCTGACACTGCATATCGATTGTGATTCGATAAATGTAGTTATACCACATACCGCTAGATGGCAGACGTTAGCAGAAGGCACTTGGATCTCTGTGCCACTTGTTTTTGGGTCGAATGTACAATTAACTTAGTTTTGCAAAAAATGTCACTTATACCGTTATGGTTTCACCCCTTCAATTGTGTACATGGAATTTTAAGTAACGTTTGTATTGTAGGAAATGCAAATAAGGAATACTAATTCAATTACATTCTAAATGCAGGTTTAGAATGAGTCTCGCTTACCTAGCCAGTGGCTATCCATAGGACGAATGCAGGGAACAAGCATCTTCCCCATGAATATAAAATAGTTATGTTTGTGAGTTGAGATCTATTTTTATCCGGTATTTGGAATCATAACTAATACTTTTTGATATATTGTAGTTTTATTTATCTGAACTAGCTTCGGTTAGTTAAAACAATCCTCAGCAGAAAAACGTTATAAAATTTATCTCAATAAGCAGGGAGCATATTATATTTTTGAAGAATATTTGGTTTGTGACTTTGTAGCATGAGTCAAATGAAGCAATATTGACTACTAGACTACAAATATTCTTCAACAGTATCTGGTTATGACCTGAAACATTCTATTCTCCCCATTTATCAAGATATGTTTAATGACGTTTTTCTGCTGAGGATATTTATAACTAACCGAAACTAGTTCAGATATATAAAATTACAATGTAGCAGGAAGTACAAGTCGCTCTTACAATTTCAAATACCTGATAAAAATGAATCTCAACTCAACAAAAATAACTGTTGTATATTCTTGGGGAAAATGAATTACAATATAACATGAAGTACCAGACAAAAAAATAGTTACATTCGATCTACTTTTTTTAAATGCATTGAGAATTCCACATGCCTTTGCGACATACTCATAAACTAACCTTAAATAACGTGTTTTTCAAATTAACTAATGAACTATATCCGAACTTTGCAGTAAGAAAAATGGCTGCGCTAGAACGTAAATTTGAATCACCAAAACTGCACTATCTCTAGAAATTGCTCATTTCTTTCGACAAAGGTCAAAAGAAAATTATTCAAACTCTGTAGTAACAAAAACGAAATTTTTTTGACCAAAAATGCACTTTAACCAGAAATCGCTGTGTAAATTCCACATTCTGTCAAAAAATGCTTAAATTTAACAATCTTAAATAACTTTTTTTTTAATTGCCTGAAAGAAATTATCCGAACTTGGTAGTTATAAAAAAGGCTGCGCTGGAATGTATTAATCAAAAATGCGCTTTACCAGAAATCGCTTTGTTAAAATTCTTACAGATTAATCTTAAATAACGTTCTTTTAAAAATTGCCTGAAAAAAAAAATTCAAATTCATATAATTCAAATTTTGATAACTGAGAAAACACATTCTCCAGAAATCGCCTTGTAAATTACTCAATTCTGTCAAAAAATGCTAAAATTCTGACACATGAATCTTTAATTACGTTTTTTTTACTGCATGAAAAAAATTATCAGAATTTTGTAGTTATAAAAAATGGCTGCGCTATAATGCAATTTTGATAACCAAAAGTGTACTCTCTCCAGAAATCGCTTTGTAAATTTCACAAAAAAAAAAAATCTGATCTGAGTCTGATTAACCTTTAATAACGATTTTTTTTAATCGCCTGAAAAAAATGTCCGATTTTTGTAGTTACAATAATGGCTGCACTAGAATGCAAATTTTTATAACCAAAAATGCACTTTCACCAGAAATCGCCGTGACAGTTTCAAATGTTTGTTAAAAAATGCTTAAAATTGTGACTGTTTAATCTTGAATAACATGTTTCTGTAATCGTCAGAAAAAAAAATCGAATTTTGTAGTTACAAAAATGGCTGCACTAGAATGCAAATTTTTATAATCAAAAATACACTTTCTTTAAAAAAATGCTTAAAATTTTGACTGATTAATCTTGACTAACGTATTTTTTAAATCGCCTGAAAAAAATATTCGAACTTTGTAGTTATAAAAATGGCTGCACTGGAATGCAAATTTTGATAACCAAAAATGCACTTTCTCCACAAATCGCTCTGTAAATTCCACATTTCTGTCATAACATGCTTAAAATTGAGAATAACTTTTTTTTTTAATCACCAGAACAAAATTATCCGAACTTTGTAATTATAAAAATGGCTGCCCTAGAATACAAAGTTTGGTAACCAAAAATGCACTTTTTTCAGAAATCGCTTTGTAAATTCCAAATTCTGTCAAATAATGCTTTTAATTCTAACAGACTAATCTTGAATAATGTTTGTTTTAAACTCGAAAAAATTATCCGTAGTTACGAAAATGGCTGCAATGGAATACAAATTTTGATAACCAAAAATGCACTCTCTCCTCAAATCGCCTTGTAAATTCCACATTTCTGCCTAAAAGTTCTGACAGTCCAATCTTGAATAACTTTTTTTTTAATCGCCTGAAAGAAATTATCGGAATTTAGTAGTTATAGAAACGGCTGCACTAGAATGCAAATTTTGATAACCAAAAATACACTTTCTCCTGAAATCGCTTTGTAAATTCCATATTTCTCTAAAAAAAATTCTTAAAATTCTGGCTGATGAATTTTGAGTAACGTGTTTTTTTTTTAAATCGCCTCGAAAATGTATCCAAATTTTGTTATATCCGAATTTTGTAGTTACAAAAATGTGTGCGCTTGAATGCAAATTTTTATAACCAAAAATGCACTCTCTCTACAAATCGCTTTGTAACTTCCACATTTGAATAAAAAATGCTTCAAGTTCTGACTGATGAATCTTAAGTAACATGTTTTTTAAATCGCCTGCAAAAAATTACCGAATTTTGTAGTTACAAAAATGGCTGCACTAGAATGCAAATTTTGATAACCAAAAATGCACTTTCTCTAAAACGCTCTTTGTAAATTCCACATTTCTGTCAAAAATGCTTAAAATGTTGACAGACCAATCTGGAAGAACTTTTTTTAAATCACCTGAAATAAATTATCCAAACTTTGCAGTTATAAAAATGGCTGCACTAGAGTGCAAATTTTGATAACCGAAAATGAACTTTCTTCAGAAACCGCTTTGTAGATTCCCAATTTCTACCAAATAATGCTTAAAATTCTGACAGATTAATCTTTAATAATGCTTCTTCTAAATCGCCCGATAAAAATATCCGAACTTTCTAGTTACAAAAATGGCTGCACTAGAATGCAAATTTTAATAACCAAAAATGCACTTTCTTTTGAAATCTCCTTGTAAATTGCACATTTCTGTGAAAAAATGCTTAGAATTCTGATAAATTAATCCTCTATATCGTTCTTTTTAAATCGTCTGAATAAATAATTATTTAAATTTTGCAGTTAGAAAAATGGCTGCACTATAATGCAAATTTTGATAACCAAATATGCACTTTCTTCAGAAATCTCCTTGTAAATTCCAAATTTCTGTCAAGTAATACTTAAAGTTTTGACAGATTAATTTTGAATAATAAACCACCCGACAAAATAGGTGAACTTTGTAGTTACAAAAATGGCTACACTAGAATGCAAATGTTGATATCCAAAAAAGTACTTTCTCCTGAAATCGCTTTGTCAATTTCACATTTCTGACAAAAAATGCTTAAAATTCTGACAGACCAATCTTGAATAACTTTTTTAAATCACCTGAAAGAAATTATCCGAACTTTGTTATTATAAACATGGCTTCCCCACAGTGCAACGTTTGATAACCCAAAATGCACAGAAATCTCTTTGTAGATTCCAAATTTCTGTCAAAAATGCTTAAAATTCTGACAGACTAGTCTTAAATAACGTTTTTTTAACCACCTAAAAAAATATCCGTACTTTGAAACTATTAAAATGGCTGCGATAGAATGCAAATTCACTCTACAAATCGCTTTGTAAATTCCACATTTCTATCAAAAAAAAATATTATTATTATTTTTTTGGTAAATTCCATATATCTGTCAAAAAAAGATTAAAATTCTGAGTGATTAATCTTCAACAACGTTATTTTTTGAATCACCTGGAAAAATTATTCAAACTGTAATTTCAAGAGTGGCTGCACTAAAATGTAATTTTTTTTCTCCAGAAATCGTGTTGTAAATTTCACATTTCTGTCAAAAAATACTTAAAAATTCGTTGTTGTTATAAAAATGGCTGCAGTAGAGTGCAAATGTTGATAAGCAAAAATGCACTTTCTTCAGAAATCGCTCTGGAGATTCCAAATTTCTGTCAAATAATGCTTAAAATTCTTACAGATTAATCTCTAATAATGCTTCTTCTGAAAAAATTTCAGAACTTTGTAGTTACAAAAAAGGTTGCGTTAGAATACAAATTTTGATAACCGAAAATATTTTCTTGAAGTCCCTTTCTAAATTCCACATTTTTGTCAAAAAGTACAGATTAATCTTAAATAACGTTCTTTTGTAATCGTCTGAAAAAATTATCCGAACTTCTCAATTACAAAAATGGCTGCACTGGAATACAAATTTTGATATCCAAAAATGCACTTTATCCAGAAATGACTTTGTAAATTCCAAAATTCTGACTAGTCTTAAATAACGTTTTTTAATCACATAAAAAAAATATTCGTATTTTGAAGGTATTAAAATGGCTACCAAAATGTACAGAAATCGCTTTGTAGATTCCAAATTTCTGTCAAAAATGCTTATAATTCTGACAGACTAGTCTTAAATAATGTTTTTTTAACCACCTAAAAAAGTATCCGTACTTTGAAAGTATTAAAATGGCTGCGATAGAATGCAAATTCACTCTTTCAACAAATCGCTTTGTAAATTCCACATTTCTGTCAAAAAAATTCACTTTTTCCAGAAATCGCTTTGTAAATTCCAAATTTCTGTCAAAAAATCTTTAAAACTTCCCACAGATTAATCGTGAACAACGTTTTCTTTTAATCGCCAAAAATAATATCGTAACTTTGCAGTAACAAATATGTATAACTGCATTAGAATACAAATTTTGAACACCGAAACTGCACTTTCTTCAGATATTGCTCTGTAAGTTCCACATTTCTTTCGAACAATGTTTGAAATTTTGACAAATTAATCTTAGGTAATGTTTTTTTTTTTAAATTGCCTGAAATAAATTATCCGAACGTTGCAATAATAGAAATGGTTGCCCTAGAATGCAAATTTTGATGACCAAAATTGCACTTTCTCCAGAAATTGCTTTGTAAATTCCAAATTCCCTTCCACAGACCCATGAAATTTTTAACTAATTGTGTCTTTACACTTTCCCTAAAAAAATTACCCAAAATTTGTAGTGGCAAAAATTGCTACCCTGGAATTCAAATTTTGATGACCATAATTGCACTTTCTGCAAACTTTTGGGGTTCTATCAAAGATCAAAAATTCAGGATGGATTATATCGATTTTCTCTGAAACTATCAATGATACAGAAAAATGTTTCAGATAAAAGTTGAACGGTTTGGAGGGGAACATACCGTGGTGACATAATCACCTTGGTTTGACCTTATAATATCTATGTGAGGAAGGGTGAAATTCAAAGTGCGCGCAGTATCTCAAAAACTAATAGAGCAATTTATATGAAACTTTGAACATAAGTCTTATTTGATAATCCCAGAAAAATAATAGCTTTTGGTAAAATTTCGTACACAGAAAGTCGGTGTTTACCTTAACCGTTTTTTTTTGTTTTTTTACGATAATTTTTTAAATATGAAAAATATTACAAAAATATTGAAACAAATATCAAAGATAACTAAATTAACATCATTTGTTTGAAAATATTTTTCATAAAATTATTTTTTTGGAAATTTTATTTTATTTTTTTGGAAAAAAGTAATTTCATGAAAAATATTTTCAGACAAAAGATATTCCTTTCTTTGTAGTCTTTAATATTTGTGAAGATATTTTTGTAAAAAATTTTATACTTACAAAAATATCGCAAAGAAACAAAAAACGGTAAAGATAAACATGCACTTGTACGAAATTTTACCGAAAGCTTTTCAGTTCTTCGGATTATCAAATAGGACGTATGTTCAAAGTTGCATGTTAATTCCTGAATTAGTTTTTAAGATACAGCGCGCACTTTGAATTTCACAAGGTCAAACCAAGGACACTATGTAACTCCTGTATGTTCCACTCCAAACCGTTCAGCTTTTATCTGAAATATTTTTTTTGTTTCATTGATAGTTTTGGAGAAAATCTATGTAATCCATCCTGAATTTTTGATCTTTGATAGAACTTCAAAAGTTTTCCCCAGACTTTTCCGCAGTCTAATCTACATTTTCATCATCCATATGTATTGCGGATATATATTAAATGAGTTTTTCCCGTTGCAGCGTTAGGTAAAAAACGGGGGTTTTTAACATTCTCCTTTTGACTAAAATGCAGTTTCGTCTGAATGTATTAAATAAAATTTGCATTTATTTCGATAAATGTTTGAAATTTTGACGGATAAATCCTGGATAATTTTTCTTTGTATCTAGCTAAAGAAAGTTATTCGGACTTTGGAGTAACAAATATAGCTTTGGTGGAATACAAATTTCGATAATCAAGAATGCACTTTCTCCAGAATTTCTCCAGAATTTACTTTGTAGAATTAACGTTTCTTTTGGTGAATGGCTAAAATTATGACAGAATAAACATAAATCAAGTGTTTGTCAAATCACCTTTAAAAATATTCCGAGCATTTCAGTACAACAATAACTGTTGAATTCAAATTTTAATCACTAAAAATGGATCAATCTCCAGAAATTACAGTGTAAATTTTACATTTTTCGACAGATCCTTGAAATTTTGGCAAAATAATCTCAAATAATAAATGAGTCTTTACATTTGCCTAAAGAAAACTTTTCGAACTTGGCATTAACAAAAGTGGCTGCGTTACAATTGCAAATTTTGATCACCAAAAAGGGCACCATCTTCAGAAACTGCTTTACGAATTCTACATTTCTTCCCTTAGATCCTTAAAATGTTAATACAATAATTCCTAATATTGTGTCTTTACATTTTCCTAAAGAAAGTTATCCGAAGTTGGCTGTAACAAAAGTAGATGCATTAGAATCCAAAGTTTGATGACCAAAATTGCCGTGCAAATTCTACAATTTTTTTCGACAGGTGCTTAAAACTTTGACAGATTAATCTTGAGAGTTACTTAAATAAAATCATATGTAAGTTCGGATGTAGTAGCAAACATGGCTGCGCTAGATTGAACATTTTGATGAACAAAAATGCAGTTTCTCAAGAAATTTCTAGGAAAATTTAATATTCCTTCCGACAATTGTTTTGGCAGATTAATCTTGAATACCGTTCTTTTTAAATTTTCCAAAAAAACTACTCGAACTTTACAGTAGCCAAAATGGCTACGCTAGAACGTAAATTTAGATGACCAAAAATGTTCTTCCTCCAGAAATTGCTCTGTAAGTTCTACAATTCTTTCGAGAAATACTTGAAATTTTGATCTGAATAATCCAAAATATTGTTGTTTTCTAGTTGCTTCGAAAAACTATCAAACTTTGTAGTAACAAAAATGGCTGCGCTTGTCGCAAATTTCGAGAAATACTCGCCGAGCATAAAACTAGGGCCACTCCGCAATTTAATTTTTTTTTTTTTTTTAGTTTTTTACGTGTTTTTTTTTCGATTGTAACAGTACAATAACTGATTGCTTCAATTAAAAAAAAGGTTTTTGTTGTTCAAAGTTTATTGAAGTAATGAAAATGAACAATTTAAATTTTATATGCTAAGTAATAAAAGTGATCAAGTTTACTTTCATATACTTTTGTTGAAACAAAAGAAAGTTTAAGAAACTTGATAATTTCCATTACTTAGCATATCAAATTTAAATTGTTCATTTTCAATAAACTTTTTTTTATTCAAGCAATCAGTTAGTAAACTGTTACAATCGAAAAAACACGTAAAAAACTAAACATTAAAAAAAAATCAAATTATGCTCTTCAGTGTGGTTGAAATTTTTACTGAATGATCCAAAATATCGTTGTTTTCTAATTGCATGCAAAAAACTATCAAACTTTTTAGTGATAAAAATGGTTGCGCTTGACGCAAACTTTAATTGCGATGTTATATCTTCTGAAATTTCTCTGTAAGTTTTATAATTATTACGATAAATACTTTTTGAAATTTTGACTAGATAAAATCCAAAACATCGTCGTTTTCTAGTGGGCAGCAAACAACTAGGAGTATCAAACTCTATGGTAATAAAAACTGTTGCGCAAGAAACCAAAAATATTCTTTCTGAAATGCTTTACATTTGAAGAGATTATTAAATAACGTGTTTTACTAATGGCTTGGTTAATTCGATAATACTAAATAACGATTTATTTAAATTAACTAAATAAATTTCTTATAAATTTGCGAAAACAAAAATAGCTGCGCTAGAATTTAAATTTTGAGGGGGTCAAAATTGCACCTTCTTTTTGAATTCAAAATTTTTTAATAGATCCTTAAACCTTTGTCATTTTCTTTTTTACTGCCTGAGTAAAATTATTCAAAATTTGCAGAAAGAAAAATGGCTGCGCTAGAATGCAATTATTGATGACCAAGATGAACATTTTTTTTAGAAATTGTTCTAAAAATATCATAATTAATGCCGAACATTTTAACTGAATCTGAAGAAAATTAAGAGAGTTAAGAGCTTTACAAAGCGAAACAAAAAAATCGAATTCTATTTCAAAAATGGCCGATGACGCCACACGTGAAACACTGGTAATGTCACATTATTTTTAGGCGCTCCAAAAACTACGCAATAATCAACAAAAATCGGTCTGTCTCAGCGATCATTTAACAGAGCAATTATTAATCTTGTGCGGAACTTTATCACCACTCTATATACTAAAAGTTTTAAGTTGAATGTGACAATTTAATGTGAATATTTATTTGAATTTCATCAGAACAAATTAATTAAAAGTCTCTGCGATTATTTATAAGACGCATGTTGTAGATTATGAAAACTATTGTATTTGTCTTCATACTCAATTTATCTAGAATCAAGGAAAGGAATTTCACATTCATTAATCTTATTTTAATCTGGTCAAAAGTGTAAATAAATTTAATATAAGAATCTTTCATATAAATGCCCCCCTCAGAGGGAACAAGACATCTTTGAGTTATGACCTTATTATTTAGGATCTTGGTCGGTGGTTCACATTAATCCTCAAGTGTCAAAGTTTTTACTCTCTAAAGATACTTAAGGACATTAAAATATGATTACGATATGGACGGTATATTAAAGTACATTTTCGCAATAAATTTAATAATAGAAAATAATTAAATATTATTTCGTAACATAATTATAGACAATCGACCTCAATTACATTTTTAAATAATAAAATCGCATTATGTTGATGACATGAGTCAATGATATTTTGATTACGATGGGTGAATAATTACCGCTGCAATCGTGACGGGTACACAATTGCCCCGGCAATTGTTCATGTTGGTATTTCATAGCAACGCTGCATTTTCAACGGTAATCTAATAGTGATTATGATTTTGCCGGAAATAATTCATTTCAAGATAAAATAAAGTGCGTTTGTATTATCATTACTACATATTAACCCATTCGGCCCTGGTGGTGGCAATTGCCACCGCAACATTTACTATGACAATCCATATTTTTGCTGTTTATCACTAGATGTCACTTCAACAAAGCCTCACTAATGAATTCCTATACTAATTAATCAAATGAGTTCAAATTTGGTATTTATGGTCTTAAGAAGCTCCCCATCAATAATAATTAACAAAAACTATTTTTTTTTCAAATTTAAAAATCCAGGCCTAAAAGGGTTAAAATTATAACTTTTGTAAAATATATGAATTACCAGATACTAACGTCCGCAATCATTATTATTATGAAATGATTATTTTGTTATCAATTCATATATCCCAATATGGTCTGATGATAATTTATTGATACTTTTGCTCTTTGTATATTATTAAATGTAAATGTCACTAAAACATTTTTTATAACGCACACTCGTTAACGCAGTTTGACTTTAGATTTTGATAATATTTCATTCGCATATTGGATTTGATTTGTACATGTGTAGCAAATGTGCAAAGAGTGCCGAGAGAGTTTTTTTTTTCACGTTGAAATCGTGAACATATATATCCAGAGAAAGGTTACAATAGTTCCTCTGGAAAGACATTTAATACATCAGCGTGACGTCTTATTCCAGAAAGTGCTGAATAATTTTTCAATCTGAATGTTCACGCTCTCTCTATTCAATCACTCGAATAGGGTGTATACATGGAAATAGGGACACTGCATTAGGCCCTTTTCTCACCTAAAAGCAAATAAAATGCACATATCAAAGGATTTATCCACATCAATTATTAAAGCGTTTGCTGTTTATTCAATTGATACTTGCTCTTGTTGATGGTGTATTAATGATCGATGCTAAGTTGAATTTATTAAAATGGAATTTCCTGATGTTGGCAATCGGATAAGCCATTAAGCCTACAGATTTGAGAAAAAAAATGGTGATGTGGCCATCATGTTACTTTCTCCGACATGATGGTATCATTTATATTTACGCTTTCATCGTTTATTTTCAATTTAAATCATATTTTAAATGCACATCGAGAGGATGACACTGACGTTTAAAACGTCAAAATTATAAAAGATGGAAAAATTATACTTCAAATATAAAAACTCAATTTATTCAAAAACTAAAGGGAATTAAAAAAAAAACTTATTCTTTGTAAGTTGTTCATTTTAGCATTCTCTACAATTATTATTAACATACATTTGCTCTAACTATTATGGTTTTATAATTATAAACCAAAAATTAAAAAAATAATAAATTTTTTTCTCGAATAAAAATGATTTTATGAAAAATGTTTTCAAGCAAAAGATGTTCATTTCTTTGTTGTCTTCAAAGTTTGTTTAAATATTTTTGTGATATTTTTCATATTTAAGATAATATTGGCAAAAAACAAAAAACAGTTGAGGTAAACGCCCACTTCCGGTGTACGAAATTTTACCAAAAGCTTTTCAGTTCTTCAGATTATCAAATAAGACGGATGTTAAAAGTTTCATATCAATTGCTCTATTAGTTTTTGAGGTACAACGCGCACAGACAGACACACACACACACACACACAGACACACACACACACACACACACACAGACACAAATTTTTTTTTTCCAGAAATTGTTGAAATGGCATCTAGGGACCCCGAAACGGATATTTCCGTAAAAAAAATTTTTGAAAAAAAAATCACGATCACAATACTTTCTCGTACTTCGTGACGGAGAAAGTAAAAAAAGTATTAAAAAATGCCCCTGGAAATAATGTTTAATTTCATAGATTAGCCGTCCCACTAACCGCGTGCGTTAGCGCGCCAGATATATACCGGAGGGGGGCAAAAGTATACATCCATGTAAATATCTCGAAGTAATTTTGATAAAATTTTGCTCAAACAGTTAAAACTAAATGGGGCAGACAATGACCATATTTTTTATTTTATTTGATTTCCGGCTGAACCGGAAATACTAACAACTTTTTAGTACTAATTGCAAGATCCCATATATTTTTACATATTACAAAACACCTCTTTTTTCTGCAAACATCCATCAATTTTGGTAACTTTATCTCTGGGGTTAAAAAGATAAACTAATTAATACTAATACAATAAACACAGTAGGCGATGCATTTATTACTAAAATTAACTATCAATTATTTTAAAAGTTCAAATTGTTAACTTCTTAACAATTGCATATAAACAAATTCCTATGTCACATTAACATGGAATTAAGATCCGGAAAATGAGCGGACTATTCAATAAATTATGATGCATCGATGTGGAAAAGTTAAATTCAAATCATTTCTCTCGCCTATTATAGTGCGAAGGCGCTCCATCTTGCTGAAACCAGAAACACTTCCACTTTCACACTTCTACAAAGTTGCCCGTTTCGCGGAAGACGAGGCATAATGTGGTTTTGTAAGAATACGAACTGCTTCGTTATAGTCAATGTATAATCAACAAAGAAGCTTATTTCTCACAATTCCAGTTCATACCTTTAACTTTTCTCGGTGTCGAGTATGTTCATCACGCATCCAAAGAAGATGAACGAAATCGCCAAATAGGAGACATAGGAAATAATGGATCACTAATGATATAATAGCAGCCAGTAACAAATTAAATACATTTTGGTTGCATAAACAACTCAAAGATGACAAGATTCATAAATTATACCTTGATAAAAAAAAAGATTTAATCGAAAACAGAAAAGCAGAATATTTCGGCAAATTAATGAATAATTCTGAAAATAAACAAGGAAAAATATGGAACATTATTAATGGCGAGTTCGGAAAAAAATAAACCAAAGTTATTGTTCTAAAGCAAAACAGCATAGAAGTTACGGACCCAAATAAAATTTGTAATGATGTGCAAAACAATTCTCGAGTGATACTAAAACCAACTTAAACAATCATTTCAGAGGTAAATCCAGCCAATGTACAACGGCTAATAGAGCTGTCCATAGTTTTTACTTGGAAAAGATAACGGCAGACGAAGTACTTCAAATTGTCAAAATCCTAAAAACAAACCGAATCCAGGTATTATTTAACCTACTTTCGGAACTGCAACATGGGTTCAGGGAAGCTAGGTCAACGGAGAGTGCAGCACATGCTTACACCGACCATGTCTATAAATGTTTAGTTTAGTTAAGTTTAGTTTTTTAATCTTGGTTAGCATTGCTTACAAAATAAGTATAAAATAATTTGCAAATATATGTAAATTCATATACCCAATTTAGATAAACGTGTGCATGTAGCTCGCCTCTTTTTACTTTCTCCGTTACGAAATACGAGAAAGTATTGTGATCGTGATTTTTTTTTTCAAAATTTTTATTTTAGGGAATTATTCGTTTTGGGGTCCCTAGATGCCATTTCAACAATTTCTGGAAAAAAAAATTGTGTGTGTGTGTGTGTGCGTGTGTGTGTATGTGTGTGTGTCTGCTGTGTGCGCTGTCAATCTCAAAAACTAATAAAGCAATTGATATGAAACTTTAAACATACATCCAAAGAACTAAAACGCTTTTGGTAAAATTTCGTACACCGGAAGTGGGTGTTTACCTTAACTATTTTTTGTTTTTTTCCAATATTTTCTTAAATATGAAAAATATCACAAAAACATTTAAACAAACATTGAAGACAACAAATAAATGAACATCTTTTGCTTGAAAATATATTTCATAAAATCGTTGCTATTCGAGAAAAAAGAAATTTTTGGTTTATAATTATTAAACGATAATAGTTATAGGAAATTTATGTGAATAATAATTGTAGAGGATGCCAAAATGAACAATTTCTAAAGAATAAGTTTTTTTTCTAAATCTCGCTAGTTTTTGAGTAAACCGAGTTTTTGAATATGAACTATAACTTTTCCATCTTTGATAATTTTGACGTTTTAAACGTCAGTTTCATCCGAGTCTACAAAACGATCCATGTACATTTAAAATATGATTTAAATAGGAAATATACCATGAAAGCGTAAATATAAATGATACCGTCAAGTCGGAGAAAGTAACATGATGGCCACATCACCATTTTTACTTTCTCCGTTACGAAGTACGAGAAAGTATTGTGATCGTGATTTTTTTTCCAAAAATTTTTTTTACGGAAATATCCGTTTTGGGGTCCCTAGATGCCATTTCAACAATTTCTGGAATTTTTTTTTTGTGTCTGTGTGTGTGTGTGTGTCTGTCTGTCTGTCTGTGTGTGTGTGTGTGTGTGTGTGTGTGAGTGTGTGTGTGTCTGTCTGTGTGCGCTGTATCTCAAAAACTAATAGAGCAATTGATATGAAACTTTGAACATACGTCTTATTTGATAATCTGAAGAACTGAAATGCTTTTGGTAAAATTTCGTACACCGGAAGTGGGTGTTTACCTTAACTGTTTTTTGTTTTTTGCCAATATTTTCTTAAATATGAAAAATATCACAAAAACATTTAAACAAACTTTGAAGACGACAAAGAAATTAACATCTTTTGCTTGAAAATATTTTTCATAAAATCATTGCTATTCGAAAAAAAAATGAATTAATGTTTTTTTATTTTTTGGTTTATAATTATGAAACTATAATAGTTACAGCAAATTTTTATGAATAATAATTGTAGAGAATGCCAAAATGAACAACTTCTAAAGAATAAGTTTTTTTCGAAATCTCGTTAGTTTTTGAGTAAACCGAGTTTTTGAATTTGAAGTATAATTTTTCCATGTTTAATCATTTTGACGTTTTAAACGTCAGTTTCATCCGAGTTTACGCAACGCTCGATGTACATTTAAAATATGATTTCAATAAACCATGAAAATGTAAATATAAATGGCTATGATACCACCAAGCCGGAGAAAGTAACATGATGGCCACATCACCATTTTTTTATTCAACTGGAATTGGAATTATAATCCATTATTGAAAAAAGCGGCATATTTGGGTTTTAGGGGTTAAAAACTAAACTAGGTACTAACGTTTTTCTTAACCCATTAACGCCTGATTTACATGTTTCCTATACTCCAAGTTCAATGATGTGCCAATTGACAGTGGCGAAAAAAAAAATTAGACGAAATCCGTATTCGGGTATTTTTGAGAGTGCTCTTCTGATTGGCACTTCTAAAAATTCATAGAAACCTCATAAAAACATTAATTTTTGAGTTTTAAGTTCAAAAATCGTAATTCCTTTCCAAATTACGTGAAAGCTGTAAAAAGCGTGTAATTGGACCTGGAACTTGAAATGTATGTACCTAAAAAATGAATTTCAACATGGCGGATCCAATATGGCGCCCGAAATGATGCATTGACAAGGTAAAAATTCATGATTTTGTTACTCCAAAACGGCAAACTTTAATAAAAAATGGTGATGTGGCCATCATGTTACTTTCTCCGACAAGATAATATAATTTATATTTACGCTTTCATGGTTTATTTTCAATTGAAATCATATTTTAAATGTACATCGAGCGTTGCGTACACTCAGATGAAACTGACGTTTAAAACGTCAAAATTATGAAAGATGGAAAAATTATACTTCAAATTCAAAAACTCGGTTCACATAAAAACTAACGAGATTTCGAAAAAAACTTATTCTTTAGAAGTTGTTCATTTTGGCATTCTCTACAATTACTATTCACATAAATTTGCTGTAACTATTATAGTTTCATAATTATAAACCAAAAATTAAAGAAACATGAATAATTTTTTTTCTCGAATAGCAATGATTTTATGAAAAATAAAAAAGATGTTCATTTCTTTGTTGTATCAATATTAGTTTATATGTTTTTGTGATATTTTTTATATTTAAGAAAATATTGGCAAAAAACAAAAAACAGTTAAGGTAAACACCCACTTCCGGTGTACGAAATTTTACCAAAAGCTTTTCAGTTCTTCGGATTATCAAATAAGACGTATGTTAAAAGTTTCATACCAATTGGTTTATTAGTTTTTGAGATACAGCGCACACAGGCAGACAGACACACACACACACACACACACACACACACACACACACAGACACACACACACAGACACATACACAGACACAAAATTTTTTTTTCCAGAAATTGTTGAAATGGCATCTAGGGACCCCAAAACGGATATTTCCGTAAAAAAAATTTTTGGAAAAAAAATCACGATCACAATACTTTCTCGTACTTCGTAACGGAGAAAGTAAAAATTGTATTGAACAAAAAGTGTTTGGAATCATTCAAGAACTACATTTGAATTTTTTCAGAATTTTTCGAGACATTTTTGTGATTTCTGGAAAATGGCCCTAATAAAAAATAACATGTGCCCTTTCGTAAAGATGTGAACTCGGGGGTTTTCGGGGTCGCCAATTGCAAAAATGTCAACAGAATTGTAAAACTCCAAGATGGCGCCCCAGTACCGCCCATGCGCATTTGCGAGATACATGTTAACTTGACAAACTGACCTGAACTTTGTTACTCGGAGGTTTTCGGTGTCGCCGATCACAACTATGTCAACAGATTTCTAAAATTCCAAGTTGACAACGCAGTACCGCACTTGAGTAGGTAAAAAAATGCGATTTTTTCACTCCCTTTGAGAAATTTTTTTAAAGAACAAAAAGTATTTGGAATTATTCAAAGAGTGCGTGCAAATTTCTTCAGAATTTTTGAAGACATTTTTGTTTTTTTTTATTGAAGCCATTTTCTGGAAAAACCAAAAATGTCCAGAAAAATTCTGAAAAATCACATGTACTCCTTGAATGATTCCAAACACTTTTTGTTCTATACAATTTTTTCTCAAAATTCACCGTTTTGGAGTAACAAAATCATGAATTTTTACCTTGTCAATGCATCATTTCGGGCGCCATATTGGATCCGGAATTTTAAAATTCATTTTCTTAGGTACGTACATTTCAAGTTTTAGGTCCAATTACAGGCTTTTTACAGCTTTGACAAAATTAGGAAAGGGATTTCAAAGTGAAAATCACTGCACAGAAAAAAAAATGCCTGAAGAAATCACGATTTTTGAACTAAAACAATCAAAAATCAATGCTTTTACGAGGTTTCTATGAATTTTTAGTAGTGCCAATCGAAACAGCGCCCGCATAGATACCTGAATATAGATCTCGTCTAATTTTTTTTTTCGCTACGCCTAATTGGCACATTATTGAACTTGGAGTATAAGAAACATGCAATTTAGGCGTTAATGGGTTAAGCGGCAGAAGACTATGTATGAAAGTTTCAAACAATTGTTCGTCGTCCCACGGCATTTTTGGTGTTCCTCAGGGATGAATTCTGGGGCCACTAATATTTTCTATTTTTTATTAAAGCCAGGGTAATCATGATAAACTCGCGATCACTAATTCCCAGATTTTTGTAGTGTTTCATTTCGATTGTTTTCATTTCTCCCTATTAAGCCACGCGTACACTTATCGGAACGGCACGGACGGCACGCATCGGAAAAAATTGCTTAACACAGTTGTAAATGAGTCATCGCACATTTATCGGTACGGCATGGAACGGATAAATGTGCGGTGACTCGTTTACAACTGTGTTAAGCAATTTTTGCCGATGCGTGCCGTCCGTGCCGTTCCGATAAGTTTGCGCGTAGCTTTAGGATTCGTCCGAATCATGTATATATAGGAATTAATTATTACGACCAATAACTGCGTTTTCCCTTAATTTCCTTCAATAAAATGTATTGTGAAAATTTTCTATAGCGAATAAATCAAACGTTTAAACAGCGATGGTGCCCATCCACCTTTTGCCCTTTAATGAGCGTCGCGAAATGTCGGGTCGATATTGGGCACATGTGGGGGTGCGAAATTGTTAAAATTTTCAGGGGAGGACGACGACAGATACACGCACACATTCACATTTTACCCTCTGCGATTGTACGTTTTTCTTTTTTTAATGGCGACCACTAAACGGCTCAACGCCGGTCCCATCTGCTCGCGCTCCCCCCGAATCCTCTTTTGCGTTCAACACGTCTACGAAAGTGTTAACACCGCTCCGAGGGTGCTGAAATTTTCACGGGGACGCGACTGAGGTGTGATTCCGATGTGTGAAATTACACGTGGAGGAGAGGAGAGAAAGAGGAAAAAAAGGGGGACCAACTAATCCGACAGTTTACTTTTTTTAACCGACGATCACTTTAAAGTTGAGCGCGGCTTTCTGTACAAAACTCGCTCGATTGCTTTTTGATGTAGTCCGGTTTTACCGAAAATTTATTTAATTGTAAAGTACTTTACCAAAGGGGGGAATGTATTTTATTGTCTTCTCACGCTCAACTTTAAATGCATGTTTTATAATTAAGAGGATCGTGCTAGCGTTACTCTATTTATTTTAACCACAAACATATTTTATAATTTTCAATAGTAATTTTAATTGTGAAATAATCAAAAGTTCGGAATTGATCTCTAATTTCAGCATATCTCGAAACGCGTGATAAATTTCAAATACTAATGAAGACCTTTTGTGGAACATTCATGTCAGTATCTTTGACTCGAGGCGATCCTCCAACCCCAAAATCCAACAAGAAGCCTAGTGCGCTTCTCTACAAAAAAGTGTTACGTAAAAAAAAACGGTTTGGGCGGTGAAAATGAGAGAAGATAACGGGAAGGAGTTCAAAAGTTGCGATGGTTACTTGGGTTCTTTCTAACGTAAGAAAATTGAGAAACTTTCAATCGGTCTGGCCGTCGCAAAGGAGGATGTGCGATTGATAGAAATATTTTTGTATAGATCTTTAAGTTACTTCTGTATCACAAATTTGCTTTAGAAATCAAATTTGACTAGTAATTACAAAATAGAGTTATGTTAAACATTAACATAATTTAGTATGAGAAACGCAAACATTATTTTACTATTTTTTTTTGGTAGGTTACTAGGAGCCGTTTAACGATTTGTTGTACACACATTAGGATAGAAAGAATAAAAAAAAACAACTATTTTGGTGATAGTTGAAAGTATGATTTACTGCATGCAGTGGACAGTGCCGGTATTACATTATTCAGTTAGAGAATATAAAATATCCAGTTTTAAAAATAGAGCAAAATACGGGATGATATAACGCGGGGAGAATTAGATAAGCGAGATATATGGCAGTGACTAATAGTCAACTCCAACAAATTGTACTTTTAGACTATGCAATTTTACACATACGAAACGTGCCCTGTGAAAAATCGCCGGGCGCAAGGAATATATAAATTACCCGAGTGATTTATGACCAGCACATATTCAAACGAAGATCATTTCAAAGGCGTCGTTCCACCCACCCACCGTATTACCTGAGCGCCTCTAAATATGATGAAAGCCACCATTCTCCATGTCTTTATGTAACAATTAAAGCGGCAAAATATTAAGATAATTAAACACCACCGCGGGTTATCTCTGTAAAATCTGCACCAACCATCAAGATCGATATCGTGTGTGCGCTGTGAATGTCGGATGACGTATTGCTTGCTTGCTGGCGAGGATTGGGAGGATGGTTTCCAAAATTAAATGTCCCATCGAAGGTTCGGGGGAGATTATTGAAGAAAATTGGAAAAGCGGCAGACTTTGTCCGCGGATGATACTTTTATTACTCTCCCGATCCGAATGGAAGTTATCTTTGATTGTTCTCCGGGAATTATTATCCTCTCCAGGATCAAACCGCAATCCGTTATTTGCAGTAGGGATCTGTTGTTATTAGGAAGTTGGAATGATTACTCTTTATTTGTTGCTTATTACTTTGCTAGATATATACAAGCAGTATTTTAAACATCACCCACCGACGTTCGCCAACTTGTGCTTTTGTGCTTTTGTTAGTATTATACCGGATGTAACATAAAATACGCTCACCCCTACAGTTTTCTTATTATTTGATATACACGGTGTCACTCGAGGATTTCACCTTACTTCTTATGCAGACTAATTAAACAATTCTGGAAATTTAAATTTAATAAACACGGGTCGATTTTCAACCGTTTTCGAGATGTCGACGTCGCACAGTCGTTCAGAATTCGAAAAAGCTGGCCAAAAGTCAAAAAATGAAAGTCAATATTTTGACCGACTGGAAGTTAGCCATAAATTTCAGCCACGAATCCGGCGCCTTCACCATTTTTGCCTTTAGTAAATTTCCAAGTTTTCTCTACTAATTTACAGACAATGGATTAAAATTCATAATCAATCAAATTTCTGTAGTGCCATGGTAATAACAATAAGCTTTTAACTTAGGATTTACCCCGATTTTTCGAAAAGACATCTATCGAAACATGGCCAATTTTCATCGTTAGGCGTAGTTTAGGTTCTATATTTTCGGCCACAAATGTTCTATAGGGCTTTATTTACAATAGTTAGGTTTAAAAAAATGACACATATTCTTCATTTTTGTTTAAATAATTATTTACCTAGACACTTTGACGAAATTTCGTCAGTTTTCAAAAAATCAAAAGTCGTCATTAGGCGTAGTTTAGATTCGATATTTTCAGCTACAAATGTTCTATAGGGCTTTATTTACAATATTTAGGTTTAAAAAAATGACACATATTCTTAATTTTTGTTTAAATAATTATTTACCCAGACACTTTTACAAAATTTCGTCAATTTAAAAAAAACAAAAGTCGTCGTTAGGCGTAGTTTAGGTTCGATATTTTCGGCCACAAATGTTCTATAGGGCTTTACTTACAATATTTAGGTTTAAAGAAATGACACATATTCTTCATTTTTGTTTAAATAATTATTTACCCAGACACTTTTACGAAATTTTGATAATTTTCAAAAAATCAAAAGTCATCGTTAGGCGTAGTTAAGGTTCGATATTTTCGGCCACAAATGTTCTATAGGACTTCATTAATAATATTAAGTCATAAAAATGGTGATTTGGCCATTAAGTTACTTTCTCCGATTTGGTATAGTTATTTATTTTTACGCTTGGTTTAGTTTCAATTTAAATCATATTTTAAAGGTACATTGAGCGCTCCGATCGGATGATACTGACTTTTAAAACGTCAGAATTATGAAAGATAGAATTGATCAATCATACTTCAAATTCTAATCGTCAGTTTACTCAAGAACTAAAGAGATTTCGAAAAAAAAAGACTTATTCCCAATAAGTTGTTCATATTAGCATTCTCTACAGTTGTTATTCATATAATTAATTTGATATAACTATTACCGTTATATAATTTTAAACCAAAAATGACAAAAAAAATCAATACTTTTTCTCAAATAACAATGATTTTATGAAAAATATTTTGAAACAAAAGATATTTATTTCTATATTTTCTTCAATCTTTGTTCAAAAGTTTTTGTAATATTTTTCAAATTAGAAAAATTATTGAAAATCTATAAACACCCATTTCCGGTATAAGAAATTTTACCAAAAGGTTTTCAGTTCTTCGGATAAAGAAATAACCTAAACTACGCCTAACGATGAGTTTTGATTTTTTGAAAATTGGCCATGTTTCGATAGATGTCTTTTCGAAAAATCAGGTTAAATAAGTTAAAAGCTTATTGTTATTACCATGGCACCACAGCAATTTGATTAATTATGAATTTTAATCCATTGTCTGTAAATTAGTAGAGAAAACTTGGAAATTTACTAAAGGCAAATATGGTGGAGGCGCCGGATTCGTGGCTGAAATTTATGGCTAACTTCCAGTCGGTAATATTTTGAGTTTAGTACAACATAGTCGTGTCCAGAGGGCTTCACTGGATGCCACAAAGGAAGAATATGTTTGTATCTACTACAAAATGGCTCATAACCCGTGTTCAAACATGTTACTTTGTTAGACACGTGGAAGACGTTCGGACGAGGTGAAAGTTTGGCGTCGGTTTTTCACTATAAATACTAATCTTTATGTACTGGATTTTTTTTCCTTGTTATTATAGATCTTCCTGAAGGTAAATTAATGGCTATTACATTTAATATGCATACAAACTTTTTGTTAGCAATTATAGGAATTTGCGTTAAAAATACGTAGGTACATTTTAAATATTCATGGAAATATTTTTTTGCCTGCGTATGCCAGTGTTCCTATAGCAATAAAAATATTTATTATAGTGTCCTCTAACGTGATAAACAACAATTAACTGCATTCACTTGCATTCCTCAGTGTAGGATTATTTTTATTGCTGATGTGCAATATCGTTGAAAAATTGATTTTATATTTTATTGAATATCTTGCATTTATGATGTATATATGTATACATGGTGTAGATGAACAAAACGAAACATAGTATTTTCATTGTTAATTTTTTTATATTGGAATATTATCTTCCCTGATCATTGTAGAGGAAAGATCTCCTCCAAGTCAAATTAGTAAAAAAAATAAAAAATAAGGAATTTGAAAGAAGTTTGTTCGGAGAAAGTAAAACATAGAAAAGACAGACAGATGGACACAATAGGCAGACAGTCACACAGGCTTTTTTTAACAAAAATTGTCGGCATCGACGAAATGGATATTTCCGCATACTTTCTCGTAATTTGCACGATGAATGTAAAAAATAAATATAACAGACAAGGTAACATAAAGGCAGACATACAGACACACATTTTTAACAAAAATTATCGGAATCGACGAAAATGGATTTTGCCACACAAAAAAAAAGTTTGGATTTTTATTACGATCACAATAGTTTCCCGTAGTTACTATGGAGAAAGTACAAAATAAATATGACAGGCAGACAGACACTCAGTTTTTTACGAAAATTGTCGGATCGACGAAATGCATATTTCCGCAAATTGTCGGAATCGACGAAATGCATATTTCCGCAAAAAGAAATGTTTGAATTTTTTTTACAATCAGAAGACTTTTCCGTAGTTTGTATGGAGAAAGTAAAAAAATAATATGACAGTCAGACAGACACAAAGGCAGACACTCAGTTTTTTTACGAAAATGGTCGGAATCGACGAAATGCATATTTCCGTAAAAAGAAATGTTTGGATTTTTTTACAATCAGAAGACTTTCCCGTAGTTTGTACGGAGAAAGTAAAAAATCAATATGAGAGGCAGACAGACACAAAGGCAGACACTCAGTTTTTTTACGAAAATTGTCGGAATCGACGAAATGCATATTACCGCTAAAAGAAATGTTTGGATTTTTTTTACAATCAGAACACTTTCCCGTAGTTTGTATGGAGAAAGTAAAAAATCAATATGATAGGCAGACAGACACAAAGGCAGACACTCAGTTTTTTTTATGAAAATTGTCAGAATCGACGAAATGCATATTTCCGCAAAAAGAAATGTTTGGAATTTTTTTTACAATCAGAACACTTTCCCGTAGTTTGTATGGAGAAAGTAAAAAATCAATATGACAGGCAGACAGACATAAAGGTGGACACTCAGTTTTTTACGAAAATTGCCGGAATCGACGAAATGGATATTTCCGCAAAAAGAAATGTTTGGAATTTTTTTACAATCAGAACACTTTCCCGTAGTTTGTATCGAGAAAGTAAAAAATCAACATGACAGGCAGACAGACACAAAGGCAGACACTCAGTTTTTTTTACAAAAATTGTCAGAATCGACGAAATGCATATTTCCGCAAAAAGAAATGTTTGGAATTTTTTTTACAATCAGAACACTTTCCCGTAGTTTGTACGGAGAAAGTAAAAAATCAATATGACAGTCTGCCTGTCATATTGATTTTTTATTTTCCCGTAGTTTGTATCGAGAAAGTAAAAAATCAATATGACAGGCAGACAGACACAAAGGCAGACACTAAGTTTTTTTACGAAAATTGTCAGAATCGACGAAATGCATATTTTCGCAAAAAGAAATGTTTGGAATTTTTTTAGGATCACAAAGGGTTTCCCGTCATTTTGTACACACCCTGTATAGTATAAATTATGGTTATGGTTTTGGCCCGAGGATGGAGCGTGGTCACCGACTCGAAGCCGAGGGTCAAGTTCTTCACTAATTTTGAAAATATTCATTAAATTGTCGATTTATGAACTTTTATTTAAATTTAAGTTTTTATTGTAGTTTTTATGATATTTATTTCACAAATTTTATATTTTAACTTCTTTTAATGTGTATACTTGTTTTTAATATGTTTTTTTTGATATGTTTTTTTTAATATGTAAATTTGACGCCCATATCCACCGCAATATTATATTTATATACAATATTTGTTGTAATATGGTGGCTGAAGAGAAAATGAATAAATAAATAAATAAATAAATTGTTGTTAAAGTTGCCAATTTCTTCAGTGTGGCCAAATAAATGTAAAAACAATTGTGACCAACTTGAATTTTTTTAAATGTGCTCAAATTGATTTAAGAAAAATCTAACAAGTCCCTTCACTAACTTTGGAAATAATCATGTGATAACCGATTGTTATACTGAAGTTGCCAATTTCTCCAGTGTAGCCAAATAAATGTAAAAACAAATGATACAAACTTAAAATTTTCAAAATTTAGTAAAAATTGATTCTTCTTTATGGTTTAAAAATAATCTCAAACGCATATTTACTAAATTTCAAAATAGTCACCCGGGAACTGAGTTAATTCTAATACTGAGATTGCGCATTACTTCAGCGCTGCAAAATAAATATTAAAACAATTGCTACCGACCTAAAATTTTCAAAATTTACTCGAAATTTATATCATTTTGTGGTATAAAAAAGATCTTCTACTCAGCCTGACTAAATTATAAAATAATCACCGGAGAGCTGGGATCATTGTTATTCTAAAATATTGGATTTCTCCAGTGCGGACAATAATAATTTTATCACTTATGTCCGCCATATTGGATCCGTTTTGAATTTTGAATTTTTCTATTTTGACATCAAATTCATAATCTGCGATTCGTACCTATTTATGTCAAAATTCAATAAAAACAGTTGAACTTGGTGTATTTTTTCTTCTGAGTCGAATGAGACCAACCCCAGGTTTCTATGTGAATCCGTTCTCGAGATATTGAATTTTTCCGCTTTTTGGCCATTCGGCCCCACAAATGCATTAGATTTTTCTCTACTCGTTAAACTTACGCAGGTATTGTTTTAACATTTAAAATGACGAAATAGTGTTTTTAGTTTCTCCGTTACGAAGTACGAGAAAGTATTGTGATCGTAATTTTTTTCAAATTTTTAAAAAAAATTTTTTTTTTATGGAAATATCCGTTTTGGGGTTTCTAAATGCCATTTCAACAATTTCTGGAAAAAAAATTAGTGTCTGTGTGTGTCTGTGTGCGCTGTATCTCAAAAACTAATTGAGCAATAGATATGAAACTTTATACATCCGTCTTATTTGATAATCTGAAGAACTGAAAAGCTTTTGGTAAAATTTCGTACACCGGAAGTGGGCGTTTACCTTAACTGTTTTTTTTTGTTTTTTGCCAATATTTTCTTAAATATAAAAAATATCACAAAAACATTTAAATAAAATTTAAAAACAACAGAGAAGTAAACATCTTTTGCTTGAAAACATTTTTCATAAAATTATTTTTATTCGAGAAAAAAATTTATTATTATTTTTTTAATTTTTGGTTTATAATTATAAAACGATAATAGTTACAGCAAATTTACATTAATAATAATTGTAGAGAATGCTAAAATGATTTATAAAGAATAAGTTTTTTCGAAATCTCTTTAGTTTTTGAGTAAACTGAGTTTTTGAATTTGAAGTATAATTTTTCCATCTTTCATAATTTTGACGTTTTAAATGTCAGTTTCATCCGAGTTTACGCAACGCTCGATATACATTTAAAATATGATTTAAATTGAAAATAAACTATGAAAGCGTAAATATAAATGATACCATCAAGTCGGAGAAAGTAACATGATGGCCACATCACTATTTTTTCATTGAATTAAAAATTCTTGCTCAAACTCAAAACTACAGGTAGTGTCGTGTCTCCTTGGCACTATATGATGAGCCGCCCCTGCTTGTGGTTGCTAAAAAGTATTCCAAAAAATGCTAAAAGCAGTCGAACATAAGGCTTTGTATGTAACTCGTCCACATAAAACGCCTCGTCCAATAAAGTGCTTCATTACGGACTTGTTACATAAATAGCTATTCCAGGCTGATTCTGAGCAAATGCTTGTATTAATGTTGAATAAATAAATATTATTATTTAAATAAATAGCGTTTGCCAAAGGCATCATCCTGGAAATTGGATTATTTAGATAATACTTGGGGCGGTGTGTTCTTGGGCGAAATAATATATACTGGCGGGTGTGAATTCCTTTCGTTTGGTTCCAGAAATTGAAGAGTAATAAAAGCTAACGGCAGACAAAGTGCCCAATTATGATTTTGTGAACAATACACACGATTCAAAAGGCTGCTAATATTAAGGTGACATTGCAAATATTCATAATTTATGTTCAATGGGAGGATACCCAAACGATAAGCGACAATGATTAGATATTTGTTTTGAACCCTTTCCAAAGCATTTACTAATTATTATTGTTAGTAGGGACTCCATATTACTGATGCATACTCAATAGTTCAGCATACTAGGGAATAATATAAACATTTTAAGGTGAATACAGAGAAATATTTTTCAAAACGCGATACAAATCTAATCGTTTTATTGCTTTGTTTACAATTTGATTAAAATGAGTGACGAAGGAAAGCTGTTTAGAAAAGATTACATATTTCATGAACGTGCTCTAATACTACATTATTAAATAAATTCAATAAAACGAAATATTACTAGTACTAAGTACTTAATGAAATAACATTGGTTTAAGATCGTTTATTTCTACCCACAGGACTAACTTGAAAATTAAACTAAATTGAATTTGAAAACTTTAAACTATAAAACTGAACCCTAAAATATGTATCTTTTGTATCATTCAATATCCGGCATGGCACTAGCCGGAGAAGTAGTTGTTTCAATAAGTTATTTGTTTATAGTCTTAATAAGACTTAATTTTGCTTGCAGAGTTACGAACAGGTTGAATATTCATATATTCAGGCTACATTTCGTTTTATTGAATTTATTTAATGGTTTCTGCAATAAGTAAGGTTGTTTCTAATTTACTGTATTATTAATTTTATATTCCAAATATATTTTTGGTGTACACTAGTAAATGATATTATTTTACATTTACTAGTAAGAACGATTTGTTGGTGAAACACCAATCCGTCAATTTAACCAAGCAATATTATAATCTAGTGCAGCGTTTCCCAAACTTTTTTTACCGCGGCCCGGTACAAGGTTTTAACATTTTTCGCGACCCTCCTTACATTTATTTACAAAACAAATTTTATTTTTTAATAAAAATCAAGTTATTTGTTTGTTTATTTCATGCACAAAAATTGCAAAATAATTATATGTATAAGTAAAATATAAGTAATTAAAAAAATAACTATTATATTCATTTAAAACTTTAGTAAATGAAGTAAACTTTTTCTTAATAAAAGGAAGGATGTTTAACTAAATAGCGGGTTAAGGTTTACGCTTGGATACTCCTTTTGACACCGCAACCAAAAAAAATACAGTTTCAAACACTATTTTAAAGATCGGTGTCGCATGAATTTTCAATTAAATTATCAACTTCTTGTTCACTAAGATTAAATATTTCTTCATTTTCAATTCCGACAGAAAAATAATCTTTAATCCACATTTAGATACTAAAAACTTACATGCCAACTCAACGCAACTTGGCAAATATGCAAGTTTTTTGATTTTAGAAAAGTTTAATAACATTTGGTTCTAATTTCGAAAGAAATTTTTTAGGCGATGTGAGCCATCTCTGCAGACGGATATTCAAAATGCATTCGCCTCCACAAAATGACCATCGGCCTCCAAATACGGATTGTCAGATAAACGCCCAATTTAGACGTCGATCGCAGCGGCGGCTCGTGGATTTCCGCAGGGAGGGCAAGGATAAAGATGTCGCTCGTGCCGCGCTACTTACTTAGGAAACAAATATTTCGTTCGCTGTTTCGATCAAATTTTCTTCCGTTGCCCCACCGCCGAACATACACGAGCCGCCACTGGTCGATCGTCCACGTTGAGAAACACTAATCTAGCCGAATGCGTATTTTCTATTTTCAAAATTGTTTGAGTTAAGATTTCGGTAAAACCAGCCCAAATGATTTTTTGATTATTTACTTGTTTTATTACTGGAAATATACAGAGTGCGCTTTTAAAGTTTAAGGATAGTCTACTAAGGGACTTTTTTGGAAATTAAGAAAATGTAGCCAAATGCATATTTTTCACTTTCAAAAATGTCCGAGTTAAAATTTTAGAAAAATTACCCTAAACTATTTTGGGATTATTTACTTGCTTTATTACTAGAAGTCTGCAGAGTGTGCTTTTACAATTTGAAGATAATCCATTAAAGGATTTTCTAGGAAATTAAGAACATCTAGGTGGATGCATAATTTTGCGCTTTCAAAAATATTTGAGTTGAAATTTCGAAAAAACCAACTCACATTATTTTTTTTATTATTTACTTGTTTTATTACTACGAATCTATAGAATGTGCTTGTAAAATTTGAAGATAATCCACTTAGTTGTTTTCTAGGAAATTAAGAAAATGTAGGCGAATACATGATTTTGCTTCTTCAAAAATGTTTGAGTTGAAATTGCGGAAAAAGTTGAAACCGAAAATTGTTTTGAGTAAATTTAAGTAAACAAATGCTTTTTCAATGCACGTGTGAGTATTTTAAAATTTGGGATGTTTGCCGATTTTATTATAGAAATGAAAATTAATCCGTTTTGAATAAATTTGAAAGTCTGGAATTTTTTGCAATTGGTTTTTATTTTCAAGGCAACTCGGAAATGTCCAACCTCAAAATTTAATTCAGTGTTTAAGGGTAAATATTTCAAAATTGTGGCTAAGAGCGTTGATAGATTTAACAGAATCCATTTTAATTAAATTGGAAAAGGTTCGAGAATGCTGCAACTGTTTTTTGTTTTTTTTTGTGGAAATGTTCGACCTCAGAATTGAATACGAGTGTGATTATTTCGAAATCTAGGGTAGGAATGTTTGCAAATTTCTTATAGAAAAGTGAAGTTGCAATGCATTTTGAGTGAATTTAAAATTTTCAATTGGTTTTATATTTTTTAGCGATTTAGAAAACGCTTGACTTCAGTGTTGAAGTGTGATTATTTCGAAATCTAGCTTAGTAACGTATGCATTTTTTGCAGAAAAAATAAGTGCAATATTTTAAGTGAATTCAATGATTCAATGTTTTTTTTTTCATTTTTTGGCGGTTTCGAAAATGTTCGACCTCAGAATGTTGAAATGTGATTATTTTGAATGTTTCCGAAATTAAGTAGATATTTAAAGTGCAATTTATTTTAGAGGAATGTCGAAAGTTTAAGGGTTGTTGAGTGGAATCTATATCTAGTTCAGATGTTTTAAAACATTTCTCTTTGAAAGCCATCGTGAATTACAATACAAAAGGAGGTGTTTATGATTACATAATTTGGTAAAAAGTCTGCTATACAAAAAACTACAAATATACACTTTGCCACCGTTCCTAGTGACTAACTGTTATAAAACAAATAATATGTAAAAAACATTTTTTTGTGTTTTTTCCAATATTTACCCACACTTTGGGAATCGCTGATCTAGTGGAATTATTTGGAGAATTGATCTTGGTAAAGTTTTTATATCGCCGGTGAATAATAATTAACACCTTGACCCACGATTACATCGTTAATCGTGGGTCAAGAAGGTGTTAATTATTATTCACTGACGATATAAAAACTTTACCGTGAACGATCACGAATAAACTAAATTGAATTGGTCCAATGTATGACCCTTGAGGGACCGCGGAAAGAACTTCTATTGGTCTAAATTTGTACGAATCAATTTTAACAAATTGATCTCTATTTGATTTTTTGAAAAAAAAAACACTGCGGATTCAGCCAACTAATTGTAAGTCCTATTAACGCTGACATAAAGCAACATGTTATGATTGACTCGATCAAAAGCTTTGGAGAAGTCAGTGTAGATTGCGTCTACTTCAACTCTCTTCTCGGCATCGGTTATATAATTCTCGTAAAGTAACAAATTTGTAACAGTTGATATACTAGACACAAAACCATACTGTTCGTTAATTATAACATTTGTAACCACCCATGATAATTGTTTTGACAATATTTGTTTAAACATTGTGGGCTTGACCGATTGAATACAAATTATTGATATCGTCCCGGCTTCCATTTTTCTGTATTGGTGTTAAGTAACTTATTTTCCAAATATCTGGAAAACATTGTTCTCTGATCGATCTCTCAAATAATATTGCAAGTGGTTATGATTTAATGCAAATGCATCGTTTAAAAAAAAATAGTTGGAATATCGTCAGGGCCACAGGTGGACGAATATTTTAACTCAACAATGACATTGTACACTGACAAAGAGTCGATGTTAAATGCGAATGTTGATTTAAGAACATTAAAACTACGAATGTCATTAAGATCTTGACATATAAACACGTTGAAAAAAATCCGAGAACAAATTCTGAAATTACTAAATATGATATGATCTGAATATAAATTGGCAAGTTTGTACTTTGTGTTAGCCACTTTTTTTTTAAATTAATTCGATTAGTACTGTAGTGTACCATCTTGGAAATTTGCCATTGTATATTTTTTTACGAGAAACAAATACAAATATCTAATAGCATATATGCGTAATATTTTCCTTCTGTACATCATTCCTAGAAAATGACGTAGAAGTCTAAACCAGTCAGAATAAGCAGTAAAAATCAAGTGCCCTATTTTATTTAGTTACTTTTAAATTTGTCTGGATATTCGATGTGGGAATTTATTGCGAACATTTTGATTGTCTGATTGTCAATAAATCTCGCTCATGTGTTAATACTCTTTTAAATAATGAATATCCATTTGTTTTAATTTAATTATTTTTAAATATTCCAATTTAAAATGTCCACGGTGTATCGTCCACACCGCAATGCTTTTAAATTTAATTACATTTTGATGAAAATGTGTACTTTCTGCTTAAATTCGAGGAGACATTAGCAGATGAATTTGATGAAATTTATCGATCCCCTTGCGCCACACTTTAACTTTCAGTCCCCGTCGCGTCCTTTCAGGCCGGAGGAAAAACAGAGCCGGTTTTCATTTAATTTGTAGATCATCGGGTTCAATTTTTGCCCATGTTATTTTTCGTAATAAACTTTCATCGGTTAGATATCGCGAACAATTATTACACCTAGTAAAGATGAATGGATGGACGAAATTCGATTAATCTTCCGTATGGTTTCGGGCGTATACTAAATGCACAGTGAAATGTTATAATTAACAGACGAAAGTTTTCACAAAATTAGAAAATTAAACTCGATAATACTTTCAATTATTTGATTGTGCATATAGTTGCACGGCTACACTGTGGCTTCTTTAGGAACATAATATAGTTCTTCGTCCGAAGGGAATTTATACAATTTATATGCAGTTCTGCTTAATTGGGTGGCTTAATTTGGCCAAATTTCAAGAAACGTAAATCAAATCAAGGAAGTAACAGAAATTTACATCACTTTTTGATGACAACTTTTCGCTTATTTGGGACAGTAAATTTAAAATCATATATACAATGTTACAGATTGACCTGAAGCAAAATATTCGTCAAGTTATACAAAAGATTATTAACAATTTTACCCAAAGAATGGTTATCTGTAGAAGCAGCAGAGGGGGGACATTTCTAGAATATTATTTTTAAAACACTTGTCTCCACTTTCTGATAAATACGGTCAGTATGATATTTATCGAATTTATATAATTTATATTTATGATATATACTTTTAGAATAACAAATGTCTTGTAAGAAAATAACAATAAAAAGCATCATGGGTTATATGTATGCACATGCAAAATGATGATGTTGTCAAAAAAACTGTATCCAGAATCTCGTGCACGCCCGACGCTGCAGCGAGAGATAAATTGCGAAAGTTTTATTTTTGCTGGGGAAAAGGAGGAACGCAAGTATACGTTCTCCTTGCAGATTTCCTCATTTCCCGTAAGAATTGTCTCGACAAGATTGATTTATTTATGTATTTCCAGAGGAGAGGAATTGAAGTGGCCGCCGCCGTATTATAATTCCATAGCTGTCACGGGCTCGTTTATTTACATTTCATGCGAGCCCCCGACCCCGAATGATGTATGGGTTGTGCGGATTAAGAAATTTTACGGGCGCGATCCGTAATTAAAGCCGGGGACGCGGGTATGTGCGGCATTCGTGTCGGGATATATGTATCGTCCCCATGTGTGATATTTCATAATATTTTAGCACCTGCACTATTTACGCAGTAATATATTAGGCGGGAGTGAAGCGTCCCCTTGTTTGTACTGGCTGCGTGCATTCCTGTGCATTGCACCCGGCGCCTCCACCATAAAGCCCACCGAGGCCGGATCACCCCCAGTACGGTCTCATTTATTATTTACTCCCTCATAGCGAGCGTACAGCGAGAAATCGCAATCTTTTACGTGACTATACACGCTGCTGAGGATGAGATTTGCGCGTTGACGGCCACTTTTACATGCCGATTAATTATTAACGAAGACCGTACCGGTCTATGCCCCTATTTTTTCATGGGTGCAATGTTTGAGTAAATTTAGCAGCGACCTGGAATTAATTTATGGTGGTGGGCACATAAATTAAAATATATTTGCGTAGATGATCAATTTGGTGATCAATAAATTTGATTCTTCATACTTTTTATTAATTTTAAGAATAAAGTTTTTATCAATATCTTGATGTAGATTAGTCAAAAATTGAGAAATTCGAAACTACCCTTAATACTTTGCAGCAAAAATCTATTGTGCTCGTTTCTCCACATTTGCGTTATGGCTGGGAATTGAAAATAAATTTTAAAATTTCACCATACATAAATTAAAATAATCGATTTGACATGGCATGGATTTTTAAATCTTGTAACAGTATTTTTATTAAGTTGCCCCTTTGACCAAAGAAATTTTAACCTGTTTTAATATCTTTGCAATATACTGAAAACTAACCAACTAACATTATTTTGAAAATTTATCCATATAATAATTCTTGGAGAGCTACAATTAAAAGTATTTTTGACTACTTTTGTATAGTTTGTTCATATTGAACTCGAAAAGAACTACTTCTTTTTGGAAACCATTTTACGCAACTTCCTTAAAATTTCCATGATTTTTACTGGCATGAAATCATTCTTGATCCTTTCTTCCAAAGAATTGTAAACATTCTTAATAACGGACATTGACCGAATTTTTACTTGTGTCCATTTGTTGAATACTCGCATGGAAAATTAATGCAAGTATTATACAGTAGTAAACAAACTTATTTAAAAAAAGTTTGGTGCATTTTCTTTTCATCGGAAATATGATTTGAGTAAATATTTGATTAATTCCTAGTAGCAAACAACTATCTAGTTTTTGAAGAATTTAATAACTGTTTATACTCATTATCAACAAAGTCAAAAAACGATTGCCTAAAATGATTGCCCGAATAGTCAACGTTTGAAGTCATTGCATGTGAGTTTAAAGGAAAGTAACACCAAAATTTAAAAAAAAACTACTCCAAGTTAATAAAGTAATACCAACAAGTATTCGTTTTTATTTGAATTATTCAAAATGTATCACGAAGTGAAAGCCTCCACAATTACTTATTAAAAAAAAACGTTATTTCCTCTTTCATAGATGCGTTCTTCGAACACTCTAGAACAGTGGTTCTTAACCTGGGTTCGATCGAACCCCAGAGGTTTGGTGAGTCAGTCTCACAGGTTTGGCGGTCGGCGGTTCACTCATATGATTCGAGATGACACGTCCCGCTTGTCCATCATTAGCTGCAGGTGATCACGCAACATCACTTGGCCAATCTGTACTGCAGGGAATGCGGCCAGTAGTCGAACTGTGACTGTCGTGATGGTACGTCGTGTGATTTCTTTCTTAATATTTTAATCCCTTCATACTAACTATGTCGAGCAAAAAAAGAAAGTGGTCGGACGAATATGTACAATATGGATTCATGTGTATAACGGAACGTGATGGGAGTTAGCGTCCTAACTGCATGATTTGCAATGCCAAGTTGAGCAATTCTAATCTAGCACCGGCAAAACTAAGAGAACACTTCCTTAAGCTGCATGGAGATGGAAAATACAAGATCACAACGCTCGCTTCAAGGTGAAGAAAGCCAGATTCGATGATAAGGTTACTCTGCCTGTTCTCGGCTTTGTACCCATCAACAAACCGATCCTCACAGCATCGTACAAAGTTGCCTACCTGATCGCAAAGCAGGGCAAACCAACACCGTGGTGAAACCCTCACAAAACCAGCTGTGTTGAAGATGGCGAATATCATGCTGGGAAAGGCGGTTGAAGTTAAGTTATCCCAAATTCCTCTTTCAAATAACACCATCGGCAACAGAATAGAGGACATGAGCAAAGGCATCTTGGCTCAAGTAGTTGCAGATCTTATTTTAAGCCCGGCAAAATTCAGCCTTCAACTCGACGAGACCACAGACGTTTCCAATCTAAGCCAACTTGCAGTATTCGTGCGCTATGTGCAAGACGACGTGATAATGGAAGATTTTTTATTTTGTAAGTCTCTTACAACAACAACTAAGGCAGCCGATGTGAAGAAACTTGTGGATAAGTTCTTCAAAGACAGCAATCTTTTGTGGGATAGGGTTTCTGCAGTTTGTTCGGACAGAGCTCCACCCATGCTGGGAAGAAAGTCTGGTTTTGGTGCGCTAGTGAAAGCCGATAGACCATACATCATTGTTACGCATTGTATTCTGGATAGGCATGCGTTGGCAACAAAAACCTTGCCTACAAAACTGGCAAAAGCATTAAAAATTGTAGTGGAATGCGTGAACTATGTGCGAAATAGTGCTCTGAGGCACCGAATCTTCAGGGAGTTGTGTACAGAAATGGGATCTGAATTCAACATACAAAAATGGCGACGAGCGGTCGGTCGCTCTCCGAGAGCGATCTGCTAAATACCACTATTATAGAGTGTAATCAAGTTACTTGTGCTTCTTGTGATCAATTCATGGACTCAACCATCAAGACCATCAAGTGCAACATTTGTTACGACATATACCACAGTGAATGTTTCAAATCAAAGGATACTTTTGGTAGCGCAGCCTGTTTTCGCTGCGAAAAACAAGGTGTTCAGCGCATTACTCTACAGCTAGTTCTAAAATTACGTGAAGAATTAGCCGAGCTTAGAACGCAGGTATCTGTTAGCCAGCAGATAATTAAAGATAAGGACAAGTTAATATATTTCTTAACACATAACCTGAAAACATGCAACAACAATCACTCGTCACAAGTCATTCCTCACTCTCACGCAAATCTTCAGAAATCTGCAAAATTGCAGAAACCTGTCCACCCAAACAAAGAAATCTCACCAGCGCATGAGGATACACGTAAGGCCAATCTACGAGAGATGGCCCCACACACCTCTCAAAGAGAACATCGAGAACACGATCAACAAACCGCGGAAATTTTTGCGAACCCACATCAAGGAACTTCTTCATCTCCCACCGCCGCGAGCGACGCAGTCCATCCAGAAAAAGCCATACCATACTCTGATATTGCAACTCGAAACAATACTCAACAAGCACCAGCAGCATCACATAATATCCAGCAAATCCCAGCATCCGACGCGGGCACCGAGAACCAAGAGTGGAACACGGCACCGACACGGCGTAAAAGAAGCACCCATTTCCGTGGCACCGCAGAATCGACGACACTCCAAGCATGCCCCCGGATTATAAGGAAATGGCTATTTGTGTCGCGAATACAGAAAGGCGTCACAGCGCAACGGATTAAGGAGTACGTCGTAGCCAATACGCGTGAACACGAAAACCACAATTCAATTAAACATATTTTAATCGAAGAGCTTGAACCCAAGTACAAGGATGCCAATTACGCATCTTTCAAAATCGGTGTTCCTGAAAATTTGTCCGATTTTATTATTTGTCCAAACTTTTGGCCTACAAACACCTTCCTCAACAGATTTTTTGTAAATAAACGTAACCCTAACAAAGGATCAAATTTTCAGAAAACACCGCCTCTGGGGCATCTGATATAAAATTGCGGCCGAAATACGACCTGCTTTTACTCAATATACGCTCTCTAAATGACGACAAATTAAATCAATTATTAATCGACTATAAATGTTTTGACCTTAAATTCATTTGTCTCACAGAAACCTGGATTAAGGAAAATAATATCTGTTTTGTAAATTTAGATACATTCATTCTAGGCTCGAGTTACTGCAGGCTAGGTCGTGGTGGGGGAGTGGCTATTTGGTACAAGCAAACCCTAAATACTACTAGTCTGGACCTCGCGAGTTTTTGTATGGATGGCATAATAGAGGTCTGTGGTCTGTCGTGGAAATGTGACAATGGTCTCAACATCTGCATCCTTACAATCTACAGACCTCCAGGTGGTAACTATGACCTTTTTATTACACAGCTTCAAGACATTCTGGACCACATTTATTCAACTAAAATAAAAATTATACTAAACGGTGATTTTAACATAAACTCAAATGAGCATTCAAACCACCTCAAAACATTAAAAAATGTGTTATTATCTTACAACTTACTTTTAACAAACACAGACGATACTAGATGCACAGCCACCACCTCATCCTGTATAGATCACATTTATACAAACCTACTATCTACTAAGACTCTCACACTCCCGAATACTATTTCTGACCATAAATCCGTCCTCTACAATTTTGATTTAAAACAAGCCCAAAATAAGCAACAAATTAAATACCGCAACTACAGTAACCACAACATAACCCACTTCCTAAATGACCTAAACTCCGAATCGTGGTCTCAGATGTATGATGCGACTGAAATAAATAACATGTTCAATACTTTCCACGACACCTTCACATATTACTTCAACAAGAATTTTCCCATACAAGTAACATACATGTCACATGACAAAACCTGGATAAACACAGACGTTAAGATATCTAGTCGTAAATTACATGATCTATACATGCTACAATTACACCATCCGACTTTAGGACCATTATACCTATCCGCAAAAAAGCAGCACCTGGAATTGGTCAAAAACACAAAAAAACTATACTACCAAAATAGAATAACAAACAATATAACGCGTTCATCCTGGAAAGTTACAAACGAATTATCAACAGTAATATAACGAGTGCCTATGATTTTGCCGGCAATTATTAGCGGCAGGATCACGATTGCTTGTTGCGACGAAAATCGGCACGACTGCGAAGCAGGAGTGCCGATTTTCTAGAAGCAACAAGCAAGAATGATACAGACGCTAATAATTGCCTAGGATAAATCAGTCACGAGTTAGATTCGGGAAGACAATTGGCCGAACAGAAAGTTCACACTTCATAATATGAAAAGTTAAATTTAGTGACACCAAGTGTCAGACGTGTATTATTCTGCGCCACAATAATTGTAGTAAAAATTAGCTTACCACAATTTTGAGAAATGCCTATGAATACTATTACTGATGAAAGCACTAATACTTCACCCGAAAATACAAACCGATCGAATTCAGGAGCAAACTACTTAAAAGTCCGGCAATAACTGACGTTTTATATGTTATAGGACATGTACTAACGCGTTGCTAGGCAATACCAACATGAGGGATTATCTGATTAGATACCACCCAGGGTGAATTGCCATACATAATATGCAGCGTCCTCTGTTACGCATCGTAATTACAATTTTATTGGATCATCTCATTAACGTTATTCGATTTCATTGGTTAGTAAGTAAATGAGGGCAATTGTCAAACAAATCTACAAGACGACAGAACATTACATTAAAGAATAACAATACACAGATTGAACACCCAGACAAGGTTGCTTCCTTATTTAACACATTTTTCAAATCAGAACCACTTAACCTTATAAAAAACATTCCGTCAGCCAGATATCTTGAGCAGCACCTAAATACTCAATCCCAGTCGATATTTCTAAGACCTATGGAGGAACATGAAGTCCTAGCCTTTCTAAACAAACTAAAAAATAAAAAATCCTGTGGATACGACGAAATACCGGACTTTTTGTTAAAACACGCAGCATTTCACATTGTTAAACCTCTTACATACCTTTTTTTTTTTTTTTTTTTTTTTATTATAAAAGGAAGGATGTTTGATGGAATTGCGGGTTAAGGAGAGTGAATGACTATGAGGGAATTGGCGTAAGCGATTTGCTGTTCGGCCACTAACGTTCATTTTAATATTTGAGAATTCATTTTCATAATGAATGAGACAGACACTAAACAACCATGGACCCGAACGATAACTTTTCGTTAATAAAAGCTACCGCCCGAGCGTGGGATTCGAACCCACGACGCCTCGCACCGAAAGCGGGAGTGTAACCGCTCCGCCACGGCTTACATACCTTATAAATATCTCTTTCGAGAGAGGCGTCTTCCCAGAAATCTTGAAAGAGTCGATCATTGTCCCAATCCACAAAAAAGATGACCGAGCAAATATAAAAAACTATAGGCCAATTTCATTAGTTTCAGTTTTTTTCAAAATATTCGAGCTGTGCATGCACGCTAGACTAACTGAATATTTAAACAAATACTCCCTTATCTCTACAAGTCAGCACGGCTTCAGAAAGAATTTCTCCACACATACCGCTCTACATTCTTTCTACCGCCAAGTAATTGAACACCTTGAAGCCGGCGAGCACCCGGTAGGTATGTTTATCGATCTAAGCCGTGCCTTTGACTGCTTAAACATCGAGCTTCTCCTGAGCAAATTACATGCGTACGGCATAAGAGGCGCTGCATATAGTTGGTTCAGGTCCTATCTATCAAACAGGAAACAACGAGTAAAAATACATCACACCAGAAATAACCTATCCGACAGCTACCTATCACCTTACGAGACTATTAACATAGGGGTTCCTCAGGGATCAATCCTTGGGCCACTGTTATTTGTCCTTTTTATAAATGACGTTGCCGGCTGTGTCCCCCAAATCCCAATACTTTTATATGCGGACGATACTACCGCCATTATAAGCTCCCCAAGTAACCATGAGCTTAACCGCTCCTGTAATGAAACATTGAGCAAGCTATCATCTTGGTTTCTACACAATAAACTTTCAATAAACTTAACAAAAACTGTATATATAAGATTCCACACTAAACAAACGAAAAAAGATTTAAACCTAAACATCAGCCTAAATTCCCAACAACTCTCCCCCTGTGAACAAACCAAGTTCCTAGGAGTGTATCTAGATCAGACCCTTGATTTGACGACGCACTGCAAAAAACTAGCAACACTTTTAAATTCTTACTGCTATAACATTAGGGTGATAAAACCCTACCTTTCCTTAAATCAGCTAAAGACCTTCTACTATGCCTCCATACAATCTAGATTACTATACGGTCTGTGTTTCTGGGGAATGTCTACCGCATGGAATGAAGTGTTCGTTGCTCAAAAACGTATCATTCGCTCCATGGTAGGTATTCCTCGCATTAGTTCATGCAAACCTCATTTTCAGCATCTAGGTATTCTAACACTACCTTCTCTAATTATATATGAACTCTGCAAATACGTTTACATGAATAATCCTCATTTTACTCGAGCAAGCTAAATACACAACTATCCCACCAGGAAAAATGATGATATTTATATAAGGCATTACAGATTAAACCTTACCAAAAATAGCCCACATGTACTTGGAGTCTTAATGTTTAACCGTCTGCCGCACAACATAAAATCGGCTGTCACAGAAAGCCTTTAATAAATCTCTGCGAGATTTCCTACTTGAAAACATATTTTATTCTGTAAACGACTTTATGGCCTAGGTGCCACTATATAAGTGTAACGGCAAAGTAGACTTTGTACTCTACTCCTATTTGACGCTTCCTACTTGTATATATCTGTACATCTATCGGAAATAAATTATTATTATTATTATTATTATTATTCGAGGTACTACTATACCATTCTAACATTTGGTGGTTATCCCGGGGACAGGTGCTGTCATGTTTTTGCCATGCGTGTGGAATTAGCTTTGTTTTTGCAAGAGCACCAACATTGTCAAGCAGATTGCTTCAAAAATTCTGAGTTCATTCTCATTTTAGCGTACATAACTGATATCTTCGCAGCTCTCAATCATTTCAATCAACAGATGCAGGGCGGTGGAGTCAACATCATCGAAGCGGAAGAAAACCTTAAGGCTTTTCAAAAAAAGCTACCGTTATGGAAACGACGAACAGAAAACGATAACTTCGCAAACTTTCCCCCGCTAGACGACTGTCTAAGTAAGATCGAAGATGTATCTGGAATCGGAGACATTTCTGTAGCCGCGGAACTGAAGCAAGCAATTGCCACGCACTTAGATGAGCTTGCAAAGTCTCTCGACGGATACTTTCCTACAAGAGAGTCATATCCAGCATGGGTGAGACAGCCGTTCACATTTAGTGTTGAGACAACAGATGTCAATGATGATTACCTAGATGAAATCATTAAAATTCAGCAGAGCCCGGTTCAACAGCAACTCTTCAGAACAACAACGCTCTCAACGTTTTGGTGTCAACAAATGGTAACGTACCCTGTTATTGCTAAGAAAGATCTGGAGATTTTCATACCGTTTGAGACAACATACATTTGCGAGCAATCCTTTTTGAGGATGCTAGACATAGAAACGAAGAAAAGGAACAGGCTTTGTTGCGAAAATGACATGAGAGTGGCACTGGCAAAGGCAAAGCCGCGCATTTCTAAACTGGTCTCTGAAAGACAACTGCAGAAGTCACACTGATTTGCAGTAAATATTCATTATTATGTTTTAATGGTTTTGTTCTTTGTTCTTAATGGTTTTGTTCATTTTGTGCACCAGTAAAATATATACCTATGTTTTGAATTTGAAAAAATCATATTTTATTTTTCTAATTAAGAAGGGTTCGGTGAATGCGCATATGAAACTGGTGGGGGTCAGAACCTCCAACAAAGTTAAGAACCACTGCTCTAGAATGAGGTTCTCAAGGTTAAAAGACTGAATTCACAATATTAACTGAGTTGGCATGGAGAGGCAAACACAAAATTCAAAATCTCACGTTTTAAGTTCGGATATTTTGATTTTGAAATCGTGATTTTAATTTTTGAAATTAACAACTGCCGAAAACATCGTTTATTTTGATGATTCAAACATCAAAATATAGCAAATTTAGTGAAATTTTAAAACGGGTTACGAATTTTTTTCTTGACATTAACACAAAATGCAAAAATTGCAATCCAAAATTTTAAAATCGCGACGTTGATTTTTGAAATTGTACAACTGCCGAATAATATTATCTGATTTTTATTCAAAACGGTTTACGATATCTTCTCGTGAAATCACTGGCGGATCCTAGGGAGGGGCTAATGACCTTTCCCTTGAGTCTATATTTTTTGAAAATGCCAGAAATGAACGCAAAACGCCCGAAGATTTAAATTGCAATTTTGATTTTTAGATTGCTTAACGCTTTGTCTGATTTTAATGATGCAAATGTACGGAAAATGTAATGTACTTCTAAAACGGATCACGAGATTTTCTCTTGAAATTGATCCAAAAATTGCAGTCTTTAAATTTCCAAGATTATAAAATAGCGACTTTGATTTTTGAAATTGTACAACTTCCGAATGCGTTGTCCGATTTTAATGATTTAAATGTTAAAACTTGGCGAATTTCTTGTAATTTTAAAACGGATTACATTTTCTCGTAAAATCTATGGCACGTCCAATGAAGGGGCAATTGACCCCCTGGTTCTATATTTTTAGTCGTTTGTCTTGGCCTCTATGAAAATATATAAATGCCTGTATTGTGTTTGTCAATTTTTCATCAAATTCTTTTCAATATCTGTTCGAGTTTTTTTGGGACGTGATTCGTTATTGAGAACTGATTTGTTATTGAATCGGTTACTGTTCCGAATACGTGATTCGTTGGTTACTCTTACTAAAAATTGATTTGTTATTTAATCAGTTATTAGTTACTGTTACTAAGAAGGGATTCGTTATTGAATCGATTAAAAAAGTTACTATCACAACGAAATTATTCGTTATTTAATCGGTTATAACAGTTACTGGTACTATGAAGCGATTCGTTATTTAATCGGTTATGAGTTACTGTTAAGAAGTAATTTGTAATTTAATCAATTACAATTTTAACTTATGCGTGTGTTTCTGTAGTTTTATATTTGTTTAATTTTATAAACAGGGTGCCCGTTTTTGGAGCTCATGCATGGGGATCTCGGTTATTTGAAGAGATACAAGGTCGGTTAAATTAGGGCAAAGTTGTCCAATCTGAAGTGTAACGTAATGCCGTTTTGAAACATAAAATATTCCGACTACTTCCGAAGATATCCGAGAAAAATCTAAATTTTCAAAAAATGTTTTTATTTTTTTTCGAGACTATTTGTAGAGATACTTCAAAACAATTGACACATTATCATTGCCACTTTGTACGCTCTATAACGTGGTGATATAATAATAAAAATTTGACGTTTCGATTTTCGGGAAACATCATCAACTTTGTTTTTTCTTATGGGCGCCATCTTGTATTTTTACATTTTCAAATACATATTTTTTTCTGATTACGGTGATGTATCATGTGTTGGGGTTTGGTCTACCAGTTTAGTGGATTTGCCAAAAATCCTGTTTTTGCAAAGAGTGCCTTGGAAATGACAGCTACACTTTTGTTTATTAAAGTAATTTATTAAACAATAATACAAAACTAACGCAAACTTGTTTTCTATTCCCATTTCATTATAAGACATGAAAAGTATAACAATATTATTCAAATTTATTACATAGAATGAAATTAGAGCATGAGAAATAAATAAATTAAAAAAAATTATAAGAGGTGCTCAAATGGCACACCCTCCATCTCCAAGCATAGCTGTATACGTCTTCTTAAATTTTGTGTTGATCTTAAAAAATCCCTTCTTCTTATATTGGTCCTTAAAGTTGTAATGATCTTTCTTCGCAAATTATTGATATCGGTGGGTACAGATTTATAAATTATGTTTTTCATAGCTCCCTATAAATAAAAATCTAATGGAGAGAGATCTGGCGAACGTGCCGGCCGACGTACGTCCCCACTATTTGAAATAACTCTGTCGGGAAATATTTGAGATAAGTAATCAGACACTCTTCTAGTGTTATGTGGTGGAGCTCCATCTTGCTGGAACCAAAGGCTATTTAGGTAAATGTCATCGATGTAATCGATCAGGTAAGTCATTAAAAAGTGCAAATACCCATCTGCAGTCAAGTTGTCTTCGTAAATGTACGGGCCAATGATCTTATCGCCAAATAAACCAACCCATACATTTAGACCAAAACGTGCCCGTCCCTGGTGTTCGTGTGGATTTTCAACGCACCATACATGTTTATTGTGACGATTGAACATGCCTGTGTTGGTAAACTTGCACTCATCCATGAATATCACGTTGGAAAGAAAATGGGGATTTTGCAATAACAGTGTCATGATGTTCCTACAAAACGTTACTCTTCGTTCAATGTCTCCTGAAAATAAAACTTGAGTGATATGGATTTTAAAGGGCGGTACTTATGTTTTTTCAAGACTCTCCACACTACCTGACGAGATACATTCATTTCTTCTGCTATAGCCCTTGTCGAAATAGAAGGATTATTTTGAATCTAATGAAGAATTAGATTTATAACCGTTTTTTTTTTTATTTTTCAGAAGGTTTTAACATTTTACTCACTGCTTGTAAAATTTCCATTTCATTTCCGTTGGGCCTCTGAACTCGTATTCTAGGCTTAGAAAATTTTTCAGAAGGTTTTAACATTTTACTCACTGCTTGTAAAATTTCCATTTCATTTCCGTTGGGCCTCTGAACTCGTATTCTAGGCTTAGAAAATGCACGAAACTCAGCTAAATTTCTATGAAGAATCAGAAAATAATTTTCAGCACGCTGTTGTCTTTCTGGATACCGCTGAAGGTATGTTTCCGAAGTAACTTTCACATTTCGATGCGATGCGTAATAAAGTTCTTGCATATCGCGTTTTTCTTCACTTAAAAACGGCATTTTGTTATAAATGTATACCAGTTTTGGAACTGTAGGTCAGGATAAACGAAATGCAGTCGAAGTGTCAAAAATTGCTTTATTAAACAAAAGTGTAGCTGTCATTTCCAAGGCACTCTTTGCAAAAACAGGATTTTTGGCATATCCATTAAACTGCTAGACCAAACCCCAACACATGACACATCACCGTAATCAGAAAAAAAAATATGTATTTGAAAATGTAAAAATACAAGATAGCGCCCATAAGAAAAAAACAAAGTTGATGATGTTTCCCGAAAATCAAAACTTCAAACTTTTATTATTATATCACCACGTTGTAGAGCGTACAAAGTGGCAATGATAAAGTGCCAACTGTTTTGAAGTATTTCTATAAATAGTCTCGCAAAAAAATAAAAATATTTTTTGAAAATTTCGATTTTTTTCAGATATCTTCGGAAGTAGTCGGAATATTTTATGTTTTAAAACGGCATTATGTTACATTTCAGATTGGGCAACTTTCTCCTGATTTAACCGATCTTGTATCTCTTCAAATAACCGATATCCCCATGCTTGAGCTCTAAAAACGGGCAGCCTGTATACACCGTTTTAATATCTATACATTTCTTTCTTTCTACATTACAGTTATGTATTTTTATATCACATCGAACGAATTTGCCTTAATAGATTTTAATTCAACCCATTTGGATTTTTACTGAATATTATCATATCGCTATTTTTACGTAAGCGCATACCATTTTAGTTATTTTAAGGTCTGTAATATGTATCCTTAATTTATTTTGTTTTTACTATTTAATATTTATACAGGGTGTTTCAGAGCTCTGGGAACGGTCAATCACGTGCTTATTTTTCAAAATTTCGAAAAATGTTTTATACAAAAGTTGTGTATAATAGTGAGCTACACGCCCTAAAAATATTTAAATTTATACAGGGTGTCTCATAACAAAGTTACAGACCAAACTTATGTTTTTTTTCATGGAACACCCTGTAGTTTTTTGTCATTTTTGAATTAAATGGAGCAAATAAAGGTGAGTTACTTCAATACTCCCTATACCTATTGTTTGCCGTTTTCGAAATATTTGAAGATTTGTTGAAATGCATGGTCTGGGTGAAATTTTATTTTTGCCCCAGTGATTGACGTTGAACGATTAAAATCATTTTAATTATTTGCTTTAAGGTTCGAACTATAGAGCCACCATGATTTCATACAAAAAAATATACAGGGTGATATAAAAAATGCGGTAGAAAAACCCAACTTATAAAGTTGAATAACTTCGTTTTTTCAAATGGCACACTCTGTATTTAGTAACGTATCCTTAAGTAGAATCCAATTATCTTTCAGATTGTATAAGGGTTCCCTGTTCCTTTTCTTGTATTCGGAGATTATCATATCAAGAATAATTATTATAATCTGAAAGATAATTGGATTCTACTTGAGAATACGTTACTAAATACAGGGTGTGCCATTTGAAAAAACGAAGTTATTCAACTTTATAAGTTGGGTTTTTCTACCGCATTTTTTATATCACCCTGTATAATTTTTTGTATGAAATCATGGTTGGCTCTACAGTTCGAACCTTCAAGCAAATAATTAAAATGATTTTAATCGTTCAACGTCAATCACTGGGGCAAAAATAAAATTTCACCCAGACCATGCATTTCAACAAATCTTCAAATATTTCGAAAACGGCAAACAATAAATTTGCTCCATTTAATTCAAAAATGACAAAAAAATACAGGGTGTTCCATTTAAAAAAACATAAGTTTGGTCTGTAACTTTGTTATGAGACACCCTGTATAAATTTAAATATTTTTGGGGCATGCAGCTCACTATTATACATAACTTTTGTATAAAACATTTTTCGAAATTTTGAAAAATAAGCACGTGATTGACCGTTCCCAGAGTTCTGAAACACCCTGTATATTCATTTTTATCCTGTATTTCATGTTTATATTTAACAAGTGTAAACAACTGTGCTAACACGAATAAATTACTTCCTTAATTGCTCTCGTTTTATAAAATAACCTTTAGAGAAAATCACCGTTGGTGGGATTTTTAATAACAGTTACTGTTTTTATTACATAATAACGGTTACAAAGTAGAAATTAGTGAAAATAACGCTCATCACTAATTATAACGCTAAACATTGGTAAGAATCGAAAAAGCGATAAACCGGGACATTTAACCGTCCCGAAAGATTTCGTCGGGACGGAACCCTTAGTACCATCAAATGTTCTAAACCTAAGCGAGAGAAGACATGACTTAACACATCAAAATACATTAAAAATGTAGATGTCATCTGAATTCGAAAAAAACTCGGAAACGATACTTTCACGTCGTAGTTTGTTCGGAGAAAGTAAAAACAAAAGATGTTTTTTTTCAAAATTAGACGACCAGAGAACATGTTAGTAAGAACGCTGTGCTGAATTTTTCTAGTGTTTCCATGTGAAGCACATTTAATTAAAACTGAAAACAGTTGCAGAAGGATTACATAAATTTATTAAAGACGAAAAGTGGATTTGATAATACTGTATTTTTTTCCCTCTTGAATGTCATTCAGTCATAACGATATTGTAATTACTAGAAAATGTAAATAAAATGTAAATTAAGTCATTGCCATCTATAGACGCGTTTCGTTATGAAATATTTATCTGATAACCCGTCCATAGACCTTAAGTTAGTCATTGTTACAAGTATAATGGGATATAATATTTGTCTTTTTTTTCTTTATCTTCAGTTACATCCACTATTTAATTAAGATTTATTTAATATTTAAAGCTAAAAATTTCTTCAGCTTTAGAACCTTAATAGTAGCGGGAAAATGTTTTAGTTTAATAATAGTCTAGTGGCAGATGTAGAGGATGCAAGGCAAACCCATAAAATCATCTTAATGAGCTGTTTAAGAGGGTTTTTATAAGTTGTTTCTAGTATCGTTTTAGTACCATTTTTACAGACACTCATTATCCCACTCTGAAAGAAACGTCCACTAAACGGGTAATTATTATTTTATAAGATATTCCTTAATTCTTGCTATGAATACATTTAATGATTCCATAACGAATATCTTTTTTTATAAATTAAATAAAGACGAGAAGTAGCCTAAAAGTATGAATATTCAACTCTGCAAACGAACCTTATTGCTAGCACCAAAAGCACGCATTTGAAAAATTGTAACGTTTTACAGTAATTTCATGAAAATGACATCTTTATTATCGGCCATATTTCAAACTTACTCGAAATGAATAGATATTTATCGATGCGATTATTCGGTTGGTGATGTACGATCGAATTAAGGAAATATATAGAGTTCGTATATTCAGTAAATAATGGATTATGCCATTTTATGGTTTAAAATTATATTTATTTAACATAAATTTTCTATATTTCACACGGAACGACTATAAAACCATCGGGGGCTGTAAATTATTTCGGAGGCGTTGTTATCGATTCGGTCTCGACCCATTGAAATGTGGTCGGCACGAATTCTCTCCGACTAAATTGAGACGTGAAAAGTTACGAAAAATCAACTAAATGGAACTAAATAAAGACACGCATCAAGGGGCACGTTTGCCCTTTCGCTGTTTATGGAACGAATATCGGTAATAAAATGTCATAATGTTCGTTTTATGGATTCGATTATGATTTTTTCATGTTTTAGTAAACACGAACTATCAACATTGAAATGGGTTTAATGGGGAATTATTCTTTCGTGTAATGTGAATTTCGTGACAGGCACATTTAAACCAATATCAATGAAAATATTAACAGTATTTTATTTGTGGCATAACGTAATAACAGTTTTTAAACCAGATTTTTACAAAATTCTATTATTAGCTATGAATGCCTGCATTCAAACCGGTAATAATAATACAAACGTAAGTAGATGCAGACATATGGTCGCATAAGATACACCTCATGAAAAAAATTGAGTCAACATATCTCGAAAACTACGAAACAGATTTTCTGTTACATCAGTTCTGAAGTCCACATTTTGGCACTAATTTGCGAGTGTAAAGTTAAACTTTACGTACTAGAGCGAAAAAATCGCTTCACTCAGTTTAAGTTAATGTTTGAAATTTTAACAAAATGTTGAAAGGAGTATTTCATGCGTTTGAAAAATTTTCAAATGGCAGTTGCAGCAAAAACAGGATGCCGTATTTTTTGTTTGTTGGCTAATTTTATAGCTCCATATTTTAGCAATATCATCCTGAAATTTCATCACCATCAGCTTGAGTTTATTTAAAAAAAATAGAAAAATCTGCAGAAACGAATATTTTAAGCGATTAAAAAAATTTCAAATATTAATTCCAGCATAATTAGCAATAAAGTATTTTTCGTTTATTGAGCAATGTCATCCTGAAATATCATCACCATCAGCTTAAATTAATTTAAAAAAATAGAAAAATCTGCAGAAACGAATATTTCAAGCGATTTAAAATATTTCAAATAAAACTTCCAGCATTATTATAATATAGTATTTTTCGTTTATTGAGCAATGTCATCCTGAAATTTAATCACCATCAGCTTAAGTTAATAAAAAAAATGGAAAAAACTGCAGAAACGAATATTTCAAGCGATTAAAAAAATTTCAAATATTAATTCCAGCATAATTAGCAATAAAGTATTTTTCGTTTATTGATTAATTTTAAAGCTGCGTATTTTGGAAATGTCATCTTAAAATTTCATAGAAATCAGCTTAAGTTTACATAAAGAAATTTAAAAAAAAAAATTGCGTTTAAAAAAGTTTAAAATTTAAAATTTGGCTAAATTAGGGATGACGTATTTCTCGTTTATAGACTCGTTTTGAATCCGTGTATTTTAAAAATATCATCCCGAAGTTTCATAGCACTCGGCCTAAGTTGTTAAGAAATTCAGAAAAAATCGCTAAAACGAATATTTCATGCGTTTTAAAAATGTGTATAAAGAAATTCCGGAAAAACTATTAATGACGTATTTTTCGTTTATTGACAAATTTTAAGACTGCCTGTTTTAGAAATGTCATCCTGAAGTTAGATGGAAATTGACTCAAGTTTATGGAAATTTAGAAAATCCTCCGAAACGAGTATTTCATGCGTTTGAACAAATTTCAAATCGAAATTCCAAACTTTTTTTTAATGGATATTTTTTACAGACTCATGTTTTAAAAATATTATCCAAAAGTTTCACAAAAATCGGCTTAAGTATTATGACGAGGAAATTTTAAAAAATCGCTGAACGAGTATTTCAAAAATTTTCAAATGCAAATTAGGAATGTCGTATATTTTGTTTACTGACTAAAACAGATATATATTTTAGGTATGTCATCCTCAAGTTTTAAGAACATCGGCCGAAGTTTATTGTAGAAAATTAGAAAAATCTACCGAAACGAATATTTCATGCAATTCGACAATTTCCAAATGGAAATTCCTGTGAAATATGCGATAACGTATTTTTCGTTTATTGACTGATTATACAGCTTCTAGTTTAAAAATGTCATATTGAAGTTTCATAAAAAATCAACTGATGTTTATATAATGAAATTGGCGAAATTTGCCGAAATTAATATTTGATGCATGTCAAAATTCTTTAAACGGAAATTCGGGCAAAATTAGCGTAGGCATATGTTTCTTTTATTCATTAGTTTTAAAGCTACATGTATTGCTAATGTTATCATGAAGTATCATAAATATCGGCCAACGTTTATTTTAAAAAGGTAGAAAATTTGGCTGACACGAATATTTCGTACAATTCAAATATTTTCAACTAGAATTGAATTGGACAAAATCAGCCGTGATGAATTTTTCGTTATTGACTAATGTGTTTTAAAAATGCCAGTCTGAAGTTTCATAACACTCGACTCAAGTTTACGTAAAATAAATTAAAAAATCTGCTGAAACAATTATTTGTTCATGAGATTCAAAAAGTTTCAAATAGAAATTCCGCAAAAACTATCGTTAAACGTTACATTTAATGGCTAATTTTAAAGATGCGAGTTTTAAAAATGTCTTCATAAAGTTTCATAGAAATCGGCTCAAGTTTATATAAGAAAATAAAAAAAATACGCCGTTTAAAAAAATTTCAAATGGAAAATCCGAGAAAATTCTTAATTTACAGCTGCGTGTTTTAAGTACCATGAAAATCAGCTGAAGTTTATGGTAAAAAATTTAAAATATGGGCCGAAACGAATATTTCATGCGATTGAGAAATTTTTAAGAAAAAATTTCGGCAAAATTAGCGGTGATATATATTTTGTTTATTGATTAATGTTACAGCTACTGTTTTAAGAATATTATCCTGAAGTTTCATAAAAATCAGTTAATGCTTGTGTAAAGAAACTTGAAAAATCTGCCGAAATAAATATATGATGCAATTCAAAATTTTTATTCTGGCGAAATTGGTGATGACGTATTTTTTATTTATTGGCCAATTTTAAAGCTGCTTGTTTTAAAAATGTCATTCTAAACTTTTATACACTCGTAGATTTTTCTGCCATTGTGGTGAAATTTCCCGCCGATTTTTTTTTGCGCACGGTACAGCTTGTTAAAGTTGGACAATTTTTCACTCAAAAAACATTTCTTTTCCATCGCGTTGTTACGGCGGGTGGGCTGGACTTGGGGTCAAAATCAACTACACATTCTTAAAGATAAAACTTAAATCTTTCCCAAACTGAAAGATTAATCGATTTTCGACCAAATTGAACCAAGTTACGACGGTTTGAAAAATCGAGTTTTTTCGTGATTTTTCGAGTGGCGCTTTTTTTTGACGCCGAGGATAGAAATCGGTTCAAGTTTATGTTAATAAATGTAAAAAATCGCTAAAACGAGTATTATTAGTTTTAAAAATGTTATCCTGAAGTTTCATAAAAATCGACTTAAGTATACGAAAAGAAATTTAAATTTGCTGAAACAATTATTTTTGCGTTTAAAAAATTTTCAAATTTAAATTACGGTTAAATTAGGGGTGGCATATTTTCCGGTAATGGAATCATTTTAAAGCTGCGTGTTTCAAAAAATGCCATCCTGAAATGTCATAGAAATCGGCTCAAGTTTATGTAAAGAAATTAAAACAAAATCCGCTGAAACGAGTTTCAATATTTTTCAAATTTAAATTTTGCGTAAATCGGGGAAGACGTATTTTTCGTTTATTCTCTACTTTTAAAGCTGCGTATTTTAGAAATATCATCCGGAAAATTCATGGAAATCGGAAATTTAAATAAAACCTCTAAAACGAGTATTTTATTCGTTTTAAAAGTTTTCAAATGGAAATTCTGGAAAAATTAGTTGTGACGTATTTTCTTTTATTGACTAATTTTAAAGCTGCATATTCTAGAAATAATATCCTGAAGTTTCAATAGAAATCGGCTTAAGTTTATATAAAGAAATTTTTAAATATTCGCAGAAACGAGTTTCAAAAATTTTCAAATGTAAATTTTGAATAAATGAGGAATGGCATATTTTTCGTGTATTGACTAATTTTAAAGCTGCGTATTTTAGAAATGTCATCCTGATATTTCATGGAAATCGGTTCAAGTTTATGGTGGAGAAAAAAAAAAAATGCTGAAACGAGTATTTCACGCGTTTCAAAAAATTTCAAATGGGAATTCCCGAAAAATTAGGGATGATGTATTTCTCGTTTATTGACTAATTTTAGAGCTACACGTTCTAAAAATGATAGTATAAAGTTTCATAGAAATCAGCTCGAATTTATGTAAAGAACTAAGAAAAATAGCTGGAACGAGTTTTAAATATTTTTAAATTTAAATTTTTGCTAAATTGGGGAAGACGTATTTTTTATATCAACCTGAAGTTTCATATAAATCGGTTTAAGTTTATGTAAGGAAATTTCAAATAAACCCGCAAAACGAGTATTCCATGCGTTTAAAAAATTTTCAAATAGAAATTCCGGGAAAATTAGTTATGATGGATGTTTCTTTCATTAGTTAATTTTAAAGCTGCTTATTCTAAAAAAGACACCCTGAAGTTTCAAGTTTACATAAATAAATTTACAAAAAATCGCTGAAACGACTTCAAACATTTTCAAATTAAAATTTTGGCTGAATTAGGAGCGACATATTTTCGTATTGAAGCATTTTAAAGGCGCGTGTTGTAAAAGTATGCTGAAGTTTCATAGAAATCGGCTCTAGTTTCTGTTAAGCAATTTAAAAAATGACGTTTTTATTGATCATTTTGAAAACTTGTCGGTTCAAATATTTCATGCAATTAAATAATTTTTAAATGAAAATTCCGGCAAAATTAGAGATTGACTAATTTTACAGCTGCGTTTTTCAGGAATGACATTTTGAAGTTTTATGAACATCAACAACTTGAAAAACCTAACGAAACAAGTTTTCTAAATTTCGTCGATGACATTCCACTGGTGTAGCAAATAATACCTGGCCGTAACATGATGGATTCCTGCACATAATATGTGGCATTTGCAAGAGAGTGGTTAAATGAATTTTTTCAATTTCATGTGTTCCAATCAAATTAGATTTCTAATTTCCATTCTTGCAAATCTAATACTTCAACTTTTACCATTTTTTTTTTACAATTTCTAGTGGAATTCCGGTGGTGAGTCTTCCTTATTTTCCAGACGCTCGGCAAGACACTATTTGCATTATACACGTATAAACATGCACGTGCTGTAACTGGCTGCAAACATGCATGGAAAGTTCTTGGGAGGGCATTGTCGGGATTTAGTTAATATAGGGTTTCGGTATATTAAAGTTGTTACGCGGAGAATATTGTGCGCCACTTTGCGCTCTCTTCGTGACGTGAAAATTTTCTCCACAAATGGGCCATTGTCTTCGGATAATGGAAACAGAATGCCTCTCGACTCCTGTCCACGGTTAACTCGAAATTTTAAACCCCAATTAAGCCGTAAATGTGGAAAAATATACAAGGATTTTTTACAGCGAAACAATGTAATGTAAACTTTATCGTGAAAGTTAAGAAGTATTATACTTTTTATAATATATTATTATTTATATTTTTTTATCAAAAGGCGAAACTAGACGAGAATTTTAAACTTTCAACATTTTTATTTGGTAGAATTAATAACTATTGGATTAATGAGGCATAATATATGTGGTAAGTAAAACACGTGTGTTGAGAATTTTCACAAATTTTTAATGTCGAAACACAGAGGCTTCATCAGGCAGATCAGGCATTAATCATCTGACTGATGAAGCCACTGTGTGGCGAAACATATGACGCAGTGTTTCGACATTAAACATTTTTGAAAATACTCAACACATGTGTTTTACTTACCACAGAATAAATACCTACTATCCTTAATAAAGACATTGTTTTAGCAAAATGTCATATTGCATATGGACAGTCATGTGCAAAAACCAAGTTTTTCATCATTGAATTTTAGTTTTATTCAGCCCAATATTATTCTAATTGTATGTAAAAGTCTTAATTGGTAATTTGTCAAGACACCCTTTTTGGGATGAATCTGTCGCAGTTGTTGCGTTGGATATCGAATCCACAATCAATTTATATAAATGATTACAATTCACAAATTTCGCGAAGTGGAACGATGCACTCTTATACAATATCGAGCAGCCATCTGGCGCTGACAGAAGATCCGCAGAGTGAAGAGAGGAAATGAAAGCGGAGCGCAGGCAACAAGTACCTGTCAAAACATTCGACAAAATTACAAAAATACCACTCCGCCGAACCCCCCGGACAGCCACCCCCCCAAAACTAAAACGCACATCCCGAAACCAATCAACCCCCAATATTTCATACGAATCTCGTCCCTCCCTTCGCGTGTCCACTAATTTGTATTCAAATTAGATGGTGGAATCTTTATAGAATTTTTTTAGCGGCGGCCATAAATTCGAAGTGGAGTGCTCCCCGGGAAAACGGGGAAAGCCCCGTACGCGATTTCCATACATTTCAATCAAAGAGGAGCGCCGGTTTGTTCGGAATCAATATCCGATGTATACGGGACAGGAATGCGTGCTGCATCCCAAAACATGAATAACAATGCATACATTTTTTTCTTCCCTGATTTTCGGATGCATCGATTTTCCATGCGGCTTTAAATAAATGATGATACGACGTGCAAATCCGTTTTTCTCCATCCGGTAGGTAGCGGATGGGGGCGGCAGTGCTCTTAAGAGATAAACCCGAAAAAGGGTTGAGGGGATTTTCCGAACTTTATATAAGCTTCAATAATGCAGGTGGAAATTCATAATTTACTCCGCCCTGCAACTTTCCGATTCTTAATGCACCTTCACGAGATTTCCGATGCGTGCTTTTTTTATTCGATACGCCGCGTTGGAAATTTATTACGGAAGAGATGTTATCCGTAAGATAGCTAGCTGGGAAAGTTTAAAGTAATCTTAATTTACTCAGGGAAGGCGCATAAATTCCATTCCGCTCGGAGTCTCGGGATTTATGGTCTATTTTTCGTATGGGAAGCATATTTACAACAAAATTGGATAGGAATGTTTTTTTTACGATTGATAAAGCATATCCACCTATACAAGAAGTTTATCGGTGAAAATATTAACGATAAAATGTATCCTGATTTTTAATACTGTTAGAGCAAGGAAGGGTGTCCAAACTGTTTTTTGCGAGGGCCAGATTAGGATTTAAATCCAAGTGAATATGTGAATTAAAAAATCTCATTATGACTAAAGCAACACTGAATTATAATTAAATGTTGTCTCCTTCAAAGTAATGCTCTTTTGAAGCCACGCAGCGTTGGAGATGGTTCCTCCACTTCTCATAGCAGATCTGAAACTTCAACTGGCCGTTTACAGCCGTTTGAATGCTTTGGAGTGTCCCAAACAGGCCCTTCAGATGAATTTTCAATTTAGGGAAGAGGAAAAAGCCAGCAGGACTCAAGCTAGGTGAGTAACGAGGCTGAGAAGCTACAGGATTTTTTTTATTGGCCAAAAACTCGTTTATTCAAATTGCTGTGTGACAAGGCGCATTGTCACGATGCAGGATCCATTTCTTTTTGATATTCGGTCTCATGCAAATGACCCTTTTTTTCAAGAACCTCGCGGTAGAAGTGTTTGGCCTTAAGGCACAAATTCTTTGTAGGCGATTCCCTGGCCCTCGAAGAAACAAATCGGCATGCATTTGATCTTTGATTTGCTCATTCTTACTTTTTTGGGCCTTGGAGAGCCTGGTGCGCCATTCCATGCTCTGGTGTTTTGTTTCCAGGTCATATTCAAACATCCAACTCTCGTCTCCATTGATGGCATGTTCCAAAAAATTGGGATCATTTTCAATCGATTCCAAAAAGTCAAGGCACCTTTCCCTTCTGATGTAGTTTTATTGGAACCATTTTCCCGGAGATTTTTCTCATTCCCAATTCATTGGTCAAAACCTAACTCAAATTTAACTATTCCCCGATCATTCTGATCGTCAACCGACGTTCCGGATTATGTCAATATTTTCATCGGTTCGTGACACCGATTTGATTCATCTTTGGCACACGTGTAGGTCATGACTAGGAGTGTAACAGGTGCAAGTAACAGGGCGCACTATTCAGCCGTTTTCGAGAAAAAAATTAATTGATTCTAAAATTAAGATATTTAAATACACACGGATTTATAAAAACTATAAAAAGATAATGAATGAACCCAACTTCAATAATGGGATTCGATCCTTCGACCTTTCAACTACGAATCGGAGGTTTTATCGATGCGCCAAAAGGTCGGTACATGTTTGTTAACGCAAAAGGTATATAAACATACAAATAATTAACAAATTAAAAAAACATTTTTTCTTAAAAACGGCTGAATAGTGCGCCCTATTATTTGCACCTGTTATACTCCTAGTTATGACCTACACGTGTGATAAAGATGGATGAAATCGGTGAGACACACATCTGATCCTCCCCTTATCAGTCAAATGTTGGCCAGTTCGTGCGACGTCAAAAATTGTTATCTGCGAATAGAAGTACAACAATGGTATTACTAGTGCTAAAGGCAGATTATTTATGAAAATTAAAATTGAAATAAAATAGGAGCCAAAATAGATCTCTGCAGTGCACCCCTGCTAGTAGGTAAAGCCTTTGACATGTCCACATTGTAAAATACTACCTAATTTCGGTTTTGTAGATACGATTTAATAAGCCTCAAACTATTACCGCTGCCAAAGTTATATTCTTCAAGTTTTGTAAGTTGTTTTAAATGGGCTGTACAGTCAAAGCCTTTTCTTAAATCTAGAAATGATTCACAACAAGCTGTTTTATTTTTAAACGATTAACTAATTATGTTGCTAAGTTCAACAACGACGACACTCATTGAACGTTTGGATCTGAAACCAAATAAATAATTCATTTCGAAATAATCAACAATTAGTTTATTAACCCGCCGTTGGTGACGCAAATTTATTGGTGACGCCGGTGTCACGCACCGGGGTTTTCAACTGAAGATTTTTCGAAACGTGTTACTTATAGTTCATGTTTTTTTTTTCATTTATGCTCTCTAACAATAAAACAAAGATATTTAATTAATTTAACCTCTGCAACGCGGCAGCTACTCGAAATTGCAACAATAACAGAGAATAAAATTATTCGACACACCCGGTCTTACAGACCAGTAGGTCATTGGCGGGTTAATCACATTTTGTAATATTTTTTGTATTACCAGAAGCAATCGGCCTGTAATTGCTCATTTGATCCTCATTGCCTTTCTGCAAATGGGAATGATTTTCGCAAATTAAATGCGTTATGACATAATTAATCAATTTTGTTATTGATAAATAACCATTTTTCATGATTAAAGTTTATTATATAGTTGTCGTTAGAATTATTATATTTTAGTTTACCTATTATCTGGGACATTAAATTTAATTTAATTATCAATTCTGAAATTGCTGGGAACTGATTCTTCTTCCGTTTCAGAAAGTTCCACATTTACAAAAAAAATATTTAAAATCGTCGCGTTATCATCATGATTACGTTTAGGATTCTTTGTTTGATTGATTATTGCCCACATCGCTTTTGGTTTGTTTGGATTGCAGTTATTTGTACGTTTTTTTTTGTTTCAATGATGGCAGACTTGTAACGCATTCTGTGGTTATCCCTGCGCATTTTGGTTTTCACTGAGAGGTGCAGAATGTGGCCCTCATGGAGGAGACTAAGTGTGTCTGTTGTTTGTTTGATTTTAGTCTTGATTTTAGTCGTAGTGCGCTTATTAATTCACCGACGAATAGTACCCATAAATTTCCCGGCGCGTCCACAAAATGCTATTTTCAATTTTATTTATGCAGTCCCTTTCTACAGTCGGCCATTCCATAAATAAATGCACACTTTTTGGGGGTACATCAGGGATTTTAGAGAATTTCACATATATTATAAAGGCTATCAAGACATGGCTTTTGGTCTTTACTAGAGGTTCAGAAAATTATTTTGTCAAAAGTTATAACAATATAAATTTTTAGTACACTTTTATTTTGAACTCAAAAATATCGTAAACTGTTACGGTTACGAAGAAAGTTATTCTATACTTTTTTATGCTTAAATGTTAAAAGTTTGCAATAATTTTTTTTCCAAAACAAAAAAACTTTATTTAAATAGTTTGTTTTTGATAAATAAAATATATCTCAAAAAATAATCAATTACTCACATTTTAATTTTCTTAAAAATAATACATGTTATACCCTGATCCTTCCTGAGAATTTTTCTTTTTTCGAAAGTATGGGCACTTTAAAACTTTTTGAGATATGATTTTTTTACCCGAGCGCTGCATTGCCGTGAGGAGCTCCATTTGTGTAATGGCCCGAGAGCGCACTGAGAGAACTTTATTTATTCATTGTTTAATGTGAAATGAAGTAACGAATATAGTTTATTTAACATGAATAAAGGATTCCCTTTCTTAGCCGATAAAAGTTGTATAATTATGTCAGTGTTTGTACTATATAAAATGAATTACACGATGTGTGGCTACGGGGAACATAAACATAAACCACAACACATTACAAAAATGTATATACATTAAGGTCTTTTATTATAAAAAAAATCTCGAAAGTTGGTGTTACCAAGCTTGGATCGAGTTTCCGACTGCTTACGGGAAACGTGGTTAAAATACAGTGCTTGGAGAGAGAATTATAGATTTAAAGACAGTAGAGTTCATTCGAACTTTATTGAAATCCGCAAAAAGGCGAATCATTGTAGAGTAGGTAAAACCGTTCGTAATATTATTGACTATGTTGAGCATTACCAAGAACACACCCAATGGAAGAAGTATCTGAAGTAGTTCCATCGGCTTCTCGCAGTTTTATTAATTTGCAAAGTATTTTATATTACCTCTTGATAACAATCACGAGGTACTTCCGTCAAATGCCAGTGGTGGAAGTTTTCACTCATATAGCTTGTCTGCAGAAGATGAGTTACTAGTAAGAAAATTAGTAAAAATGAAACCTATTCTGGAACTTTCCAAGTGAAGATCTGACTTACAACGGATGGTAATGGAAACACTATTTAGCAATGAAAATAAAAGCGCTCAAAAATACCCTCCTGAAATGGAGAACAAGATCAAAAAAATCAAACACCGTTATTAGTACCAACAATTACACAGATAAAGTCAAAGTTTTATCTAGTACACCAAGTAAATGGGGCATAAGAAAACTGGTGAACACTATTGACATCGCATTTTCATTGGCCCGAAAAGCGTATAACCTTAATTTAGGAAAAATAATTATGTAAAATCGACATTCCTGGAGAAGGCCCTTCTACAAAAGTGATGAAATTAGTAAAGGAGTTAACAAGAAAGTGGGTTTGGAATATTTTCAAAAAAAGTCGGGTTCTTTGCCGTTTGAAAAAGCATTCATTGAAATAAAGGTCCGATTTTCGATATCCCCTTAACATAGACCAAAAGAGTCTAAAGAGTATAAAATCTGTAAAGCATATTTCACCGATTTATCGCTATATATTTTTTATCGCCCAAAAGTGGGAATCGTTTATATTGTTAAATAATTTTTATTTGTTATTTCATTTCAGGTTAAACAATGAATAAATAAAGTTCTCTCTGTTTATTAAGCGGCACACACTGCGCTCTCGTGCCATTATACCAATGGAGCTCCTCACGGCAATGCAGCGCTCGGGTAAAAAACCATATCACAAAAAGTTTTAAAGTGCCCATACTTTTGAAAATAGAAAAATTCTCAGCAAGGATCAGCGTATAACATATATTATTTTTAAGAAAATTAAAGTATGAGTAATTGATTATTTTTTGAATCTAAATAAAGTTTTAGGTTTTGGAAAAAAATTTATTGCAAACTTTTATGTAAGCATAAAAAAAGTATAGAATAACTTTCTTCGTAACGGTTTACGATATTTTTGAGTTCAAAATAAAAGTGTAATAAATGTTTATATTGTTATAACTTTTGACAAAACAATTTTCCGAACCCCTAGTAAAGACCAAAAGTCATGTCTTGATAGCCTTTATAATATATGTGAAATTTGCTAAAATCCATGATGTACCCCCAAAAAGTGTGCATTTATTTATGGAATGACCGAGGTATATTTAGCAAATATATACCGTCAGGAAGCTGTGAAAATTAATAAATAGTTATTTATGCAACAAGTGAGTAAAGTAGTACTTTTTTCACGAGTAGGAAAGATTGCCACACAAGCCGAAGGCGAGTGCGGCAATTCCTACAAGTGAAAAAAAATTGCTTTACTCTCTAGTTTCATACAAATTTTTTTCTACGTTCGTAACTTTAAATAAATTCGATAAAACCTTAATCAATTTTCATAAGTAATAATACTTTTTTTAAATGAAGAAAATAATAATCATCAGTTTTCTTGATCGGAAACGAATGTTTGACATTTATCGGTGGAACTCGCGGCGTGTTGAGAAGCTTTTATGACACACTTTGCGCAAACGATTTTTTAGTTGCGTTAAAAAATGAACCGCTACGGCACTTTTTTTCACGCAAAAGAGTGAAAAAATGAACCGTTATGCCACTTTTTTTCACGCTGTTTGTAGGGTTCAGGAATCACATATTTTATGAACCCAAATTAATGAAAAAAACTGTACATTTTATAACGGACGTAGAAAAAATATTTTTTTATCGAGCAGCTCATTGATGAGTGGATGGTATTTAAAAAATCATAACTCAAAATGGGTATAACAAAAAAAAATCTAATGCCTTCCTGCAAGTATATTTAACACTTACAACTTATCAAAAAATCGTGACCGATATTCCTTACATTTTTTTTAACAATGAACAAAATCCGTGGGCATTGCAAAAATAATTATCTTTTTTTTGCAATGTCTTTTTTGACTAATGCACCAGCCACAGATTTCCGTTCAATGCAAAAAATATAATATAAGTAATATGGGTCACGGTTTTTTGACAATTTGTTACTTGCTGGAACGCATTCTATTTTTTGCGATACCCTTTTTTAGTATTTTTTCAATCAACGGAGCTGCTCTATAAATTTTTTTTATTAATTTTCACTGATTTTTGATAGTTTGTATTTGCTAAAGAGCAGAAAGGGACTGTATAAATAAAATTTAAAAATCGCACTTCGCTTTTGGTGGCTGCGCCGGGAAACATAGCTGAAAATTTATGGCTAACTTCTTTCTCGTCGCTTATTTATATTGGTTATGGAAAAAACTATTACTTTCTTCTACAAATACATTGACTAACTTTAGGTTTAAATCGATATCTGCATCAAGCCAATTTAAATTTTGAATCATATTGGAGTAGTCTAATTTTCCCTGCTTAGTAATTAATCTACACAACTAATTGGTGTATGTTGATTCATGTTTGCAAGGTATTCCTTTATGGCAAGAAATACTATTTAGGTACATGCATGAAATAGTAAAGTGTTTGGGATCATAATTCGTAAACAAATTACTACGTCTAGTATTTAAACTGAGTAGTTTACTCAAATTTAAAGGTCACATACCACATAGTAATAATTTTGAAGGATCATTAGAATTGAATTAATATTAAAATCACCCCCAAGTAAGATTTTGTTATCTCGTCGCTTAGTTAATTATGAAAGTACATTAAGGAACAAATGCGCTACAAACCAGCTACAAAATTAAATAATTGTATTTTTAACCATAAATCGCCCATACCAAATTTTGAAAAGTCAGGAACATATAAATTAACCTGCACAGACTGTAAAGGAGTGTATATTGGACAAACTGGTCGAAAATTCAGTACTAGACTTAAAGAACACCAACGATCTTTCCGCCTCATGCAACATGATAAATCAACTTTTGCCACACACCTTCTAAATGAAAACCATTCTTTTGGCGCGGATGTACTTTCCGTTATACATGTCGCAAAGAAAGGTCAAAAAATGGATTTACTAGAGTCCCTGGAAATTCTCAAAATGCGCGCTAATCCGGAAATCCCTATACTGAACGACCCGCTTGACCTAATTTACACCCCTATTTTCAAAGCCCTTGTGTAATTAGTTTTTATCTGTATCTTACCTGTATATATACCTTTGTAAATCGGTTTTTAAAACACTTCTTGTTTGAAAATGGTAATTGTATTACCGAAACTTAAGTCACAAAAATAAATATATAAGTTATACAAAACAAAGTTAAAAGTGTTTTATTATAATATTTAAATAATATTCGTTGCTAAAGAAAAAAATTTAAAAAATATATCGACATTGAAATCTAGGACGAGAGAAACAATTCAAAGCCAAACTTGAAAATACAATAATTTACCAACTACAATTACCATAATGGATATGACTGAATGGCATGTACTAAGTAAAAAAAAATACAAATTTCTGGGAAGTTTTGGAATCTATTTGTTTTTTAGTTTGAAAGATTTAATCAATCAACCCCCGAAAAAATAATTTAAAACGCGAAGATACATTCAACAAAAATTCATCAAAATCAATTTTATTTCTGAAAGTATGTCGGTTTTATTTTGTATTGTTTTGTAATAGTTTCGACAGATGAATCAGAATAACGATTACAAAATTTAAATGCAAATCCTGAATCTAGAAAGGTATATAAACTAAAAAAAAACAAGTATGCTCAAAAAGGAAAAAAATCGAATTCGTTTCACATATTCAACCCGAGGGTACGCCTCTAATACACTCGCAATTGGAAAATGAAATCCCTGCGCCGCTTTTCAATCAGACACTATTTACCTTCGCGATTTTCGACTCGAAACGAAACAAAAAAAAAACACTCTTTTCAAACTAATTATCCGAATGCCGGAATGGAATTGAATGCGCGGGAATGATCATCCATTAAATATAAAATACAACGCCTCGCTCTCTGCACCATTGTCTCGCCCCCCACAATAGATTCACTTAATTAGTGCGCGACCCCAACCTAATCCTAGGCTGCACCTCTGCCTACCTGAATGTAAATCGAGTAAAGCCCAATTCCGGATCCAACGGGATACGGTTTTAATTAAACCGGGACGCGTACAATTATTTAAAAAAATGGTGATGTGGCCATCATGTTACTGTGTTCCAACAGTCTGTCCTGCGAAAACGAAGAAAGAAAATATTCCATTCAATGGAAGGAAGTTCTTGTGCATCGCGGATAGCCACAGAAGTCTTTGGGTACGTGTAGAAGATCATCTAAGATGAATACTACACAATTCAAGTGCGATAGAAATTAATTGCGAATAACTTGTAAGAATTTAGATTTTTATTTTTGAATGAAACTAATAAATACAAATACTAAAAGCTGTAAAAAAAATCTATTGATGGATTATCATAGATCGTGTCTGAATGCATGTTCTTATAATATTTTAATATATACAGGGTGTTCCATTTTTGAGTAACACACCAAAGTTAGTTTTTGTTAGATGGAACACACAGTACTTTCTTCAATATTTAGATAGACCACTTCAAAAGTAACAAATTGATATGAAATACCAGGATATTTTAATCGTCTATTGTTTAATTATTTTCTCTTTTAAATGAAAACAGGCCCAAGTTGAAAAAGTCACACCACCGCCATTTTGAAAGAATTAATTTATTTTATTCCGTTAGAAAATTTTCGATTACTTCAGGTTTATAATTTTTTTTCCGAAAAACAATGATTTTATGAAAAATATTTTCAAACAAAAGATGTTCATATCTTAGTTGTCTTCAGGGGCGGCTCGTTATATAGAGCCAAGGCACTACCTGTAGTTTTAAGCTCAGCAACAAGTTTTAATTAATTCTTAAAATTCTTTTTGTTTTCCGTGTGTATTGTTTGATGGTGAGGTTACGTGGTCGAAGATTTAGTGCATATCTGGGACAAAATATAAACGCACGATAAAACGAAAGTACGCATAAATCATATTTTCAGCTTATGAACCTTTAATTATTAATTTGTGTTGATACCTGTAAGTTTACACATGTCAGCATACATAATTAAAAATAAACATAGATATAAAATGAGACAGTAATAAAATAAAATAAAAAAATAGAGAAAAAACATTTAGTACAGATAAAAATTTAAAAATAGTAATTGATATAAAATAATAAGTTAGTTAAAATTTAAAACTAAAATTATGTTAAAACTAATAAACAACAATAGGCAACATATTAAAAAACTTGGTTATATAAGATAAAATACATTACATATATATTCAATTTAAATTTAATTTTACTTTACAACTCAAAATAATCTTGGATTATCGATTAATCGTTTTTTCTTTCTTCAAAAAAGGAGGCCAGGGCCTCCCCATATTGTAAAAGTACCATCAACATGTTCCACGAGCTACTGAGAGTACTAACCTAGTGAATTGTTTTATTTGAATTATTCAAAATGTATCTGCTAAATCTAAAGCTGACGAAACTTCAAGCACAAAAGGTGAAACAATAAGGTGATCCCAACAAAATTAATGGGTTTATTTAAATTAGTTTCAATTTTTTTGGACAATTGAATCGAAAACTAAAGAAAAATATGTTCATATTAAAAAATAATGGAAAATTATTTTGAACAATAGAGTGATTTTTGAGACTAATTTAAACCGTTTTCTTACTAGAATATTCTGCATTTTTTATTAGCAGTAGTAGTACAATTTATTGAAACACAGTTTACAAAAGAGCTACAAATGGCCATTAACTAAAGTCTTTCAGCCTTGTCTTAAATTAAATTAATGAAATGGTCTTAAAAATTAGTGTAAACATAAATTCTATTTTTTATTATTAAGACTATATTGTCGATTTTTTTCTGTCTAAATTTTTGATCATTTGGCCTAAATATTCTTTATTTTGACCTAAATTTTCGATTTCATTGCTTAAATTTTCGACTTTTTGGCCCGCATTTTGGATTTTCCCGCCGAATTTTTAGTTTTTACATTTTTGACCTGTATTTTCGATTATTTTGGTTTTAAATTTTTGATGTATTGACCCAAATATTCTTTATTTTGACATTAGTTTTTGATTTAATTGTAAAAAAAATTTTGGTCCGTATTTTTGATTTTTCGATTTAAAGATTTTCGACCTGTATTTTCGATTTTTGTTGGTCTAAATTTTTGCTCTTTTGCTCTAAATATTCTTTATTTTGACCTTTTCAAATTTTCGATTTTTTAATCTGCATTTATTATCTTTAGACCCAAATTTTTGATGTACTGTCTAAATTTTCTGGCCAACATTACAAATTTTTGTTATTTTTTTAAATATTTTGACCTAAATTTTGCTTTATTTTGACCTATCTTTTCGATTTTATTGTTGAAATTTTCGATTTTTTTACCCCCATTTTTGATTTTTCGTTTAATCTGCATTTATTATCTTTAGGCCCAAGTTTTAGATTTTTTGACTGACATTGTGGTTTTTTTTAATCTTTGGCCCTGAATTTTTCTTTGTTTTTTTTAATTTGTCTGTTAAAATTTTTCTTTCCTTGGCCCACCATTTTTATCTTTGGGCCAGAATTTTAGATTTTTGGTCTCAATTTTTTAATCATATATTTTAGATTTTAGGTCTATTTTTTATCCTATATCTTAGATTTTTTAACTTGAACTATTGATTTTATTTCGCGAGTTTTTTTTATTTTTTGCTATTATTTTAGAATTTCTGGTCAGAAACTGATTTTTGGCAGCTGAAAGTGAAAATTATTTTGCTTCTACCTTGGTTTTTGATTTATTGTCTGCGTTTTTTATTTTCAGATCAGGATTCTTGATTCTTTGGCCCATATTTTATATTTCTGTATTTTTTGTTCTTTTTTTTTATTATTTTGACTAAAATATTCGATTGGTTTGTAGAAATTTTCGATTTTTTTTGTTTGCAATTTTATCTTTACGCTTGTTTTGTCTAAATTTTCGCCGTTTTAGGCTATATTGTAGATTTTTCATTTTTTGGTCTAAATATTCTTTATTTTGTCGAAAACATTCGATTGGTTTGTAGAAATGTTGAATTTTTTGTCTGCATTTTTTATCTTTACGCCCGAGTTTTCGATGTTTTGTCTAAATTTTCATCTTTTTAGGCCCTATTGTAGATTCTTACTTTTTTTGGCCTATATTTTGTATTTTCAATTATTTTGGTTTAATATTGTTTATGCTGGAGGCTTCTACTTCGTTATACATTTTAAATATTATAATAAAACACTTTTAACTTTGTTTTGTATAACTTTTATATTTATATTTTGGTTTAAATTTTTGGTCTTTTGACCGAAATTTTCTTTATCTCGACTTAAATTTTCGATTCGTTTGTTAAAAATCTAAATTTTTTGGTCTACCACTTTGATTTTTGGGTACGAATTTTAGATTTTTGGTCTTAATTTTTTATTTTTTGATCTATATTTTAGATTTTCTTAACTTATTATTGATTTTATTGTGCGAATTCTTTTTTTTGCTATTATTTTCGAATTTCTCGTTGGAACTTATTTTAAGCTAAAAAGAGTTATTTTTGGGGCTGAAAATTGCAAATTATTTTTCTTTTGCTTGTATTTTCAATTTTTTTGGTCTGCATTTTTATTTTTAAACCAGGATTTTTATTTTTTCGCCGATATTTTAGATCTTCGGCTGTTTTGTTCAAAATTTTTGATTTTTTGGCCAAAATATTCGATTGGTCTAGGAATATAAATGGTTCTTTGTTTCTTCAAAAAATGAAGGGGGAGGGGGTATTGTATAAATGGCTCTACCATCAACATGTTCTACGAGCCGCCACTGGTTGTCTTCAATATTTGTTTAAATATTTTTGTAATATTTTTCACATTTCAAAAATATTGGAGAAAAACAAAAAAAACACCCACTTCTTGTTTACGACCCAGACACATTTTTTCAGAAATCGTTGAAATTGCCTCAAGGGACCTCAAGGCAGATATTTTCGTTAAATTTTTATTTTTTTTATTTTCACGATCGGAGTTCTTTCCTGTACTTCGTAACGCAGATAGTAAAAACGCGATGTGGTTTATAAACGTGAAAATAAAAGATACATAATTGGGCGATGAATTAATTGCGCGAAATTCTCGCGTGATAAATTATCGGCAAAGCGAATAAAACGCCTGGCGAAACATGGGGCATTCATCAGGGAACGGTGGCCGCAATTATTAGTCGGATGGTCGATGGGGTCCGTGCTGACTAATTTATTCGATTCGCAAAATGACTCGCCTAATTCTAATTAATTATACAAACAGGCGTAATCTCTGCGGGTCTTGTTATTTACTCGTATTTTATAAGTGCCGGAGGATCGGAATGGTGCTCGGGATAGTTCGGGTTCATTTATTATTATCCAGCTACAAGGCCCACTTGTAATTTTGTTGTCCTTCGGGATTTTAAGAATTCTGAGAACACTGTAATCCTATTTAAATTGTTATTGAATTGCTGCTAATTTAATAACCGCTAAAGATATGATCCAGCTCTTTTAAAAAATCCGGTGCATATGAAATCCATCGCAATAGCGTTTATGTAGATCAGACAGGACGAAGTGTATCAATTCGTTGTAATTAAAATTTCAGTTTATTGTTTAGAATGCAGTTATATGTTCCATAAGGCAAATAACTATAAAACCTTCTTTATAACACAACATGTTATAAAAGTGTTAAAAATTTTAAAATTATTTCCCTAACTTATAAATTGGACAGTTTTAATGGTGTTTCTATCCTAAAGGTTAATTGATTGGTTTATAACTCGAAAATGAAATTCCGTTTCACTGTTAACGAATATACTGTTCTGATCAGTGGCGGCTCGTTGAAAATTTTGATGGTAGAGCCACTTAGCATTTAATATAATTTTTGAGAAAAGAAAAGAAAAAAACGATAATTGTTGTAAAATCATTCAGTAAATTAAATAAAGAGAAAAGTAGCCTTTATATATAAATATTCAAGCAGTTCGTAATTCTACAAAATTAAGTCTTACAAAGGCTAACAAACAAATAACTTATTGAAACGAGTCACTAGAAAAAAAAATGTTTAGTGTTGCATCTATTCGATAGACTTTTCAGGAAGAATTTGACTTTGGTTATCCTCAAACAACAAAAGAGCAATTAAAGACTAATTATTTTTTTAGTCCTATTTACATACTTTATTTAGTACTTTATTGACTCGAAAAAAAATAATTGCTATTCACTTGAAATCTCTCAAAAATCACACAATATTAATTCAAGAATGATTAGGTGAATATGTACAATAAATTCCGTTAATAGTGTTTTGTTTCATGCAAACACCATGTAAATTTATTAAAAAAATGAATTATTTTGTTGTCGTAAAAAAAATATAAGAACAATTACCATCCACTTTAAACTTTACAAAATCACTCAATATTAATTCAAGAGTGATTTGGTAGAAAATTCCTATAGATTCCGTCGATTGCTTTGAAAATTTTTCATGTAAATTTATGAAAAATTGTAATCATTTTTTGTTGACGTGAAAAAAATATAAAAACAATTGCCATCCACTTTAAACTTCACAAAATCACTCAATATTAATTCAAGAGTGATTTGGTAGAAAATTCCTATACATTCCGTCGATTGCTTTGACAATTTTTCATGTAAATTTATGAAAAATTATAATAATTTTTTGTTGACGCGAAAAAAATATAAAAACAAGTGCCATCCACTTGAAACTTCACAAAATAACTCAATATTAATTCAAGAGTGATTAGGTAGAAAATTCCAACACATTCCGTCGATCGCTTTCGTTGAAACGAAAAAAATATAAAAACAATTGCCATCCACTTTAAATTTCACAAAATGACTCAATATTAATTCAAGAGTGATTGATGGAAAATTATTATACATTTCGTCGATTGCTTTGGCGATTTTTCATGTAAATTTATGAAAAATTGTAATCATTTTTTGTTAACGAGAAAAAAACATAAAAACAATTGCCATCCACTTTATACTTTACAAAATCACTCAATATTAATGCAAGAGTGATTAGGTGGAAAATTCCTATACATTCCGTCGATTGCTTTGGAGATTTTTCATGTAAATTTATGAAAAATTGTAATAATTTTTTGTTGACGCGAAAAAAATATAAAAACAATTGCCATCCACTTTAAACTTCACAGAATCACTCAATAATAATTCAAAAGTGATTTGGTAGAAAATTCCAATACATTCCGTCAATAGCTTTGGTGATTTTTCATGTAAATTTATGAAAAATTGTAATCATTTTTTGTTGACGCGGAAAAAAATATAAAAACAGCTGTCAAATACTTGAAACTTTCTAATTTACTTAAAATACAATAATTTTAATAACCTCCCAAAAACTCAAAATACTCCATCACAGGTTTTCAAGATAACCGAGCGAGAACAGCGCTTAAGATTTTTTAATTTGCATTTCTTCCGAGTGAAAAAAAATAAGAACAACTGCAACACACACTTGAAATTTTCCAAATTTACTCAAAATACAATAATCTTAATAACCCTCAAAAAAACTCAAAATACCGCATCACTGGTTTTCAAGATCACCGACCGAGAACAGCGCTTACAGTCTTTTAAGTTTCACTTCTTTCGAGTGAAAAAAAAAATACAAAAAGAAACTGCAACACACTTGAAACTTTTAAAATTTACTCAAAATACATTGATCTTAAAAATAATCTAAAACACTCAAAATACCCAATCACAGGTTTAAAGATAATCGACCGAGAACAGCGTTTAAGATTTTTATTAATTTGCACTTTTTCCGAGTGAAAAAAAAATATTATAAAAACTACAACACACTTGAAATTTTCAAAATTTACTCAAAATACATTAATCATAATAATACCCGAAAAAGTCCAAAATACCCCATCACAAGTTTTCAAGATAACCGACCGAGAACAGCGCTTAATATTTTTTCAAGTTTCACTTCTTCAGATTAAAAAAAGAAATACAAAACAACTTTAACACACTTGACGCTTTCCAAATTTACTCAAAATACATTAATTTTAATAATCCTCTAAAGAACTTAAAATACCCCATAACTGGTTTTCAAGATAACCGACCGACAGCGCTTAAGATTTTTTTAAGTTGTACTTTGTCGGAGTGAAAAGAAATACAAAAACAACTGTAACACACTTGAAGCTTTTCAAATCTATTCAAAATACATTAATCTTAATAAGCCTCTAAAAAACTCAAAATACCCCATCACTGGTTTTCAACATAACAACACAAAACACAATACTGGAAGTATTTTTCAAATCTGCTAATTTGTTCAAGAGATATATTTTCAAATAAATGCATTGCCATTTTTCTAGTCTCATAAAACTTTCGCAGGCATCGTTTTAACATTTAAAATCACAAATCAGTGTTTTTAGAATTAATAAAAAAAATCTTGCTTCGTTTGAAATTAGAGGTAGTGCCATGGCTCCTTAGCTCTAAATAACGAGCCGCCCCTTGTTCTGATAAGACCAACTGTTCGTCGAACACAATTTTGTTGGGTTGAAACTGGTCCGCAAATGCCGTCGACGTGAAAACAATATTTAATTTATTATCATTTGGCCACATTGAAAAAATACCTATTTATAATAATTATACATTAAACTGTAGAAGTGTTTGTTAATAAAGAATTATCCATAAAGCAACAGATACATAAAATAGGAGTTATTCGGGAACCTTCGTAACCAATGCGAAGAGAGCGATGTAAAAGCGTCTCCATGACAACTATCTCCGACGGAATCAAAGATTATTTTATTTGGATCTTGTGGTTCTGCCCATTCTCATCACTAGAGTCTGGATTTATATTTTTTACATGTTTTATTTGCTCTTTCGTATGGAACTGGCGAATTGTATCTATACGGTCATCTAGGAAATAAATCAAAGTACAAAGTTTTGTTTCGCATATAACTTAATATTTCGAGCTTTTGTCACATTAAACTTATTTGAGCATATATCCCCATAGAGCCAATTTTTCCATTAATTGTAATTGATTTTGCTAGCGTAGAAATCTTTTTTTTATAAAATCGTATAAAATATATTTACGGGCTTCCCCTAACTAAAAGAGTTCCCTTGTGTTATGTAGATATGCATATAACATATTAATTATACAGGGTATCCCACAAGGTAGTAGACAGGCGATATCTCTAAAACGGTTAGTTTCGATAAATTCTTATAAAATGTATTCTTTTCAGTGGATTCTATTTTTTCCATAATTTAATTTCGGCGTTTTATTTTTTTTTCTTCAATATTTTTGATTGAACTCTTCCACAGCACAAATCAATATTTTGTAACATGCATAATTCACTTGATAGTTAAAACATTTTCTAAAAATCAAATGAATTCTGATAGAATGTATCCTTCTCGGTGGCTTCTATTTTTTTCATAATTTTATTCTTGCGTTTTAGGGGCCCCGCACACGGACAATTGTTCAACGACTAAACTATTTAGTTGAGTTGGATACATGTTACGATTCTCCACCAACTATTATTTAATCATAAGGGCTCACCAACTGCTTTTGACTAAAAAATCGGGCTGGACGATAGTTGGTGTGTGTGCGCACTTGCATTTACAGTAATGTCATTATATACCTCGACTAAACTACCGCTCAACTAATAATTGGCCGTGTACGGGCCCGCTTATATTTTTCGATATTTTGCAGTCTACGCTTCAACTCAAAAAAAAAATTAAGTCATAATTCGCTTAAAAATTAATCTTTTCAAAAATGAATATTATTTTGATAGAATACGGCCTTCTCAGTTGCTTCTAATTTTTGCATAATTTTATTTTGGGTTTTGGGATATTTTTCAATCGATTTCTTTTTTTTATTTTCAACGCTTCCGCAACTCAAATGCATTTATTTGACAATTAAAATTCGCTTGAAAATTATCATATTTTCAAAAACCGATATTATTTTGATAAAATACAGCTTTTTCAGTTGATTCTAATTTTTGCATAATTTTATTTCGGGTTTTCCTATTTTTGATATTCTCAACGCTCCCGCCACAGATTTTTCCTATTCATAACTCTCTTGAAAATTAAAATGTTTTCAAAAACTAAAACCATTTTGTTTGAATATAACCTTCTCGATTGTTTGTGATTTCTTTATTTATTTTTATTTTGACCTTTAATATATTTTTTCGATTTTTTTTAATTAACGCTTCCACAATTATTCAAATCGAAACTTTTAAATATTCATAATTGAAATAAAAATTAGTGTATATTCAAAAACAAATATTATTTTTAAAGAATGAAGATTGGTTGGTTGTTTTTAATTTTTGCTTAATTTTATTTTGTCGTTTCATATTTTTTTCGATTTAGTTTGGAATGGATGCGAGGTCTCATAAAATGAAATTAAAAACTTGAAATAAAAGAAACTGATTATTGTTTATTCATTTCTTAAGTTAATATCTCAAATATCCGTTTTGGATGCCATTTCAACAATTTCTGGAAAAAAAACATTGTGTCTCTGTGTGTGTGTGTGTGTGTGTGTGTCTGTATCTCAAAAATTACTAAATGAATGAATATGAAACTGTGAACATAAGCTCTATTTGATAATCCACAGAACTAAAAAGTTTTTGGTAAAATTTCGTACACCGGAAGTGGGTGTTTACCTTAATAGTTTTTTGTTTTTCTTCCATATTTTTTAATTATGAAAAATATTGCAAAAACATTCAAACAAATCTTGAAGACAACAAGGAAATTAACATCTTTTGTTTAAAAATATTTTTACCTAAAACGTTTGTTTTTTTGAAAAAAGATTGTCATTTTTGGTTTATACTAAGGAAACGGTGATAGTTATATCAGATTTATATTAATAATGATTGTAGAGAATGCCGAAACGAACAAGTTATAAATAGGACATTTTATTCTCTCTTTGCTCTTTGGTTTTTGAGTAAACTGACTATTGTTCGATTATTAATTGTTTGAGAACATTTCCAATTACTCAGCTCTTAGCACTTACCTTCATCAAATAATCTCTATAAGACGACAACTGTCCCTCATCCATCCTTCAAAAACGACTCAAAAATGATAATCCAAAAACAACACTCCACCACATTATTAAACTCTTTTCACACCGAACTCGCGCACGGAACTGGAAAATTTCGTCAGGTGCTAACAGCCGTATCATCTTTAGCCTCGGGGTCAATTCACGTCCGGCGGAGATATCGCGAAACCACATTCTTTCTTCACTTGTTATCAGTGCTTATCTACGCAGCTCCGATTCGAATCAAATTCATTTCAATCTGCACACAAGATAGACAAAGATGCGATACACCTGTTTTTAATCGTTGAAAGTCGTTTGAACGGGCAGTTTATCTTCCGGTGAGTGAGTGTTAAGGTGTTTTAGTGTGCAGACTGTGAAAAATTGGATTAGCGAAAACCGATTTTAATTATTAATTATGAAGATGGACTCTTGGTAAGTGATTAAATGAAATTGATTTCATTTTATTGAATGCATTTTTAAATTCAATTTATTATCTCTCAACACAAATAACGAATGAGTGGAATGACCATCAGTTCGATAGCCCTTTTGCAGATAGTACAGAATGTTATAGTTAATATAGTGTGTTATGCCTTATAATAATATATACAAAGAATTCTATTAATTAAGATATTGTATAAATTCATTGAACAATTAACAATTGCTTACTTAAAATATTCCTCGGACAGGTCGATTTTTATTTATCAAAACACAGAATTTAGGGACGGGGTGTTTACAGATTTGAATGGAATTGTAATCCCGAATAAATTTTGAATAAAGGCTCTAGCCGATTAAGATACTAAAATCGGCCTTGGACGAATTTTTTCTCCAAATCATATCAAAATAGCCCCCCAGGTAAGACAATTTTTTTGGTATATCTTTGAACCCCTACTGGCTCCAGGGGCGGAGATATTAGTCACTTAAGGCGAACCAAATAAAATCAATTATTTCGATTGTAATGACCGAAGATTTTTAAATATTTTTTTGATTGATAGATGATACGATGTTGCATATTTGGTATTAAAAAAAAATCGGACCATTATTTTCTGAGTAATGACACAAATTTTCTCAGAAACATTACTATATTTTCCTGAATGGAAACCACTTCAAGAAATTCTTGAAAAATGCATCTTGTAGAGTTGTATAACATATAATTTCCTTAGATTTTAGAATGGGGTGAAACAATGTTAAAAAAATAAAAACCAAAATAACGGATGACCCATCTTGACCCCCAAGCATACTTGAAAAAGCAGAATGTGTGTTTGGATTTACCAAAATGACAGTGAACACATGCTAGCCGGAAAAATCTTTCCCGGTCATAGCCGGGAATAGTCGCTTTCCGACTGTTTTGAAGGGTACAAATGCACAGATTATTAACCGATTGTGAGTAAAAGAGTTTTTTTTTTAACTCCTGATAGATCCATCATTTATTAAAATTGACATCGTAGTTCATGTGTATGTTGAAAATATGGCATGTAAAAAATGTGTCTACATTTAATACAATGGTAAAGGATTTTTAATTTTTTTGACATTGTTCCACCCCATACTAAAATCTAAGAAAATTATATGTTATACAACTCTACAAGATGGATTTTTCATGAATTTCTTGAAGTGGTCCCTTTTAAGGAAAATATAGTAACGTTAGTTAGAAAATTTCTAAGCGCCATTACTCATGAAGTAATGGTCCGATTTTTTTTTTTTAAGTACCAAAGATGCATCATCACACCATCTATCAATGAAAAAATATGAATAAATTGTTCGGTTATTACAATCGGAAAAAATAATTTTAATTGGTTTGCCTTAAGTGGCCTAAAATCTCCGTCCCTGGAGCGAGCAGGGGATCAAAGATATAGTTTTTTTTTGTCTTACTAGGGGGACTATTTTGATATGATTTGGAAAATGAATGCGTCAAAGGCCGATTTTAGTATCTAGAGCCTTTGTGAAAGTTCAAGTAGTTGTTTTTTTTTTTCTAGACGCCGAAATTTTTGTATTTTCCGACAACTTCACGTTTCGTCCGAATAAGATTATTTCGACATTTAGGGAGGGGATGTTTACAAATTGTCATGTATTTATAATCCCGAATGTTTTTTTAATAAATTTGTAAAGTTTCAAGTCTATGGCAACTGCTTTTATATTTTTTTCAAGACTCTGAAATTATTTACATTTTCCGACAATTTTACGTTTCGTCCGAATGAGATTATTTCAAAATTTTGGGATAGGGTGTTTACAAATTTTCATGTATATATAATGCCGAATGTTTTTTTAGTAAATTTGTGAAATTTCAAGTCAATGGCAACTGTTTTTATATTTTTTTTCAAGACTCGGAAATTTTTGTATTTACCGACAACTACACGTTGTTTACAAATTTTCATGTATAAATAATCTCGAATATTTTTTTAATAAATTTGAAAATTCCAAGTCGTTGGTAACTGTTTTTATATTATTTTGAAGACTCCGAATTTTTTTTATTTTCCCACAACTTCACGCTTCGTCCGAATGAGATTATTTCGAAATTTTGGGAGGGGGTGTTTACAAATTTTCATGTATTTATAATCCTGAATGTTTTTTTAATAAATTTGTGAAATTTCTAGTCAATAGCAACAGTTTTTATATTTTTATTCAAGACTCGGAAATTTTTGTATTTACCGACAACTTCACGTTGTTTACAAATTTTCATGTATAAATAATCTCGAATATTTTTGTAATAAATTTGAAAATTTCAAGTCGTTGGTAACTGTTTTTATATATTTTTTTTCAAGATTCGGAAATTTTTGTATTTGCCGACAACTTCACGTTCCGTTCGAATGAGATTATTTCGAAATTTTGGATAGCGTGTTTACAAATTTTCATGTATACAATCCAGAATGTTTTTTTTTAATAAATTTGTAAAATTTCAAGTCGATGGCAACTGTTTTTATATTTTTTTCAAGACTCGGAAATTTTTGTATTTTCCGACAACTTTACTATTCGCACGAATGAGATTATTTCGAAATTTTGGGAGGGATTGTTAACAAATTTTCCTGTATATATAATCCCGAATGTTTTTTTTTGATAAATCTGTAAAATTCTTTATTTTTTTCAAGACTCGGAAATTTTTGTATTTTCCGACAACTTCACGTTTCGCCCGAATGAGATTATTTAGAAAATTTGGAAGGGGGTATTTACAAATTTGCATGTATATATAATCCGGAATGTTTTTTTAATAAATTTGTAAAAATTCAAGTCGATGGCAACCGTTTTTAAATTTTTTCAAGAATCGGAAATTCTTGTATTTTCCGACAACTTCACGTTTCGCCCAAATGAGATTATTTATAAATTTGTGAAATTTCAAGTCAATAGCAACAGTTTTTATATTTTTTTCAAGACTCGGAAATTTTTGTATTTGCCAACAACTTCACGTTTCGCCCGAATGAGATTATTTCGAAATTTTGGGAGCGGGTGTTTACAAATTTGCATGTAGATATAATCCGGAATGTTTTTTTTAATAAATTTGTAAAATTTCAAGTCTATGGCAATTGTTTTTATATTTTTTTCAAGACTCGGAATTTTTTTTATTTTCCGACAATTTCACGTTCCGTTCGAATGAGATTATTTCGAAATTTTGGGAGGGGATGTTTACAAATTTTCATGTATATATAATAATAATGTTTTTTTAATAAATTTGAAACATTTTATGTTGATGTCAACTGTTTTTATATTTTTTTCAAGACTCGGAATTTTTTGTATTTTCCGATAATATCACGTTCCGTTCCAATGAGATTATTTCGAAATTTTGGGAGGGGATGTTTACAAATTTTCATGTAGATATAATCCCGAATATTTTTTTAATAAATTTGAAACATTTCATGTTAATGGCAACTGTTTTTATATTTTTTTCAAGACTCGGAATTTTTTGTATTTTCCGACAATTTCACGTTCCGTTCGAATAAGATTATTTCGAAATTTTGGGAGGGAGTGTTTACAAATTTTCATGTAGATATTATCCCGAATGTTTTTTTAATAAATTTGTAAAATTTCAAGTCGATAGCAACTGTTTCTATATTTTTTTTAAGACTCGGAAATTTTTGTATTTTCCGACAACTTCACGATCCGTTCGAATGAGATTATTTTGAAATTTTGGGATGGGGTGTTTACAAATGTTCATGTATATATACTCCCGAATGTTTTTTTTTAATAAATTTGTAAAATTTCAAGTCGATGGCAACTGTTTTTATATTTTTTCCAAGACTCGGAAATTTTTGTATTTTTCGACAAATTGGAATGAGATTATTTCGAAATTTAGGGTTGGGGTATTTACAAATTTTTAAGTATATATAATCCCGAATGTTTTTTTAATAAATTTGTAAAATTTCAAGCCGTTGGCAACTATTTTAATATTTTTTTCAAGACTCGGAAATTTTTGTATTTTCCGACAACTTCACGTTTCATCCGAATGAGATTATTTCGAAATTTTGGGAGGGGGTGTTTACAAATTTTCATGTATGTATAATCCCCTATGTTTTTTTTAATAAATTTGTAAAATTTGAAGTCGGTGGTAACTGTTTTTATATTTTTTTCAAGACTCGGGAATTTTTGTATTTTCCGACAACTTCACGTTTCGCCTGAATGATATTATTTTAAAATTTTGGGAGGGGGTGTTTACAAATTTTTATGTATATATATCTCGGATGTTTTTTTAATAAATTTGTAAAATTTCAAGTCGATGGCAACCGTTTTTAAATTTTTTTCAAGACTCGGAAATTTTTGTATTTTCCGACAACTTCACGTTCCGTTCGAATGAGATTATTTCGAAATTTTGGGAGGCGGTGTTTAAAAATTTTCATGTAGATATAATCCCGAATATTTTTTTAATAAATTTGTAAAATTTCAGTCGATAGCAACTGTTTTTAATTTTTTTTCAGGACTCGGAAATTTTTGTATTTTTCGACAACTTCACGTTCCGTTGGAATGAGATTACATATTTCGAAATTTAGGGTTGGGGTGTTTACAAATTTTCATGTATATATTATAAAAAATGTTTTTTTAAATAAATTTGTAAAATTTCAAGTTGATGGCAACTGTTTTTATATTTTTTTTAAGACACGGAAATTTTTGTATTTTCCGTTCGAATAACGTTATTTTAAAATTTTGGGATGGGATGTTTACAAATTTTCATGTATATATAATCCCCTATGTTTTTTTTAATAAATTTGTAAAATTTGAAGTCGATGGTAACTGTTTTTATATTTTTTTCAAGACTCGGGAATTTTTGTATTTTCCGACAACTTCACGTTTCGGCCGAATGAGATTATTTCCAAATTTTGGGATGGGGTGTTTACAAATTTTCATGTATATATAATCTCGAATGTTTTTTTAATAATTTTGTAAAATTTGAAGTCGATGACAACTGTTTTTATATTTTTTTCAAGGCTCAGATATGTTCCGACAATCTCGAAATTTTCGGGTGGGGAATGTTTTTCGAACCGTTTCGTGAAATTTCAAGTCAATGGCAATACATTAATAATTTGTGCAATATATTTTGTTTCAAATAATTAATACTAATGAAAAAAAAAATAGTCTGTTAGACGATAGCCATTTTGAGGTCCCTAGAGGCGGTTTTCTGGTAGAAAAAAATATGTCGGGGTATGTCCTGTTTGTGCGTGCTGTATCTCACAAGTCTTATTTATCAATCCGAAGAACTGAATAGCTTTTGGTAAAATTTGGTATTTACCTTAACTTTTTAATTTTTTTCAATAATTGATTAAATATAAAAAATGCCACAAAAATATTTAAACAAATCTAGAAGACAATAAAGAAATAAACATCTTTCGTTTGAAAATATTTTTCATAAAATGTTAAAAAAAAAAAGTTTGTCATTTTTGGTTTATAATTAGGAAACGATAATAGTTACATCAAATTTATATCTACAAAAAATTGTAAAGAATACCGAAATGATTAACTTATAAAGAATAAGTTTTTTTCAATATCTCTTTAGTTTTGAGTAAACTGACGGCAAAGATTATTAGGATTTGAAGTATAATTCATTTTTCATAATTTTTCATAATTTTTACGCTTGATGTACATTTAAAACATTATTTAAATTGAAAATAAACCATAAAGTATAAATATAAATAACTAGTATACTATCAAACCGGAGAAAGTAACATGAAGCCCACATCATTATATTTTTTTTTCTGCTTCAGCACCAAAAATTGTTCTCACAATTGCTGTACGGCCCGGATGTATGGAAAAGGTTTCGCCAATAGTATAAGGTTTTATTTTCGGCAACTAACTAACTGGCCTCTTGTATATTTTTTACTTTCTTGTTCTTGTAATCTAATCAGATCTTTGAAATATTTAAGATTTTTGGACAAGTATCACGTTTTGTGGAGAAATGACGCCATAGTTTACCAGGGACTAATTCTTCATTTGATAAAACCAAACTACGCACAATATATTTCTGTCTGGGAATTAATTTATCATCACATTTTTAGGAACTGTCTTGATATAGATGAGGTCGGTCCAGTCTTCCTGTTGAAAACGCGTCTTTTGTAGCGTTTAACATTCTGCGCCTCTGCGGTGTTGACGCGCTGACTGTGCATCGATTCCGCGCAATTGTAGGATCTTGTTCATGACTTCCATAATCTTTAGACAAGATTTGAAGCCATCATTGAAAGTGCACACTGAAATTCTTGCCGCTGGAGCCAAAGTCAGCATTCAAAGTTTCCTTGCTATTCCGCTTTTACCCGATCCGCACAAAAAAAAACGAGCAAATAAATCATCTCTACTCAAGTCTGCATGGGTTCAATAGCATTGAGGACGTCTTGGTGGAAGTGCTATTTATGACGGTAATCTGAGAGAGTTTCATTCGCTTTAGACTGTTGCGGTCTCCACGATTTCTCTCCGCCTGGACAATGCTCGTGCTGGTCGAAAGTTTGTGGAAGTTTGTATAATATAAAATTAGGTCCAAGATAAAAGCAATAAATCGTAAGAGTTTGATTTGAACGCAATTAATGTGATTGCTTTCGCTCATCCTCAGAAACATACTCCAGCAACAGTTATTGGAAAGAGAGTTGGGCCGCAACATATGATGTCTGAAAGTTCGTAATGAAGAGGCAATATCCGGGGACAATATGTCACGCTTATGAAAGTTATAAATCACGCACCGAGCGATATTGTCGAAGACGGGCAGAGTTCTCACATCAAAGACCCATTAACGTGAAGTGTTGTTCTTGTAAAATAACAGTAATAGAAATGGACAGACTAACGCTTCCAAATGACCAGATTTCGTAATTTTTTTTATGCCGTAATCGGTTTTTTTCCGTAAAAATCTTTACGTTTATTTTTTTGTTAAATATTTCGAATGATTGGTAATCGATTTTTCCGTAGAAATATTTACCCCTCGCTTAAGACTTTTAAATTCAGTACGAATACTTCCTGTGGGGGTGTATATGTGTATACACTTACGGTTGTTTCCAGGATGCAGAAATCTAAACGATTCAATTTAAGAAGGCGGCCCTAAATCGCGATTAGATAAACGGGGCCATTCTTCAGGCACAATGGCGCGCACCAGATCCTTATCGAAAAATTAAAATACAACCCCCCTTTCGGCCTTTTCCCAAGGTGCGTGGGTGTATACTTTGACGTGATGGAATTTCTCCCGGGCGTAAATCGCATTTTCGTTCAATTTGCGAATTCCAAATCGGATTCCTGGTTCTATTACGTAAAACTGAGGGTGCTGACCAAGGCGAAATCTAATAAGCCAACGGACATCTGGAATATGAGGATGGCCATAAAACAATCATCGAGGGCATAAAGATATTTGATTTGATGTATATAACTGTAAATTATCAATCGAGTGTGAGGTCTGAAAAGTGAAACGAATATTATAGCGACATAGCGTGGGCTAGATTGAAAAAAATGATGATGTGGTCATCATGTTACTTTCTCCGATTTTAAGGTATACTCTCATGTTTTTTTTTGCCTCGGAAACTGGTCCTGGCGGTTTCTATTTTTGTTTTATATACATTTGAAATGAAATTATTAAATGAATAAATGAATAATTATAGACAAAAGCAACGACTGTGAATCCAAGTGGATATATCTCGATCCGAAAAATGTTCCGCCCGGACGGGGAATCAAACACGTTCCACTTGGAATGCAGCAATTCAATTCAAATCATATTTTAAATAAATTAATGAATTTTCAAACAGAGAATTGATTATTTCTATTGTATGTAGTGAGTTTGCTGAATTTTATTCCAACGCGAACCATTTTTTTCTTGACTTATTTTCTTACCACTATTCATCATCGTTCTGATCTTTTTGAAAATGTATACCTTCAAATCCATTCGTATTAACCCACATTTACACAAGATTTAAATTAAGGGAAAGTTAACGATTTGTTTCTCTAAATTAAGTAATTATGATTTAAAAATAGGGAGAGGTTATTTTTCGTCTTCCTGCTAAATGTCGATGAATACTTACTGAACGTACTTTTTGGAATAAAAAATTATAGATGGCGCTGACGATATTCTAGATTGAATTTAAAGAGGAACTTTAAAATAGTCGTCTACATACAGAACTGTATGCATATCTGTGTTAAAAGCATTGTTTTTATGTATAATTTTATTGTGAATTAAAAATACTTTTCAGATTTCAAACTGGTTTTTCAGTTTTCGAGGTATGTACGTGAGTTTGTTTAATCAACCACTTTACTCTGAAAAAATGGTGCATTTTTTTTAAATTGAATGAATTAAAGATACCATTCAGATTTAAATTCCCGAGTTATTCGAATTAGAATGAGCATTTGTTCTACAGGAAAAGTGGGCTTGTTTGATCAACCGCGTATCTCTTTGGAAATTGATGGGTTTTTAAAACCCACATTGATTCTGTAAAATTAATCCTTTTTAATGTATGTAGTGAGTTTACAGAATTTTATTCCAAAGGCAACTATTTTTTAGTTGTTTCAATAAGTTATTTGTTTGTAGTTTTGGTAAGACTTAATTTTGCAGGTTGAATATTTTTATATTTAGGCTATTTCTCGTTTTTATTACATTTATTTTTTACTCGATTTATTTTATTAACACTCCGACTATCAGTCAAAATGGCATATTTTATTAGTCAAAATTGGCATATTTTATCAGTCAAAACTGGCATATTTTAATAGTCAAAATTAGCATATTTTACTAGTCAAAACTGGCATATTTCAACTGTCTAAGATGGCATATTTTAATAGTCAAAATTGGCATATTTTACGAGTCAAAACTGGCATATTTTAACTGTCAAAACTATCATATTTTAATAGTCAAAATTGGCATATTTTAATAGTCAAAATTATCATGATGGCCACCATGAAAAGTTTCCTATGCAAAATCCCAAGTTATGTCTGAATTCATCTTCATCCAAATTTTTTGAGCCAGTTCGAGTTAGTTCACGAACGTGAACTAGAACATTAAAAAAAAGTCAAAATTGGCATATTTTACCAGTCAAAACAAACTGGCATATTTTAACTGTCTAAGATGGCATATTTTATTAGTCAAAATTGGCATATTTTACGAGTCAAAACTGACATACTTTAAGTGTCAAAACGGACATACTTCAATGGTCAAAATTGGCATATTTAACCAGTCAAAAGTAATATATTTTAACTGAAAAAACTGGCACATTTTAACTGTCAAAACTGGCATATTTTGAATATCAAAACTGATATATTTTAATAGTCAAAATTGGCATATTTTACGAGTCAAAACAGGTATATTTTAACTGTAAAAACTGGCATATTTTAATAGTCATAATTGGCATATTTTAATAGTCAAAATTGTCATATTTTTCCAGTCAAAACTGATATATTTTAACTGTCAAAACTGGCATATTTTAACCATTCAAACTGGCATATTTTAATAGTAAAAATGGGCATATTTACGAGTCAAAACTGGCATATTTTAACTGTCAAAACTGGCATATTTTTATAGTCATCATTGGGATATTTACGAGTCAAAACTGGCATATTTTTACTGTCAAAACTGGCATATTTTAACCATTAAAACTGGCATATTTTAATAGTCAAAATTGGCATATTTACGAGTCAAAACTGGCATATTTTAACTGTCAAAACTGGCATATTTTAATAGTCAAAATTGGCATATTTACGAGTCAAAACAGGCAAATTTTAACTGTCAAAACTGGCATATTTTAACTGTCAAAACTGGCATATTTTAACTGTCAAAACTGGCATATTTTACTAGTCATAATTGGCATATTTTATTAGTCAAAATTGGCATATTTTACGAGTCAAAACTGACATATTTTAAGTGTCAAAACGGACATATTTCAATGGTCAAAATTGGCATATTTTACCAGTCAAAACTGATATATTTTAACTGACAAAACTGGCATATTTTTACTGTCAAAACTGGCATATTTTAATAGTCATAATTGGGATATTTACGAGTTAAAACTGGCATATTTTTACTGTCAAAACTGGCATATTTTAACCATTAAAACTGGCATATTTTAATAGTCAAAATTGGCATATTTACGAGTCAAAACTGGCATATTTTAACTGCCAAAACTGGCATATTTTAACTGTCGAAACTGGCATATTTTAACTGTCAAAACTGGCATATTTTGACTATCAAAACTGGTATATTTTAATAGTCAAAATTGGCATATTTTACGAGTCAAAACTGGCATATTTTAACTGTCGAAACTGGCATATTTTAACTGTCAAAACTGGCATATTTCAACTGTCAAAACTGGCATATTTTAATAGTCAAAATTGGCATATTTACGAGTCAAAATTGGCATATTTTAACTGTCAAAACTGGCATATTTTGACTATCAAAACTGGTATATTTTAATAGTCAAAATTGGCATATTTTACGAGTCAAAACTGGCATATTTTAACTGTCAAAACTGGCATATTTTAATAGTCAAAATTGGCATATTTACGAGTCAAAACTGGCATATTTTAACTGTCAAAACTGGCATATTTTAACTGTCAAAACTGATCTATTTTAACTGTCAAAACTGATATATTTTAACAGTCAAAATTGGCATATTTTACGACTCAAAACTGGCATATTTTAACTTTTTTTAAATTAATAACCATCTATCTTCCAATATTAAAGTTTTGTCGGGTGTGCCTCAAGGTTCACTTGTTGGACCGATTTTATTCCTTATATTTGTCAACGATATCTGTGATTGCTTTAACTATGCTAGATGTTTGTTATTTGCAGACGATTTAAAGTTGTATCACCCGGTTGATGATATCTCACATAGCTATGAGCTCCAATCTGATTTAGATAACTTATGCGACTGGTGTGATTGCAATGAACTTCCGTTAAACATCGGGAAATGTAAAGTTATTACTTTCAGTAGACGTTCTCACTTAATAGAATTTAACTACAATGTAGCCAACATAGATTTAGAAAAAGGTAGTTATATTCGGGACCTTGGACTTTATTTTGATACGAAGCTCTTATTCAGGGAACATATCAATTTTATTTGTAAGAAAGCTCTCAAACTAATGGGCTTTTCATTGAGACACTGTAGAGATTTTAGCTACGATACATTAAAATTTTTATATTACAGCTTGGTTTGATCCAACGTCGAATATGCATCTATTATATGGGCACCTTACTATAAACGTTACATTGAATAAATTGAACGCGTCCAGCGGAAATTTATTTCATTTATTTCGTTCAAATTAAATTTACCCGTTAAAGATTATAACTCGGTTTGTAGTTTATTAAATATTGAATGTCTTAATTTGCGAAGGATAAAATCAGATTTATGTTTCTTATTCAAAATTGTCAATGGTATGACTTCTTGTGATGTTTTAGAAAATATTGATTTTTATTTTCCTGTGTCAAATCGTACTTTAAGGGCTAAACCAATATTTAGATTAGATATAATATCAAATAATTATAGCCTAAATAATCCAACTCAAAGAATTATGAGTTATGCAAATTCCAATGCTAATTTCGACATATTTGGTGATAATTTTTCAAAATTCAAATCCACTTTAAACATTATCAATATAAGTAAATTAATTAAAATTCAAATTAACTATCAAATTCTTTTGTAATTACTTTTCATTCTTTTGCGCAATATTTAAATATGTATAGTTTTATATTTTCTACTGTACCTTATTTATAATTATATGTTTAGTTTATAACTTAGTTAGTTTTAGTTTTAGTATTAGAATAGTTTTCGGAAATTATTTTGTGGAAATGGCGCTGCCGTGTATATTAAATAAATAAAATAAAAAATAAAAAATAAAAAATAGTCATAATTGGCATATTTTTCCAGTCAAAACTGATATATTTTAACTGTCAAAACTGGCATAATTTAACTATTAAAACTGGCATATCTTAATAGTCATAATTAGCATATTTACGAGTCAAAACTGGCATATTTTAACTGTCAAAACTGGCATATTTTAACTGTCAAAACTGAACTATTTTAACTGTCAAAACTAATATATTTTAATAGTCAAAATTGGCATATTTTACCAGTCAAAACTGATGTATTTTAACTGTCAAAACTGGCATATTTTAACCATTAAAACTGGCATATCTTAATAGTCAAAATTGGCATATTTACGAGTCAAAACTGGCATATTTTAACTGTCAAAACTGACATATTTTAACTGTCAAAACTGAACTATTTTAACTGTCAAATATATTTTTTAATAGTCAAAATTGGCATATTTTACGAGTCAAAACTGGCATATTTTAACTGTCAAAACTCGCATATTTTAACTGTTAAAACTGGCTTATTTTAATGGTCAAAATTGGCATATTTTACCAGTCAAAAATAGCATTTTATCAGTCCAAAATGGCATTTTCTACCACTCAAAATTGGCATTGTTCAACAGTCAATATATTTTAAAAGCTAATGAAGAACAACTTAACATATTAAAAATAGATAAAAGTGTATAAATAAAATAAATACATTACACAAATACAATAAAATTTACAGTTAAGAGTATTAAAAATGGATAAGTGTATAAATTAAATAAATAAATTACACAAATGGAAATAAAAGTTACAGTTTAAAATCTAAAAAATGATTACGAATACAATCATCTATATTGTAGAATGCTTTACGAATTAAATATGATTTGACAGATTTTTTATTAATAGGGAGAGATTTAACCATCTGTGGTAGAGCGTTGTATAGTTTTGGACCATAAAAATTCGCGCCACCTACGCACCTGGATTATCATGCTCGTACAGGACAAATTTTCTCACTGTTTCTGGTATTGTAATGGCGAACCTGGTTATGTGTTACAAATAAATAAACGTTTGTACGAACATACAGGAGACATTCCAAAATAAATAAGCTCGGTAAAGTTGGTATTTCGAAATCTCTAAAAAAGCCTTGGCATTAATCTCTTCTCTGTATGCTATATGTGCCAGTATTCGGATGTCTCGGCGCTGTAGTTTAAATATACTGGGCGCTATACTGGAATGGCCCAAAACCAGTATTCAATAATTTAGGTGCGATTGGAAAAGAAAATAGAAAGCAGTAAGAAGTGCACTTTGGGGTAAACAATTACTCAAATTTCTGAGTAAAAAAGTTACACAGCTCAGTTTTTGGCTTAACGCTTTTTCGTGTTCTTTCCAGTTCAATTTAGTGTCTAGCGTGAGTCCAAGAAATTTTTAAAAACCATTTTCTTCATTGCCTTATTTTAAGGAAAAAATGAGGCTTACAGTTTTTTGAACATTTAAAGAGAGCTTCTCGCAGTTGAACCACTTCAAAACCCTATTATTCATGTGTCCGCATTTTCATAATCTTCGCTTTTATTAATGGATACTGTATCATCCACGTATATAATAATTTTCCCGTTTTCAATATGGGAAGGCAAATCGTTTACATACATTAAGAATAGCAGTGGTCCTAAAACTGACCCTTGGGGTACACTACATGATATTGTTGCGAAATCAGATACAATATTTTTAAATTCTACACGATGAGTTCTGGTTTGAAGATACGAGTTTACAAGGCGACAACTTTGAGGATTAAAATTATAAAAATATAATATAAGGATATTTTACCTGTTAAAAATGGCATACTGGCAACTTTAAAAGTTGAAAATAGCATATTTTTAAAGGCAAAAACATTTCTTATTTTAACAGTAAAAAATAGCCTATTTTGGTATACAAAAATGCCATATTTTCAAATGGTCCAAACTGGCATATTTACCAGTCAAATATGGCATGTATTAGCAGTCAAAAATGGCATATTTAACCAATCAAAATAGGCGTAGTTTAACTGTCAACAATAGCATATTTAACCAGTCAAAATTGGCGTAGTTTAACTGTCCAAATTAGAATATTTTACCAGCCAAAATTGGCATAGTTTAACCCGCCATTGGTGGAGCAACTTTAATGGTGACGCCGGTCTCACGTACCGGGGTTTTCAACTGAAGATTTTTCGAAACGTGTAAGTTGTTTTTTTTTTTTAATTTATACTCTTTCACAAAGATATTTAATCAATTTAAGCTCTGCAATGCGGCAGCTACTCGAAAAAAAAAACAGTGACGGAGAATAAAGTTATTTGACAAACCCGGTCTCACAGACCAGTGGGTCACCATTGGCGGATTAGTAGTCCAATATGGCGTATTTTTAAAAGTTAAAAAGGGTTATTTTACCAGTCGAAAATAGCATATTTAACTGTCAAAAATAGAATATTTTACAAGTCAAAATTGTCATAGTTTAATCGTCAAGAGTGGTATATTTTACAAGCCAAAAGTGGCAGATTTTAAAAGTTAAAAAGGGATGTTTTACCTGTTAAAAATGGCATATCCATCCAGTCAAAAATGGCACGTTTTACCAATGACAATTAGCATATTTTACCTGTTAAAATGCCAAACTATAAACAGTCAGAAATGGCATATTTAATGCTGGAAAATGTTGGAAATGCCGAAATTGATTTAAAACAAAATGTTAAATTTCTAGGGATTTACACGGATGAATCTTTAGATTAGCTCTCACGGGTAGATTATTTAACAACAAAAACCGCACGAATTTGCTATGTGCGAGATTACTCACAAACATCAATTTATCGATTAATCAATTATTTTGCACAGCCCTACTTATGGTACTACCATAAAAAATTTCACCAAAAATAGTTGAACAGTAACGCTCATTATTAAACTGTTTTTGATGCAAAATTGATGAAGTCGATCATTTATATTTTTTCTTTAATAATCTTTCTTTTGCAAAACAGTCAGTTTTCATTGTGAATTCCGAAAAAAAAAAATAGGAGTAGCCTGTTGTTGAATGTTTCTTTTGTTTTATAGTTTAGTATTCTTATAATATTTCCTGAACGATTTAATAATATTCATCATAATTTTCGGGATGATAAATTTAGTGAAAAGTGGGGATTTTACTTGTGGTAGCATTTTTTTTAGATTTTTCTTGTACTTTAAAGTGCGAGAAAAATCTAAAAAAATGCTATCACAAGTTATGTATAGGTATACATATTTATATATGAGGAAATTTAGTGGAAAATATTTGAGAGTCTATTGTTGATTTTTTTGTTTTTTAATAGCTAGGCAAACCTGGAATGTTTCGTGAGAATGTGATTGGAATCGAATGATTCCCGTTTTCGGCAAAGTTAAATAAATTTTACCTTTTGCAAAGCAGAGATTTTTCACTACAATTTTTAGAAAAAGTAGCTAAAATCTGCGTTGGAATTTTCTTTTGTTTTATGTACCACATATATCAAGAATGGTTCTCGAAAAGTTTATTCAAGTTATTTAAAGGGTTTATTGAAAAATTGAGGAAATGTAGTCGAAAATGGGCATTTTGCAAAAAAGTGATTTGCCAATGTGAATTCTGGAAAAATTAGTGATAGTCTGTTATTGAATTTTTATTTTATTTTAATTGCTTGGAATATTTTCTGAAAGATCTCTAAATAATCATTAAGTAGTTTTCGCATAATTAAATATATCTAGTGAAAAGTGGGCATTTTTAAATAATAATAATAATAATAAATTTATTGGCCCAACAGTTACAATAACCAGAAAAGGACAACTTAATCTAATTTAAGTATTACAATAACTTTACTAAATAAATATTAAATGAAACATGTTTTTACCAGCAAATACAACATATAATAATATTAATAATAATACATAGCATACAGGGTGTCTACGATAAATCGTTCGTTAAAAGTTTACGGGGTTGCCGTTGTATTAAAAATTTCATCACACAGTTGAATGAGGTCTCCTCGTGTGAAATATTTTCAACTCTATCACTTCCGGTTCCACTGGAAATAGCACCAACTTTCTTATTTTAAATGTAACACCTCATATATTATTATATTTTTGGATTCCTCGCTTAAATTGCAACATATTGTGTAAGAACGTATGTACACTTATCTCTTTTAGTTTTGAAGAAAAACATTTTTTTCCAAAATTTTGACCATCTAAAACGTAGCCTGAAATCTGCCTATAACTTCTCTTAGGAATAAGATAAAATTATGAGTTGCAGCTCTAATTGTACCTAGAGGATGCCTCTATGAATAAAAGAATTGTAAACTGTCAATTTTGATAATAAGTGTTCATAAAATGTCAAAATCTAAATTCTGAGTTTAGAGATGTATCATAAGTGACCTTTTGGTTGTTGTTTTTTTTGTTTGATTTTAAATTAAATCTACACAAAAATACATTTAAATTAAATTTAAACAACTAGATAGATAACCCTATAATTCCTTCAAAATATAAGCATCCGGAAAATACATATTTTTAATTTTTTTACAATTTAGTTTTAAACAAACTTTAAATAATCTTTTTCTACGTCCGTTATAAAATGTACAGTTTTTTTAATTAATTTGGGTTCATAAAGTATGTGATTCCTGAACTCTACAAACAGCGTGAAAAAAAGTGCCATAACGGTTCATTTTTTCACTCTTTTGCGTGAAAAAAAGTGCCGTAGCGGTTCATTTTTTAACGCTACTATAAAATTGTTTGCGCAAAGTGTGTCATGAACGCTTCGCAACACGCCGAGAGTTCCGCCAATAAATACCAAACATTCGTTTCTGATCAAGAAAACTTGATGATTTTTATTTTCTTCATTTAAAAAAAATTATTATTACTTATAAAAATTGATTAAGGTTTTGTCGAATTTATTTAAAGTTACGGACGTAGAAAAAAATTTGTATGAAACTCGAGAGTAAAGCAACTTTTTTTCACTTGTAGGAATTGCCGCTCGTGAAAAAAAGTACTACTTTACGCACTTGTTGCATAAATAACTATAATAAAACGAGGTATATTTTCTGGTTGAAAAAATGGATTTGTTATTACGGGTAATAAGTGACTTATTTAGAAATAAATAAATAAAAAAAGAAAAATTCTGGAGAAATACAATTTCCTTTTTTTTACGAGGCTAAATGTACCAGATTTGGAATTTACATGCTTTTGATAGCTCTAGATGAGATCTTTAAGATGGAATTATAATAGAAATGGAGATATGATATTTTCTGAACATCAACCTCTTTCTTGTAATCGAGCCATCATCAGCGATAAATCCGTAGTTTATTTTTAAAAATAACAACTTGAAAAACGCAAATGTCAAAATTCGTAATAACTTGTAGATATCGTTAGAAATTTATAAAAAGTATATAAAATTTGTTTCTCCAAAAAAATATTTTTTTCAGCAATCGTCAAAAAAGGTGACGACATTGACGTATCACTATTAAACTGCAAAGTTTGCATTTTTTAAACCCTAAAAAACACCCTGCAAAAAAATAAAACAAATCACGTTTGAAAAATCTTAGCTCTCCTACACATGCGATGGAATGTAATTTCACTGAACGTAACATTAGTTGACTTCGAAAAAGATATCAAAATTTTTAATATTTGGATATATTGTTCTTAAATTAATATTTGTAGAAAACATATTTGTGTGGGAAATCGCGTTCGAAAGACTTTTTTTATCTTGACAAAAAGTGACATTCTCCCGCGCAACAAGCAAATACTTATTTCGCGCACTTAATTCAAGAATAACTATTTCATATTATGATACACATATAGAATTGTTCGTGAACACCACTGCATAATCCAAATATTTGATTTTCTCGTATCGAAAGCGTATCGAAAGAAAATTACCTTCTACATAACTGCTACCTATAATACATAATCTTTTAACGTTCGATATATCAATAACAATTTTTATAGAGATAATTAAAGTCGTAAATAAAACCGATATAAAATTAATTTCTAAGTGACACGCAATTTGCCAACATAAAATTTCCATTAACCGGCAACATAATAAACAATTCGAGGCCATTGTTTCCCCGCAGCATTTCCCGAGGTATTGTTACACCGGGAGGTGCAAAAAGCGCGCCGACGACAAATAGCGCGAGTAATTAGTTCCTTTAGGAGATTTATGGGCAGATCGTTGGAGATGAAAGAAGGCGCGCGGATTAATATCTTCCATCCACGTGTAAAAACGGCAATTTATAATTTATATTTCGAGCCCGAGTGGCGATAAATTTCATTCTGCAATTCCGTCTAGTTTCGACAACAATGTAGCCTGGAGAGCTCCTTTATTTTATGTGCGTTTGGTCTATTATTTTTCCTCCTTTTATCTCCGGGTAAGTGGAGACGGAGCTGTAGCCGTACCTTGGGTGAGCGCTACAAATAGCTTACACGTGCTCGGATGCTTGTGATGTATTGAGATTCGTACTACTTTTGCGCACTTTACGAAAATTGCTCCTCGGGGACGCGTTTACCTATTCTAATCAGGCAATTGTAAATTTGAATACGTTTACTTTTCTGAAGTAATCATTCCTGCACGCTAATACTTCTTTTATTATGGAAATTTCATCTACTCTCTTAACAGCAATATTGTACATCATGCACTTAACTCATTTTACGAGCAGTTTTGATTTGTATCATACCGTTTTAAATATACTTAATATATAAAAGTGATTATGCAGAAGTAAAACTAGGGCTTATTCCATTTTCTGATCATGATGCTATTGTTACGGCATTTAATGTAATTGAAACAAAAGCAATTATTTTAATAAAATTAGTACTACCAATTATCCAAAGTGGAAAATTTACTTTAAAGCTGGTCTGATTTTCTAAATATTTTATTGTGTCAACATTTTTTAGGACATCAAAATATGTAATAGCAATTTCCTTGATGCTCTTATAATAGCAAACGATATTCCAATATTTAATAAAAGAGATTAAAATAACATTATTTATTTATTATGGGTTTAGACAAGGTGGATCTGCAGTTACGGCTGTAGCTGACCTAGTGGATAAAATTATCGACTACTATAAACAGTGTGTGCCAAAGATGGATCAAATCGGTGAGTCACACATCTGATCCTCCCCTTGTAAATTAAATTTAAAATATTTGTCTAAAGAAATGTGGAATTTACAGAGAAATTACTGATTTTTGGTTATCAAAATTTGAATTCTGGCGCAGCCATTTATGTCTGTAAATTATGGATAATTTTCTTAAAACAAATAAAAACGCACGCTATTCGAAAATAATTTGTTTAAAGAAATAAGCAGTTTCTGGAGAAAATGCATTTTCGATTATCAAAATTTGCACCCTTGCGCGGCTATCGTTGTTACTACAATTTTCGGATAATTTTCTTTAGCCAAGAAAGTATTTGTCTCGGGAAATGTAGAATTTACAGAGCAAATTCTGGAGAAAGTGCATTTTTGGTTAGCGTAGCCATAGGTGTTACTACTATGTTCTATATTTTTAATTAATTTGTATAGAACGTCATTCAAGGTCTTTGTGTCCAAATTTCAAGCACTTGTCTGACGAGATGTGAAATTTAAACTGCAATTTCTGAAGAAAAACCAATTTTGGTAACAAAAATTTGCATCTGATGCAGCCTTTGTTGTTACTACAATATTCGGATAATTTTCATTAGCTAATTTGAAAATAACGTCTAAATTCCAAGAATGTGTCTAAAGAAATGTAGAATTTATAGAGTAATTTCTAGAGAACGTGCATTTTTGGCGCAGCCACTGTTCAAATAATTTTTTTTAGCCAATTTGAAAGAAAAGTCATCCAGGATTAATCCGTCTGAGGCTACGGCCACACGGGCGTGAATTCACGCCGCGTTTAAGCAGGAAAAAACGCCGAAAAAATACACCACATGAATTTAAGGTTGGCCGGGCTGCGTGAATTCCCGCTGGTAGGACGGCTGGCGGGCGCGTCTTCAAGGTTACCCGCCAGAAAATGCGCCTGGGTCCATTTGCTTGCGGGATTTCAAGCGAGAGGAGTGGCCACACGGGCGGAAAATCAGGCCGTAACCTATTTCTCTTACCATCTTATGGTTTTTATTTCATCATGGAATTTTTTGATAGTGAAACAATAATTATGGAAGTGCAGAAGCACCTTTGTCTTTATGATTTAAATCATATAGTTTATGAAAACATTGGATTTGAAGACGGATTGCTGGATTTCTCTTACCAATAATGGATAAATCCAGTATTTTCTTTGACGTCGACGACGTTTACGACAATTTACAACAGCAGTACTAAGTGGAACAACTGTATTTTTATTTAAAGAAATTCGGTCCATTTTTCACAAATCTTCGAAGGACTTCGACGTTCGTGTGGCCCCGGCAGAAGGGGATTTCTATTGCGTGAAAAGACGCTAATGTGGCATACTACAGCGGGAATTCCAGCCAGCGTGAAAAAACGCGAAATAAAGAGCGTGAATTCACGCCCGTGTGGCGGTATTATGAATGTCAAATATTTGTCTTATAAAATATGGAATTTACAGAGTAATTTCTGTACATTTTTGGTCATTACAATTTACATTCCAGCGCAGCCATTGTTGTTACTACAAAGTTCGGATATATTTTTTTAAAGAAACAACATTCAAGATTAATCTGTTCAAATTTTTGCCATTTATCAAAATATATGTGAAATTTATAGTGCAATTTCTGGAGAAAGTGCATTTTTGGCAATCAAAATTTGATTTCTAGCGAAGCCATTGTTTTTACTACAATAGTTTTCTGATAGTTTTCTTTGCCCAATTTGAAAGAAATGTCATTCAGGATTAATCTCTCTAAATGTCAAGCATTTGTCTCAGGAAATGTGGAATTTACACAGCAATTTCTGGAGAGTTTCGTGACATTTTTCTATAATTTTTTTCTTCAATTTTTTTAATCGTTAACAGCGCGATTTTAATCATTAACAGATGAGACGCCAGCTGAATATTTTCTAAATAGCTCCGAAGAGTTCTATTTTAATAAAACAATTTTTCAATTTTTTTTTATCAATTATTATATTTTTTAATCAATTATTATACCTAAAAAATATCTTCGCTGGAATGCATATGAAATACGTGACTACTTTTGACAGTTCTAACAATGACGTTATGAAAAATATTTTCAAACAAAAGATGCTAATTTAAAAAAAGATGTTTTTATAATATTTTCTTATTTAAAAAATAATCGGAAAGAAACAAAAAAAATTGATTATGGTAAACACCCACTTCGTGTTCGAAATTTTACCAATTTCTTTGGTTGTTCGGATGGTCAAATAAGACTAAAGTTTAATATTCATTTCTGTATTAGTTTATAAGATATAGCGTTTACAGACAGACACAGAAATCGCCTCTACATTAAAATTTCCGTAAATTTTTTATTTATTTTCACGATCGAAATATTATTTGGCATCAAAATTCTTCAATCATAAATTTTTAGTTCTTCGTGGTCATGATATTGCAGTTTATTTCTTGAAAACCACATAGACTGGCGGAGTCTTTGTGGTAACGGTAAATATCAAAGGGTGGTTTTAAATAATAGATACACTTTGGAGTTATGCAGCTACTAAGCCACCAGCAAAATATACGTTCATCCGTGAGAGTGAGCTCCGATCTGAATCCCTTCATAAATCGCGGCTTTATTTATATTGCTGTCGTAGGCTAATTGAAAAATTCGGCTTATTGCAAAAAGCCCCGTCATTTTGCAATCCGCCCGGCTAATTGGAAATTTGTGGAGCACTTTCAGCCTGATATTTTTTAGGCTTATTGCCATGAGCCCATGCATCTTTAGGCTAGTTAGAAAATGAGCAATTGTTTGTTTAAACAGACTAATTTTATCCGGGCTTATTGCAATAAGACTTATCTCATGACGGCTTATTAAAAACTATGGCGCGTTTGAGTCATTGCTTATGCTTAGGTTAGTGTGAGGTTAAGCGCAGCGTTGCCAACTGGTCACATGCTATTTCCGCCAAATAGCAAACCTAATTCCGCTAGAATTCCGCCAGAAAATATTAATAAAGTACGAAATAAATAAAACAAACAAATCGATCTTACAAAACTAAACAATTTTTTAAATAATATTAAAAAAATTAAATGATTACAGAATTTAGAAACTTTCTTCAATTATCATTATTCATTATCTTCAGGCCTTTGATTATATTGATGTAATCAAAGGTCTGTAAAGGATGTAATTCAGGTCTGAGCTTTGATTACAGTTTTCAAAGTATTTAAAATTGAATCCGTACTTAGAATTGAAGACAACAAATGTTTTTACTGTTCCCTAATTGCAATAATTTAAGATTTCAACGCTAATTCTATTACGGAGTTAATTTTTTATCAAATCATTTTTAAGATTGTCATTAAATTAATCTGTTGCCAAAGATGCATGGTTTCTACCGTATTTAAAATATTTTCCACTGCAAACATTTAATAATTTTTATATAGCTCAGTTTTGTAATTTAGCTGCATGTTAAAATTCGTGACCCTTGTTTTACTAATTGGAAATACAATAAGCTTTCTCTTATTTTAACATAACGTTCAGCAATTAAATTTAACGTGTTGCGTACGAATTAGGCCTGAATATTATTAGGTAAAACAATGAAAAATTGAAAGAAAAATAAATGCAGATACAATTGAATTGCTTAAAAATTTAAATATATTTCATTCTTATGAGTTATGAATTTTTGAATATGAATATTTATAGTTCTTGAAAAAATAAATTCCTCAACAATTTGAATATCTTTACAAAACATATATCCATAAAACTGCAATTTTTCCGTAAGTTATGAATTTTCAAAAGTTGAATGTAAAGTTGTCGAACAAAAAATCCTTTTATATGGTCTTTAACATTAACTTTGATTTTTGAAAATGCGTCAATTTCTGCATGAGCTATAAATTTTTAAGTTGCCGAACACTTATACAAAATAAAAATCTTAAACAAAATAGAGTCCCTCAAATATTTTAATACATTCACAGAACGATTACCTTTAAAACTAACTTAATTTTTTAAATTGAGTTCATTTTTGAAAATTAACTTTTTACGTTGCCGAACACTTGAGAAAAAAAATCTAAAAAAAATACTGATATAGAATTTTTCAAAAATTTAAGTAGTTTCACAAAACATCTGCCTTTAGAATTAAATACAATTTTTGAAAATGTGTACATTTTTACGTCAGTCATGAATTTTTGAAAATTATTTTTTTAAGTTGTAGAATATAAGAACAAATAGAAAAAAAGAAAAAAAATTAATGCTGATATGATTGAATTCCTTAAAACCTCTAAGGCAATCAATGATAATACATACACCTCTAAAATTAACTTTGATTTTTGAAAATGAGTAAATTAATATTTTTTTTCTACTCCCACCTCTAAAATGCCATTTATCGCATATGTTTCCATGACGCTAAGTGATTCTTTAAATACACCTTGAGAAACTGTGACTTTGTGCATTTTAGTCATGGGCTGAAGTTAGCTCCAGATTTTTAAATCGCTTAAATCAATTGAAATTAAAAATCAAGTTAGTTGTCACTTATCAACAATCTATCAAAATAAAACAAATAAATGAAAGAAGGAATACTTTTAACTTAAATCAAATAAATAATACACAACATTCAAGAAATTTAGGAGAATCAATGATTTTATTTAGTAATTGAAATAATGTCTCTAAATTAATTGTTAATGTATACTTACCCAAGTAGACCAATTTAATAATATAGTACTATTACCATGTTCATTTAAGATAATAAAATAATTTCAAAGTTTTAATAATTTAGTCGTAGAAAAAGTATAGTATGCAATTCGTGTTATAAACTTCTCTAGACACTCGTTATTAAACACTCGCTCCGCTCGTGCCTAATTAACTCGTGACTAAAGTGCAGTTTATAACACTTGTTGCATAATATACTATAAGTTGTCGAAAACTTAAACAAAACCAAAATCATAAACAAAATTAAGTTCCTCAAATATTTTAATACATTCACAGACCGACTACCTTTCAAACTAACTTTGATTTTTGAAAATGTGTTCAATTTTGGATGTTATGAATTTTTTAAAAATGTTTTAAGTTGACAAAAAAAAAATACTGGTATGATAAAATTTCTCAAAAATTGAAGTAAATTTATAAAACATCTGCCTTTGGAATGAACTAGTATTTTTGAAAATGTGTGAACTTTTTTGAAAATTATTTTTTTTAAGTTGAATATTCGAACAAAAAAATAGAAAAAAAATGTATACTGATATGATTTAATTCCTTAAAAACCCTAACGCAGTCATAATACATTAAATTAACAATTAACTTTTATTTTTGAAAACGAGTCAATTTTTGAAAATTAATATTTTAATTCATGTTGTATTGTCGTATTAAGGTTGTTTATATTAGATTAGTGAAAGATTGTTACTTCCTTTATAGTTTTTTTATTTAATTTGCAAATTAAATAAGAAACCAGTAAAGAAGTACCAACCTTCTAATCTAATAATTAATATTTTAAGTTGTCGAACACTTACACAAAACCAAAAATCGTAAACAAAATTGAGTCCCTCAAATATTTTAATACATTCACAGAACAACTACCTTCAAAACTTACTTTCATTTTTGAAAATGTGTTCATTTTTGGGTGTTATGAATTTTTTTTAAATTAACGTTTGTTGTCCAACACGACAAAAAATACTGACATCATAGAATTTCACAAAAATTTTAATATATCCACAAAATATCTGCCTTTAGAATAAACTTCGATTTTTGAAATGTGCCAATTTTTGCCTGAAAATTAATATTTTAAGTTGTCGAACACTTACATAAAACCTAAATCGTAAACAAAATTAAGTTCCTCAAATATTTGAATACATTCACAGAACGACTACCTTTAAAACTAACTTTGATTTTTGAAAATGTGTTCATTGCAGAACACATGACAAAAAAAAACTCCCCCCCCCCCCCTCTTTGGACGGCTGCTGGTTTTACCCGTAGTACAGGACGGCAAACGTAACTTGCCGTTGCGCAGTGGCAAAATTGAGGGCGGAACCTTCGAAGGGCGCTCTCGATAGATTTCGTGAAGAGTTCACGCGTCTGGTACATTCAATTATGTGGAAGAGAGCGCCCGATAGAGTTGTAAATGAATAGCGCACGCGAAGAATATGTGCTTGTTTATTACAGAGACTGTACTCGGCCGGCTGTAGAGAGAGAGCTTTCGCTTGCTCTGGCCAACTTACATTTGCCGTCCTGTAGCTGAAGTGACGACGAAGCCGTTACAAATGCATAGGAAGTAGTGGTCGATGGCGTTAGATAATGCCTATTACAATACGCCCGCAAGAAACCAGTTTGAGTAAATAATTCCACATTTTCTAATTAGCCTAAAAGTGCATAGGCTCATTGCAATAAGCCTAAAAAATGGTGATGTGGCCATCATGTTACTTTCTCCGACTTGATGGTATCATAGCCAATTATATTTACGTTTTCATGGTTTATTGAAATCATATTTTAAATGTACATCGAGCGTTGCGTAAACTTGGATGAAACTGACGTTTAAAACGTCAAAATTATGAAAGATGGAAAAATTATACTTCAAATTCAAAAACTCAGTTTACTCAAAAACTAACGAGATTTCGAAAAAAAACTTATTCTTTAGAAGTTGTTCATTGTTTATTCTCTACAATTATTATTCACACAAATTTGCTGTAACTATTATCGTTTCATAATTATAAACCAAAAATTGAAAAAAAAATAATAATTTTTTTTCTCGAATAGCAATGATTTTATGAAAAATATTTTCGAGGATAAGATATTTATTTCTTTGTTGTCTTCAATGTTTGTTTAAATATTTTTGTGATATTTTTCATATTTAAGAAAATATTGGCAAAAAACAAAAAAACGGTTAAGGTAAACAACCACTTCCGGTGTACGAAATTTTACCAAAAGCTTTTCAGTTCTTCAGATTATCAAATAAGACGTATGTTGAAAGTTTCATATTAATTGCTGCATTAGTTTTTGAGATACAGCGCACACAGACAGACACACACACACACACACACACACACACACACACACACACAGCAGACACACACACACACACACACACACACACACACAATTTTTTTTTTCCAGAAATTGTTGAAATGGTATCTAGGGACCCCAAAACGGATATTTCCGTGAAAAAATTTTTTGAAAAAAAAATCACGATCACAATACTTTCTCGTACTTCGTAACGGAGAAAGTAAAATTATCAGGCTTATTAAAAAGTGCTAGATAATTTTTCAATTAGCCCGGCGCATTACAAAATGACGGCGCTCTTTGCAATAAGCCGGATTGTTGGATTAGCCTACGACATTGCCATCGTCCTTTAATTAGTTTTATGCTTCAAGTAAACAAACCATCAGCTATATTTTAATTTAATATTACTATTTGACTGATTTGCTTTTGTAAAATAAAAATAGCAAATAAATTCTGTATTTTGTCAAACAATTTGATTAATATGTTTGTAAGCAATAAAAACAAAATACGTAGACTACCTATGTATTATATCTGGAAGTAATAATATTGTGAAATACCTAGTTTGTTCTATTTTCATTAATAAAACCCAAAAAAAAATGTTCTTCATGTCAAAATTACTTTCATTTTCGGTAGATCGGGGTTACGCTCTCGGTTAATAACCTGTTGACAATAAATTTTATGTCGAGATGAATTACCATTTGATAATTCATCCAAGCTCACGGTATATTTGGGTAGATAAATTACCAAATGAAATAATAATAAGGAACAGGAACAATTATGATTTATTTACAAGTTGAATAGTTTGGTTAGCTACAAGAGTAATTGTAAAAATTAAAACTTAATGTCAGTGTCATAATGTCATGACCATCATGTTTTTATAATTTTAAAAACCATTCGCCTAATTACCGTTTTTCTGTTATCGAACCTAATTTTATGACAATGCAAAACATTGTTGTAATGTCAAACTACCCCATTAATTATCGATTTTCTGTTATCGCATCTATTATTACGAGGTAAATTACCACAATTATAAAATTATCTCTACAATCAAGAGACACAATTTGATGGCAACATTGCCCGCTGTCATTCAATATAACCTCATTTTTTTAATATAAAGTCTAGTGACTTTTTACATTGACCAACATAACTGTCACCCCAACAGAGTCAACTTAGTTAAAAATAAAAATGGAACAGAGTTTACAACTCCGGACTTTATTCGCAATATATTCAGCAGTTTCTTTAATCAGCACTAAAATAAGAAGCTAAAAGGAAGGAAGGTGAAACTAGGACTAAGTGCAGTAAAAGAAAAAGGATTTCTTTTAGGCCCGACAGTAAAACGTGAAAAGTCCCATTAATTAACCGCCGAGAAAAGTTTCCCTGTCGACCGTAACGAATGCGGTATCCTAGATCTGGATAATTTTTTTGTTCTCTTCAGATCACGCAAGATCCTCTACGTCTCGTCGTCGTCGCCATGCGGAGAGAGGAAAGGCGTCACGAACTCTGTACGTGTTAAAACTTGCGACCGAGAAGTAATCCTCGGCAGTTCCCGGGCTCTTATGAAACTAAAACAATAAAGCATGCCCGGAAAATCCCTCCCCGACCCTCTTTTCCTCTCGCGCCATCGGGGCTGATCTAATCGCCAAACTTTCACCTGGTTTTATCCCTCGAAAACTTCCTCGTTATATTGTAGTTCTTGTGTGTTCCTTCGACGCGCCGTGCCTCCTTATAATCGCATTTTCCCGACGACGAATTATAACTGCCACCTCGCTTAATTTACGGCGTCCAGAATAATGAAAAAGGGAACTGGGATGGAAAAAAGTTTAATTTGATCGCAGATCAGAGTTTTAGTCATCAATCTTGGTTCAGTGACAAGTATAAAAATGACAAATAAAATTACTAATTGTAAAAAAAATATCAATCATGGCATTAGCTTTGAAAGTTTTACATACAAACAAACCTGATTTTCTCAAAAAAATGCCCTATCTTGGAAACAAAATGCCAACAATTAAAACTTGAATTGAGAATATGAATAAAGCATATAACATTTTCAAAAATTGTAAATAATAAATCAATCGTGGAAAGAACTTATACCTATGCATAAATTATTGTTTTTCATCAATGACAACTGCAGACCAGTTTCTCGGTACTCTATTCAGCTATGAATATTAAGCAAGTAAACGGTATTAAAACAGTAGAACAGGTTGCAGTTTTATATATTCAGGCTACTTTTCATTTTTATTAAATGGTGGACTCAACATTCATGACTCAAAATGAGTCATGAATGTTTGTAAGTTTTTGTTGGCGTGTTAAAATAGAAAGTTTTTCTAGGTTAGGAATTTTTTTTTTGTTCTTTTTGGTGTTTAACTTTTTTGGAATCTATTATCATGTTTTCGCATAATTTCAGTGAATCGTAATTTATAGGTGAAGATATTTTTTGTTCATCACTTTTTTCCTGATATACTTTATTTCGTTTTCCAACGAGTCAGTTCGGTCGACTCTTTTCCACGAGTCGGCTCACAAAAAACATTTTTTTCATCATTTCGCCCATCTCTACTAGGAACGACTAGATGGCGTAATAAACCATTCTGCTATTTTATTGTATATCTAATTTTCTAAAAATAAGTGTCGACAAAACAGCAACAAGCCAAACTTGAACTAGGGAAACGCAAACTATATTCAATGATTTGCAAATTATAAGAAAATTAGGGTGTGATTTATCAGTTAATTAATTTTCTTACAATTTTTTGAAAGTTCAAGATACACTAAATAGTAAAGCATTTCTAATGTTACGTAGAAACAGTAGTTATTTTCTGGTGTAAACAAAACTCTCAGAATTCAAAATTGAACGACGGAGACAAAAATTGCACTCGACGATTTGAACAATGGTAAATTAAGGAATTAATCTCAAAAGCTCAAGTTCAGTAGAAAAATAATATATTTCTGGTTTCTTGTAAAAAAATGCCATTTTTTAAGTAAGTATAACATTACAACAATCTGAAATGAATCTTCGGAGACAAAATTTGCATTCATCAATTTGTAAAATTGTAAAATAATAATCCATTACGGAAATAACTTAAAAAGCTCAGGATCTATAAAAATATTATGCATTTCTGAGTTCTCATAAAAACAATTGCCTTTTCGCAGGCATGGACAAAGCGGCAACAATCTAAACTTGAACCAGGAAGCCAAAAATTGCATTAATCGGTTTGAAAAATTTAAAATAATATATTCATGAAGGTATTAACTTCATAAGCTATTCAGGCAAGCAAATTGGCAAAAATCTAACCTTGAATTAAGGAGTCAGAATTGCATTCGACGATTTGAAAAATTGTAAAAAAATAATCCAATAAAAAATTAATTAAAAAAACGATAATAGTTACAGCAAATTTATGTGAATAATAATTGTAGAGAATGCTAAAATGAACAACTTACAAACAATAAGTTTTTTTTTTTAAATCCCTTTAGTTTTTGAGTAAACTGAGTTTTTGAATTTGAAGTATAATTTTTCCATCTTTCATAATTTTGACGTTTTGAACGTCAGTTTCATCCGAGTTTACACAATGCTCGATGTACATTTAAAATATGATTTCAATTGAAAATAAACCATGAAAACGTAAATATAAATGGCTATGATACTATCAAGTCGGAGAAAGTAACATGATGGCTACATCACCATTTTTTTTTGGTTTGTACACGAACATTTGAGCAAAAAATCTTAAAAATAAATATAAATAGGCGTGATAAAATACAAGAATAATGTTTACGTCACAAAACATCATTTTTTTAATATATTTTTTGATTTTAAAATTCCACCTATTTTCTCGTGAGTTGTGTTTTATTTTTTTTGGTTTTGACACAAACACTTGAGCGAAAAAAATTTAAAATAAATATAAAGCGCCGTGATAAAATTCCACAAAAAATATGATAAGGTCACAAAACATCATTCTGTTAATATATTTTTGTATTCTAAAATTCCACCGATTTTCTCACTAGTTGATTTTTTTGGTTTGGGCACGAGCACTTGGGCGAAAAAAATTAAAAATAAATACAAAACGCATGGATAAAACACTACAAAAATTATATTTAGTTTGCGAAACCTCACTCTTAAAATTCCACTAATTTTCTAGTGAGTTGTGATTTTTTGGTTTGGACGATTGAACACGTGAGCGAAAAAAAAATACAAAACACCTGGATAAAACTCTACAAAAATTATTTTTAGTTCACAAAAGATCACTCTTTCAAAATAATTTTGGTTTTCGAAATCCCACCGAAATTCTAGCGAGTTGTGTTTTTTTTTTGTTTGGATGTGTTTAACAGCGAAAAAAAAAATTAAAATAAATACAAAATGCCTGGATAAAACTCTACAAAAATTATATTTAGCTCACAAAACATCCCTCTTTCGAAATAAGTTTGGTTTTTAAAATCCCGCCGATTTTCTCGCGAGTTGTGATTTTTTTTTTATTTGGACGTGTTGAAGACGAGCGAAAAAATTAAAAATAAATACATAACGCTTGGATCATACTCTACTAAAATTATATTTAGCTCACAAAACATCAATCTTTCAATATATTTGTTGATTTTGAAATTTCACTGATTTTCTCGCAAGTTATGTTTTTTTTAGTTTGGGTACGTTTGGACACTTGAGCAAAAAATATTAAAAATAAATACAAATCGCCGTGATAGAATTCTACAAAAATGATATTTGGCTTACAAGACATCACCCTTCCGAAATAATTTTGGTTTTTGAAAACCTACCGATTTTCTTGCGAGTTATGATTTTTTTTTTGGTTTAGGCGTGTTGAACACTTAAGCGAAAAAAATTAAAAACAAATACAAAATGCCTGGTTAAATTTCTACAAAAATTATATTTAGCTCGCAAAACATCGCTCGTTCGAAATAAGTTTGGTTTTGAAAATTCCGCCGATTTTGTCGCGAGTTGTGATTTTTTTGTTGGTTTGTACGTGTTGAAGACGAGCGAAAAAAATCAAAAATAAATACAAAACGATTGGATAAAACTCTACCGAAATTATATTTAGCTCACAAAACATCAAACTTTCAATACATTTTTTTGATTTTGAAATTCCACTGATTTTCTCGCAACTTATGATTTTTTTTTTAGTTTGGGCACGTTTATACACTTGAGCAAAAAAAAGTATAATTAAAAATAAATACAAATCGCCGTGATAGAACTCTACAAAAACAATATTTGGCTTACGAGACATCACCTTTTCAAAATAATTTTGGTTTTTGAAAACCCCCCTAATTTCTTGCGAGTTATGATTTATATTTGGCTTACAAGACATCACCCTTTCGAAGTAATTTTGGTTTTTGAAAACCCACCCATTTTCTTGCGAGTTATGATTTTTTTTTGGTTTAGATGAGTTGAACACTCGAGCGAAAAAAATTAAAAACAAATACAAAATACCTGGATAAATCTCTACAAAAATTACATTTAGCTCGCAAAACATCCTTCTTTCGAAATAAGTTTGGTTTTAAAAATTCCACCGATTTTGTCGGTATAAATACAAATCGCAGTGATATAACTCTACAAAAATGATATTTGGCTTATAAGACATCACCCTTTCGAAATAATTTTGGTTTTTGAAAACCCACCGATTTTCTTCATTTCATTTCATTTCATTTTATTTATTTCACGTCGGCCACAGTATACAAATCATACATAAGATGCAAAAAATTTGTTGCGGATGTGTCAATTAAAAGTTACATTACAAATTAAATTTAAATATTACAATGTCAAGTTAATAAAATAATGACACAATTTACATCTATACATATTAAAATAAACGATACAGATTATTGCGATTATGATTTTTTTTGGTTTAGATGTGTTGAACACTCGAGCGAAAAATATTAAAAACAAATACAAAATGTCTGGATAAATCTCCACAAAAATTATATTCAGCTGGCAAAACATCTCTCTTGCGAAATAAGTTTGATTTTTAAAATTCCGCCGATCTTGCCGTGAGTTGTGATTTTTTTTTGGTTTGGACGTGTTGAAGACGAGCGAAAAAATTAAAAATAAATACAAAACGCGTGGATAAAACTCTACTAAAATCATATTTAACTCACAAAACATCAATCTTTCAATATATTTGTTGATTTTGAAATTCCACTGATTTTCTCGCAAGTTATGTTTTTTTTTAGTTTGGGCACGTTTGGACAGTTGAGCAAAAAAAAGTATAATTAAAAATAAATACAAATCGCCGTGATAGAACTTTACAAAAACAATATTTGGCTTACGAGACATCACCTTTTCAAAATAATTTTGGTTTTTGAAAACCCCCCTAATTTCTTGCGAGTTATGATTTTTTTTTTGGTTTAGATGTGTTGAACACTCGAGCGAAAAAAAAAAATTAAAACAAATACAAAATACTTAATACATAAATCTCTACAAAAATTATATTTAGCTTGCAAAACATCACTTTTTCGAAATAAGTTTGGTTTTTAAAATTCCGCCGATTTTGTCGTTAGTTGTGATTTTTTTTGGTTTGGATGTGTTAAAGACGAGCGAAAAAAATAAAAATAAATACAAAACGCTTGGATAAAACTCTACTTAAATTATATTTACCTCACAAAACATCAATCTTTCAATATATTTGTTGATTTTGAAATTTCACTGATTTTCTCGCAAGTTATGTTTTTTTTTAGTTTGGGAACGTTTGGACACTTGAGCAAAAAATATTAAAAATAAATACAAATCGCCGTAGTAGAACTCTACAAAAATGATAGTTGGTTGACGAAACATCACCCTTTCGAAATAATTTTGGTTTTTGAAAACCCACCGATTTTCTTGCGAGTTATGATTTTTTTTTTGTTTAGACGTGTTGAACACTTAATCGAAATAAATTAAAAACAAATACAAAATGCCTAGATAAAACTCTACAAAAATTATATTTAGCTCACAAAACATCGCTCTTTGGAAATAAGTTTGGTTTTTAAAATTCCACCAATTTTGTCGCGAGTTGTGATTTTTTTTTTTTGGTTTGGACGTGTTGAAGACAAGCGAAAAAATAAATACAAAACGCTTGGATAAAACTCTACTAAAATTATATTTAGCTCACAAAACATCAATCTTTCAATATATTTTTTGATTTTGAAATTCCACTGATTTTCTCGCAAGTTATGTTTTTTTTTTTAATTTTGGGGGGCACGTTTGGACACTTGAGCAAAAAAATATTAAAAACAAATACAAATCGCCGTGATAGAACTCTACGAATATGATATTTGGCTTACAAGACATCACCTTTTCTCAATAGTTTTGGTTTTTGAAAACCCACCGATTTTCTTGCGAGTTATGATTTTTTTTGGTTTAGATGTGTTGAACACTTAAGCGCAAAAAAAAACTAAAAACAATTACAAAATGTCTGGATAAAACTCTACAAAAATTATATTTAGCTCACAAAACATCACTCTTTCGAAATAACTTTGGTTTTTGAAAACCCACCGATTTTCTCGCGAGTTGTGATTTTTTTTGTTTGGGCGTGTTAGACATATGACATTTAATATCATACTGTATAAATGTTAATTTAAATTTATGTAAGTGTCTGAATAAAGATGTTTTCTCCCCTATTATTTAACTGAATTGAAAAATTCATTCGATAAAAATAATTAATTTCATTTAATCGCTTACCAACTGTCTGAACCATCTTCATAACTATTAATTGACATCAATTTTCGTTAATCCAATTTTCACTACACTGCACACAGTCGGAATTTGTCCATAACTAATAAATAAAATCAATACACTAAAACAAGTGAACACTCACTCCGCGGAAGACGAACTGCGGGGTCAAACGATTAGCAACGATTGGATAGAGGTGTGTTTGCTTCTTTGCCTATCTTGTGTGTAAATTGAGATGTATTTAATTCGGAGCTGCGTGAATGCATCGCAGATATCAAAAGAATGTGTTTTTTACGAGTTATCAGTCAGGTGACTGTTCGTACCTTCCGATGTTTTCCCGTGCCAGTAGTGAGTCCGGTGTTTTAGATTTCAACAGTGCGGTGAAGTGTTGTCTTCGTATTTTCATTTTTGAGTGTGGATGAGGAGCAGTTTAATGGATATTACCTCACGAAGTGTCCAGAGGTTAGTAATTGCAAATGTATTATTTACTGGAGCATTTTTTAATTGTCTTGGAGGATTTTAATAATTTAAACGGTAAAATGCAATGCCGATTTTCTAAAGAGGTTAAAGTAACAACTGGTAACGGTAAGACCAGCCTCAGTTATTGCAAATCCGCTTAAAAAATGCTTAAGTATTATTTAAATAAAATATACATATTCTATCGCATTCTAAAAAAAACGTTAAATGGGCAGGCAAAGAAGTAAAATGCAATATTTTCTTTCCATCTCGGTTAGTTTACGTCGCACGTTATGATTTTCGGGATGCTTTATTTTAGATATTCGATTATTAAAGCGAAGCAAATATTTCTGTGTCTCAGTGCCGTTTTAAGTTACGCGCACACTTGTCGGAATCGGACGGACGGCACGCATCAGATAAAATTGCTTAACACAGTTGTAAACGAGTCAACGCACATTTATCCGTTCCATGCCGTTTTACGCAGATCGACCATTTCCATTTGAACTGAATTATAGAAAAAGACAAATGCATTCTGCGTCTTATAAAAGTGTTGATAAAAAATTTAAACGATGACAGGATTAGCTACGAAAGCCCACAATCTACAAAGAAACAAAGCGTCTCTTATTGTTCATTAAAACAATTGGCAGACCCTAGCCGTAAACAAAATAGCAACAATTGAAACGAAACGAAAAATGCATTCAACGATTCAATAAATATAATAACAAATATCCAATTAAAGAATTAGCTTCAAGAATGAAATATATTTCTAAACATTAAATATTGTTTCCCCATCAGAAAATCATGCAATGGATTCCGGTGTTTCTATCTTTAATATATTTTTAATTTTCTATAAAACAAATGCCAAAACAAACATTAAAATAAAGACATCGCCAAAAATACTGACCTGAAAATTAGAAATCCCAAAATTATAAAAATACTTGCAAAAAAATCAAAAAATTGAAAAAGAGATATAGGCCAGAAAAATCGAAAACTTAGGCATAAAATGTTAGCCAAAATAAGGAGTATTTAAAAATGAAACCAATAAATAAAAATGGTGATGTGGCCATCATGTTGCTTTCTCCGACTTGATCGTATCAGTTATATTTACCCTTTTATGGTTTATTTTCAATTGAAATCATATTTTAAATGTACATCGAGCGTTGTGTAAACTGACGTTTAAAACGTCCAAATTATGAAAGATGGAAAAATTATACTTCAAATTCAAAAGCTAGGTTTACTCAAAAACTAAAGGGATTTCGAAAAAAAACGTATTCTTTATAAGTTGTTCATTTTAGCATTCTCTACAATTATTATTAACATACATTTGCTGTAACTATTATCGTTTTATAATTATAAACCAAAAATTAAAAAAATAATAATACATTTTTTTCTCAAATAAAAATGATTTTATGAAAATGTTTTCAAGCAAAAGATGTTCATTTCTTTGTTGTCTTCAAAGTTTGTTTAAATGTTTTTGTGATATTTTTCATATTTAAGAAAATATTGCCAAAAAACAAAAAACAGTTAAGGTAAACGCCCACTTCCGGTGCACGAAATTTTACGAAAAGCTTTTCAGTTCTTCAGATTATCAAACAAGACGTATGTATGAAGTTTCATATCAATTGCTCTATTAGTTTTTGAGATACAGCGCACACAGACAGACACACACACAGACACAATTTTTTTTTTCCAGAAATTGTTGAAATGGCATCTAGGGACCCCAAAACGAATATTTCCGTAAAAAAAATTTTTGAAAAAAAAATCACGATCACAATACGTACTTCGTAACGGAGAAAGTAAAAATTGAACTAAAATTTTAGCAAAATAATCAAAAATTCGCTTTTAGAAAATCAATGATTTAGGTTAGAAAATAGAAAATTTAGATTAAAAATCGTAAACTCGTGCCTAAAAATAAAAAATGGCGATGTCGCCATCATGTTACTTTTATCATTTATTTTTACACTTTCATGGTTTATTTTCAAATTAAATCATATTTTAAATCTAAATCGAGCGTTTTCTGGAATCGGATGAAACTGACGTTTAAAACGTCAAAATTATGAGGGTAAAAATGACAAATTATACTTCAAATCCTAATAGCCAGTTTACTCGAAAACCAAAGAGATTTCGAAAAAAACTTATTCTTTATAAGTTGTTCATTTTAGTATTCTCTGCAATTTTTATAAACATAAATTTGCTGTAACCATTAACGTTTCATAATTGTAAACTTAAAATAAAAAATAATAATAAATTTTTTTCTCGAATAAAAATGATTTTATGAAAAATATTTTCAAACAAAATATGTTAATTTCTTTGTTGTCTTCAATATGTGTTTAAATGTTTTTGTGATATTTTTCATATTTAAAAAAATATTGGAGAAAAACAAAAAATCGGTTAAGGTAAACGCCCACTTTTGGTATACGAAATATTACCAAAAGTTTTTCAGTTCTTTGGATTGTCAAATAGGACGTATGTTCAAAGTTTAATATCAATTGCTCTATTAGTTTTGAGATACAGCGCGCACAGACACACACACACACACACACACACACACACACATGCACACACAGACACACGCACAGATATAATTTTGTTATCCAAAAATTGTTGAAATGGCATCAAGGGACCAAAACGGATATTTCCGTAAAAAATTATTTTGAAAAAATTTCGTAACGGAGAAAGTAAAAATGTGTCCAAAAAAAAAAAACCAAAACTTCAACAAGCAAATCGAAAAATTTGGCTAAAATGAAGAATATTAAGGCCTAAAAATTAAAACATGTATCAAAGAAATTGGAAATAGCAAATATCAAAGATTTATTTAAGTAAATAACCGAAGATTAAAATACAGACCAGAAAATTAAAGAAATATAAAATAACGGAAATAAAAACTCGAAAGCACTTGACAAAAAAATAAAAAAATTGCGCATGAAAATTAATAAGAGGTATACGCCAAAAAATCCAAAATTCAGATCACAAATTTTGGCCAAAATAAGGAATATTTAGGGCAAAAAATAAAAAAAAAATGGAGCAAATAAATTGAAAATACACATGCCGAAGATCTAAAATATAAGCCATAAGCAAAAGTCTAGGTCTAAAAATAAAAAATTTAGGATAAAAAATATGTAGTTTGTTAAAATCATCAAGATCTTTATTCAAACAAATAATCATACATAACATTTTAATACATAAATAACTGAAGGGTGTTAGTCTGTCTGGGCTATCGGCCATCGGTCTTTCTGCCCCCACGACTATATTTTTCTAGGTAAATGTCAAATTTTACCTTTAAACAAAAAATGAAAGTCAGTCAAATAGTTGTTGCTTCGGTAGATCATTTAATTGTCTCTAAGAGACTCTTAAATTATTGTAGAAAACGAAAAGTATAGTATTTCTCTTTTTTTTATGAAAGCTTAAATTAAAATCAAAAATATAAAATATAAGTAAATAATCTAAAATTAAAATATGAACCTAGTAGAAAATAAAGACCAAAAAATCTAAAACATGGGCAAGAAAAACAACAAAAATTTAGAACAAATTTTGAAAATTTAAACAGAAAATCCAAACTTGTGCTGAAAAAAAAGGAGGTGATTTTTCAAATTGTAAAAAAATAATCAATTGAGGAATTAGGTTCAAAAACTTAACATTCATAAAGAAATAATACGTTTTTGATTTATCCTCAGAACAATTGCCGTATTGTATCTCGAACAAAACAGCTACAAATTAAATTTGAATTGCGAAATTCGCCAATTTGAAAAATTGTAAACAATTATCAATTTTTAAATTAGCTTCAAAAACGGAAAATACATAAAAATAGTTTGATTTTTCATAATAACGAATGAGATTTTGAAAACAACAAATCTTTATAAGTAGTTCATTTTGGCATTCTTTACAATTATTATAAAAATGGTGATGTGGCCATCATGTTACTTTCTCCGACTTGATGGAATCATTTACATTTACGCTTTCCTGGTTTATTTTTAATTTAAATCATATTTCAAATGTACATCGAACGTTTCGTAGACTCAGATGACACTGACGTTCAAAATAATGAAAGAGAAAAATTATACTTTAAATTCAAAAACTTAGTTTACTCAAAAACTAAAGCGATTTCGAAAAAAACTTATTCTTTGTAAGTTGTTCATAAATTTGCTGTAACTATTATCGTTTCATAATTATAAACCAAAAATGAAAAAAAAATAATACATTTTTTTCTCAATAACAATGATTTTATGAAAAATATTTTCAAACCAAAGATGTTAATTTCTTTGTTGTATTCAATATTTATTTAAATGATTTTATTATATTTTTCATATTTACAAAAATATTGGAAAAAAACAAAAAAACAGTTAAGGTAAACACCCACTTCCGGTGTACGAAATTTTACCAAAAGTTTTTCAGTTCTTCGGATCATCAAATAATACTTATGTTCAAAGTTTCATATTAATTGCTCTATTAGTTTTTGAGATACAGCGCGGACAGACAGACACCAAGCACACACACGCACAGACACACACACACACACACACACACACACAGACACACACACACACACACACACACGCACAGACACAAACACACACACACTGACACAATTTTTTTTTTCAGAAATGATTGAAATGGCATCTAGGGACCCCAAAACGGATATTTTCGTAAAAAATAATTTTGAAAAAAAAATCACGATCACAATACTGTCTCGTACTTCATAACGGAGAAAGTAAAATTAAATTATTTGTATCTATGATATTGCTCTATAATTAGACTAGATATAGTCTGTTGGACAATACATATTACTATTAGTATTATCATCTAATTATAATTATATTATTATCATTTAATAATTATAGACCAAAAAATATTTTTAGACAAAAAATGTTCGTTTCTTTGTTATCCTCAATATTTGCTTAAATATGGTTGATTCGCATATTTTACATACTTCCTACAAGGATCCAACCTGCAACCTCCAGTTTGCTAGACCGTGAGTGTGCGTGTGATCTGGCGGGACCGAAACTGTGTGGCCTCTGTAGAGCGAACGGCAGTGCTGAAGCCTAGCAAACTGAAGGTCGCAGGAAGTTCGAACCATGTCGGAAGCATATTACACTTTTAATCCAATTTATAAAAATTCTAAAACTATCTGCATTTGCGAATTAATTAATTAAAATTTGTTTAAACGCGTTTGTAATATTTTGTTATTTAAAAAAATATCGAAAAGAAATTAAAAAAAAACGGGCAAGGTAAACAGCCACGGTGTTGGGTGTATGAAATTTTACCAAAAGCTTTTCTTCTTCGGATTGTCAAGTAAAGTTTTTGTTGAAAAGTTTCATATTAATTCTTGCATTCGCTTGTGAAATTGAAACACTTTTTTTTCCTCAAAACGCATATTTCCGTCAAAAATATTTTACGATCTTAGTGGCAGATGACCAAGCAGTTAACGCTAATCTTCACAATTTAAAAATTGTGAAGAAAATACGGTCATAAGTCATAAGTAATTACAAATAATAAAACATTTAAAAATAATAATCACGTTAGGCTGAAAGACCTCTGGTGAATTGCCTGTTGAGATCACTTGTAGAAGTGTCTCAGTAAATGTATTTTTTCTCTCTCTGTTAATCACTTGAAGGATAATATTCTGTCTTTTTTGTTATATAGTTTTTGTTTTACACCACAGTCTTATATTAACTTACTTAAAAAATGCATTATTGTTGCTGTTACTAAAGTTAAATTAATGCAAATCTCGTATATAATCGAAGTATAATCTATAATACTTATTCAATTTGTTCAATAAAACTCACAGCTTTTATTATACTGTAGATTATTTGTTAAACTTTAATATCTGCAGTGTTTTGCTAATATAACAATTTTAAAAACGTTTTAACGTGATAACCGACGCTAAATGGGATAAAGTTTTAAAATTGCCGAACCATTCGCCGCAATAAGTTCGCATAATTGCTATTGTTCGAAACTTTATAGGGGGGTGAAAATGTTATCGTTGACATCTAACTTATAATGTCCTTCCATAGTTGGCGGGTTTATTGACAAAACATTTTAATCGTCACATAGTACATCTTACTTTCCTGTAGGATTATAAAGTATGTTCATTAAAAAAAAAACCTCAAGTGTGCCATGATTTTTTAATTTTAAAAATTTAAGTTGGTTACACATATTGAGGTTATGTTACTTCTCAAAATTAAACAAACTGTAGTCAATTAATAGATACTAACGTTACATTTTTCACTATAAAATTATATTAAATGTTGTATGTGCCTTCCTTCTTCTTGAACACAAGCCTGAACTCTTCGCCGCACACCCTCCATTACGCTCCGCAACAACACTGGATTATTGTTAATTTCTATAAATTTATCTCGAATTCGTTGCCGCATGTCTTCTAGATTGTGTACTGGTTGTGCATAAATACAATTTTTCAGGTATGGCCACAAGAAAAAATCGCATGGTGTTAAATCGCATGAACGGGGCGGCCAGGGAATCCGTGCTTTTCGACTTATTATTCGGTCCTCAAAAAATTCCTCCAAAATGGCCAAATTATCCACTGTGCAATGAGGAGTTGCTCCGTCTTGATGAATATCCACTTTGCAGTTCATCATTTAATCTAATATATAAAATTTTCGTGTCACAGTGTTTGTAACAAAACTCCTTCGAAACGGCTTGACAAATTCTTATGAAATTTTGTGTGTATATTGAGCAGGTCTGAGAATAGGACGTAAACTATTTTTAATACCCCTAAATGATAAGGGTGGTCCACCGCAAATTTTTTATTTTTATTTTTTGGACAAATTTTTTTATTTTTATTTTTTATGATTCGGCATTAAAAAATACATACAACCCTAAATTTTCACCCTTCTACCACCAACCCCTATTTTTTAATAGCGATTTTAGTGCTTTAATAATTGTCTACTCTCGGCGATCGACCGCTCGATCAGTTATTCCTTTTCCATTGTTTGCGCCGACGGTTATTAATGGGTTTTAATGGGCTTACCCTGTAGATTCGTATCGATAAATGTAAATAAATAAGTAGCTGAAATTATAAAAAAAATATAAACAAAAAATGCTGCACTGAGCTCAATTGCAACACTTGCATCCGATGAACAATTAAGTCGGCTTTAAATACATAAATTGGTGATAACGATTGATTTATAATACGCGCGCCATCTCTTGGTGGTTGGAATGTCGCTCGCGGTGGTGTTACGAATTAAAATATTCTGCGGAAGATTCTGTGCCGGTTGAGAATTTTTTTAATAATTTTGCCATTTAGTTCAAATTCGTTGATTATTAAAAAAAAATATGAATTTTTGAAGCAATAATTGCATGTTAGAGCGATCATGAATTTCAAAAATTAAAAAAAAAATATTTCAACTGGCGATACATGTTTTTATTAGTAACAATACACTTCTTACATTCTTTAACTTTAATAATTTTGTTATATATATAAATCATCTTTATTAAAGAATTCATTCATTTAGTATATGATATAAACAAATCTTGCTTAACTATAATAATTAAATGTGTAAAGATTCTTTATTGGCTATCGACCCGGGGTCTTTCAGCCTGAATTCGTTTTAGTTGGTTATGCCTTTAGTTACGATTATGGATGGTTATGGAATGTGAGTATGAATTCATAAATGGTTTTATCGGGATAGTTTGATTTGGGTGCCTGATTAGGATTGCGAATAATGCAAATATGTTTAAAGATGTCTAGGATATGGGAGTTGGAGGCGAATTTCTCGGAAAGGAAGGTCAAACGAGATTCGATTGGGATTATTTGGGTTTTTTGGTAAAGCAGAAGATTTGAGGGATTATGTAAAGGATTGTTAGGATGCCTTATTTTGGTAAGCGTTCTCAGTGCCGATCTTTCAGCAACTTGCATATTTTTTAGGACTTGTGGACGGGAATTGTGGAAGAGGATCGCTGCATAATCGAGTAGGGGTCGGCAAATCATTGCATAGATGTGTACGGCAGTTTTTGTTGTTATGCCATCGTTGCGATAAGTTAGCGACCTGAAGTGTCGAGCCCTACCTTTGATTTTGCCTTTGAGATTATGGGTGTGCGTTTTAAAAGATAGCTTTGTATCGAACGTTACTCCCAAATATTTGCAGGTGAGGGAGGGGGTAATGGGATTGTTATTTATGTGAACACTGTAAGGAGAATTGTACACACGATGGAAGGGCAACAATAGATTAGATTTATTTGGGTTGATTTCAATTCTCCATTTTACAAACCATAATTGAATTTGATCAATTAACTTCTGAAGGGCGTTAACTGCTGCTTTTGTTGTAGGTGCATGCGCTATTAGTGCAGTGTCATCCGCAAATAGAAGCGAATAGGCTTTGGGATTAAAGTAGTTAGGATTATTATGGTATATGTCGTGAACGAATAAATTATAAAGAAGCGGGGATATAGGTGAGCCCTGGGGGACACCTTGACATGCGGTAAAGGGACGGGAGAGAGTGTTTCTTATTCTAACTTGAAGGGAATTGTTTAGGAAACTATCGATGAGTTGGATAAGATGGAGAGGGACATTTAAGGACTTGCACTTGTATAACAGACCTCGATGCCACACCGAGTCAAACGCTTTTTTTATATCGAGAAAAACTATAGCGGACTTGTGACCTTCGAGGTTTGTTGCTTGGCAGTTCGAGGTAAGGATTGTTAGCGGGATAGAGGTGGAACGATGTTCTAGAAAACCAAACTGATAAGGTGGTATATGCGTAATGATACATGACAAAAGTTTGTCTTTGATGATGCTTTCAAATAGCTTACCTAGAACTGGAAGCAAGGTAATAGGACGATAGCTAGAAATTTCAAGCGGATCATTATTGTTTTTTGGAATGCATGTTATGATGCCTTGTTTCCATTCTGGTGGTATGACTTGTGAACAATAAATGTGGTTGAAAATGCTAATGATATATTTGTGGATATGATCGGGAAGGGATCTGAGAATGATTCTGGGAATATTGTCATGACCAGGCGACGTGTTTTTACCTTTATAAAGGTTGGTAAAGTACACTTCCTCCTTTATATCGTCCTCGGGGGTATAGGGAGTGGGGTTGTTTTTAAAGGACGTATACCAGGAATTAACGTGATTGAAAAAGTCATTGTCATATTTGTCGCTAACCGTCAATTTGTAACTGTCTTCAAAATACTGTGCAAACACGTCCGTCATTGTTTTGTCGTCTGTTATTATTGTGTTGGTTGCAGGATGTTTTACTTTTTGCATGAAATCAGTTTTTTTGTATTTAGATAACTTTTTGATCTCTAACCAATACTGTTTACCATGCAGATCGTTTATATTTTTTACAGGCATTAATCCATAGGTCTTCTTTGTATTGTTGTATGAGGCTGTGAATGTCCTTGTTGAGTTTATTGAATGTCCGTTTTAAATTACAGTCGTCCGTTAGTCGCAAATCTCTATAAAGTTGTCTTTTGTATTTAATTAATCTCAGGATAAATTTTGGAAGGGGATATTTGTAGGGTTTCTTAGTAAAGGTAGGGGTGTTTTGTTTGATGGAATCTGATAGATTTTTAAAGAATAAGGATATAGAGGACGGGTTGATATCTTGGTGTAACGATATAAATTTTGTCATATCTTCAGCTACCTTGCCAATGTCGCATTCTCTATGATTAAAAATAATTTTTGGAGGGTTAGGAATTGGGGCAGTTGTTTGAAGGGAAAATTGGATACTAAGGTGATCGGAACATAAATCTGGAATTAATGAAACCTTTTGTATCATATGTTGAATATTGCTTGTACAAAGAAATACATCGGGGGTTGACGATTGGTTTTGGGACATAATAAAGGTGGGGGAGGTGCGTATACGTATAAAATTTGAGTTTGACAGAAAGGAGGAAAGTTGCCTTGTTTTGGTCTTGGTCATATTGAAGTCGCCGATTATGATGGCATGATCGTACAGGGATGCTTTTGTGAGAATGGTATCTTCTATTGCTGATGAATGATGAATGTATACTAAAAAAATATGTAAGGTGAATGATGGTAGCTCAATAGTGAAGTGTAAACATTCGTTCATAATATTATTTATTCTGGGAGGGTTCGATTTTCCCAGCTTTATTTCCGGCTTCGCTGCCACTATTGAGCCACCGCGTTTGTTTTGATTCGGGATTGAGGAGGGGATTTGAATGGATGACCAGTTGTTGAATGAAAATGGCTTATCAGTTTTGGTTTCTACCATCATGTTGACATCGATTGCATTATTGGAGAGGTAATTGGATAAGAGATGGGATTTTCTGGGGAGGGAATTAATGTTAGTGTATAGAAAATTAATTCATTCAGCCATTTCTATTTACTTGAGCGTAGGCTGTACGTATACCTGCTGTGGGAACAACCGGGGGGATGGTGTTTGGGGAGTCTAGATCAAACATCACTATAAACATATGATTACCGGAAAAATTTACGTGTGTATCAATCAGGAAAGAATCGGTGAAACGCGTTTTAAGTTTTTTTAATAAGGCCTGTCTATCAGAGTTGGCTGGTGAATTTATTTCAGATGTATATGCATCTATGATAAAATCATGTTTTGTGATCGGCGTATGAATGCGCGAGTTTTTTGAAAGATCCGGGTCGATTTCTGCCGATTTTTTATTTACACATTTAATTATAACGTTGGGTATTCCTTCGATGGGTTGTCGAGGTCTGTTGGGGCATTTGGTGGACCATGCCCCATGTGTAGTGTCCCCACACGACTTGCATTTGGACGGGAGTGTTGTTAAACATTTTGCGGTCGGATGTTCTCCTGAGCATTTCGCACAAGAAATAGCTTCTTTGCAGTTCGCCGTAATATGATCGAATTTATTACAGCGGCCACATGGACTCTTGGAAGTGGTGTAGGCGGTGCACTCTCGATGACTGGGTAGACTTTACACATATATTTGAACTGATTGTGTAACAGTTTAGTAAATGCTTCGTGTGATCCGGTGATGACTCGGATCATGCGCGTTTTTATATCACCCTGTTTCGCAATTATACGGCGACAATAGCGGTGGTTGATGCCTGCGGTGTTTAGCTGTGCGCTGATAGATTTTTCGTCAATGTCCAGTTTCCAGTTTTGTTATTTAGTTCAAATCCGTTGATTATTAAAAACTTATGAATTTTTGAAGCAATAATTGCACGTTAAAGCGATTATGAATTTTAAAAATTCTAAAAAAAATATTTCAACTGCCGATACATGTTTTTATTAGTAACAATACACTTCTTACATTCTTTAGCTTTAATAATTTTGTTATTTAGTTCAAATCTGTGGATTATTAAAAAAGTTATGAATTGTTGAAGCAATAATTGCACGTTAAAGCGATTATGAATTTCAAAAATTCTAAAAAAATATTTCAACTCGCGATACAAATTTTTATTAGTAACAATACACTTTTTACATTCTTTAACTTTAATAATTTTGTTATTTAGTTCAAATCCGTTGATTATTAAAAAAGTTATGAATTTTTGAAGCAATAATTGCACGTTAAAGCGATGATGAATTTTAAAAATTCTAAAAAAAAATTTCAACTGCCGATACATGTTTTTATTAGTAACAATACACTTTTCACATTCTTTAACTTTAATAATTTTGTTATTTAGTTCAAATCTATTGATTATTAAAAAAGTTATGAATTTTTGAAGCAATAATTGCACGTTGAAGCAATCATGAATTTTAAAAATTCTAAAAAAAATATTTCAACTGGCGATACATGTTTTTATTAGTAACAATACACTTCTTACATTCTTTAGCTTTAATAATTTTGTTATTTAGTTCAAATCCGTTGATTATTAAAAAAGTTATGAATTTTTGAAGCAATAATTGCACGTTAAAGCGATTATGAATTTTAAAAATTCTAAAAAAAATATTTCAACTGCCGATACATGTGTTTATTAGTAACAATACACTTCTTACATTCTTTAGCTTTAATAATTTTGTTATTTAGTTCAAATCCGTTGATTATTAAAAAAGTTATGAATTTTTGAAGCAATAATTTCACGTTAAAGCGATTATGAATTTTAAAAATTCTAAAAAAAATATTTCAACTGCCGATACATATTTTTATTAGTAACAATACACTTCTTACATTCTTTAGCTTTAATAATTTTGTTATTTAGTTCAAATCTGTGGATTATTAAAAAAGTTATGAATTTTTGAAGCAATAATTGCACGTTAAAGCGATTATGAATTTCAAAAATTCTAAAAAAATATTTCAACGAGCGATACATATTTTTATTAGTAACAATACACTTTTTACATTCTTTAACTTTAATAATTTTGTTATTTAGTTCAAATCCGTTGATTATTAAAAAAGTTATGAATTTTTGAAGCAATAATTGCACGTTAAAGCGATTATGAATTTGAAAAATTCTAAAAAAAATATTTCAACTGCCGATACATGTTTTTATTAGCAACAATACACTTTTCACATTCTTTAACTTTAATAATTTTGTTATTTAGTTCAAATCTATTGATTATTAAAAAAGTTATGAATTTTTGAAGCAATAATTGCCCGTTAAAGCAATCATGAATTTTAAAAATTCTAAAAAAAATATTTCAACTGCCGATACATGTTTTTATTAGTAACAATACACTTCTTACATTCTTTAGCTTTAATAATTTTGTTATTTAGTTCAAATCCGTTGATTATTAAAAAACTTATGAATTTTTGAAGCAATAATTGCACGTTAAAGCGATTATGAATTTTAAAAATTCTAAAAAAAATATTTCAACTGCCGATACATGTTTTTATTAGTAACAATACACTTCTTACATTCTTTAGCTTTAATAATTTTGTTATTTAGTTCAAATCCGTTGATTATTAAAAAAGTTATGAATTTTTGAAGCAATAATTGCACGTTAAAGCGATTATGAATTTTAAAAATTCTAAAAAAAATATTTCAACTGCCGATACATGTTTTTATTAGTAACAATACACTTCTTACATTCTTTAACTTTAATGATTTTGTTATTTAGTTCAAATCCGTTGATTATTAAAAAAGTTATGAATTTTTGAAGCAATAATTGCACGTTAAAGCGATCATGAATTTCAAAAATTCGAAAAAAAAAATTTAAACTGGCGATAGATGTTTTTATTATTAACAATACACTTCTTACATTCTTAAGCTTTAATAATGTTGTTATTTAGTTCAAATACGTTGATTATTAAAAAAATTATGAATTTTTGAAGCAATAATTGCACGTTAAAGCGATCGTGAATTTCAAAAATTAGAGCCTAAACCGTTTTCGGCCATTATCGTCACCACTTTATTTGCCTAATTTCAATGGGCCACACACGGACGACGGCGCAGCGCAGTGAAGCTGTCGTTCGTCACCAGTAATAAGCCACGTATTGACGATGACGCAGCGCAGCGGAGCCGTCGTTCGTCACCAGTTACCTTTCTTAATTTTTAAAGGTTACGCACGGACGACGGCGCAGCGCAGCGGAGCCGTCGCTCGTCACCAGTTTATTTGCTTAATTTTAATGAGCGTCACCAGTAATAAGCTACATATTGACGACGGCGCTTTACAGCGGAGCCGTCGTTCGTCACCAGTTACCTTGCTTAATTTTAAAGGGCTACGCACGGACGACGGTGCAGCGCAGTAGTTACTTTGCTCAATTCATGATTATGGTATCGATTTTAATACGTTGGCAGAAAATAAAACGAAGAATGTTGTGTATCATAGAGCATTACAATAACAAACACTATGTTTTTGAATATTTTATTTTATGAATTATAACAATTCGAATTCAATATTCATAGTTAAGACAGGACAATGTCTGTCGGGTCAGCTAGTTCATTTATAAAAGGCAATAAAATTTCTGTACGATAACGGTTTGCAGTAACCGTACCTAAAATGAATGCACGTTTATTGAATTTTTATTATTAATAATAAAAATAGGATTTTACCTTCAAAGAGTATCGGTCCAACTAATCTTCTCCCACTAATCGCTGCCCAAACGCCAACTTTCTCTGGATGTAGTGGTTTCTCCCTATGTATACGAGGATTTTCATCCGACCAAATTCTCATAGTTTGGGAATTAATGTACCCATCCTTGTAAAACCAAGCTTCATCGGTAAAAAAAGTAATTTGTAAAACATCCTCGTTTACATTTTGTAAAAACCACTGACAAAATTCCAGTCGTCTGGGGTAATCAACAGGTAATAACTCTTGCACCGATGTCATGCGATAAGGGTATTCTTGCAAATATTTTTGAAGAAGCTTGTGGCATCTTCCTACCGATAAATTCATTTGCTGTGACAAATGACGCAGAGTCGTAGGTTCATCTTCCAAAATTTCTTGGCTATGTTAATAGCATCTTGAGTTCGTTTAACTGGTCTACCACTTCCTGGTTTACGGAGAATACTACCCGTTTCACGAAATAATAGAACAGATCGTGATAAGGTATTTTTAAATTCATCATAAATAATGGGAACGTTAGGAAATTCTTCCTGGAACTCTGCTAAAGGTGCGTCGAATGAATACACCCAATTTCCGTCCACTTTAATCCCATTTCGGAAATAACTTTCAATTAGAAATGTTTTTTGCTGGTTGCTGTAAACCATTGTGAGCACGGAATAATTGTGACTTCTACAAAGATCTGACGTTTATATGTCAATTCCCAACAGGTGTCAAGTGTGCCAACTGAAATTTTTAAAACGAAAAAGTCATGGCACACTTGAGGTTTTTTTTAATGAACATACGATATGAATCCATCTTTTTATTTTTATAACAATATTTCAAATCAAATTTCCATCTCGCTGCTTGTTATTATTTCGAGCATAGAGTTTCGTGAATGCAAACTCAAATATGCAGAATACTGGCGTGAAATAGGGCACACGAATGGATCTGATTATACAATTTTCAGTTTTGATACGAAATAATATTGGGATACGAACGCCTAAAGTGTGCAGTTGAATGTAAAGTATGGGCGCTGGGATGGTGTGGCGCATCCTTTATTATCCCTCTGCACGGTGCAAGGAGTGTGAACGCCGCCACCGGAGTAGGTGCGCTCCGTAATGAAAGAGGGGAGGCGTCGCGAAGCGGTCTTCAAGAATCCAAGTCCTCTGGATTATAATATAAAGGAGGATCTGGTTAGTTTCATCGATCTGCGAGGGATGAAATTGCCACAGTCGGTAGGGGGTGTGTGGATACAGTCGATATGAAATCATCTTCAAGACGATAGACGATGGTTAGATCCGTATTCCTCCTTGTAATGCAATGCAAAAAGTCTTAAAGCATGTATTGTATGATAATTAATACAATGCGGATCCTAAAATTTTATTAGGAGTAATCGAACAATTTTGAAAATATGTATTTTTAGCGAAATGCATAAAACTTCTAAATTCCTTTTATCGCTTTATTGTCCTGCTGGTATTTTAAGTTTCCTGTTGTAAAACTTTAATATGTCCTTTTCCAATTCGTATTAACATGCTCGATGTGATTGCAAAGTTTCGATGCTTTACAGAGCGGCCATAAAGTTTTTCATTTATATTGTACATAAGGACATAAATTGTGATTCCCATTCGAACTTTCGAAATAGAAGTAATATTTATTATTCATGTCCCTGATATAATCATTGCAATGCCAGTAAGCAGATGTGAAAGTAATTAAGTATTGTAAGAATATTTTAATTTGATTTAAAAATGGAAATCATTGATTGGGAAATCATATGCTATTTGGCTTTGCGAGATAATAAATACTGTATTTTTTATATTGAATGTTTGCTGAATAAATGTATGTATGATAAATTGATTGGATCGATGAGCTGTTACTTGTTTCAAACTCCATGGTAACACACAATTAAGAAAATGACGCAGTGTAGGATTTCAACATATTTTATTGCTCTACGACAATTCACACGCAGTCATTGCATGGTGAAACACTTGTAGAATAATATAATATTTTGAAACCTTCCACTACAACAGTGTTTTATTACGATACACTTGAATGTTCTACAGATATCAAATTTACAAAAAATATTTAATTGGACATTTATTTGAATATATTTTGTATAAGTTGACAATAATATTGCTCATTTTGATGGCGATGATATAAAGGAGGAAATGCAGATGTAGAAATTTAAAGGATTAAAGATCGAGGTGAGAACTTCTTGTCGTCGGATATGCATATAAAATGATATGAAATGGTAATTTTAAATAAGAAATATTACTTCAATAATGTACAAAATGATTACAGTAATAAAATGAAAAATTGTCATAAAAGAGCGAAAAAGTGGTAACCTTATTGTTTAGAAAAAAATCAGAAATTCGTCTATATGGTAGGGTTCTCATGCTTATATACAGGATGGTTCAGAGAGTTTTTGGGAAACTTAAACAGTGTATTCAACTGATCAAAAGAAAAAAAGTTCCTTTAAACATGTATCTTTAAATGGTTCCTAACGAAGATCTCGCATGGTAAAGTTTTAAAACTAACAGAATTTATAGTATTATTTTATAATTATCACCTGAGTTAGCAAATTAAGTATGATTATTTTAGTAAATTTTCAAATTAAAATCCGCCGACATCAATACATTTTCTGCCACTCCGAATCAACGCATCAATTACGCGCTTGATAGTACTATAAAACATTCTGTTAGTTGGACTTTCACTTTTAAAACTTTACCATGCGACATCTTCCTTAGGAAGCGTTTAAAGATACATGTTTATAGGATTTTTTTTTCCTTTTGATAAGTTTAATATATTGTTTAAGTTTCCCCAAAATAATCTGAACCACCCTGTATAGTCATAAATTTGTTTCATTTTATTTTGTCTAAATTTTCAACAGCAAGATTAATTGTATGTGAAATGTAATATATTATAGTTCTAGCTGCAGCCTTCTGAAGTACAAATATTTTACTAAAATAACTTGATTGACCCCAAAATATTATAAAAAATGGTGACCATCATGTTACTTTCTCCGACTTGGTGGTATCATTTATATTTACGCTTTCATGGTTTATTTTTAATTCAAATCATGTTTTAAATTCACACGCAACATTTTGTAGAATCGGATGAAACTGACGTTTAAAACGTCAATTTTATGAAAGATGAAAATGACAAATTATACTTTAAATTCTAATAGTCAGTTTACTTAAAAACCAAAGAGACTTCGAAAAATACTTATTCTTTACAAGTTGTTCATTTTGGCATTCTCTGCAATTATTATTAAAATAAATTTGCTGTAACTATTATTGTTTCATAATTATAAACCAAAAATGACAAAAAAAAAGTATTTAAAACTATTATTTTTCAAAAACCAGACATTTTACGAAAAATATTTTCAAACTAAAGATGTTAATTTCTTTGTTGTCTTCAAGTTTTGTTTAAGTGCTTTTATAATATTTTTCATATTTAAAAAAATATCGGAGAAAAACAAAAAACGGTTAAGGTAAACACCCACTTCCGGTGTAGGAAATTTTACCAAAAGCTTTTCAGTTGTTTGGATTATCAAATAAGGCTTATGTTCAAAGTTTGATGTTAATTGATGTAGTAGTTTTTGCGCATTTTAATTTATATCGCTCGTCTGCGACAACATAATTAATAGTCAGTTTACTCAGAAATCAAAGAGATTTCGAAAAAACTTATTGTTTATAAGTTGTTCAATTTGGCATTCTTTACAATTATTTATCATGTAAATTTGCTGTAACTATTATCGTTTCATAATTATAAACCAAAAATGAAAAAAAAAATATTTTTCTCCAATAAAAATGATTTTATGAAAAATATTTTCAAACAAAACATGTTCATTTTTTCGTTGTCTTTAAAATGTATTTGAATGTTTTCGTAAAATTTTCCATATTTAAAAAAATATTGGAAAAATACAAAAAAACGGTTAAGGTAACTTCCCACTTCCGGCGTACAGAATTTTACCGAAAGCTGTTCAGTTCTTCGAACTGTCAAATAAAGCTTATGTTCAAAGTTTCATGTTAATTGTTCTATTCTCTAGGGACCCCAAAACGGATATTACCGTAAAAAAAATTTTGAAAAAAAATCACGATCACAATACTTTCCCGTACTTCGTAACGGAGAAAGTAAAAATGGGTAACTATGGATAAGATAGTCAAAATGCCACTGTCCCTAGATTTTTTAATTTACCCCATAAGAGGGTGTTTTAGGATGTAAAAATAAGGACTCTATGGTCGACAACCCCTCCCTATCTGGGGTTAAAAAATGTTTTTTTTTACTGGCGGAAGTGTGAATGAAGAATTCTGAAAAAATTCAGGAGAATGGTCAACGCAATTACTTATTTGACTAATTATTTTCCAAAGCCATTCAAGGTCATTTAGACCCGAAAAAAAACTTCCTAATGTTTATAAATCGATTTTTAACCTTGTTGTACCCGGTTTTTGACATTTGCATCATTTTTATCCTGTAAAAATCTACTAAAATATGCATCAATACATATTGATATCATGCTGCGGTAGCTTAAACAATCGATTGTTCAACTTTTTTAAGGGTTTTTACAATTTTTCGTGAAATTGCCCACATATGTCAACATTTTCTGGCAACAAGCATAAGCTTAAAAAAAAGGAAATTTTGGTTTTTATTTCATTTTTGTAGCTTTTGTAAATATTCGCTGGAATATCACATTTTGAAATTTTTGAAGCATTTCGTGTCAGGCATCAAAACAATGAAAAATTTTGTTTGTTTTTTCTAAAAAATCACCAAAATTTTGCATAAACTAGAAAAATAAAAAACAGTTATAGAACATACTAAAATAATAAAGATATTCATTTGAAATTTTTAGAGATAGTTTTAAATAACTATTCAACATATATCTGAAATTTACAAAAAATCTAATAAATAGTTTCAGTTTGCCTTAGAATATTTTAATGTTTGAATTTTGATTCTACTTAAAATAGGAAAATGAAAAATGTACATTCTTTTATTTTCGATAAAAACGCCTTATAAAACAGTAATTGGTGACTTTTTATTGAAGAACAAAAGTTTTTCATTGTTTTGATGCCTAAAACGAAAATTTCAAAACGTGATATCTCCGCGAAAAATTAAGTTACAAAGATGAAATAAAAACCGAAATGTCCATTTTTTAGAAAGCTTTCACCTGTTGCCGCAAAATGTTGATATATATTGGTAATTCCAGTTAAAAAAGTTGAATAATCTATTTTTTAAGTTGCCGCGCCATGATATGTCTTGATTCATATTTTAGTAGATTTTTACTGGATAAAAAATTATACAAATGTCAAAAACCGGGTACAAGGGGGTCTTGTAGGTTAAAAATCGATTTAAAAACTTTCGGATTTTTTTTTAATGACCATGAATTGCCTTGGAAAAAATTGGTCAAATAGGTATTTGGGTAGACTATTTTCTTGATATTTTGTAGAACTTTATTTATTCGTTCTCCAGTGAAAAAATCAGAGAGGGCGGAGGGCTTTCTCGGCCCACTGACCATGGGAACCTTTCTTTTGCACCCCAAAACACTCTTTTACCGGGTAAATTAAAAAAATTCAGTGATAGGGGCATTTTGACTATCTTAACCGTAGGTACCCTTTTAGTAGTAGTAGCAAGAGCAGTACACTGTTTTTAAGACATTATAGTGTAACACGTTGTATAAAATGTTGATCAAATTCAATTTCAAACAAAACTCGATGGAATTTTGCGATCTTAGAATGAATAAATTTTATTGAAATTTCAATTAAAATGAACAAATTTTATCACCCTGTCGAAAACCTTTTTTTGCACTAGGGGTGAGTGAAACTTATGCTTTTCAGATCGAAATTTCACATTTTTTGTCAATCTGAAACACTTTTTGTAAGGGTTTTCAGGGGGTCACGAAAATCGAAAACTTCTTAGATCGCAAAATTCCCATCGAGTTTCGTGCGAAATTTGCCTAGTTCTGGCCAAAAAGGCGCAAAATGTAATTTTTTTCCAAAACCGCGCCAAATCATCGCATCGACTTGAATTTTGGAGGAAATTGGAGAAAAATCATTAAACTTTATTGCCATGCTGACCGATTGAGTCCACGATTTTTTTTTGCACACGCTACAGGAAACCAAATTTGCACATTTAAACTTCAAAAACATTTTTTTTTCCTTTAAGGGTTGGCAGGGGGTGGAATCGTTTTAGCAACAAAACAATTCACATGACGTTGAAGAGAAAATTTGAAACTATTCAGACTGCAAAAGTTCATCGATTTTGGTGCAAAATTACTCAAGTTATGGCCAAAAAAGTAAAAAATGTCATTTTTTTTAATTCATAACTTTGCTCAAAATCTTTGAAACCACTCGAATTTTTAAGGCATTTGAAGGAAATTGATTAAATTTTTCTGCCATTGCGGTTAAATTTCCCGCTAATTTTTTTGCGCACGGTACAGCTTGTCAAAGTTGAACAATTTTTTACAAAAAAAACATTTTTTTTCCATCGCGTTGTTACGGGGGGTGGGTTGGCCTTGGGATCAAAATCAACTACACATCTATATTGAATCTTTCCCAAACTGAAAGATTAATCGATTTTAGACCAAATTGAACCAAGTTACGACGGTTTGAAAAATCGAGTTTTTTTCGCGATTGTTCGAGTTGCGCTTTTTTTTGACGCCGAGTGTATATTTTAAATTTTGTGTAAATGTAAACACCCCTGAATGTTTCTAACAATAAACCACTATAATTATTATAATTTTGTTGTAGATAATCATTCTGCAATTATTTTGTTTTAGTGTACAAAGTGTTTACAAGATTTCACAAATCTAAAAGCATCTAAAGAATATTACAAATGAAATTTTGTTCAAAAATCAGTTAAAAGAATATTTAATGAAACGAGAACACCATTCTATGGAAGAATATTTCAGTCGAAACAGTAACGGGTAAGATTATATTTTTAGTGTATTTTGCTCATTATCTCATTATTTTTTTACGTATTCTTGAAGCAGCTGGATAATCTTGTAACCTTGTTTCTTGTATTTATTATGTACTGTTCTTAACGTGAATAGATGATTTATTATTATTATTGAAAAAATGGGCTTTCTGTTAAAATGATAAAATATAGTAATGGGTTATATGCATCCTCTCGCGGTATCCTAAAACTGATTGAATTTCGAGAAATTTAATAAATTTTAAGTCGATAACAATTGTTTTTATATTTGTTTCGAGTAACCGAAATTATTTAAACTTTCACAACTTCTCATTCTGTTCAAATGAATTTATTATAAAATCTGGGGATGAATAATTCTTTCACAAAATCTTAAATTATCATGAATTTGGAGTATATTTTGAAAATCTCTCATCGATGACCATCGTTTTTTTTTATTATGTTCGAGTCTCAAGAATTATTTGATATTTTACAACTTGTTAATTCCGTTAAAAGAAAATTATTCCAAAATTTAGGAATGGCGCATTTTAATTTCTTACTGATTCATAAACTGGCAAAAATTATGAGATCATTTTGAGAAATTTAAGTCGATGGCAATGGTTTTTATAGGCCGAAAGACCGCAAGTCGTTAGCCAAATTAGCTTCGACTAATATCAAATAATGTATTGTTTTATAAAATAATGTACTATAAATATTTGCTGAATAAATGTATGTATATAGGTGTATTATTAAATTCCATTCCGTTCAAAGGAAAAATACCCCAAAACCTAACGATAGAAAGTATTTGAAATTTTCAATAAACAGTGAACTGGCATAATTAGTACAAATCAAAAATTTCTAATCGATGACAGTTCTTTTCATATTTTTCTCGAATCCCAAAAATGATTTAAATTTTTACAACTTCTCGTTCCGTGTAGAATAAACATATCCAAAAATCTAAAGATATTTGTAATGTACTGTAAATTTGGAGAATTTCTAATCAATGGCAATTTTTATATTTTTTCGCGACTCTAAAATTTGCGTTCAAATTATTCCTGGCATTAGTGAATATAAAAAATTTCAAATGTTATACATACTTTTCTCGAATCTCAGAAAATTATGCAAATCTTCAAAACTCCTCTCGAATGAGGATATTCTACATTGACTAAGTCATTAATGTAAACATCGTTAACATGATGTATAAACGGGTTTTATCTCTTGGAATATAGTAATAATTTCATCCCCATGAAGCTACTATTGCTTTCGAATATTTATGTACTGAATTAATTTATTTATTAAATGATTTTTATCTAATCTGTGTTTTTTTTTTAATTTCAGGTAAGCTTTCAAGATTCAAATAAAGAACAACGAGCCAACGCTTATTGGGTAAGAATTTTAACTTAAATACGAAATATACATGTCGTAGGCTAAAATCCGGCCTATTGCACCGTCGTCATTTTGCAATGCACCCGGCTAATTGGAAAAATGGTCGAGCAATTTCTAATCAGTCATATGTTTTAAGCTTATTGTAATGAGCCCATGTACATTTAGGCTATTTAGAAAATTTGCAATTGTTTGCTCAAACAGCTTAGTTTTACGATGGATTATTGCAATTTAAAATAACAGCGCTGCTAATTCATCACAAGCCGTTGAAACTACCAGATATAATTTTTTTTTGGCTTCAGAATCAAGTCTATATGGCCAGCTCAAGGCGGCTACTATATATCTATTTACATTATATTAATAAATGAACAAATGAATAAATGAATAATGATAGACAACCACAACAACCACGGACCCGAGCGAATACTTCTCGATCCCGAAAAATATTTCGCCCGGGATGGGAATCGAACCCACACGGCACGCGGTGTAACCGGCATATGTTCTCACCTATACCCACCGGGATATAATTTATTTGGATAGGAAAGAGGTAACCTGAATTGAACAATAATTATATAATAAGGTTAATTTTAAAAATAAATATAGTGATTTCAGCAACAGTATACTGAATTTGACTAACTTTTAGGATTTGAATATAATTTTTACAATTACTACTAATCTGCATTTCTCGGCCCTAGCTCTGTTTCCATTTATTTTCATATGATGGACTCTTAAGAAACTTTTATGGACACATCTTGCATGCGGAGTTTTGCTTTCGACACTGTTTTTTGATACCAAGCACTTGCAGATGTTGTAGCCCTGACCTCCAGATTTCAATACAGTGGCTACTGCTTCACGAACAAATATATATTTTTTTAGGATGTCTTCAAGGATTTGTGCCCAAAAAATCTGGAAGTTACATCTAGGAAACATGTTTTAATAGTGCCACGTTTTGTTCTTACCTGGTAAACAATATTTTCTATCTTAGAAGTTTTTCCAATTAAATTTGGCATTGGTTTCAATTTTTTTCCAGTAGTTTCTATCATCTTCTCTTCTGGCTTTCGTGTGTTTTTTTTTCGCTTCTTTATAATTTTTTTCCCGTTACAAATATTATGTCAAATACGGCATTATTTCCATCAAAGCAACGCTTGGGCAGCAAGTTGTGTGTATCTTCATAAAATATGAAGAACAAGATACAGATGATGTTTCATAAAAATTGTGTGAATAAATAGAACACAGCTACATGATTTTCTTCTCCTTTCTTGCCGTAAAGATTTGGAACGGTTTAGAGACGTACCAAATCTTTGTTTCTAATATTGTTGGTGGAATTTTCGTTGAGTTTATTCCTAGATTTGTTTCTGTTTCAAAAAGTAGAGTGAACGGACTTCGGCCTATGGCTCTCTGTTTTGATGTGTCTCTTTGTCACTCAATAAAACAGCACCCTATTACCCAAAACAAATTCCCTAGTCTTAAAACTCTCAAAATTTACTTAACCTTCCAGGTCGGGCCCCAAGTCTGTGAGACCCGGTGCGCAAATAAATGTTCGTTAATTTTCGGCAAACTGTTTTTTCGAGTTGTCTAGCCGAGTGCCTTAATAATTTCTTCTTTAGTTCACGTTTAGAAAGTGAAGAGTTTGTATTATATTTTAGTTATTTGAAATTAAAAAAATAAAATTCAGTCAAATTTAATGTTGGAGATTTTTTTTTTGCTCGAGTCTCTGAGACCCAGCGCCCGTTACAGTGTCAAGATTTAGTGCGCCACGCCTGGAAGATCAGGAGGTGTTTAGAGTTTGATTAAATATGAAGAAGAATCCATTTTGGATTTTGAAAAGTTTCAAGATTGTGGCATTGGTCTTTCTATTTATTTCGAATCATCCAAAAGTGAACAACACCGTCTGATGTCTTCTTATGTGATAACTTCTATGTCATAACTTTTCCTATGATATCGTTTCCTCTTATCCTCAAGAAAAAAAAAGTTTCATCAAGATATAAAGGAGATCGAAAGGAAATACCAAGGCAGCCTACTATTGGATGTTGAAGAGGGATTGCAAAGAGCGCGGGATGAAACGGAGATCACGGAATCCACTCCACAGATCATTTGAGGACAAGAGGAAACGATATCATAGAAGTTGTGAAAGAACATTGGTTAATCAAAGAAGACAAAGCTGTCAACTCAGAATAAACTTGGTGCCAAATAATGTGAAATTCGAAATTGGAAACCTCGAAAACCCCCTCGACCGCCTTGTTGCAACAAAAAACAAATCATCGGTTACTTTTCATAGATTTTACACCCCTTTGATCCCCTAAAATGGCATTCCTGATCACCCCATCATCAGAATGTTCATTTTTTTTGTATCAATGAAACAAGCTAATCACACTTATTTTAGGTTCAATGAACTTCAAAAATCAACCTCTGAATACTTAATGATTATATACCCCAACTTCGCAACCCCCTAGAGGGGTTCAAACTTAAAAATAACATTCGAATCGTAAAATTCAACCTTTTTTACCTACTATTTTTTTTTCTATTCGGGAACAATTTTTTTCAACCATGTCTATTCATGCTCGATTGGGCGTTAATTTAGCCTTTTTTGGACACTTTTCCTGGGCCCAAAAAATTTTCCTGGCGTGATGAAGAGTAGGAATCACTATTCTGCCTCATGAAAATTGAAAAAAAATGTGTGCCTGTTATCTTTAAATCTAATACAGGAATATTATATTTTGATTGAATTATGAAAAATAATCAATTTTGAGTGAATTTTAAAAGTTTTAAGACTATCGCTTATGTTTTTGTATTGATTTAAGCATTGCAAAGTGAGCAACCCCAGCAAGACTATCGGCTATTTTCTCATCCACAAATCTAATAAAAAGTTGCTTTCAGGTTTTGATCAAATTATGAAGAATAATCTATTTGGAGTAAATTTTACAAATATCCTGGTTGTAGCAATTTAATATATTTTTTCAAACCATCAGCACGTGAGAAACTTTAGCAGGACTATTATTAGTAGTGTTCTCGTTTGATTATCTCAATATCTAGTGTAAGGTTTAGATTTTGACTGAATTATGAAGCAGAATCTATTTTAAGTAAAAGCCACAATTAATGCATTCTAAAAAATTCACCTATTGCGTTATTATTCTGTATAAGGTAGTAGAGACTTTTATATCTATTTGCTAACTAAAATTATTTACTTCTTGCAAAGATTCTGACTGGAATAAAAGTTATAAGTTTTCAAAAATGCTGCTATAAGAAACCAATTCTGGGCAGAAATAAAATATTGTAAAATTATTTAAATTGTCGAGTTATTATTTTAAATATGTTTCATTCGTTGTTAAATATAAATAAATTGTTTTATTAAAATTCGTTGAGAGACTAATACTGATAACACTGATGAAATAAGTGAGCGCAGCTGCTTTTGAAATCAGTGTGAATATTTAATAGCGCACTAAGAGCATTTTCCAATTTTAAAAGCTTGCAACTGCATTTTCCCCCGCACCCTCGTTGCAATCCCCCACCATGTAAAGTCATATAGACAGGTATACGAGTTGAGAGCAGCATCCAGAGACGACTTTAAAATAAAGCTTATCCATCATCAGAACATCGGGAAATCCCCGGCAGCACTCACGACCAGCCTGCATAAAACCGACCCCCCCGCAGAATATGCACAATATTTCAGCGTTTCCTCTTTCTCCGCCGAAATATCGACACATTACCGCCGACTAGAATGTGACGCACGTACGGACCCCCAACTAAAAACACCAAGAGACAAGAAAAAAATACATATATAATGTAGAAGTGAGGAGGAGGACTCGCCCACCCACCCAAACTCACAGTCCCCCACCCTTTGTTCTAAATCTGTTCGCTGTGCCGGGAATGGAAGTGGACCTTAAGTTATGGCACCTCTGAAGGCAAAGCCCCGGCTCAAGACGTGAAGAATGTTGAATATTAAGATCATATCTGCGGATATCAATACGGATGGATGCTGGGGGATGTTATGGTCGTCTACGCCCCGTGAATACGGAATTTTGGGGTGTCCGCATCGGGCAATCATCTTTATTCATCGAAGAAATGAATCGATAACGGGTGACTTGTTTAAATAAACATTAGCAGCGGCAGAGGTTGTTTGATTAATTGAAGAGGCTGTTAGTTGTGTAAAATAAGGTATAATATTATTGGATTAAGCATAATAATTATGTTATTTGATGAGGTCTAATGGTCCGAAATAGGTCTGCAGTTTGTTGATGAGGGGGCAACAATAATTGAAAAATGTAGCAAAATATGGAGGTCAGTCAAACCTCACGTAGGCTTGTGGAGCTCTGGGAAGAAAAAGTATTGGAATTGATTCGGAACCATTCTTACAAAATTTGAGTAACTTTAAAAGAAGGGATTCTACTAATATAAACTTGTATCTAAACAATAGTGTTTATTGTTCATCTACGTCCCACTATGTGGTGAAATAATTGTAGTAGTATCAAATATGAGTGAAATTAGTTTATGAAACACATTTAATAAAAGGTGTTTTTTTTTCATTATGTTCTATATTTATTTACTTTAAAACCTTAATTTTCACTTGAAAATTCGTTATAATTTTAAAGAAGCAGCCGTTAATTCACACAGACATTTTTGAAAGATGGTCGAAATCGTCTCGAGGGACAATGGATATTTCCGTAGATATTTCGAAATTAAAGATATTGAGGAAAATAATACATTCTCCCGTATTTTATACGAAGAAACTATATTATAGTTTTAAAATATTATTTCTATATACAAATTTGCCGCTCTAATTGCATGCCCACTAGATCACTATTCATTTGTGTGCACGCGTAGACAAAGAAATATGCGACACAGCATTGCCCCTTTTATGGGTGCTTTTTTGACTAGGAGAAAATACGGCTTGGTAGTGAAAATGAGTCAAGTGCAACTTCTAAAATACATAAAAGGTATATTTAGATTTTTTTGTTTGACAGGTTTTTTGAAAAATTATGTGGGAAAATATCTTCCTTGAAGTGGCATTCTTTTTGGGAAATCCTACATCTTGAAATTATATTTAAAATGTATTGCAGTATTTATTATTTATAGAACAGTTTATTTTCTAATATTATAACTATAAATAATAAGGATTTTGATATGGGTATGAAATTTTCATTAAAAAATTATTAAAATGCAGTAAATAAACCAAAAGAGAAAAATAATTATTCTATTTTCTATGAAATTATCAAAAGCAAGGTTCTACACCTAATGCAGCCCAGCACCCTGCATATTTGATTGATGCTCGTTTTTATTTTTCCGAGTTCTGCAAAACCGACTATGCACGTATGTTTGATTTTTTTAAGAAGATGCTTCCCAATAGTTGCAGCTCTTACTTTATAGGGACTCCACTACTTGCCATTTTTTTTTTCTTGATAAATAATAGTTGTCATCCCTTCCGTTTTCTTTTGTTCTCTAGCAAGGCGTAGGCGAAATGTTAACTGGTCTTCGCCATTTTTTACAACATTCATTATTGAGTATGCGTTTACCATAGCTAAATAGAATAAACTAGTTTTTCCTAGGCTTAAGTTGACAATAGATATTTTTTTTCTTTTTATTTTTTAATTTAAAAAAAAATATTTTTATTATTTTTTATTTTTTTAATTGGTGACGGATGACGGCTCCGCTGCGCTCCGCCGTCGTCCGTGCGTAGCCTATTAAAATTGAGCAAAGTAACCGGTGACGAACGACGGCTCCGCTGCGCCGTCGTCTGTGCGTATCCGATTAAAATTGACTCAAGTAATCGGTGACGAACGATGGCTCCGCTGCGCTGCGCCGTCTTCCATGCCGGTGAAACGTGTTGGGAATGCGTCAGAGGGGGAGAAGGATGTCTGTTGAAAAAATTAAAGCGATAGGCCTCCATTTGTCGAAATTCACCGTTTTTAACCGAAGGGGGTGGTAAAAATTTAGGAGTTAAACTAAAAAATTAGAAAAAAAATAAGACCTAGTCTCTTTGAAATATTTTTTAAAGTCTAAAAAAAATTGCCGCCACGCTCGGCCGCCAAAAAACTTCTCCTCCGTCACGTTTTTTCGTCGCTTAAAAATTCGCCCCGGTTCCGGAGGGGTGTTTTAAAAATTTAAAAAAAAATCACAGCTCAAGGCTCGTTCGGTCCCCTACCTATTTTAGAAGTTTCAACTTTTCGATTTAAATTAAAAAAAAATGGTGATGTGGCCATCATGAAACTTTCTCCGACTTGATGGTATCATTTATATTTACGCTTTCATGGTTTATTTTCAATTTAAATCATATTTTAAATGTACATCGAACGTTTGTAGACTCGGATGAATCTGACGTTTAAAACGTCAAAATTATGAAAGACGGAAAAATTATACTTCAAATTCAAAAACTCAGTTTACTCAAAAACTAAAGTGATTTTGAAAAAAACTTATTTTTTATAAGTTGCTATTTTAGCATTCTCTAAAATTTGCTGTAACTATTATCGTTTTATAATTATGAACCAAAAATTTAAAAAAAATATATAAATTTTTTTCTCGAATAAAAATGATTTTATGAAAAATGTTTTCAAGCAAAAGATATTTATTTAATTGTTGTCTTCAATGTTTGTTAAAATGTTTTTGTGATATTTTTGATATTTAAGAAAATATTGGCAAAAAACAAAAAACAGTTAAGGTAAACACCCACTTCCGGTGTACGAAATTTTACCAAAAGCTTTTCAGTTCTTCAGATTATCAAATAAGACGTATGTTCAAAGTTTCATATCAATTGCTCTATTAGTTTTTGAGATACAGCGCGCACAGACAGACACACACAGCACAAAAAAAAATTCCAGAAATGATTGAAATGGCATCTAGGGACCTCAAAACGGATATTTCCGTAAAAAAAATTTTGAAAAAAAAATCATGATCACAATACTCTCTCGTACTTCGTAACGGAGAAAGTAAAAATACGTCCTTGATGGGAGCAAAACGAACCCGGGGACCGGGCCAAATGACGGCTCTGGAAGGGTAGGGGGTGTTTGAAAAAAATACAAATCAAAGCACGTTACACCCTCTTCTCATCCTAGAAGTTTCAGCTCTTGGATTTAAATAGAAAAAAATACGTCCGCGAAAGAAACCTCGGAGAGAGGAGAAACTTTCGAAAAAATTTACGGTCACTTTTTTGAAAAATCATATCTCGTTAAGGGGGCCCCAAATCAAAAAGTGTACCGATATAAATAATATGTGCGAATGCTTTGTTAAGAGATCCCGCCACCGACGGATCCTTCAAGTGCAAAAATGAAGTCAGTGACGGCGTTTCGGCGAACCCCTAAAATTTCATATATGAGGCCGTTGCTCCAAAACGGCTCTAACGATTTTTCTTAAAATTGGCAGGGATGTTCCTCTCGCCGAGAGGAGTATCTGAAACAAATTTGCTTGAAATCCGACTGTCCGTTTTTGAGTTTTAATACTTTTAATACTTTTTTCGGGTTTTTTATTTCCCGGGGGCGGTGGGGTACAGTCAGAGGGGCGACACCCGGAGCGATCGATAGAGTTCTCGGGAGTGCATCGGACCGTGTTGGAAAAATTTCCAAAAAATTTGCCTCCGATTTTTACGTTCCGCCACGGTAACCCGAATTACTCCGAAACCGGTCAACGTACGGTGGTCAAATTTGGTGGGGATGCGCAGGACGGGGAAGAAAAAATCAAAGCGATCGGCCTTCACCGAAATTAACAATTTTTGACCGAAGGGGGTGGTAAAAATTTAGGGGTTAAACTCAAAAGTTAAAAAGAAGAGTCTTGAAATATTTTATCTTGAAATATTTTTTAAGGTCTAAAAAATTTTTTTTTTTATTTAAAAAAGATAGTGTTCTAGGGTATCCAAGTTTGTTGTTTATTTATATAAATATAGTAATTTCAAAAACAGTTTATTTGAGATCAACTTGTCCAAATATTAAACATCTTGTAAAAGAAATGAGGAATTTTATAGAGCAGTTTCTGGAAGAACTGCAATTTTGGGACTGAACCATTGTATTCGAGCGCAGCTATTTGTTACTATAAATTTTGGATGATTTTCTGGAGTCAATTATAAAGTCATGCCATTAACCACTTCGCGCCCATGCTGCTTTGATTTAATCTCAGGTTTGATGAAAAATTACTTCTTTGTTGTTGTTAACTGTTTCTACGAAATATGATTTCAGTGTCACAAACTTTCCCATTTATGCAAAAAAAATATGAAAAAATATTCCATAGATGGCGCTAAAGAAGTAATTTCTACAATGTTTTTGTTTTCATTTTTTGCTTGTTCCACATGTGGCGAACCTGGGCGTGAAGAGGTTAAAGGTATATTTATCTAAATTTAAAGCAATTTACAAAGCAATTTTTGGAAAAAAATCATTTTTATTATATAAATTAGCTTTTTCATGCAGATATTTTAATAACGGTTTTCACACGCTATTTACATTTAATATTTCAAAATTTTAAATATAGAATTTACTAGGCATTTTCTGGAGTAACTCCATTTTAGGTCATCAAAATTAAGCTTCTGGCGAAGCCATTTTTGTAACTGGAGATTGGGATACATTTTTCAGGCAATTATGAAGAAATGGTTTTCAAGGTATCGAAAGAACTGTGGAATTTATATAGTAATTCGAAGATAAACTATAATTGCCTTTTAGCGCAGTTATTTATGTATTACAAAGTTTTGATTATTTTATAGCCCATTATGATAAAACGATATTTAAGATAATACTTTTAGAACTTTAAGCATTTGTCATAAGAAGCGGGGAATTTATAAAGCAACTTCTGGAGTAGATGAATGTTTGTCAAAATCAAATGATGCCTTCTAGCGCAGTCATTTTTGTTACTGCAAATTTCTCTAAGGATTTTCAAAGACACAATATTTAAGATCAATCTCCTAAGCATCTATCGAAATAAATATCGAATTTCTAGAGCAATTTCTAGAGAAATTTCATTTTCAGGCGTCAAAATATGCCTTCTATCGTAGACATTTATGTGCTGCAAAATACAAATAATTTTGTTTGGGTAGTTACAAAGATATATTATACGAAATTCATCTGTCAAAATTTCAAGCATTTGTCAAAAGAACTATGGAATTATAGAGCAATTTCCACAAGAAATTGCATTTTTGAGCATCACTATGCTTCTTCTGGCGTAGCCATTTTTGTTACTACTAAGTTAGGATAATTGTTTTCAACTAATTGTGAAGATACGTTTATGAAGAATAACCTTGTAAAATATTACGTATTTAACAAAAGATGTGCAATTTCTGGAATAAGTGTATAAAGTTCAGATCATTTCCTTTATGTATTTTAAACAGGAAATTACAGAATAATTTGTGAAAATTCTAAGCATATAACGAAAGAAATGTAAAATTTGTGGATTACAGAGAAACTTCATTTTCAGACATCATAATTTGATTTTAGCGCAGCTGAAGTTTTTTTGAAGTAATTTTGTTAAGATAATTATAAAGATATTTTTTCAGAATCCATTTATGTCAATCAATTCCAAGGATTTGTTGAAATAAATTTGAAATTTTTGGAAAAACTACATTTTTGGAACAATAATTTTGCTTCTAGCGCAGCCATTTTTGTCGCAACGAAGATAAGATGATTATCTTCGACAGTTTTATAAAAATAATCTTTTAAAATTTGAGCATCTGTTGGAGGAAACTTGAAATTTACAGAGCAATTTCTGGAGCATGTGAATTAACGGTAATCAAAATTAATTTGTTTTCTGGTGCAGTTGATGTGGAACTGGAGTTATAATATATTTCCTAATGTAATTGTGAAGACACGTTATTAAACATTAATTTCTTAGAATTTGTAGCGTCTGCTGAAAGAATTTCCAGAGCCATTTCTGGAAATGGTGCAGTTTCAGGCATTAATATATCTCTTTCAGCGCATCCATTTTCGTCACTGCAAATTTGAGTTAATTTTATTTTGGTAGTTGTAATTAAAGGTTATTCAGTTTTATTCAAGGTAACTTAATATATACATTACATAACAAGATAACAAGAGTTTTAAGCACCAAATCACGCTCAAGTGAAAAAGTGACTTGCAAGACGTTCCCCATTTATCGCAAGTGCGTTCTTATTGTTATTTGTGAAGAAGTGAGGTCCGATAATAGTTTGTGTGGTTACACTGCGCCAGACCGTGTATTTGAGGAAATGCAAATTGTAGAATAACCTTGTAAAAGGACAAGTCCATTTTTTTAAGAAATTGGACATTTTCACCATCAAATTCTACTTCCTCGTGCGAAAATTGTGATTGAAAAATGGTTTTGTGCGTTCAAGAGGCTCTAGAGCGAAAACTACCATTCGTGTGGGAAAATTTTATTCAAGCATCTTAAAGCACACACTTTTGGCTGTCTTTGCTCAAAAGGTATCAAAAAACAGACCCCTGCATTCGATTCCTTGCTAAATTTCCCATCGATTATGACGGTTCTAAAATTTTCCCAGGCTTGCAATCAAGATAACTGAAATTAAAAAAAAATAAAGTTGAACTTAAAAAATTGCCGTAAAATTCAATTGGCTCTATGAGGCGAACTATGTAGCCTAGAGGTCTGAAATTTGGCATGAGATCATATTTTGGGTACCCAAACAAGTGTACAAAATTTGAGATAAATCGGAGAGGGTGGCTTTAAATGGACTGCTCATTTGACGTGGAATTGCCCAATATACGAACATTTCTTCTGGGAATAAAAAATCTGACAAAAAAAATGTTAAACTGATTTTGTTTCATCAATTTATCATACTTTTGACATGTGTCAGATGAAGTGAACATTTTTTATTTTTGTGGGAGAAACATCACCAGAAGAATTTTTTCGTGAACAAGAATTCACATACTACCAATAAACACCTATCCCAAGTCAAAGTTCGTAGTTTTTTTAAATAGGAAGTTTAGAAACGTGTTTCGTCTCTTAGCAATCGTGGACTGGTCCACTTCTTGCACTGAGCCCTTCAGTTGGAAACGTGCAACCAAGCAACGATTCATTACTGCTAAGCGGGTACCTCTAATATTAAAATTTCGAAGATATTTTCATTACGTTTAATACTTTTGAATAGTTTTGATAGGCTATACATTTTTCTATCATTAAACATGACTGTTTATATTTATACTTTTTAATTTAACTATAATTAGAAAAAGTTATTAGCATTTCAAGCCCCTCTGTATAGATTTTATCAAGGATGGTAATATGCCGTAAATTGGCAATTATTAAATAATAGAAAGAATTTTCAGAAGACCGAATAGGGAGTGAAAGAAATAGATACACTGTTTTTTTTCATTTTGTTTGTTATCAAAAGTTAGAGCGTAATTGCATGAGATACAAACGTCTCAGGAATAATAGCATTAACTTAATAACTTACATTTACTTCTCCTAGAGCTAATATGACGGAAATTCTTATTAACTTGCATTAAAGGACTCGTAAGCTTTTAACTTTTTACTGCATCTGCAGCAGAGACGGCAATCCGAGGAAACTCCGGCGCCCAGCGACAGAATTCAATTTGTATTTCCCGTAGATTGTATTTCTGAAATTATAATTCAATTACAATTACTACCTTTGCAGTTTTTGTCGTTCGGTCCTAAACCTAATTGAAAATATACGTACCGTGACGTGATTTACGCGACGGGTAATAACAGTAAAAAAAAGGGGTGGTCTGGAGAAAAGGGGGCGAAAGTTCTCGTTTCGCGTTGTCTGTAATCAAAGTCATTAAAGCAGCTCGAGTGGACTAAGTTAAAGAAAATAGACGAATAAATTAAATTCGGTTAGAATTAATTTATCTTCTCTTTGGGCTGGAGCGGGAGCTAATTGATGCAGGGAAATTGGGGAAATGCAAGGAAAGGGCTGGGCTGACCCTGGGACCCTCCGAAGATCGGTTCCTTCATTAGCTGTTCTACAGACATAAAACAAGAGGATGGGGATTTCATGAGACGGCGGCGACATCTCCCAGCCGGGGATATCGACCCGTCGCCACTGAAAAAAATAATTTATTATATCTTTATATTTCCCAAGAACATGTAATCAGTGGCGTAACTACTATTAAGAGCTTTATAAGACTGACAAACATTATCTTTTATTTTTCCAAAAGTTATATACAAATTTAAATCGCACACAAAATAAAAACAACCAAATATGACCGATAAATAAAGAGATAAATTATTTGACAACGCAAAGAAGACGTTTTCCAAACAGATATACTTCCACGTACGTTACCCACGGCAACGTGCGGCAAAGTACTTTCCCGCACGCTTGAATCAACTGTATGCATTTTCTGTGTACTTTTTGTTTCTTGCACCAATCCTGGAATTTTTCTTACTGCTTTCCATACTCTATCTTAGATTTTTCGGTAGCAAATTAAGCTCGATTATGCTCGCATCATCTGCAATATGGTACGGTTTACTTATAAAATCACTGTCGTTGCTGTTTTCACAGTTTTTATTTGTTGCAATCATAATTTTATCAATTTCACACGATTATCTGACGTTTACTATCACAAACGTCAGTTTTATTTTTATTTACCCGCCCGCTAGATACGAGAGCATCCAAGGTGCGCCACTTCATAACAAAGCGAAATTAATGGCACGTGGTTGATGTTTATGTACATTAGTTATACATATATGAAGCCCTTACAGTTACCGTCAATCCCGCCTGGTACCACTCCTCCCATTTACCGTCGTAAATCTTTAAATCAAAATATTTTCGCGCAATATTTTTTTTGTTTTTACGCGAAAAATGCCGCAGTTGACTTTTATGTTTGTTGTATTTCGTTCTCGACTTGTATGTATTTGGAATTGAAACCCATAAGATATTTACAGCGCACTTTTTGCGACTTCTGCCTCAATTTTGCTCTACTCCTCTGTCAAAAAGTGCTGTTTTAGATGAAAGTAAAAAAAAAATCGGCACGAATTTAAAAGAAAAATGTATCGAGCCGTTCCGTAGCCTTGGCCCAAAATGTCAAATTTCAGGCGTCGCCCCTGACTTCAGTTTTGCCATTAGGGAATCCGTTAACGGTCCAATCCATTCACAAAACATCCCCCTACAATATTTTTTATTTTATTTTTTATATCAACGAGATATAACTTTTCAAAATGTGACCAAAATGCTCCACCAGTTTTTAAGCTTCTTTCAAGTATGCACTTATTTCTTTCTTTGGAAGTCAAAGAGCTGAAATAACGCAAAAGTACTCTAGTGTAAAGAAAAATTTAATTTAACCGATTTTTGGGCGTTTCCAGTTGATTTAAGCACTATTTACGAAAACAGTCATTTTGCGTATCTCGGTTCCTGCAAGTCGTACAAAATTTTTTATAGACAAATAGTGTTCAGAATGAGCTCTTAGACTTGAAAAAAATAAAACAAAATTTTTGAAGAAAAATTTAATTGAATCGTTTTTTCGGCCTTTCCAGTTGATTTTTTTGCGTATCTCGGTTCTTGGAAGTCCCATAAAAAATTTGTAGACAAATAGTGTTCATAGTGAGCTTGGACTTGAAAAAAAACAAACAAAAAATGTTTGAAGAAAAACTTAATTCAATCGTTTTTTAGGCATTTCTGGTCAATTTAAACACTATTACGAAAAATGTGACCAAAATATTTCCACCATCCAAATCAATCAGTAGTAACTGAACCAAGGTCTTATATTTTACAATCCTATATTTCTTCGTTTGTTCCATATGTTTATTTATAACTGTGCAACCCTTGATTTTGAATCAACCGTTTCCATTGTGGGACCCTCTGGTATTATTTGTACTCAAGTTAATCGTAATTTAGGCCAAATCGAATGTCTGGGTGTGATGAGCGTAAACAGAATCAAAAACAGTGCTGGTAACTACGTAAAAATAAAAGCGAAGGGCGGTGAGTTTTTCTGGTTAAATTGTAGGACAGGACCCACCCACCGCCCTTCGGTTTACTTTTTCTTAGCTAGAAACACTTTGTTTGTTTGTTTTCATTCACTTAACACAATAAACAACAATCTATTATATTTGACTGGAAACATGATTTGTAACTTAACCTTACCTGATAATAGAGGACGGACGGTGGGCTCTATTCTAGAATATAAACAATTGAAAGAAAAATAAGGGTTTCATAGAAATAATCAAATAAATACAATAAAAATAAAATGTAAACTGTTGGTTTTTGCTGTGAAATGTTTAATTTGGTTTGGTTATTGGTTTTATTTATATTCAAGCTAAAAATCGTTATTTAGGTCAAATATAATATAATCATTTCTATATTTGATAAGAGGGTTTGATAGATGAAAATAATCAAAATTTTAGTATTTTGCGTTAAGTAAAAGTTGAACCGTATGGTGACGGGTGGACCCCATTCCACAATATAAAAGTTGTGGGTGGGCTCTATCTTACAATGTAATCAGTAAACCCCAAGCCAAGTGCTTTGGAGTCTGTTTTAGAGTTGAAACAAAAATTAACATTTCTATCATTGTTTTATTTATTAACCCTTATCTAACGAAACAACAAAAAAATATATGGTAAGATCGATTATAAAGTCGATAGCTAAGGGTGAAGTTACACCTGTGCAACCCTTATGTTTTCAAATGTTTAAATCCGTAACAGGGCCTACCTACTACCCTCCATTTTTATTCATATACTAGGTTAAAAGTTATTTTTAAAGCAAACGCTGTTCTCTGTTTATTCAGAGGGTTTAATTATCGAAAACAATTATCTTGAAAAGCTCTCCGGGATGCCAATCATTTTTGGGAATAAAAATATCATTATTATCTTTAGTGCGGCTTTTGTAATCAATTCTCTCCGACTGGCCATTTTCTCAAAAAGCCTGATACGGATGGTCCGAGATACCCTCTATACTAGAAAGTTTAATACATGAAAACAAGGTTTTAATCGAAAAGTGGTGGGTGGGTCATATCTCACAATAACAAATACTTTACATTTATCTTTTTCTTTTCAGTCACATCGGTACAACCCTTATTTTTGGTTCAACTATTTCAATTTTCACTTTCTCCGTTACGAAGTATGAGAAAGTATTGCGATCGTGAAAATTAAAAAAAAAAATGTTTACGAAAATATTCGTTTTGGGCTCCCTAGATGCCATTTCAACAATTTCTGGAAAAAAAAATTGTGTCTGTGTGTGTGTGTGTGTGTGTCTGTGTGTGTGTGTCTGTGTGTGTGTGTCTGTGTGTGTGTGTGTCTGTGCGCGCTGTATCTCAAAAACTAATAGAGCAATTTATATGAAACTTTGAACATGTAAAATCAGTTGCTTTTGTTCAACTGGTTGGATTGTAAAATAGAGCCCACCCACCACCCTTTGTTCACGTTTTACTTAAACTTCAGAACACAGTTTTTGTTAAATGATTTTTTCTTTTATTATTGAAATGAATACAAATCACCAGAAAACACTTTATGGTTTGAGTTAAAATTGAAACGAAGGGTGGTGGTTGGACCCCATTTTACAACCCATCCAGGAAACCTTAAAGCAAGTATTTCACGTATTTAAATAATTAAATTTAAAAAAAATGAACAATAGTAATTGTTTTTGTTATTAATGTGTTTGTAACATAAGTTTCTTATGTTTAACTGGTCGGATTGTAAAATAGTGCTCACTAACCACCCTTCGTTCATGTTTTACTTTACCGACGGAACCCTGTATAAGACTTTTTAAATCTTTTATTATACAGGGTGTTTCAGAGCTCTGGGAACGGCCAATCACGTGCTTATTTTTCAAAATTTCGAAAAATGTTTTATACAAAAGTTGTGTATAATAGTTAGCTGCAAGCCCTAAAAATATTTAAATTTATACAGGGTGTCTGTTCCTAATCTCAATAGTTTTCTTGTATTCGGCGATTATCATATCAGCAATAATTATTATGATCTGAAAGATAATTGGATTCTACTTGAGAATACGTTACTAAATACAGGGTGTGCCATTTGAAAAAACGAAGTTATTCAACTTTATAAGTTGGGTTTTTCTACCGCACTTTTTTTTATCACCCTGTATATTTTTTTGCATGAAATTATGGTTGGCTGTATAGTTCGAACCTTTAAGCAAATAATTGAAATGATTTTAATCGTTCAACGTCAATCACTGGGGCAAAAATAAAATTTCACCCAGACCATGCATTTCAACAAATCTTCAAATATTTCGAAAACGGCAAACAATAGGTATAGGGAGTAATGAAGTAACTCACCTTTATTTGCTCCATATTGTTTAAAAATAACAAAAAATACAGGGACTTCCATTAAAAAAAACATAAATTTGGTCTGTAACTTTGTTATGAGACACCCTGTATAAATTTAAATTTGTTTAGGGGGTGCAACTTACTATTATACATAACTTTTGTATAAAAGATTTTGAAAAATAAGAACGTGATTGAGCTCTGAAACACCCTGTATAAATATATATCGAATATAAATCGCTAAAAAACAGTGTTTATAATTTTAGTTTAAATTGAAACGAATGGTGGTGGGTGGGCCCCATCCTACAACCCTACCTGGAAAATATAAAGCGAGGATTTTAGATGTTTAAATAATTAAATCAAAAAGATAAAACATAAAAAAGATAATATCAAGTGCTTACTTTATTAGTTTATTTGTAAAATCAACTAAATTTAAAAAAATAAACAATACTAATTCTTTTAATATTCATGTATTTGTAATATAAGTTTCTTATGTTCAACTGGTCGGATTGTAAAACAGTGCCCACCCACCATCCTTCGTTCATGTTTTACTTCACCGACGGAACCCTGTTTTTGTAATAAGATTTTTTTTTAAATCTATTATTATAGAAATGAATACAAATCGACAGAAAACAGTGTTTATAATTTCATTTTAAATTGAAAGGAAGGGTGGTGGGTGGTTCCCATCCTACAACCCAACCAGGAAAATATAAAGTGAGGATTTGAGATATTTAAATAATTAAATTAAAAAGATAAAACATATAAAAGATAATATCAAGTGCTTACTTTATTAGATTATTTGTAAAATTAATTGGTTTTGTTTAACTGATTGGATTGTAGAATAGTGGCTACCCACCATCCTTTGTTTACGTATTATTTAAGCTACAGTACACGGTTTTTGTTAAATGATTTTTTTTGTTATTCAAATGAATACAAATCACCTGAACAGTGTTTATCGTTTGAGCTCAAAGTAAATCGATGGGTGGAGGGAGGGCTCTATCCTACAATTCAACTAGTAGATCTTAAAACAAGGGTTTCTACTGTATAATTAATTAAATTTAAAAAGAAACATTGTAGTAGACAAACCGATGTCGTACTAACATAATTGTTCAAAATAAAAATTGTAATGATTTTGTTTTATATTGTTAACGTATCTGCAATAAAGATGTTGATACATAAACGTTATAAATTGTTTTCTTTATCAGTTTATTTGTAAGGACAATTGCTTACGTTCGACAAATTGGATTGTAGAATCCCATCGTTGCTATTTCAGTTTGGCTACGGAACTCTGTTTTCATTAAAAGACTTATGTTACAAAAATGAAAACAAATTACTAGAAAACAGTATTTATGGTTTGAGTTTAAATTGAAAAAATGCTTCGATATTGTACCACGCTCCATTCTCCAAACTTCTTTATGATATCCATATATGTATCCTTAAAATCTTTAATTTCTGCTATCAAAATCAGTATTTCCCAATTGATTTGATACATGGCCTTATATCATGTATTCCTAAACCCCCGAAACGACCCTTGTTCTCTTTTGAGCCATCGTCCTGTGTCATGCTCCCTGTAGTAGGCAAACTTTTTGAATCCCGCTTTATAGCAAAAAGATCCTTCAAATTTCCTACAATGCCATTCCCCAATACCAATTTGGATTCCTACCAAATAAATCAGTCACACTTCCACTCACCGTTCGCACATCCAACATCCAAACCCTCCAACTTGAAGGCCAGAAGACAGCTGTCCTTTTTCTTGGCATCAGAAAAGCATTTGATTCGGTCTAGTATCAAGGTCTCCTTTATAAATATTTGCCCCGTCCCATTATTCTCCTGATTCATATTTTCCTCTCTAATAGAACCGTCCAGATTAAAGTCCGCTAAACACTTTCTTTCCTGTTTCCCATTAAACAAGGTAAACCACAAGGTTCTCCCCTATCACCCTGTTTGTATAACTTATTCTGCTACGATATTTATAACCCAGACCCTTCATTTTACAATCCTACACAATATTCTTTACTATTTTCCGGTCGATACAGCCATAATATCCAATTCCACAACCCTAAAGAATACCCTCAAATCCCTCCAATAATCCATAGATTCCTTACAAATCTGGTGCTCTAAGTGGCGAATACAAATCAATCCTGCAAAATCCCAACTTTTCATCCCTTCTCCTGAAATCGCCCCTAACTCCCCCACCGTCAACATCAATAATTCCGTCATCCATCCTGTATATTTATGCAAGTACCTAGGTATTCTGTTTCATTCCAAACTTTCCTTTAAACCTCATTCCCTATCCATTAAAGCTAGAATCAGGTGAAGGGCGCGACATTTCCGTACACTGACTTATAAAAATAAAGGTATACCAACAAAAACAGCAGTTAAAATATACAAATCGATATGTCGTCCCTTGGTTGATTATGGCTGCATCCTTTTCACACAAATTTGTGCTTCTACTCCATTATATGCAGGTCGCCGAAAGGTCAGCTCCAATCCACAATCCTTCAAACGAACTCCTATATGAGATATCCCGTCATTCCGATATCCCAGCACATAGTAGCCCTTGCTAAAAAAAATCCGAAAAATCTAATATCCAGTCCCTTTTTAACAAATTTTGTGCTCACCGTAACCCAAATATCCCTTCTAAGTATAAATTCCACACATTTCACTAGTTCGAATTATTATCAGGACAGTTAAGTAACGTAGTTCTACTTTTCGCGTTTACTTAAATATTAACTTCAAGAGAGGGCAGAAATACCTTAGGTCGATAGCCCGAACAGACTAAACCCTATAAATTCAAATTGTATATAATGTAAAGATGTGTTAGTATCTGAATAAAGATGTTTTTGTCTCTTTGTATTTTAAATAATGGAAAGTTTGTAATTATTAACTTCAAAAATAATCTCGAATCAACAAAATCTTGAAGAACAAATTTTTAAAGTGTTAAATTAGTTACTTTTTTTTCTATTTATTTTAACCAATGAGATTTTTTTTTTACAACGTGAAAATAAGTAAAAGGTGGTAAGCACGATACGTATTGCCAGTTTTAGTGAATTTTCTGGTAGTTGTGAATTCTTGAGGATTTTGCTTTTCGATTCATCGCGAATAATTAAAATTCGGAAAAATTAAATCAAGTTTCGTAATTACAATATCAATTTTAACTTTGAAAATCCTGCGTCATTTTTGTTTTAACGTTTTGGAGTTCTAAATAATAACTTAAAAAAATATAATAACGCGATTATAAAAGATACAAACTCAACAAAAATCCCATTATACCTCTACCATGCATTTCTTTCAAAATCATAATAATTTTTAGAAATGTTAGAATTTGGGGCTTATAAATATTTAAAATTTGCTTGGACAATCGAGCAACTTCGAAGCTTACAAAAATGAAAATTAATATCAAAGGCGGTGAAAATATTTACAAATTTAATTCACAAAACGCAATAAAAAAGTGCCCTTTTGTAAATCTATTTAGATTTTAATGGTTTGTTTCTTATTAATATTTTGAGGAATATTTTTTGAAAAAAATTATAATTCATACAATTATGCTCAAATTGGCAAATGATGTAAATGCATTATTGGTTCAATATATTTAATGTCGAGAGCCGTAAATTTACAAATTTAAATATATACGTTGGTCTAAGTATTAATAATAAATGTATTTTGTTATGTTATTGTAACTACGTTTTTTGCGCATTGTAATTTAATTTAAGACAATTTGATGTTATTTAGTTGATTTTAGACGGTTTTGCGATTTTTAGCTTTAAGTTGTTTAATTTAGTTTAATTTTGCTTAGATAAGTTAAAAATGCAATTGCTTTATTGTTGTAAATAGGGGATTCCTTTATACTCCTTGTTTGTGCTTGACTAAAAATTAAACCGGCTGATGTTGGTTATTCTCCGTTAAAAAAATAAACCTTTATGTTTATGTTCGCTTTTCATATCTTCCCCAAAAAATGATAAAATTCAATTACAATTTCCAAACTCGTAAAGTTAAATCGCTCATATTGAAAGATTTACTTGCATTTTTTTTTCTCGTTACATGGTAGGGAAAGGGATCGGACTGGTGTGTGGTATGCGTGTGTGTGTGTGTCCAAGCAGAAAAGGTTCGAGACAAGTACAATAGAGCTATGGTTAATAAAAGCTGCGTATGTGTGGGTGGCGGAGGGTAGAGGGATGAATGTGCGCCGAGGCGCGAGCGAGTGTCCGGCGATAAGCCCCCTGTTTTATGGTCCATCCATGTCCTCTATCTACCCGAACCAGATATAGCCCTTACCTTACCCCCATGTTTCTTCAGTTTTAAACGTGGGTCCGGACGTTAACGATTTTAAACTGATAACTTGGAAAACGGTAAAAGTGCCATGTAAGGTGAATTCATGAGGACGGCCTTTAGGATTTTGAACCTTACACATTATTTCCTTTGTTGGGTCAACGGGGTTGAAATTTGGATGATTTAAATTATTAAATGCGAGATTAAAGCAATGCATAATATAATACTATTGAAAATCCGGATTTAGTATAATTTCTAAACCACTTTTTGAAATTTGGCTAATTTAAAAAAAATCTAAACTTATTATCAGGCCTAGTTTATGATCGATGTTTTTGGGCACAAATGTTCTAATGGGCTTTGTTAATAATAGTAAGTAATAAAAAAAGGATACATATTTTTCATATTCGTTAAAATAATTAAATTATTATTTCTACATCCAAATACGAAATTTATTAACAATGATGCAAATGTTGATGAAAAGGATCTCATATCGGATGGAGTTTGATACTTTTTTATAAAAAATAATCAGTTTTATCAATTTACCAAAAATATCTGAACGTGTTTCAAGACGTCAAAGACATAATTGAATCAGAAGGTAATGATAGTATATATAATCGACGAGAAGTTAGCTACAGATTTTTCTCCCTTGATATATAATCTACTATTAACACGTTCGAAACTAAAAAATTTATACATTTAAATTTTTGGCAATTTATTTCTTTTCGATTGAAACTTAATTTATATATGATATTAGTTTTTATATTTAACTTTATATTATTGGGATTACCCGTTTAATAATACATAAACGTCTCGCCTGTCGATCCTGACAGCAGATAGTGACATACAAATGCATAACTGTGGTGGTTTGCGAAGTTAGCGTCTGTAAGAGGTTTAAACGACCAATTGCAGTTTTTTTTTAATGTATTCTTTCTTGGAGTAGTAACTAAGCAATTTATTGAAATCACACATATACAAGGTGCCTAAAAAAGACACCACCAAAATGATATGGTGTATTCCTGAGACAAAAAAAGAGCAAATTAATAAAATTTATCTTTATGAAAAATTACATACCTTCCAAGATACAGCAAGTCAAAGTTTAAGATTTTAAAAATATTTTTAACTATATCTCGAAAATGGCAGATGAGAATGATTTGTTTATTTTTTTCTGACAACTACATTAGGTGTACTACATTGTTTAAAAATTTCAAGAAATTTCTTCAAGTACAAAGGTGCTCCAGAGGACATGCTGTTTACATTATTACATAGAACTTTTTTGTCCTTCATATTTTTTACGATTTAATATTTTTTTCAATGCAACTCATCACTTTTAAAGAATTTATAACTCTTAAAGTTTTTTTGTTTACGCCTTATTTTTAACAAAAAAATAATAAAAAAGAACTTATTGTTCATTGTTTAATTGCGCTCGTCCTGCAAGAAAAGTCTTAAAAATAACTATAATCCAAAAACTGCTTTTATTTTAACATATTAAATTATTTAACAAATTACAAAAATTGTTCAAAATGACCCTCATAAAAAAAATCACAGTACACATTGTATGCGCGTGCGCGCGTCGCGTCGATGCGCTTCAGCCACCGGCGATACTTCGGTCACCACCACTCAACGTGTTAATCAGTTTTACTTAAATTGAAAGTTTTAATTGTACTGACACACGTTTTCAACGAATTGACACCCGCCTACTTAGATTATTTCATTTTTTAACACGAAATTTTCCAAAAACAATAAGTTCTTTTTTATTTTTTTTTGTTAAAAATAAGGCGTAAACAAAAAACTTTAAGAGTTATAAATTCCTTAAAAGTGACGAGTTGCATTGAAAAAAATATTGAATCGTAAAAAATGTGAAGAACAAAAAAGTTCCATGTAATAATGTAAACAGCATGTCCTCTGGAGCACCTTTGTGCTTGAAGAAATTTCTTGAAATTTTTATACAATGTAGTACACCTAATGTAGTTGTCAGAAAAAATAAACAAATCATTCTCATCTGCCATTTTCTAGATATAGATTAAAACATTTTAAAAATCTAAAACTTTGACTTGCTGTATCTTGAAAAGTATGTAATTTTTCATATAGATAAATTTAGTTAATTTGCTTGTTTTTTTGTTTCAGGAATACACAATATCATTTTGGTGGTGTCTTTTTTAGACACCTTGTATACACATGCATGCACATAAGCATGAAATCAAAAGGCCATCGCACGGAGCAATCTTGGAATATTAATTATAAGAGTAACATTTTAACAGCAATTAATCATAATTAACAGTTTTATCATTACATCTCGATGAAAAGTCCTGTTTTGAATTCAATGTCCTCCAGTTTTGCTGGCGGTCAGTCTGTCCTTGAAGGAATAAAAATACGCGGAGATCCGAATAACAGGCAATTTACCCTTTTCAGCAATAAAAGTTCCGTGAATCCTCAATAAACGCCAACGAGGATCTAATCTCACGTCGTTACTATTTAAATTGCGCACTCGGAAAAAATATATACACAAGAAGGCATTTAATTGAAAGGGATGGATTTCAGAAAGGGCGAGTTTATACATTCGGGGGAATTGTAGAGATTACTATTGTTTTATATAAATGGAGAGTTTATGCAGGGCGTTGCAATAATGATAAAGTTGTAAGCAATTCTTTTACGAAAAATCCCCGAATTAGTAAATTCTTTTAAACGAATGTTTTTTTGTAAACCCACAAGGAGTATCAACTCCTTGCCGTTACAATTTTGAATACTGGCAACAAACAATTATAGACCTATATCTATTTTACCTGCGCTTGCCAAAATTGTAGAATCAATCATAAATGATTAGATATTAAATTATTTTGAAACGAATCGACTTTTTACGAAAAGTCAATTTGGCTTCAGACCGGGTTTATCGACAACGGACGCTGTAATTACTCTCAATGACCTGATCATTGATGCTTTTGAAAACAAGAAAGTAACAATTGCATCATTTATTGATTTGAGTAAATCGTTCGACTGCGTATCGCACAGCTTATTACTAAGTAAATTAAAAGCCTACAACTTCGTACCAAATAGTTTACGTTTAATTGAGTACTACTTAAGTAACCGATATCAAACTGTATTTTTCCAGCGTACGCAGTCGACGCCTTCCGAAGTCGAGTATGGTGTTCCCCAGGGCTCCATATTAGGGACCTTTTTGTTTCTTATTTTTATTAATGACTTACCTTCCCAAATAAATCTAGCCCATGTTGTACTCTTTGCTGATGATTCTACAGTGGGTAAAAGTAAAGCTGAAACCGAATCTAAAAATGATCAAGCAATGGCTTCTGTAAAATCTTGGGTTTCAAGCTTATTTTAAACGAAAATAAAACAAAAAGACTTGTATTCAGTCTACAAAAAAATAATAATACAACTAGCCACTATTTTCTTGGTCTATGTATTGATTCTCACTTAACATGGGAGTTCCAGGGATCTCATCTCGCAAGATCACTGGCGAGGAACATCTACTGTATAAGGAACCTGAAGGATAGAGTGCCTGAAAATATTGTTAAGGTAGCTTACTTTAGCCTTATTGAGTCGCGTTTGAGGTACGGGCTGATAGTATGGGGCCATGCGTCTTGTCGTCACCGAATCTTCAGGATCCAAAGAAAGGCCGTTCGTATACTTGGTGGGGTTAAATATAGAGATGATTGCCGGCATATATTTGTGACTCAAAAATGATTAACGTTACCTTCCTTGTATATCTTGCAATGCGTTCTTCATGTTTATAAGAACCCCTACAAATACCCGGCTCATGCACATCGCCACGATACAAGATACCGTAACAAGGTCAACCTTCGGCAAATTAGACTTCTAGGATCCTCTAATGCCACCAATTATCTAGCAATAATTTTTTTTAATAAATTACCCAATAGCTGGAAACAACTTCCATTAAAAAAAATTAAAAAGAGAGTGACAATCTTCTTATTAAATAATGCGTTTTATTCATTTGAAGAATTCTTGAACATCAATGTTGTGGATGAATAACTTGGTTTTGTTATACTTTTACTTCACTGGTGATAATTCTGATCTGTGGTATACAGGGTGTCCCACGAGGTAGTGGACAGCCGATATCTCGAAAACGGTTAGTAGTACGAAAATGAAATTTGGTGGCTTTAAATGGTTTGAAATGATGCCCCTTTCTGCATACATAGATTTTATTTCCGTTTCTCCATTTTCGAGAAAATGACATCAACTTCAGAATTTCAAATGGGATACCCTATATATTTATGGATTTTTGCAAAGGTGATTGAAACACAAATACAGCAATATCATATTATTAGGGAGTTTTATTGTAAAATGAGGGAGTATTGTTGAAGTAATAATCGAAATAGATAATCGCGGTGGCATGGATTAACAAAAAAAAAGCGTACAAAAAATTGAAAACGCTTCATGTCAAATGTTCGATGTCAAGTTGACAATACATTCTGATTACGTGTAATGCCTCCCAGTTTTACGTATGACGAGTATGTCGCAAAAACAATAGACGCTCTGGAGATTTATACAGAGTTAGATATCCGAATCGTCGAACTCCGAGCAAAAATACCTTCGTGAAGTTAGAAGAAAGATTGCGCAGAGGTTCTTTTTCGGTTGGAAAGCATGAAACACCCCGAAAAGTTCTAATGGAAGATAACGTTATAAATATTTTGGCATATGCACAAGCGAACCCGCATGTATCTATTAGACTTCTTTCTCAAGAATTAGGAGTTAGCAAATCATCAGTCCACAGAGTGTTGAAATTTAATAAATACCACCCACTCAAAGTGCATTTAGTGCAAGGATTAACACCAGAGGATCTTGGATGAAGATTAACTTTCATTGCTGAAATATCAATCAAACTTGAATACGATCCAAGTTTCTTAAATAAAATATTATGGAGTGATGAATATCGATTTCACAACAATGGCACTGTTAACCGACATAACTGCCATCAGTGGTCTCCTGATAATCCGCGTTGGATGGAAGAAACTCATTTTCAACACATTTGGTGAGTAAATGAATAGTGTGCTTTATTTAATGGTCGTGTGATTGGTCCTTACTTTTATCAAGGTACACTGACTGGCGCAGTATATTTAAATTTCCTCCAAAATGAACTTCCAGAATTTTAGAAGAAATTCCGCTAAATGAGAGAGTAATGATGTGGTGGCAACATGACGGTGCACCCCTTCACTATTCTCGACGAGTGAGTGAGTATATTGATACTACTTTCCAAGGACGCTGTATCGGACGAAATGGTACGATACATTGGCCAGCGCGATCTGCAGATATTACACCTTCGGATTTTTCCTTCGAGGATATTTAAAAGATGTCGTATATACCGCACCACCTACAGATCTGGAAGACTTGCAGAATCGAATCGTAGCAGCATGCCGAACAATTACTGTAGATATGGTGAGAGCAACTTGCACAAGAAACCTTATGGCAAGACTTGAATTTTGTGTTAACGAATCTGGAAATAAAACATCTTATAGCCTTCTTGTCGCAGAACTTTCATTAATTAGTTTGTTATTTTTGTTTGTTAATTTGTTCGTTGTTTTTATATTCATTCATTTTTTTGTTTTTTTAAAAACAATATATGAATAATATGGTATCGCTGTATTTGCCTTTCAATCACCTTTCCAAAAATCCATAAATATACAGGGTGTCCCATTTGAAGTTCTAAAGTTGATGTCATTTTCTCGGAAATGGAGAAACGGAAATAAAATCCATGTATTCAGAAAGGGGCATCATTTCAAACCATTTAAAGCCACCAAATTTCATTTTTGTACTACTAACCGTTTTCGAGATATCGGCTGTCCACTACCTCGTGGGACACCCTGTATACAGGGTGCGTAAAAAGTATCGCACCAAATGGGATTATATGGAAACGGTTTGACATTCAGACTTGACATTTAGTAGGTTTCAATTAGATATAAATACCAATATTTTAAGATGACTTTCATTTGTTTCGCACGACTTGCTTTTTGGTCGGAGGCCGCCATGTTGAATTTTTCTAAATAGCATCCTAGGTTTTTTTGGTATTATTTGAAAGGTTATTTATTTAGAAGTACAACGTGGTATAATATTGGCATGTTTATTCTGAAATAACGACAAAAATAAATAATTTAAACAAAAACTTAAATTAAGAAGAAACTTTATGCGCCAAATTAGTTTATGTGGAAACGTTTTGACATTTAGATTTGACATTTGTGTGTCAAACTTAAGTTAAGATAGGTAAGCGAATATGAATTTTTCCGAAATTGAGCGCATTGAAATATCAATAATTGTTGGATTTGGTGATCGCAGAAGAACCCATGCTGAAGCTTGCCATGTATTTAATGACAGTCATCCAAACAGGAATCCAATCAGCAGATCTACAGTAACGCGAACAGTGAAACGATTTGAAGAACTAAAAAGTGTAAAGAATTGTCCTATACCTGGAAGACCGAAAACAGTCACAAATGATGACACTTCATTACAAGTTTTACTGGATGTCTGTGAAACACCACAAACCTCAGCCAGGCAACTTGCAGCAGATCATGATATGTCTGAAGGATCAATTAGAACAATATATTATAGCGGTCTAAGGATCGTCCTTACAAACCACATTTACTTCATGAACTGTTACCAGAGGATTTTAATCAGAGGATACAATTTGCAGAAATAAAGATGAAAAGAACAGAAGCTGAGCAAAATTTTGTCAAAAACATAGTTTTTTCAGATGAATCCACATTTATGTTAAATGGTTCTGTAAATAGGCATAACTGTAGATACTGGCACCCTACTAACCCCTATGTCAATTTGAAAACACACCCAATATCTACAAAAACTTACCGTTTGGTGTGGAATATTGGATGGAAACGTCATCGGCCCGTACTTTTTACGAGATACATTAAGATCTCTTGTTTACTTTTAACTATTACAAAGCCAAATTGTACCAAAAATAAAGGAGATTAAACCAAATTCAATAAATCCGCAAGTCTTGCACCCAGATGTATGGTTTCAACAAGATTGTGTTCCACCGCATTTCGGTCATCATGTTCGAGAATTCTTAAATCATTATTTTGCAGGGAAATGGATTGGACGGAGGGGTGCAAATGAATGGCCACCTAGGTCTCCAGACCTGACACCTATGGACTATTTCTTCTGAGGATATTTAAAAAGTGTTGTGTATCGAAATAGGCCAACAACAGTGGATGAATTAGAAGCTCAAATTAGAGTTGCAATAATAAACATTTCTCCGGCAAATCTGCATATAATACACTGGGCGCTTTTCTTGATAGACTTTTTTATTGTCGACAAGTGAATGGACAACAATTTGAGCACCTATGATTTAATTAGGTTTCTTGTTGATTTCATTTTTGTTTTAAATTATTTATTTTCGACGTTATTTTAGAATAAACATGCTAATGTTATACCACGTTGTACTTCTATTTAGAAAAATTCAGCATGGCGGCCTCTGACAAAATTTTGGGCAATTTTGTGGCAAAAACGTGTACACATTGAAAAATTGCAGAAGCGTTTCTAGAAAAGATAGCTTCATATTTTATACACCAGAAAATTTTCGACATCATTAAGAATAATACATATCGGTTTTGGTCCTTTTTTGTTCATACTGCTATACAGGGTGTCAACATACGCAAAACAATGGATAACTATTTTTTTCATGGAACACCCTGTATATATTATCACCAAAGCATGGCATTTTTGGTAAGGTTTCCGATGATATTCAGTTTGTATAATGAAATGTTAAGTCCTCTAGCGGAAAAACGGGAAATTATGGGAAAATTCAAATGGCCTATATCGATTGAAAATGATCCACTCTACCACTCTTAATCGAAGCACATTTTGCCCAAAATACATAGTTTTTGCTAAAAATGTAAATTGAAAATATTTTTGAATGGTTTTTTGCATTTTTAGCAAAAATTATGCATTTTGGGCAAACATTGTTTCTATTAAGAGTGGTAGAGTGGATCATTTTCAATCGATATAGGCCATTTGAAATTCCCTATAATTTCCCGTTTTTCCGCTAGAGGACGTCGAAAATAAAGAATAGTGCAATTTATTAATACAAGATTTGAAAAAAACCCTAAAATGCATATACGGTCACGATTTTGCGCATTCTAGCGGGCAATGCACGCATTGTTGGAATAGTCAAAAGACCTATATCGATAAGAAATTTTCCGCTCTACAAATTTTGTCTCTTATAATTTTTCCATATAATGCATTGTTTTGGCTGAAAATACAAAAATCAGCAGAAGCTGACAAAAGAAAAATGTTTTAATGGATAAATCAAGAGTCCTTAATATTTCATTATACAAACTCAATATCATTGGAAAGCTTATCAAAAATGATATGCATTGGTGACAACATATATAGGATATTCCATTTGAAAAAAAAAGTTATCCATTGTTTTGCGTATGTTGACACCCTGTATAGCAGTATGAACAAAAAAGGACCAAAACCGATATGTATTATTCTTTATGATGTGGAAAATTCTTCATGAAGATGATCTTTTCTAGGAACGCTTCTGTAATTTTTCAATGTGTACACGTTTTTGCCACAAAATTGCCCATAACTAACCAACCGTCCATAATACGCCCATTGTATCTTATACTATTTTTATTAGCTTCTCAAGAGGGTTAAAAATAAAGTATAAAATATAGGTTGTTCTATTTAGAAAAACATAACTTCGTTCTGTTATTTATACTGGAACACCCTGTATAAAAACATACATATTTTTAAAATATGTAGAATGGGCGTGGGTACCAGTTTATGAAAAATAGAAGTCGATATCTCAAATAGCAAATAAGTTATGGGGCTTTTACAGAATCCTGGGTCACCCGGTTTGTTTGCGTAAATTTTTATGAACATGAATAGTTTTTAAATTGTTGTGAAGTAGTTCTGTAACTATTAATAGTGATTTGTGCTTTACTTATATATTTATTTTTACTAATTTAAAATCTATATTTAATGTAAATAGTTTCAATTCTACTCAGTTTTTTTAAATGTTTTTTATTATATTCAAATGTTCTATTCCATTAACTTAATTACTATATTTAATGTTATAATCAGCACTTGTTATTAATCCACTAAATACTCAGGATGTGTCTCTGTTGCTTCCAATTAGTCCTGGTTCGCATATATTATACCGGGATCCCCCGGTATGTTTGGTTTTTACATAATTAATTATTTACCTATTTTTAATATGTCTTGTGAATGTGTAATTTAAATAGGTTTTTGTTTTAGTTTTAAATTTAAATAGTTTATTCATTCATTATAATTTGTACTTTTACTTTATGTATTTTTATTAGGCCTTTAGGTGTTTTTGGTTTTAGTATTTTTTGTTGTAACCTCTAAATTAGTAACACGTTAATTTTTGCTTTTATTGTGTTCATCTGTTGATTTATTTGTATTGACGAGTGTAAACTTATTATTGTAAGTATTAACATGAATAAACAAGACATTACATTACATTACATTACATCTAAAGTGTTTGGAGGATGCTGTAAACGAGGCAATGTTCTGTCCATCATATCCCAGACATGTTCTACGGGGTTCAAGTCGGGTGGTTTCGATGGCCAAGGCAAACGAGTTAATGTTGTTTAGTCCTACGAAGTCTGTAGTTACGTTAGCGGTATGAGGTCGCGCATTATCTTGCTGGAAAATTGCACTTGGATGGTCTTGGATTAATGGAAGTAGAATGGGTGCCAAGACTGTATCAATGTAACGGCGCGCGTTTTATATGCCCGGAATGAATATTAAAGGGGTCCTTCCTCCGTAGCATATTGCCCCCCCAAACCATTACACCAGGAGTTAATGCCCTGTGACGATGTTGAACAAATTGTACATTTTGTCTTTGACCTCTAGGTCGTCTAACCCTTAAACGTCCGTCAGAGTGCCATAAACAAAATCTGGATTCATCGCTGAAGATAATTTCTACCTATTGATGATCCCAGTCTTGTCGGTCCTCCACTGCAACATGTTGACCTTATGCTGAATAGTTAGAGAGAAACGAAAATAAGGACGATAAGACCGCAAGCCAAAAGAGCATATTCGCCTATAAATGGTGCTCATAAAGGCTCTATGACCAATTGCTCTTAACCACTTTATTGCAATCGATCGGGTTGGTTCTGCAGCATCTCGAATTTTGCGCTTCTACTTAAGAGTCGATCTACACGTTCTTGTGTAACTCTGGGATGTCCACTACCTCTACGGCGAGCTTCTAGGGTTTCTACCTGCCAATTTCTCCAAATTCGAGTTACACTGACGTGTGGTCGACCAACACGTCTGCCAATTTTACTGAATCCTAAACCAGCCTCATGCATTCCGATCATTTCAAATGAAAACTTCCACGTCTTCGCACTCACGGCATTTTTTAAGGCACTAACAATTAAGTCAAGCAATAAAAGGCTGCAAATTAATGCGATAAATAAGGTAAACTAAAATAAACTCTGGAGATCTTTTATAATTTTGATAAAAAAAAAAAAATTCGAAGTTTTTTTGCAAATTTTTATCACGAGAGCAGGCAGGGTGCACTTTTTTTGATGACATATAGGGCGCTCCGCCCCGCGAAGCGAAAAATTTTTAGAATGAACTCAGCACTAAATTAGCATATTTACTTAGAATAACTGGAATTAGAGCAACAAAAGTTTATCCATATGATGTACCCTTAATAATTATTTTAATTGATAAATTATACATTAGAAGCAGTCAAAACATTTAAAAGTATTTTTTGTATCAATGCCAATATTTTGGGCAAATTCCCGTTTATAAATGTCCTGCCCACTGGGCGTTTGCACGGCCCACATCATCAGTCGTCATCATATACATTGATAAATTGTTTATGTACGTGATAAATAGGATCGGGCCCACTACTGAACCTCGAGGAACCTCATGATTTATATTTTGAATATCATACTTGCTATCATTTGTAGAGACACATTTCTTTCGATTACTAAGGTACGATTGAGAAAATCAAGTACGCATTCATGGATAATATATCATTGACGTGTTTCTAGCAGTATACTATGACTATACAGTGCGCGCCTAAAGTATGGAATATATTCAGTAAAACCGAAATAAAATATTTTTGGAAAAAATCCTCGATTTTCTTTTATAAAAATACACATTTTTGCATGAAAGTCGATTTTCAGTCGTCATTTGTTTTTGCGTTATGTCGTCATCCGATATTTTTTTTAATGACAACCCCCACTTTTTTTCTCGATTTTGATAGATCTTTTCATTGTCAAACTGACAGTATAAAAATGTTGCCATCTTACATGAGAATTTGTTTGAGTAAATGAGCATTGAAAGTGAGAAACCGAAAATCAAGAAAAACTAAGCAAAAATGTCATCAGATTGAGTTTTTCGAACTATTTAAGTTGGCAACAACAATAAGATCCACCCACCGCTTAACCGACAGCGAATAAAATTCATACGCCGTTTTGGAAACATACATGTAACAATGGTTGCCAGTAGCAGTGCTTCATAAACATGCAAATAACAATGAGTCCCGTTCCCAACGCCAACATTTTGGGAAACAAACAACAATCCCGCAATTATAAGCCAGCAGCAGTTAACACCAGCCCTTATTGCAATTTAAGCATAATGGCACATTTAACTATCACACAAAAAATTCAAATTTTAATTCTCCTCGGATGCAGGGATAAAACTAGGACACAGTAAGAAGTATGCAATTTGTTTAATGCAAACTATCCAGATCGCATCATCAACCAATCTACAGTAAGTAAGATTCAATCCAAATTTCGAGAAATTGGATATTCCAAAACCTGGACGTCCAAAAATTACTGAAGATCAGAAACTTAATATTTTGTTAAGTATGGAAGAGACTCCTCAGAATGCATCTAGATTGGGTGCATTAGAGAAAGAAGTTAGCCAGACAACAGTACTACGTATCATGAGGAAGGAAAAGTATCATCCCTACAAAATTCAACTCGTGCAGGAACTGAACGAAGACGACCCCGACCGGCGGCTACAGTTTTGTGAAACTATTTGCCAAGCAAATCAACGTTTGCACCGGCTCCTATGAGGCCACGCTTTTTCCGTCAAAATTGCAGGTATTTGAGTCGGGTAAATCCTCATAGGAAGGTTGAGGCACATACTCAATACCCGCAGAAATTAAATGTTTGGGGGATATTTGATAATAGAATAGTAAGGCCTTTCTTCTTTGAAGGGACCCTGACAGGGGAAAGATATTTAGAATTTTTGCAAAGTGACCTTGTTTCAGCGCTTGCAGCAAGTTTTCCAAACAATTATGATCCTAACCTTCCAGACAATACAATATGGTTTCAACAAGACGATGCACCCCCCGCACTATGCGCACCCTGATTGACATTTTCTGGACAATTGCTGCACGAATAAGTGGATTGGCAGGCGAGGATTAAATAGAATGGCCCGCCAGATCCCCAGATTTTACACTCTTTGTCTACTTTTTATGGGGTTATTTAAAGTCGAAGATCTACGTCAACAGACTACAAAATTTAGCTGAACTAGAAGATCGCATAAAAGATAAAATGTGCAGAATTAGCCCGGAAACGACTACAGATGTTCAAGAAGAAATTCTTTACTGGCTTGCGTATTGTCAAGAAGTCGGTGGATGGCAATTCGAGCACCTAATTTAATATTTGTATTTGCTTGGCAAAGGAGTTTTTGTTTATTTTGCGTTAACAATAAATTTTAGATTTTCTCACATTCAATTGTCATTTACTTGAATAATTTCTTATGTAAGGTGGCAACATTTTATACTGTCAGTTCGGTAATGAAAAGACCTCTTAAAATCAACAAGAAAAAATGGGGGTTGCCATTAAAAAAATAGTGGATGACGTCATTACTCATAAAAAATGACGACTGAAGATCGACTTTCATGCAAAAATGTGTATTTTTATTAAAGAAAATCGACCTGTTTAAAGATTTTTTTCCAAAAATATTTTATTTCATTTTCATTTTCCAAAAACTCTAAATATCAATATCTCACCTTCAATTGTCATTTACTCGAAAAATTTCCAATGTAAGATGGCAATATTTTTATACTGTCAGTTCGATAATGAAAAGATCTCTGAAAATCAAGAACAAAAATATGGGGTTGCTATTTAAAAACAAAATGGCGGACGTCATAACTCAAAAACAAATGACGACTGAAAATCGACTTTCATGCAAAAATGTGTATTTCTATAAAAGAAAATCGACCTGTTCGAGGATTTTTGCCCAAAATATTTTATTTCGGTTTTACTGAATATATTCCATACTTTAGGCGCGCACTATATAATATTGAAGGTATATCTGATTGGTAAACTTGTTTCCCTTTGCACTCCAAATTTTCATTGTAAATATTACTTTGTGCTTTAATTGAAGTTTACATCATCTGAGTTAGCGATAATAACAAGTCCGTCTTGAAATTATTAAATATTTTAGTTATTAAATTTTATAGCGTAGAATACTGAGAATTTTTCAGAATCTGATTTTCTTCCCTTTATGGAGACATCTTGCCCTGAATGTAATTATTTATCCATATTAAAGAAATCAAATACTTAATTAGTAATATAAGGCGACATTATTGGTTCCTTCTCATCACAACTGTAGCATTTGTCCGATGTTATCATAGTGCTTGGAATGTGCAAGTATGATAACAAGATTTACATGTTCCACATGGAAAAGATATAGGATATTTATAATGCTATTGTAGGTAACGTTCTAATTGATTTTCCATCAAATAGTAAAGCAATAATTGTAATCCCTTAATGACATCAATTAGGAAATGAAAATTTCGGTTGCCGTTTGTGCAAAGTTTGCGAATGAATTCGCTAATGAATTTGAAACATTAACTCAGATATTCTCCACGGCGCAGACGTATTTAAAGGGCGTAATTAATAAATGAAGGCCGCTCTCCATCCATAGAAGTTCCCCAGTTAAAAGTAAGAGCAAACAAACCGGAGGAAAACTGCGTCCTTAATTATTTAGAATATATACCAAACAGAATGTCCTGCTCCCGGGGCGGTTTCAAAGCACCTTTCCTCGCTTCTCTTTGAAGGCCATTCCTCTCACGCACTAACACACAGATATGCTAACTAGTGAAATGGCAAATGGCAAACGGAATTAGAAGACACCCTAAAGTAATTAGTATCCGGAATGCACCTTTCATTGCAATCTTGCATTCCAAACGAGTTACTTTTCAGATTATCGAGCCAGAAATATTTTATGTAAATCTTCACGAATTCACGTAAGCGAAAGTCAACAGTAAGAGAGAAAAAATTGGGCGTATGCAGCATTTATTATTCAAAAGTGGCGGGATTCGAATATTTGTGCGTTTCCACCCTAAACGATGTGTGTGTGTGTGTACTCCGGAAAACTGGAGCATGACTTAATTTCCGCGCAATATTTGCATAACGATAAGTTATGTCGCCGCAAAAACGGGGCCACTTAATCCTCGAGGTGGCCATAAATCCTGATAAAATATGCACGAATTAGATAACAAAAATTACCGTGAAATTAATGTTAATAGGGTATTCCCAAATCAAATTTTCGTGCAAAACGCTACCGGCTTAACAGGTGTCATTTATCATCAAATATGAGGAAAACTGTCGGGAACGTTACGCGAGAGGTAGCAATTTAATCATCAACTTTCTGTCTGATAATCCAACCGTTTATTAATTATTTATTCTGTAGTAATTAATATTAATCAATAAATTTTGGAACGTTCAATCATATTTTTAAGTTCAAAATGTGTATTATTACTATAGTAGGCTAAGAACATATCAATACACCCTCGAAGATAATTATCTCTGTTTATACAATTATTCCTGACTTAATCAGAAAATCAGAACGATTGGGAGAAAAATATTGTAGAATTACCTGAATTGCACCGAATGCATAAATAATCAATTATACACTCGCACGTGTCATTTAAAGTTGGGAAACATTAACAAATTTTGCCAAAACGAATTTTGATTGAATAGGGGAATCTATTGAGTTGGTATTCCACCACTTTAACCTGATGTAGTATGGTGTTAAATATCAAACTATTAGAAGAAATGAGCAAAATTTATCCAGAAATATTGAATTTTTAAATTTTATTTAAAACAATTAAAGTATCCCAACTAGAAACAAATCCCAAAACGCTCAAATGTTGACTAAGATGAAAGTCGCAGTTACCGGTTAGAAAAGAATGTGTGAAAGAAATCAGCTTCAAAATCTAAAAATCAATCTAAAAATAATGCATTTTTAAATTGTTATAAAAAAAATTGAAGTACTCCAACTGGAAACAAAACCACAACTTTCAAAGTTTAACCCAGAAGAAACGAAAATTGCATCAATTTATTAGAAACAATTTGCAAACTTTATAACTCGAAAAATTGTTTCCAAAACTACTAAATCTATCTAGAACTATTGATTTTATTAGATTTTTATTAAAACAATTGAAATATCCCGACTAGAAACAAATCAAGAATACTCAAATTTTGACTCTGAAGGGACGAAAATAGCAGGCAACAATTAGAAAAAAATGTGCAAAATTAATCACTTAAGGAATCAGCTTGAAAAATCTCTGTAATAATGGTGAACTTTTGAATTCCCATCAATCTGTTCAACTATGCCATCTATAGTCAATTCATTCTACAGATAGAGTTGTAAAAACACCCACAATCGCCAATTCGACATTCTTGCTGGCCGATTCGAGAAAATCCGCAAGTCTAAATCACGCAGTACAAATGCAAATGACCACCATTCGGGTGAATCAGCTTGTTTGATTGAAATTCACTTCACAAGACGTTGGTCTTTCAAAATAATTTTGGTTTTTGAATGTGCAGCAATTTTCAGTCAAGCTGAATTTTTGAAATTTTATTTTTCTCAATGACGAACACTCGAGTGCAATAAATTCAAAATTAATATAAAAAGCAGGGATAAAACCCTACAAAAATTCAGTTCACTTCACAAGAATTATTTCAAAATAATTGTGGTTTTTGAGAATGCAACAATTTTCAAACGAGTTATGAATGTTTGAAAATAGCCCTTTATTAATGTCCAACACTCGAGAGCAAAAAGTTCGAAATTAATTTGAAACACAAGAGTAAAATTGTAGAAAAATTCAATTCACTTCACAAGACGTCGATCTTTCAAAATCATTTTGGATTTTGAGTATCCAACAATTTTCAGTCGAGTTACTAATTTTTTGAATTCCTTTTTTATTCAGTTCACTTCACAAGACATCAATCTTTCAAATTCATTTTGAATTTTCAGTATCCAACAATTTCCAGTCGAATTACTAATTTTTTTAAATTCCTTTTTTTGTCAATGTCGAACTCTCGAGCACAAGAAATTAAAAATCAATATGAAACGCAGGGATAAAATCCTATAAAAATTCAGTTCACTTCACAAGACGTCAATCTTTCAAAATCATTTTTGATTTTGAGTTTGCAACAATTTTCAATGGAGTTACGAGTTTCTGAAAATGCCTTTTATTTTAATGTCGAACTCTCGAGCGCAAAAAATTAAAAAATAATATGAAACGCATTGATAATATCCTACAAAAATTTAGTTTACTTTACAAGACGTCGATCTTTCAAAATCATTTTGAATTTTGAGTATTCAACAATTTTCAGTCAAGTTACGAATTTTTGAAAATGTCTTTTTTTAATGTCGAACTCCCGAGCGCAAAAAAATAAAAATTAATATGAAACGCAGGGATGAAATCCTACAAAAATTCAGTTTACTTCGCAAGATGTCACTCTTTCAAAATCATTTTGGATTTTGAGTGTGCAACAATTTTCAGTCGAGTTACGAATTTTTGAAAATTTCGGACTCTCGAGGGCAAAAAATAAAAATTAATATGAAACGTAGGGATAAAATTCTACAAAAAATCAGTTTACTTCACAAGACATCGATCTTTCAAAATCGGTCTTGATTTTGAGTGTGCAATAATTTTCAGTCGAGTTACGAATTTTTGAAAATTTCTTTTTATTTCAATGTCGAACTCTCGAGGGCAAAAAAATAAAAATTAATATGAAGCGCAGGGATAAAATCCTACAAAAATTCAGTTTACTTTACAAGATGTCGATCTTTCAAAATAATTTTGAATTTTGAGTGTGCAATAATTTTCAATCGAGTTACGAATTTTTGAAAATTTATTTTTTCTCGAATTCTCGAGCGCAACAAATTAAAAATTAATATGAAACGCAGGGATAAAATCCTACAAAAAATCAGTTTACTTCACAATACGTTGATCTTTCAAAATCATTTTGAATTTTGGGTGTGCAACAATTTTCAATCGAGTTACGAATTTTTGAAAATTTCTTTTTTTCAATGTCGAACTCTCTTTAAATAAAAATGAATATGAAGCGCAGGGATAAAGTCCTATAAAAATTCAGTTCACTTCACAAGAAGTCGATCTGTCAAAATAATTTTGGTTTTTGAGTTTCCAACAATTTTCAGTCGAGTTATTAATTTTTGAAAATTTCGTTTATTCAATATCGGACTCTCGAGTGCAAAAAAATAAAAATTAATATGAAACGCAGGAATAAAACCCTACAAAAATTCAGTTCACTTCACAAGACGTCGATCTTTTAAAATTATTTTGGATTTTAAGTATATACCAATTTTAAGTTGAGTTACGAGTTTTTTAAAATTTCTGTTTTTCAATGTCGAACTCTTGAGGCCAAAAAATTAAAAATTAATATGTGAAGTATGGATAAAATTCTACAGAAATTCAGTGTACTTCACAAGACGTCGATCACTCAAAATCATTTTGGATTTTAAGAATGCAACAATTTTCAGTCGAGTTACAAATTTTTGAAAATTTCTTTTTTTTTTAATGTCGAACTCTCAGTTCAGGGTAAAGTCCTACAAAAATTCAGCTCACTTCACAAAAAATCGATCTTTCAAAATAATTTTGGTTTTTGAGTATCCAACAATTTTCAGTCGAGTTATGAGTTTTTGGAAATTTCGTTAATTGAATGTCGGACACTCGAGCGCAAAAAATTAAAAATTAATATGAAACACAGGGATAAAATTCTACAAAACTTCAGTTTACTTCACAAGACGTCGATCTTTCAAAATCATTTTGGATTTTGAGTTTGCAACTATTTTCAGTCGAGTTACGAATTTTTTTAAATTCCTTTATTTCAATGTCGATCTCTCGAGCTCAAAATATTAAAAATTAATATGAAACGCAGGGATAAAATCCTACTAAAATTCAGTTCACTTCACAAGATGTCGATCTCCCAAAATCATTTTGGACTTTGAGTATGCAACAATTTTCAATCGAGTTACAACTTTATGAAAATGTCTTTTATTTCAATGTCGAACTCTCGAGCGCAAAAAAATAAAAATGAATTAAATAAATTACAGAAATTTAGTTCACTTCACAAGACATCGATCTCCACCAATTGTGGATTTTTAGTATGCAACAATTTTCAGTCGAGTTATAATTTTTTGAAAATTTCTGTTTTTCAATGTCGAACTCTCGAGCGCAAAAAATTAAAAATTAATATGAAACGCGGGGAGAAAAATCTTCAGAATTTCAGTTCACTTCACAAGACGTCGATCTTTTAAAATCGTTTTGGATTTTGAGTATGCAACCATTTTCAGTCGAGTTACGAATTTTTGAAATTTTTTTTTCCAAAGTTGAACTATTGAGGGCAAAAAAATAAAGATGAGTATGAAGCGCAGGGATAAAGTCCTAGAAAATTTCAGCTCACTTCACAAGAAGTCGATCTTTAAAAATAATTTTGGTTTTTGAGTATCTAACAATTTTCAGTCGAGTTATGATTTTTTGAAAATTTCGTTAATTCAATGTCGGACTCTCGAGCGCAAAAAATTAAAAATGAATATGAAACGCAGGGATAAAATTCTACAAAAATTCAGTTTACTTCACAAGACATCGATATTTTAAAGACAATTTTGATTTTGAGTGTGCAACAATTTTAAGTCGAGTTACGAATTTTTGAAAATGTTTTTTTTTCTCGAGCGAAAAAAATTAAAAATTAAAATGAAACACAGCGATAGGATCCTACAAAAATTCAGTTCACTTCACAAGACGTCTATCTTTAAAAATAATTTTTAATTTTGAGTATGCCACAAGTTTCAGTTGAGTTATGAATGTTTTAAAATTGGTATTTTTTCAATGTGGAACTCGCGAGCGCAAAAAATTAAAAATTAATATGAAACGCAGAGATAAAATCCTACAAAATATCAGGTTACTTCACAAGACGTCAATCTTTCAAAATCATTTTGGATTTTAAGTATCCAACAATTTTCAGTCGAGTTACGAATTTTTGAAAATTTCATTTTAAATCGAATTTTTAAAAATGTATTTTTTTCAATGACGAACACTCGAGAGCAAAAAATTAGGAATCAAAATCTCCACTAAAACGACGTTGTGTGACAATTATTAGAGTCCGTCAAGGAATCGTTTGTTTATATTTTTAAGGTGTGTCAGGAAAATAATAATAAATTTGCATAGTGTAAATCAAACTGTTGCGCAGAACATGTGGGCGTTTTTACAACTTTATCTGTAGAATGAAAAACTTGATTCAGAACAAGCGAAAAATTTTTTTTTAAACAAATGGAAATATCCCAACTAGAAACAATTCAACCACTCTTAAATTTGCATTCGAGAGAGACGAAAGATGCGTTTTTTTGTTTTTATTTATTATAAATTTTATAAATAAAATGGAAAATAAGAAAAGCTGCGGAATAGATGAAGTTCCAATAACAGTAATAAAGATTGTGCAAAATTAATCACTTGAAGAATAAGCCCCAAAATTACAAATAAAATCTATAAATAATGCATTTTTTATTCCCATACAAACAATTGAAGTTGCTTTTCAAACCACAGCGCTCAAAAGTTGACTCCGGTAACACAAAAATTGCTTTCAACAAAAAAATGTGCAAATTTGCTTACTTAAGGTGCTTTAAAATTGCAAAAGTATTTTTAAACTTTCAATTTTAAAAACAATTGGAACTAAAACCTGAACTTGACTGAACATTAGAAAAACTGTGCAAAATTAATTTAAAGAATTAATTCCAAAAAGAGTAAGTAGTTCAGAATAAGGGATTGTCATTGAGATGCGTTAGCATGTTTTTCTTTCTTTGCATCACTTACGATGGCTAACGAGCCGCCTCCCATGTTTATGCTTGACTGCGGCTACAGTAATATTATTAGGAGGACACGATTGTCTGAAAATTCTGGGAGATTTTTCTGGCGGGAAATTCGAATCTGGAGGATTTCAATGGCAACAGCGGAGCTAAGTTCAATAGCGTTGCAAAAAAGACATCGATTTCATTTCCTTAAATTAAGAGTACATCCGGTTTCACCTCAACGCAGAGAGTTTTAAGTTTACATAGGTATGCCAACTGAAACCTAACGTCCAAAGCTCGGCGGTACATTTAAATAATAAAAAGGTGGACGAGTTAAAGTTTTGCGGGCATATTAACTGACTTAAAGGTTAGTATCAACCTAAAAGATTAAATTATAAGCGATAAATTTGAAAATTGCGAATATCTTCGTAACGGCTCGGCTGATATTAGATGAGGAACTGATACCTCTAGAGCAGTGGCTCTCAACCTTTTTGGGATCACGGAACACTTTTAAGTGGTCTCGATTTTGGCGGAACGCCATTATCATAAAATTTGTAAATCTAATGTAAATCACACAAAATAATTGGAAGATTAATATTTAATTGAAATAAGAATATATATTACATGGTAACTTATTTTAATGAGAAATTTGCGCTTGACGACCTTTACAAATTTCCTCAAGGTTGGGTCTTATGTAAAAGAGCGCTACTCTCATTTCTTCTTCTAAATTGGTAAGTCTTTCTCTTTTTTTGCTTTTAATATTTGTTAGAGTTGAAAATCCAAGTTCGCACAGATAGGACGTCGAAAAGAGCAACAAGATATTCAACGCTCGTTTTGCAATAAATGGATGTTCATTCTCGATCGAAATCCAAAACCTTTCCACTCCTTCTTCTTTGAATTTTAGTTGTAACGTTCGATCCGTTGATATATTAATAAACTCATCTGCTTCCTGAATAGAAAAATCTTGGTTCATTATATCAAATTCACCAAATGGATTTCGCGCCCAATCAAAGTCTTCAATATTAAGAGATGGAAAGTAATGAGTTATTTTGTCTTGCAATATTGACAAATGCTCTGCCACATTTGAAATCATTTCGTTAATGTTAACAATATTTTCCGTTGCTAATAACGGAAACATATCAAATTTTGAGCAATACGATTTTTCCAAAGCAAAAGCTTTTTCTGGAAAGCTAGCAATTTGTCTGTGGATGTCAGAATATTTTCATTTTTTCCTTGAAGAGATGTATTGACTGAATTTAAGTAGCTGAAGATATCGGCTAAATATGCTAGCTTAGTACACCATGCATCATTTTCCAAATATTTTACGTATACATCATTACCCTCTTGTCTAAAAAAAACTAGCAATTCCTGTTTCAACTCATGAACTCGGGTTAGCACTTTTCCTCTTGAGAGCCACCTCACTTCAGAGTGCAAAAGCAAACATTCATATTTGGATTCCATGGTGTTACAAAGTTGTTTGAACATACGGGTTTTTAATGGTCTCGATTTAATATAATTCACCATATGTACGACTTGTTCCAAAACAGACTTTAAGTTTGCTGGTAGACTCTTCGAAATCAAAGATTCCCTGTGCAGAAAGCAGTGAGTGGAGACTATATTTGAATTTATTGCTTTAACTCGACTACAAAATCCCTTAATACTGCCACGCATGGCTGGAGCTCCATCAGTACAGATTCCTGCGCAATTTTCCCAGGATAATTTCCATTCTTCCAAATAAGATGATACTGAATTAAATATGTCTTCTCCAGTTGCGTGACCAATAAGTTCCTTGCAGAATAAAAACTGATTTATTATTTCAGTGTCGTCAACAAAGCGAATAAATCCGATTAATTGGGCTTTGCCACTTATGTCAGTGGATTCGTCAATTTGCAGCGCAAAATTTTTTGTACTTAATTTCGCCGTCACTGCGTTCTCTATAAAACCTGACATATCTATAATTCTTCTTTTTATCGTATCGTCCGAAACGGGAATTTTTAGGACGTCTCGCTGCGCTTCATTGCCAAACATAATCTTAACAATTTCTAAACATGCGGACAAAATTAGCGATTCTGCGATATCATGTGGCTTTTGCTTCAATGCAATTAGTTCTGCCACTTTATAAGAAGCGATTTGCGCTTTATCCGAAATTGTAACGCTCTTTCGAAAGCATGTTGCTTGCACTTCTTGATTTTTCAGCAATCTTTCGAAATAATCTTTACCTTTCGAAGTTAGACAAGAATGTTTTGTTAAAAGGTGACGCTGTAACTTAGCTGGGACCATTGCACTGTTAGCCAATTTTTCACCACATGCAATACATCTCGGAATAGGAACATCTTGACTACCGCTCCATGTAAAACCAAACTTCAGATATTCTTCCGAATAATGCCGAACTGATTCGGATATCTTTTTACGTTTATTTTCGGCATTTTTGTTGCCTTGCATATCTCCTTCAATTGAAGAAGACCTGCTTGTACTCGCCCCAACATTAACTTCACTTTCAGTCTTTCTTTTCAAAAATTTGTCCATATTTCAGATTTAAAAGTCTTGATTAACTGCTAAAATAAGCAACTAAAAAAGATAAGAATACTGTTAAAACTACACAACTTGCATTTCATCTTACCAATTTCCAACAATATAAAATATATATATACAATAAAAAACACACTCACGAAAACTAGATATTTATATAAAATTATGGCTGAACCGCAGATCGAAATTGCGCTTTTGTTATTTACGTACGAAGAAAGAGAAACAGCACGAAATCAACACTACGTAGCGCGCCCTGCGTTATCGAGTACACTAGAAATTTAGTGGTATTCCCCCATAGAAAAGATATATCTATAGAAGGTCCACTCCCATATACTGGTCCAGACTGCCTTCAGCGCCTCTGAAGAGAGTTTCACCACCTAATCTTGGGAGCGCGTGCCTGGCGGGATTTACAAATAATTCAAATAAACTGTGCATTTTTGAACATTTCATGTTTCTTTATTACGACAATATTTTAAATTATCCAATATTTATTTTCAAGTAAATAATTTGAAAATAGTAATTGAATAATAAATACAGTCGCAATAAAAAAAGAAAAATTATATACAAATAGTCAATATAAAAAAAAACAATATTTTTTCCAACAGTAAAATAGATTCATATGTATAAAAATTCAACAAAATAGATATAAATAACAATAATGAACTTACCGTATTACCCCAGGATATCACCACCAAGAGAAAAAACAATAGGAAAAATGGATGAATAGTAAAAAAAAAATAGTAACAATGTAATTCAGTTTTATACATTTATTAATAAAATAGCAGATTATCATATGTAATATGTGATGATACTTGCATTACCTATAAAACAATTACACTATAACGATAAAAGTAACACGAAACCACACAACTTATGCTATTACGATGTAATATAACAAAAAAAGACAATTAATAGCGACGTTAATGACCAACAACTATGTAATAATAATGTAATAATACTATAAACCAAGATGAATGTAATAACTAAAATTACTAACCTTTATTGACTCACGCCAAAGCAAATATCCTGGAAATTGCAATGAAGGCACACAATAAATGTTTAAAAATACTCTCAAACGAATATCATGCTAATGATCGCAAAAGAAAAGTATCGCAGTCTTTATAACAGATTCTAGCATACAAAATGCAAGTACAATCTATCACAACAAAGACTGTGAACCATGCTGGATTGTGCGGGATTAAGCGGGAAAATGGCGGGATTTATGAAACTTGAAGTGAAAAGTAGCGGCGCCATCTAAAGAGAGTTTCACACACTTTTCTATATTATAAACAACTCCGTATGAGTGGACCGACCCTGTATTCCCCGGAGTAACTCCAAACGACGTAACTGCGTCGTTCGATACTTACACTGTTAATATTATTGACTGTTCCGCGAAAATTCAGAATAATATTGAATATTTTTGCTAAATTTCAAATAATTAACAAAACTATGTAGTATTTATTTTATAGTAATAAAAAAATTTACTGTTTCTTATTATATTATATTCAAAATTTTCGCGGAACACCTGGGACAGCTTCGCGGAACACCAGTGTTCCGCGGAACGGCGGTTGAGAACCACTGCTCTAGAGAATCTAGGGGATTTTGAATGTGGGAAATTTCTTTCTGAGGAAATTTCATCTCAAAATGGCTGCCAACTGTCAAAATCTGGATGATTTTTATTGCAGGAAATTCGAGATGTCAAAAAGGCATCCAGCTGCGCCACAGAGACTTAAGGTCACACAGCTGTACAACTGTAACCCAATGTTTATCAGCCAAAATCTGGTAGATTTCGATTTCCGGAGTTACATCCTCAACGCCGAGCTTTAGGTTCATACAGGTGTGCCAACTGTAACCCAAAGTCCAAAGATCGGCGGAAAATTTAAACAATAACAAGACAGACTGGTTAAAGTTTTACCGGCGTACAAACTGACTGTTAAACTTTAGCTATTCGCGGGAAATTTTTTCTGCGACAGTTTGAAACATGTGCAAAAAAGTCAACAACATTTGTGCAATTGACGTTTCGCGTCACGTTTAATGAGGACATTGTTTCTTTATTCCATTACCTAGAACACGGCGATTTTCATTTTACTAAACAATTTTAGTGAAGGCCACTTTTCCCTACTGTAAATTGTGTAAAATATGTCTATTTTCTGGAGGAAAACAATTTTAATAAGTAAAACATAATGCATCACCCTCAACATTGGATATATAATTTAAGAAAAAAATGTATTTAATTTTGTGTGGGAATTCTTGTACAGATAAATAATTAAGTGTGAATAGGAGACAAATCACAACGAACCTCATGAAAATTTCATTCGTCGCTTTTGAGTTGCGTGGCTTCATTAGATGTTTTTCCAGTGGCGTGTCAACGGCAATCCCTCGCGTGCCATAGATTCGCCATCGCCGCATTCGTTCAAGCACCAAACTCCAGTTTGTGATGTTGTTAAGGTAGACGTGAGAAGTCAAACGTGACAGCTTCGTATGTGAGTATGCTCGAAAGCATATGCCCACATGAATTTAAATGAACTTCAGAACGAATACAAAAAAAATTGTCTCCTCAATATTCCAAGGGGTTTTTATATAATCGAAGGTAATAGGATCACAGAATTTCTTAATATAAACTAAATAAAATTTATATTATTTATACCGGAGGCTTCTACTTCGCTATACTTTATTACTTCATACTAATGCTGAAATAATAATTTTTCTAAGTTATACAAACAAAATAATAGTGTTATATTTATTAAATAAAATTGAGTTTTTATTTGTCAGCAGTTTTTTTCTTATTTGCTAGAACAATATAACTAAGATGTTAGGAGTATTTAGTTATTGTTTGGAACCAAATGAGAGCTTCAAGTTGTTTATGTGTAAAATGTAAGTTTTTATAGTTTGTGAGTTTGTGTCCGCTACCCTACATTTAGTGTACACATTATATTAAATGTATTAACCTAATAATAGTAGATTATACAGGGTGCGGCATTTATCCTGGACACCTGAAATATTATGGAAACGAAGATTCCAAGAAAAAAAATGTTTCAATTAAAATGAGTTTGACATGAAGGGGCTAATGCAGCAGTCTAATATGTCATCAATTAAAAGTCGGTTTTCAAGGTCATTTCAAGGTCAACTTGTGATTTTTAAATAGAACCCCATAATTTTTATAAGGGCGTCAAAATCTACGAATTAAAGCAAATAACTTTTATTCAAATAAATGGCGACGTGCTAAACCGATACATCGGCTCCGTCGCATTGCGGAGTTTAGAGTGGAAATATAACAGTAAGAAGGAGATAGTAGTGTAAAAAAGAAGACTGAATAAGGTCAGTAATGGTTAATAGTAAAATTAGATAATTGAGCAGAAAACATCGATAAAGCGAAGTGAGTTAAGAAAGAAAACACGGCAAATTGTCCTCCGAGGCGGTGCGCGTGAAAGAGGCTGCAATAACCGAAATTAAAACAAGCGCCGAAATAAACGCGAATAATTTAAACGGGCCAGCAAGCGGTGCTAGCGAAAGAAATCGAGGCAGCCGGAGACGAACGGGAAACAAAGAACAACAACGATAAGCACAAACATTAAAACGAAAATCAAGAAAATCGCGAAAAACAACACAAATGAATACAGAGAGGAAAAGAGGCAGACAGAACGATTGCAGAGAAGAGGAAGAAAAAGGACAAAGAAAGGAAAATGACATTTTTTCAGATAGTAAAAAGATACTACGGTGGCCAGAGCAAAGGAAAATACAAGAAGAAAGAGTGGAAAATAAAAACAAAGTGTGGAACAAAACAAAGACAGACGACAAGAGAAACGAAAGAGAAGATATGGAGGAATTGAAAGAATGATGGCAGAGATGAAAAAAATGCAGAAGTAGTAAGTACAGAAATAAAAGAAATAAGGCGGGAGTTGAAGAGGAAAGAGAAGATCTAACCAATCGGGATATCAGGATACGGTTTTGACCGTTCTCAGAAATTTTCCACTTTGCGCTCTTTCCTGCGAGCACTAACGTCTACTTTTCTAGGCAATTGTAGAAAATACAATATAACAGATTTATAAAGTCGTTAAATTAAAATAATATCGGATAATATTGGAAGGAGATTTTATTCTTTTCAGGTATTCCGAAAAGTTTACCATTAAATTTTATCGCATCTTCGAAACTACAATGCACCTGGCCATTTGCAGTTTCCCGCGATGATCGTCGATAATAAAATGGGGATGCAGTAAATCCCTTCTCCCACTAAGGGGGGGCCGCAGTCTGTATCCGGCGTAGACGTGTACTGTCCCTGAATGCAAAGCGTGAGGCCGGTGCAAATCTAGACTTATAAGCGCAGTAATGGGTTTAATATGATTGTAACATGATCCTGGACATTATATGGGGAGGGGGGCAGACAGGGGAGAAAGTGCGTGATAAGAATATCTATTCGATTTTAGGGCGCGTATTTCTTGTTTTCCTTCCGGATGATGTCTCTTTGCGAAAAAGGGCGGAATCGGTGTTCAGACTCTAAAATTGAAAATCGATACAACGCGACGGGATTGAAATGTATCTCCCTGTATATTAAGGAATTTTGCGTTAGATTTTGTTTCCTTTGATACCAATTGAGAATTATTCAATTAAATTTATTTGATTGATTTTGATTTGAAGGTCTCTTTTTTTGATTAGACAGAAAAGCAGCTTTTATAAGAATTCAAAAACCGTGTGCTATTTGGCACTTCATTTTTAGATTCAGTTTAAATTTTATAATTTAACGCACTACTTTCGGAATTAGATTAAACCCATAATAATTATTACGTTAAATAATAGTACAATATTAAACAAGTCCATTGTGGTATGAGTGCTCTACAAAAAAGAGATGCAACGACTGCAATAACTATCGACCCGTATGTTCTCTAGGATAATTGAAAAAAATACTGCAGTCAACTAAGCACTCACTTAGAAACTAATAATAATGTGAGCAACAATACGGTTTAAGGGAAATGAAATAGACATTTTTCATTTGCTAACTACATTGATCTATCCAAGGTCAAGCAGAGTTATGACCTCTTACATATATATCTAACCAAAAGAGAGCAAGAGAGCATACAGTCACTTTCAATGGTGTAAAATCACAGCTTCTTACGTTAAATACTTGAACAATAGATCAATAGTGTATTATTAAACGAGTGAGAAAGTTGGCTATTGCCACGAGGATGAAGTTTGCAATTCACCCGAGTAGCAATGGCCAACTTGTTCACGAGTTCAATACTATACTTTTTCGCATCATATTAAATAATTACATAAAGATTTTTCTGTTTGTATTAAATTATAATGAATAATTTTTCTATTTGGAAATTGCGGCAGTTTACTGACAAGAAACGAATAGTAACCATAGTAACAACTAAACTGTTGGGCAATGAACCGCTATCATTTGATTGGACGTCAAAGTGGAGAAAGTGATTCGGCCGAATAATGGACAACTTTCTCAATCAAAAATGATTTAACAACATTTATATTATTTAATAAGATGCGAAAAATAAATTTTGTTTCACCAGAGTCCTCCTCCAGGGTCAAATTTAGGGCCCCTGTTGATCATTATCATTTGCAATACCTGTTAATGGTAGAAGAACAAGAAATACTAATGTATTCAAGTTTAAAACACATACTACGAATTTTTCACAAAATAACCCGATCTGTAGAATGACAGGTAAAGCAAATGATATGTGTAAGTTCATGTGGTTCGAATTATTTGACTATTTAAGAGAAGTTTAACTAATAAATTGTAGCAGGTACCCTTTTATTTGCTACATAAGTGAAGGTTTAATTAGTTTTTATTTTTGTTTTACTATTACATTAAGTAATTAAGTACAACATGCGTTGAGATTATTAATTGATGAAATGGTTTTCCATAAATAAAGAAATTATTATTATGTTTATTTTTTAAATATGAAAAATATTACAAAAGCGCCCAAACAAATATTAAAGACAACAAATAAATGAAAATCTTTTATTTAAAATATTTTTGTCTGCAGCCGTCCCGAAAATAAAACGGTATGATTTATTAAATCGAAAGTACCACTTTACATAAACCGTAGCGAAAGTAGTTATTTTCGGGACGATTTTGTTTCACTTTCGGAACGATTTCTCTACTTTCGGGACGCTTTTTGTTACTTTCGGGACGATTTTGCGTATATATGTAGGCGGCCTTGACAAAAACATCAACTTCGTATTTAATTATGACAGCGCTTGTCATAAACCATTCGTATGTGTTTTTGCTTTTTTAACATAAAAAATGGCTGCAGCAAAAATATTGTACGTAACTCGTTCCAAAAGTGATTTTACGGGACTCGCAGGATTCCAGGACGAGCGTACGGCTCGTCCTGGAAACTTCCTACTCATCCCGTAAAATATCACTTTCGGAACTTATTACGTAAATTACTATGTCAGGCTTCCTTTCAGAACATTTTTTAAAGACTTTATTTTCAGGATTTTCTTTTCAGGAATTTGTTTCTGGACATTTTTTCGGACGTTTTTTGAGAACTATTTTCAGGACTTTTCTTTCGGGAATTTTGAAGGGTCTTTTTCACAACTTTTTTTTCAGGAATTTTTTTAAGACTTCATTTTCAGGACTTTCTTTTAAGACTTTATTTTTAAGAATTCGTTTCTGGATTCTTTCCCGGTCTTCTTTTTTCGGGATTTTTTGAAGACTTTTTTTTTAATTCTTAAAAACTTCAATTTCGGAACTTTTTTAAGGATTTTTTTTAACTTTATTCCGGGAATTTTTTCACGTCTTCTTTCTTCAAGGCTTTTTTCTCAGGACTTTTCTTTAGGACATTTTTTTCAGGAATCTTTACGGAACTTTTCCAATGCCCCGAAAAACTTTTTGAGAACTTTTTCCAGGATTTTTTCAAGACTCTTTTTGGTATTTTTTCAGGACTATTTATCAGGACCTTTTTTCAGTTCTTTTTTCGAACCTTTTTTAGGGAATTCTTTTTCAGGACTTATTTTTCAAGATTAATCTTAATAATAATAATAGATTTATTTCCCAACAGACAATACATCTAATTACAGGAAGAACAAAAGATATAAGTACATATAAATAAAAAAATGGTGATGTGGCCATCATGTTACTTTCTCCGACTTGATGGTATCTTACGCTTCCATGGTTTATTTTTAATTTAAATCATATTTTAAGTGTGCATCGAACGTTTCGTAGACTCGGATAAAACTGACGTTTAAAACGTCAAAATTATGGAAGATCGAAAAATGTACTTCAAATTCAAAAACTCAGTTAACTCAAAAACTAAAGAGATTTCGAAAAAAACTTATTTTTCATAAATTGTTCATTTGGCATTTTCTACAATTATTATTAACATAAATTTGCTGTAACTATTAGCGTTTCATAATTGTATACCAAAAATGAAAAAAAAATAATTAATTTTTTTCTCGAATAACTATGATTTTATGAAAAATGTTTTCAAACAAAATAATTGCATTTCTTTATTGTCTTCAATATTTGTTTAAATGTTTTTGTGATATTTTTCATATTTAAGAAAATATTGTCAAAAACAAAAAACAGTTGAGGTAAACACCCACTTCCGGTGTACAAAATTTTACCAAAAGCTTTTCAGTTCTTCGGATTATCAAATAAAGCTTATGTTCAAAGTTTCATATCAATTGGTCTATTAGTTTTTGAGATACAACGCGCACAGACACACACACACACACAGACACAATTTTTCTTTTCAGAACTTGTTGAATTGGCATCTAGGGACCCCAAAACGGATATTTCCGTAAAAAAAAATTTGAAAAAAAATGGTGATGTGGCCATCATGTTACTTTCTCCGACTTTATATTTACGTTTTCATGGGTTTATTTTCAATTGAAATCATATTTTAAATGTACATCGAGCGTTGCGTAAACTCGGATGAAACTGACGTTTAAAACGTCAAAATTATGAATGATGGAAAAATTATACTTCAAATACAAAAACTAGGTTTACTCGAAAACTAACGAGATTTCGAAAAAACTTATTGTTTAGAAGTTGTTCATTTTAACATTCTCTACAATTATTATTCACATAAAATTGCTGTAACTACTATCGTTTCATAATTATAAACCAAAAATTAAAAAAATAATAATAAAATTTTTTTTCTCGAATAGCAATGATTTTATGAAAAATATTTTCTAGCAAAAGCTATTCATTTCTTTGTTGTCTTCGATGTTTGTTTAAATGTTTTTGTGATATTTTTTATATATAAGAAAATATTGGCAAAAAACAAAAAACAGTTAAGGTAAACACTCACTTCCGGTGTACGAAATTTTACCAAAAGCTTTTCAGTTCTTCGGATTATCAAATAAGACATATGTTCAAAGTTTCATATCAATTGCTCTATTGGTTTTTGCGATACTGCGCACACAGGCAGACACACACACACACACACCACAGACACAAAAAAAAAATCCAGAAATTGTTGAAATGGCATCTAGGGACCCCAAAACGGATATTTCCGTAAAAAAAAATTTTGAAAAAAAAATCACGATCACAATACTTTCTCGTACTTCGTAACGGAGAAAGTAAAAATCACGATCACAATACTTTCTCGTACTTCGTAACGGAGAAAGTAAAAAATGGTGATGTGACCATCATGTTACTTTCTCCGACTTGATGGAATCATTTATTTTTACGCTTTCTTGGTTTATTTTCAATTGAAATCATATTTTAAATGTATATCGAGCGTTGTGTAGACTCGGATGAAACTGACGTTTAAAATGTCAAAATTTTGAATGAAAAAAATTATACTTCAAATTCAAAAACTCAGATTACTCAAAAACTAAAGGGATTTCGATAAAAACTTATTCTTTATAAGTTGTTCATTTTAGCATTCTCTGCAATTATTATTAACATAAATTTTCTGTAACTATTATCGTTTTATAATTTAAACCAAAAATTAAAAAAATAAAATAAATGTTTTTCACAAATAAAAATGATTTTATGAAAACTGTTTTCAAGCAAAAGATGTTCATTTCTTTGTTGTCTTCAAAGTTTGTTTAAATGTTTTTGTGATATTTTTCATATTTAAGAAAATATTGTCAAAAAACAAAAAACAGTTAAGGTAAACGCTCACTTCCGGTGGACGAAATTTTACCAAAAGCTTTTCATTTCTTCAGATTATCAAATAAGGCTTATGTTCAAAGTTTCATATCAATTGCTGTATCAGTTTTTCAGATACAGCGCGCACAGACAGACACACACACACAGACACAATTTTTTTTCCCAGAAATTGTTGAAATAGCCTCAAAGGACCCGAAAACGGATATTTCCTTAAAAAAAAAATTTGAAAAAAAAATCACGATCACGTACTTCGTAACGGAGAAAATAAAAAGAGTATACATTAGAAATTAATAATATATAACTAAAAATAACAAAATTACAAAAGAATAAAAGGAAAAAGAACAAATATAACAGCTATAATAATAATAATAATAACAATACAAATTTTAAAAATAATAATTTATTTACGGGTAACCCCTCTTACAAAAATAATCACAAAATGCAGTAATACAAAACAAAAAATAAATTTACAAAATTAAGAAATAAAAATAAAAACTATAAAATAAATTTAAATACAAATTTAACATCTACCAAAACAAAAATGTAACTAAATATAAATTTACCAAATTAAAAATGAATTTAAAAAGATTAAAAAAAAAATTAAAACGAAACTAAACTAAATCAAATATTAATCTGGAAAAATCATTCGAATCGCAATTTTCTTTTTCGCAGGACTTTTTTTTACCCAGGACTCTTTTCAGGACATTTTTAATGTCCTTTTCAGAGCTTTTACTTCAGAGTTTATTTTCGAGAAATTATTTTCAGGACTTTCAACCAGTTCTTTTCTAAGATATTTTCTTCAGGACTTTTTTCAAGGCTGTATTCAGGATTTTTTTAGGACTTTTTTGAGAACTTCAAATTCAAATTCAAATTTTCAGGACTTTTCGACGACTTATCTTCAATACTCTTTCCGGATTATTTTTCAAGATTTTTTTCAGAACTTTTTTTCGGGACTTTTCTCAGATGATTTTTAAAATCTTTTTTAAGGACTTTTTTCCGAATTTTCTCAAGGCTTTCGTTAGGACTTCATTTTCAGGACCTTTTTTCAAGACTTTTCTGCGAATTTTTTTCCGGGACTATTTGTATCAGGACTTTTTTTCATGAGTTTATTTACGACTTTTTTTAGACCTTCTTTCAGTTCAATTTTGAGTCGGGACTCTTTTTCAGGACTTTTTTACAAGACTTTTTTATCAGGACTCTTTCCATGACTCTTTATTTAGGGCTTTTTTAGTCAGACCTTTTTCAGGTTTTTAAATGACTTTTAATCAGAAATTTTTTAAAAGTTGCACATTTTAATGCTGAATAATTAGTTGAAAAGGAATTTAATATATTTCGACTACTTCCTGGGAAATTCTATAAAAACCGAAAAAGTCAATTTTGTTTTTTCTAAATTTTTTTACGACTTTATAACTGGTTATTTTAAAAAACCATGAGCTTTTTCTAAAGTGAATATCAAAGCTAAGGAACACTCATCTTTTGTCACAGTTGGGGAACACTTTCAAGTACATGTTTCAAAGTCAACACCTGTTCTTCAATTAAAAAAAAAAAAAACTTAAAATAACTCTTGTAGCAAACAATTTTGTGACAAGTATGACATACCAATAGTTTTGGGAGGTGAAAAGCTACTTAAAAATGAAATAAAAAATCCAGATCAGTATTTAAAAAAATTAAGTTGATGTTGGTATCTAAATAACGAAACGTCGTATTTGCAAAATAAAACTATTTTCTGCAAGATCTTACAAAAGTAAAAGAAAGTGCTCTTGGTTTTCAAGACAGCCAGTAATGAAGTCGTAAAAAAATAAAAACCAAAATTGACTTTTTCGGTTTTCATCGAAAATCTCCGGAAGTAGTCGAAATATTTTAAATTTTTTAAACGAATTATTCAGGATTAAAATGTGCAACTTTTAAAAGAGTTCTGATTAAAAGTCCTGTGAAAACCGAAATAGTTCATGAAAAAAAGGATCGGATAAAAAGTCTTTGTAAAAAGTCTTAGATAAAATGTCATGAACAGAGTCGGAATATTTTAAATTTCTTTTTGCCAAATTTTTCAGCATTAAAATGCGCAATTTTGCATTAATTTAACCAACTCTCTATCTTATAGTTACCGAGGTAGCAATGCTGATGCATCGACTTTGTAACACCCTGAATAAATGATGAAGATAACGAAAAACTGCGCACCTTTTGTTATAAATGTATTTTACAAACTCTTTGATTTTCGAGATAGAATTGAAAATTGAAACATTTATATACGCTGGAGGAAAAGAAAAATTAAACACTTGAAGTTCGTGAAATTTCGACCATTTTCAAACCACCATAACTCGGCGTATTTTCAATCGATTTTGATGAATCTTTGAGATCAAAAAACTTTGAAGTGTCTTTTTGGAAGTCATGCATGCGAACTTAAGCGTAACCCCTTTCGCCCCCTTTAGCACGCCTGTGAAAAAAACATGTTTTTTCAGGAAACCATGTCCAACTTTGACGATGTCTATGGAGTTGGAAAAATTTTGTCGACTCGATCCACCATAAAGGCATTAAAATTTGATTAATTCCCTATGCAGGACTCGAAGAACGAAGTCCCTATGACGATTTGGAACCAAGCTATGGGTGTTTGAAGAAAAAGTGCATTTTGAGGTTTTTTCGCACATTAAAATTAGCTTTTTTCAAACACCCATAACTTGGTGCCAAATCATCGTAGGAACTTCTTCTTTTAATTCTGCATAGGGAATTGATCACATTTCAATGTCTTTATGGTGGATCGAGTGGGAAAAAAATTTCCAACTCTGTAGACATCGTCAAAGTTGGACATGGTTTCCAGAAAAAACTTTTTTTCACTGGGGCGCTAGAGGGCGCGGAAGGGGTTACGTTTAGTTTCGCATACATGACTTTAAAGAAAACACTTCAAAGTTTTTCGCTCTCAAAGATTCATCAAAATCGTTTGAAAATAGACCGAGTTATGGCGGTTTGAAAATGGTCGAAATTTCACGAATTTCAAGTGTTTTTTTTCCTTCAGTAATAGAGGATTATAAGAATAAGTTTTTTTTCTAAAAGCCACTAGTTTTTGAGAAATATGCAAAATATCGATTTGGAGAAGCATACATGATAGCCACCATTTATCCATAATTTTAAAAAATTTTTAACTTTATATAATCATAAATCTCTATTATTTGACAGTGTTTACAAAGAAATCTAATTACAGATTAATATTTAAATAATAATTTAATTTAAAATAGCTATTATATTCTTTTTACCAGAATTAGGTACATGAAAATATTTTATAAATATAAAAACAACGATAGAATTATGAAATAGGAAAATATTTGATAAATAACGCCGAAGCTTCCATTTTCGAGGGAAATATTATTACATATTCCCTTTACACATTTAATATTTACGATCCGACGAAATATGTTTTTTTTTTTGTAATAAATCTAAATATCAAAGCACGATTTACTTAATTTTTTTTTTCACAAAAAGGAGACAAAGAAATGCCACTTTTTTTCCTCTAGCGGTTCCGATGATCATTGATCCGGGAGTGTTTGTACGCGCCCTCGCCGCCCGGCTCCTCCACCAGATGTGACCGGACTGGGGGAGATTTTTTTTTTACTGCTCTCGCCTTCCGTAATTCAGTTAATGATTGACAACGGATACAGGTCTTTAACGACCTCATTGTGCAACCTTCTTCTTCGAAAGGAAATGGAAGTTTGTGCCGATTTGCAAATTACTCATAGAACTTTGTGTCCGACTAATCGACGCATGTGTGCTTAAATGGTTTTTGATTGTAGAGGCGAGGGTGACTTTTATTAATCTTTGAACTTTGTTTACGTTTGGGTACGTTATGTTCGGTGGATAAAAAAACATAGCTACCCTTTTTCTTTCAGGGTCGTTTCGCCCACCCTTGGATGTTCGAGGATGGAAAAAGCGGCCATGTGTGCGTTGCCACTGTTTTTCCAACACCCTGCGATTTTTTTTCTTTATTGCCGACCGTCCAAATTGTTTTATCAATTTGGGAGAAACAACCATCAAGGATGTAATATGTATCAAATGATTCGATCTTGGATATAAATGTGTTCACATTTATCCACTCTATTACATGTCTGCAATACTGCGTACAGTTGTATGGTGAATAATAGAAGAATTTAACAACAGTTTGGTAAACATAAGCTGTACATGAAATAATTATAACTATGTTATGTTTGTTATACGGTTATCGGTTGCATATATAGTATGATATGCGAATATATTTATTAAACGTAATAGATACAATAATGACATGGTTACAGATATACCATGTACGCTTATTATACGGTGTGTTTAAAAAAGAAATTAATCGCAATAGCTTATGAATTAAAATGCTTATATCTCTGATTCGTGGTTGTCGTCAAAATGTTGACCAGCGTGCAAAAAATCAGCGACATGTCTGCATTTCAGTGCATAGGCGACTGCGTTTAATTTATTTTTTAAACACACTGTATAATAGGCGTACATGATATATCCGTAACCGTATCATTATGGTATCTATTACGTTTAGTAAATATATTCGCATATCATACCTTGGCTTGTTTCCTCTTGTCAACCGTTGATAAATAAACTAATTGTATACGTATAATCTAATATATAAAATTTTCGTGTCACAGTGTTTGTAACAAAACTCCTCCGAAACGGCTTGACCGATTTTTATGAAATTTTGTGTGTATATTGAGCAGGTCTGAGAATAGGACGTAAACTATTTTTAATACCCCTAAATGATAAGGGTGGTCCACCGCAAATTTTTTATTTTTATTTTTTGGACAAAATTTTTTATTTTTATTTTTTTATGATTCGGCATTAAAAAATACATACAACCCTAAAATTTCACCCTTATACCACCAACCCCTATTTTTTAATAGCGATTTTAGTACTTTAATAATTTTCTACTCTCGGCGATCGACCGCTCGATCAGTTATTCCTTTTCCATTGTTTGCGCCGACGGTTATTAATGGGTTTTAATGGGCTTACCCTGTAGATTCGTATCGATAAATGTAAATAAATAAGTAGCTAAAATTGTAAAAAAAATATAAACAAAATATTAACAGCAAATGCTGCACTAAGCTCAATTGCAACACTTGCATCCGATGAACAATTAAGTCGGCTTTAAATACATAAATTGGTGATAACGATTGATTTATAATACGCGCGCCATCTCTTGGTGGTTGGAATGTCGCTCGCGGTGGTGTTACGAATTAAAATATTCTGCGGAAGATTCTGTGTGCGGTTAAGATTTTTTTTAATAATTTTGCCATTTAGTTCAAATTCGTTGATTATTAAAAAAAATTATGAATTTTTGAAGCAATAATTGCACGTTAAAGCGATCATGAATTTTAAAAATTCTAAAAAAAATATTTCAACTGCCGATACATGTTTTTATTAGTAACAATACACTTCTTACATTCTTTAGCTTTAATAATTTTGTTATTTAGATCAAATCCGTTGATTAATAAAAAAGTTATGAATTTTTGAAGCAATAATTGCACGTTCAAGCGATCATGAATTTTAAAAATTCTAAAAAAAATATTTCAACTGCCGATACATGTTTTATTAGTAACAATACACTTCTTACATTCTTTAGCTTTAATAATTTTGTTATTTAGTTCAAATCCGTTGATTATTAAAAAAGTTATGAATTTTTGAAGCAATAATTGCACGTTAAGCGATCATGAATTTTAAAAATTCTAAAAAAAATATTTCAACTGCCGATACATGTTTTTATTACTAACAATACACTTCTTACATTCTTTAAGTTTAATAATTTTGTTATTTAGTTCAAATCCGTTGATTATTAAAAAAGTTATGAATTTTTGAAGCAATAATTGCACGTTAAAGCGATCATGAATTTTAAAAATTCTAAAAAAAATATTTCAACTGCCGATACATGTTTTTATTAGTAACAATACACTTCTTACATTCTTTAGCTTTAATAATTTTGTTATTTAGATCAAATCCGTTGATTAATAAAAAAGTTATGAATTTTTGAAGCAATAATTGCACGTTAAAGCGATCATGAATTTTAAAAATTCTAGAAAAAATATTTCAACTGCCGATACATGTTTCTATTAGTAACAATACACTTCTTACATTCTTTAGCTTTAATAATTTTGTTATTTAGTTCAAATCCGTTGATTATTAAAAAAGTTATGAATTTTTGAAGCAATAATTGCACGTTAAAGCGATCATGAATTTTAAAACTTCTAAAAAAAATATGTCAACTGTCGATACATGTTCTTATTAGTAACAATACACTTCTTACATTCTTTAGCTTTAATAATTTTGTTATTTAGATCAAATCCGTTGATTAATAAAAAAGTTATGAATTTTTGAAGCAATAATTGCACGTTAAAGCGATCATGAATTTTAAAAATTCTAAAAAAAATATTTCAACTGCCGATACATGTTTTTATTAGTAACAATACACTTCTTACATTCTTTAAGTTTAATAATTTTGTTATTTAGTTCAAATCCGTTGATTATTAAAAAAGTTATGAATTTTTGAAGCAATAATTGCACGTTAAAGCGATCATGAATTTTAAAAATTCTAAAAAAAATATTTCAACTGCCGATACATGTTTTTATTAGTAACAATACACTTCTTATATTCTTTAGCTTTAATAATTTTGTTATTTAGATCAAATCCGTTGATTAATAAAAAAGTTATGAATTTTTGAAGCAATAATTGCACGTTAAAGCGATCATGAATTTTAAAAATTCTAAAAAAAATATTTCAACTGCCGATACATGTTTTTATTAGTAACAATACACTTCTTACATTCTTTAGCTTTAATAATTTTGTTATTTAGATCAAATCCGTTGATTAATAAAAAAGTTATGAATTTTTGAAGCAATAATTGCACGTTAAAGCGATCATGAATTTTAAAAATTCTAAAAAAAATATTTCAACTGCCGATACATGTTTCTATTAGTAATAATACACTTCTTACATTCTTTAGCTTTAATAATTTTGTTATTTAGTTCAAATCCGTTGATTAATAAAAAAGTTATGAATTTTTGAAGCAATAATTGCACGTTAAAGCGATCATGAATTTTAAAACTTCTAAAAAAAATATGTCAACTGTCGATACATGTTCTTATTAGTAACAATACACTTCTTACATTCTTTAGCTTTAATAATTTTGTTATTTAGATCAAATCCGTTGATTAATAAATAAGTTATGAATTTTTGAAGCAATAATTGCACGTTATAGCGATCATGAATTTTAAAAATTCTAAAAAAAATATTTCAACTGCCGATACATGTTTTATTAGTAACAATACACTTCTTACATTCTTTAGCTTTAATAATTTTGTTATTTAGTTCAAATCCGTTGATTATTAAAAAAGTTATGAATTTTTGAAGCAATAATTGCACGTTAAAGCGATCATGAATTTTAAAACTTCTAAAAAAAATATGTCAACTGTCGATACATGTTCTTATTAGCAACAATACACTTCTTACATTCTTTAACTTTAATCATTTTGTTATTTAGTTCAAATCCGTTGATTATTAAAAAAGTTATGAATTTTTGAAGCAATAATTGCTCGTTAAAGCGATTATGAATTTCAAAAATTCTAAAAAAATATTTCAACTCGCGATACATGTTTTTATTAGTAACAATACACTTCTTACATTCTTTGACTTTAATGATTTTATTATTTAGTTCAAATTCGTTGATTATTAAAAAAGTTATGCATTTTTGAAGCAATAATTGCACGTTAAAGCGATCATGAATTTCAAAAATTCGAAAAAAAATATTTCAACTGACGATAGATGTTTTTATTATTAACAATACACTTCTTACATTCTTAGCTTTAATAATTTTGTTATTTAGTTCAAATCCGTTGATTATTAAAAAAAATATGAATTTTTGAAGCAATAAGCAAGCCTAAACCGTTTTCGGCCATTATCGTCACCACTTTATTTGCTTAATTTCAATGGGCCACACACGGACGACGGCGCAGCGCAGTGGAGCCGTCGTTCGTCACCAGTTACCTTGCTTAATTTTTAAGGGCTACGCACGGACGACGGCGCAGCGCAGCGGAGCCGTCCTCTGTCACCAGTTATCTGCCTTAATATATATGGACCATTCGCGGTCGACGGCGCAGCGTAGCGGAGCCGTAGTTCGTCACCCTTGCTTAATTTTTAAGGTTTATTTACTTAATTTCAATGGGCCACACACGGACGTCGTCAGTCACCAGTTATCTGCCTTACTATATATAAATATATATGAACCATGCACGGACGACAGCGCAACGCAGCGGAGCCGTCGTTCGTCACCAGTTACCTTGCTTGATTTTAAAGGACTACGCACGGACGACGGCGCTGCGCAGTAGTTACTTTGCTCAATTCATGATTATGGTATCGATTTTAATACGTTGGCAGAAAATAAAACGAAGAATGTTGGGTATCATAGAGCATTACAATAATAAACACTATGTTTTTGAATATTTTTTTTTATTAATTATACCAATTCGAATTCAATATTCATAGTTAAGACAGGACAACGTCTGTCGGGTCAGCTAGTATACATATAAATTCCCACCCTTTAGCCAGTGCATACCCTAGCAATGCAGAAACCGCCTAAGGCTCCAAAATTAAGGGGCTCAACACTGTGAATCAACTCCATGGGGCATTTGGACATTTAGGCCAAACATCGACTCTGAAATTTAAATAATTGATTCATTATTTCGCTCTGTATTCGGTCCACTCTGCACTACAATTAGGTTTAATTAGGCAGAAATATACCAATGTAATGAACTAGAGGTTCATCAAGAAAAACTTAAAATATCTGTTCGCCTTAGACGCTTATTAATTAGTTAATGGTTTAACAAATGTTATTACGCAGGGCCGCATCTATTCATCATCAGATTTTGTACCAAAGTACTGAAATGCTTTTGGCAAAACGTTATTAACCGAAAGGTCTATACTTATTTTTTTATTATTATTATAAATCCTAACTTGTTGCAAAACCATTAAATACTTATTTTCTTAATTAATTTCTTTTAAACATTTTAACGATAATTTGGTTTAAAAAAGCACTTTTGGTTAATTATTTACAATTTATTTCTGATTCTCTGAACATTTAAGAGATGTCAATAAAATAAAATTTCTCATTTCACAAATAAACCCCAAGGTTTCTATAAACGAATTCGCATGCCACAGAAACTAAAAACCTTTCAATTGCTTATATTTTTCAATGAATTTGTACCTGTAATAGTATTGTATGTACCAAAGGCATAATCAATCAATTGTGGCCCGAGGGAATGTTTAAATTCTGATGAAGGAGAGCTTTTAAATTCCCTAGAGCCATAATCTATACTACGACCATGTTGGAAATAATGTTTTTATTTCATTTCGGTACTAAAACCAATTAAATTCTACATCGATTTTAACCCTAAAATAGTTGAAATTTGAACAACTGACTGTGACGTGAAGATAGTTTTTCTGATTATACAGTGTGTCTGCTTAAGTTCGCACCATATGGAAAACTTTTTTATTATTAATTTTACGAAAAAAAGTTATTCTTCATAAAAAGTTCTGCATGTTCTAAAATCTAAAATACAATCATCAGGTTTGTTAGAAAATATCAATTTTGTCCAACAGTAAAGTAAATTAATTTTTGAAAATATCAAAACCTTTGATCTGTTTTCTCTTTAACTTTACGTCTCTTAACCTCCATGTTGCATTATTTTGATGATGCATTAAAAATGATACATAACAAAATAATTTATTTTATAATAATTATCAACTACATAAATACAGTGCTAATAATATTAATTGCGTAACAAGCGTGTAATAGTTTATCATCAATTCACTATTCCTTCAACGTATCCGCCTTCTCTTACAGTACAGGTTTCCGTTCTAGAAGAAAATTCCCTCAATACATTTTTAATTATATTCGGTCTTATACCCTGAATTGTTTCTGTAATAATTGTTTTCAAATGTTCTATGTTTGTGAATGGCCTGTGTTTATATCTTTTCTTTTAAGTAACCCCAGAAGAAAAAATCAAACGGGGTTAAATCTGGCGACCTAGCTGGCCAAAAAATATCGGAATATCTATGAATTAACCTTCCATCAAAGATATTTTCAAGGTATTGCCTTACTTCCACCGTACTATGACATGTTGCACCGTCCTGCTGGTGCCATACCTGTTGCCGTTGGTGCCTTGGAAGATCACGAAGAAAATCATGCAACTGATTTTGTAAAAAAATTAGATATCGTTGACAAGTCATAGATTGTCGAAAGAAAAAAGGGCGAATTATTTTATCCTCGTAAATGCCGCACCAAACGTTAGTTTTAAAATAATACTGATCGCGAGTTTTAATCGTAAAGTGGGGATTGAAGTCAGTCCACCATCGACAATTTTGCGAAGACACTGTTCCATTAGACGTAAATGTAGCTTCGTCAGAAAAAAATATTTTCCTAGCCAAAAAAGGATCGTCTTCTAGCTTTCCTTGGATAACAAAACAAAATTCTAGTCGTCTGTCGTAGTCTCCAGGTTTTAAAGTATGGATATATTGTGGTTTATATGGATGAAACTTGTTCTCTTTAAAAAAATTTGATATTGTACCATTACCAATTTTATCTGGAAGCGAAGATGCCCTTTTTCGCAGAGACAATCTAGGTTTTTTCACTGCAGATAACATTACAAATCACTTTAGCTCCTCACTTGCAACAGGTTTTCGACGTTTGTTTGTGAATTTATTATTAACATCTCCACATGATTTGAATTTTTTCATATCTCTCATTATTTTTCATAATTATCAGCTGCTTCACGATAAGTTTTATAATTATCACCAACGATTAAAACAATTTCTACTTTTTCTTTCACACTTAATATCACCGGCATGTTAACAAATTTTATTTGACGTTCATTGTCAAACAATTCTTGCTATCAAGAAATCATTTGTTTATCAGTGCATTCTAGATTTCGCGCAACTACAGTTACATTTGCATTGTTATTTTAGTTAAAAAACGAACAAATTTTTTACATGTAATTGGATGTAATTGCATATTTGAACGTAGTTTTTAGTTCTGATCAACTTTTCTTAATAACAATTTTCGATATTGTTAAAAATAAAGGTAATTTCTTCTTGAGCTAAATTCATATTTTTTGAGAAACCGCGTACTATAAAAAAATTATATCTGATGGTTGCATTTTAAGTTTAAGATCATGCAGAACTTTTTATAAAGAATAACTTTTTTTCGTAAAATTAATAATAAAAAAGTTTTCCATATGGTGCGAACTAAAGCAGACACACTTTATATTGATTACAATGGTTGGTACACATGAGAAATAACATATAAGTGTTACGTTGTTTTCATTCAATTTGTGGTTATGATTTTTTTAAACCCGCACAGTTGCCAGTTTTTGACATCTTATATACAGAGTGTCCCCGAAGGAAGTGGTTACTTGGGTGCAACATCCACAACTATTCTTTGTTGTAAATGTAAAGCAAGCGGCATCTGTTGAGATCATTTAGAAAAGTTGCCACTATTTTTGTATTTCCGCTATACAAGAATAACTTGATGTTGCAAAACTGTGAGTAATCATAAGGGATCCACTTTCAAAATTTCAACTTCTTCTATCCATCGATAAAATACCCCAGAAATCGCCACCATAGTAAATATTGACTATTGTTGCGTCATTGTTGCTTAGCAATATTATAAAGCCATGTCGTATAAAAAACAAATTATTCCCGCTATTGAGGGCAAATAATAGTTATTTGTTTAAGAAGGCAATAAAGTGACAGATTTACGGACGCGGCTGGAGTTTCACCGCCGAGCGAGCTTGCGGGCGAGGCTGTGAATCCAGCCAAGTCAGGAAATCTGCTTTATTACCGGGTTAAACACATAACTATGGATAAGTTAGAGACTCGCATGGAGGTCGGGGAAAACACACGCGGTGTTATTAAAACATCGGGGAACCTGTTTTTAGACTTTCGGGTACGGGAAATTCGAAGGCAACTCTCAATTAAGCGAAAAATACATTGTAATGTCAAACAAATTTCCGGGCGGCTTCTATTGGTCGAAGCGGTGTCTCATCTGATTGGCGAAATAATATGACGTAGTCTCACCTGATTGGCTCATTACTTTTACAGCCTAGGCATATATAAGCATTTTTAAAGCCTAGTCCGTAAAAGTGATATTTCACGGCCTAAAAGCTGTCCGAAAAATCTTACATTTCATATCAATCCGCGAAAAACATAATTATTGTTGCAAAATGTAAAAAACCATTGTTTACATTCGAAACGTTAAAGGGTAGGATACAGCGCACCTATCATCATTTGTTTTCACTTTAACCTAAATTGAAAAACGTAAATATCTAATATATTAGGAATTTTACAAAAAACTTCTTTGTCAAATCCCTAGAAATATAAGGCGTTTTAAAACTGTCAAAAAAATAGAGTTATCTATATTAAGGGCTCCACCCACCGTTTGTTGTTTCCAACCAAACATTTTAAACAAAAGATGTTGATTTCTTTGTTACCTTTAATATTCGTTTAAATTTTAAATATGAAAAATATTATAAAAACTTTTAAACAAATATTGAAAGCAATAAAACATGAACATCATTTGTTGAAATATTATTCACCAAATGATTGAAATTGAAACTGGTCTATAATTATGAAATGATATCTGTTACATCAAATCTCTATTAATAAATAATACGTTTTTTCAAAATATCATTATATTTCGAGTAAAATGACGGTAAAGATTACGTTTAATTTGAAGTATAAATTCTCGTTTTCAACTTTCATAAATTTAACGTTTTAAACGGCAGTTTCATCCAATCCTGCAATATAAATATAAATAACTATTATATCATCAGATCGGAGAAAGTGACGTGAAGGCCATCACTAATTTTTATTGTCGGGCCTGGATTTTTCATTGTTTTGATAATATTTTAGATGTATTTTTAGGTTTTTTTGGTCAAAATTTTTGATTTTTTGGCCTTAATATTCTTTTTAATTTTTTTTGTCTGCATTTTCTGCGGTTTTAAGTCCGAATTTTCCATTTTTGGTCTAAATTTTTTTTAACCCATGTTTTGGATTTTTTAACCAGAATGATTAATTTGCTTGAGCAAATTTTTGACGTATTTATTTATAAACTTTTATTTTAGATTTTGTGACGTATTTAGTCCAGATTTTTTAATTTTCTGCTCTGTATTTTCTGCAAGGTTTTTGTTTAAATTTTAGATTATTTACTTAATTTTAAATTTTTGATTTTAATTTAGGCATAGATTTATGGTTTCAACTTAAAATTTGACATTTACTTAGAAAAATATAGTCGCGAGGGAATTATTTTAACTAATCACTGAATTTTTTACTTTATTGCCTGAATTTGATTTTGGCCCATATTTTAGATCTTTTGCATGTATTTTCAATTTCTTTGCTCCAAATGTTTTATTTTTAGGCCTAAATAATCTTTATTTTTGCCAAAATTTTCAATTTGCTTGTTGAAACTTTCGATTTTTTGGTACGCTTTTTTTTATTTTAGGGCACAAGTTCTTGATTTTTGGTCTAATTTTTTTTATTTTAGCCTGAATTATTGATTTTTCAGCCCGAATTTTTATTTTTTGGCTAATATTTTCGAATTTTTTGGATTAAATTTTTTATTTTCACCCTTTCTTTTGGCAACCTAAATTTTTGAATGTTTTGGCCTGTAGTTTTAAGGTTTTCATTTTAATTTTACTTATCTAGTTCAGATATATGTAGCCAAAACAAAATATTAATAAAGAAACATATTATGTAACCAGAGTAACCGCTAGGAGAATGCTGCAATCGCAATTTACTTTGATATTTATCTAGAAAATAAAGTCTGCGGGAATTATGTCTAAGGAATTACTTAATTTTAAAATACATGACTGATTTTTTAAATTTTTGCATCAGTTTCAACAATTCGTATTTTTTTTTTAAATGAAAAGAGTTATTTTTACAGCCCAGAGCTCCAAAAATATCCTACGTGGTACTAGCCAGAGAAGTAGTTGTTTCCATAAGTTTGTAGTCCTAATGAGACCTAATTTTTCAGAGTCACAAACAGGTTGAATATTCTTATATTCACGCTATTTTCGTCTTTATTGAATTTATTTACTTCTAAAACACTGTTTCATTAAAGCAAGTTTTTTATAAAAATCCTTGAGATGTTGATAAGTACCGAATCTACTAAAAAGAGGCTATGCCGATTAGGCTATAATTGAACCAGAGGGTTGTGGATGGGCGCTGTTCCACCCTCTAACCCATCAACCACACTTTAAGGTTTCTATAAAAAAATGGTGATGTGGCCATCATGTTACTTTCTCCGACATTATATTTACGTTTTCATGGGTTTATTTTCAATTGAAATCATCTTTTAAATGTACATCGAGCGTTGTGTAAACTCAGATGAAACTGACGTTTAAAACGTCAAAATTATGAAACATGGAAAAATTATACTTCAAATTCAAAACCTCAGTTTACTCAAAAACTAAAGGGATTTCGAAAAAAACTTATTCTTTATAAGTTGTTCATTTTAGCATTCTCTACAATTATTATTAACATAAATTTGCTGTAACTATTATCGTTTCATAATTATAAACCAAAAATGAAAAAAAAAATACATTTTTTTCTCGAATAACAATGATTTTATGGAAAATGTTTTCAAACAAAATAATCTCATTTCTTTATTGTCTTCAATATTTGGTCAAATGTTTTTGAGATATTTTTCATATTTAAGAAAATATTGGCAAAAAACAAAAAACAGTTAAGGTAAACGCCCACTTCCGGTGTACGAAATTTTACCAAAAGCTTTTCAGTTCTTCAAATTATCAAATAAGGCGGATGTTGAAAATTTCATAACAATTGCTCTATTAGTTTTTGAGATAAGCGCGCACAGACAGACACACACACTCGTACTTCGTAACGGAGAAAGTAAAAATGTGATGTCCGAAGCAAATGAAAATACTTTTGAATTATATTTTTAACGAGAAATTTACTTATAAAACCCCCGTTTGTGTTTAAAGAGTTGGATAGTAGGATAGGGCCCACCCGCCGCCCTTTGTTTCTACATATACAAAATCTAAAACACTGTTTCAATTAAGTAACTTTTTTGTAAAATCCCTTGAGGCCTTACTCTTAAATCTACTTAAAAAGGGCTATGAAGATCAGTTTGGCAGAGGTCGGTGGGTGGGTAATATCGTACCCTCTAACCGGTCAACCACAATTTAAGATTTCTATGAACGAATTTGTTAGCCAAAGCAATGAAAAAAGTGTTTTAATTATATATTTATCAAGCAATTTATACATGTAAGACCCTTGTTTGTGTTTAAAGAGTTGGAGGGTAGGATAGGACCCACTCACCGGCCGTTGTTTCCACCTAAAGGTAACAGATGTCAGTTTCATTAAAGTATTTTTTTTTGTAAAATCCTTTGCGACCTTATACATATCGAATATTAAAAAAAACAGAGCTAAGCGGGTTAGGTTATAATTGATCCATAGGTTGGTGGGTGGACGCTTTCCCACCCTTTAACCCATCAAACACACTTTCAGATTTCTATAAACAAATTTGTTTGCCAAAGCAATGAAAATACTTTTGAATTATATTTTTAACAAGAAAATTTATACATGTGAGACCCTCGTTTGTGTTTAAAGAGTTGGAGGGTTGGATAGGGACCACCCACCACCTATCGTTTCCACCTAAACATAACAAAAGTCACTGCTTTATTCAAGTATATATTTTTTTTAAATTTTGCGACCCTATAAAAGTCGAATCTTCAAAAACAGAGCTATGTAGGTTAGGTTATAATTGATCCAGAGGTTGGTGGCTAGGAGCTACATATTTTTTGAAAATATCGTAAAGAAAGTTGTTAGTGAACATTAAATATTGTTTCGACCGGATTTGGTTCAGTACAGCATTCAGGCAATAGATTCCGCCACTTTGGCGTTTCTACCTATAAAGTTGTTAGTGTTTATTTCACTTTTACGGATGAAGGACCAATTTGCAACTTGTACAAATAAAATAAATTCACGACATTACAGTTATATTCAAACTTAACACAAATTTAATCTTATTGTACAAAGTGATTGTTGCGGCCGTGTTGTCTGTTCGATGCTACTTGATCGACTTGCTTCTTTCGCCCGTTTTCTTCTGGACCTCCTTGGGGTTGCGGGGGCGAGGGTGGTGATTATGCAGACCGTTCAGGCTGCCCGGGGCTGAGCCCGGCAGCCACATGTTTTTATGCGTTCCGCCTTCTTTCGCGCACTTTCACCAATACACAAAACATTCCCTTAAGGGGGTAAGTGCCGCGTCGAAAATCGATGCATTTTTGATGTTAATAATTCTGAAGTTAATATCAAATATTAAGAAATTATATTTTGCACATTTAGAGAGAAATATTCGTCTATAGAATTTGTTTTTTTTTAATCATCAGACAAACTGTATAATTTATCCTGAAAATTACCAATATTGGATGGATTCCTGGAGCTCTTCTCTGCAAAGAATTAAAAATATAATGCTACCGAAAAATAGTTTATACCTTTGAAAACAATATGTACGTAATAAAATTGTCATTTGTTATCAAATAAAGTCTCAAAAACGTAAGAGCTGCACCTCTGCAAACACGAATTTGCTTCATTTTCGCCGTTGTAATGAACGCCACCTGCATGAAACATATTGTATCAACCCTGTAGGCGTGCACAAACAAATTTATACTCGATAAAATTTTGGGCCCAAGATAATGGAGATTATCATTTTCTATTAGACCGCCGGACGGACCATGTCCTAATTGGGTTTTTATGTAAATGAGGGGGTCAGGTCAGGTGGTCCTGAAATAAGGCTGAAAAAGAAATCTCAGGTAAAGTCCTGAATAAAAAACCTGAAAAAAAGTCCTGAAAAATAAATCCTGAAAATCCTGAAACAAATCTCCGTCATTGTTTTTTGTTGCAATTTCGAGTAGTTGAAGCATTGCAGGGATTAAATTGATTAAATATCATTGTTTTATTGTCTAAGAGCATAGATTAAAAAAAACATGAACTATCAGTAACACGTTTCGAAATAACTTCAGTTGAAAACCCCGGTGCGTGAGACCGGCGTCACCATTAAATTTGCGTTACCAATGGCGAGTTAAAAAACATGGCTGAGAAAAATTCTGAATAAAGAGTCGAAAGAAAGTCCTGAAAATAGTCCCGAAAATGGTGAATTGTCTACATTAAGCAATTTGCAATCAGAACTGACGTTTGAAACATCAATATTATGATGGAAAAGACAAATTATACTTCAAATTATCTTTACTTGAAAAGAAAAGAGATTAAAAAAATATATTTGTTACAAGTTCATTTCGGCATTTTCTACAATTATTATTAATTATTTGATGACAGAAATGACAAAAAAATTATGAAATACACTTTGGTTCAGATTGACTTAACTGATTAAGTATCAAAATCTAAGGTATTGCATCAGCGGAAATACGGAAAAACGGAAAAACTTCCTCTACTAGAGTAAGTAGTGTAGCGCGAGCGGCATCTTCGTCTTTGTCTCACCTACGAAAATCCACGAGCCGCCGCTGTATTGCATACATTACATAAAAGTAGAAGGAAATATTTCAAGAGGCTGTTAATCGAGCTGTTCTGTAGAAACAGTATTCTTCAAGAACTATCTGAACCCGCGCAACATAAACCCACATATGAAACCCTTATTTGAATATTCCATAATCTACAGTTGTAAATAGTTGGACTTACTAATCTGTGATAATCTATTAAATGTTTACTAATTATTATCTTCTTTCTAGGTAAGTCCACCCAACAAATCAAGGAATATAGAAGTAATGGGTAAATGAAATCATTTTTATTATAAATAAATTACCAACATTAACGACTACATTTTTTTATAAATAATCTAAAACTGGTTGAAAACATAGATTAATAATTTTGATGTTAACGTTGGAAATATGTATTATAAATTACAGCCGATGACCTTTTTAGAAACGACTACACAAAAATAAACAGTAAACAATATGCTAACTCTAGGGCCTATTATAAAATCTAATATATAAAATTTTCGTGTCACAGTGTTTGTAACAAAACTCCTTCGAAACGGCTTGACCGATTCTTATGAAATTTTGTGTGTATATTGAGCAGGTCTGAGAATAGGACGTAAACTATTTTTAATACCCCTAAATGATAGGGGTGGTCCACCGCAAATTTTTTATTTTTATTTTTTGGACAAAATTTTTTATTTTTATTTTTTTATGATTCGGCATTAAAAAATACATACAACCCTAAATTTTCATCCTTCTACCACCAACCCCTATTTTTTAATAGCGATTTTAGTACTTTAATAATTTTCTACTCTGGGCGATCGACCGCTCGATCAGTTATTCCTTTTCCATTGTTTGCGCCCACGGTTATTAATGGGTTTTAATGGGCTTACCCTGTAGATTCGTATCGATAAATGTAAATAAATAAGTAGCTGAAATTATAAAAAAAATATAAACAAAATATTAACAGCAAATGCTGCACTGAACTCAATTGCAACACTTGCAACCGATGAACAATTAAGTCGGCTTTAAATACATAAATTGGTGATAACGATTGATTTATAATACGCGCGCCATCTCTTGGTGGTTGGAATGTCGCTCGCGGTGGTGGTACGAATTAAAATATTCTGCGGAAAATTCTGTGCGCGGTTGAGAATTTTTTTAATAATCTTGCTATTTAGTTCAAATTCGTTGAATATTAAAAAAAATGATTAATTTTTGAAGCAATAATTGCATGTTAGAGCGATCATGAATTTCAAAAATTAAAAAAAAAATATTTCAACTGGCGATACATGTTTTTATTAGTAACAATACACTTCTTACATTTTTTAGCTTTAATAATTTTGTTATTTAGTTCAAATCCGTTGATTATTAAAAAAGTTATGAATTTTTGAAGCAATAATTGCACGTTAAAGCGATTATGAATTTCAAAAATTCTAAAAAAATATTTCAACTCGCGATACATGTTTTTATTAGTAACAATACACTTCTTACATTCTTTAACTTTAATGATTTTGTTATTTAGTTCAAATCCGTTGATTATTAAAAAAGTTATGAATTTTTGAAACAATAATTGCACGTTAAAGCGATTATGAATTTCAAAAATTCTAAAAAAATATTTCAACTCGCGATACATATTTTTATTAGTAACAATACACTTCTTACATTCTTTAGCTTTAATAATTTTGTTATTTAGTTCAAATCCGTTGATTATTAAAAAAGTTATGAATTTTTGAAGCAATAATTGCACGTTAAAGCGATTATGAATTTCAAAAATTCTAAAAAAATATTTCAACTCGCGATACATGTTTTTATTAGTAACAATACACTTCTTACATTCTTTAACTTTAATGATTTTGTTATTTAGTTCAAATCCGTTGATTATTTAAAAAGTTATGAATTTTTGAAGCAATAATTGCACGTTAAAGCGATCATGAATTTCAAAAATTCGAAAAAAAATATTTCAACTGGCGATAGATGTTTTTATTATTAACAATACACTTACATTCTTAAGCTTTAATAATTTTGTTATTTAGTTCAAATCCGTTAATTATTAAAAAAATTATGAATTTTTGAAGCAATAATTGCACGTTAAAGCGATCGTGAATTTCAAAAATTAGAGCCTAAACCGTTTTCGGCCATTATCGTCACCACTTTATTTGCTTAATTTCAATGGGCCACACACGGACGACGGCGCAGCGCAGTGGAGCCGTCGTTCGTCACCAGTAATAAGCCACGTATTGACGACGACGCAGCGCAGCGGAGCCGTCGTTCGTCACCAGTTACCTTTCTTAATTTTTAAGGGTTACGTTCGTCACCAGTTTATTTGCTTAATTTTAATGAGCTTCACCAGTAATAAGCTACATATTGACGACGGCGCTTCACAGCGGAGCCGTCGTTCGTCACCAGTTACCTTGCTTAATTTTTAAGGGCTACGCACGGACGACGGCGCAGCGCAGCGGAGCCGTCGTCTGTCACCAGTTATCTGCCTTAATATATATGGACCATTCGCGGTCGACGGCGCAGTGTAGCCAAGCCGTCGTTCGTCACCCTTGCTTAATTTTTAAGGTCTACGCACCAGTTTATTTGCTTAATTTTAATGGGCCACACACGGACGTCGTCGGTCACCAGTTATCTGCCTTAATATATATATAAATATATATGGACCATGCACGGACGACAGCGCAGCGCAGCGGAGCCGTCGTTCGTCACCAGTTACCTTGCTTGATTTTAAAGGACTACGCACGGACGACGGCGCAGCGCAGTAGTTACTTTGCTCAATTCATGATTCTGGTATCGATTTTAATACGTTGGCAGAAAATAAAACGAAGAATGTTGTGTATCATAGAGCATTACAATAATAAACACTATGTTTTTGAATATTTTCTTTTTATGAATTATACCAATTCGAATTCAATATTCATAGTTAAGACAGGACAACGTCTGTCGGGTCAGCTAGTAATACTATAAATTCTGTTTGTTGACTTTACCATGCGATATCTTCGTTAGGAAGCATTTAAAGATACATGTTCATAGAAACTTTTTTTTCTTTTGATTTCTGTTTAGGTTTTCAAGAAAAAATCTGAACCACCCTGTATATTTACAAACAAAAAATGTTCACTTTCTGATGTCTTCAATATTTGTTTAAATGTTTTTGTTTATTCCACCGGGTTTTTCTTGTAGGGATTTCTTGATGTCTTCGAAAATATCCTTACGCTGTAAAGATTCTCCAGAACAAGTTTTATCGACGATGTCTTTTTTCTTATGGCTTGAATTGATCTTCACAGAATTGGTTTTATCTTCAATTTTAATTATTTCAGAATGCAATTTCCTAATTTCTTCGGATGCATTATTATTTGGTCTTGGATCTTTCTCATCCTTTGATTTTTCAGAAATTTTTTCATCATTTTCTTGCAGGGGTTTCTTGATGTCTTCCAAAACATCGATAGACTGTACAGATTTTCCAGAACCAGTTTTGTCAATGTTTAAATACTAATTGAAATAAAACAAAAAAAACACCGTTGGTGTACGAAATTTTACCTAAAGCTTTTCAGTTCTTCAGATTATCGTTATCGCTTCTAGTGACCTCAAATCGTAAATTTCCGTTATAAAATTTTTTAATTTTTTTACGATGACAATACTTTTCCGTACTACGTAACAAAGAAAGTAAAAAAGTTAAATCATTAAGTGATGTGATCACGTTAAGTGATGTGATCACATTAAGTGATGTTACAGTACTTATTTAGAATTTTCTCGCTTCATCTTATCCGTAAACATCCAACTTACACATCATTTACAGTGGCGTAGCGAGCTTAACTCGCGCCCGGGGCACAATACCTTTTTAGCCCCCCCAAAACCATAGTGTTCCTTTTTTTATTTTTTATTTAGGAATTAACATTTATTATGATACACTGGCACTAAATTTAAAATATATTTTCCAGAAATCAATTATAATAAAAATTTAAATTATCCAGCAATTTTTTGTTTTGCGAACCATTTGGCGCCCCTTTGTGAGTAGCGCCCTGGGCATGTTGCCCCCCCCCCCCCCTGCTCCCCCCTCGCTACGCCAATGATCACTTACCGGACTAGTGGTATCGATCAATTATACCGAGAAAGTAATAAGACTTATGTTCAAATTTTAATTTTAATTCCTGTATTACTTTTTGAAATATTGCCACCACAAAGAGATTCGCTCATAGAAACAAAAATTATTTTTGCAAAATCCTCGTAATAAGTTAATGTTAATAAGAATAATAATAATATTAAAGCTCTTAATTGCCCAACAGGAAACATCATTTACAAGACAATATAATAAAATATTTATACAATATAAAACAATACACCGGTATTCAATTATTTGGACTACTCTAACAAGAATGAAACATGCAATATGCGGAATCTTCTCTGGTGATCAAATGGACTTTTCCGTAAAAAAATATCCAACTCGTACTGTAACACATCACTTACCGGACTAGTGGTATCGATCATTTATACCAAGAAATTAATAAAAAAACAATAGATTCTGGTAATTCTAATTAACAATCCCATTCATTTACAATTTACATTTAGATTACTTTTATTTACATTTCAGCCAGACCGTGAATTTTTTTTTTATCGAAACGTTTAGTAATTCAATGTTACCGTAAGGGACAAAGTGCAGCATTAATTACTGTGTATATTTGTGTAAACAGAACGAAATTTGTTGAATTAAAAAGCGGCCGACCCCGTTTGAAGTTTGTTAATTTTTCATATGAAAACGGCGGCGGGCAACTGGATGATGGTGCATTATATTGATTGAATATTTGTATGTTTGCGGGCACGGCCGAATTGGTTTAATTAAATGCGGGGTTTTGATGGGATTCCTGCAGGACAGGATGGATTAATGAAGATGGGGTCGGAATGGATGCTGCGTTTTCATTCTGTTTACACACGTGGAATTATTCCAGGTATTAGCCAACAATTCGAATAAAATATGTGTAACGTTCAATAATCATAACTGTTTTGTTTATATGAAAATATTGCGGGTTTTTTTAATTAAATGTGGGTTAGAAATAGCGAATTAACCCTTCCCTAGCGAATGCCACTATATGCGACAACAACAAATATTTCCCTAAGATATTTTCGGGAAGCACATGACGTAAATTTTAAGTTCCTGGCGCATCCACCATAAGTTCAATTTATAAATGAACCCATTTTAATTGTCTGAAAAGCGACTACTACAAAATAAATTTGTTATTGTGGAGCTTACACTTCGTGATACATTTTGAATAATTCAAATAATTTTTTTAAAATAAAGTGATCCCAACAGTTACTCGTTTTATTTGAATTATTACAGACTAGATCGTTAGATAACTGTTAAATTATATTTTTTTCTACCAACCAATTTTTTTCTAAGGAATAATTAAATTAATGTGAATTGAATTATTTTTCTCAACATCCCAAATTTAATTAACCCTTAATAACGCGATTGAGTTAAGGGATTCCTTATATTAATAGGAAAAGTCGGAATGACGAGATTCTTTAGATACTTTGAAAGTAATAAAAGAAAACAAACAAGGGGAACTATCGGATTATAATGATTCAACTTATTTCCCGTATTATGGACCCTTAAAGAAGCAGAATTTGAGCATTTCCCCTAACGAAATCCCCCTAAAGCGATATTCCCTCTATTTTTAACTTACATTGCTCTTCAATAATTAATCCATGCTTGTTTTTAACAAGTTTTAAAATGGGGAATTTTTTGCGAATATCGTTCAGGAATATTTAGACAACACTAATTCAATGTACTACCCATGTTTTTACAGTTTGTGCTATAATATCTTTGTGTAGGTATAAATTTACGATAAAAGAGGGATTCCACTAAAAAAAAAATCCCACCAAGCACAATGTCTCCAATCAACAATGTATTGGGCCCTCAAATTTAAATTTTCCGCTTGAAACTATAACTATCGACCCTTTTTGTAATTAATTAAGACTAGGAATAATTGAGGCGCTTGCAGCAATAATTTTTGTTTGCTAAAATGTGTGATGTTTGTACGTTATCCTATGCAAAAAATGGAAATGTGACCACCATACTTTTTACGATTTGATGGTGCAATAGTTACTATACTTTCATTGTTTATTTTCAATTTAAATATTTAGATATATTTCGCAGTGGTTTAGTGGGCGTTCCTATAACTCCTTTTTACTTCTGGACCTCGGGGAAGTGGGTTGAAATCCCATTCGGGATGACGGGTGTGAAGTTAGCAATAGATCCAGCAATAGATTTTAAAAATTCATATTTCGGAGAAAAGAAAAGCAATTCGAAAAAAAAGTGAACCATACCATTAGGTGTAAATTAATAACACAAAAAGAATTACCCGTAACATTTTTTGACTTTTGATTATGAAAGTACCTTTATTAGTGATAAGAATACGAATTTTTATTTAGTTATGGCTGATTGCAAACTTTGTCAAAAAACGAGATTTATATCCCGGAATGTGGATTTTTGCGACTAACGGAGAAATTATTTTTTTCTGAGTTGAAAGTTTTATTTTCGGGACGGCTGCAGAAAAAATCACTTTTGGAACGAGTTACGTACAATGTTTTTTCTGCAACGGTTTTTTTATGTTAAAAAAGCAAAAACACATACGAATGTAATATGACAAGCGCTGTCATAATTAAATACGATGTTCATGTTTTTGCCAAGGCCGCCTACATATATACCCAAAATCGTCCCGAAAGTAACAAAAAGCGTCCCGAAAGTATAGAAATCGTTCCAAAAGTGAAACAAAATCGTACCGAAAACAACTACTTTCGGTACGATTTATGTAAAGTGGTACATTCGATTTAATAAATCATACCGAAAGTTTTATTTTCGGGACGGCTGCAGAGAAATTACTATTTCCGTTACTCGTTGGTTAACGACTAACTTTAATGTATAAAAAATCGTTCATTAGTGACCCCTATTAATGAACGATTTTTCATTAATAAACGATTTCTAGTTTAGCATTTAATAGCCAATTCATGAGTGGCTACTTATAATTACTGAGCATGTAACTGATAATAGTGAGAAAACGATCCATAATTTGTTTCACATGTAAATGCAAGAGTATAGCAATTCTCTGCGCTAGAAACAAATTAGCGGTGAACCGCCTTCGATTTTAACATACCATAGACATTTAATAATAATAATAATAATAATAATAATAATATATATACGGATAAACCAATTTACAGAAAATTACAAAAAAAAGTTAATTGAAATGTTAAATTTATAAAACGCGTGTATCAAGTGTATATCTGCTACTATGCATAGTGTCTAGTTTATATTAACACCGCCAAAAGTAATGACCAATGCAAATAATGCAACATTAAGTATGCTTCCGGAAAAGAGTGAACATTTTTTCGAAAAACTTTAGAATTTATTTCCTGGTGTGAGGAGAAACAAGTAAGGTGTTATTGGGAATCGGCGCTATTCGTATTTTTTGTCGATATTGCTGCAAACGACTTAATAGCAAGTTTGTTTTTACTTTCTCCGTTACGAAGTACGAGAAAGTATTGTGATCGTGATTTTTTTTTCAAAAATTTTTTTTACGGAAATATCCGTTTTGGGGTCCTTAGATGCCATTTCAACAATTTCTGAATTTTTTTTTGTGTCTATGTGTGTCTGTGTGTGTGTGTGTGTGTGTCTGTCTGTCTGTGCGCGCTGTATCTTAAATACTAATAGAGCAATTGATATGAAACTTTGAACATCCGTCTTATTTGATAATCTGAAGAACTGAAAAGCTTTTGGCAAAATTTCGTACACCGGAAGTGGAAGTTTCCCTTAACTGTTTTTTGTTTTTTGCCAATATTTTCTTAAATTTGAAAAATATCACAAAAATATTTAAACAAACATTGAACCCAACAAAGAAATGAACATATTTTACCTCAAAACATTTTTCATGCAATCATTTTTATTCGAGAAAAACATTTATTTATTTTTTTAAATTTTTGTTTATAATTATAAAACGATAACAGTTACAGCAAATTTATAATAATTGTAGAAAATGCTAAAATGAACAACTTATAAAGAATAAGTTATTTTCGAAATCCCTTTAGTTTTTGAGTAAATTGAGTTTTTAAATTTGAAGTATAATTTTTCCATCTTTCATAATTTTGACGTTTTAAATGTCAGTTTCATCCGAGTTTACACAACGCTCGATGTACATTTCAAATATGATTTCAATTGAAAATAAACCATGAAAACGTAAATATAAATGGCTGATACCATCAAGTCGGAGAAAGTAACATGATGGCCACATCACCATTTTTTTTTTATTTTCTCTAATCTAATATTTATCTAAGTTACGATCAACGGAAAAATCTTGTAACCAACTCGTGTGTTAATTGGCCATCTCAATAATTACCGCATTCGTACAGGCGCTCGTGCATGAAAATGCCTCGATCATTAATCGCTATTATTAACATACTCGTGGGTTAAATAACTATTAATGCTTAATAAATTATTCTCAATTTACTAAATTTTCTCATAAAAATCATTAAAACCAGACAATGTGTTTGGTAGTTGTAAGTTTTCAAAAATCAAGATTACACAATTTTGGAGGCGTAAGAATCGAAGAAGTGCAATTTAAGCACATTTTGTTAAGTTTATAGAACAGCGTTGTAATACTTATTTAAATTATTCTCAATTTCCTACATTTTGACGTAAAATTATCATAATCGCAGAACACGTTCTGCAGTTGTACAAAATCAAGATCACAATTTTTTAATCGTAGAACTGTAAAATGTACAATTCGGTTATTTTTACTTGATTTCCTAAAAAAAATATTCTAAATTTGCTACATTTTAATTAACGAATCTTAAAAATCGATCAACGCATTCGCTAGTTGTGCATATTTAAACATCAAGATCGCAATTTTGGAGGCAGAAAAGTCAAAAATCAATGCAATTTTGACATTTTTAGTTAATTTCACAAACAAATATTGGAATACTTTATTAAATTATTCTAAATTTGCTGCATTTTGAGCTTAAAATCTTTAAAGCGAAACAACACGATTGGTAGTTGTGAGTTTTCAAAAATCAATATTACAATTTTAGAGGCCTAAGAGTTGAAAAAATTGTAGTTTTATTATTTTTGGTTAATTGTCTAAAAAAAAAATATTTTAATACTTTGTTAAATTATTCTAAATTTGAAATTTGCTACATTTTAATTAACAAATCTTAAAAATCGAATAATTGTGCATATTCAAACATCAATATCACAATTTTGGAGGCAGAAAAGTTGATTTTTTCTTTTAAGGAAGGACGTGGATGGAACTGCGGGCGAGGAGAGCAAATGATTATGGAATTTTGGCGCCGGCTACTAGGCCATCTGCCACCACTGTTGTATATAATATAATATTCGAAATTAAATAAATAAATGAATAACGAACGACAATTACAACGACCACGGTCCCGAGCGGATATTTCTCGATCAGAAAAATGATCTGCCCGGGCTGGAAATCGTGATGCAGCAGGCAAATACTCGCGCTCTACCCACTACACCAACAGGCCGAAAATAAGTCGAAAATAAATGGATTTTTTATATTTTTTTAGCTAATTTTACAACAAGAAAAGTTTTAATGCCCATTTAAATTATTCTGAATTTGTTACATTTTGACGTAGAAATCATTACAATTTTACAACGCATTCTGCAGTTGTGCATTTTCAATAATCAAGTTCACAATTTTGGAATTGTAAGTGTCTAGAAATGTGCAATTTTGATAAATCTGGTTAATTCTACAAATAAGAAAAATGGTTTATTACTTGGTTAAATTAATCTAAATTTGCTATATTTTGACATAATAATCATTGAAATCGAACAACGCGATCGGCAGTTGTGTATATAAAAAAAAAAGATCTTCTTGGAATTTTGGAAGAACTAAAGCTGGCCACATGGACGGGCAAGCCAGGCCAAAAAAAAATGGGTAGCGTTAGAGTCGAAAAAGTGCGATTTTGACATACTATATTTAGTTAATTTTGCAGAAGAACGTTATAATAGTTTTTAAAATTATTCTTAGTTTACTAGATTTCAACGTAATCGTTATTTATTATACGAATATGGAAAGTACGTAATTAGTCCCGCAAGAAAAAGTTTTAAAAGTTTAATTTTCTTAAGGGACTAATGAGGAATTCCTCATGAGTATAATATAAAATTTTATCCAAAATCATCTGTAATTGGATTAAATATTGAAATAATGTTTATAAAATTTTGACAAGAATTTTGACGTTCGTGGTGTAAATTTGAGATATTTCAAAAATCCTATGAAGGATCTATGCATTCCGTGAGAGAAACTTATTCTCTCACTAGGGGGTAATGAGCCATATTACATGGCTCAAATGATCACTGTAATTCGATTATTACACCCGATTTTGGATAAAAATAATTATAGTTGCACAATGCGTTTTGCAGTTGTGTGTTTTCAAAAATCAAGATCGCAATTTTAGACTTGGAAGAGACAATAGTTCAGCTTTTTCGGTAAATAAAAAAAAAATGGTTTGAATTTGGCCATTATGTTAGTTTCTCCGACTTGATAGTATCATAGTCATTTATATTTACGCTTTTATGGTTGATTTTCAATTTAAATCATATTTTAAATGTACATCGAGCGTTTTGTATACTCGGATGAAACTGATGTTTAAAACGTCAAAATTATGAAAGATGGAAAATTATACTTCAAATTCGAAAACTCAGTTTCTTCAAAAACTAGACTTATTCTTTATTTAGTTTTCCATTATGGCATTCTCTGCAATTAGTATTATAAATTTGCTGTATCTATTACCGTTTCATAATTATAAACCAAATATGAAAAAGAAATTCTCAAATAACAATGATTTTATGAAAAATATTTTCTAACAGAAGTTCATTTCTTTGTTGTATTCAATATTTGTTTAACTCACACGCACATACACAGATACAATTTTTTTCCAGAAATTGTTGAAATGGCATCTAGAGACCCCAAAACGGATATTTTCTTTAAAACATTTTTGAAATCATTTTCACCATCACAATACTTTTTCGTACTTCGTAACGGAGAAAGTAAAAATTCTTAATACTTTGTTAAATTGACGTATAAATCATTAAATCCGACTAAAACATTCGGCTGTTGTGCATTTTCAGAAATCAAGTTCACAATTTTTGAGACGAAAAAAGTGCATTTTTGACAAATTTATTTTATTTTATAAATAAAATAAATAAATAAAATAAATAAAAATGCTTTAATACTTTATTAAATTATTCCAAATGCTACATTTTGCCGTACAAATCATTAAAATCGAAGAACGCGTCCGGCAACTGCACATACAACTGTGTTTTCAAAAATCAAGATCACAATTTTGGAGTCTAATTCTTTAAATCCTTAATTAAAATTCTTGTTTTCCAGGATTGAGTTTTAATTATTGTTTGTTTCCTGCTGCGGTGTGTCAATTTTTTATCACATGTCGAAAATATGTTACTCTGGTGTAGTTTATGAAACAAACTTCACAATTTCTTATAATTTTTCCAAATCTTCAATAGGCATTTTCGTTTTCGCTAGCAAGTTGCCATTTTGTTTCCTGCTGTTTGTGTCAATTGTGTAAATAAAAAAAAATTTTTTTTCAATCTTCAATTGTAATTCTCGCTTACGTCCATCAAGTTGCCATTTTGTTTTCAATCAAATTTAATTTGTTGCTATTTTATTTCCTGCTACGTCATTTAAATTATTTGATGATATTTAAAGATTAATTTTCTTAAATTTCTGCAATTTGTAATTGCTATTCTCATTCTCGTCACTTAGATTTCAAGTATGGTCATTCAGTTTCCTGCTGTGGTATATTAATTATTTTTAATATGCAAAAAATGTAGAATTTCTGGTTAGGTTTGAAAAATTTGATGCTAATTCCAAGATAGGTAATTGCTAAATCATTTTTAACATCTGATTGCAATTTTCGTTTTCGTAAGCTGAACGTCAATGTCAAATAAATTAAATAAAGACGAAAAGTTCATTTATTTAACAATTCCGCAACAAATGAGACTTTTCAATTTTGAATATTATTCAATATCAAATATTTTAAAATTTTTCAGAAATATATTTCTTCAAATTTTGAAGTATTCTTTTATAATTCTCGTTTTCGTCGTTCAAATTTCAATTCTTGTTATGTTGTTTCCTGCCTTGGTGAGTTAATTGTTTTTTTTTTATATGTTAAAACTATATTATTTCTGATGTTAAATTTTGAAGTTACTTCCTAAGAAAATAACTATCTAAACTTCAGTTTTTGCCAGTAAAGTTTCAAGTATTGCTACTGTGTTTCCTGCTATGGTATGTTAATTATTTTATGATAGTAAAAAATAAATAAGTGATTTTGATTAGGTTTGGAAACTTTAGCTTCAAAGTTTCCAAACCTAATTAAAATCACTTATTTTTATTTTTATTTTTATACGTAGATAAATGAAATTTTGTTTTGTATTGTAATTCTCATGTTTCTCATTAACACTTTAATTGTTGCGAAACTGTTTTCTGATGTGGTGTGTCAATTATTTAGAAGTTTGTCAAAAATATGTGGGAGATTTGTACATTTTGAAGCAAACTTAAATTATCAATTCTCATTCTCGTTTTTCGTCAGCCAAATTTCAAATGTTTCCGTTGTATTCCCAGTTGTGGTGTGTCAATTCTTTCATGATAAGTCAAAAATATGTTAAAGGTAGAAACGCCAAAGTGGCGGAATCTATTGCCTGAATGCTGTACTGAACCAAATCCGGGTGGCTTTAACACCGACAAGATATGGACATTGCCAGCGGCGGCAAATATAACAATATTAATGTGAACATTAAATATTGTTCCCCCATCAGAACACCTACAGACCGGTTTCGACCTTTCAGGTCTCATCAGTGTAGTTAGTTGCTGATGGGGAAACGGAGATTACTATTGGAATATAAGTATTCCAAACACCATTAAAGGTAGAAACGCCAAAGTCTGTAGGTGTTCTGATGGGGGAACAATATTTAATGTTCACAAAAATATGTTATTTCCAGTTAGGTTGAGAAAGGTTGAAACTAATTCGTAGTTAAATGATAATTAATTGCCATATAGTAATTATCATGTATGTTATTTAATTTTTCGTTATATTTCCTGATGTGCTTTGAGATTTTTTTTTGATATACTAGAAATATGTTATTTCTTCTGTAGCTTATAAATTTTTAAGCAAATTCCACTGAATAACATTTTTTTAATCTTCATTTATAATTCTCGCCAAGTTTAAATTGTCGCTATTTTGGTACCTTCTGTACCTTCCACTCGATAACATTTTTTTAATCTTAATTTATAATTCTCGCCATTTTGGTACCTTCTGTAGAACGTTAATATCTATCAGAAAATAAATAAAAAAGTTGCCGTGGTGTGGACATGCTACGTTAAACATACTGTATAATAATGATCTTTTTTCCACGTTGGTTTAATGATAAACTCATTGTTAAGTCACAGTTTAGCAAATAATCTTTGTGGTGAAATTTTATCTGTCACGATTGGCAATACTTAGAACATGACAGGTATCAACATCAAAATCAAAATTGCCATTAACGATAATTCATTGAATAATTAGGATAATGTATATGTTCGATAATGCATATGTAGTGAATCACGAATTGCTGTTAATATGCGATGAAGTGTAAACATAACCTCAAAATATTAAACATTTAAACAAGCACGTAGGATGCAGTAAGCATAAATTGGTTTCGACTTACTCGGAAGTAGTATTTTTATCGCACCCTTAGCAACTTACCTTATTTCTGGAGGTGCGCAAGAAATGTTTGAGTTTTGTTTCATTTTAATACACCGCATGTGATAAGTTTATTTAAAACAGAATTTAGTTTTTCAGTGCTACCGCATATTACAATTAAAACTCACTAGATATTGCAATTATTTTATTTTAAAAATAATTCCCTAGCTAAAAGAATTCCTTAGTAAAAAAAAAGACTTGTTTAATAAGAGTCATTCCATTAGAACACGCGCACCATAATAGGCCCTCTTGTTGTAAGTTATAAAGTAATATACTATTTCCCATTGGAGATTTTTTATAAATTCAATTTGATTAACAATTGAATTATAAAGTTAATTCAAATATAGAAAACACAATTTCACGACTGAACAAACATTTCAATTAGAAGAGATTAGCAAATATTTGCAAAACGTGAAGTCCTTCCGTCATCATTGTGACTTCCTGATAAGATAATTCACGAGAGGATGAACCCTCCAGCCGATTCAATTACACATAAACAAAAGTGATAATTGCGCCCCTAAACAGAGGCCTAGCGCGCGATTCGAAACAATTTATTAAAATTTCATCCACTTCGGGGGGTGGGGGTGGCAGGCTGGAGAGGGCGGTCGGGCACCTTTTCCCCGCGCGGAGATTATATTAAAAGCATTCATAACGTTCCGACACACACACAGTAAAGGGTCGTCTTTTCGTCTTTCTGGCGAGTGTAGTACCGTGTATAATAGGGATAAGTGAAGCTATTATGTTGGCAATACGGTGCGCGGCCCCTTATTGCTCCTGCCGAGGCTTAGCCCCCCGTCGGGACGCCGGCGCCTTAACGAACCGGGAAAGGGGATGCGGAGATGCGAATACTCTTTCGGTTGGTATATCGAATATTTATTAATAATTGAACGGAAAAATCGGGGAGAGGGTGGCAGCGAGTTATGAAAAATTCCATATTTTTTTTACTTTGAATACGCGACCCCCTCCCGCCACATTCTTGCGCTATAGGTTTTGATTTTTTTTTCATTTCGTCTATCACAAAAATAGTTCTTGTTTAAAATTGCTAAGTTGACTTCAGAAACGTAAGTCGCAAAAGTAAATACGGAACAAAGTAAAACTGTTTTTATTATTTTATCATTCAACAGTGTAATCCTTCACCGTAAATAGTCTAAAATGACCTAAAGACCAAATATAACCTGTATACAGGGTGTACAAAACCACTCACATGAGGCGTTTTTCAGAAGATAATTAGTCGTTCGGCAGTTGTACAATTTAAAAAATAAAATCTTCGAACTTCGAGAAACTGCAATTTTTATATTTTATGTTCAGGGGTCATGCCTAGTCAGGAAACCGAAAAATAGGTGATTTTTTGGGATTTTTTTGCATAAAATCTAAAACTTGTTTAAAACTTAGTTGATCCATGTGGTAGCATGTATTTTCGTGAATGCAACAAATTTAATAAGAAAAAATATTGCTTATTAAAAATATACGGCCATCCTCCTGAAATGGTTTCGCAGAGATCAGTGCTACTCGTATTTGGATTATCAGAAATAAAAAAAAAAACAAAAAATTCTCTAATATATTAAAGTATCTAGTGATTGAACGAACGATTTGTCGAAATTTTGATCTGGGGCAAAATGGCAAACGTTCAAAGTTAAAATATTGATTTTGCATGAAAATATCGCTCGTTTTTCGTCAAGAAAAAAAAACTATTCGTCGAAAAAAAATCCTTTATTCAAGCACTGGCCTATTACATCTCAAATAAACGTGCTACGTTTGAAAAAAAATCGGTGCAGTCATTTTTGCGAAATCGTGGTCACCGAGTTTAAAAATGCGGTTTTGAGAAAAATGCTAAAATTTCAATACTCCGTTCGACCCTACAAACTTTGAACGCCTGAAACCCCGTTAATTCCAAGTTTTTAGTGAGTATTCCCCAAATGTTGTAACTTGAGAAAAAGACAAAACCAAAAAATCGATTTTTTGAAATTTCTGACTAGGCATGACCTCTTAATTTGCCATATTTTGACGTTTCAATCATCAAAATTGCATTTGGCTGTTCTGAAATTTAAAAATCAAAATTACAATTTAAAATCTTCGAACATTTGAAAATGTGAAATTTTGACGGTTTGCATGGACTTAACAAAAATATTTAACCAACTTTCAAATTGCACTAAATTTGCCAAATTTTGGCATTAGAGTCATCGAAATCCGACACGGTAAAAATCAAAATCGTGATTTTATAATTCGCCGAACTTTAAAAAGGTGCAATTTTGCATTTTGTGTTAATTTACCGAGAAAATTTTGTTATCTGTTTTAAAATTACACTAAATTTTAAATATTTTAACATATACATCTTCAAAATCGACGATCACGTTTGGCTGTTTTTCAATTTAAAAAAATCAAAATCGCAATTGAAAATCTTCAAACTTCAAAAACGTGATATTTTGACGTTTTGCATCGAATTTACAAAAATATTTCTTAATTAACTTTTAAATTACATTAAATTTGGCACATTTTCACGTTGGAGTCATTAAAATTGGCCAATGCGTTCGGAAGTTATGTAATTTCAAAAATCAAAATATCGAACTTCAAAAAAGTGCTAGTTTTGCATTTTGTGTTAATTCAACGAGAAAATGATTTTATCCGCTTTTAAATTACACTACATTTTCTATATTTTGACCTTTTAAATCTTTAAAATTAAAGGTCACGTTTGGCTGCTCTACAATAAAAAAAAATCAAAATCGCATTTGAAAATCTTCTAACTTCGTAGATTTTGACCTTTTTCCATTGATTTTACAAAAATATTTCCCAACCAACTGTTAAATAACACTAAATTTGGCACATTTTGACGTTGGAGTTTTTTTCGAAACCGTTTTAAGTTCATCTTCAATTTACAGTTGTGAATTTTTTTCTTCATGTTCCTCACTACTTTGGTAATATTATGTAAGGACAAAAAATCTAGAGCAATATTCTGATAGTTTTGGTTTTCATTTTGTCATGATATCTATAAAATTAACAGAGTTGGATACATTTTCGCAAAACTTGTTTTCGGCCGAAAAACGGTTACGAAGCCAACTTAGAATGTCCACCAAAGAAAAGTATAAGCCCAAAAGTTTTTTTTACTATAGTTGTAAACTCGCCTTGTATTGGGGAGTAACTGGTAAAAAAATTAGGAAAGTCAAAAATGTTGAGCAACGTGGTCTTGGTGACCCATAATATTTTTACTTTCTCCGTTACGAAGTACGAGAGAAAAAAATTGCATTTTTTTAACTGGAATACTCAATTTTTTATTTGGATTTTTTTATTATTAGGCCTGTTTTTTTAATTTCTTTGGCCTATATTTTAGATATTTTTTAATTTTTTCTGGCTTACATTTTAGATTTGTGGTATAGTATATTTTAGATTTTTGACCTCTATTGACCTAAATTTGTGATCTAAATATTCTCTTTTTTCGCCAGAATTTGTTTATAAAGATTTTCTATTTTTATTTTTAGCTTCGAATTATTGAGTTTTGGCTATATTAGATTTATACTTGCTCCGTTACGAAGTACGAGAAAGTATTGTGATCGTGATTTTTTTTTCCAAAATTTTTTTTTTACGAAAATATCCGTTTTGGGGTCCCTAGATACCATTTCAACAATTTCTGGAATTTTTTTTTTGTCTGTGTGTGTGTGTGTGTGTGTGTCTGTCTGTCTGTGTGCGCTGAATCTCAAAAACTAATGGAGCAATTGATATGAAACTTTTAACATACGTCTTATTTGATAATCCGAAGAACTGAAAAGCTTTTGGTAAAATTTCGTACACCGGAAGTGGGAGTTTACCTTAACTGTTTTTTGTTTTTTGCCAATATTTTCTTCAATATAAAAAATATCACAGAAATATTTAAACAAACATTGAAGACAACAAAGAAATGAACATCTTTCGCTTGATAACATTTTACATATAATCATTTTTATTCGAGAAAAAAATGTATGTATATTTTTTTTTATTTTTGGTTTATAATTATAAAACGATAATAGTTACAGCAAATTTAAGTTAATAATAATTGTAGAGAATACTAAAATGAACAACTTATAAAGACTAAGTTTTTTTCGAAATCTCTTTAGTTTTTGAGTAAACTGAGTTTTTGGATTTGAAGTTTAATTTTTCCATCTTTCATAATTTTGACGTTTTAAACGTCAGTTTCATCCGAGTTTACACAACGCTCGATGTACATTTAAAATATGATTTGAATTGAAAATAAACCATGAAAGCGTAAATATAAATGATACCATCAAGTCGGAGAAAGTAACATGATGGCCACATCACCATTTTTATTAACGTAAGGGAATGCACAACAAGAAAACCTGAAGCTAAACTTTTGTGCGATTTTCAAGAAATCTTCAAAGGCTGTCTTCAAATTTGTGTAAAACAATATAGTATAATCTATTTTGAGTAAAGCTGCGAAATTTTTAAGTTTATAGTATTTGTTTTCATGTGTTTTAACTGCGAAATAATAATAAGCTGAGATTTCGTGCAATTATCATGATATCTAGTGATTGAATATTTTAATAATTTTAAAAAAGAATGGTATAATAATCTATTCAGAGTTGTTTAGTAAAATTTCAGCAAAGCTAAAAAGTTAAGAAAAGACTGTTACTTTCTCCGATGGTATTATCATTTATATTTACACTTTCATGGTTTATTTTCAATTTAAATCATATTTTAAATGTACATCGAACGTTTTTTAGAATCGGATGAAACAGACGTTTAAAACGTCAAAATTATGAAAGATGAAAATGATAAATTATACTTCAAATCCTAATATCCAGTTTACTCAAAAACTAAAGAGATTTCGAAAAAAAACTTATTCTTTATAAGTTGTTCATTTTGGAATTCATAAATTTGCTGTAACTATTATCGTTTCATAAGTATAAACCAAAAATTAAAAAAATAATAATAAATTTTTTTCTCGAATAACAATGTTTTTATAATAGTAATTTTCGATACAAGTAAAGTTATGAAGGTTTGTAAAAGCAAGTAAAGTTACGTGTGCCGTAACACGGTTTATTTTGTCCTATTTCTATTTTTTTAAATTTGAAAAATGTTTAATGAAAACCGTCAAAAAGCGAAGTCATGCTTGTTTACCAATACCTCCACAGCAACGAGTTGCGTTAAGACACATATAACAACACTAGTGTTGTTAAAGGTACCTTAACGTTACTCGTTGCTAAGGAGTTATAGGCATGATAACAGTATAGGATAAAATAAAAAATATTTTCAAGCAAAAGATGTTCATTTCTTTGATGTCTTCAATATTTTTTTAAATATTTTTGTTACATTTTTCATGATGAAAATATTGGAAGAAAACAAAAAACAGTTAAGGTAAACACCCACTTCCGGTGTACGAAATTTTAATGAAAACATTTCAGTTCTTCGGATTATCAAATAAGACTTATGTTTAAAGTTTCATATCAATTGCTCCATTATTTTTTGAGATACAGCGTTTTTATATTTATTTTTTTAATTGCCTCTGAAAATATGGAACTTACGAAACATCATAATCGAAGATTTGAATTGATTGTTTGGAAATTTAGGGATGAAATGTTTACGATTTTTATAGAATCATAAAGTAGAATCCTTTTTGGGTAAATTTGGAAATGTTCATTATTGCATCTATTGGTTTAATATTTCTTTTTATTGCCTCTGAAAATGGGGAACTTCCAAATCAACATGTGCGAAGATTTGAGTTGATTGTTTGGAAATTTAGAGGGGTGATTTTTATTGAATAATAACAGAAATTGTTTTGAGTAAATTTGGAAATTTTCATTATTGTGTTCATTGTTTTTATATTTTTTTCTTGAAAAATGTGGCCTATAGAAGAAAATTTGGGTTGATTGTTTAGAAATGAAGGGATAGAATGTCAATGATTTTAATAGAATCATAAAGTAGAAGCTCTAGACGTACGTCAAACATTAGTTCCCAGAGAGTTAAAATGACAATTGCCCTCACTTACTTTTTAACCAATTAAATCGAATAATGTTGATGACATGATCCAATAAAATTTTAATTATGATGCGTAACAGACAACAGCGCATCTTATGCATGGCAATACACCCTGGAAAGGATATACTAATGAGAATACATCATGTTGGTATTGCCTAGCAACACGTTACATTTCCTATAACGTATGAGACGTCAGTTATCGTCGGACTTTTAAAATTGTTCGTCATTGAATTCGATCTGTTCGTATTTTCAGGTAATGTATTAGTACTTTAATCAATAATAGTATTCATAGGCATTTGTCAAAATCTCATTTTTACTACAATTATTATAGTGCAGATTGATACACGTCTGACATTTGGCGCCACTGAATTCAATTTTTCAAATTATGAAGTGTAAACTTTCCGTTCGGCAATTTGTCTGCAAGAATCTAACTCGTGACTGATTTTTTCGAGGCAACTGTTAGCTTCTGGATCACTGTTGCTTGTTGCTTCTCGAAAATCGATTTTCGCCGCAACAAGCTAGTAATTGCCGGCAAAATCATAGGTACTCATTAGATTACTGTTGATAATCTCCTATCTTTCAAATAGGACCCAATTAGTAGCAAAAAGTGACGAAAATAGATCGAACGTTATCAAACTAACCCATGGTGTACCAGCAATCAGTGCTATGTTAAAATTAGAATGCAATCTGAAGGAATTGAAAGATTGGTTTGTTGCCAATAAACTAAAATTAAATACACCAAAAGCCACTATACTTATTCTTTATTTAAAACGGGAACCTAGAATCGGAGTTTTTCAACAGTACCATTTTTAAGCTATCGCGCCATTGCAAAATCTGGAGTCCTTGACAAGCTCTCAGGGATGTCAAACGTTTCGGGAAATAACAATATATCACAACAGGTCGGTATATAAATTTTCTTACCGATACAAAATGATTCCTTAGAAAGACTAAAAAAATACTAATTGAATCAACTGCTTTTTCTGGCTAATGCCACAATGTACAAATATCTTCAAGAATTAGTTTCCATCTATCAAAATCCATATAAAATATACAATAAAACAATTGACATATCTCTCTTGAAAACAAAATGGCAATAATCAAAACTTGATCTGAATAAAGAATAATTACATTCAACAATTTAACAAAAACTAGCCAATGAAGCAGTAAGCTTCAAGCATTTAAAATTTTTCTAAAATTAACCCAATGTTGACATACTGTTAAAACAATAGCGCTTGTGACCACTGGAAACCAAAACCTGCACAAAAGAGAAGCGACTTACATTTGATGCTTACAAAAATTGTAGAAACATATTATCTATACTCTATACTTTCTATGGAAATGTATCTACAAAAAACTCTGACTTATATGTAAATATTCTACACACATAAATCGTTATTTATACAAAGAAATTACTAAAATTATTTTCAATAAATTCTTCTACACTATAAAATGCCTAATTTTTTTTTATGGCCTGTGATGCATGTCCATGTAACCCTAATTTTTTTAATAATTCTTAATTTCCTTTAAACATTTTTTTTGGTGGTTGTTTTTTACCCAGTTTGGTAATAAATTATAGAAACCTATAGCATATTAATTTACTACAGTTCGTGAGTTCGATAGACAGATGAAATTAGGACGCCATGGTTACCAGCTCTTGTTTGGTAATTATAACGTGAACTATGGGTGGTAAAAGACACATATATAAACGTATCATTATTATTATTATCCCCACTAAAAAGTGAAGATGTTTCCCTGCAACTTTATTCTCGTTTAATATATAAAAATCTTTTTTCGATTAAGCGTTTCACCACCATTTAGTCTCTAGCGTCAAGAATCCCCGATGGGGAATAATAATGAATGCTTGCATAAGAATATATAATCAAAGCCAAGGTTCATGTTTGTACGTCGGCTTAAAATATCAGCACATACGGCTCTACGAGAAAAAAAAATGCCTTAATAAGAGGGGTGCAAATCCCAGAAAGTTTTCTTAATACTAGAGCTACAGCCAATAAGACTTGATTAATGGAAACAAGATGAACTATGGGGGGCCGTTAATTCCTTTCATTCTCTTTCCTGTTCGATAGTGCAGATGCCATCTTGATAACTATGTTTTCCTGAAGCTTTGAACCATTACATCGTCGGTATTCTTTAAAAACCTGATAACCACAAAAATCCAAAAAACATTTTCCTATGACACCATAAGAAACTGGACAGTAGCGCACAATTAAACTTGATACAAATTTGACAATAGTACACCATCTATCAGAAATTTCGTATAATACGTGGACGATATAATATCGTAAGACTGCACACAAAATCCCACATTGCACAAGTACGATATTATTTATCGTAAGAAGTTGCATTCATCAAGTGTGCATGCAAACTATCAAAAATTAACAGTTTTATGACGTGTGTTAAATTCGTGCATTAAAGCTTTTGTAATTTTCTTAGTGCCACAGGAAACATAATGTTCATAATTCTAATAATAATAATAATAAAATCTAATAATAATTGGTTAAAACATAACTGCCTAGATTTAAAAACAGTTGACGATATATTATACATATTTATTAATGTATTATACTTTTTCCGCTACCGCAATGTAAATACGCATTGCATCCGTGGTTACAGGTACTGATAACATTCGTGGTGTTTGTTGTCCTTGACGACGGAACTTAATATTTTACTTACGGACCTAGGAAAATAATAAAATAACAGAAACGCAATATGCGCAGCATCGTTAATATAATGCACGTAGAAAGTTTCACTCGATTGACACAAACAAACAAAATTCGACATTCTTTTATCGGTTGCTGGGTTGCCATTGGACGCATAGGTGACTATAAAAAATTGGATCCCAAATGTCACAAGCCGTATTTTGGAATATTTTCAATTTTTTTAAGTGTTATACACTCGGCGTCAAAATAAGCGCCACTCGAAAAATCGCGAAAAAACTCGATTTTTCAAACCATCGTAACTTGATCCAATTTTGTCAAAAATTGATGAATCTTCCAGTTTGGGAAAGATTCAAGTTTTATCTTTAAGAATGTGTAGTTGATTTTGACCCCTAGTCCAACACCCCCCCCCCCTTTAACAACGCAATGGAAAACAATGACAAGCTGTACTGTGCGCAAAAAAAATCGGCGGGAAATTTCACCACAATGGCAGAAAAATTTAATCAATTTACTTCAAATGCCTTAAAAATTCGAGTGGTTTCGATGATTTGGAGCAAAGTTATGAATTTTTGAAAAAAAAAATGACATTGAAAATGAAAACAAGTAAAAATTTAACATTTTTTGTCAATCCAAAACACTTCTTGTAGGGATTTTCAGGGGGTCACGAAAGTCGAAAACTTTTTAGATCGCAAAATTCCATCGAGTTTCGTGCGAAATTAATGGCTAAAAAGGCGCAAAATGTATTTTTTTTTCAAAACTGCATAACTTCGCGCCAAATCATCGCATCGACTTGAATTTTAGAGGAAATTGGAGGAAAATGATTGAACTTTATTGCTATGCCGATTGAGTCCACAATTTTTTTTTTGCAAACAGTACAAGAAACCAAATTTGCACATTTAAACTTTAAATACAGTTTTTTTCCCTTAGGGGGTGGAATCGTTTTAGCAACAAAACAATTCACATGACGTTGAAGACAAAATTAAAAACTGTTTAGACTTATCTTTAAGAATGTTGATTTTGACCCCAAGTCCAACCCCCCCCCCCCCCCCCCCCCCAACAACGCGATGGAAAAAAATGTTTTTATGTAAAAAATTGTCCAACTTTGACAAGCTGTACCGTGTGCAAAAAAAAAAATCCGCGGGAAATTTCGCCACAATGGCAGAAAAATCTAATCAATTTCCTTCAAATGCCCTAAAAATTGGAGTGGTTTCGATGATTTGGAAAGTTATGAATTAAAAAAAAATGACATTGAAAATGAAAACAAGTTGTAAAAATTTAACATTTTTCTCAATCCAAAACACTTTTTGTAGGGCTTTTCAAGGGTCACGAAAGTCGAAAACTTATTAGATCGCAAAATTCTATCGAGTTTCGTGCGAAATTCGCAAAGTTATGGCCAAAAAGGCGCAAAATATAATTTTTTTTCAAAACTGCATAACTTCGCGCCAAATCATCGCATCGACTTGAATTTTGGAGGAAATTGGAGGAAAATGATTGCCATGCTGACAGATTAAGTCCACAATTTTTTTTGCAAACGGTACAAGAAACCAACTAAATTTGCACATTTAAACTTCAAAAACATGTTTTTTCCTTTAGGGGGTGGCAGGGGGTTGAATCGTTTTAGCGAAAAAACAATTCACAGGACGTTGAAGAGAAAATTTGAAACTGTTCAGACTGCAAAAGTGCATGGATTTTGGTGCAAAATTACTCAAGTTATGACCAAAAAAGTGAAAAATGTCATTTCTTTTTAAAAAATTCATAACTTTCCTCCAAATCATCGAAACGACTCGAATTTTTTAAGGCATTTGAAGGAAATTGATTAAATTTTTTTGCCACTGTGGTGAAGTTTCCCGCCGATTTTTTTGCGCATGGTACAGCTTGTCAAAGTTGGACAATTTTTTACATAAAAAAGATTGTTTTTTCCATCGCGTTGTTACGGGGGGTGGGTTGGACTTGGGGTCAAAATCAACTACATATTCTTAAAGATAAAACTTGAATCTTTCCAAAACTGAAAAATTAATCGTTTTTTGACCACATTGAACCAACTTACGACGGTTTGAAAAATCGAGTTTTTTCGCGATTTTTCGAGTGGCGCTTTTTTTGACACCGAGTATATTTCCGGAAGCGGAAAAAAATAATAAACAACACGGAACGTAACGACAATTAAAATTCGGCAAGATCCGCTTTGGCTCGTATTCGCCTACCTCAAATGTTAATACGTCCTTACGTTCCTTGTTGCTTAAATAACTATTTTCTGCAGCCGTCCCGAAAATAAAACTTTCGGTATGATTTATTAAATCGAGTACCACTTTACATAAAGCGTACCGAAAGTGGTTATTTTCGGGACGATTTTGTTTCACTTTCGGAACGATTTTTATACTTTCGGGACGCTTTTTGTTACTTTCGGGACGCTTTTTGTTACTTTCGGGACGATTTTGCGTATATATCTAGGCGGCCTCGATAAAAACATCAACTTCGTATTTAATTATGACAGCGCTTGTCATATAACGTTCGTGTGTGTTTTTGATTTTTTAACATAAAAATTGTGATGTGGCCATCATGTTACTTTCTCCGACTTGATGCTATCATTTATATTTACGCTTTCATGGTTTATTCTAAATTTAAATCACATTTTAAATGTACATCGAGCGTTCTGTAAACTCGCATGAAACTGACGTTTAAAACGTCAAAATGATGAAAGATGGAAAAATTATACTTCGCATTTAAAAACTCAATTTACTCAAAAACTAAAGGGATTTCGAAATAAACTTATTCTTTATAAGTTGTTCATTTTAACATTCTCTACAATTATTATTAACATAAATTTGCTGTAACTATTATCGTTCTATAATTATGAACCAAAAATTTAAAAAATAATAATAAATTTTTTTCTCGAATAAAAATGATTTTATGAAAAATGCTTTCAAACAAAAGATGTTCATTTCTTTGTTGTCTTCAAAGTTTGTTTAAATATTTTTGTGATATTTTTCATATTTAAGAAAATATTGGCAAAAAACAAAAAACAGTTAAGGTAAACACCCACTTCCGGTGTACGAAATTTTACCAGAAGCTTTTCAGTTCTTCAGATTATCAAATAAGACGTATGTTCAAAGTTTCGTATCAATCGCTCTATTAGTTTTTGAGATACAGCGCACACAGCAGACACACACGCACACACACACACAGACACAACATTTTTTTTTCCAGAAATTGTTGAAATGGCATCTAGGACCCCAAAACGGATATTTCCGTAAAAAAAATGTTTGAAAAAAAAATCACGATCACAATACTTTCTCGTACTTCGTAACGGAGAAAGTAAAAAAACGGCTGCAGAAAAAATATTGTACGTAACTCGTTCCAAAAGTGATTTTACGGGACTCGCAAGAGTCCAGGCTCGTCCTGGAAACTTCCTACTCATCCCGTAAAATATCATTTTCGGAACTTGTTACATAAATTACTATTTGTTCATGCTTTAGAAACATATTATTTATCCAATAATTGGGCAATCATTTGATCAATACAGAATTGAAATAAATGAAATGTTAATTTCCATCAAGAAAGATTATTCTTAGTTGTTAAATTTTGACGTTCAATGTATTTAATGCTTAATGAAACGGGAAAATACAATTAACGAGAGGATAAACCAATATTGCTACAAAACGAAAATTCGGTTAAGTCTGAAAGTAAAACGTATTATGAGTCCGTAACTCCGCTTAATTTGCACGAAAAACATTCCGCTTTGGTACGTTATTACCGAAAAAGTTAGAAATTAGATTAGCACGTTTCGACAATCAAACACACACATACGGCCGGCCGGTCGCCGCCGCCGCCCTGCGCCCCCCACAACGTTTTGTGCTCAAGGGTTCGGATCAAATTGAATTGATTAAAACGAGGCCGCTTTCAATTTCCTAGGGCCGCATGCAAAAGGTTTAATGGGAGACCGGTTCGGTCCTAACGGGACGAACTTTAATTCCTGCAGGAGGGATGCTAATACACGTGGATTAATTTCTATTGTGCTCCGGGCCCGGCGCCTCGACCATTCCGAACCCGAATCTGAATCCTAGAAACCATTAAATCTCGGAGAAGGTAAAAGTCAGCGGTGATCGGATGAGTGGCACGGATATAATTTTGGGCATTCGCAGTGGCTGTAATGATCGTGCGGGAATGTTTTAATCAAATGGTTCAATACAAATCCGTTGGGGATGCGTGCGAGAATGTGACGAAATGAGCGTGAAAAAAAATTATATTGGAATGTTCATAACCTATACATCCTTATGTTAAATAATAATAATAATAATAATAATAATCGTCTTTTATTTCAACAGAAACATCTAATATATAAAATTTTCGTGTCACAGTGTTTGTAACAAAACTCCTCCGAAACGGCTTGACCGATTTTTATGAAATTTTGTGTGTATATTGAGCAGGTCTGAGAATAGGACGTAAACTATTTTTAATACCCTTAAATGATAAGGGTGGTCCACCGCAAATTTTTTATTTTTATTTTTTGGACAACATTTTTTATTTTTATTTTTTTATGATTCGGCATTAAAAAATACATACAACCCTAAATTTTCACCTTTCTACCACCAATCCCTATTTTTTAATAGCGATTTTAGTACTTTAATAATTTTCTACTCTCGGCGATCGACCGCTCGATCAGTTATTCCTTTTCCATTGTTTGCGCCGACGGTTATTAATGGGTTTTAATGGGCTTACCCTGTAGATTCGTATCGATAAATGTAAATGAATAAGTAGCTAAAATTATAAAAAAAAATATAAACTAAATATTAACAGCAAATGCTGCACTGAGCTCAATTGCAACACTTGCATCCGATGAACAATTAAGTCGGCTTTAAATACATTAATTGGTGATAACGATTGATTTATAATACGAGCGCCATCTCTTGGTGGTTGGAATGTCGCTCGCGGTGGTGTTACGAATTAAAATATTCTGCGGAAGATTCTGTGTGCGGTTAAGAATTTTTTTAATAATTTTGCCATTTAGTTCAAATTCGTTGATTATTAAAAAAATTATGAATTTTTGAAGCAATAATTGCATGTTAGAGCGATCATGAATTTCAAAACTTAAAAAAAAAATATTTCAACTGGCGATACATGTTTTTATTAGTAACAATACACTTCTTACATTCTTTAGCTTTAATAATTTTGTTATTTAGTTCAAATCCGTTGATTATTAAAAAAGTTATGAATTTTTGAAGCAATAATTGCACGTTAAAGCGATCATGAATTTTAAAAATTCTAAAAAAAATATTTCAACTGCCGATGCATGTTTTTATTAGTAACAATACACTTCTTACATTCTTTAGCTTTAATAATTTTGTTATTTAGTTCAAATCCGTTGATTATTAAAAAAGTTATGAATTTTTGAAGCAATAATTGCACGTTAAAGCGATTATGAATTTCAAAAATTCTAAAAAAATATTTCAACTCGCGATACATGTTTTTATTATTAACAATACACTTCTTACATTCTTTAACTTTACTGATTTTATTATTTAGTTCAAATCCGTTGATTATTAAAAAAGTTATGAATTTTTGAAGCAATAATTGCACGTTAAAGCGATCATGAATTTCAAAAATTCGAAAAAAAATATTTCAACTGGCGATAGATGTTTTTATTATTAACAATACACTTCTTACATTCTTAGCTTTAATAATTTTGTTATTTAGTTCAAATCCGTTGATTATTAAAAAAAATATGAATTTTTGAAGCCTAAACCGTTTTCGGCCATTATCGTCACCACTTTATTTGCTTAATTTCAATGGGCCACACACGGACGACGGCGCAGCGCAGCGGAGCCTTCGTCTGTCACCAGTTATCTGCCTTAATATATATGGACCATTCGCGGTCGACGGCGCAGCGTAGCGGAGCCGTAGTTCGTCACCCTTGCTTAATTTTTAAGGTTTACGCACCAGTCTATTTGCTTAATTTCAATGGGCCACACACGGACGTCGTCAGTCACCAGTTATCTGCCTTACTATATATAAATATATATGAACCATGCACGGACGACAGCGCAACGCAGCGGAGCCGTCGTTCGTCACCAGTTACCTTGCTTGATTTTAAAGGACTACGCACGGACGACGGCGCAGCGCAGTAGTTACTTTGCTCAATTCATGATAATGGTATCGATTTTAATACGTTGGCAGAAAATAAAACGAAGAATGTTGGGTATCATAGAGCATTACAATAATAAACACTATGTTTTTGAATTTTTTTTTTTATGAATTATACCAATTCGAATTCAATATTCATAGTTAAGACAGGACAACGTCTGTCGGGTCAGCTAGTAATATATAATACTTACATGGTTGGCAGTAAAACTAAAATAAAAAAACATTTAATTACATATTTATGTGTGCAGAAAAATATGTTCAGCTTTACATATGTTACCTATAATAATAATAATTTTATTTATTTCTTAAAAAAAAAATTTACAAAATACTACCATTATTAAATTAATGTACTCAATCAGGTGCGCACCCAGGGGGTTATCTATCGGGCTTGAGCCCCCCCCCCCCCCCAGAACATTTATATACCGAGCGTTAACCACCAAACCTGGCCATAACAAAATAGTGCCTTTTAGAATTGTATTTAATTATCTAATTGTATGTTGCTATGTTACACTTTTATTTACGACAAATTCACGGATTTTCAGTCCAACATATATTTATATATTTGTGTGAGAGTTATTTCTTGGTGCGCGCCTGTACTCAATCAATCCACTACTTCGTATTTATTTAATTTCTCAAAATCAGCATTCAGTAATTCATTCATTTATTCTGCAATAATTTTGTTATACTCTTTTAGATTTGGCATATTTTGATCTTTGATCTTCTTTGATCTGAAAAATGTTTTTTAGTAAGATTATTTATTGAAAATGAAAACCGTTACTTGTTGCAGAAGGATTTAATAAATAAAATAAAAACGAAAAATGGCCTGAATATGAGGCGTTTATTTTAAAAGTGACTATATCATATCTGACATCGGATTAAAGAGAGAGAGTCTTTCGAATGAGGCCAAAGCCAACTATGGTTTCCATTTAAAAAAATGTAAGTTTGAGTCATACCTCAAAAAATAATGGCTTTAAAAATGTTCTGAATTTATTTTATTAGGCCGCGTAAAATTATCCACAATTTTGTCCTTAACAGTTTCATTTCTATCTATCATAATAACCGAGATATACACTGGTGGAAAAAATATGACACTTGAAATTCGTGAAATTTCGACCATTTTCAAACCGCCGTAACTCGGCGTATTTTCAATCGATTTTGATCAATCTTTGAGGTCAAAAAATTCGAAGTGTATTATTTAAAGTCATGCATGTGAACTTAAGCGTAACCATTTTCGCCCCCCTCTAACGCCCCTGTGAAAAAAAAGTTTTTTTTTCTGGAAACCATGTCCAACGTTGGCGATGTCTACGGAGTTGGAAATTTTTTTTCGACTACGAAATACGCTTTTGTATAAGAACTTGTACATTTTAAGATTTTCTTTCAATTATTTATGTTAATTTTATGGTTCCTTCGCAATGTAGTCAAATAATCGGTTTTCTAGATTTTGAGAAAATCTTTGTAATTCTGCTGCATCCATTATTGCCTTAAAATTCTGATAATAATATAAATAATAATAATAATAATAATAATAATAATAATAATAATAATAATAATAATAATAATAATAATAATAATAATAATGTTTATTGCTGTTAGATACCTTAAAGGTTTTCAAAAGTCGAGCACATTAATGATAATAAAATAAAATCAAATACAATAAATATAATAGCATATGTACAGGCTAAAAGCACACTTAAAACTAATTACACTCATGGTCAAATTAAAATCTACGGATATTACACTATCACAGTCAATTTAAAAAAGAAATTCTAGGAGGTTACAGTCAAGAAATTCTTGCACTGTGTAGAACGCGCCTTGTATTAAAATATCCTTAATTTTGGTTTTAAAGGTTTCAACATTGCTTTTTGTGATATTTATTGGCAGTTTGTTGTATAAAATTTTGGTTGCAAGTTATCTTTGTGTCTAGTGTCATGTGTATGCAATTCGCTATACGTTGAATAGAAGTGTCTATGTGTTTTAGCATAGACTAAACATTCATAGATAAATTTTCCTGGTACTGTTAAAAATCTTAATTCAGTAAAATACTTTTGCAATCAGCTTGATAGAAAATGCCTGCCATGATTCTTAAAACTCAACCTTGATACCAAAATTGTGTATTTGCATACTGACTGAAAAAGTGCAATGTAAATTGTTCTTAGTATAGTTAGCTCTAGTTTTTGTTTTAAGTTGCGTAATAGGTATGCGACTTTGGATAACTTGCAGCATATGTTATTCACGTGTTTTTCCCATGAAAGGATTTGATCAATGTTAACTCCTAATAGTTTTACACCCTCTTTATTCACAAAAAGCTCTTCCATTTGTTTATTACTAAAGATGATTTGTTCAGTTTTACTTTGATTTAAATGCAGTTTATTTGACGCAAACCATTCCTCAACCTTTGATTGCATGTCGCTCATCCTATTTAACAGTTCCTGGATGTTGGTATTACTTACAGACACGGATGTATCATCCGCAAATAAAATAAACTTTGACATCTTATCACAGAGAGGCAGGTCATTTATATAAATGATAAACAAAATTGGGCCCAGGACTGATCCTTGGGGTATTCCATATTTAATAGGTGCCATTTTTGATACTTTGCCTCTGTACGATGTCGTCTGCTGTCTGTCTGTAAGATATGATTTAAGCAACATAACACTTTCGTGACCTATCCCGTATAGTTTTAATTTTGCTAATAAGATATCGTGCGATACACAATCAAACGCTTTAGTTAGATCACATAACAAGGTGTTTCTCGAAAGCATTCACCACATTTTGAACTATTTGTGACAATGCCATGCTGGTGTTTCTCTTTTCTCTGAAACCTAATTGGGATTCCGTGAATCATTTATTCTTTTCAAAATGTACAACCAATTGGTATTTCAAAAGAGCTTCAAAAATTTTGCTAAAGATAGGGATCAATGAGATAGGTCTATAATTTGTCATTTCATCAGCGTCCCCTTTTTTAAAAATTGGTATAACTTTTGAACGTTTAATGCATGTAGGATATATGCATTTTCTTATGCATTCATTAAATAATTTTGTTAATGGTATGATTATAATGTTTACAGCGGACCTTAGTAATATTACCCTGATCTCATAGATGTCTCTACTGCTTTTATTTTTTATGTTCGCTATTGTTTCCCGTACCTTATTGTAAGATATTGAATCAAAATTGAAATGATCCCTTATAGTCGTGTTATCAAAGAATTCCATAGGATTTTTCTTATTTATTGGAATACTTTTAACAATTTCCTCACCATTAGTTGAAAAAACATCATTAAACATTTGAGCATTTAATTTCCCTTCAAGAATCTCATTGTAATCCCCCTTTTCCCTATTTACTAGGTCCCATATCTGTTTAGGATCGTAATTGTTCTCTTTGAGATGTTTTGCATTCGGTTTTGTATTTTTTTTAAATTTAAATATCTTTAAGAAAGTGATGATGAAGTGGTACAATCGCTTACTTTAACCAGAAAGTACACACCACTTTGGTCGTAGCTCAGCTAATTTAGTTAATCCTATTTTCAATTCAGAATTAACTATTTTGAAGTATTTTAGTATGTGACAATAAAAGTCGTTTCTGTACTCTTACCTTTTGTTCATCAAATTTTATAGAAACGGAATCCCTATTACTTGGCATAATGCGACTGTTTTTATCATCTTCATAAAATTCATGAACTTTTTGTATTGTATTTTCTCCCATCAAAGGAGACATAGCTAGATCACTTTCGGATCTTCTTAAATCCTTAACTTTCTTAGCTATTCTAAAAGAAGCCTCAAACTCAGAAGCAGTATTTCGTTCAGAGGAAATAGTGAGAATTGAAATATGTGAAGGATCTTCGCAGGTAAATTATTGAATTTGTCTTTAAGTCTATCTAAAAGCTCTTTTAACTCTTCTTCTCTAGATTCTTCCAAATTTAAAAACACTGACAAATAATCTTCAAACTGGTCATACATCCGAAATTGTAGAGTTTTCTGTAAATTAATATCGAATAATAACACATATTAAACAACTGGATGTTCAAAGTTTGAGGACCTCGTGAAGGCTCAGGAAGCATGGTATAAAATTTTTGAATTAAGCTACGCTGATTCCAATCTTAAGAAGAATATCGCCATGTGTAAATTATCCACCAATTTATACACACCCGATATAATGGATGTGAAGTTTGCAATAGATCCAGCAATAGATTTTAACAATTCATTCATTAACAATTCTGAGAAAAGAAAAAAAAACGTTAACCATACCATTAGGAAAGGTCTAAATTAATACAACAAAAATAATCAACCCTTTATATTTTTGCAACCCCTTTCAAAAGAGGCTTATGTTTTTTTTTCAAGTTTGCAATCAGCCATAACTAAATAAAAATTCCTATTCTTATCACTAATCTAGGTAAGTGCATGTTTTAAGTGTTTGCATTGCGTGTTTAATGATAATATGTTAATGATGTCAAAATTTGATTTTTTCTGGATAGATTTTGAGTTTCAGCGGAGATTAATTCCGTACACTTTTTTTAAATTGTTTTACAATATTCTTCACCTAAGTTGAATTTTTATTTCTGTCTATCATGCGTCAATCTTTATAGTATCAAAAATAGCTTCATTCTGGATGAGATCCATCAACAATAGGTTTTTCAAGTTTGAAACGAGTAGGGTCAGAGATAAAATTTGCATCGTCATGTTAATTAACGTATTATGCGCAGGGTTAATTTTCAACAACCATTAAATCGTCAATTGTTTATAGGGCTCGGGCCACGTAGCCGGCGTAAAGCGAAACAATAACCGAGCGCCATTTATTAATTTAATTTAACGGCAGCATCCCCCGACACGACCAGATACCAATCTCATCCCCATTCAGTTCGCTGCTCCACCGAATTAGAATAACATCACCGCTCTCGCACACACACGCATAGATAAATTCATGCGATGAAAACCCTTCACAGGTGTCATTTTAATTTTTCCTGAAAGGGTGTCTTCTTGTAGTGCTCGATGCATTAAAGATGGTGCGATATCCGGAGGCAAAACCGTCAGGCAGTGGAAGTGAAGTGTCGGGCCTGGCTGCTCGTTTATTGGACACTTTAGTTAAATTAAATTATGCATACATTAGACGGCGGGCGACAATCTTGCAGTGGGGGACGCCGACTCCGGTCTCCGCCGCCAAGGGTTGTAAATCTTGCTTGGGGGGCCGTTTTATGGGGGCGGCTTACAACGCCGCCGCCCGGGAACTTCTCGGGACAACCTCTCTAATCGTACTGTACATGTAAATGCGCTGCAAAGTTTAATTGAATTCGCTGGTTTTATAAAAATGTCGCATGCACAATAATAAATACAAATGGAAACTACAAAAACATGTTGTTGTAAATTAATATGCTAAACTACTGGAGAACATCTCTGCATTTGAATATTTAAACTGAGCTTTTAATTATTTAATACTTCTGCTGTAATATAAGAATACGTTAAAAATTGACCGACGAGAAGTTAGCCACGGATTGCCCCGGCGCATACACCATAATTACGCCACGAATTTTTAACTTTATTTATCTAGTATTTTTATGGAAGTATATTTAACAAACACGTACTGTATATTAATAATAATAATAAATCTGTTTTTAAATTAATTAATCATAATTCAAGTACCACATTTTCTTCTAACAGTTTCTCAAGTCTTCGTCTTCATTTAATAATGATAATTATTATTATTACTACTAGAAACACTTGCAGTATTAGTCTTGGCTGCGAGTTTTTCTAATAGTGATATTTCCAATAGTATTTTTGATTGAAACTGACATGAAAGTCAAACAGGGGGAGACAAGTAGCGAGTTATCGGGATTAATGTACCGTCGCGACACATTTTCCCCAAACAAAAACAAAACTTAACTCCAGTCCGCGGAAAATGATGCATCAGAGCAAACACATAAAAACACGAACGATTGAATTTTCCATAGATCAGTAAATCACAAGAATGCTGGTTTTGCTCGCAGTCACACTCCATTGCGTTCTTTCTGTATTTGACAATGAGTTTGCAGTCATTTGGTGTTTATATTTAAACATTGTCACACTTTAATTATTACAGTTTGAAAATATACTGGGTGTTGATTTGTAAAACGCATCATTTGGCTAATATAAATATATAATTGTTAATTTGTTTTGCCTCCTGCCTCCAAGTGCAGAGAACTGCGATTTGAAAAATTCGAAAAGAAATCATCTCTGCTTACATTCGTTTCAAATATACGAAAATAAAAATTTGCTCGAATTAGTTTTCAACTTTCAAACCCATCTAAAATAATCATATCGTTGAAACATATCGTTGAAACAATTGATATATTTATACTGGAAACACTTAAAGCTTTAAATGTTGAATTTTGCGATTAGAAAAATTGTGAAGAATTATTTTAAAATATCAAAATCTATTAGGAGTTAATCTGTTTTTTTGACTTATTAAAACAACTAACAAGTCACAGCTGGAGGCAAGTTGGCAACATTGAACTGTTGCATTCGTCGATAAAAAAAATGGTGATGTGGCCATCATGTTACTTTCTCCGACTTGATGGTATCATTTATATTTACGCTTTCGTGGTTTATTTTCAATTTAAATTATATTTTGGATGTACATCGAGCGTTGTGTAAACTAGGATGAAACTGACGTTTAAAACGTCAAAATTATGAAAGATGGAATTATTATACTTCAAATTGAAAAAACTCAGTTTACTCAAAAACCAAAGGGATTTCGAAAAAAAACTTATTCTTTATAAGTTGTTCATTTTGGAATTCTCTACAATTATTATTAACATAAATTTGCTGTAACTATTATCGTTTTATAATTATAAACCAAAAATTTGAAAAAAAATAATAAATTTTTTTCTCGAATAAAAATGATTTTATAAAAAATATTTTCAAGCAAAAGATGTTCATTTCTTTGTTGTCTTCAATATTTATTAAAATATTTTTGTGATATTTTTCATATTTAAGAAAATATTGGCAAAAAACAAAAAACAGTTAAGGTAAACGCCCACTTCCGGTATACGAAATTTTACCAAAAGCTTTTCAGTTCTTCGGATTATCAAATAAGGCGTATTTTGAAAGTTTCATATCAATTGCTCTATTAGTTTTTGAGATACAGCGCACACACACACGCACACACACACACACACACACACACACACACAGCACAAAATTTTATTTTCCAGAAATTGTTGAAATGGCATCTAGGGACCCCAAAACGGATATTTCCGTAAAATACTTCACACACAATACTTTCTCGTACTTCGTAACGGAGGAAGTAAAAAATCTAGAATATAAACCTTTCCAAAAATTAGCTTTAAAATTACGAAATCTGTTTAAAACAAATCTATTTTGACATATCAATAAAACAATTGACTTATAATCACTGGAAAGAAAATTGCAACCTCTTAAATTTAAACTGCAGGAGGAAACTATCATTCGGAGATTAAAAGAATTGTAGAAAATTAATCTATGCCAGAATTAGCTTAACACTTTTAAAATACATACAGAATTAAGGAATTTTCACATCCTACAAAAGCAATTGATACATCGTAGCTGGTAACAAAATGGCAGCCCTAAAAATGGAACTGCATAAAATTAAATTGCATTCTATGATTAGAGAAAATGTAAACAAATTATATTTGCTGAAATTAGTTTTAAAATTTAAAAATAAGTCAAGAATGAACCTATTTGCAAATTGAACTAAAACGATTGTCCTATCACAATAAAATTATTATATTATACTATTCTATCATTTACGTAAATACGCATTTTTCGTAAATAAATGAAATAAAATGCATAATCTATAAAATAGATGGCAACACTCAATAATTGTACTGCAGACAACAAAATTTCATTCAGCGATTGAAAAAGTTGTAAAAAAATAAAATTTGCATAGACTAGTTTTAAACTTCTCAAATCTATCAGGAATTAATCTTTTTTTGGGATCCCTCTGAAAGAATTACATATCGCAGTTGGAAGCAAAATGGCACAATGTTGAACTAAAACTAAAAAAAAGATAATTTATTGGGCGGTTAATTAAAACGTAGCAAATTATTTTCTGCTGGAAATAACTTTAACATTGCAGACTATCCAGAATATTTTTTTGACATCTAAATAGTTTGAGACAATTTGGTAGATAATATTTACTACATGAACTGTAGAAAACAAAATTACATTTAGTAAACATTTAAATATTGTTTCCCCGTGCGACAATTAAGGACTGGTTTCGATCTTATTAGATCTCATCAATTCAGTGTACACGTTAACGGTTGATTGTTATGGTGTTAATCTATGAAAACAATTAAGGTATTATATTTGAATAAATTTATATTGAATTTATTCCACGTTTGTACGAATATTTCTGATCGATTTAAATTATAGTCTAAGTCTGTCTGATTTATATTCAGTAATGCCTTTAGTCCTCCCCGTAATTATCACTTGACTCGTCATGAATTCAATTACTACTTACGCAATTTCTACTAAATTATTTATCACGGGAATTGCATTTTATGCACCCCCAAGCCGTCTCGCTTTCATTCTTTGTTTCATTTATTGCGCTCTCCTTTGATCTTGTTTTCATTTAATTTCTTTTGTATGGCTCACCATGCCCCTCAGTCACACTGTCGTGAATACAAGAATATCATCGAATTCCATGACTGAGGGAATTTTATTAACATTAATTATTCATACAATACAAATATTTGCTCAAAAGATTTTTTTTTTAAATCTTTTATACGTAGATATTTTATACAACTTTATTACACATTAATTAGAATCAAAACAGAGGAGAGACATCGATGGTCGATAGTAGAGATTGGCGAAATGACTCTTTTTTGTGAGTCGACTCATCGTGAAGAGTCGACTGAAAAGAGTCGATTCCTCACGGGTTTGCTTGGTTTATAAATAATACTTTTGAAAGTTATTATTATTATTTATAAACCTAGCAAAAAAAAACCTCAAAATGCACTCTTTTTCAAACACCCATAACTTGGTGCCAAATCGTCGTAAGAACTTCGTTCTTTGAGTCCTGCATAAGGAATTGATCAATGCCTTTATGGTGGATCGTGTCGACAAAATTTTTCCAACTCCATAGATATCTTCAAAGTTGGACATGGTTTCCAGAAAAAAACTTTTTTTCACAGGGGCGCTAGAGAGGGGCGGAAGGGTTTACTCTTAAGTTCGCGTGCATGACTTTAAAGAAGTCATTTCAAAGTTTTTCGCGCTCAAAGATTCATCAAAATCGATCAAAAATACGCCGGGTTATGGCGGTTTGAAAATGGTCGAAAGTTCACGGATTTCAAGTGTTTCATTTTTTTCCACCAGTGTATTTTTCCATCTTTCTATCTTAAATGTTTAAGGCCAAAAAGTTACTTTAACGCTTCAGCGAGATACCCGGTATATATCAAAATTTCGAAGAAAAAACCTCGTTTCAGAAATCGCATGCTCTTTCAATCCACTTAACTCTTCTGATCTTTTAGATCGAAAGTTCACATTTTGCAAAGCAAAGATTTTTATAGAAACATCCGGAAAACTAGCGATAACCTAGAATTAGATGTTTCACTTATTTTGTGGCTACATATGTCCAGAATGTTTCCTAAAAAAATGATAGTAACAACTTATGATTTGATTTTTATTTTGGGCTTATAGCATACATATATCTAAAATGTTTCCTAAAATAATTCAAGAAATTAAGATGATCTATTAACTTGAGACAACCTCACTTATTGCAGATTTATTAAATACAAATAATAAAGGTGAAAAATAGCTTGAATATTTGAATATTCAACCTGTTCGTAACTCTGCAACATTACGTCTTACTAAGACTACAAACAAATAACTTATTGAAACAACTATCCGGCGTGGCACTAGCCAGGGAAGTAGTTATTTCAATAAGTTATTTGTTTGTAGTCTTAGTAAGACTTAATTTTGTAGAGTCACGAACCGGTTGAATATTCAAATATTCAGGCTATTTTGCTTCTTTATTATTTGTAAGATCCTGTTAAAAAAATGCTTTTTGCAAAGTAACGATTTTCAAAGAGAAAATATTATAATAATATTATAAAAGGGATTTCTTCAAAATCTAAGCAATCTAGTCTAAAGAACACATTTTGCAAAGCAATGATTTTCATAGAAACATCCGGAAAACTATTTATGACCTAGCATTAGTTTTTTCTTTTGTTTCGTAGCTACATATGTCCGGAATGCTTCCTAAAAAATGATTGTTCAAGGAGGAAATTTTGAGAAATCTAAAGAAATTAGTCGAAAAATCACATTTTGCTAAGGAAACATTTTCAAGGGAAGTTCCGGAAAACCCGGAAATAGTCCATTAATGCATTTTATTTTGTTTTACAGCTGCAATTGGTTTAGAATATTTCTAGAAAATGTATTAAAATTAGTTGATGGAATTTCGAGAAAATGAAGGAATTGTAGTCAAAAGTTTAAATTTTGCAAAACAATTTTTTATTGAAAATAAATTAGTAATAATCTATTGTTGAATTTTTCTTTTGTATTACAGCTACATATTTCTGGAATGTAAAATGCAAAAAAATTGTTAAAATGTATATGTCGGGAAATAAAACAAAACTAAGGTAATCTAGTCGTAACTAACCCAACCTATTAATTATACACGCAAACAAATTTCTATGTACAAATTAGTCTGAAAAAAAGATGTATGTATATATCTAGTCGTAAATTCACATTTTGTAATGTAACAATTTGAATTGGGAGTTAAAAAAAAGTGACGTCTTATGATTGAATTTTTCTCTTCACTTATAGCTACATAGATCTAGAATGTTTCCTAAAAAAATGTAAACATTTATGAAAGTAATTAAAAAAAAACTAACGCAATTCGCAATTTGCAAAGGAAGTTTTTAAACAAAATTCAGGAAAAAACAAGTAATAATGCATTAATGGATTTTTATAGCATAATTTGTCTTGAATGATTCCTAAATACTTTATTAAAATTTATAAAGGATATTGCTTGAAAATGAATGTAATAGAAAGTTCACATTTCGCTAAGCAAAAAAATTCATGGGAAGTTCCGGACAACCCAGTAATAATCTATTAGTCAATTTTATTTTGTTTTATAGCTAGAGATTCCTAGAACGTTTCCTAGAATGTTTATTAAAATTTACCGATGAAATTTCGAGAAAATTGAAGAAATCTAGTCAAAAGTTCATATTTTGCTAAACAACTATTTCCATTATAAATTGCGGAAAAACTAGTAATAACCTATTGTTGAATTTTTCTTTTGTTTTACAGCTGCACATATCTATAATGTTTTCCAAAATATGTGTTAAAATATGTATAGCTCGGGAATTTCAAAAACTGAGGTAATGTAGTCGAAAATTCACATTTTGCAAAGTAACGATTTTAATTGAGAATTTAGAAAAAAACGATTGACAACGTATAATTGGATTTTTCTTTTTACTTATAGCTACATATGCTTAGAATGTTTTTTAAAATAATAATTTATTGAGGGAATTTAAAACAACTAAGGTAATCCAGTGAAAAATTCAAATTTTGCAAAGTAACGATTTTCTAAAGATTATTCTTGAAAACCAGTGCTAATTTATTACTGAATTTTTCTTTTGTTTTATAGTTACATATGACTAGAATGTTTTTTTAAATAATTTATCAAAATTATTCCAGGGAATTTCTAGAAAATTAAGGCAATCAAGTTTAACGTTTACATTTTGCAAAGTAATGATTTTCATTGGTAGTTCCGAAAAAAACTAGTAACAACCTATTTGTTGGGTTTTTCGTTTGACTTGTAGATACTTGTGTCTAGAATATTTTCTAAAAAAATTGTTATTATTAAGGGAATTTCAAGAAAACTAAGGCTATCCAGTCGAAAATTCACAATTTTTTTATATGAAAATCCGGAAAAATCAGCAATAGTAATAATTTATAACTTTGGTTTTTATAGCTACATATGTCTAAAAACTATATTAAAATATATTTAGAGAAAATTAAGGCAATCTAGCTAAAAGTTTAAAGCTTGCAACGCAACGATTTTGGTGGAAAATTCCGGAAAACCAAGTGATAGCCTATTTTTGAATTTTTATTTTGTTTTTTAATGGGGAACTAGAACCACCATATTTTGGTTATGAGGTGAGTGACCCTTTGGGCCTCATTCACCCTAACCCCAAGATTTTAAATAGCATCACCCCTTTTGTGATTCCTTAAATTAAACGTTTTTTTGAGTAGTATTCACCAGCACAAGATTTTTTTTTTAAATTTAATACAGGGTCAAACAAAAAGTATAATTAAAATAAAATAAACACTGTTTCTATTAAAGGCTATTTTATTTAATTAGATTCTCAAAATGCATTCCATTTTGGGCTACAAAAAAGGATAATAAATTGTCTTTTCTCCAAATACTCGAAGTAGTGGGTCAGTCAAAAACGATCGAAGTGAAATAATTTCAAATGAATTCACTATTTAATTTTTTTTTATTCGGTATCAGACATGGTTTACAGTATGGATGAAAGAATTGAGATAGTTTATATTTATGGTTCTAAAAATCGTTGTGCCTTAAGGACTGCTGCAGTATTTAATGAATGAAATCCTGGAAAAAATGTAGGTCAAACTTATGTGAGACAATTGATTCTCAAATTTGAAGAAAGGTGGCAAACAAAAAAAGAGTTCAGCGCCAAGTACTTAACGAAGCGGCACAAGTAGAAGTCTTAGGACATTTTGCTATGAATCCTACAATGTCTCTACGTCAAGGTACAGCAATAACAAGAATTTGTCGGGAATCTATTCGTCAGGTACTCCAGTTAAATCATTTTCATCCATACAAAATGCAAATACTTCAGGAATTACGTGAAGACTACCCTGATCGAAGAATACAATTTTGCGATGTAATGACAGAAAAATTGCGTATTACTCGTGAGTTGCTCAAAAATATTTGTTTTAGCGACGAATGTACGGTTCTTTTTTTATAAATGGTTCTATAAATAAACATAACTGTAGATACTGGAGTGATAAAAATCCGCATGTTTGCAGTGAAGGACACACAGTATCCAGAAAAAATAAATGCATGGGCGGGAATATTGGGCGATACTATTATTTATTAATGGTAACCTTCATGGCGATCCTTAATTGGAAATATTAGAAACCACCATTCAACCTATTATTGCTCAAGAAATAGTAAAATCAGTTTGATGTTATTAGGGGTAGAAACTTAAACGAAGATTTAATACATTTTCAACAAGATGGAGCGCCACCCCACTATGTTCTTTCTGTGAGGCAATTTTTAAATGATACGTTTCCCGATCATTGGGAGAAGAGGTCCAATATAATGGCCGATGAGATCATTCTGGGATCACTTGAAAACTGTTGTATTTAAAACACATCCAGCTTCACTCGATGATTTTCGGAAACGGATTATTACAGAATGTATCTCTATTCCAAGAGAAGTGTTTCAGAATGTAAGAAATGAGTTTAAAAGTAGATTGTATTTTTGTTTAGCCCAAAATGGAATGCATTTTGAGAATCCAATTAATTAAAATAGCATTTCACAGAAACAGAGTTTATTTTATTTTAATTATATTTTTTGTTCGGCCCTGTATTAAATTTAAAAAAATCTTGTGCTGGTGAATACTACCCAAAAAAACGTTTAATTTGAGGAATCACTGATGCCATTTAAAATTTTGGGGTTAGGGTGAATGGGGCCCAAGGGGTCACTCACCCCATAACCAAAATTTGGTGGTTCTAGTTCTCCCTACGTGTATGTACATTTGTACCAAATTGCGTTTTTCGTCGAATTGAAAGTTTTCAAATTGACACCCTGTATGTGGAATGTTTACTGAAATATGTGATCCAATTTAAGAAGGGTATTTTGGGGAAATTAAGGACAGTCTAAAGTTTCCATTTTTAGGAGGGAATGTCATTTTATTATAAAAAAAATGGAAAGGTTGTTTGAATTATTACAAAGCATCTTAATATACCGGGTGTTTCAGACCACCCGTCCTAGGCAGTTTTCTCGAAAACGTGACGTCATAGAGCTTCGAGAAAACAAATAGTATTACCAATGCCCACCTGAAGAATTTAATAGAAGTAGTTTCGACTTCCGGAAGTTACCGGAAGTAGGCGTAACTACACTCAACTTTTGAATTGGAAATAGGTACCTAATCCATGTGGGGTACCGTTGGATAGGTATTTAAAATAAAAACAACTTTTGTTTGAAAATTTTACTTCTAAATTTTATACGTAATGAAATGAAAATTAATGGTAACTTAACCACTAACCACTAAGAAATCGTCACCGCAAGGTCGAGCATCTGAAACAGACTTGAAGGTCTTAGCGTCCCCATCTCCAATGAAATTACTGTATTTTGTTCCATGCAGATCTTTTGATCTTTGAAAAATTTCGAGCATTGCATCGACCTCCAGTTTGTTTTGTCGAATGTTTGCATCAACAGTTGCTTTCAGTTCATCCGTTATCACGATTAGACGGCTCATCATGGATGATTGTTCTGTAACCATTATGTAAACGAGGCCACTTTTGGACTTTCCCATCATTCATCACATCTTAGCCATACGTTCCAAAGAGTTGGCAATGGATTTTGCTAGGAGGATTGTTTTTTGCATTAAAAATCAGACTCACAGCACGTACTTTGCAATCGGCAGGATTAGTAATGGTCATAACAAATCTTAAATTGCCATAAAACATCGTCTACCCCTTTTAAAGGCTTGAGACTGATCGACAACATAATCGAATGTCAGTAAAAAATCTTCGGGGAAGGCTATGCGGAGATAGGAACCAAAAGGTTCTTACTTTCAAAATGACCCTCGTACCTAATCATAATACACAGCATTTTTGTACAACCAATTGCTGTACTTTAATCTATGATTAGTGAATCCATACCGACTTCAATATCAATAAGGAACTGCAGGGCGCAATGACATTTAAAATTAAAACGGTACATTTAATTCGGTGTAATTTTATATCTTTTAGTATTTCGGAGGAATTATCCAATTTACTTATAAGCAGTGGCGTGCGATGGAATTTTAAAGTAGGGAAGCAATCAAGGAAAGTGTGTTAAATTTACTTACCTATGTATTTATAATGAAGTTCTATTCTTCTATTTTCTTTTGAAAATTCATCTATAACGTCTTCATCAAATTTGGGGTTTTGAGATAGGTTCTTCACAAGATCCTTTTCTATCGATAATTTAGCCAAATTTCGAGTCTTTTTTCTCCTGTAGAATTTCTCATGAAGTTTTTAATACATTTTAAAACCAATTCATTTTTTTCTCGATGTCGATGAAGGAGATTTTGTTCAAACTCTGCAATATTTGTAATACTAAAACCAATATCATTTGATTTAATTTGTAAAATATCGTATAAAACATGTGTATATGGAAAAAATGTCGTAAAACAAGTTGAGTAAAAAATTATAATTGAAATCATTCTTTAATAACTCTAAATAACCTCTTGCGCCGTTTGTAGTCTCAGGATCCCAGTCGCTCTTGTTATTTAATATATTTTCAAATAGTGATATTAAAGATTCTCGATAATCATAAACTGTACCAACCAGTCCGCCATTGCAATTCCAGCGTGTTGAACATATCCTTGGAAATCTTTTTTTTTGCATTTCATTTAACGCGTGCGTTCTCTTCGTCGATTTGAAAAAAAAATGATGCCAAACCACCCAAGGTTAAAAAAATACCTTGCATTCTTTAATACTATCAACAGACTGGGCTAGCACTAAATTCAGTCTATGAGCAAAACAGTGTACAAAAATGGCGGTATTAAAAGTTTCTTTTACTTTAGCTTGGACTCCACCCAAGTGTCCTGCTCCATCGTAGATTTCAGCTACTAATTTCGTACCACTATTATAATTTTGTACAATACTGCAAACAATTTTAAACATCACTTCAGCCGTTCTGTCTGCCGTAATATCAAAAAATCCGAAAAACCTCTCTTGAAAAGTTGCATCTTTTTTTTTCACATATCGCACAACCACAGAAAGCTAACATAAGTTAGTAATGTCTGTAGTTTCGTCTAAGATATTTGTTTCCAATATGCAACCTAAACAGTTCTGAATTCGATTAGAGGTTCCGCGAAATACTGTGGAGGACTGATCCAGATGGTAATTTAATGTCATCACATTTTGCCAAAAAATGAAGTAAATCCATGTAATTTCCTCGATCTGAGTCATGACCTTCATCGTGCCCTCTGAAACTGAGTTCATGTTCGGCGGCGAGATAACATGTGACGTCAATCTTTTTAAAATACTTCTATTTTTATTAACTAATTCATTATGTTCTCTATTACTTAAACTGAGTTTCCGCACTATGTTCAATGCGTGTTTTGCCGAATGTTTTCTTCTTTAAATACGACTTCTAAATGAGGCTTGTGAGCGTGTCTTTTAACGTTTTTATGCAAATTATTCAAGTCGCAATAGCCGACGGACACAAATACAGATATGTCATTGATATTAAATAAAATACAAGACAAACAGAAAAGTTTTCCAATGTTCTTTCACCCGGTTAACCACTCGTTCTGTTCATAGATATTTTCATTAAAATGTCTAGTCAAGTTTTTCAGTTTCATAGTCAAATTTAAAATTAGAACCTGCCGACCTTCCTTTATTATATTGTATTTTTCTTGAAACACAAATTGAGGAAATCGTTTTCTTTTCAATAATAAACAAAAACTACACATTCACATTCACCCACCGCAACTGCACACGTGTTTTTAAACTCTACGAGCCGCAGTGATCTTAACAATTCCGCCGTCATTTTTCGGTATTCAATGGTAAAGAAGCGGTCGCGATCGCCGCTTCCAGACGAGTCTGAATTTGCAGTTTAAAAATATAACTGACTCATTGATCACCGATGCGGCGGCGACATTCGAGCCGTTCCGATTCCGTCATAAAGAAGCGCGCGAGAACGCAGCGTCCAGACTTCAGAGACGCCTGGCCCTGCAGATTCTACACGCTTGCTGTAATTTATGTTCACCATGGAGCGGTTCCTCAACTATTCTAAATAAAAATATTGCTCTGATTTACTTTATGAAAAATTATTTTACATTAATTTTTACAAGGGAAGCTCTGCTTCCACCGCTTCCATGGACCGCACGCCGCTGCTTATAAGTGATCCTAAATTATCTGCACTTCTGTTTGAGCAATCTTCACCTAAAATGCAGTTATTTTTAGCTCAGCTACTTTCTGTTTGTGAAAGTTGACTTAATCATGCAGTCTGGAATTCGTCTACTTGGACCTGCAGAGTAAAATTTTATTGCATTGGAGTGATTTTTCGTCTTTACATGAACTAATAAGTCCTTTTTATGTGCCTGCAATGCACATTTACATAATTTACACAGTGCTTTCTAAAGGAATCCAATCCAACGATAACACTTTCGGTCCCATTTGGAGGAAGACACCTATATACGCTACAGAGATATCGATACTTCGAATTCGGACTGAACACTGAGGAGCATATTCTCCAAGTGTTCAACTAATTTTCTAATTTAAGAAAAACATTTCAAATCACATAACTTTCCCTCCTTAAACACATGCTAAGATCATACGATTTACAATTTCAAAGATAAACTCATAATTATAAAGTTTGCCTATTTATATAGCACACTGTGCGTTTATGTAATTTAATTTGGTTAATTTGAGTTTTAAGTTACTTTAGTTCAGTTTATTTTAGTTTAAGGTAAGTTAATAAAACAAATAATGGGATTTTCCGTAATAATTAAATAAATCAAAAATGTACGATTTGAAATAAAAATTCCGACAACCTATTTTTTCATAGCTAAATTATTGTCGACAAAATTATTTGTCTTTCAGGAAAATTCATAGTCGTCTTGCCTAATAGGCTGGAAAGGCTAGAGGCGCTAAAAGAATAAAATACGAGGCGTAAAACAACGTCTCTTTTTTCTGTTCCTTTGCAGACGCTGATTAACTAAAGTGCCTTAGATATTTAAAAGGTCTCTGTGGGAACCATAAATGTTCCAAGTACTCCAGTAATAAACAATTATCTCTTTTTCATCACTAGTGTTTAGTAAACCTCTAATCCGAATAGTTTCTTCCATGACTAAAACACGTGACGAATTCAAAAATAGAGGCGCTAAGAAATTTACGACACAATTGACGACTGCATAAATATCAAGTTGTGCGACGGGGCCGTAAATTCATTTAGCATTGACACTTTGATTATAGATTTTACGGGCGGCAAGTGTTGCGTTGTTATTCGAGCCGCCGGAATAAATCAGCGTTATGCCGATATAAATCCGCACCAGTCCGCCGTAAATTAAGACCGTAAAGGAAGGCATCGTGTAAAGTGTTTTAAATAAAGCCATCGGCGCCGATGGCCCTTATGTATCATTACCTTTTAGTTTTGTTTTCTGGCGCGGTGCGGTGAGCTAGGAGCAGGGAGGAGGGCAATAAATGCGACGTGTTTAGATTAGATTTAAGGGCGTAATCCTGCGAAATAAAGTGCAGACGTAATCCTGGCAGGGCCCGGGATCATGGGATATCGTAGCAGGGACGATTAGGTCCTCGCCGCCCTCCTCAAGAGTCCGCCGGAGTCGTTATGATGTACTTAATCCGGTCAACACCGTCCCAGTTAATTGCACGAATGATTCATTCATGTTGTAACGGCGTCTTCGATTCTTATTTTTAATTACATTTTGCCACAAATTTTAAGTGTTTCTGTTACGTGGACCCAATACAATAACCCAAGAATTTTGGTTATTTTCATTGCAAGTATACTTGCAATAATCTTTGTCCAAAGATCTAGCCTTCAGAAGAATGACGCACAGCAGTTTTATAATTTTATTTTCAAGCATGACTTTATCAAAATAACTCTGAACATTGATTTGCAACTAATTGAATGTTCACGTCCTCTTCAAATGCATTGATTTATCATACATTTTTTCTACGTCCATTATAAAATGTACAGTTTTTTTCAGTAATTTGGGTTCATAAAATATGTGATTCCTGAACCCTACAAATAGCGTGAAAAAAAGTGCCATAACGGTTCATTTTTTCACTCTTTTGCGAGAAAAAAGTGTCGTAGCGGTTCATTTTTTAACGCTACTATAAAATTGTTTGCGAAAAGTCTGTCATGAACGCTTCACAACATGCCGCGAGTTCCGCCGATAAATGTCAAATATTAATTTCCGATCAAGAAAACTTGATGATTATTATTTTCTTTATTTAAAAAAATATTATTACTTATAAAAATTAATTAAGGTTTTATCGAATTTATTTAAAGTTACGGACGTAGAAATTTTTTTGTATGAAACTCGAGAGTAAAGCAACTTTTTTTCACTTGTAGGAATTGCCGCACTCGCCTTCGACTCGTGTGGCAATCTTTCCTACTCGTGAAAAAAAGTTTTTACTCACTTGTTGCATAAATAACTATTTTAGTATGTCAAAAATACATCATTTCTAAGTGGATTTAGAAATTTTAGAGACAATTCCGCGCGTGATAATTTCTTACAGAAATTTTCTAATGCACATTTCACATCCTCACATGCTGCCATTCTGTTTCCAGCTAAGGAATGTCAATTATTTTTAGTATGTTAGAAACACGTTATTACTAAGCGGATTTATAAATTTTAGAGACTATTCCACGAGTGGTTTTTTAAGAATTTTACGAATCGAGCGTTTATTTCACATTCTCCAAATTTTTTCCATCGCGGGCCATATACCGGGTGTGGCACTTAAGACGCCTCGGACCATAGCTCCTTTACGATAAAAGCTATCTAAAAAAATCTATGAACAAAGTGGTGCATAGTTACCGTCGCTATGTTTTAAAAATATTTCTAATCATCAGTGGCGTGCCGTACTCCAGTGGCGTACCAAACTTATGTTATTTTAAATGGTATGCCCTATTTTTTATTGCAGATTTGGAAAGTGCTCAATGAGTACTTATTTTTTTATCTAACATGTTATACCCTTCACTTTAGCGGTTTCGCTGTTATAACCCCTTCTTTCAAAATTGCGCCCCATTTTTGAGATTTTTTTGTAGAGAAACTAATTGACGCCGGCGCCTAAATTTTGAATTGAGGTACAGGTTAAGACCTCGTATACCTTCACATAATTTTTTTTCGGGTAATTTATGGCAAAAAAATAATTTTTGATTGATCTTCGCATGTTGTCATTTTTTCCGAAAATTTCAAATGGCACCCCCCTAAAAAAATTACGGCGTTGTACAGCCAAAACTCTAAATTTTTCATTGGTGTAAAAAAAATTACACATTGCATAACAAAATTTCGGAGAAAAAAGGAATTTCATCGCAAATGTCGGGAAACGTTTTCCGTTCCCAAGTGTGCCATGAGAAAACAAAAGATTGGTAATTGTCAAAGTAAATTATTAGACGTCAGTAGCAGCCATAAGTCATTTTTGATAAACGTTCTAAAAATGTTCCGAACTCAAGAGGAAATGGTTGACATGATATTTATTCTTGGAGAATGTAACAAGAATTGTTTCTTGGCATCACGAGTGTACGCTGCGAGATATCCGCACAGGGCACATCCAAATGAACGTGCGTTTCAAAAAGTGTTGGAGAGATTTACTACTACGGGAAGTGTGAAACGGCCAAGGAGAGTTAGAAAGAAGGCAGTTATTACCGAAAATAATGAACTGCGGTATATCACCAGAAGTTGCGGTTATGCCTCCAGCAGGAAGGTCGTCATTTCGAACATCTAGTTTAAGTTGTTAAATTTTCTTTATCTGCATTTTTCATATCATGTTGAATAAATAGGTACATACTATTATGTTGACCGTATTTGTGTATTTGTTTTGGTACTTTGACAATTACCAATCTTTTGTTTTCTCATGGCACACTTGGGAACGGAAAACGTTTCCCGACATTTGCGATGAAATTCCTTTTTTCTCCGAAATTTTGTTATGCAATGTGTAATTTTTTTTACACCAATGAAAAATTTAGAGTTTTGGCTGTACAACGCCGTAATTTTTTTAGGGGGGTGCCATTTGAAATTTTCGGAAAAAATGACAACATACGAAGATCAATCAAAAATAATTTTTTTTCCATAAATTACCCGAAAAAAAAATAATGTGAAGGTATACGAGGTCTTAACCTGTACCTCAATTCAAAATTTAGGCGCCGGCGTCAATTAGTTTCTCTACAAAAAAATCTCAAAAATGGGGCGCAATTTTGAAAGAAGGGGTTATAACAGCGAAACCGCTAAAGTGAAGGGTATAACATGTTAGATAAAAAAATAAGTACTCGTCGAGCACTTTCCAAATCTGCAATAAAAAATAGGGCATTCCATTTAAAAAAAACATAAGTTTGGTACGCCACTGGAGTATGGCACGCCACTGATGATTAGAAATATTTTTAAAACATAGCGACGGTAACTATGCACCACTTTGTTCTTAGATTTTTTTCGATAGCTTTTATCGTAAAGGAGCTATGGTCCGAGGCGTCTTAAGTGCCACACCCGGTATACAATTCTTCATAACCTACTAGACCGAGATATGATCAATTTGATAACTAATTTCAAAATCTATAACAAAAAATCGTTGTAGAATTTAAAAATTTGAGATTTGCGGAAAATGTAACGCTTGCCGCGGGCCGGACTCGATGAGGTCGCGGGCCGTAGTTTGGAGACCCCTGTTCTAGTGGGTCAAAAGTTGTTAATCACCCGCCGATTCCCATGCTGTTCACTGCAAGTTTTTTATGTTTTTCATAATTCGAGCTAGAAAATAAAATCTAAACTAAATTTTAATAAATGCATCGCTATCCAACACTACACATAACGTCCAAGATAAATTATGACCCCCAAAACATAGTTATATAAAGACTTTTTTCACTGAAGATAGTTGATTACTCAACCGAAACTAGTCTGAAAAATAAAATCAATACATAATAGGAAGTACTACCTTTATTACAGCAACAAAAGTATATTGTTTTCAAGTGGATTGAAAAATTTAAAAGACAGTTCCGCGAGTATTAAATTTATAGGAATTTTTCTGACCGAGAGTTGCACGTTTCACGTACTCCAATTTAAGTTTCTATTGTTGCCATTTTGTTTTCAGCTAGGGAATGTCAATTGACTTTAGTATATCAAAAATACATTACTACTAAGTGGATTTATAATTTTAGGGACTATTCCAGAAGTGATAATTTTTTAGGAATTTTTCTAATCGAGCGGTTCACATTTCACATCCTCGCATTCAAGTTTCGAGTGTCGCCATTTTGTTTCTAGCAGCGGAAGAATAATTTTTCTTATAGTAGGTCAAAACTATATTGCTTCAAAGTGAATTAAAAAAATTTGGAAACTGTTTCGCGAGTGATATTTTTTTATGAATTTTTCTGATCGAGAGTTATACATTTCACATCCTTACATTTAAGTTTCTAGTGTTGCCATTTTGTTTCCAGCTAAAGAATGTCAATTGTTTTTAGTATATCAAAAATACATTATTACTAAGTGGATTTATAAGTTTTATGGACCATTCCACGAGTGATAATTTTTTAAGAATTTTTCTAATCGAGCGGTGCACATTTCACATCCCCGCATTCAAGTTTCGAGTGTCGCGATTTTGTTTCCAGCAGCCGAAGAATAATTTTTCTTCTTACCAGGAAAAAAATCTACTGATCAGAACTACATTATTTCTAAGTGGATTTAAAAATTTTAAAGACGAGTGATAATTATTTTAAGAATTTTTCTAATCGAACGTTGCACATTTCACATCCTAACATTCAAGTTTCGAGTGTCGTCATTTATATGTATTTATATTTTTTTTTCTTTTAGTAGGTCAATTTTTTTTTTAGAAAACCGCTGATTCAATTTGAACGAAAATATTCTAGACAAATGCAAAATTCTAAAACAATGGATAGTTTTTTAGGAATTTACCACCAAAATTGTGACAAAATGTACATTTTTAACTGGGTTTCTTTAATTTACTGTAAAACAGTTTAATGATATATATACATTATCTTTATTGACAGAGTATTACATTTATACATCATCTATATTTACAATTTAGAATTATTCTGTCTCAAGGGCTATCGACATATAATGTCTTTCGGCCCGTCTTTCACAGTCTATATAAAGTGGGTTAATCGCTAGATGATGAAGGATGAAGTGAAGAAATGTATTGATGTAATGTTTGGGCAGGGAACAGTTTAATGATTTTACTAAATTTGTAGGAAATACCACAGCAACATCCGATAAATTGCTACTACTCGTTTTTTAGAAATTTGCAATCAAAATTGTAGCTTTGCAAAAAGTACACTTTCGTATAGAAATCTTTAATTTTTTTTTGGAAAATGCTCAATGATTTTCGACAAAGCCTTCAGGAAATATTTGAAACTGTAACATAAATGCAAACTCAAAAAATGTTCTTGAATTTCCCATGAACAATATTTCTAAAATGATCACTTTAGAATTGATATTTTTATTTTTCCAGAAAACCCCTTAATTAGTTTCAATTAACTTTTTAGAAAACATCTTATAGTTATGTATTAATAAAATAACAGTAAAATCTACCGGCAAGATTTCTGGAATTTCCCATTAAAATTGTTTCTTTGCAAAATGTGCACTTTCAACTAGATTTCTTCAATTTTCTAGAAAACTGTATAATATTTAACTAATATCTCAGATAATATTCTCGCCACTTGTAACTATTAAACAATTGCAAAATCTGAAAACAGGCTATTACTAGTTTGCAGAATTTCTCATCAAATGTGTCCCTGTAAAACGCTATATTTCTTGTATTTGTTAGAAAACTTTCAACAAAATTTTAAGGTTATATTTTCGACATTTGAGTTATACAAAATCCAATGACAGGATACCACTAGTTTTATGGGAATTTCTCATCAAATTTGTTGTTTTGCAAAAAGTGCAATTTCAACTAGATTTCCTAAATTTTCTAGAAATATGCTTAATGATTTTTGGTTAAATTTTGAGATAATATTTTCAACATATCTAGCTATGAAATAAAAGCAAAGCCAACTATGGGTTATTACTGGCTTCGCCAAAAATGTTCATCAAAATGTGCACATTTCTTCAGTTTCAATTAGAAACCTGCAGGATGATTTTCAACGAAATTTTTAGGTAATATTCTCAACAAAACAAAAGCAAAATTCAACGACAGGGTATTACTAGTTTCTCCATAATTCTTTAACTAAAATGTTGCTTTGTAGAATGTGTACCTTCTTCTAGATTTCTTCATTTTTCTAGAAAACTTCTCAATAGTTTTAAACAAAATTCAAAATGTATATTTCTGATATACCGGGTGTCCACTCTCAAAGTCTAACATAGGAAATTAACATGTGTATTCAATTCTTAAGCTTTTGACAATTATTTATAAGCTAAAAATATATAAATATTAAGTAATAAGGGCTTAATATGATTTCTATTAAAAACAGCAGTAAGGAAAAACAAATTAAAATAAATATTCAAATAACCCCCCATTTTGAGCTAAGCAATGCCCTAGTCTCTTGTAAAAACTATTTCGTACATTAGCTAACTGCCTGTTAGTAATTAACGCACATTCAGTAACTATTGCTTCTCTCAGAGAATTAATATCTGGGCGGTGTCTTTTGTAAATTTTGCTTTTAACGTGTCCCCACAAGAAGAAGTCGCAAGGTGACAAATCTGGAGATCTGGCTGTCCAATTTATAGTATCACCTCTACCAATCCAATGATTTGGAAATGAATTATTTAAAAATAATTTAACATCTAAACCAAAATGCGCAGGGCAGCCGTCTTCTTGGAACCAAATCTCCTGATTTTCTCTTGCAACTTCTTCCATTGCAGGTCCTACCTTTGTGACTAAAAGATCTAAATAAGTTTATGAATTTAAGTTTCCTTTAATGGACCGATAATTTTATGATTAAAAATTCCAGCCCAGATATTAAGTTTTTGAGGATACTGAGTTCTGGTTGAAATGTTAAACCTCGGGTTTTCCTGAGCCCAATGCCGTGTGTTTTGAACATTGAGTTCATTATTAAGGGTAAAATTACACTCGTCTGTGAAGCAAATTGACGATAGATAGTGGCCATCATTGTTAGCGCGCTCTTGCATGTCATAACAAAATGTACTCCTGCTTTCTTCGTCAACATGAAAAATCTCTTGATGACATGGCGGTTTATAGGGATGATATTTATATTTCTTTAATATCTTCCATACCCGCGACTTACATAAACTACTTTCAAGAGAAATTTGTTTCAGGCTGTATGTTGGGTCTGCATTTATCATCGACACTTTCTGATTATAGGGAAATATTTGCGAGTCTTTCAAATTTTTGTACATATTTTTGGATAGTACTTGCAGATGGCATAGGTCTCGTATTAAACGTAACGGCAAACAAATCTCGAACTCTACGTATCACCACTATAATAGATTTTTACCATAAAAACATTTTTCTTTGTTAGTATAATTATTCATTTTTTCGCAAATAAACCGTAACATAATATTAAACGTCAAAATGCGATAGCATTTTAAAAGCAAAGCAACTCATATTTAAAAACTATCAAATTTTAAATTAGTATTTTACGGTAAAAAATAAATTTTTTAAAATTTTGTTATTAGATGCGCAATAATTTTCACTTTCTTTTGATACCATTAGCTCTTCTGTAAAAGATGGCGAGCAGGAATCTACAAAAACGTCTAATACCATGTTAAAACCCTATGTTCGCGTTTGAGAACGAACACACGGTATGTAGCTGTCAAACGTAAGCAAAATTCAACGACATGGTAACAGAGTATAGTAGAGTAGAGTATTTATTGGTGTGATAACATATTGCTTACATGGGTCATAATTGAACAACATTAAATAAATTGGTACAGATATAATTACACATTAATAACAAATTAAAATAGTCTAAAATGGTTAATAAATAGCATGAGAAAACTGTCACAAATTAAAACTTCAAACTACAACTTAAAATTAGACATTAAAAATTCGTGAATAAGTGTGAAAAATTTAAAACTTAAAATTACAATTTAAATTTCAACATTAAAAATTGATGAACACAAGTTAAAAATTAATCATCCGCGGTATATCAGCAAAGTTACTAGACAAAAACTCGTCAATCTGGTAAAATGCATTCTTGTATAAGAATAGCTTAATAGCTCGTTTAAATGTTTTCAAGGGTAGAAGTTTGATTGTAGCGGGTAGAGCATTATATAGAGTGGGCCCGTAAAAATTGATGCCATTCTGCGTTTTAGATAGACGGCAGTAACTTGCGCAAATGAGATTTCCAGATCTAGTATTATGATTATGATATTCACTGTGTGTTTTGTACTTGTGAAAGTTCTTGTGGACATAACATAGGCATTTAAGGATATAGAGTGACGGCAACGTAAGCAGCCCAAGCTTTGTAAATGAGGTCCTATACTCCTCCCTGTACTTTAGGGAGTCAAGGATTCGGATTGCGCGTCGTTGTAAACCAAATAATCTGGTAACAATACCGGAGTATCCCCAAGCCAATAAACCATATGTTATGTGGCACTCTACCAAAGCGATAGGCAGGTTTGAGACAAAATTCAGGAAGGGAGTTTTTCATTACACTCAGGAGGTAAAAATTGCTGCATAATTTGCTGGCAACTTCTGACTCATGTTTGTGCCACGTTAGTTTAGAATCAAGGTGGACCCCAAGAAATCTGGCATGGCAAGTTTGTAACGGGTTTCAACGAGAACACAACATGTTTAGATTTTTCCGGATTCACTGTTAAATCGTTAGCTGTAAACCAATCAGTGACCTGTTTGACCAAGTTCACGTTTTCCCGAGTTGCTACCAGGTGGCTGGTGGATGAATTCATTACGGTAGTATCATCCGCAAATAGAGTCAGGGAACAATCCAGGTGTTGAAAGGGGAGATCGTTTATATAAATAAGAAATAGTAAGGGACCCAGAATTGAACCCTGAGGCACATCGTAATTTACTTGAAGATCACCTAAGGAGCATTAAAATGAACTTGTTGTCGACGATTTGACAGGTAAGAGCTCAGTAAATGGCAGGTTTAGGCAGAAAGTTAAGGCAGTATAGCTTCTGCAGGAGGACCACGTGCGAAACACAGTCAAATGCTTTAGTGAGATCCATGAAGGTTGCGACTGAGTAAGTTCCTGTCTCAAAACCCTCATAGATCTCCTGGGTAAAAGCACTAATAGCGTCAGTCGTGGAACTTCCCTGACAAAATCCATACTGATTACATGACAATAGGTCGTGGCTATTAAGGAAGGAACTAATTTGTTTCGAGGATCTTGGGAACAATAGGTAAAATTGATATAGGCCTATAGTTATTAGAGTCATTGACACAGCCTTTTTTATGAACTGGGATGACACACGCACGCTTGAGGCAATCCGGAAATATGCCGGCTGATATGCATAAGTTTATGAGCTTAGTTAGTGGTTCGATGATAACATCAGTAATGCTTTTAAGAATTTTAGGATTCATACCGTATATATCCCGACTGTGGGAATTTTTCAGCCGTTGAAGTATATCACAAACTTTGTTGGAACTGACTTCAGAAAACTCAAAGTATGGATGATTAACGAGCTTTTTTTTGGTCACATAACTAATTGGGTCTAGTAGCTGGCAGCTGCCCTACTAGATTTTCTGCCATTTTACAAAAATGTGAGTTGAGGGTATTGGCGTCTAAGTCACAAGCATTATTGACATTTTTTGTTTTTCTGCTTCAGAAGTGACCACATTGCTCGTGTTATTTACAAATTCAGCATTCGCAGCGATTTTTCGTTCTCTCAGCGCTAATTTATAACTGCGTCTATAACTAATATAGTTATCTTTTAAATGAGTATGCTTACTACTAGCTTCTCTCAACATGTTAAGCGTTTCGCGCATTTTGTGTAGATCATTTGAATACTGGTTTTCCCATAATTACTTTTTCTAGAACTCCACTATGATTTTTAATAAAACTAACAGGTAATATGGGACATATGTTGCTATAAAACTAAAGCAAAATCTAACAAATGGGTATGACTAGTTTTTCCGGAATTTCCCATCAAAATTATTGCGCTGCAAAGTGTCTGGATTTCTTTAAATTTTTAGAAAACTGCTCAATACTTAAAAAAATGACAAGTGATATTCTGGATATAGATTGCTATAAAATAAAAGCAAAATCTAACAAATGCATATGACAAGTTTTTTTTTTGAATTTCCGATCTTGATATACAGGGCTCTTATTTTAACTTTGAACATATAATTGTTAATGCCGATGTTCAATCGTAAAATAATCACCTCAATGCATTAATAGGTACGCAACCATACTTACTCAGTTTTATTTCATTGTCAAAATTGTGCTAATAAAAAAATGTATTACGCCACCAATAAATAATGAAATTGTATAAGAGCGGGAACGGGCCGCCGTGGCTCAGTGAGTAGAGCTCCTGCTTATGGGTCTCGTGGTCGTGAATTCGAATCCCATCCGCGGGGTCACTTTTTCGGAAAGAAAAATGGCCGTGCGGGCCCATGGATGTTCAGTGTATGTCCCTTTCGTCATTATAAATGATTATTATATAAATTATCGGTTGTGGCAGAATGCCCTAGTTGGCTATGTCAATTCCCAAATCACCCGCTTCCTCAACCCGAATTCTTGTCAACCATCCTTCCTTAAAAAAAAAGAGCGGGAACAACACAATTGAAAAAATTGTTTTCAACAGTAATTGCACAAGTGCATTGGAAATTATCGGTAACAAGTTTGTGCGATTTCGACAAACGAAGTCGTATTGTTTGGCAACAGTCCCGAGCCCGGAAGGGCGAGGGGCTGTTGCCTAAAACAATGCGACTGAGTTTGTCGAAAGAGTGCAAACTTGCGATAATTTACAATGCACGAGAGCAATTTATCAGACTATATCCCAACAAAAATATTACAACAAAATAGAATGACATTTACTGTCATCGCGGGCGTGTCGTGCCAGTTTGAATATTACATTTTTAAATGGATCAAACAAAATTTAAAAATCAGAAACGTACTTCTCTTGCACTAACTTAGCACTGGTATTCCATATGGAGTTTACATTTTCTTTGCAGTACGTACCGTTCGCGTTTCGCACGTTATGTGCCCCGTTTTCCAATATTGTAGAAATGACTTCCCGAGTACAGGTCATGTTAGTGACTCCGCCCAAACTTTTTGGTTGGGCCTCTTTCCCTTTTTCTTGAATTACTTCAAGAGAAACACTTCCAATGCGGAGTTTTCACTAATTTTAATAGCGTTCTACCCGCAAACTGACGTTTGACATTGAACATTGTTTTTCTTGAAACCAATCATGCGCCGAAACATAATGCGAGTAGAGAACTAATCACAAAGCCGCATTCGAACTCTACATGATATGTTTCCTGAAAATAGAAGTTATATAGAATCTGATTGGTTCTAATTCATTTGAATTTCGGCATGCTACGTTTGGCGGGATATAGTCAGTTGCATACCCGAGCAGAATTTTTTTTTAATATAGTTCATAATTTTGACAATACTGGCTGCGTGAGTAATGTTCATAGTAAAAGGGCTAAAAGAAGTCAAAAAATGCGCGTTAAAAAATAATAATACGCATATCCAAGAATTTTTCTGAAAGAAAATGCCTTGAATTTTAATCGAAATGATTCCTTACTTTATGTACACAGTGCAATCCAATGACAGGGTACTACTAGTTTCCCCAGAATTTCTCATCAAAATGATTGCTTAGCAAAATGTGTACTTTCGACAAGATTCCTTCAATTTTATAAAAAAAACTACAATAAATATTTTTTAATAAAAGTCACAGGTAATATTTTTAGCATATGTAGCTGGAAAATAAAAGCGAAATCTAACAAATGTTCAGGTAATAGGCCCTTAGTACCTGAAAGCCGTCACCTAACGTATATAATCCATTTTTTTACATCATTCTTGAAAATGGCACTAAGCTGAAACTAGTTGAAAATAAATCAATTTAATCGTGAAACATACCAAGTGAACTTTAATTTTAAACCTATTAACATAATGTTTCACCAAGTGATCAATGAGAAACAAGTAAAGGATATAAAATAACGAATTTTTCACTTTCTCATCGAATTTGTTGTTTAGTAAAATGTGCACTTTTCACAAGATTTCTTTAATTTTCTAGAAAACTGCTTAATATTTTTTGACAACATTTTAAAGTTAAATGTAGTTATAAAACAAAAGCAAAATCCGATAAAAGTATGTTGCTAGTGTTTCCCGAATTTCACATCAAAATCGTTGCTTTGAAAATAGTGTACTTTCGATTAGATTTCTGTAATTTTCTAGAAAGTTTCCTAATGATTCTTAACCATTTTTTTGTTAGTATTATAGACATGTATCTAGATTTATTTAATTTTCCGGAAACTTTTAGCAATATTTTCAGGTTATATTCACGACAGATGTATCTGCAAAACAAAAGAAAATCCAACGACAGGTTATTACTAGTTTCTAAGGAATGTGCATACTATCAAAATTATTGCTTTGAAAAATGTGCACTTTCAACTGGATTTCTTCAATTTTCTGGAAAACTGCTTAATGAATGCCAATAAAATTTTCAAGGAATGTTTTAAATATCTGTAGCTATACAACTTAAGCAAAATACAAAAATAGGCCACTGCTAGTTTTCCCGAAATACAGATAATTATTTATTTATTTTTCCACGGAGAATTACACATTTCTTAATTGACCACTAAATACAACATACCGGGTGACCCAGGGTTCTGTAACAGCCCCATAACTTATTTGCTATTTGAGATATCGACTTCTAGTTTTCTTGAACTGGTACCCACACTTATTCTACATATTTTAAAAATATGTATGTTTTTGTACAGGGTGTCCCAATATACATAACAGAACAAAGTTATGTTTTTTTTTTAAATGGAACACCCTATATTTTACACTTTATTTTCAACCCTCTTGAGAAGCTGATACAAATAGTATAAGATAGTATGGGTCTATTATGGACGGTTGGTTAGTTATGGGCAAATTTGTGGCAAAACATGTACACCTTGAAAATATTGCAGAAGCGTTCCTAGCAAAGATATCATCATTATTTATACACTAAAAAAAACCTCACATCATAAAGAATAATATACATCGGCTTTGGTTCTCTTTTATTCATAGTGCTATACAGGGTGTCAACATACGCAAAACAAAAGATAACTATTTTTTTCAAATGGAACACCCTATATAAGTTGCCACCCATCTATGGCATTTTTAATAAGCTTTCCAATGATATACAGTTTGTATAGCAAAATATTAAGGATTCTTGAGATTTATCAATAAAAACATTACTTTTGCCACCTTCTGCTGATTTTTAAAAATTATAAGAAACCAAAGTTGTAGAGCGAAAAATTTCCGATCGATATAGGTCTTTCAACTTTTAAGATAATGCGTGTATTTCCCGCCAGACCGCGCAAAATCGTGACCGTATAAGCATTTTAGCGTTTTCTTTTCAAATTTTTTATTAATAAATTACACTATACTTTATTTTCCGCACTCTCTAGCGGAAAATGGGAAATTGTAGGGAAATTAAAATGGCCCATATCGACTGAAAATGTTCCGCTCTACAACTCTTAATACAAGCAATTTTTGCCAAAAATGCATAGTTTTCCCTAAAAATGCAAATTGAAAATATATGTATCAATTTTTGGGCAAAAATTTCTTCTTTTAAGAGTTGTAGAGCGGAATATTTTCAATCGATGTAGGTCATTTGAATAATTCTATAATTACCCGTTTTTCTGCTAGAGGACGTGGAAAATAAAGTATAGTGCAATTAATTAACAAAAAATTTGAGAAAAACGCTAAAATGCATTTACGGTCACGATTTTGCGCACTCTGGCGGGCAATGCACGCATTATTAAAAAAGTCGAAAGACATATCGATCGAAAATTTTCCGCTCTACAACTTTGGCCTCCTATTATTTTTTCAGAAAATACATAGTTTTGGCTGAAAATCCAAAAATGAGTAGAAGGTGACAAAAGAAAAATGTTTTTATGGATAAATCTCAAGAATCCTTAATATTTCATTATACAAATTGTACATCATTGGCAAGCTTATTAAAAATTCCATGCATTGGTGGCAAGATATATAGGGTGTTCCATTTGAAAAATAAAAGTTATCCAATATTTTGCGTATGTTGACACCCTGTATAGTAGTATAAACAAAAAAGAGCCAAAGCCGATTTGTTTTATTCTTCATGATGTGGAAAATTCTTAAGTGTATAAAAAATGACGCTAGCTTTGCTAGGAGTGCTTCTGCAATTTTTTCAATGTGTCCTTGTTTTTGCCACAAACTTGCCCATAACTAACCAATCGTCCATAATAGACCCATGGTATCTTTTACTATTTATATCAGCTTCTCGAGTGGGTTGAAAATAAAGTATAAAAAATAGGGTGTTCCATTAAAAAAAAACATAACTTTGTTCTGTTATGTATATTGGGACGCCTTGTACAAAAACCTACATATTTTTAAAATATGTAGAATAAGTGTGGGTACCAGTTCAAGAAAACTAGAAGTCGATATCTCAAATAGCAAATAAGTTATGGGGCTTTTACAGATCCCTGGGTCACCCAGTATATTTTATCGACTTTATACAAAATTTATAATAGCATAATGTTTAATGAAAATGAAAAATCGCTGCTTTTACAATAATATTTATTCTTCTTTGACTATCAACCTCAGTCTAAACGACTTATTTTTGCGCTTTATTTATATTAAGCATTCTTTTGGTATTACACAATTACAATTGCCTTTCCCATCATTCATTGTACATCGGAAAATGCCTCTCCTTAAAACTGATAATATTAACAAGAAAGTTTCAAGTTTCCAGCTGCAATTAAACTAAATGCATTTGTTACGATTATTCATACGTTAGTAGTATAAACGATCAAATATTAACTACATTTCCTCATCTCTGATAATCCCCAGCTGGTGCACCTAAGGGTTAAAAGGGTGATTTGTAACGAAATTACAAATCACCCCTGCTTCTCGTCCCCTCCTTCTTCAATTAATAAATTACGCAGAACGGGGACAATTTATTTTTAATAAGTTCCGAGATGCCATCGCAATACAATTTCAGCTGAAATTATCAAAATAATTTCATTCACTTTGATTTCTTGCCTTTCTGGGTCGACTGAAATTGAAATTACCTCGATGGCATTTCCATCCCTAATAACATCAATAAATAATGTCGAAATGGCCGATCTAAATATTCCCATTAATATCGATTGCATAAATTAATTTCCCACAAAACTATTCTCTAAGGTAATAAAACTCAATTGGAAAATTCAATACTTTACCGACTACCCGATATAATAATAATAATAATAATAATATCGCCTTTCTCTTCCAGGAGGCTTGAACTGTGTAGGACTTCGCCAATCTCTGTTTGTTTTGCCATCTGGCACCACCGTTGTATATATCTCTTACTTCATCATTTATTCATTCGCACAAATAATCCACGACGGTGCCTTATCTGCGAAGAGAAATTAAATTACATTGTCGCATTCTCCACCATTCAGTAATGAAAAAGTCGACAACTTTTCTAATTCATTAAACTTCCCATCAGATACCAGATCGCATTTGATAAAGTTGTTTTTTCCGGTTATATTTGTTTGGTCAATTTATTTTATTGCTAAAGCGACGTTCAATTATGCCCTTATCTAGATTTTTAGGCATCCACATAAAAAGTGAGAGACGGCGATGTCTCGCTGGGCGAAATTGCATTCGGCGCCGCGTCCACATAAAATGCGACACCCCCCGGCTTGCGGGGCGAAGGAGATATATCAAAAAAGATTTAGCGGACGCGATCCGACGCATTTACACAGAAATGAAGAATTCCATCTCGCAATAATCCAACGCAAACAAGCCTGTGTTGTTTGCCAGGATCGTTGCCAAACGTGATACACTCAGATGACAGACAGTATCTGGAACTGCAGTTTCTCAATCAATATTTACGGAATGTATTACATATTAACGGTTAATATTAGACATGCCATGTTCATTTAGGTTTATTTAAGCGATCACATTCTGCGATGGTAAACGATATCTCTTCTCTAACATTACTGTTACAGTTTAATATCTGTCTACGAAAGGGTTTCAAGCGTCCCGAATCCTAAGAAGATGATTCAATTTTTCAGCAGGACGGTGCTCCACCTCACAAGCCGGTGCTTAAATGCATTAATCAGCGCACTTTTAAACTTTAATCAATATAAGAATTTAAGATGGATTAAGGTGCAAAAATGTTCCTATAAATTAAACTTTGAGTGACATTGTCTTATAACAAGCGATTTTTCTAAGTAATTTATGGGTATATTTGAAGAACAATTTATGGAAGAATTATTGCACTACAAGCCATCATACTAGATAATTATTTTAATAACATTTTAATGCAATTGCCTTAAATAATTTAATAATAATTATAACAATTAAAGGTTTGTACTGAAAAGAAACATTTAAAGGCTGTATTTAACAAGCAATTGCCTTATATAGTTTAATAATAATTAAGATGGCAATTAAAAGTTAGTACTGAAAAATAAACATTTAAAGGCTGCGTTCAACTAGTCAACTATTAATCATGGTGATGGTTGCGACCGTTACTACGTGGTAATTCATAGTTTTTTACAAAATTTATAAATTGTGGTAAAAAACTTAGTAAGTGTTTTATTCAGTGTTTCTAGTCAACTATTATTGTTCTTCCACATAACCTGTTGTCATATGATCTTATCAAAATTAATTTGATTGATGTTATTCAATTATCACAAAAACAAAACATTATGTGTTGTACAAAGCAATAACAATACAGGATATAAAAAAGTATTCTAGGTAATAAATTGTGTAAACATGGATAAAATACGAACGTCGAAAATATAACTGAAACATATTTACACGTATTTATATAAAAATTAAATTGATGATATACGAAGCCGTAATGTATTATAACGAAAATGTAACAAAATGTGTAGGGTATTAATTTTAGCTAAAGTAAATAGAACAACATTAACCAAAGCACCGTTAAACCGACAAATTCATACCGGCCATTAATTACGCGCGCGAATTTACAAACATCACAAAAGGAGGGCGATAATTCAACATTACCGCATTAATTAGCCGTACAAATCCGCATTAGCGCTCTCTCCGTAATCATTACGAAATAACGAGACAAACACCAGCAAAAAAAAACACGAACAGTAATTGAAAAATAATAATCAAACGTTAAAACGTTTTAATAGCATGGAAAATTCCAGCCATAAATTTAAACTGTAAGTAATCATTCAGTTGATTCAGAAAATAATATAAAAACAGTTGCTACTGATCTCAAACTTTCCCAATTTAATAACAATGCATGTCAAACTAAGTACAATCCTTCAAAACCCAGAGATGAGGTTTGCCATTTACTCGAAAAATGTCTTATGTAAGATGGCAACATTTTTATGCTGCCAGTTCGACAATGAAAATAACTCTCAAAATCAAGAACAAAAATGGGGTTGTAATTTAAAAATAAAATGGCTGACGTCATTACTCAAAAACAAATGACTAAAATCAAGTTTAATGCAAAAATGTGTATTTTTATCAAAGAAAATCGACCTCTTCGAGGATTTTTTCCAAAAATGTCTTATTTCGGTTTTACTAAATTTATTCCATACTTTAGGAGCGCACTGTATATTAATACCACAAAAAAGTGCATTTTCGGTTATTAAAATTGGACCTCTAGGCAATAATTGGACCTCTAGGCAATAATTTTGTTGGGGAAAATTTAAAGACGCGCTATTTAAGAATAATTTGTGAAAATTTGAAGCATCTCTCAAAAGAATGATAGAATTTATAGAGCAGATTTTGGAAAAGTGCATTTTTGACCATCACAATTGGACTTCCAGGGTAGCCAATTTTCCCACTCAAAAGATTCAACAAAATTGTTTAGGCAAATATAAAGCTGTGTTATTAAGGAATAACCTGTCAAAATTTGAAGCATCTGTCAAAAAATTTGTGGAAGTTATAGAGCAATTTCAAAAAAAGTGCATTTTCGGTTATTAAAATTGGACCTCTAGCAAACAGTTTTTGTCAGTGCAAAGTTTTGCTAATTTTGTTTGGAAAAATATAGAGATACGTTATTTAAGAATAATCTGTGAAAATTTGAAGCATCTGTCAAAAAATCTGTGGAAGTTATAGAGCAGATTTTGGAAAAGTGCATTTTTTACCATTAAAATTGGACTTCCAGGGTATTCAATTCTCCCACTCAAAATTTTCAACAAAAATGTTTAGGCAAATATAAAGCTGCATTATTGAGGAATAATCTGTGAAAATTTGAAGCATCTGTCAAAAAATTTGTGGAAGTTATAGAGCAATTTTCAAGAAAATAAATTTTTGTCATTAAAATTAGTGTAGGGCAAACACTTTTTGTCACTGTAAAGTTTTGATAATTTTATTTGGAAAAATATAGAGACGCGTTATTTAAGAATCATTTGTAAAAATTTGAAGCATCTGTCAAAAGAATGATAGAATTTATAGAGCAGATTTTGGAAAAGTGCATTTTTTACCATCAAAATTAGACTTCCAGGGTATCCAACTTTTCCACTCAAAAATTTCAACAAAATTGTTTAGGCATATATAAAGCTGCGTTATTAAGGAATAATCGGTGAAAATTTGAAGCATCTGTCAAAAAATCTCTAGAAGTTATAGAGCAATTTTCAAGACGTTGCATTTTTAGTCATCAAAATTAGAGTTCTAGGGCAAACAGTTTTTGTCACCGCAAAGTTTTGATAATTTTGTTTGGGAAAATATAAAGATACGTTATTTAAGAATAATTTGTGAAAATTTGAAGCATTTGTCAAAAGAATGGTAGAATTTATAAAGAGGATTTTGGAAAAGTGTATTTTTGACCATCAAAATTGGACTTCCCACTCAAAAATTTCAACAAAATTCTTTAAACAAATATAAAGCTGCGTTATTAAGGAATAACCTGTGAAAATTTGAAGCATCTGTCAAAAAATCTGTGGAAGTTATAGAGCAATTTTCAACAAAGTGCATTTTTAGTCATTAAAATTAGATTTCTAGGGCAAACAGTTTTTGTCACTGCAAAGTTTTGATAATTTTGTTTGGGAAAATATAAAGACGCGTTATTTAAGAATAATTTGTAAAAAATTGAAGCATCTGTCAAAAGAATGGTGGAATTTATAGAGCAAATTTTGGAAAAGTGCATTTTTGGCCATCAAAATTGGACTTCCAGGGTATCAAATTTTCCCACTCAAAAATTTCAACAAAATTGTTTAGGCAAATATAAAGCTGCGCTATTAAAGAATAACATGTAAAAATTTGAAGCATCTGTCAAAAAATGTGTGGAAGTTATAGAGCAATTTTCAAGAAAGTGCATTTTTAGTCACCAAAATTAGATTTCCAGGGCAAACAGTTTTTGTCACTGCAAATGTTTGATAATTTTGTTTGGGAAAATATAACGACGCATTATTTAAGAATAATTTGCGAAAATTTGAAGCATCTGTCAAAAGAATGGTAGAATTTATAGAGCAGATTTTGGAAAAGTGCATTTTTTACTATTAAAATTGGACTTCCAGGGTAGCCAATTTTCCCACTCAAAAATTTCAATAAAACTATTTAGGCAAATATAAAGCTGTGTTATTAAAGAATAACCTGTGAAATTTTGAAGCATCTGTAAAAAGAATGGTAGAATTTATAGAGCAGATTTTGGAAAAGTGCATTTTTGAACATCAAAACTGGACTTCCAGGGTAGCCAATTTTTTCACTCAAAAATTTCAACAAAATTGTTTAGGCAAATATAAAGCTGAATTATCAAGGAATAACCTGTGAAAATATGAAGCATCTGTCAAAAAATGTGTGGAAGTTATAGAGCAATTTTCAAGAATTTATGGAGCAGTTTTTGGAAAAGTGCATTTTTGGTCTTTAAAATTTGACTTCAGGCAGCCATTATTGTCACTAAAAAATGAAAAAGTTTCAATAATTTTATTAAGGAAATATTTTGTATACATAAACCATGTAAAAAAATGTGAAGCTTCTGTCAGAAGAAATGTGGAATTTAGAGAGTAATTTCTGGTAAAGTGCCAGAACATATGTAGTTACCATTCTCGATGAGATTTAAGGATTTCTTTAATGTTCAGCTTGGCTATTTTTTTTTTGCACTTATAAGTATTCCTATGAGTTCCGCTTGGAAAATCATAGAGTAGGTTTCCACGGTAATTTTGAGTTGAAGTTTCAAGTCTGCACAGTATATTCCTTCTGATGCTTTTTTCTTGTTTTTGGCACCATCTTCCATTCGGGGTTTTAGTGCATTGTAAGTCGAGCTTTTCGAATATAAAATATGTGTTAGTCTCTTGATGCTTCCTTAAAATGATGTTATTCTAAACCGCCTTTTAAGGGTTGCTCCATGCTTGGTCCTTAGAACAACAGAGTCTGTTATCTTTTAGTCCTAGCGCTCTTCGTAAAGCCATTTCTTGTATATGAAGTGTGAAGGTACAGTATAGCCTGCATGGCTAAAGATTGACTGGTCAAGAAAATTATTTTTTTATGGTTCGAATGTGTAGTTTGATTATCTTTCATAAAAACGTTTATTTCATCGCAAAAGAGCATAGACTTAGTTTATTATTGTTTTTCTTTAACTTTGCTCCCATATAGGGGATTTGTATGGACCATGTGTTCATCTAGTATTAATAATACCGAATGTTATTTTGATGGATTAGCAAATTTTATCAAAAGATTAATCCACACAGGTGCGCAAATTTCTACGGATTCAGGGGGCAGTCCCTCTTTAAATCCTAGATTTCTTCTAACTCTTGGAAAAATGATCAAATTGCGTCGATGTTAAGCGTGTTAAAAATACATTATCTCTGAACGCGTTTGCAAATTCTGAAGCTAATTCCGCCAATGATATTTTCTTCAGAATTTTTCTAATCGTTAGATGCAAATTACGCTTATAATAATAATAATAATGTTTATTTCTTAAGGATTTACAGACAAATATTACAAGAGAATATAAGTAAGTACATAAATAACAAAAAGTCAATATATATGGCAATACACAAATTACCCTAAAAATATGCAAAATATTCATGTACCGTATATGGTTCTATTTCGATTAATAATTTCTTAATTTCCACCAGGGATACGTTGATTATTTTCAAATACATTTGTTGAATAAAAAAACGAAAAGAAGGAAAACTCTAAAATCAAGTGGATAACCCAGACACAAGGCTCGTGACGGGAAACTGAAAATAATTTTCACGTGCCTTTAGACGAGTCTTGAAAAACACTTATTTTAATACAAAAACTTGCAGAAAGAAAACGCTGAAAATTGATACAAACAAACCGCTTTTAAGACAACAATGTGACATTTGACATATGACAACACAGAGGTCCGCAGGATACTCTGCAGTCGTCATCATGTACACGGGGTTTCCCAATTCACCAATGAAATCATTGAAATCAGCCCTTTATTAGAAATATTTCGAAATATTTGTGAAAAAGAACATGCTTAATTATAGGTATACAGTGTGTCCAAAAATTATGGGATATGCCATACAGCTCAGTAAATATCCACTTTATTGAAAAAAGTTTGAAATAGAAGTTATTTATCACTTGGTTATCTACCACGTTGGAGATATCAATTTTATTTTTGCTATAAATAAAAGCGCAACGAATAACACTCACATTTTTACTTTCTCCGTTATGAACTACGAGAAAAAATATTATGATCGTGAAAAAATTTTCAAACGGAAATATCCGTTTTGGGGTCCCTAGATGCCATTTCAACAATTTCTGGAAAAAAAAGTGTGTCAGTATGTGTGTGAGTGTCCCACAAACGATTCCGAAAATATAGGGTATCCCACGAAAAAGTTGCATTTTAAAATTGCTATAAAAAAAAAGACGGGTGGATATTTTTCATTTTTTTTTTTTTTATTGAAAAGCCCCAACATTGCGGTTGATAGTGGAAGACCACTTCATTCATATGGCTGCCCCGGCTGGCTTTGCAGTAGCCCATTCTGTCGACCCAATTTTTCATGACATTTTCGATGGTGTGGCCCTCAATGGCTGCAATGGCGACTTTAATCTCGTGCTTTAGGTCGTCAATCGTCTCTGGATGGTTGGCGTAGCACTTATCCTCGACGGCTCTCCACAAAAAATAGTCCAAAGGGGTCAAATCGCAGCTGCGAGGCGGCCAGTTGACTTTTATTATAACTACTTTTTTAAATCGAAAGATATTAATAAACATTTAAACAAATATTGAGGACATTTAAGAAGTTGTTTATAAACGTTTCTCGTAAACTTTTTGGTATTTTAAGAAAATTTGAAAGTTGTGTTTTATTGTATTTTTTTTGTCTAATTATTAATTCAAACAAGTTTTTTTTTAAATTTACATTAACAATAATTCTGGATAATGCCCTACTATCATTAAATCGGATAAAATAACATGATGGTCACATCACAATATTTATTGTTTTTTGTCATATGAATACTTACCTGCCTGAAAATAGGTACAAAAGTAATACGTACCACTAGTTGCTGAAAACCATTACATTTTTATATAAAAAAATATAATCTGGCCATCATAGTATAAAAGGAACTTTTATATTTTGCATATTTATCGATTTTTTCTTTAAATAATTTTTGCTATTTCTACAATTCTTGTTTATATAAGTATATAAATGTTCATTTCAAAAATCATCATTTCATAATTATAGACCAGAAATTAAACATTTTTCTATTTTTAATTTGTTCTCAAAAACAAAGGTTTCATTAAATTCATTTCTTAACAAAACATGTTCTGTTCTTTGTTATTTTTAATATTTATAATAAGATTTTTGTAATATTTTTAATATATATTTTTTTTAAATAACAAAAAATGGTGATGTGGTCATCATGTTGCTTTCTTCGATTTGGTGGTATCATAGTTATTTACACTCTCATGGTTTATTTTCAATTTAAATCATATTTTAAATGTACATCGAGCGTTTTATAGAGTAAAACGAACAACGTCAAAATTATGAAAGATGAAAATGACAATACTAAATTCTAGTCAGTTTACTCAAAAACTAAACAGATTTCGAAAAAAAACTCATTTGTTTCATTATTATAAACTAAAAATAAATGATTTTCTCGAATAACAATAATTTATGAAATAAATTTTCAAACAAACGATGTTCATTTCTTTATTGTGTTTAAAATTTGTTTTAATGTTTTTGTGATAGTTTTCATATTTAAAAAAATATTGGAAAAAAAACAGTGAAGGTTCCGATGCATAAAATTTTACCAAAAGCTTTTCAGTTTTTCGGATTATGAAATAAGACTTATTTTCAAAGTTTCATATCAATTGCTTTATTTGTTTTTGAGATACAGCTCGCACAGACACACACAGACACAGACACAAACAAAATTTCAGAAATCTTTGAAATCGCCCCTAGGGAGCTCAAAACGGAGATTTCTTAAAAAAAATTAAAACATTTTCACAATCACAATACTTTCTCGTACTTCGTAACGGAGAAAATAAGAACGTGTTTACCTTAACCGTTTTTTGTTATTTAAAAAAAAATTAATATGAAAAGTTACAAAAATTTTCTTCTAGTTTTCGGGATTTTGCCTAAAGCTTTTTAATTCTTCGGATTGTCAAATAAAGCATTTGTTTTTGAGATACAGCCCTCAAAGGCAGACACAGACAGACCCGCAGATAGTTTTCAAAAATTTCCTTTTTTCCGTTATAATTTTGAGTTCGAAAAAAATCATTTCTTTCCCGTACATCGTACCGAGAAAGTAAAGAGAATCACATGGATAGTAAAATAATGCATACATTTTTATTTTTACACCTAATTTGTAGTAATGCGCTAAAAGTACAAACCTTGCTTGGAATCGTAAGGTAGTCTCAACTGATAAAGCTTCTTAAAAATTTTTACACATTTTCAATAGGGCCATCTCGCTTTTTATAACAGATAGAGAGCGGATTTAAATTTAACACTTTTGCAGAATTTTAGGCTGATACATATTCGATTTCTAATAGTGACTCAAAGTGACTTTAGAAATTACATTTTTGAGGGTTGAAGAGGTGCCCAAAATGTTTGTTGCACTTTTGGTTATTAAAGTATACGTATTAGTAATAATTGTGACCTTGACAATAGGTATCAAACTGATGTGATATATAGTGACTTAACAAAAGCATTTGACAGGATATCTCATAATATACTTTTAATGAAATTGTCATCTTATGGTCTTGATTATAACTTATTGCAGTTGATCTCTTCATATCTATTTAATAGGAAAATTTTTGTTTGTTGTCATGGTGCTAAATCTAAAGAATATATATCTACTAGAGGTGTCCCTCAAGGATCAAATCTAGGCTTCTTGTTTTTCTCATATATATTAATGATGCTCCCGTGTTACGCTCTCAATATTCGATGTACGCTGATGTCATAAAAGTATATCGCACAGTTATTACTACTGCTGATTCTATTATTCTACAAAACGATATATCTACTTTGGTGGATTGGTACCTTAAAAATGAATTATAACCGAACATTGAGAAGTGCAAGGTAATGTCATTCAGTAGGAAGCGGAATACTGTAAAGTTTGATTACACAATTTTGGGCTGATCATTAGACCGTGTGGACTCGGAGTTATGATGGACAGTAAGTTGAGCTTTAGAGAACATTATCGGAAAATGATTACTGACTGTCAGAAAATACTTGGATTTGTACTTCGTATTACTAAAATGTTTACCAATTTAGACCCTTTAATAGCTTTTTATTACAGCTTTGTTCGGAGTAAGGTCGAATATTCTTCAGTTATGTGGAGCCCATATTATCAAATAAATATCATTAATCTGAAGAAGGTACAAAAAAAAAATTAAAAACAATATATTTTTGAAAATATGGTACATACCTGCCACACGACTATGAATATTCCAGTCTTCTAAATGAATTTGCATTTGAAAGTCTTGAAGTTCGTAGAATTATAGCGCATATTGTATTCATATATAAACTTCTAAATGGACAAATCTCTGATGAAATATTGTTATCCAAATTAAATTTTAATGTTCCGGCAATACCATCTGGCTCCAGGAATTTATTTTACTTACAAAAAATTGTAATACAAATTACCGTCTAAGATCACCTTTTTATACAATGTGTCATTACGTAAATATCTATTGCTATGATTTAGACTTCTCCAATAACAGTCTACGTAAAATAACCGGCACGGTTAGAACTAGAATAAGTATTCAGAGAGTATTCGGGGAGAGTGTGTTTATTTCTTAATTTGTGTGGATTTATTTATTATTTATGTTCTATTTGATTTTTAGTTATTTTAATTTTAAGGTTTTTCTATTTTACTTTAACATGCCGTTTAATTTGGTATATAAATATTGTTGTTTTTGTTTTTAGTTTTTGATTGATATCGAATGTACATGCAGTTATGTATTTTTCCTTGTAATTAGGTGTTAAAATCTGTTGGCAAATAAAGTATTATTATTAATAACAAGAACTTTTATTTAGTTACGACTGACTGCAAACTCCGTCAAAACTCTGTATTTATATCACCAGGTGTGGATTTCTGCGAGTGACGGGTGAAATTAATCTTTTTGGGGTTGAAGGGGTATCCAAAGTTATGCTTTGACATCTTATTAATTTAGTACACATATTGGTCATAAAAACGAGAAATTTGATGCAGTTGTGGCTGATTGCAAACGGCATTTATAACTCTATGTATGGATTTCTGCGAATGATAGAAGAAAGTAATATTTTGGTGGTTAAAAGGGTATCCAAAATGTTTCATCGATGTCTTTATTAATAAAGTACACATGTTGGTGAAACAACGAGAATTTTAATTAATTTATGGCTGGTTGTAAAATTGGTCAAAAATCGACATTTATGTCGCCAAGCATTGATTATGAGGAGAATTTTTTTTTTTTTTAATTTCTGTGGTACCAAAATTGTATTTTTAACTTTTCATTATTAAAATACGCTATCAAATATATTTTACGGTTGCTTTATCTCGTAATAGTATTATTGTATATTTGAAGCTTGTGTGAGCAAATAATGGCGTTTAGATTATGTTTTTAACAATATTTTATTGTAAAAAAATATTTTAACAAGTTACATGGTTGCGTTACATACACTGATGGAAAAAAAATGAAACACTTGAAATTTGTGAAATATCGACCATTTTCAAACCGCCATAACTCGGCGTATTTTCAATCGATTTTGATGAATCTTTGAGGGCGAAAAACTTTGAACCACTTTATGGGTGTTTGAAAAAAATTTCATTTTGAGGTTTTTCGCACATAACTCAGCGACTTTTCAACCAAATTGGATAATTCTTTCCCATTTTGGCTTTACTTTAAGGGGGTAAACTCAGATTGGGATAATCCCTTTTCGAACCCTTCAACTCCCGATCAAAAAAGCACCTTTTTGGGCCAAAAAACGTCCAACTTTGGCAACGTGTACCGAGTTGGAAAAAATGAGTCGACTCGATCCTTCAAAAGAACTTTGAAATGTGTTAAATTACCTGTACAGGACTGGAAAAGTGAAGTTCTTATGACGATTTGGCACAAAGTTATGGGTATTTGAAAAAAGTGCATTTTGCCGGTTTTTTACTCAAGTCATGAAATTTTCTTTGCATGTTCTTTGAGGTATGCACCAAAATGATTGTTTGCGAGAAATCATGAATATCCCATTTTGCACCTTAGAAATGCACTTTTTTCAAACACCCATAACTTGGTGCCAAATCGTGAGGGGAACTTCATTCTTTGAGTCCTGAATAGGGAATTGATAATGAAAAAAACATTTTTTTCACAGGGCTGCTAGAGGGGGGGAGAACGGAGTTATGCTTAAGTTTGCATGCATGACTTTAAAGAAGACACTTCAAAGTTTTTCGCCCTCAAAGATTCATCACAATCAATTGAAAATACGCCGAGTTATGGCGGTTTGAAAATGGTCGAAATTTCACGAATTTCAAGTGTTTTTCCACCAGTGTACTTTGTTTCCCACAGTTACTAATTACTAGTTACTTATATTTACCGGTAATTCCATATCAATCGAATAAAGTTTGTGTCGTTTAAAGTCCATTATTTTCCCAGTTGAACATATTGCGACTAATTCTAAACTCATAAAACTTACTGAAAATCTTTTATGTCTCAATATTTTATAAAATTGTGAAAACAATCATGATTTTGAAATAATTCTCACTGACACGAGCGAGTTTACTTTAAATGTTAAGTATTTTTACAGTTGGCCAAGTGAATAGTAACACAACTACTATTTTTAAACTCTCTAAAAACATCGGAGATAAATTTATTCCTAGAATTTAAGGTTTCTTGTTATAGAAGCTAATCTCTAGTTTGATTGATAACTCGACGAGTTAGTGCTCGATTACACATTGCGTTTTTAACGCATGCGATTTTGCGGGGCATCAAATGATCCTGCCAAACCTCATGCGTTGAAAACGCAATGTGTAGTCGGTCACTTATAGTCTTTTTTCGCCTGCCTCTACCGAAACCATATATTTCGGCCATGAAAATCGGGCCGAAACTACTATTTAGCGTATCTAGGGCCGAGAAAATAATATGCATAATCTAGACAACCTTCCGCGGAATATGAGTAGGCTATGCAAAAATCTGACAGTGATAGTTCAATGGTGCGCGATATAAAATTTCATGTAACACTGTTTTTACTTAAGGCAGGCGAAAAAATATCGAGTGTAACTCATGCCGAAATGCTTTAGCAACCCTTCACTTTTGGCAACACGAGCGAGCGAAGCGAGGGTTGCTAAAGCCTATTTTCGGCCCTTGATACACTATATACTATTAAGGCCCTGAAATTCGACTATTGTAACGAAAATGGTTTTTATTTATGTATTTTCATAGTCTTGATCTATCAGTAATTAAAATAATTAAACCTGTTACAATTCTAGAAAAAAACAAATATTCAGTATTTTATAAAGAGATTCCTGATTAAAATTTCACACCCAGTTTCGCATCACTATCTCTCTGACCTATTTACTAGAAATTTATGCGCCCTTTATTTATATACACGCCGGGATAAAAAGGGCGTTATCTCTTCCCGCACACAACTTTTTTTTTCTTTCCTCCGTAGAGTAAACCCACTAATATATTTAACACCGAATATAATCCGAAGGAAAATGCGCGAGAGTCCCGGATAAAAAGGAGGAGCGGGGAAATAAAGAAAATTTGTCCGGAGGAAGGATCGCGTGAAATGAGCGGGCCCACAAGTTATGTCTCTATTTAGGTTTGTTCATCGCCGTCATAAAAAGAAAGAAAGAAAAAGAGGCGAGGAAAAAAGGGACGCGTAATACTCGATTATCTGTAAAATTTGTCGTGGAAATTTATCTCGCGGTGGGTGGTTCGCACTGTACTGGACGACTTTTATTGGGACATAAATTCGGGACATTTTTTAAATCAACAACGGTCCAGACGGGTAATGCAGATAAATAGTTATGAAAGCGTGGATTTGGATTTTAGTAGCTATGAACATTACATAACAAGAAGCTACATACTAATAGAACTGTACATGATATAGCACCAGTGGGACAAACTTGTGGGAAGGGTAGGGGCACAAAGGTGATTCGGAGTCAAATTGCAGTACAGGGTTGGAAATGTCTTCTTTATGACAAGAAACGAAAAAAGCAACACGTATGTGTAACATAAAGCATTTCAATTGTGGGATTTACCTAAGCAGAAAGCACAAATGCTACAGAAAGTTTGACCATAAACTCTTACACAGTCTCGTCATCGACGCTGCGTGTAATACCTTACATTCTACGAAAGATTCTTGAGATATTATAGACCTCTTCGACAGCTGCAGAGATGCGAGGACAAGGTTTTCTGATACAACAGGGTACAATTTTGCTTTCATGTGAACTTGCAAGCCAATAAACCAGACCACCATGGCCGATCTACTGCTATTCAAGAAATCGCGTGTAAACCCAATTCCCAAAAAATCTAACAATGAGAAAAATAACTACAGTGATGGTTATCCTCTAAAAAAAATTTTAAAATCTAAATTTAGAAAATTACCAAAATTTACGATAACATTCCCAGAATTTATTTTTTAAGTTTGAATACTTCAAGAAAATTGATTTTTTTATATACAGGGTGTCAATTTGAAAACTTTCAATGCGAATATCTGTGAAAATAAAAGAGTTAGAAAAGCGCAATTTGGTACAAATGTTATACAGGTAGGGGGAACTAGAACCACCATATTTTGGTTATGGGGTGAGTGACCCCTTGAGCCCCATTCACCCTAACCCCAAAATTTTAAATGGCATCACCCCTTTTGTGATCCCTTAAATTAAACGTTTTTTTCAAGTAGTATTCACCAGTACAAGATTTTTTTTTAAATTTAATAGAGGGCCGAACAAAAAAGTATAATTAAAATAAAATAAATTACGGGTGTGAAGTTAGCAATAGATTCCAGCAATAGATTTTAAATTACGTTTTTCCATTAAAACGGGCTACATAACTGAATGTTTCTATGATTATTATGAAACACATGAACATTGTAAACCCAAAAAAAAATAACCCCTAATTGTCCTCTTCTGAAACCACCCCCACTTCCTCTCAAAAATAACTTCCGCTTTTATAACAAGAAGACAAACTCCAATGTAAAAACAAAAAATACAGCTGTATTCTACCGACACCCTAGAATCATAATCATAAAAAAACCGCAGGCACACCCGCCCCCATTTTTTCGAGAAAAAAAAAATTTGCGTACCGCTGCAAGACATTCACATATTTTCGCAAAAAAAAACAAGGAAGTCATATTCCCATAGAAAAATAAAAAATTAATAAATGTTCCTTACATACTCCTGAACAATAATCATACAAAAACCGTAGGCACACCCCCCCCCCCATTTTTTCGAGAAAAAAAATAATTTGCGTACCGCTGCAAGACTTTCACATATTTTCGCAAAAAAAACAAGGAAGTCATATTCCCATCGAAAAAATAAAATCAGATAAATGTTCCTTACATACTCCTGAACAATAATCATAGAAAAACCGTAGGCACACCCCCCCATTTTTTCGAGAAAAAAAATAATTTGCGTACCGCTGCAAGACTTTCACATATTTTCGCAAAAAAAACAAGGAAGTCATATTCCCATAGAAAAAATAAAATCAGATAAATGTTCCTTACATACTCCTGAACAATAATCATAGAAAAACCGTAGGCACACCCCCCCATTTTTTCGAGAAAAAAAATAATTTGCGTACCGCTGCAAGACTTTCACATATTTTCGCAAAAAAAACAAGGAAGTCATATTCCCATCGAAAAAATAAAATCAGATAAATGTTCCTTACATACTCCTGAACAATAATCATAGAAAAACCGTAGGCACACCCCCCCATTTTTTCGAGAAAAAAAATAATTTGCGTACCGCTGCAAGACTTTCACATATTTTCGCAAAAAAAAACAAGGAAGTCATATTCCCATAGAAAAAATAAAAATTGATAAACGTAAACGGAATTTGTTTATTTTTCTCATTACTCCGCGGGCGCGTTGTTACTTCTCGGCGTCTTAATTTTTCGAATTGCAGTAGACCACGGAACGGCTGAACAATAGTTGTCAATCAATTGCCAAACATTTCTAAATGAGATTTTTTTCGGAAAGAATCACTGGTGATTCTTCTCAGTAGAATAACGCTGTGATTGGCTGAAACGCTTACACATGACTCTGAGAGTTTCTATTGATTTTTAGAATCGTCAAAAAATAATTATCTATATTTCGGTAAATCCTATGGGAAATTAAGTGCCCGGAAATTCCTGGCTAGCTTTTCGTCGGTATCATGACTACTCTCGATTTTATAATTACCGAGGAATCATTTTTGGTTGACCACCTGACAAGCCTTGGCCATTGGCTGCAGAAGACTGAATCATGTTTTGTTCCAACATTTCGTTTGTCTATTTTTTATATTAGTAATAAAGACGAAAAAATAGCATGAATATATGAATATTCAACCTGATCATGACGCTGGAAAATTAAGTATTCCTAAGACAAACAAATAATTTATTGAAACAACTACTTGCCACGCCGGATTTTGAATGTTACAAATGAAATTTGCATGTCATTACTAGTTCTAGTGGATAAATAACATTGGTTTAAGTTTATTTCTACGAACAGGTTTAACTTGAAAATTATTCTAAAGTTAAATTTGAAACTTTAAACAGTAAATATTTCCTAAAATATAAGCTTCGGTGTTATTTCAAATTTAATTACAATCGTGTGGACGATTGTTTACCCTGTTTCTAAATAAAAATTATCTTAACAATCCAGCGAACTATGTATCTTCCAATCATACAACTCAATTCTGACATTGTAAACCTATCCAATTATATTATGATGATAAGCAAAGGAGCTTCCTTTCCTTTCAATTTTTTTAAATATTTGTTCTTTCTCGAAAAAGAGAGGGGTGCAGTGTGCCTGCGGTTTTTGTTTGATTATTATTCAGGAGTAAATAAGGAACGTTTATCTGATTTTATTTTTTCTATGGGAATATGACTTCCTTGTTTTTTTTGCGAAATTATGTGAATGTCGTGCAGCGGTACGCAAATTATTTTTTTTCTCGAAAAAATGGGAGGGTGTGCTTATGGTTTTTGTCTGATTATTGTTCAGGAATATGTAAGGAACGTTTATCAATTTTTATTTTTTCTATGGGTATATGACTTCCTTGTTTTTTTTGCGAAAATATGTGATTGTCGTGCAGCGGTACACAAATTATTTTTTTCCTCGAAAAAATGGGGGGGTGTGCCTACGGTTCTTCTATGATTATTGTTCAGTAGTATGTAAGGAACATTTATCTGATTTTATTTTTTCTATGGGAATATGACTTCCTTGTTTTTTTTGCGAAAATATGTGAATGTCGTGCAGCGGTACGCAAATTATTTTTTTTCTCGAAAAAATGGGAAGGTGTGCCTACGGTTTTTGTATGATTATTGTTCAGGGATATGTAAGGAACGTTTATCAATTTTAATTTTTTCTATGGGAATATGACTTCCTTGTTTTTTTTTTGCGAAAATATGTGAATGTCGTGCAGCGGTACGCAAATTATTTTTTTTCTCGAAAAAATGGGGGGGTGTGCCTACGGTTTTTCTATGATTATTGTTCAGGAATATGTAAGGAACCTTTATCAATTTTTACTTTTTCTATGGGTATATGACTTCCTTGTTTTTTTTTTGCGAAAATATGTGATTGTCGTGCAGCGGTACACAAATTATTTTTTTTCTCAAAAAAATGGGGGGGTGTGCCTACGGTTTTTCTATGATTATTGTTCAGGAGTATGTAAGGAACATTTATCTAATTTTATTTTTTCTATGGGAATATGACTTCCTTGTTTTTTTGCGAAAATATGTGATTGTCGTGCAGCGGTACACAAATTATTTTTTTTCTCGAAAAAATGGGGGGGGGGTGTGCCCACGGTTTTTGTATGATTATTGTTCAGGAATATGTAAGGAACGTTTATCAATTTTTATTTTTTCTATGGGAATATGACTTCCTTGTTTTTTTGCGAAAATATGTGAATGTCGTGCAGCGGTACACAATTTTTTTTTTCTCGAAAAAATGGGGGGGTGTGCCTACGGTTTTTGTATGATTATTGTTCAGTAATATGTAAGGAACGTTTATCAATTTTTATTTTTTCTGTGGGAATATGACTTCCTTGTTTTCTTGCGAAAATATGTGAATGTCGTGCAGCGGTACACAAATTATTTTTTTTCTCGAAAAAATGGGGGAGGTCTGCCTACGGTTTTTTTATGATTATTGTTCAGGAGTATGTAAGGAACATTTATCTGATTTTATTTTTTCTATGGGAATATGACTTCCTTGTTTTTTTGCGAAAATATGTGATTGTCGTGCAGCGGTACACAAATTATTTTTTTTCTCGAAAATATGGGAAGGTGTGCCTACGGTTTTTGTATGATTATTGTTCAGGGATATGTAAGGAACGTTTATCAATTTTAATTTTTTCTATGGGAATATGACTTCCTTGTTTTTTTGCGAAAATATGTGAATGTCGTGCAGCGGTAGACAAATTATTTTTTTTCTCGAAAAAATGGGGGGTGTGCATACGCTTTTTGTATGATTATTGTTGAGGAATATGTAAGGAACGTTTATCAATTTTTATTTTTTCTATGGGAATATGACTTCCTTGTTTTTTTTGCGAAAATAAGTGATTGTAGTGCAGCGGTACGCAAATTATTTTTTTTCTCGAAAAAATGGGGGGGGGGGGGTGTGTGCCTACGGTGTTTGTATGATTATTGTTCAGGAATATGTAAGGAACGTTTATCAATTTTAATTTTTTCCATGGGAATATGACTTCCTTGTTTTTTTGCGAAAATATGTGAATGTCGTGCAGCGGTAGACAAATTATTTTTTTTCTCGAAAAAATGGGGGGGTGTGCCTACGGTTTTTGTATGATTATTGTTGAGGAATATGTAAGGAACGTTTATCAATTTTTATTTTTTCTATGGGAATATGACTTCCTTGTTTTTTTGCGAAAATATGTGAATGTCGTGCAGCGGTACACAAATTATTTTTTTTCTCGAAAAAATGGGGGGTGTGCCTACGGTTTTTTTATGATTATTGTTCAGGAGTATGTAAGGAACATTTACCTGATTTTATTTTTTCTATGGGAATATGACTTCCTTGTTTTTTTTGCGAAAATATGTGATTGTCGTGCAGCGGTACACAAATTATTTTTTTCTCGAAAAAATGGGAGGGGGTGCCTACGGTTTTTGTATGATTATTGTTCAGGAGTATGTAAGGAACATTTATCTGATTTTATTTTTTCTATGGGAATATGACTTCCTCGTCTTTTTTGCGAAAATATGTGAATGTCGTGCAGCGGTACGCAAATTATTTTTTTTCTCGAAAAAATGGGGGGGGGTGTGCCTACGGTTTTTTTATGATTATGATTCTAGGGTGTTCCCAGAATACAGCTGTATTTTTTGTTTTCATATTGGAATTTGTCTTCTTGTTATAAAAGCGGAAGTTATTTTTGAGAGGAAATGGGGGTGGTTTCAAAAAAGGACAATTAGGGTTTAATTTTTTTTTGGGTTTACAATGTTCATGTGTTTCATAATAATCATGGAAAAATTCAGTTATGTGGCCCGTTTTAATGGAAAAACGTAATTTCAAATTTATTGCTGGAATCTATTGCTAACTTCACACCCGTAAATAACCCGTAAATAAATTCTATGAATTGCTATTTTATTTAATTAGATTCTTATAATGCATTCCTTTTTGGGCTACAAAAAAGGATAATATTTTTTTTTCTCCAAATACTCGAACCAGTGGGTCAGGTTTCATCAAATAACAATCACCTATCCTGTATAACATTTGTACCAAATTGCCCTTTTCTAACTCCGTTATTTTCAGAGATATTCGCATTGAAAGTTTTCAAATTGACACCTTGTATATATAAATTATATTTTCGGAGAGCACTTTTGGTTTTTTTAATTACTACACGAAAATATTTAATTATTAAATAATATTTTACATTGATTATGACATTAATTACAGCTTTGACTTTACGGCACGAATTATAATTATAGAATGTGTGGAATAATATTTACTCTTACTATTTATATTAAATAAAATTATAAACTAAGCATTTTAACATCTGGCGATAACTGCGCATTAATTCTAAATATAAATATATTAACAATAAATTCAATTAATACCTAACAATAACATATCTATTGTGGACTACAGGTAACTCTTCCCCCCTTAGATTCGACATTCCCGAGGCGAATCATTGTCTTTGTGAGTGGTGCAAATTCTTTTTCTTTTTAAACACTTATAACCTAAGATAACAATACTAATTAACCCTAATAAATACAAAAGGAGTGTCCATGCACTTGGTTTCAGGGGTATAGTCATTTCACTCACTAAGGTACTTGATTATATACGGGAATACTGTCTAATTTTAGTCTCTTCAATCTTATAGTGAAATCACTCATATTATAGTTTGTTGATTTCAATTTTGAAGCACTTATTAACACTGGTGTTCCTGTGATAGCTTCAATTTTTGGCACCTTGTAGTTTTGGAATACAAGGTCACATTGGTCCAGTTGAATTAAGTAGATTCCTTGGAGATCCTGAGTTTCTTCATGGTCTGGGCAGATGATTTTTATTTGTTCCTTACTAACGAAGACAGCAAGGAATTTGTTTGTGTATGGCAATTTTTCTAAATGGTTTTTCCTAATTTCTAATTGAGTGTATTGACAATTTTTAGCATTTCCTTCAATTAACAATTTTGTTTCACATTCATCTTTATAATTTAAAAATAGATTACTACTACACTGAAATTATTTGTCACCACCAAAGCATATATCATTTAGAGGCCAAATTTTCGACTTTAATAAAAATTTAATATTCAGAATTATCGTAGCATATTCTGATTTATATTTAGTAGGAATGGGATTCATTGCATAAAGATCAAAAGGGTGTTCATAATTAATAGGAAGTGAAATTAAATAATGAATCATTGATTTATCAATTTTACAGTTAACAGTCATAACGGATTCAAAGTTCAAAATATTTTCTAATTTTACTTCAAAAGGTAATTCTTCTTGATAGTGAGTAGACATTTTTAATAATTCATCGTATAAGTCTAGAGGTCCAATTATATCTGGATTCAGAAACTTTATTCTACAGAACGTTAAAGAATTTATAATTTTTTGAAGAATACTTCTAATTGTACCAAATAGTAAGATAAGCTGATTGTACAGATCTTTCGTGAATAAAACATGTTGGTGATCAATTTCTTCTTTATAAATTGCATGTAATTGCATAATTCTAGATTGTAGTATGTTTTGATTATGCGTAATATCCTTCATGGTGTCATTAAAGTTTTTAATAAGTTTTGTATTAATACTATAGCCGAATTTTATTTGATTTTGAAAGTTGTTCTGATTTTTTCCTAAATGTTTTAAGATTGTATTAACTCTCTTTTCATCACGGGCATCGATATTTCCGCTAATTGATTTAATTATTGTGCCTAGTCCATCTATCAAACCTCTTTTTACTCTTTTTGGTTGAACATTCAGTTGAATAATCTTAATTTTGTCAATTATGTCATTTCTAGAATAATTTACCAATTTGTCATAATTTTAAAATTCATTCTTAAATTTAGATATATTAATCATGGTATTCCTCAGGAATTCGTATTGATACTCCAATTTTCTAAATTCATTATAAAGGGGCTCGAGATTATAGTGATGCACTAAAGTATGTTCACTTTTTTCTAGTTTAGCTGTACCCAAATTAACAGGTAACAATCCTATATTTTCTGTAATATTTTTAATCTCGAATGTGATCACAGGCGTGATGAAGAACAACCAGAAATTAATTAAATTTAATTACTTAATTTGAATTATTATTTTTGGAAATAATTTTCGAAAAATGATTTCCTCTGTTGAACTAGATTATCAGAAGTTGTTGAAGGACCTGGTATTGAATCATCTAATTCAGTTTTACCAAGGTAAATATTTATTTGTAAATTGAAATTTTGAAAAATATAATCTATCATTGTTTTTACCGTTTCATATTCTAATTTATCAAGGCCACAGCCTATTTTAGGGATTGCTAATTTAGTAATTTGTTTATCTAAGCAGAACTGTTTCAAATTAATTAATGTTTTAAGCAAACATTTAAGGTGGGTTTGTCATCATAATATCTTTTTGTAATTAGATATATTATATATCTGTCATCTTCTTTTAATTGACATAAGGAATTTAATTGTGGATTTTGCTTACTCAAATCTCTGATTCTACCAAATCTTAATTTAAAATCTTTTGCTATACCTGCACCCATTTTAAGGTCTTGACTCACACAGTGAGCAAGTGAGAAGTTCAATGGAGCATGAAATAAATCATCTTCTATTTCTCTTACATTCTTATTTACAATATTTCTTTTAGTATTTAAACAATTAATCAAATTTTCAAAAGTTGGAATACCTTCTAAATTTTGTGCATATTCCTCATTAATATTCAGTTCTATTCTAGAGAGAGCATCTGCATTTTTACTTAAAATTCCCTTTTTATAAATAATTATGTAATCATATTCCAAAAGTTTTAAGCGCCATCTCACTAATTTAGAATTTGGCTCTTTGATTGACATCAACCATTGGAGAGGCCTATGGTCAGTGACTATCTGGAAGGTGCGTCCGAATAAATAAGGGCGAAAATATTTAACAGCCCAAACTATGGCAAGTAGCTCTTTTTCTATTGTCGAGTAACGAGTTTCAGAGTCATTCAATGTCCGACTGGCATATGCAACAGGCAAATCTGAACCGATTTTATCCTGCAATAATACAGCACCAAGAGCCTGATTACTGGCATCTATGGTTAATATGAATGGTTTTGAAAAGTCCGGATATTGTAAAAGGGGATGATTTGTTAGAACATTTTTACATAAGTCAAAACAATTTTTATACTCTAAATCTTCAATATTAATAACAGCATTTTTCTTCAAACATTTTGTCATAGGTTTAGTCAAGTCCGCAAAGTTTTTTATGAATTTCCTGTAATATCCTAACAGTCCTAAGAATCCTTTAATTTGCTTGGTTGTTTTAGGGATGGGATAATTTTGGATGGCTAGAATTTTGTCTGGGTTTGGTTTAACTCCATCAGGTGTAACTACATGTCCTAGATATGATACTTCTTTACGCAAAAATTCCGATTTGTCCAATTGAATTTTAAAATTGGATTCTCCTAATCTTTTGAATACTTCCGTTAGTCTAATTATATGTTCTTGCAAGCTGGTTGAAAATATAATTGTGTCGTCCATGTAAACTAAACAATAGTCATTCTGAATGCCCCGTAAAATATTGTCCATAACTCGTTGGAAAGTAGCGGGTGCGTTTTTAAGTCCAAACGGCATTCTCAAGAATTCATAATGTCCGTATTCGGTATTAAATGCTGTTTTGGGGATATCGCGTTCATCGATTTCAATTTGACGAAATCCCGAAGCTAAATCTAATGTCGTAAAGTACTGAGCTTTGCCTAATTTATCTAAAAGATCAGTGCTATTGGGAAGTGGGTAATGATCACCTACAGTTTTATCGTTTAATTTTCGATAGTCAAAGACGACACGCCATTTCCTCTGGCCTGATGCGTCTAATTTTTTCGGGACTATCCAAATTGGAGAAGACCATGGACTAAAGGATGGTCTTATTACATTTCATTAATTTGATGATTTACCTCATTTTTATGCACTTCTGGGTATCGATATGTTTTGGTAAAAACTGGAATCTCATCAGTTGTAATTATCCTATGCTTTATTTTATTAGTGAATGTTAAATTATTTTCTTTTAAATGAAAAATATCTGAATATTTTAAAATTAAGTTCTTTATAATTGTTTTTTCTTCATCATTCATATGATCCATCCGGATCTTAGAAAAATTAAATTTAAGTTTATTTGTATTGTATTAAACATTATTATACTTATTATTATTATTATTAGGGCATTTCTTAATTGATTTATAATTTCTCCGTTACGAAGTACGAGAAAGTATTGTGATCGTGATTTTTTTTTCAAAATGTTTTTTTACAGAAATATCCGTTTTGGGGTCCCTAGATGCCATTTCAACAATTTCTGGAATTTTTTGTGTGTGTGTGTGTGTGTGTGTGTGAGTGTTACTGTGTGTGTGTGTGTGTGTGTGTGTGTGTGTGTGTGTGTGTGTGTGTGTGTGTGTGTGTGTCTGCCTGTGTGCGCTGTATCTCAAAAACAATTAGAGCAATTGATATGAAACATTGAACATACGTCTTATTTCATAATCCAAAGAACTGAAAAGCTTTTGGTAAAATTTTGTACACCGGAAGTGGGTGTTTACCTTGACTGTTTTTTGTTTTTTGTCAATATTTTCTTAAATATGAAAAATATCAAAAAAACTTTTAAACAAACATCGAAGACAACAAAGAAATTAACATCTTTTCCTTGAAAATATTTTTCATAAAATCATTTTTATTCGAGAAAAAAAAAATTAATTTTTTTAAATTTTTGGTTTATAATTACCAAACGATAATAGTTACAGCAAATTTATGTGAATAGTAATTGTAGAGAATACCAAAATGAACAACTTCTAAAGAATAAGTTTTTTTTAAATCTCGTTAGTTTTTGAGTAAACCGAGTTTTTGGGAATTTGAAGTATAATTTTTCCATCTTTTATGATTTTGACGTTTTAAACGTCAGTTTCATGCGAGTTTACGCAACGCTCGATGTACATTTAAAATATGATTTCAATTGAAAATAAACCCATGAAAACGTAAATAAAAAGTCGGAGAAAGTAACATGATGGCCACATCACCATTTTTTTTTAATACAAGAAACGCAGGCATAATTCCATAAAAAATCATCCTCAATGGTCGAAGTATCGCTTATTAAAAACCAATTTGGTTTTCGTAAATTTAATAATTTTCAATAGAGATTTGGATTTTTGAAAATTTTTGTTTTCATTTTTTGTTTTTTTTTTTAATATAAGAAACGCAGACAAAATTCCATAAAAAATCATCCTCAATGGCCGAAGTATCGCTTATTCAAAATCAATTTGGTTTTTGTAAATTCAACAATTTTTTCTTTCTCCGTTACGAAGTACGAGAAAGTATTGTGATCGTGATTTTTTTTTCAAAATTTTTTTTTACGGAAATATCCGTTTTGGGGTCCCTAGATGCCATTTCAACAATTACTGAAAAAAAAGTGTGTGTGTGTGTGTGGCGGTGTGCCTGTGTATCCGTGCGCGCTGTGTCTCAAAAACTAATTGAACAATTAACACGAAACTTTGAACATAAGCTTTATTTGACAATTCGAAGAACTGAAAAGCTTTTGGTAAAATTCTGTACTCCGGAAGTGGGTGTTTACCTCAACCGTTTTTTGTTTTTTCCAATATCTTTTTAAATGTGGAAAATTTTACGAAAACATTCAAATAAATTTTGAAGATAATAAAAAAGTGAACATGTTTTATTTGAAAATATTTTTCATAAAATCATTTTTATTGGAGAAAAAAATGTATTAATTTTTTTTTCATTTTTGGCTTATAATTATAAAACGATAATAGTTACAGCAAATTTACATGATTAATAATTGTAAAGAATATCAAATTGAACAACTTATAAAGAATAGGTTTTTTCGAAAACGCTTTGGTTTCTGAGTAAACTGCCTATTAAACTCAACTTACGTGCCACAATTTTAGGTTATGTCGCAGACAAGCGATATAAATTAAAATGCGCAAAAACTACTACTTCAATTAACATCAAACTTTAAACATAAGCCTTATTTGATAATCCAAAGAAATTGAAAGCTTTTCGTAAAATTTCGTACACCGGAAGTGGGCGTTTACCTTAACTGTTTTTTGTTTTTTGCCAATATTTTCTTAAATATGAAAAATATCACGAAAGCATTCAAACTCTGGAGACAACAAAGACATGAACATCTTTTGCTTGGAAACATTTTTTATAAAATCATTTTTATTCGAGAAAAAATTTATTATTTTTTTGGTTTATAATTATAAAACGATAATAGTTACAGCAAATTTATGTTAATAATAATTGTATAGATTGCTAAAATGAACAACTTATAAAGAATAAGTTATTTTCGAGATCTCTTTAGTTATTGAGTAAACTGAGTTTTTGAATTTGAAGTATAATGTGTCCATCTTTCATAATTTTGACGTTTTAAACGTCAGTTTCATCCGAGTTTACAAAACGCTCGATGTACATTTAAAACATGATTTCAATTGAAAATAAACCATGAAAACGTAAATATAAATTGATACCATCAAGTCGGAGAAAGTAACATGATGGCCACATCACCATTTTTTATTTGTGTTTTGTTGGTGTGGCACCACATCATATCCGCTGATGGGTGTTACTATAAAAGGTTTCTTAAGGATCACTTCCCTATCTATGTCTGTCTTATTTATGAAACACAAAAAGCCCTACCGTTTCTTACGGTCGTAATACATACTGGTACTAGGAAATTGGTAACGTCCATTCTAGGGACGACAACTTCACCATTCTTAATATTATTAATTTCTACCTCTAAATTTGCTGACTTTGAGCGGGCACTAATATTCTCTTAATGACCGGCAAAGAAGCTGGGTTTGCATTTTTATTACAATTATTATTATTTATTTCATTTTTATTATTTATTTCATTTTTATTATTATTTATTTCATTTTTATTATTTATTTCATTTTTATTATTATTTATTTCATTTTTATTATTATTTATTTCATTTTTATTATTATTAATATTTATATTTAACATATTTAAATCCTCACGAATTTTAAGTGGAATTTCATTATTTGGCGTTACTATTGAATTTCTTTCAAAATTCACGCAAGCTTTAATTTTATTCATATTATCGACACCTAAAAGAATGTCAAAAGACGAATGAAAATCAAAAATATAGCATTTCAATTTCGATGCTAATTTATCTTTAAATAAATCTTGGAGTGAAATATCAATACTATGCATTCCGCGAGAAGTACCATGTGCACTGGTGACAATTTTAATTAAGTTTTTATTTTATTATTTTTAATTTCCTCGCCAATCGAGGACTTATAAAAGAACGGGTACTTCCCGAATCCATTATAATTTTTAATTTAGTTTTAGGATCTACGATAAATGGTAAACTACTAGTATTATTTATTATTCCTAAAAAATCAACTGATGTTTTCACGAGGCCATTTAATCTAAAAAAGTTTCCCTATTGTTATCATTAATATTATTATTGTCATTTATATTATTTGGCGATCCTGACTCGTCAAGATTATATAACATTGGCCTTGTATTATGCGTTGTTAAGATTGACATTGGCGTGGGATTTGGTAATGGAACTGCACTTTGTTGAGGCAACTGATTAAAATTTCGATTATAATTTGGATTAAAATTATTTCGATTATTATAATTTGAATTTTGATTTGAGTTATTATTATTATAATTATTATAACGAGGTCGCTTATTTGACTGGTAATTATTATTATTGTTATTATTGAAAGGCCTGTTATTAGACTGATTAAATTGATTTGGAGGTCTCCCAAATACCTGTCTGTTAGTTGAAAATTGACGGGGATTTTGTTGCCGAAATTGCAAATTAATAGGTTGACTCGGAAATTGACGATTAGAAAATTTTGAATTAAAAAATGGATTTTGATTTTTATTATTAAAATTAAAATTAGCATTATTTGGTACATCCAATGTACTCTGGAAGTTATTTTCTTCAATAACATAATTTATCGCCTCCTCGAGTGTGTCAGGTTCACGTAAGCGAACAATACTTTGCATATTTCCTTTTAAACCACGCAGGTAAGTTTTTAGTGCTAACTCATCATAACTGCTTTAGTGGCATCAGACATTTCTGCTGCTGATAAAGAGTTAATTTTGCTTGAAAGTTCACAACGCAAAATCTGTAACTTTTTACCAAAATCTAGAAAACTTTCATTTTTTACAGGTTTAAAATTAATAAGTTGTACAATACAATCATAATTTCTTGGATCACCGAACCGTTGTCTAATATGATCTCTAATTTGCGGCCACGTATTTAATTCTATTCTCGAACCTATAGCAATCAAAGCTTTATCTCTTAATTTACCAATAATTGCATTTATTAAATAATTATCTATTCTGTCATTATTTAAAGCTCTGAACTGACCCAACACAGCCCCACAACGTGAAATAAAAATTTCCGTCAACTCATTATTTCCATCAAACAAAGGAATAGTATCTACGTTTAATTTTAAAAGTTGATAATCTACGTTTTCCATAGTTATATCTAATAACTCGTTAACTATAAATTGAACAGGGGAATGCGAACGGAAAGGAGAATTAATTTTAGGTGGAGAGTCTAAATCAGAATCCGTGTTATCTTCGTACATAAATTATTCGCGTAATAAAAGAAAAAGAAAAGCCTCTAAAAAATATTGCTCACCAAAAAATCACTCTGTCCATTTGGTCCTTGGTGTTCATCCAGGGAGATTATGAAGCGGGTGATGTTATCCTCTGCGTGCTGCCGTCCTTGGAGCTGGTTTCTCGAAGTTTGGAGAACTCTTCGGATCGGAAGCGACGTGGATGATGATTAGGTGTTTCCAGTAAATCGTTGAAACGAACGGCCACTGATATGCATTCAGTGTACCGCTGGAACAATCCTACCGACTGCGCCAATTATATTTTCGGAGAGCACTTTTGGTTTTTAAAAAAAATATTTAATTATTAAATAATATTTTACATTGATTATGACATTAATTACAGCTTTGACTTTACGGCACGAATTATAATTATAGAATGTGTGGAATAATATTTACTCTTACTATTTATATTAAATAAAATTATAAACTATGCATTTTAACATCTGGCGATAACTGCGCATTAATTCTAAATATAAATATATTAACAATAAATTCAATTAATACCTAACAATAACATATCTATTGTGGACTACAGGTAACTTATATATACATTGATATATTTAAGTATGTATAATAAATAATTAACTCGTCTCAAGCATTTCATCAAGAAAACACAGGTTCGATGCAGAAGATATTTTCTTCTCCAGATCCCACGTTTTGCGTTTCGTTTGGTTGGTAATGTCGATCGTTTCTCTGCTCATCATTTCAATGAAAAATTCAGTTGCTTTGGTTATTAAAAAAGCAGCATCTTGACTAATCATCTGACACTGTGGATCCTGTTTCATGATATTCTTTGCCCTGGCTAACGGAAGTCTCAGATGCTTGGGTTTATCAGCCGCTTTTTGAAAGGTTTAAGGGTATAGACTGTCTAAAGATTCTAGCACATTATCAAATTGAGTCTTAAAAGTACACCACACGTCTCTAAATTTAGATGACATAAAAATCTTATATAATTCCAAATGTGAACAAAAATAAAATAATACTCCAGCGTGTTTTTCATCAGTAATGATAATGTAGATATTCATAATTTACAATATTTTATCCAACAAACAGAAATAGCAATAAACACACAACATTACCTGGTACAAAGTTGTTATCTCCGAAATAAATGCGATAAATTAAGGGAAAGTTCTTAATAGGTTTCCACTATAAATTCGGCAGCGAAGTGAAGTGGCGGCGCGTACAAGTGTGTGGAAGGTTTTAGTCTTATTCGCAAAGGCAAACAAAGAAATACACTGACGCATGATTTAAGACCTGTCATAATAAATTCAGGAAAACCAGGGAAACAATTTCTCCCATAAAAGGGAACAAATGTGGAACGAATCGCCGCCGTGTATTTATTTTCATACGTTAATGCGCACCGCGGCCATTGTCTGCCGATGCAATTATTTTCCATTATTTTGTTAATAAATCATGCACGCTTTTAATATTTACTAGTTTCCACCGACTTTTACATTAAACTGTTTAATTTATACTCGATTTTAATCCCACTCTATATGTTTTAGCTTTATAGCGTTTATCCATTTTAATTAATAATTACATTATCGTGGAGAAAAAAAATAGGAAATTTTTAAATTCACTAATAAAATAAAATGATTCATCCTACTTGTGCCTCGAAACACTGGCTATGCACTCTTGCCTTACACCAAGTTTCCTTGTATTCTTTATATATCCAACTTAGCAGTTGCCCTGAACCTTTATTTTCAAACATTCAATCAAACTTCTCCTAGGAACTGAATCATACCTTGAAATCAATAAATAAGTATATTTTCTGTTTATTCGCTAGCCTGTATCTACGGTATAGTAAGTGTAACTCTCTGGTCCATTGTTGACTTATTTTCTTGACCGATGTGAAGATAACCACGGATTTCCCGGCGCCACCACCACCAAATAAAAATTTCTTCAATTTTAATGATTCATAATAAATCAAACGCTGAGAATGTAATTAACATTAGCCTATAGATAAACAGTCAATCCACAATTTCAATTATTTTTTCTCGACTCCACGGGAACTCTCTTTTTAAAATGACAAGAATTCAAAGTCCAATATGGCACTGTTTGACGCGTTTCAAATTTAATTTTTTAACAAAAATGTGTAGATAAGAGTCTACTTAAGCGATTTAACGCATTAAATTTTGGGTTAAATTGTTTATAACTTTTTTATGATTTTTTTTTCTCGGGTCCACCCGAACCATACATATAATATAGCAAACTTTCAAAGTCCAATATGGCACTGTTTGACGCGTTTTAAATTTAATTTTTTAACAACGACTTGTAGATAAGAGTCTACTTAAGCGATTTAAAGGATTTAATTTTGGGTAAAATTGTTTATAACTTTTTTATGAATTTTTTTTCTCGGGTCCACCCGAACTCTACATATAATATAGCAAACTTTCAAAGTCCACTATGGCACTGTTTGACGCATTTTAAATTTAATTTTTTAACAACGACGTGTAGATAAGAGTCTACTTAAGCGATTTAGAGCATTAAATTTTGGGTAAAATTGTTTATAACTTTTTTATGAATTTTTTTTCTCGGGTCCACCCGAACTCTACATATAATATAGCAAACTTTCAAAGTCCAATATGGGACTGTTTGACGCGTTTTAAATTTAATTTTTTAACAACGACGTGTAGATAAGAGTCTACTTAAGCGATTTAAAGGATTAAATTTTGGGTAAAATTGTTTATAACTTTTTTATGAATTTTTTTTCTCGGGTCCACCCGAACTCTACATATAATATAGCAAACTTTCAAAGTCCAATATGGCACTGTTTGACGCGTTTTAAATTTAATTTTTTAACAACGACGTGTAGATAAGAGTCTACTTAAGCGATTTAAAGCATTAAATTTTGGGTAAAATTGTTTATAACTTTTTTATGATTTTTTTTTCTCGGGTCCACCCGAACTATACATATAATATAGCAAACTTTCAAAGTCCAATATGGCACTGTTTGACGCGTTTTAAATTTAATTTTTTTAACAACGACGTGTAGATAAGAGTCTACTTAAGCGATTTAAAGCATTAAATTTTGGGTAAAATTGTTTATAACTTTTTTATTAATTTTTTTCTCGGGTCCACCCGAACCATACATATAATATAGCAAACTTTCAAAGTCCAATATGGCACTGTTTGACGCGTTTTAAGTTTGATTTTTTAACAACAACGTATAGATAAGAGTCTACTTAAGCTATTTAGAGCATTAAATTTTGGGTAAAATTGTTTATAACTTTTTTATGAATTTTTTTTCACGGGTCCACCCGAACTCTACAAATAATATAGCAAACTTTCAAAGTCCAATATGGCACTGTTTGACGCGTTTTAAATTTAATTTCTTAACAACAACGAGTGGATAAGAGTCTACTTAAGCGATTTAGAGCAATAAATTTTGGGTAAAATTGTTTATAACTTTTTTATTAATTTTTTTTCTCGGGTCCACCCGAACTCTACATATAATATAGCAAACTTTCAAAGTCCAATATGGCACTGTTTGGCGCGTTTTAAATTTAATTTTTTAACAACGACGTGTAGATAAGAGTCTACTTAAGCGATTTAAAGGATTAAATTTTGGGTAAAATTGTTTATAACTTTTTTATGAATTTTTTTTCTCGGGTCCACCCGAACTCTACATATAATATAGCAAACTTTCAAAGTCCAATATGGCACTGTTTGACGCGTTTTAGATTTAATTTTTTTAACAACAACGTGTAGATAAGAGTATACTTAAACGATTTAAAGCATTAAATTTTGGGTAAAATTGTTTATAACTTTTTTATGAATTTTTTTTCTCGGGTCCACCCGAACTCTACATATAATATAGCAAACTTTCAAAGTCCAATATGGCACTGTTTGACGCGTTTTAAATTTAATTTTTTAACAACAACGTATAGATAAGAGTCTACTTAAACCATTTAAAGCATTAAATTTTGGGTAAAATTGTTTATAACTTTTTTATTCATTTTTTTTCTCGGGTCCACCCGAACTCTACATATAATATAGCAAACTTTCAAAGTCCAAAATGGCACTGTTTGACGCGTTTTAAATTTAATTTTTTAACAACAACGTATAGATAAGAGTCTACTTAAACCATTTAAAGCATTAAATTTTGGGTAAAATTGTTTATAACTTTTTTATGATTTTTTTTTCTCGGGTCCACCCGAACTATACATAATAATATAGCAAACTTTCAAAGTCCAATATGGCAGTGTTTGACGCGTATCAAATTTAATTTTTTAACAACAACGTGTAGATAAGAGTCTACTTAAGCGATTTAACGCATTAAATTTTGGGTTAAATTGTTTATAACTTTTTTATTAATTTTTTTCTCGGGTCCACCCGAACCATACATATAATATAGCAAACTTTCAAAGTCCAATATAGCAGTGTTTGACGCATTTTAAATTTAATTTTTTAACAACGACGTATAGATAAGAGTCTACTTAAACGATTTAAAGCATTAAATTTTAGGTAAAATTGTTTATAACTTTTTTATGAATTTTTTTTCTCGGGTCCACCCGAACTGTATATATAATATAGCAAACTTTCAAAGTCCAATATGGCACTGTTTGACGCATTTTAAATTTATTTTTTAACAATAACGTGTAGATAAGAGTCTACTTAAGCCATTTAAAGCATTAAATTTTGGGTAAAATTGTTTATAACTTTTTAATAATTTTTTTCTCGGGTCCACCCGAACCATACATATAATATAGCAAACTTTCAAAGTCCAATATGGCACTGTTTGACGCGTTTTAAATTTAATTTTTTAACAACAACGTATATATAAGAGTCTACTTAAACGATTTAAAGCATTAAATTTTGGGTAAAATTGTTTATAGCTTTTTTATGATTTTTTTTTCTCGGGTCCACCCGAACTATACATATAATATAGCAAACTTTCAAAGTCCAATATGGCACTGTTTGACGCGTTTTAAGTTTAATTTTTTGACAAAGAAAGGGATTCTAGACTTGAAAAAATACAAAAATAAATTTTTGAAGAAAAATGAAATTAATTCGTTTTTCGGCATTTACAGCAGTTTTTTTATTATTATTGTGCTTGTATAAGTTCATTGTTTACACCAGTCATATCTTTATACAAATACATAATTCATACTTAAAATTAATACCTTAACAGTTGTACGAACGATCCACGTCAAAAGAAATTTTGCTTGTGTCGGTTCCTGTAAGTCTCACAAATATTTTTTATGAACAAATAGTGTTCAGTATGAGATTCTAGACTTGAAAAAATACAAAAATAAATTTTTGACGAAAAATTTATTTTAATCGTTTTTTTTCGGCATTTCCAGCAGTTGTACGAACAATTTACGTCAAAAGAAATTTTGGTTGTCTCAGTTTCTGTAAGTCTCGCAAATATTTTTTATGAATAAATAGTGTTCAGTATGGGATTCTAGACTTGAAAAAATACAAAAATAAATTTTTGAAGAAAATATAAATTTAATCGTTTTTCGGCATTTCCAGCAGTTGTACGAACGATTTACGTCAAAAGAAATGCTGCTTGTCTCGGTTGCTGTAAGTCTCATAAATAATTTTTATGAACAAATAGTGTTCATAATGGGATTCTAGACTTGAAAAAAATACAAAAATAAATTTTTGAAGAAAATATAAATTTAATCGTTTTTCGGCATTTCCAGCAGTTGTACGAACGATTTACGTCAAAAGAAATGCTGCTTGTCTCGGTTGCTGTAAGTCTCACAAATAATTTTTATTAACAAATAGTGTTCAGAATGGGATTCTAGACTTGAAAAAAATTCAAAAATAAATTTTTGAAGAAAATATAAATTTAATCGTGTTTCGGCATTTTCAGCAATTGTACGAACGATTTACGTCAAAAGAAATGTTACTTGTTTCGATTTCTGTAAGTTTCATAAATAATTTTTATGAACAAATAGTGTTCATAATGGGATTCTAGACTTGAAGAAATACAAAAATAAATTTTTGAAGAAAAATTAAATTTAATCGTTTTTTGGCATGTCCGTCTCCATAGAACACCTATCTGCATTCCTAATCATCTACTGTTCCTTCGGTACGTAACAGCACCTTAAAATGCCCCAGCTACCTCTCTATATTTAATTCCAGTCCGTTTTCTTTTGCGTTGGGTATCCTATTCTTAAAATACCTTTGCTTTTGTGCATCATTCTTCAGGTTGGTTACTGCTACACTCCTTACTTACGTCACGCTTCCTCCTTTTAACTCTCTATCGCTCACTCACAAATGGTATGGGTGAAATCTCAACAAAGGGGGTATCAGCTAAATGTGGGAGTGCTGTACGTTTACAAAAACTAGAGTGAAATAAGAAAAGAAATAGATGAGAGAGCTGGTGAAGGAGGAAGGTGGGTGGTTGGGAGTGACTAATGCAAGAGTGGGGATGTTGGGGGGAGGGATTAGTGATGATGGCTCGGTGCTAGGAAGAAGATCTCAGGATAAGTGGGTAAATGGGGACGGAAAGAGGATGAAGGAGTGGGTGTTGGAGGAGGGCTGGGAAATATTAAATGGATGCACGGAAGGTGATTGTGAAGGGAAGAGGACATACATTTGGGCCGCAGGGGTCGTCTGTGATTGACTATGTGACAACCAATGGGGTCCCAAGGAAAGAAGTGAGAAGAATGTAAGTGGAAGAGTAGTGATTCAAACAGGTAAGGACGAAGAAGGGGAGCAAGAACAAGAAGGTAGGGGAATAGAGAGTGTTGATGTAATCAGATATATAAAGAAAAGGCTGGAGAAGGTGCAGAAGATCCATCAATGAAGGAGATGGAAGAAGCCATAGTGTAATGCGGAAGAAAAAGTACGGGAGGAAAGAGGAATGAGAGTACTTGGTTTGATGAAGAGTGTAGGCAAGCAAAGAGTGGAGTGAGGAAGGCAATGGGGGAATGCATAAGGAATGGAGGGGGAAAGAGGCGGTTAGCGGCAGCAAGAAAAAAATATGATAGTATATGTGAAAGGAAGAAAGTACAGCTACTAGAAAGTATAAGTGAGGAATTGAAAAAGTGTGGAAATGAACCGGAAATATGGAAGATCCTGAAAAGAGGGGAAAGGAAGAGGAGGATAAGAGTTTCGCTACAGGAATGGACGAAAAAGTGCAGGGAAGTTGTGGACAACCGGATAGAGTAGGAGACGAAATGTCGAGGGGAGAGGTGGAAGAATTCATAGAGGAGGAGGACAACCGGATAGAATAGGAGACGAAATGTCGAGGGGAAAGGTGGAAGAATCCACGGAGGAGGAGGTAGAAAAAGCGTTCGAGGAAGTGAAAAGAGGAAAAGCGGCAGGAATGGTTGGTTTGAAGGCGGAGATGTGGAAGGAGATAGGGGAAGCAGGAAATAAAAGATTTAGGGAGCTGATGAACTAGATGTGGAGAGGAGAAATGAACATACCGGCATCATGGAGAGTGGGTGTTATGTGCCCGGTGCACAAAGGAGGAGAGTGGGACAATATAGACAATTATAGGGGGATATCGGTGATGTGTAGGGGTTTTAGAAGAGGGAGGGGCATCAGGGAACCGATTTTTACCCTGGTGAGGTTAGTAGAGAGAGTGATGGAAGATAAAGGAAGTGTGTGGTGTTCGTGGATCTGAAGGCTGCATAAGACACAGTGTCGAGAGGAAGGTTGATAGAATGTTTGAGAAGGAAAGGGGTGAGTGATGGGATGGTAGAGTGGATAAGAGGAATGTATGAGGAAACGTGGGCAGTAGCGAAAGTGGGTATGTATATGTCAGAGAAATTCAGGACGTGGATGGGGTGGGACAGGGATGCCAGCTGAGCCCGTTGCTATTCAATTTATATATGAGTGAATTTGAAGAAATGCTGAGGAAAGGGCAAGCGGGCGAGGTAACGATTGGAGGAAATAAGGTGTGGATGCTGGCGTATCCGGATGACATGGTGTTGATGGCGAGAGACTCGGAAGGGATGAAAGATATGTTGAGGAGAGCGGAGAGGTAAAGTATGTTCATTAAAAAAAAACCTCAAGTGTGCCATGATTTTTTATTTAAAAAAATTTAAGTTGGTAACACATATTGAGGCTATGTTACTTACGCAGAGAAGTCGTAGGTTCATCTTCCAAAATTCCTTGGGCTGTGTTACTAACATCCTAAGTACATTTGACTGGTCCACCACTTCCTGGTTAACGGAGTTTCGTGATAAGGTATTTTTAAATTCATCATAAATAATGGGAACGTAAAGAAATTCTACCTGAAACTCTGCCAAAGGTGCATCGAATGAATATCCCCAATTTCCGTCCACTTTAGTCCCATTTCGGAAATAACTTTTAACTGGAAACGTTTTTTGCTGGTTGCTGTGACCACGGAATAATTGTGCCTTTTAGAAAGATCTGATGTATTGTATGTCAATTCCTAACATGTGTGCCAATGTCAACATAAATTTTTGAAAATAAAAAATCCTGGCACACTTGAGGTTTTTTTTTTTAATGAACATACGATATATGGATAAGAGGAGACTGCGGCTGAACGTGAAGAAAACAAAGTGGATGAGATTTATAAATAAAGGTAGAGAGGGAAGAGTGGAAGAACTAGAGTGGAAGGGGAAAGTAATTGAGAGGGTCAAGGTGCTTGCTTCTCTTCGTCTCTTCGTTCTTGCCCTTCATTGTCCACACTTATTATTTCCACGTTTTCAAACTTTACGTCTTAATACCCGCCCACTATCCATTGTTTTGCTTCTGTTCCCCCAATCGTCGTAATCCCTTAATATGCTTGCTATTTGCTGGCTGTTTACTGCTAATATTTTGAATAAATATGTTCCTTTCCATAAGGAATTCCTTAAATGATGTACGTACTACAGTTATAGTTACTCCCTTAGCTCTACCCTTGGTATTATCCCTAACCACCCTCTTCTATTCCCATCGAAACTCCTTCTCTTTCACCCATGTTTTTATTCCATAGCCAATTTTCCATTTCCATTTCGTTGTTCAATTTTCTTTTAATACCTGCGATATTCCAGAATATAACTCTTATGCCTTCTCTATTTCTCTCTATTTATTTTCCTTCCTTCACTTGTCTCAACAAGTTTTTTGCACTCCAGTCTATTCTGATCTTATTTACCCCCTGTTTCGAATTCTTGCTATCATCTATTCTTTATTTTTCCTATCCCACCCTTGCTTCTTCCAGTTAGTAAATCTTCAATAAATCTAGTTTTAAATTTCCGTCCAGATTGTCCTTGCAATTTTCGCATGGTAGTTTATTAAATGGTGTTTATTTTGTTGGTAGATCAATGCTTGGTCTATCAAGAAAACACATCAGGTTGGCTATCAGCTCCATAACTACAACAGGCTATTCTCATTCTGTCGATTTGCATTTGCTTGATAACTTTAATCTTTTTTTTTCTACGGGCTTCTATGAAGTTGATACGTTTTAAAAGTTGTGGTTTATGCACCGACAATGGTCGCCGCATGCTTTCATAAACGCTTTTTTTCTATTGACGTTAAAAAAATAAAGTGTGGAACTGGTTTCCATGAAGCTGAAACGTGTTGAAAATTGTTTACAAATCAGCGTTCATGGTAACGTGCGGAAAACACTTTTTACGCCCGCTACATAAACTCTATTAGAGCAAAATTAAAGACCTATAAATCACGATTTTCGAACAGCTGAAAATGAGTATACGAGGGAGTAGATACTGATTTATAAATGTAAATAATAAATACTATCTAGATAATAAAATTTATAGTTGGTTTAATACAAATTATTTTTTAAATAACTACTACTATTTCCACTTGTAGAAGCGTTTTCTCATACCTGTCCCTTGATTTTTCTGGAAAAAAATGTATATACCGAGTGTCTGGGATAAGGGGCGAACATAGGGATTTAACATGTAAAATTAAATATGTGTAATTATTAGCTCTCCTATTCATTTTAGAGAAAAATCGTAAAGGAATATTTTTTAGAGAATTAAAAATTATAAATGTATCATCCATTTAATTTAAGGTTGTACCAGAGTCCACCTCAGAAATAATAAAAATAAATTTAACCATTTACCATTTAATAAAAACCCTTGCCTTGACTTTGACAAATGTCATGTTATGGTGGGAATAATTTTACTAGTCAAATATCAATTCACGCGTTGAAATTACTATTAACAATAATCGAAGTTATTCCAATGAAGAGAACGTATTCATTGTCAAAGCATTTGGCAGTGGCGTCAGTTTACTCAGAGTTCGTGACATTACATGCAAACGGAACAGAATAAACAACCGATGTGAAGATAGCCACGGATTTTTCAGCCACGGATTTCCCGGCGCCTCCACCACCAAATAAAAATTTCTTCAATTTTAATGATTTATAATAAATCAAACGCTGAGAATGTAATTAACATTAGCCTATGGATGTACAGTCAATCCACAATTTCAATTATTTTTTCTCGACTCCACGAGAACTCTCTTTTTAAAATGACAAGAATTCAAAGTCCAATATGGCACTGTTTGACGCGTTTTAAATTTAATTTTTTAACAACAATGTGTAGATAAGAGCCTACTTAAACGATTTAAAGCATAAAATTTTGGGTAAAATTGTTTATAACTTTTTTATGAATTTTTTTTCTCGGGTCCGCCCAAACCATACATATAATATAGCAAACTTTCAAAGTCCAATATGGCACTGTTTGACGCGTTTTAAATTGAAATTTTTAACAACAACGTGTAGATAAGAGCCTACTTAAACGATTTAAAGCATTAAATTTTGGGTAAAATTGTTTATAACTTTTTTATGATTTTTTTTCTCGGGTCCACCTGAACTGTACATATAATTTAGCAAACTTTCAAAGTCCAAAATGGCACTGCTTGACGCGTTTTAAATTTAATTTTTTAACAACAATGTGTTAATTTTCATCAGGTGCGCACAACACAATTTTAAAATAATATATTTATTGTCAACGTCGGTGGAATCATTTATTGAATCAAATTTCATATTACAATATTGAGATAAAGTCATTCCATTGAAAGTTTCGCAGGTGGCGTTAATAATTGCCAAGCTGAAATCACTTGTGATTGTTCTAAAGGGCGGCCAAACAACACCTTTTTCGAAACAAAAACTTTTAAATGCATGCAGCCATAATGATATCCCACTTGTATTATGTTGTGAAGATAACATTTCAAATATTGGCACAACTTTTCCCAACGATGTCTCAATCACGCCTGAGTAATACAAAATGCGTTTGCAAGATTCAGGTTTACGCACAACAGAGCCTGTAGCATCAATATACAGATTGGGAAGCGAATATGACGAAGTTTTAGCGTATTTCAAAAGTCGAACCTGTTCTTTACTAAATATAAAAATTTGAAACGGAAATATAACTTTTTGAATATAATGTTTATTTTCATCTTGCATTAACTTTACATCCCAACAATCATTCTTGGACCTGTCATTGTAAGCATTTGCTTCTGTTTTAATTTTTCTATAAACATTCTCTGATTTAATTTTTCCCAAATTTTTTGAGAACTGTTGCAATTTTAAATTAGTACAATTTATGTCGCTACACCTCACATCTAATGGAGTATATTGCTTCAACCTGCGTCCAAGCAGTGCTCTTTCAACACCTTTAACATGGCTAGTATAGTTTTGACCATGTGAGAAATTTAAAGATGTACTCAAAACTTTGACTAATTTAGCAGGATTGTTTTTTGCATACAGTAATTTAAACTTTTTACATTGACCAAAGCCACATTTTGCATATATACAAATATTTTTCTTTAAATAATTGCACGATTTTATATAAATTACACACGTATTATTTACGGATTTTAAATGTTCCTTAATTATAAATGGGTAAACGAATGGATTTAGTTTATCAGTGCCTTTATCGTACAAAGAATCTAGTTGTCTCTCAGTTATTGTAAAATAACCTTCTATAACTGTGTAACTGGTGTTGGAAACTGAATTGGGAAAGATATTCATTGTATTTTTTGGTAGTAAATCAGTCATTTTTGCTCCTAGATTCGGTACATCAATGGCAAGATTTACATTATTGGAATCTGTTGACACATCCAGAGTGGAATTATTTTCGCTTGTCGAACTAACACTTACATCGTTGTTTTTGTTCATATTAAAATTAGTGGAAATGGTAGTAGATGCGTTTTGCAAGAAGTCCTCATTTTCTGAAATATTTTCTTTCATAAGAAAATTTTCCCCATTTTTAGAACTAATACTTTGTTTAATCGTAGCATGGTTTCTTTGCATTAAACTGCGAATTTTGCCAACATTTTTTTTTATAGTAAAATATAATTTTCTACGATTGCTACATGAATTTTCGCCAAAGAAATGGATGGTAGCTTTTCCTAATATTGGTGTCGAAAATTTTAGACGCCCTATACTAGTGTCTGAAATTTTTTCTTCAAAATATGATGCAATTTCATTAATGGTCGGTGCCATTGCAAACGTAATATTTTACGTAGGAAAACAAAACAAACAACAAAACAAACAACAAAATAAACAACAAAATAAACGACAAAACAAATGACAAAACAAACGACAAAACAAACGACAAAATATAATAATATTGGCTTGAAACAAGTACCAACGAAATAAAAGCAGATCGAAAGAAGGAGCTACAAATGTACACAACTGTAACTGCGACACGATTGCGAAGGAATAAAAATTAGACTATCCCACAGTGAACCAGGTAATATTCACACGCAAGCGCGTTTATCCTTTCTATTTTTAATCACTTATGGCGGCCCTATTTTGTGGCGACGTAGGGGAATTACCATATCTGCGTTTTTTAGTGAAAAGTAATACGGGCAGATCTCGGAAACTATGGCTCGTAAAAGAAAAAATGCAATTAAAACACCAAATAATTACGCATATTCCTCAGCGACAAAGGAGCTGCGCTACGTAATTTATCTGACAGGCTCGGTCCGGTCGTGTGATTCAAATATCCTTGGACTCTCAGCTTTTATACGCAAATAGAGCCAGACAATTTAAATCGTTTAAGTGGACTCTTATCTACACATTGTTGTTAAAAAATTAAATTTAAAACGCGTCAAACAGTGCCATTTTGGACTTTGAAAGTTTGCTATATTATCTGTATGGTTTCGGTGGACCCGAGAAAAAAAATTCATAAAAAAGTTATAAACAATTTTACCCAAAATTTAATGCTTTAAATCGCCTAAGTAGACTCTTATCTACACATTGTTGTTAAAAAATTAAATTTAAAACGCGTCAAACAGTGCCATATTGGACTTTGAAAGTTTGCTATATTATATGTATGGTTTGGGTGGACCCGAGAAAAAAAATTCATAAAAAAGTTATAAACAATTTTACCCAAAATTTAATGCTTTAAATCGCCTAAGTAGACTCTTATCTACACATTGTTGTTAAAAATTTCAATTTAAAACGCGTCAAACAGTGCCATATTGGACTTTGAAAGTTTGCTATATTATATGTATGGTTTGGGTGGACCCGAGAAAAAAAATTCATAAAAAAGTTATAAACAATTTTACCCAAAATTTAATGCTTTAAATCGTTTAAGTAGGCTCTTATCTACACGTTGTTGTTAAAAATTTCAATTTAAAACGCGTCAAACAGTGCCATTTTGGACTTTGAAAGTTTGCTATATTATCTGTATGGTTTCGGTGGACCCGAGAAAAAAAATTCATAAAAAAGTTATAAACAATTTTACCCAAAATTTAATGCTTTAAATCGTCTAAGTAGACTCTTATCTACACATTGTTGTTAAAAAATTAAATTTAAAACGCGTCAAACAGTGCCATATTGGACTTTGAAAGTTTGCTATATTATATGTATGGTTTGGGTGGACCCGAGAAAAAAAAAATCATAAAAAAGTTATAAACAATTTTACCCAAAATTTAATGCTTTAAATCGCCTAAGTAGACTCTTATCCACACATTGTTGTTAAAAAATTAAATTTAAAACGCGTCAAACAGTGCCATATTGGACTTTGAAAGTTTGCTATATTATATGTATGGTTTGGGTGGACCCGAGAAAAAAAATTCATAAAAAAGTTATAAACAATTTTACCCAAAATTTAATGCTTTAAATCGTTTAAGTAGGCTCTTATCTACACGTTGTTGTTAAAAATTTCAATTTAAGACGCGTCAAACAGTGCCATATTGGACTTTGAAAGTTTGCTATATTATATGTATGGTTTGGGTGGACCCGAGAAAAAAAATTCATAAAAAAGTTATAAACAATTTTACCCAAAATTTAATGCTTTAAATCGTTTAAGTAGGCTCTTATCTACACGTTGTTATTAAAAATTTCAATTTAAAACGCGTCAAACAGTGCCATTTTGGACTTTGAAAGTTTGCTATATTATCTGTATGGTTTCGGTGGACCCGAGAAAAAAAATTCATAAAAAAGTTATAAACAATTTTACCCAAAATTTAATGCTTTAAATCACCTAAGTAGACTCTTATCCACACATTGTTGTTAAAAAATTAAATTTAAAACGCGTCAAACAGTGCCATATTGGACTTTGAAAGTTTGCTATATTATATGTATGGTTTGGGTGGACCCGAGAAAAAAAATTCATAAAAAAGTTATAAACAATTTTACCCAAAATTTAATGCTTTAAATCGTTTAAGTAGGCTCTTATCTACACGTTGTTGTTAAAAATTTCAATTTAAAACGCGTCAAACAGTGCCATATTGGACTTTGGAAGTTTGCTATATTATATGTATGGTTTGGGTGGACCCGAGAAAAAAAAAATCATAAAAAAGTTATAAACAATTTTACCCAAAATTTAATGCTTTAAATCGTTTAAGTACGCTCTTATCTACACGTTGTTGTTAAAAATTTCAATTTAAAACGCGTCAAACAGTGCCATTTTGGACTTTGAATGTTTGCTATATTATCTGTATGGTTTCGGTGGACCCGAGAAAAAAAAATTCATAAAAAAGTTATAAACAATTTTACCCAAAATTTAATGCTTTAAATCGCCTAAGTAGACTCTTATCTACACATTGTTGTTAAAAAATTAAATTTAAAACGCGTCAAACAGTGCCATTTTGGACTTTGAATTCTTGTCATTTTAAAAAGAGAGTTCTCGTGGAGTCGAGAAAAAATAATTGAAATTGTGGATTGACTGTACATCCATAGGCTAATGTTAATTACATTCTCAGCGTTTGATTTATTATAAATCATTAAAATTGAAGTAATTTTTATTTGGTGGTGGAGGGGCCGGGAAATCCGTGGCTGAAAAATCCGTGGCTATCTTCACATCGGTGAATAAACAACGATGAATTGGAAGAAACAGTTAGGGTTTGATACATGCTAAACCAACAACTAGCATACGATGCATTGATCGTGAGTGCAACGTGTCTAAATTCTCTGTACAGAAAATTCTGAAGAAGCATGGTTATCATTCTTAAAAACATCAATGCCATCATGAGATACTATTAGTGGATGAAGAAAGGAGGCGTGTATTCTGCGAAATTATGCAGGATCGATCAAATACAGACCAAAATGAATGCTAATAATGTACTTCCATATAACAATAAAACAGTAAACATTCAGTTTTTTAAATGAAAGACACCAATTGCTAATTTAAATCAGAGCACCAAATTTATTGGGATTGCTGAGGACGAGCAACTCACCTGGTGTTAGCATGTTAATTATGTGTGTAGTAAATTAAATACTGCTTACTATGCAGTTCTTAAACTAAAACCAATTTTACCACCAGAGTCAATCATAACTCTCTACTGCTCATAGGTATATCCTTATCTCTCCAATAATATACCACCGTGGGAAAGAAGTCATATTTAAAGGATATTCATAGCCCAGAAAAGAGTATTAAGATTAATTTTTAACAAAATTAGATTGCCGTAGTTTATTTAAGGAGAACAACATACATTAATATGTATTTACATAATTAAAATAGCAACATTTGCTGCGAATTAATAAACTAACTAAAAACTAAACTAAGCTTAACTTTTTGCAGTCTGTCTGTTTTACCGAAGAATGCTAGTTCACACTTTACAACGAACCAAACCTTATTGTTCACAGTAATTACAATGCGCGCATTGATATCTGACTAGCAAAATTATTTTCACTATGACATGACATTTGTCAAAGTCATGGCCAGGGTTTTTATTAAATGGTAAATGGTTAAACTTATTTTTATTATTTCTAAGGTGTATTCTGGTACAAACGTAAATTGAATGGATGATACATTTACAATTTTTAATTCTCTAAAAAATATTCCTTTACGATTTTTCTCTAAAATAAATAGGGGAGCTAATAATTAGACATACTTAATTTTACATGTTAAATCCCTATGTTCGCCCCTTATCCCAGACACTCGGTATAAAAAGGCTATAATTACACCTTTGCCTAAAATCCAAAATTCTACACAACTTAATCATCTTCGGCCGATAAGTATATTACCCATACTTTCGAAGATTTTGGAAATAATCATGAACAGGCAAATAAAAGGCCATTTATCTAAATTCAACATTCTTTCCCTCCGTCAATCAGGGTTTAGAGAAGGCTTTAGTTTTACCACGGCACTTTTAAAAGTCACTGACGATATTCTCAAAGAATCTGATGAAGGCAAAATTACTGCATTGGTTCTTTTAGATTATAGTAAAGCGTTCGATACACTGAATCATGAAGTTTTGTTATCTGTTCTTAAATATATTGGGTTGGAAAAATCAGCAGTAGATCTATTAAAACATTATTTAACAGGTCGGTGTCAAGCAGTAAAATTAGATACTGGCATATCTGATTTTAAATATTTATAAACAGGGGTTCCTCAGGGATCTATTTTAGGACCTGTTTTATTTACTATATATACTTCTAATATTACAAATAATTTATTGCATTGCAAATATCATATGTATGCTGATGATACACAAATATACATATCTTTTTCTCCAGAATTTCACCATTATGCGTTATTAAAATTAAATTGTGATCTTGCAACAATATATGAAGAGTCTATTTCTCATGGTCTTGTCTTAAATCCGTCCAAGTCGACATATCTTCTGTTTGGACCAAGAAGAAAATGCATACAATTGGAAAATCTTTTTAAGCCATCAATAAATAATGAAATTATTGCTTTTCAGTCCAAGGCTAAAAACTTAGGAGTCATTATAAACAATTCATTTCGATACTATGACTTTATGTCGAAATGTATTAGCATCGGTCTCAGTAATCTTAGGCTGATATACCATAATAGGATGTTCTTAAACCAAAAAACGAAAATTTTACTTTGTGAATCAACAGTTTTGTCACAATTTACGTATTGTAGTCCGTTAGTTCATCCATGTTTGGATCAAAAAACCAGGCGGCGTGTTCAGCGAATTCAAAATTCAAGCTTAAGAATTATTTTTGTTGTGCCTAAGTATGAAAGAATTAGCCATAAACTTATTGATCTAAGTGGTTAAACATGGATAACCGCCGCATATTGCAAAGTTATTGTTTGTTTTACAATGTTCTTAAATACAAAACACCTGCCTACCTCTATGAAAAACTCTCCTATAGAGGTGATGTTCATAATGTTAATATCAGACACAGAGGTCGCTTATCACCACCGCATCATAAAACATCCTTATTTCAAAGATCATTTAGTTAATTTTATTAACAAACTTGACATTTCCTGCAAAGATAAAGCCAAATTTAAGAAATATATTTTTGCGTGTATTTCATAATTGAATATGTATTTTGATATATTCTGTGTACGAGAAAAAAAAATTAAAAAAATTATTATTATTATTATTATTAATAAATGTCTGAGGGAGTACCAGCCCACTCATCACCAAGGTGCTGCTTATTCATGCATAACAACTTTACGCTTCCAACAAAAACATGAATGTAATTCAAACTGACAGGACATGACATGACAATCTGGTAATTCTATTTTTTCTCAAAGCAACTCTTGATAATATTAATGGTTATTAATTAATCTTAAATACCCATTTTTTTAACGTCCACAGAAAAAATAGTGTCAACCTCGTGTTAAAGGGTTTTTGCCGCACATCGTGCGGAAAGCAAGCACTTTCCACACTTCGAAGACAAATAACTATTGCACAACTCCACAGAGCTAGCACAAATTAGTATTTCACATTGATTTTCGGAACAAATCTTGAAGTAAATAATATTGGAAACATCGGGCACCACTATCTCCTCCGCCATCTTCAATTCAACAAATATTTACAAATATACTGAGTGTTCTATTCAATAATAACATGACTTTTTTTCCGGTGCGATGCTCTCGTGCTCTCGTGGAACATCCATTTATTTATCATTGATTTATTTCAACAAAAAAACGCAGTTATAATGAACACATTTTTAGTTATTATTAATTATTTCATGCATTTGTGGTCATTACATATAACGTAACATTTAATATATAAATATTGTATTCATGTACACTAATTAATATTAAATTTAATATAATTCCAATTCCATAATATTAGTGCTTGTATTTCGATATTAAAATTTAACTAATGAAGGTTCTGGCGATCAGCAATCGAATACATGTAGTAAATTTAAAATACATATTTATAGAATACAAAATTGGGATGTGTGTTAACGACCGTAGATCATTTGATGTTATTTTTTCTGTTGTAACTCTTATTTTATTTCTGACCCTTTTTACACGATGAATAGAACCGATTGCAAAAGTTGGCAATGGCAACTCTAAATGCCAATAATTCAGCCAATTTTCCCTGCGCAGAAGTTGTGCAGTAATTGTAGCGTATCCGAACTATTCCTATTCGCGGAAATTTATCGCATCTCGACACATACACACATTTCTAAGATTGTAAAATTGTTTTGGAGGAATGCCGCCGTCGCCGTCGTCGGGCTATAACCGGCCGTATGGCAGCCGGGCGACTGTCGCCGCGACGCCCATCCTTCTCGCAGCCACCCCCACCCCCACCCGCGCCTCCGCCATAATTGCGCGCACTATACTAAGTCTCCGTCTTGGATTGCTACTAACAGTGTCGTTAAGATCAACAAGAAGTATCGACCTCTAAGAATATCCAAAGACGTCGTTATGTGCAGATTTATTCGGCACCGAATTAATTCTATTGTTTCATGCGACTGCTACTTATTCATACGTATATTTTGGCGATTGTAGACGACCGAAAGCTAAATACATTATTTTTTCTAAAAATTATGTGCTATACGTACATTTCAGTTTTTATAATACATTTTCAAAAATACCGCCATTCACCTCTAAACATTTTCTGCTTCATCTGTGACACATTATCAGAACAACAAAGTTATCAAATGTTTGTGACCCTCGAACATGCGAACATGGCATTTTAGATAAACATTTCTAATTAGAGGCACCCTTCGTAGTAAATGTTTAGAGGTGAATGGCGGTATTTTTGAAAATTTATTAGAAGAACGCTATGATCACCAAAACGTTAATACATGAAATTTTGTTTATTTTTAATTACGCTAAAACTTTAAAACAAATAAAAATCGGATGACAACAATTGAGTTTTTTTACATTATTTTCACGTGTACAATACACTCCTGGAGTTTGGTCCGTTCCTCCAAACTCACCCTGTATATGGTGTACTAGAATTACTTATGTTTTAGAAAAATCTAAATTTTTACTAGTAGCAGTTGCAGTGGTAGTTGTTAAGCAGTTTACCCAACTGGCGTCCGATCACAAGATCTTCCTGCTTTTAGTTTTGACCTTGAAGAGTCTGTCAAAGCTTCAGTATATTCACAAAGCATTGCCCTACAATATTTGTATCGGAACTTCTTTTTGATTTGTTGCCCCCTTACAGAGATATGATTTTTCAAAAAGCGACCAAAATGTTTTACCGATTCTGATGTTTCTTTCAGGAACGTATTTTTTCTCTTTAAATCAAAAAGTTGAAACATTTAAACTATTCTGTTTTTGTTTGTTTTTTTTTGTTGTTCCCCTTTTCCTACGGATTGAGTGGTAGATCAGCAGTGCCCCTGTGGGCCGATAAGCTGAACTCCGCCCTTTTTTCTCCAAATGAATTTTGTAATTACTGTTTATTTTACATGCATTTATGCTTGTATTTGTATGTCCTTTGTATCCTTGGAGACAATAAAAATTACTATTATTATATTATTATTATTATTTAGGGTAGATAGAGGGTAGGACGAGCCTTGATTTTTATTTTTTTTCAAAAATTGTAAAACACCCCCTAGCTTTCCAGAGCGCGTCATTTGTCCTCACCCCTGGGTTCGTTTTGTTTCTTTCGAAGACGTATTTTTTTCTATTTAAATCAAAGAGCTGAAACTTCTAGGATTAGTAGAGGATATGACGATCCTTGACCTTTATTTTTTTTAATTTTTTAAAACACCCCCTGCCCTTTCAGAGCGCGTTATTGGCCTGGTCTCTGGGTTCGTTTTACTTCTCTCAAGAACGTATTTTTTATATTTTAATCAAAGCGTTGAAATTTTAAGGATAGGTAAGGAGTAGGACGAGCCTTGATTTGTAATTTTTTCAAAAAATTTAAAACACCCTCTACCCTTCCGGAGCGAGTGATTTGGACTGGCCCCTGAGTTCGTTTTACTTTTTTCAAGGAAGTATTTTGCTTCTTTCGCGGACGTATTTTTTTCTTTAAAAGTTAAAGAGTTGAAACTTTTAGGATAGGTAGGGAGTAAGACGAGCCTTGATCTTTAATTTTTTCAAAAATTCAAAACACCGCTTACCCTTTCAGAGCGATTTATTCGGCCAGGCCCCTGGGTTCGTTTTACTTCCTTCAAGAACGTATTTTTTTATATTCAAATCAGAGTTGGAACGTTTAGGGTAGGTAGGGGATAGGTCGAGCCTTGATCTGTATTTTTTTTTTAATTTCAAAACACCCCTTACCCTTCCAGAGCGCGTTATTTGGCCTGGCCAACTTTTTTCAAGTACGTATTTTGCTTCTTTCGAAGACGTCTTTTTTTTTCTTTAGAAGTTGAAGAGTTGAAACATTTAGGGTAGGTAGGGGGTAGGACGAGCCTTGATCTGTAATTTTTTCAAAATTTTTAGAACACCTCTTACTCTTCCAGAGGGCGTTATATGGCCTGGACCAGGGTTCGTTTTACTTTTTTTTAAAGACGTATTTTGCTTCTTTCAAGAACGTATTTTTTTCTTAAAAAGTTGAAGAGTTGAAACATCTAGGGTAGGTAGGGGTTGGACGAGCCTTGATCTGTAATTAAAAAAAAATCTAAACCCCGCTTACCTTTCCAGAGCGCTTTATTCGGCCCGGTTCCTGGGTTGGTTTTACTTCTTCCAAAGACGTATTTTTTATAATTAAATCAAAGAGTTGGAACTATTAGGGTATGTAGGGAGTAAGATGAGCCTTGATCTGTAATTTTTTTTTAAATTTTACAACACCCCTTACCCTTCCAGAACGCGTTATTTGGCCTGGGGTTCGTTTTACTTTTTTCAAGGACGTATTTTGCTTCTTTCAAGGACGTATTTTTTTTCTTTGAAAGCTGTAGAGTTCAAACATTTAGGGAAGGTAGGGGGTAGGACGAGCCTTGATCTGTAATTTTTTCAAAAATTTCAAAACACCGCTTACCTTTCCAGAGCGCGTTATTCGGCCTGGTCCCTCGGTTCGTTTCACTTCTTTCAAGGACGTATTTTTTATATTTAAATCAAAGAGTTGGAACGTTTAGGGTAGGTAGGGGGTAGGACGAGCCTTGATCTGTATTTTTTTCAAATATTTTAAAACACCCCTTACCCTTCCAGAGTACTTTATTTGGCCTGGGGTTTTTTTTTTTTTTTTTTTAAAGGAAAGATGATTGACAGGAGTTCGGGTTAGGGAATCGAGGATGATGGGGACTTGGCTTAGCCAGCTAGGGTATTCAGCCACAACCGATATATAGTAATAATTCATATTTAAATGAAATGGGGACAAACACTATACACCCAGGGACCCGTACGGCCATTTTTCGTGCTGAAAAAGTGACCGTCCGGACGGGACTCGAACCCGCACCAACGGGGTCCAGAGGCCGGACCTCTACCCACTAGACCACCGCGGCCCCTGGCCTGGGGTTCGTTTTACTTTTTTCAAGGACGTATTTTGCTTCTTTCAAGGACGTATTTTTTTCTTTAAATTGTTGTAGAGTTGAAATATTTAGAGTAGGTTGGGGATAGGACAAGCCTTGGTCTGTAATTAAAAAAAAATAAAACACCCCTTACCCTTCCAGAGCGCATTATTTGACCTGGACAACTTTTTTCAAGGACGTATTTTGCTTCTTTCGAGGACGTATTTTTTTGTCTTTAAAAGTTGAAGAGTTGAAACATTTAGGGTAGGTAGGGGATAAGACGAGCCTTGATCTGTAATTTTTTCAAAAATTTCAAAACACCGCTTACCCTTCCAGGGCGCATTATTCGGCCTGGTCCCTGGGTTCGTTTTACTTCTTTCAAGGACGTACTTTTTGTATTGAAATCAAAGAGTTGGAACGTTTAGGGTAGGTAGGGGGTAAGACTAGCCTTGATCTGTAATTTTTCAAAATTTTTAGAACACCTCTTACTCTTCCAGAGGGCGTTATATGGCCTGGTCCCACGGTTCGTTTTACTTTGAAACATTTACGGAAACATTTACGGTAGTTCTACTTTTAAACTATCTAAAATTTTTGAATATTCCCCAATTTCTCCCCGAGTTATGATTTTTTGAAAATTATTTTTTGTAAGTTGTCGAACAATTTAACCAATCTAGAGAAAATAAATCATCAAATGCTCAAAAATGTTAATATATTCACAAGCTTTAACATAAACTCTGATTTTCGAAAATTTCTGCGTAAGTTACAAATTTTTTAAAATGAATTTTTTAAGGGGTCGAATATTTGAACAGGGAAAAACTAAAAAAAAAAATCGATTTGATTGAATTCCTTAAAAACTCGTAATCATAATACATTTACCTTTAAAATTAACCTTAATTTTTGAAAATGTGTCAATTTTTGCGCTAGTTATGAATTTTTGAAAATTAATATTTTGACTTAAACAAAAAAAATCTAAAAAATAAATACTGATATGTTATTAATACCTCAAAAATTGTTATATCTTTACTAAACATTTACCTTTAAAATTAACTAAGTCTGCTAATTTCTTTGTGAGTTATGATTTCTTGAAAATTTGCCGAAATATTTTAACGAAGAAAAAATAGAAAAATTAAATAATAATATCGAAATGATTGAATTCTTTAAAAAGGCCGATGCAATACACTACAATACAATACAATACTTTTATTACATAGTACAGATACATTCGTCAATATTAAATAAAAATAAAATGGATACAATAAATATTAATTACATATGTTGTCTGTCTGTATGTAGGAATTTTAAGTTTTATGTGTAATTTAATATTTTATATTTAATTTTAACATGTATATCGTTAACTATGTTAAGGTATTAATTTTAAGTATGAATTATGTATTTGTATAAAGATATGACTGGTGTAAACAATGAACTTGTACAAGCACAATAATAATAATAATAATACATTTATAATAATAATTCATTTATGTACCTTTAATAATAACTTAATAATTTTGAAAATGTGTTCATTTTTGGATTTTAAGTTGTCGAACAGTGGTATGTAATATGATATGAATTTATCAAAAAAAAAAAAATGTATATTCACAAAACATCTGAATTATCTTCGATTTTTGAAAATGTGTCAATTTTTGCGCGAGTTATAAATTTTTTAAAATGTTTTTTTTTAAGTTTGTCGAATATTTGAAACAAAGAAAAAATAGAAAAAAAATAACACTGATATAATTGAATTCCTTAAAACCTTTAATGCAATCATAATACATTAACCTTCAAAATTTACTTTGAGTTTTGAAAATGCGTTTATTTCTGTGTGTTATCAATTAATTAAATTAAAAATTAATATTTTATTAATATTTTAAGACTTGAATAAGAATTTTTTTTTTTAAATATATTCACAACACATCTGCCGTTATAATTTACTTTAATTTTTGAAAACGCGTCATTTATATTTATGCTTTCATGGTTTATTTTTAATTTAAATCATATTTTAAATGTACATTGAGCGTCTTGTAGACTCTGATAAAACTGACATTTAAAACGTCGGAATTATTAAAGATGGAAAAATTATACTTCAAATTCAAAAACTCAGATTACTCAAAAACTAAAGCGAATTAAAAAAAAACTTATTTTTTATATTTTTGTTCAATTTGGCATTATCTACAATTATTATTAACAAATTTGCTGTAACTATTATCGTTTCATAATTATAAACTAAAAATAAAAAGAAAAAAATAAATAAAAATTCTCGAATAAAAATGATTTTATGAAAAATATTTTCAAACAAAAGATGTTCATTTCTTTGGTGTCTTCAATGTTTGTTTAATTGTTTTTGTGATATTTTTCATATTTAAAAAAAATATTGGAGAAAAACAAAAAACGATTAAGGAAAACGCCCACTTTCGGTGTACGAAATTTTACCAAAAGCTTTTTAGTTCTTCGAATTATCAAAGAAGACTTATGTTCAAAGTTTCATATCAATTGCTCTATTAGTTTTTGAGATACAACGCGCACAGCCACACAAACAGACACACGCGCAGACACACGCGCAGACACACACACACACACAGACACTATTTTCTTTTCCAGAAATTGTCGAAATGCCATCTAGGGACCCCAAAACGGATATTTCCGTAAAAAAATTTTAGAAAAAATGTTCACGACCACAATACTTTCTCGTACTTCGTAACGGAGGAAATAAAAATAGTAATATAGAATTTCTCAAAAATTTTAGTAAGTATATTCACAAAACATTTGCCTTTAAAATCAACTTAGACTTTTGAAAATGTGTTAATTTTTGCGTCCGATGATTTTTTGAAAATTAATATTTAAAGTTGTTTGAACAAAAAAATCTATTTTTTTTCATATATCCACAAAAGGTCTATTTAATTTAATCTCTTTAATATGCCAACAATATACATATAAATAAGTGGATTCAATAAATAAATAAAAAACATGTGAGTGATAACAGATATAAAAAAAAAACTGAATCATACAGGGTGTAGAACAACTGTATATATGCAAAAGATGCGTTCAGAAAGAAAACTATAACATGGATAAATAGAAAATGTATCTTCATTTAAAACTAACTTTAATTTTTGAAAATGTATTACTTTTTTCCGTAAGCTATGAATTTTTGAAAATTAATGTTTTAGGTTGTTGAGCACTTAAAGAAAACCTAAATCGAAAAGAAAATAAGTTCTGATATGACAAGTGTTCCTCAAATATTTTAGAATATTCACAGAAACTAACTTTAATTTTCCGTGAGTTGTGATTTTTTTTTAAATTAATGTTTTAAATTTCTCCCTTTTCTTTTGTTTCGAAAATGAAGTTTAAATTTAAATTGAATTACGATTATTTTCTCAACAATCCAACACATTCCGTTAGAAAATCCGCCAGCCGCTAAAACGAAAATTACTCCGCAATTCGGATTCAAAATCCGCCAGATCTTGCGGATTTTCCACTGACTTGGTAACAGTAATGAGCACCCATCCAATTTTTACTTTCTCCGTTACGAAGTACGAGAAAGTATTGTGATCGTGATTTTTTTTTCAAAAAATTTTTTAACGGAAATATCCGTTTTGGGATCCCATACGTCTTATTTAATAATCCGGAGAACTGAAAAGCTTTTGGTAAAATTTCATACACCGGAAGTGGGTGTGTACCTTAACTGTTTTTTTGTTTTTTGCCAATATTTTCTTAAACATGAAAAATATCACAAAAATATTTAAACAAATATTGAAGACAAGAAAAAAAATGAGCACTTTTCGTTTGAAAACATTTTTCATAAAATTATTGTTATTCGAGAAAAAAATTTATTATTATTTTTTATTTTTGGTTTATAATTATGAAACGATAATAGTTACAGCAAATTTATGTTAATAATCATTGTAGAGAATGACAAAATGAACAACTTATGAAGATTTTTTTTTTCCCAAAACGCTTCAGTTTTTGAGTAAACTGAGTTTTTAAATTTGAAGTATAAATCTTTCATAATTTTGACGTTTTAAACGTCAGTTTCATCCGAGTTTACACAACGCTCGATGTACATTTAAAATATGATTTCAATTGAAAATAAACCATGAAAGCGTAAATATAAATGATACCATCAAGTCAGAAAAAGTAACATGATGGCCCCACATCGGCATTTTTTTTTGGACAACGTTACTTGATCTACCAATGGCTGATCCAGCGCTGAAACCGAATCCACCCACCAACGGCATTTTGTACAACTAATATATTTATTTATTAAATAATAATATTAAAAAAAACATTAAAACGAGCGCCTTCTAACTAGTTCAATATTTAAGCGACTAAAGAGCGTGCGTGTTTATTGTAGTCCAGTTGACAATGCGATAGATTATAGGTGAGGTAAATGGAAAACGATACGTTCTCCGTTGAGGCGATTTTCTTTTGTATATCCGAAATGAATTGACCCGACAAATCGATTAGGAAATGAAAAACCTTTTCTTTTGCTGCGTTGTATCCTCCTCTTGGAATTATTATTAACCTTTGCTCCTTTATCCTTTCAGTGGAGAACTCGATACAGCTTTCACTTAAAGTGCATTAACGAAAAAAATCCATTACGCCCACTTAGTTTAATAACCAATGAAAGCGGAATTCATGAAAAAATATCTATTTTTTTTTTATCTGAAATTGGTTTAATATCGCATTTACGCGTTTCGCATCTTCACTCACACGTTTGTTTGTCCGCGGAACGAATTACTGTTTACACATTCGCCGACAACGATTTGATTGTTGAGGAGAAGCACGTACAGTCAGAGAAAATACAAATGCGAAACTCGCTCGGCGAGGGAATGCTGCCGCATGTCGGTGCTTAGTTCGGTCGAAACCCGTCCCCACTTAAAATACAATTATGAAATAATAAAATTTACAAGCCTAGTTCACTTCTCGCCCTTAAGTGATCGACTGACGGAAAATTTTATTTCGTTATATGATTTCTATCAGTTAATGCCATATTTGTGATTTTTTCATCTTCCAATTTTTGGTACGTCATCTTCAAAAATTCGAATAACTAAAATATTTATTTTGATATTTTTTTAATATATTTATCAAGAATTGTACAGTAATTTTATATAAAATTATTGGTAATATTTTACTAGTAATTTTCTTTTCAGTTTCGTATAAATATGTTATCCCATTTTTGCCAAGATATGACCTTGAAACCCTCGAAAAATAAGATTTTATTTTTTTAATCACTAAAAATTATTATAATAATCTGAAAAATTTACATATATTTTTTACCCAAATAAAAGTTTATTTAGGGTATTATTTTCTTTTAGCTTTAACCATTTTTTTTCGCCCTTTCTAACCTTGAAAAAATTTACTTCATTTGGTATTTGGGATAAAAATATTGATGTTTTTTTCAGATTTTTATAGTGGTTAAAAACAAAAACCCATTTTTCGAGTGTTTCATGGTCATATCTTGACAAAAATTGCGTTGTTTATACGAAATTGAAAAAAAATTAATACCGAAATACTAATAATAATTTTACATAAAATGACTGTTCAACTGTTGATAAATATACAAAAAATATCGTAAAAATATTAGTTGTCGCACCAAACGTTGGAAGATGAAAAAAGTCACATAGATGGTATTTATTGATAGCAATCATATGACGAAATAAAATTTTAAATTACACTTTTTCAAAACTTTTAAGCATTTTTTTCGGGCCAATTTTTTTAGTACTCTTAAAACTCTTTGGCATTTTTTTCAAGACAATTTTTTCTTGTATTCTTTTTGGCATTTTTTTCAGTTCACTTTTTCAAGACTTTGTAGCATTTTTTTGGGACAATTTTTTTTAGTACTCTTAAGACTCTTTGGCATTTTTTCCAAGCCAATTTTTTTCAGTACTCTTTTTGGCATTTTGTTCAGGACAATTTTTTCCAGGACTCTTTTTGGTATTTTTTTTAGTTCACTTTTTCAAGACTTTTAAGCATTTTTTTGGGACATTTTTTTTGGTACTCTTAAGACTCTTTGGCATTTTTTCCAAGAAAATTTTTTCCAGTACTGTTTCTGGCATTTTATTCAGGACAATTTTTTCCAGTACTTTTTTGGAATTTTATTCAGGACAATTTTTTCCAGTACTCTTTTTGGCATTTTATTCAGGACAATTTTTTTCAGTACTCTTTTTGGCATTTTTTTTAGTTCACTTTTTCAAGACAATTTTTTCTAGTACTCTTTTTGGCACTTTTTTTCAATTAATTTTTTCAAGACTTTGTAGCATTTTTTTGGGACAATTTTTTTTAGTTCTCTTAAGACTCTTTGGCATTTTTTCCAAGACAATTTTTTTCAGTACTCTTTTTGGCATTTTGTTCAGGACAATTTTTTCCAGTACTCTTTTTGGTATTTTTTGTAGTTCACTTTTTCAAGACTTTTTAGCATTTTTTTGGGACAATTTTTTTTAGTACTCTTAAGACTCTTTGGCATTTTTTCCAAGACAATTTTTTCCAGTACTCTTTTTGGCATTTTGTTCAGAACAATTTTTCCCAGTACTCTTTTTGGCATTTTTTTCAAGACAATTTTTTTCAGTATTTTTTTTTTGGCATTTTTTAAACAAATTTTTTCAGTGCTCAATTGGCATTTTTTTCAGGACAATTTTTTCAGTACTCTTTTTCAAGACTACTATGGCATTTTTTTTAAGGTAATTTTCTTCAGTATTCTTTTCTAAAACTCTTTTTGGCATTTTTTTTTTTCAAGAGAATCTTTTTAGTACTCTTTCTCAAGACAAAATCGTTACTTCTACAGCAGGCTTTCTATAGCATAACATAATTTAAAAAAATTATAATTAAACACCAAGAATAAGAGTCTGAATTTAACTTTATGTATTTTATACCTGACGTGCCCAATATTGTAAAGACAATATAATGATCTAATAAAATTGTATTGTTTTCTATTCTATTCTTAAGACTCTTTTAGGCATTTTTTTGGACAATTTTTTCCGGTACTCTTTTTGGCATTTATTTTCAGTACTGTTTCAAGACTACTTTTAGCACTTTTTTTTCAGGACAATTTTTTTTTCAGTACAGTACGAGAAAGTATTGTGATCGTGAAAAAATTTTCAAACATTTTTTTTTTACGGAAATATCCGTTTTGGGGTCCCTAGATGCCATTTTAACAATTTCTGGAAACAAAAATTGTGCTGTGTGTCCGTGTGTGCGCGTGTGTCTGTCTGTGCGCGCTGTATCTCAAAAATTGATATGAAACTTTAAACATAAGTCTTATTTGAGAATCTGAACAACTGAAAAGCTTTTGGTAAAATTTCATACACCCGAAGTGGGTGTTTACCTTAACTGTTTTTGTTTTTTCCCAATATTTTTTTTTAAATATGAAAAATGTCACAAAATCATTTAAACAAATATTTAAGACAACAAATAAATTAACATCTTTTGTTGGAAAATATTTTTCATAAAATCATTGTGAAAAAAATTTAATTATTTGTTTTTCATTTTTGGTTTATAATTATGAAACGATAATAGTTACAGTACATTTATGAATAATAAAATGAACAACTTATAAAGATTAAGTTTTTTTCGAAAACTCGTTGGTTTTTAAGTAAACTGAGTTTTTGAATTTGAGGTATAATTTTTCCATCTTTCATAAGTTTTTAACGTCAGTTTCATCCAAGTCGACAAAACGCTCGATGCACATTTAAATTGAAAATAAATCATGAAAGCGTAAATATAAATGATATTATCTTGTTGGAGAAAGTAACATGATGACCACATCACCATTTTTTTTCAGGACAATTTTTTCAGTACTCTTTTTGTTATTTTTTTTCAAGACAATTTTTTCCAGTACTCTTTTTGGCATTTTTTTCGGGAAAATTTTTTTCAGTACTCTTTTTCAAGACTACTTTTGGCATTTTTGTGGGCAAATTTTCTTTTTTTTATTTTCAAACATTTTTTTAATATTGTAAATAACGTTCAATGACCTTGAAAAAATTCACCTAATTTGGTATTTGGGTCAATAATATACAGGGTGTCAATTTGAAAATTTTCAATGCCAATATCTCTGAAAATAAAGGAGTTAGAAAAGCGCAATTTGGTACAAATGTTATACAGGTAGGGGGAACTAGAACCACTATATTTTGGTTATGGGGTGAGTGACCCCTTGGGCCCCATTCACCCTAACCCCAAAATTTTAAATGGCATCACCCCTTTTGTGATCCCTTAAATTAAACGTTTTCTCGAGTAGTATTCACCAGTACAAGAATGTTTTTAAAATTTAATACAGGGCCGAACAAAAGTAGTAGCCCAAAATGGAATGAATTATAAGAATCCAATTAAATAAAATACCAATTCATAGAAACAGAATTTATTTTATTTTAATTATACTTTTTTGTTCGGCCCTATATTAAATTTTAAAAAAATTCTTGTGCTGGTGAATACTACTCAAAAAAACGTTTAATTTAAGTAATCACAAAAGGGGTGATGCCATTTAAAATTTTGGGGTTAGGGTGAATGGAGCCCAATACCAAAATATGGTGGTTCTAGTTCCCCCTACCTGTATAACATTTGTACCAAATTGCGTTTTTCTAACTCTTCTATTTTCACAGATATTCGCATTGAAAGTTTTCAAATTGACACCCTGTATGTGATTTTTTCAGATTTTTAAAATATTTTTTCAGTGGTTAAAAAAATTATATTTAAAAGAATCTTATTTTGGCTTCCCGGGTCATGTAGGGGTTTTTTGTTATACGGCTACTTTGGTTTAAGGGCGCAACTAATGATATTTTCATATTTATTTAAAAATCTGTGTCGGGTGGCATTTTGACCATCTTATCTCGGGATACCCTTTTATTACCTCATAAATGGATTTTAAGCAGGGACTGCCTGGTTTTGACCGAACTAAGCACCGACATGCAGCAGCATCCCTCGCCGATCGAGTTTCGAATTTGTATTTTCTCTAACTGTACCTAAAAACCAATAATGCCTAGTTTACATCTAACGAGTATTCAGCCGAGTCAGTCAGTGTAATGGTCGGCCGAGCAAGAATTTTCGCCGAGTGAACGTTTACACGTATACTACCGACGCACAGTGGTTCAGAATTCGAAAAAGCTGGCCAAAAGTCTAAATCTTGATAAATTTTGACATAAATGGGTACTAATCGCAGATTATGAATTTGATGTCAAAATATAAAAATTCAAAATGGCGGATCCAACATGGCGGACATAAGTGATAAAATTATTATTTTCAGCACTGGAGAAATCCAATTTTTTAGAATAACAATGATCCCAGCTGTCCGGTGATTATTTTATAATTTAGTCAGGGTGTGTAGAAGATCTTTTTATACCATAAAATGGTATAAATTTCGAGTCGGTAGCAATTGTTTTAATATTTTTTTGGCAGCACTGAAGTAATGCGCAATCTCATTATTACAATTAACTCAGTTTTCGAGTGATTATTTTGAAATTTAGTAAAGATGTGTTTGAGATTATTTTTAAACCATAAAGAGGGATCAATTTTTACTAAATTCTGAAAATTTCAAGTTTGCATTTATTTGGCTACACTGGAGAAATTGGCAACTTCAGTATAACAATCGGTTATCACATGATTATTTCCAAAGTTAGTGAAGGGAATTGTTAGATTTTTCTTAAATCATAAAGCAGAATCAATTTTGAACACATTTTAAATTAAATTTCACAATTGTTTTTACATTTATTTGGCCACACTGAAGAAATTCGTAACTTTAACAACAATTTAATGATTATTTTCAAAATTATTAAAAAATTGGCCCTCGGCTTCGAGTCGGTGAGCACTCTCCATTCTCGGGCCAAAACCATAACCATAACTTATACTATACAGGGTGTGTACAAATTGACGGGAAACCATTGTGATCCTAAAAAAATTCCTAACATTTCTTTTTGCGGAAATATGCATTTCGTCGATTCCGACAATTTTCGTAAAAAAAACTGAGTGTCTGCCTTTGTGCCTGTCTACCTGTTATATTGATTTTTACTTTCTCCATACAAACTACGGGAAAGTGTTCTGATTGTAAAACAAAATTACAAACATTTTTTTTGCGGAAATATTCATTTCGTCGATTTCGACAATTTTTGTTAAAATAAAAAAATTGATTTTTTACTTTCTCTTTACAAACCAAGGGAAAGTATTGTGATTGTAAATAAATTCCAAATATTTTTTTGCGGAAATTTCAATTTCTGACAATTTTTGTAAAAAATATGTATGTCTACCTTTGTGTCTCTCTGTCTGTCATATTTAGTTTCTAGTTTCTCCGTACAAACTACAGGAAAATATTCAATTTTTTTTTGCAGAACAGCCGTTTCGTTGATTCCGACAATTTTTGTGAAAAAGAAAGTGTCTGTGTGTCCGCCTTTGTGTCTGTCTGTGTCATTTTTATTTTTTATTTTCTCCTTACAAACTAAGGGAAATTATTGTGATCAGAACCAATTTCCAAATATTTCGTTAATAAATAGCCATTTCGTCAATTCCAACAATTTTTGTGAAAAAAAATGTGTCTGTGTGTCTGCCTTTGTGTCTATCTGTCATATTTATTTTTACTTTCTCCTTAGAAACTAAGGGAAAATATTGTGATCCTAAAAAATTTCCAAATATTTTTTTTGCGAAAATATCCATATCGTCGATTCAGACAATTTTTGTAAAAAAATGTGTGTCTACCTTTGTATCTGTCTGTCATATTTATTTTTTACTTTCTCCATACTAACTACGGAAAACTGTTGTGATCGTAATAAAAATTTAAACTTTTTTTTGAGGCAAAATCCATTTCCGTCGATTTCGACAATTTTTGTTAAAAATGTGTGTCTGTGTGTCTGCCTTTATATCTGTTTGACTGTTATATTTATTATTTACTTTCATCGTACAAACTACGAGAACGTATGCGGAAATATCTATTTCGTCACTTTTGACAATTTTTGTTAAAAAAAGTCTGTGTGACTGTCTGCCTTTTTGTCTATCTGTCTGTTTTTTTATGTTTTACTTTCTCCATACAAACTTCTTTCAAATTCCTTATTTCTTCTTTTTTTACTAATTTGAGTAGGAGATCTTTCCTCTATAATCATCAGGGAAGATAATATTTCAATATAAAAAAATTAACATTGAAAATCCTTTCCGTTTTGTTCATCTACACCCTGTATACATATATACATCATAAATACAAGATATTGAATAAAATATAAAATCGATTTTTTCAACGATATTGCAGATCAGCAATAAAAATAATCCTACACTGAGGAATGCAAGTGAATGCAGCTAATTGTTGTTCATCACGTTAAAGGACACCAAAATAAATATTTTTATTCCTATAGGAATACAGGCATATACAGGCAAAAAAATATTTCCATGAATATTTAAAATGTACCTACCTATTTTTAACGCAAATTCCTATAATTGCTAACAAAAATTTTGTATGCATATTAAATATAATAACCATTAATTTACCTTCGGGAAGATCCATAATAACAAGGAAAAAAATCCCAGCACATAAAGATTAGTATTTATAGTGAAAAACCGACGCCATCTCGTCCGAACGTCTCCCACGTGTCTAACAAAATAACAAGTTTGAACGCGGATTACGAGACATTTTGTAGTAGATACAATCATATTCTTCCTTTGTGGCATCCAGTGGAGTCCTCTGGACACGACTATGTTGTACTAAACTCAATATATTGACTTTCATTTTTTGACTTTTGGCCAGCTTTTTCGAATTCTGAACCACTGTGCGACGTAACGAGTCAGTTCTTTAGTGCTTGTCGTTCGTCAAGTGAACATGTATAATCTACGTGTTGTACTAAAAAATGTTTTTTTTTTAAGAAATACACCAATAAAATTATATTTGAGATGGCAAAAGTACTAGAAAATGAATTAATTGACGAAAGGAAGCGCATTTGGACAAGGAAATGGTTGTTGAGAAGAAATACTCACGCAGACATTTCTTCATTTCTCCCTGAAGTTTTAGATGCCATATATAATTGTTACGCGGGGGGTGCGGGGTGCAAGGAGGGGCGCCACTCGGCTTAGCAAATGGAAAGCATTTCTGTCCACTCGCTCGCTTATTTGCTGGGCGGATGATTAGGCAGTAAACTTGAATATGCGTTCGCCTCGCCACCCGCCTCGCCACTCAACTCGACACTTGTCTCGCCACTTACCTAGCCACTCGCCTCGCCACTCGCCTCGCGATTCGGCTCGTCACACGCGCAAATGTGTAAATACGCTAGAAGGATACATAAACCCTTTGCCACATAGGGTAATCAGCTATAGGTAAATAATAATAATTATACGAGGTGTATTGTTATTCCTTATGAAAGCGCTCAATTAATGTAGTTATATAAATTCTTAAGAGATGGCGCCACTTGTACCTTAGCAGTTAGTTATTAATAATAATCTACTTTTTAATAACTTTTGCCACGCTTGCTCATCGGTCAAGCTAGGCGTCGGCATGTCTTCCACGATGAAGTGCTCGACTGCATTCTCCAGTGACGGTTCACGGTGTTTTTTCTGATACTGCCGAGCAACAAGAGGTGGTAATACAGATAGGTAAGGTCACGCAGCCAGCCTACCTATCTGTATTACCACCTCTTGTTCCTCGGCCAGAAAAAAACCCTGCGAACCGTCACTGGCATTCTCGTACAGTGGCGTTGAGATCAGCGCCTGCAACATGCTCGCTTCTACCTGGCGCGTATCATTATTAGCCTGTCAACATTATGTCACCTTTTGTAGCTCATACTGACCTTAAAATCCCATAGACTATTTACTACAAATTTCAGCACTATCGTTTGAATAGTTATCCGCGCATTAAGAAAAAACCAACAAACTGGATTTCAATTTAATTTCTCATCTTTTCAATCTGTCGGCTGAAATAAACCAGCAATTTCTCGTAGCAGAAAGATAAGTTTATCACGTGAAATCGATGTGAATCGGCTTAATGAAAATAACAAGTTTAAAATTTGGGGAAATTGTGCGATTGCACGTAGGAAATTCCGGGGATGAACTTCGGCAATTATTAGGGGGGCACAAAAGGGCATCAATTACCCCATTTTCTTTCCATTCGATCGCACGCAAATTGCTTAATCAAGTCGAATGGCCGGCGGGGGGCAATATTTACGGCTTGTTTGGTTTGTTATCGCGATTCATTCCAGATACGCAATCTTGTTACATGGAGATATTATCTCCGCCGCAAAACTTTTTCTGATTAAACTCGGGACGCAGCCGCCGCGACGCGACCGCACGAGCATAAGCATTCAATCGGAGATTGCTGATTAAGAAAGAAATTGGGATTGAATGAAAACAATAGATAGAAAGCAATTATAAAAAAAATAATTTCATTCAATGAACAATCAATTTTTTAGTTTGTGGCAATGGTTTTTACGTTTGAAGAATTGTGTGACTCTAAATGACCACCACAAATCTCATGCGATTATCATGAAAATTATTTACGTGTGGTTTTTGCCGATGTGAAGATACCCACGCATTTTTCAGCCACGGATTTCCCTGCACCTCCACCACATTTTTTTCAATTTTAATGATTCATAATAAATCAAACGCTGAGAATGTAATTAACATTAGCCTATAGATGTACAGTCAATCCACAATTTAAATTATTTTTTCTTGAGCCCACGCGAATTCTTTTTTTTAAATGACAAGAATTCAAAGTCCAATGTGGCACTGTTTGACGCGTTTCAAATTTAATTTTTTAACAACGTGTAGATAAAAAAATAAAAACAATTTTACCTAAAATTTCATGCGTTAAATCGTTTAAGTAGACTCTTATCTACACACTGTTGTTAAAAAATTAAATTTTAAACGTGTTAAACAGTGCCATTTTGGACCTTGAAAGTTTGCTGTATTATCTATTTAGTTTGAGTGGACCCGAGAAAAAAAAAATCATTAAAAAGTTATAAACAATTCTACCCAAAATTTCATGCGTTAAATCGTTTAAATGGACTCTGATCTACACGTTGCTGTTAAAAAATTAAATTTGAAACGCGTCAAACAGTGCCATATTGGACTTTGAAAGTTTGCTATATTATCTATTTAGTTTGAGTGGACCCGAGAAAAAAAAATTAATAAAAAAGTTATAAATAATTTTACCCAAAATTTCATGCATTAAATCGTTTAAGTGGACTCTTATCTACACATTGTTGTTAAAAAATTAATGGCACTGTTTGACGCGTTTCAAACAGTGCCATTAATTTGGAAATTAGATTGGGAAATTTTCTAGTATTTTGGCAATTTTTTGATATTCTTTTCCAAGCTCGGTCAGTTGTGCGACTTTAAATTCGTGCGATTATCTTGAAAACCAGTGAATAGAGGTTTGAGATTTTGTTCAGGGTAATAACTAAAGTCAATTTTGAGTAAACTTAAAAATTTTCCAATTTTTGGTAATCATTTTTATATATTTTTTAACGCTCGGAGAGTTATGCGATCTAACTATGATTACAGTACTGGTGCCAGTATCTTTAGTAAATGAATAGTTGATATTTTTATCTATTCATACTTTTGAGTGTGCCTAGAGCTGGCCACATGAACATGCATCCCAGGCCAAAAAAAAAAAAAATACTTTTGAGTAAATCTAGAAATTTTCAAATTTATAGCAAACGTTTCTATTTTTTGTTCACACGTCGCACAGTGCTAACAACGCCGAAAAAGTCGAAAACAGTTTTGTATTTGAATGCAACGTTGTAAAGAAGGGTCTTCGCGGTCGAATTTGAAGTAAAAAAGGTAGAATTCAAAATGGTGAATCCAATATGGCGGACCGAATTGCCAAAAAATCACTTGTTTTGGATGAAACTCGGAATTCCGGCGTTTTTGAAGTCGCTGATTGTGAATTTGAAGTCGAAAATGCCGAATTAAATATGGCGGATCAAATATGACGACTAAATTGCAAAAAAAAATCACTTGATTTGGATAAAACTTGGTACTCGGGGGTCTTCAAGGTAATTCATTACGAATTTGTATTTGGAAATACACAGTTCAAAATATTAAATTCAATATAGATTTCCGGGGTTCATAACTATTTTCATGTTTTTCGACAAATGTCTGTGTAAAATAACAATTATTAGTAATGGGTTTTCAACGTAATATTTGTATATTTATTACTGCAAATGTTAACAGGCAATCTAAATACCTTCCTTAAAATATTATATTAAGTCGATTTAGAAAAACACACTTTTATGAAAAATCACATGCACTTTAAGAAGTTAGATATTAACATACCACCACACAACCAATCTTACTCTCCAATTGGAAAAGTATGTAAACGCCGCTACACGCTAAAATATTTTGCCGCCCTGACGTAAATAAAGTTGATTACATAATGGCAAAATTTCTTAACAAATTTGAAAACCGAAAATTGCATGTTTAAAATAATTTTGCACAACTTTTTATGATAAATTTCATATTTATCGGTTTTTTTTTCAGAATAGAGGCATTTCAAAAATATTTCTTGTTGGCCAATATGAAAATAATCGACGCAATTCGCCTGCAAACAAAATGTCATCACTCTGAACTTGAATTTAATAGTGAAATGTGCACCTCGTGATTAAAAAATTTCTGATATCATCGCACTTATTCATCGAATTATTTTAAAATTTTCCAAATCTGCTCAGAAATTACATATTTTTAACACAACTAAAAATAATTGACGCACCTTGCTTATAAACAAAATGGCGACTTTATTAACCTCTTAACGCCCAAGGCTATTTTAGGAAATTAAAATGTTTGAACATTTTGTTTATTACACTTTATATTAGATATACGTAGGTAGGGTATGTGCTAATTTTTCATTCGTTATTTGCAGAAAAAAATAACAGCTTTGTATCAAATGAGGAAAAACGATCAAGAGAAATGTATTTTTATCATTACAACATTTTACAAGAATTACAAATGAAAAGATTATAAAATAATTTTTATTTTTTGTTAAAGATAAATAAATGTTACACTTTGTGCATATTAAACTGGTAAGCCCTTTGCAAGTCATCATCTTGCATCTCTGTCGATCGCCCTGAAGTCTTGGCCAATGACCACAACCATCTCTTCTTACAGTAAAACCTGGAATGGGTTTGGTTGGTTCTCTGTGTTTTTTTTTTCTTTTCATGTTCTGCGTCGACTGAATTTGCAGAATTGCGAGGCCTACCATGTAGTTTGCCATCGTGGCATGAAGCAACGGGCACTTCACTTCTAAAATTTAATCAATCCACTTGGTCTTTTATGGATGTTCCTTGAGTTTTACAGTCTTCTCTATACAATAGCCAGCTGGATATCAGGTACATATCCATGAAATTTAAGAAGAATCTAAGGTAATATTTTTTAGATCGAATGGAAATCCTATAGTAGCCAATAAGTCCATCCAGAAGATCAACTCCTCCCATAAATTGATTGTACGTCTGGATCATGCTTGGACAATCAATTTCAACAGACTGTTCTGCCTTTCTATCGAACCTTTTCACTTTGGATAATGGATGTGAAGCTCCAAATGTGGTAGCTAATGCAACACCACGATTGCCAAAACACTTCACTACACGGTGTACGATATCATCGATGATTGTTGTTTTTTGTTCAAAACATCCTCTTCCACGAGACTTCATAGTGCGATCCGATGAAAACATAAGTCTTGTGAATCTATTGATCCGTATAGTGTCCAGTCCACCTATATCAACCTTTCCAAATTCTTTGAAAACCAGTTATCGAAATATAATAGATTAGGTTAGAATTTGGCGCCATTCGTAAAACTATGTTTCCGCTGGGATTATGGCTGTATGTTTCCTGTATATATTTCAAAATTCTGAATCAGTCCTTTTGTATTACACAGTACATACATTTTGTATCCCCATTTATGGGGTTTCTTGGGATTATACTGTGTCAAGCTAGATCCCTTCGAATGGCACGATTTGTTCATATACAAATAGCATTTCTTCTTTGAGAAAACAAGTAAACTTCTTTTACAGTGCATGTGCCAGAGGGCGTATTTTGTACAATTTATCTCTGGATGGATCATTTTGATTAGGCAAATGAAATATGAAGGTTCCTTTTCAACTCTTCCCATCTGTTACGAGACATAACATCTGCTACTTTTCAACTCTTGTATTCGTAGCCCAATGCATTCTGGTACGAGGAGGACCATAAATATACATATAAAGGGTGTCTCAAAATGACCTGACATTTTAATTTATTAATAAAACATATTATTTATTGGAAAAGTACGAATGTTTTTATTTTAATATAAGGTACAAACATGAAGGTTATGTGTAGAGCACAATATCCCATAAATGGGCGCCTAAACCTTGTTTGCAAACGGTCATTCTTTTGACAAAATTTCATTAATGGTGTGTCTAGTTTCTCCCTTGAGCTCCGGAATGGTCTGCGGATTATTGGCATGCAATTTTCCTTCCAGAAAATCCCAAACAAAGAGTCTAGTGGCGTCAAGTCACACGATCTTGGTGGCCAATTCACATCGCTGCGGCGCGAAATAACACGACCATGGAACTGTGTATGCATTAACTGCATTGTATCGTTCGCAGTGTGGCAGGTTGCACCATCTTGTTGAAAGAATATGTCTTCCAAGTCCATGCCGTTCAATTCATTCCATAAAAAGTTGGTTATCATGTCACCATAACGAACACCTTTGACGGTAACCGCATTTCCCGCAGCATTCTCGAAAAAGTACTCCTCCAACCCAAAATCCGCATCAAACAGTGACTCGCGGTGGATGTATGGGAAGCTGTTGGATCACTTGTGGATTTTCGGTTCCCCAAATTCGACAGTTTTGTTTATTCACATAGCCATTAAGTTGAAAATGCGCCTCATCGCTGAAGATAATTTTCTTCGAAAAATCACCATCGATTTATTGATGCTCCACTATCCAATTGGCGAATGTACGGCGCTACACATGGTCTGCTGGTTGCAGGTTTTGTGTCAATTGGATCATGTAAGCATGCAAATCTTTAGTCACAATTCGCTGCATAGAGCACCTTGAAACGTCCAATTGCTGAGTACGATGGCGAATCGAGGTGGAAGGACTTTCGTCAACACTCACTGCGGCTATGTTTTCCATCGATCGACCGGTACGAGGACGGTCACTACTTTTCGCGGTTAGAATTGAACCACTAACCTCAATTATTACTTTCTCCGTTACGAAGTACACGTGTGTGTGTTTGTGCGCACTGTATCTCAAAAACATACGTCTTATTTGATAATCCGAAGAACGGAAAAGCTTTTGGTAAAATTTCGTACACCGGAAGTGGGTGTTTACCTTAACTGTTTTTTGTTTTTTGCTAATATTTTCTTAAATATGAAAAATATCAAAAAAATATTTAAACAAATATTGAAGACATCGAAGTAATTAACATCTTTTGCTTGAAAATATTTTTCATAAAATGATTTTTATTCGAGAAAAAAATGTATTATTTTTTTTTTTTTTTTTTGTTTTATAATTATGAAACGATAATAGTTACAGCAAATTTATGTTAATGTTAATTCTAGAAAATGCCAAAATGAACAACTTATAAACAATAAACAAATTGTATTGTATTTATATAAACAATAAGTTTTTTTCGAAATCTCTTTAGTTTCTGAGTAAACCGAGTTTTTGAATTTGAAGTATAGTTTTTCCTGCTTTCATAATTTTGACGTTTTAAACGTCAATTTCATCCAAGTCTACAAAACACTCTATGTGCATTTAAATTGAAAATAAACCATGAAAGCGTAAATATAAGTGATACTATCAAGTCGGAGAAAGTAACATGATGGCCACATCACCATTTTTTTGTATTAAATGCACCATACTGTTGCAAGATAGTGCGTTATGATGACTAGGAGACGTGCGAACTTTTCGAACCGTTTCACCATTTCTGTAATGAATTTTCACAATTTCTAGGCGTTGCTCGATCGTGTAATTATTCATGACTAAACCTCAATACTTCCTGATGCCAGTTGTTAAGGATTAGTACTCTATGTTCGCCACAAAAAAAAATGACTCGCAATTTAAAACTTCAGGTCATTTTGAGACACCCTTTATATGCAAGTTCCAATAAATTGTTCCAATTCATGTCTATTAGTCGCCAATGGTTTATTGGGATTTTTTATACTGCAAACAAATTTGATTGTCCGACTGGCAGCTGCCATCATAAAAATTTCTGAAATAATGAATCGGAGAATTTACTTCATCGTATTCGTACACATTAGTCATTTTTGGTATTGGTTTTTTTACACTCTCGCTAACATCCTGCCAAACCAAATGTTCTTTCTTGCCAACGATAGGTACTGTTTGCGAAAATTCTTCCGACATATCTTCTTCATCATCATCTGTTGAATAAACCTCACACCTTCTTTCTTTTTCATTGCACTGCTGAAAATCTGGATCTTCATCATTATCTTCTAGAGGAATAATAATACCCCTGCGCACACGTCGCTCCATACTTTCGTAGCTGAAAAAATAACAAAAACCTCATCTACAAATTTAGATCAATATGCCCATCGTTACAATTTTGTTACGAAGACATATAAGGTTTCTAGTCCAATGTTACATATTTGATACATACATAAAATATGCCTTTTTCAATAAAAAGAAAAATATTTTAAGCCGTAAAACAAAATCAATACAAAGTAAATAATAGTAATTTACGATACAAGTAATGTTATGAAGGTTTTTACATTACGAGAGAAAAGTTTGAAAGCAAGAGTGACGTAGGAGTGAGTGCTTTTAAATTCTCGAGTAATGTAAAAGCAAATAACGTTACGTGTATCGTAACACGTTTTATTTTATCCTATTTATATTTTTTTTTTTTAATTTAAAAAAATGTGTAATGACAAACGTCAAAAAACAAGCATGTTTGTATGCCAATATCTCCATAGCAACGAGTTGCGTTAAGATAATATAACAACACAAGTGTTGTTCAGAATTTCTTAACAACACTAGTGTTGTTAAAGGTGCCTTAACGTTACTCGTTGCTAAGGAGTTATTGGCATGTTAACGTTATAGGATAAAATAAACAATATAATGAATTGTATATATTTTTTATAAAACAACATCTTACCTGTCTTTGCTAAAATGTTTCCCACAAATATATATATAACCTCACTTGCACGCCGATCAAGACAATTCGAGTGCCGTCACTATAGAAATCTTCTATATATTCATATGTGTGTCACAAGATGGCTTCACAGATATTTTGTTGGAGAAACGCACGTTACTGATTTGATACACTGGTTGCCACATATTACATGTTTTATAATAATTACTGAATTAAATTTGTTACATATCTGTAACATGGGGCGCTAAGAGGTTAACTTGAATTTGAGTGAGTGAAATGTGCACCTCGCGATTAAAAAAAATATATCGCACTTAATAACATATTTTTGACATTTTAAAAAACAGTTGAAGCCAGGTGCGGCTCGTTATATAGAGCCAAGGAGCCATGACACTACCTGTAGTTTCAAGCTCAGCAAGAATTTTTAATTAATTCTTTTTTGCCTGTTAATTTGTCTAGGAAGATAAATCGTTCTTTCTATCTTTAAAAAAGAGGGGGGGGGATGCATTGTATATGTGGCTCTACCATTAACATGCTCTATTAGCCGCCACTGGTTGAAGCACCTTGATTGTAAACAAAATCGTGGCATTCTGAACTGAATTTGAGTGAGTGAAATATGCACCACCTGATAAAAAATAAATTAAAAAATATTCGCCCGCGGAATTTGCTTCAAAATTTTCAAATTTGCTTAGAAATAACATGGTTTTAACATACCAAAAGACAATTGACGTACCTTGCTTGTAAACAAAATGGCAGCACTATGAACTCGAATTTGAGTGAGAGAAATATGCACAACCTGATTAAAAAAATCTAAAAAATTATCGCCCGCGAAATTTGCTTCAAAATTTCCTAATTTGCTTATAAATAATGTATGTTTGACTTACCAAACGATAATTGAAGCACCTTGCTTGTAAACAAAATGGCAGCACTCAGAACTCGAATTTAAGTAAATGAAATGTGCATCACCTGATAAAAAAAATCTAAAAAAATTATCTCCCGCTGAATTTACTTAAAAATTTCTAAATTTGCCTAGAAATAACATATTTTTGATATACCAAAAGATAATTGACGTACCTTGCTTGTGAACGAAATGGTAGCACTCAGAACTCGAATTTAAGTAAATGAAATGTGCATCACCTGATAAAAAAAATCTAAAAAAATTATCTCCCGCTGAATTTACTTAAAAATTTCTAAATTTGCCTAGAAATAACATATTTTTGATATACCAAAAGATAATTGACGTACCTTGCTTGTAAACGAAATGGCAGCACTCTGAACTCGAATATAAGTAAATGAAATGTACATCACCTGATAAAAAAAATCTAAAAAAATTATCTCCAGCGGAATTTACTTCAAAATTTCTAAATTTGCTTAGAAATAACATATTTTTGACATACCAAAAGATAATTGACGTACCTTGCTTGTAAACAAAATGGCAGCACTCAGAACTCGAATTTAAGTAAATGAAAAATGTGCATCACCTGATAAAACAAATTCTAAAAAAATTATCTCCTGCGGAATTTACTTCAAAAATTCTAAATTTGCTTAGAAATAACATATTTTTGACATACCAAAAGATAATTGACGTGCCTTGCTTGTGAACGAAATGGTAGCACTCAGAACTCGAATTTAAGTAAATAAAATGTGCATCACCTGATAAAAAAATTATAAAAAAAATTATCTCCCGCGGAATTTACTTCAAAATTTCTAAATTTGCTTAGAAATAACATATTTTTGACATACCAAAAGATAATTGACGTGCCTTGCTTGTAAACGAAATGGTAGCACTCAGAACTCGAATTTAAGTAAATAAAATGTGCATCACCTGATAAAAATATTCTAAAAAAAATTATCTCCCGCGGAATTTACTTCAAAATTTCTAAATTTGCTTACAAATAACATATTTTTGACATACAAAAAGATAATTGACGTATCTTGCTTGTAAACAAAATGGCAGCACTCAGAACTCGAATTTAAGTAAATAAAATGTGCATCACCTGATAAAAAAAAATCTAAAGAAATTATCTCCCCCGGAATTTACATCAAAATTTCTAAATTTGCTTAAAAATAATATATTTTTGACATACCAAAAGATAATGGACGTACCTTACTTGTAAACAAAATGGCAGCACTCTGAACTCGAATTTAAGTAAATAAAATGTGCATCACCTGATAAAAAAATTCTAAAAAAAATTATCTCCCGCGGAATTTACTTTAAAATTTCTAAATTTGCTTAGAAATAACACGTTTTTGACATACCAAAAGATAATTTACGCACCTTGTTTGTAAACAAAATGGCGGCACTCTGAACTCGAATTTAAGTAAATAAAATGTGCATCACCTGATAAAAAAATTCTAAAAAAAATTATCTCCCGCGGAATTTACTTTAAAATTTCTAAATTTGCTTAGAAATAACACGTTTTTGACATACCAAAAGATAATTTACGCACCCTGTTTGTAAACAAAATGGCGGCACTCTGAACTCGAATTTAAGTAAATAAAATGTGCATCACCTGATAAAAAAAATGCTAAAGAAATTATCTCCCGCGGAATATACTTCAAAATTTCTAAATTTGCTTAGAAATAACATATTTTTGACATACCAAAAGATAATTTACGCACCCTGCTTGTAAACAAAATGGCAGCACTCTGAACTCGAATTTAAGTAAATAAAATGTGCACCACCTGATAAAAAAATTCTAAAAAAAATTATCTCCCGCGGAATTTACTTCAAAATTTCTAAATTTGCTTAGAAATAACATATTTTTGACATACCAAAAGATAATTGACGTACCTTACTTGTAAACAAAATGGCAGCACTCTGAACTCGAATATAAGTAAATGAAATGTGCATCACCTGATAAAAAAATTCTAAAGAAATCATCTCCAGCGGAATTTACTTCAAAATTTCTAAATTTGCTTAGAAATAACATTTTTTTGACATACCAAAAGATAATTTACGCACCCTGCTTGTAAACAAAATGGCAGCACTCTGAACTCGAATTTAAGTAAATAAAATGTGCATCACCTGATAAAAAAAATGCTAAAGAAATTATCTACCGCGGAATATACTTCAAAATTTCTAAATTTGCTTAGAAATAACATATTTTTGACATACCAAAAGATAATTTACGCACCTCGCTTGTAAACAAAATGGCAGCACCCAGAACTCGAATTTAAGTAAATAAAATGTGCATCAACTGATAAAAAAATTCTAAAAAAAATTATCTCCCGCGGAATTTACTTCAAAATTTCTAAATTTGCTTAGAAATAACACGTTTTTGACATACCAAAAGATAATTTACGCACCCTGTTTGTAAACAAAATGGCGGCACTCTGAACTCGAATATAAGTAAATGAAATGTGCATCACCTGATAAAAAAAAATCTAAAAAAATTATTTCCCGCGGAATTTACTTCAAAATTTCTAAATTTGCTTAGAAATAACATATTTTTGACAACATACCAAAAGATAATTGACGTGCCTTGCTTGTAAACAAAATGGCAGCACTCAGAACTCGAATTTAAGTAAATGAAATGTGCATCACCTGATAAAAAAAATTCTAAAAAAATTATCTCCCGCGGAATTTACTTCAAAATTTCTAAATTTGCTTAGAAATAACATATTTTTGACATACCAAAAGATAATTGACGTACCTTGCTTGTAAACAAAATGGCAGCACTCAGAACTCGAATTTAAGTAAATGAAAAATGTGCATCACCTGATAAAAAAAATTCTAAAAAAATTATCTCCTGCGGAATTTACTTCAAAATTTCTAAATTTGCTTAGAAATAACATATTTTTGACATACCAAAAGATAATTGACGTGCCTTGCTTGTAAACGAAATGGTAGCACTCAGAACTCGAATTTAAGTAAATAAAATGTGCACCACCTGATAAAAAAAATTCTAAAAAAATTATCTCCCGCGGAATTTACTTCAAAATTTCTAAATTTGTTTAGAAATAATATATTTTTGACATACCAAAAAAATACTTTACGCACCCTGCTTATAAACAAAATGGCAGCACTCTGAACTCGAATTTAAGTAAATGAAATGTGCATCACCTGATAAAAAAAATTCTAAAAAAATTATCTCCCGCGGAATTTACTTCAAAATTTCTAAATTTGCTTAGAAATAACATATTTTTGACATACCAAAAGATAATTTACGCACCTTGCTTGTAAACAAAATGGCAGCACTCTGAACTCGAATTTGAGTAAGTGAATTGTGCAGCACCTGATTAAAAAAATTCTTTCCCCTTCCCCCCTTCGGGGTATTTTACCAAAATCTTTTCAGTTCTTCAGACTGTCAAATAGGTGTTATATTCCAAATTTCAAAATCTGTATTGGTTTTGAGAAAGAGCGTGCGCAGACATTTTCCAAAAATCTCCGTCGTAACGGATATTTCATTGAAATTTTGTATTCGAAAAAATTATGATCATAATAGTTCACGGTAAGTAGTATAAGAAAGTATTGCGATCATGATTTTCAAATTCAAAATTTCAATAGAAATTCTGTTTTGAGGCCCCCAGTACGATTCCGGGCCTTTTTGAAAAATGTCTTTGGCATAAATTCACGCAAGATTTATATGCATTAGGGTGGTTCTTAACAATTTTTTCGTCTCAGAAATGCCCTCCCATGGTCAGAAAGTGTTCTAATTGATGAAAAAATATGACGGATAACGTGACCCGATGGTTCCTTTATCAAAAACCCACTTCTAGAGCCCAAAAACCGATTTTCGGCTTAAAAATGAAGAATCAGTCAAAACTTAATGAGGGACCGTAAAAATCACCAGTTTTACCATCAGGAACACATAAATATTGACAATAAATGCTCTTCATTATCAGGTATGCTAAGAAAGTAAGCCACATAATCCCGATGCACCTCGACCAAAATTTTGAACATTTCTCTAAAGTATTCGAAATAAGAAATTTTTCACATGAAATTTGATCACTTAATGATTACAAAAACATGAGTCATGAAGATTTTACTCACCTTGGAGTCAGATAGACATCAAGTATTGACGGTCCACTTTTGTGATACTTTAAAATACTTCAGCGAGAAAATTTAAATTGCTTAGCAAAATATGAAATAATAGAAGTTTTATGACTATCATGATTATAGACAGCGCAGAAGTTCGAGGATGTAATTTGGTCGATGAATTTAAAATTTAAAAATGGAAGAATTTTGAGACGGATAATGGCAGCATCGAGAAAAAACTTTTATTAGAAAGAAATTGAGAGGAATATTTTTTTAATGCTTCGTAAATGAAGAATGTGATATTTTTAACATTCTAATCTGCCCAATCCAAAGATTCTCAAAAGAACAAATTATTGAATTCACTATCAGTTCAGCGAACATGCCTATTTTGTTCTTTGCTTTCCGAGAGGGTATAATTTGTAATGCATTTAAATTACATTATTTTCGTTTCTAAATGTTGAAATTTGTATTTTTCTTTTTTTCTGAGATTTGATATTTTTGCAACTAAAGCCCGAAATTTTAATATGCGAGGTAAATACTTAAATCCCAGTATATCTGATAATAAAGATCATTTTTTGTCAATATTGATGTACTCCTGATGATTTTTACCGTCCCTCATTAAGTTTTGACTGATTTTTCATTTTTAAGCTGAAAAGCGGTTTTTGGGCTCTAGAAGTGGGTTTTTGATAAGGGAATCATCGGGTCACGTTATCCGTCATATTTTTTTTATCAATTAGAACACTTTCTGACCATGGGAGGGCATTTCTGAGACGACAAAATTGTTAAGAACTAATATGCATGTATTCGAAATTGCAATGAAGATCGGTTCAAAATAATGCTTCAGCACTTCCTCTTTCTATTCTTGCGAGCGGACAACAAAATGGTTTCAGCAAGATAGTGTTATAGCCTATATAACTTCAATCAATCAACCAATCAAAATTTATTGGTGCTACTACAGTCGTTTACACAAGTCACAGAGAATAATGTAATAATGTTATAAAATAAATCTTAGCGTAATACAGTTAAAAATCTTAAGTTTAAAATTACCGAGACAAACAAACATATTAAAATAATAAATATATTAAAAATAATAAAATGACAATATAAAGACGTTCAAACGTATTAAAATCATAAATATGTTGAAAATAATAAAATGACAATACAAGACGTTCAAACGTATTAAAATAATAAATATGTTAAAACACAATAAAATGACAGTACGGTTTATGAACAAATTTAAAAAGAGGTAAAATCAGATAAAAACTCATCCACACTATAAAAAGCTTTTGCTTATAATACATTTTTAATGCGTGCTTTATACATTTTAATATTAAGTTGTTTTACATCTGGTGGCAATTAATTATTGGTGCGTAATATCTCGTACCATTCTGAGATAAGGATAGTCTGCTATGCTCGAGTCGGATGTCATTATTTTTGCACTTGTGTGAACAATTTTCGAAAAAATGGTGTCTGCTGCAATTTTTATCTTAAATGCCAGTGAATGGATATTTAATAATTTGTGTAGAAAATTAACTAAAATCAATTTTGAGTTAATTTAAAAATTTTCTAGTTTTTAGCAATTGTTTTTATATTTTTTCTAAAGCCCGGTGAATTGTGCGACTTCAGAATGATAACAGGATTCTCGTGTAATTGTCCTGGAAATTAGTGAAGAGATGCTTTCATACTTTATCTCGACTACACGATCGAAAAATAATCGTTTTCTTGTTAAGGGATCTGTAGCGAAATAATTATATACTATTAATTATGTTAGTACCGCTCAACATTGACAAACATATGACATAATAGACCGTACTGGCACAGATTAATTTATATTAATATGTCATTCATGAAATATGCAAAGGTTGTCAGATAACTCGTGTACATAAAATACGGTCGGGGTAGTAAATAAATTGAAGCCAGACATGTCAATATATAATAACGGCGCCCCGTTGTATACGAGGATGATTAATGTGGTTGATTTAACTTTCAGGTTACCAACACAACCTGCAGCAACCGCCCCGCATAACGGAACACCCGGTGGACGTGACGGTGGCCCGGCACGAACCCGCCACCTTAAACTGCCACGCCAGCGGCGAACCCGAGCCCACCATCACGTGGTACAGGGACGGGGTGCTGGTAAGAACGAACACTCAAGACACGCGCTCCCACCGGGTCCTGCTGCCCGCCGGTAATCTCTTCTTCCTGAGGGTAGTGCACGGAAGGAAGGAGTCCGATGGTGGCGTCTACTGGTGCGAGGCGATCAACGCGCTCGGAAAGGCGAGGAGTCGGAACGCTACACTTACAGTTGCAGGTAATGCATTTCTCACTCTTAAAACGATCCTCTTCAACCGTTACGGCGGTGACGGATTGCCGGAGGCAAAGATATTTCAATGGATCTTAAGGGCATTGGATACCGACGAAGAAATAGAAATGTAAACAAACCAACCCCTTGCTCTTGCATCTAACCCGCGAAGCCCCTAGAAGAGTATCATATGTGATATTAACGTAGCGAGACAAGGATGTGGTCGTCTAGAGTGGACCAACCACTTGAATGAAATATTGGCGCTTAGCACAATTATCCTTATTTGACTTGACTGACTATTAGAATCGTGTGTATGTTTGTAAAAGGGAGGGACCGTCTTATCTGAAGTGACGAGAGATTTGTGTAAATTCATTATCGAAAAATCTCAGCTCCAAGCGCGCTTGTTGAGTATTTCCGTAGTGTTGGCTTCGATGATGAATTCACTATTCTTGTTATTTTTTGCAAAATTGACGTATAATTTTTTTAAGCAAGTTTTTTGTTATTTCCGATATTTTTCCAAACATGAAAAATATTACAAAAACATTCTTACAAAAGTTGAACACAAAGTAAAAATGAACAAATTGATAAATATTTAAATTAACTCCTTAATTCCCGAATAAACAAAAAATTATAACATTTTGTTTTGTTACAATTATAAAATTGTAATAGTTGCATGAAATTTTAATAAACAATTGTAGAAAACGCCAAAATTAACGATTTATAAGTAATTAGTATTTTACGAAATATCACCAATTTTTGTATAAAATCGATAAATATGAAAAATATCTCCAAAAAACAATACTAAATAGTATATTAAAAAACGAGTTCAATAAGAGCGAAAACAGGCCTTATGAATGGTTTTTTACAGTATTTTTTTCTATTTTGCCCCTTTTATTCCATTTCTAAAATTAAAAATCGCTCATACATATTTAGAAAATTGCATGTATGGTGGTTGGTAACACTAATAATTGACATTTCAATTTGAAATTAGTTTGCGATTTCCACAATCACATAACCTCAAAACTATCTCGCCGAAAATTCAGCACAGGTTGACGGCTCTGAATTTCAACGGTGCCAACCTTAAAAAATTAAATTATTAAAGCACTCGGCGAGCCATTAACGAACCCATATGAATAAAAAATAGTTATTTATGCAACAAGTGAGTAAAGTAATACTTTTTTTCACGATTAGGAAAGGCTCATGCGGCAATTCCTACAAGTGAAAAAAAGTTGCTTTACTCTCGAGTTTCATACAAAATTTTTTCTACGTCCGTAACTTTAAATAAATTTATAAATTTGATAAAACCTTAATCATTTTTTATAAGTAATAATACTTGTTTTAAATAAAGAAAATAATAATAATAATCATCAAGTTGTCTTGATCGGAAACGAATGTATGATATTTATCGACAGAACTCGCGGCGTGTTGCGAAGCGTTCATGACACACTTTGCGCAAACAATTTTTTAGTTGCGTTAAAAAATGAACCGCTACGGCACTTTTTTTCACGCAAAAGAGTGAAAAAATGAACCGTTATGGCACTTTTTTTCACGCTACTTGAAGGGTTCAGGAATCACATATTTTATGAACGCAGATTAATGAAAAAAACTGTACATTTTATAACGGACGTAGAAAATAGTTATTTATGCAACAAGTGAGTAAAGTAGTACTTTTTTCACGAGTAGGAAAGATTGCCACACACTTGCTGAAGGTGAGTGCGGCAATTCCTACAAGTGAAAAAAAGTTGCTTTACTCTCGAGTTTCATACAAAATTTTTTCTACGTCCGTAACTTTAAATAAATTCGATAAAACCTTAATCAATTTTTATAAGTAATAATACTTTTTTTTTAAATGAAGAAAATAATAATCATCAAGTTTTCTTGATCGGAAACGAATGTTTGACATTTATCGGCGGAACTCGCGGCGTGTTGCGAAGCGTTCATGACACACTTTGCGCAAACAATTTTATAGTAGCGTTAAAAAACGAACCGCTACGCCACTTTTTTTCACGCAAAAGAGTGAAAAAATGAACCGTTATGGCACTTTGTTTGTAGGATTCAGGAATCACATATTTTATGAACCCAAATTAATAAAAAAAACTGTACATTTTATAACGGACGTAGAAAAATATATTTATATAATGACAGAATACCTTACTCTTTTTTACTTAAAAAATAACCATATTTAGTTTTAAACTTGATTCTCATTGATCACTTGACGAAAGATGATTTAATATTTAAAAAACGATTACATGTAAGAAAAATAACTTGATATGTACATTCCTTGAAAATAGCTTGCAGACGAAAGTCGTCTGAATTAATAATTGAATAAGTGAAACATATCAAGTGATTTTTCTTAAATTTAATCGTTTTTTAAATAAAAAAGGAAATATTTAATTTGTATTTCAGAAGAGAAGTTAGGGCAATTGATTTATCTAGCTTTTCTAGCGTCTATTCATTCTAGTGACATGAGACTAAGGATTTTTTTTTTTTTTATCTTTTACCAATTTGTTACTTCATATCTCTGGCATTCTATAATAAAAAAATACGCAAAAAAATTTCATTTTAAATTAATTACCTCTACGACATTTCATTGATGAGTATGAATAATAAAATACCAAGATCACCCTTCCTGTTATATTAAGCTGCCCCTGATTTTGGTAGTAATGATTATTCCTATTTATTTTTATTGTATCATCATTTGTTCTGAAAACGAAATGTTGCTGCTGCCTCACATCGTGTTTCGTATTGCCTACGTTTTGAGAAATGTACTCTTTTCCCACCAATAAATTTGAAAACAATTGAAGTATTCTACATTATTGGCGTCTACATGTGATACCATCATGGCCGACTTTTCAAAGTGAACAATAATAGTAGATTGTATATCAAAGTGTCTACGCTAAACCGTTCGTTAAAAGTTTACGGGATTGTCGTTGTACTAAAAATTTGAAAAAAAAAACTCAACACAAGATTAAATCAGTTCTCCTCATGTGAAATATTTTCTAGCACCAAATTTGTTATTTTAAATGGAACACCCTATATATTATTATAATTTTGGATTCCTCGTTTAAATTGCAACATATTTTGTGAGAACGTTTGTACACTTATATCTTTTAGTTTTAAAGAAAATTAATTAATTGTAAAATTTTAACCTCAAAAAGGCATTTTGAAATCTGCCTGAAACTTCTCGTAAGAATAAGATAGAAATATGATTTGTATCTCTGATTGTACCTAGAGGATGCCTCTATGAGCAATATAATTGTAAACTGTCAAAAAAGTTGCAGGCAGATTTAAAGTTGCCCTTTTGAGGACAAAATTTCAGAAATAATTAATTTTCTTGAAAACTAAAATAGATAAGTGTACAAACGTTCCCTCAAAATATATTGAAATTTAAAAGAGGAATCCACAAATTTACTAATATATAGGTGTTCCATTTAAAATAACAAATTTGGTGCTACTTCCGGTGGAACCGGAAGTGATAGAAAGTTGAGAATATTTCACGAGGAGAACTGATTCAGTCGTATAACAAGGATTTGTTTTCAAATTTTTAATACAACAGCAACCCCTTAATTTTTAATTTTTAATTTTTAATTTTTAATTTTTAATTTTTTTTAATTTTGAATTTTTAATTTTGAATTTTTAATTTTTAATTTTTAATTTTTAATTTTTAATTTTGAATTTTGAATTTTTAATTTTTAATTTTTAATTTTTAATTTTTAATTTTTAATTTTTAATTTTTAATTTTTAATTTTTAATTTTTAATTTTTAATTTTTAATTTTTAATTTTTAATTTTTAATTTTGAATTTTGAATTTTGAATTTTGAATTTTGAATTTTGAATTTTGAATTTTGAATTTTGAATTTTGAATTTTTAATTTTTAATTTTGAATTTTGAATTTTTAATTTTTAATTTTTAATTTTTAATTTTTAATTTTTAATTTTTAATTTTTAATTTTTAATTTTTAATTTTTAATTTTTAATTTTTAATTTTTAATTTTTAATTTTTAATTTTTAATTTTTAATTTTTAATTTTTAATTTTTAATTTTTAATTTTTAATTTTTAATTTTTAATTTTTAATTTTTAATTTTTAATTTTTAATTTTTAATTTTTAATTAACCTTGCTAGCACATTTGTTAATTGTCGGGTTTTCAGTGAAAACATGACCTGCAACAGTAGGCCCATAAAAGTTTCATAATCTAATTGACTCAATCTGTCCGTCACAGCGATAATCTAAACATATTTTTTGCATTAATGCATGAGATACAAATTATTAATTTCATTTCTTAATTTTGTAGTACATTACAGGCTAATCTAAAATATTTCAATGAAATACGCAGAAATCGACGAAAAGCCCTCGGGTAGATAGCCGGTTGTCAGGACCAAAGAGAAGAAATTTTAATCATAAATACATTGTATTTGGCAATAAAGATTTGTTATATATTTATTGAAACCCAATAATTCCACACAACTGTTTTTGTATGAGTCGTTAATCCCTCTTGTCACGAAAGAGGTATATGTTTAGCAACACCACTGTGTAATTTAGATAGCGCGGCTATAGTTCCCCGCCTTGGGAACGCCTCCTCTCATATGCACAGCCCGTTAAACAAGAAAGCCACAGAGGGCGCACCAAGACAGAGTATTAAAATGAATAACTTATTATTCAAATTTCGGATACAGTTTCGAAAATATGAAAAAATATTATTTAAATAATCAATTTTAAATAAATTACCCCAGAGTACGACGGATTTTTTTTTCTAAATTTCAGAAATATTAGTAATAAAATTGTTTATAAACATTATTATTAAAAAAATAAATCCGTGCTACTCTTTAGAATATATTTACAGAGGTCAATTCAAAATTTCACCTTTAAGTCTTTAACCGTTTGTGAATAATGTTTTAAATGAATTTAGAGGTACGCTCCAGGAGCCTTAATTGCATGATTTTAAAATTCTGCGACGGGCAGTTTCGAGTTGCATACAGCTTCCGGGCATAATGCAATAATCCGTCACTGCTGTATCTATTATCTTAAGCGTTGTGCAAAGTTAAATTATTTTGCTAATAATTCGACCAATGTACAACTTTACCAAGCACTCGAGGCGTGTTGTGCCGTACAATCTTAAATTCAATTGGCTCCGTATATTTGTTATCGCGTTCCCTTGCGTCCTCCGAATAGTTTCTCAAAGTTTACCCCCACACGCCTTGAATTATACCCCCACACACTTTGAGTTATAGTGTGGATTTGTTTTATTAAACTGTCGTAGGTATTTATATATCCATGTCAGCGAATCTACCTAGACAACTCGCAATACAGTCGTGTATATAGTATTGCCTACAACTAATTATAAGCTATTTTACAAATAATTTCATGCAGTGTTATCCTATTAAAAATATTCTTCAGGAAGGGTCTACTGTAACATCGAGTTTTAATCCAAATGGATCCAGCCCCACAATATCAAACGCACTAAGTAGTTTAATCTGGGGGTCCAGATTTAATTTAGAATTTGAGATTTATTAAAAACGCCCTTTCATCCTTTTTCCCTAATACGGGCCTCCTAACTAACGAGATATTTCTCGTACAATGGGCCAGAGATTAAAGAGCCTGCGTATACGTGTGTGCGTTAAAAAGTATCTCATTTCCCAATCCCCCCTCTGGTCTCGATCAAAACTGAAACTGAAACTGAAACAAAGAGGCAGTTAATTCGTGAACATTATGCGAGGTGCACGGAGAGCGAGAGAGAGAGAGATGTAGAGCAGTAAGCTAATAGATAACGGAGGGAATCCGTCTAATCGGGACATAAAGGGAGGCTGGATGGATTGGATGGATGAGGACGCTATTCAAGATATTTGACACGGGTTAATTGAAGCAAAGACTACCTCGAGGTTTATCTCGCCCTGATATCTTATTATCATCCCTTACAGGCTGTATGTAGTACATTTACGCTGGGCCTAATCGCGAGTTCGAGTTCATATTGTAGATACCGTGTAACAGCATCTCATTGTTTCACAGATTTTCCTTCTTAAAATATTGTTCTAGCTTTCATTATCTTTTTAAATAGTTTTCAATATTCTAGAAGACAACTGTAATCCTTTGAATGGAAACAAAATTAAGAATCAAAATGTAGCCTTCTCAAAAGATATTCCTCAAGATGTTATTAGTCGTTGCAATAACTCTTATAAAGACAACAGTTTTTGATAGTTCGTAAGAAAATTTTAATTCTTTCAATAGGAACAGATTGATGCCAGTTGGAACTGAAATTTTACTGATGAAATGTAAATCAGAATTTAGCCTTCTCGAGATATGTTTCTCAAAATGTTATGTTGCAGATGGTTCCATCTTTTAGTATCCCTTTAGAAGATAACAGTTTTCTATGTTTTAGAAGAAAATTTGAATCTTTTTGGTGGAAACAAAATTGCGTAATTTTAATAGCGCTGATAATTTACCACATAATAATAGATGCGATAACAGAAAATCGATAATTAATGGGGTAGCTTGACATTACAACAATGTTTTGCATTGTCATAATCGATAACAGAAAAATGGTAATTAGGTGAGTAGCTTTTAAGGTTATAAAAACATGATGTTCATAACGTTACGTCACTGTCATTAAGTTTTAATTTTTACAGTTACTCTTGTAGCAAACCAAACTATTCAGCTTGTAATAAACCATAACTTTTCCTGATCCTTATTATTATTTCATTCGATAAATTATCTACCCAAATATACCGCGAGCTTGTGTGAATTATCAAAAACACATTTCTTTCGTACCTTTTACCTTTTAGTAATTCATCTCGACATAACATTTGTTGTCAACTGGTTATTAACCTCGAGCTGAAGGTCTCGGTTAATAACCAGACAACAAATGTTATTATCTCGTTAAATTACTAGATAACAAGGTACTCAAAAAACTATTTTTTGATAATTAACCTCGATCTAGGTATATTACTACCGATAATTTAAGAATCAAAACGTAGCCTTCTCAAGAAATAATTGTTAAAATGTCATTCGACATTATAGGCGTTTTAATTTCAGCATTTCTTTAAGAAGATGCAAGCTTTGCATATTCTAGAAGGATATTTCAATCCTTTAAGTCAAAAATAAATTGGGGTCAGTTGGAGTTGAAAACTTGCTGATAATTTATTGATCAAAATGTAGCCTTCTCAAAATATAATCCTCAAAATATTATTGGTCATTGCAGATGATTGTAGCTTTCGGTATCTGCTGAGAAAATAATATATTTTGATATTTTCGAAGTAAATTCTGGTCTTTTGAGTCGAAACAAGTGGCATCGGTTGGACAAATTTTGCTGATGAACTGTGAATCAAAACGTAGCCTTCGCGAGAAATGATTCTCAATATGTTGCGTATCATTGCAGATGATACCAACTTTCAGTATCTCTTTAGAAGATAACTGTTTTCTATATTCTAGAAGAAAATTTGTATCCCTTTTATGGAAACAAAATGGCGTCATTTCAATTGTGCTGATAAATGTAACCTTCTTAAGAAACATTTCTTAAAATTTCATTCGTCATTGCAGACGGTTTTTAATTTAAGCGTTTGTTTGAGAATATGCCAGTTTTTAATAAACTAGAAGGGAATTTGAATCCTTTCAGTCGAAACAAACTTGCTGATGAATTTTTGGTCAAAATCTAGCCTTCTCGAAATATAATCTTCAAAATGTTGTATTTAGGCAAAAAAATAAAAAATGCTGATTTGAAATAAAAAATGCAGGGCAAAAAAATTTAAAATTCAAGAAAGATAAAAATAATTTGCCATTTTTAGCCCCAAAAATACCTCTGGCTCAAAGTAAGTTTCGGACCCGAAACTCGAAAATAATGACTAAGAAATTACAAAACCTAAAATAAATGGCGAAAATGGAAAACGTAGACCAAATAAGTCGAAAATGCCAGCAAAAAAATTAAAAACACAATAATTCAATAAAGTAAAAAAATGGTGATGTGGCCATCATGTTACTTTCTCCGACTTGATATTTACGCTTCCATGGTTTATTTTCAATTTAAATCATATTTTATGTGTGCATCGAACGTTTCGTAGACTCGGATAAAACTGATGTTTAAAACGTCAAAATTATGAAAGATGGAAAAATGTACTTCAAATTCAAAAACTCAGTTTACTCAAAAACTAAAGAGATTTCGAAAAAAACTTATTGTCATAAATTGTTCATTTTGGCATTCTCTACAATTATTATTAACATAAATTTGCTGTAACTATTAGCGTTTTATAATTGTATACCAAAAATGAAAAAAAAAATATAAATTTTTTTCTCGAATTTTATGAAAAATATTTTCAAACTAAAGATCTTTATTTCTTTGTTGTCTTTAATATTTGCTTAAATATTTTTGTGATATTTTTCATATTTAAGAAAATATTGGAAAAAAACAAAAAACAGTTAAGGTAAACACCCACTTCCGGTGTACGACATTTTACCAAAAGCTTTTCAGTTCTTCGGATTATCAAATAAAACTTATGTTCAAAGTTTCATATCAATTGGTCTATTAGTTTTTGAGATACAGCGCGCACAGACACACACACACACACACACACAGACACAATTTTTTTCCAGAACTTGTTGAAATGGCATCTAGGGACCCCAAAACGGATATTTCCGTAAAAAAAAAATTCGAAAAAAAAATCACGATCATAATACTTTCTCGTACTTCGTAACGGAGAATGTAAAAATAAACGCTATTTACACAACCATGTCTATTATAATAATTTTCTTGCGATGTAATTTCTCCACGATAATTTTTTATGCTATGTATTTTTCCGAGATTAATTGTTTCACGTTGAATATTCCCTGCGATAAATTTTCCTACGGAGTATATTCCACGTTGAACTTTCTGCAATAAATTTGCTGTGATTTTTCCGCGAAGCAAGGAAATCTTGTTTTAGAATTAGAAATTTCCACGGAAATATCCAGTTTGAAATCCCCCAAGACGATCCCGACCCTTTTTGAAAAATGTCTGTCTTTCAAAAACTAAAAAAAAAAATATGCTTATGAAACTTTAAATTTAAGCTTTATTTAACAGTTAGTAGAACTTAAGAGCTTTTGGTAAAATTTTGTAAACTAGAAGTGGATGTTTAACATAATGTTTCGTTGTTTCTTTTTCCAAAACAAATTTAAATATGATAAACATTATAATAGCCTTTTAATAAATGTTCAAGATAATGACAAGTTGTACATCTTTTATTAGGAAAACAATCTCGAACCCTCCAAAAGAGGGTTTCGCAGGTGGAAAACCATGAATTAATGATCGAACCATTTATTAATTAATTTGTAGGAAAAAAATACATTTTAAGAATCATTTTTCTAGAAGGTTACATTTTGATTCACAGTTGATCAGCATCAGGAAAAATTCAATTCCAACTAATACTAACTAATTTGTCTCCACTGAAAGGACCAGAACTTACTTCCAGAGTATCAATAATAATATTTTTTCTCAAGAGATACAGAAAGCTATGACCATCTAAAATGACCAATAACATATTGAGGATTATATATACTTGAACTTTATTCCAACATACATACAAAATATGCATATGTTAGAAAGGGCCATCGACCTAGTCCTTCAGCCCTTTTACAAATATAATTTTATTTATATTATGTTTGGGGGTTTTCTTCATGCGCTGCTTTGATAAGTTCGAACAGCGTTGGTCGTTGAGTGTGTCCTTCATTGGTAGAGGTGAAGCAACTTTGAGGATTATATTTGTAGAAGGCTACCTTTTGATTCATAATTTCATCAGCAAGTTTTCAACTCCAACTGGCCACAATTTGTTTTGACTGAAAGGATTCAAATTTCCTTCTAGAATATTAAAAACTGTCATCTTCTTAAAAAAGTGCTGAAATTCAAAACCGCCTGAAATGACGAATGCTATTTTAAGAATTATTTCTTAAGAAGATTACGTCTTAATTCTTAATTTATAAGCACGATTGAAATGTCTCTATTTTATTTCCACCAATAAAGATTTCATATTTCTTCTAGATTATAGAAAACTGTTATCTTCTAAAGAGATATTGAAAGTTAGAACAATCTGCAATGACAAATAACATTTTGAGAATAATTTCTCGAGAATGCGAAATTTTGATTCACAGTTCATCAGCAAAATTTCAATTCCAACGGACACCAATTTGTTTCCACTGAGAACACTTCCAGAATATCAGAGTCTATTATTTTCTCAAGAGATGTCAAAAGCTAGAACTATCTGCAGTGACCAATAACATTTTGAGGATTATATTTCGAGAAGGCTACATTTTGACCAAAAATTCATCAGCAAGTTTGTTTCGACTGAAAGGATTCAAATTCCCTTCTAGTATATTAACAACTGGCATATTCTACACAAACGCTTAAATTAAAAACCGTCTGCAATGACGAATGAAATTTTAAGAAATATTTCTTAAGAAGGTTACATTTATCCGTACAATTAAAATGACGCCATTTTGTTTCCATAAAAGGGATTCAAATTTTCTTCTAGAATATAGAAAACAGTTATCTTCTAAAGAGATATTGAAAGTTGGTATCATCGGCAATGATAAGTAACATATTGAGAATCATTTCTCGCGAAGGCTACGTTGTGATTCACAGTTCATCAGCAAAATTTGAAGTCCAACCGATGCCACTTGTTTCGACTGAAAGCACCAGAATTTACTTCGAAAATATCAAAAACTATTCTTTTCTCAGCAGATACCGAAAGCTAGAATCATCTGCAATGACCAATAACATTTTGAGGATTATATTTCGAGAAGGCTACATTTTGATCAATAAATTATCAGAAAGTTTTCAACTCCAACTGACCCCAATTTGTTTTTGACTAAAAGGGTTCAAATATTCTTCTAGAATATGGAAAGCTCGCACCTTCTTAAAGAAATGCTGAAATTACAAAGCGCCTATAATTTAAGTGAAAAACTTCTAAAATATAGGACAAAGAAACAAAAATTTAGACCAAAAATTCAGGCTTGAATATCAACAGATGCCAGAAAATGTACCAAAAAAATTGAAAATTTCAACAAACAATTTGAAAATTAAGCCAAAATAGAGATTGAAGAAAATTCTCTGTGTGAATCAATTATTATCCGGATTTTTATTAAAATTCCACTTGTAGACGCACTTTATTCTCTAAAAACAGCATACTAAATTTCAAAAAGATATATGTAAAAATATATAAGATGATATTCGGGGTCAACCGGAATTCAGTGACACCCGGTATAATAAATGGGAAAAATATATTGAGCTTTAGAATGATTTTTGATACTAATTTAGAGTGCTGAGGGCTAAAAATTGCATTCTTTAACTGGAATACTCAATTTTTTGTCTGCATTTGTTTATTATTAGGCCTGTTTTTTTAAATTTCTTTGGCCTATATTTTACATTTTTTTATTTTTTCTGGCCTACATTTTAGATTTTGAATTTTTTGTGGTCTATATTTTAGATTTTTGACTCCTATTGACCTAAATTTGTGATCTTTGGCCCTAAATATTATTTATTTTCGCCATAATTTTCTATTTGTTTATAAAAATTTTCGATTTTTATTTCAGCTTGGTATTTTTGAGTTTTTTTTATTTTTATTTTTTTACTTTATTGAATTATTAATTTTTATTTTTTTGCTGGCATTTTCGATTTATTTGGTCTACGTTTTCAATTTTCGCCGGTTATTTTAGGTTTTGTAATTCCTTAGTCATTATTCTCGAGTTTCGGGTCTGAAACTTACTTTGAGCCAGAGTTATTTTTGGGCCTAAAAATGGCAAACTATTTTTATCTTTCTTGAATTTTACATTTTTTTGCCGTGCTTTTTTTTATTTCATATTTTATTTTTTTGGTATTATATGTTTGACATTCATAGTCCGGATAATAATTGATTCACACAGATAATTTTTTGTAATCTTTATTTTGGCTTAATTTTCGAATTGTTCGTTGAAATTTTCAATTTTTTTGGTACATTTTCTGGCATTTTTTGATATTCAAGTCTGAATTTTTGGTTTAAATTTTTGTTTCTTTGCCCTATATTTTTGAATTTTTTTATTTGCATTATTGTTTTTTATTTAGAAATTTTTATATATTTTGGTCATTATTTTTAAGTTAGTTTTTAGAGCTTAAAATTATTTTTCTTTTACTTGAATTCAAAATGTTTTCTTCTGCATTTTTTGGCAGATATTTTATCATTTAGATTTAGCTTTAGCTTTTAATTTTATTTTTAATCATTGTTTTTGTTCCGCCTTTTTTTGCGGCAGATTTTTAAATTTATTTATTAGTTTTATCTCTAGGTTAAGTTTTTACGAGTATTTTAATTGTCAATTTTATAATATATTACTATATGTAGATTCATTTGTAACTGACGAGTGTAAACTTATCACAAGTATGAACACGAATAAACTACATTACTACATCAGTATTTTTTTTGGCATGAATATTCTTTATTTTGGACAAAATTTTCGATTTGTTTGTTGAAATTTTTGATTTTTTTTTGGTCAACATTTATTGGTGGATATTTGAACCTGAATTAGTGATGGTTATGAGAGAATTTTGGATTTTTTGCTAATATTGTCAAGTTTTTTAGTCCAAGTATTGGATTTTTGTTTTTTATTTTAAATTTTGGAACTTAAATGTTTGATTTTTGTATTAGTTTCGGGTTATTTATTCGCTTTTATATTTTTTGTTTTAGCGGGTTTTTTAAATATACGAGGTATTTTAAGGCAAAATTGATTTAGTTCGATATTTATCACGAAAATATAGTATGCGGGATTTATTATTAAGGAATTACTTTAAACTCAAAAAAATTGTTTACAATTGATTCGATTTTTGGTTTTCTTTAAAACTCCGTAAATGGTTTTTAAATCAAACGAGTGATTTTTTAGAAAAATTTTGGATGCCGCGGCTGAATGATCAGAGCCTATGCAAAAAAAGAAAAATTCATTGCGAGCTGAAATTAACTTTTTAGATTCTTTAGTAAAAATGTTTTTTTCAGCCAACTTTTGTGATTTTTACTTTCTCTGTACGGAGTTGTGGTAAGTATTAAAATCGTAATTTCAAAGGAAATATCCGTGTCGAGGTCCTCCGAAACTATTCCGACCAATTTTTTAAAATATCTCTATCGCAAAACTACTAAATATTTTCAAAAACTTAGGTTTAATTTGGCAATCCGAAGAACTGAAAAGCGTTTGGTAAAATTTTGTAAACCGGAAGTAGGTGTTTACTATTATCGTTATTTTTTTTTTAATATGATTAATATTACACAAAAAATATTATTATGAAACATATTAAGACTATTTTTACTTTCTCCGTTACGAAGTACGAGAAAGTATTGTGATCGTGATTTTTTATCCAAAAATTTTTTTTACGGAAATATCCGTTTTGGGGTCCCTAGATGCCATTTCAACAATTTCTGGAAATTTTTTTTTGTGTCTCTGTATGTGTGTGTGTGTGTGTCTGTGTGTGTGTGTCTGTCTGTCTGTCTGTGCGCGCTGTATGTCAAAAACGAATAGAGCAATTGATATGAAACTTTGAACATACGTCTTATTTAATAATCTGAAGAACTAAAAAGCTTTTGGTGAAATTTCGTACACCGGAAGTGGGTATTTACCTTAACTGTTTTTTTTTTTGCCAAAATTTTCTTAAATATGAAAAATATCACAAAAACATTTAAACAAACTTTAAAGACAACAAAGAAACGAACATCTTTTGCTTGAAAACATTTTTCATAAAATCATTTTTATCCGAGAAAAAGTTTATTATTATTTTTTAATGTTTGGTTTATAATATTAAAACGATAATAGTTACAGCAAATTTATGTTAATAACAATTGCAGAGAATGCTAAAATAAACAACTTATAAAGAATAAGGTTTTTTCGAAATCCCGTTAGTTTTTGAGTAAACTGAGTTTTTGAATTTGAAGTATAATTTTTCCATCTTTCATAATTTTGACGTTTTAAACGTCAGTTTCATCCGAGTTTGCACAACGCTAGATATACATTTAAAATATGATTTCAATTGAAAATAAACCATGAAAGCGTAAATATAAATGATACTATCAAGTCGGAGAAAGTAACATGATGGCCACATCACCATTTTTTTTTCTTGGCATAGGAAACTGGTCCATTTTCAATTAACTGTGTATATTGATTTCTAAATATTTGTTGTATATATACTCATCTATATATTATATAATGATTGGGGGGGGGGCACATACACTGTACATCCATGGACTTGCACGGCCACTTCTTTATTCCGAAAAAGTGACCGCACCGATGGGATTCGAACCCACCACCACGAGGCCCGTGAGCAGGAGCTCTACTCACTAGGCCACCGTGGCCCCTATATTACAACTTGTACCATTGATAGTGACAGGTTTATCACTTGAATTATAATCCACATTTACAATGTAAATCAGTATTTGCAACTGTTAATATTTTATTGAATTATTTGTGAAACAATTCTATAAATATAAACGAAATTCATGTTTTTTTTTTTTATAAAGTTTATAATAGAGTTTCGTCAATCCAATATTCATAAACACAAGCTTAGACTTGCTTTTATGTTTTCTAAAGTGCAAGCCCCCCAAAACAGGTTTAAAGATTAGCATATTCACGTGGAGTTTTTCCCGCGGTAGAAGTTTTAACAGCCCGTATGAGAATAACCCGCCGACCGTAAAACCTAAGGGCACGGCCATTAAATATTTTTAGGCCACTTTTACTTATCTACCGGTGCGCTAATATTAAAAGTGTCACGCGCCCGCTCCTGCCGTCGCGACGCCGCCGCGCCGTCGAGTTTCCCTTCCTGCTGTCGAGTCGCGATCAATTTATCCGGAATAAGCCGGCCAAAGGGACGATTCCCATGCAAAATACCAGCGTAAAATAGAGAGAGGTGCAAGATAAACAAGCTTTATTATGACTGACACCTTCTTTGAATATAAAACGCCCAATTTCATGCAGACTGCGCGCGTCCCCCCAGCACTAAATGTATTCAATCACAAGACGCCCGTTTCCATTTATCTCGCTCCTGTCCGAGAGGAAAAATCAAGAGGAAATCTCAAATTAAGTACGCGATAAATAACGGCCACTTAAATATGTCTGCGGTTGTACACGCGAAAAAAACCTGCAGGAAAAACGTAGAGTGGAAGACGACCGCTATCTGATGTTCCCTGCAGATGTTCGACTTATCTTAATCGTTAATATTGTAAAGCCCCGCCGCAACTTTTTACTCCATTCTTTCCGATTTGATTTATAAGATAGCAGCACCCTTTTTCAACTTCCGGAAAACTGCACGGGGGCCGGAGCCGCCGGTTATTATTTAATAAGACATATCCCCCGCACGCCACCCCCTTAATTGGATTCTTTTAGAAAAGTTGAACTCTTAAGGACAATCGGGATGAGCGGTTTTCTTATGGTCAAGCCGGATTTATTATTTATCCGCTAATAACTGCATGCCTGTGTAAAAAAAAATAAGCCGCGCTCGTAACATTTGATATAACTTAAAAGCACCCCCACATCTAGGGTTATTTTCATTGCTTGTCTCAGGTGGTCATGGGGGGTGTTTTAATGTTTGCTCCCATCTGATGTCTCCTCTCCCTCGTAAAGGGATGCCACGTCTGGGGAATAAACTTGATTTTCTTATTTGCAGAGTAAACTTTAGGAGTGTTGAGCTTTTTTCAGTTTCTTGAACAGATTTACTTGTTTTATGAAAAGATAGAAAATTACTTATACTATTGGTAAAAATTTAATAGAAACAATGTTTAAGGTTAAATTAAATTCCCATCGTTACTGATATCTTTGAATCTACGTCGTCGGTAGGAACGTTCTCATCATAACTGATTGATATATGCTTACCTTACATTCACAGATATTAACAGCTCCACCTGCTAGCTGTTGGTGCACTATCCGCTTCTATTAACACATCAGTGGTTCTTAAAAAGTTACAGATAATTTTGTAAATGGATATTCATGCAACCCAACACCGCATGTTTGCCTCTTGAAAACATCGGACCTTCGAGACACACAAAGCACCCGCCCAATGCCCAGAAGCTAACAGACCTTCGGAAAATCACCTCAGTTGGCTTCTTAAATCGACTAAAATATACCAAAGAATCTAATATTTTGATACTTTTTTTTAAGAACTTATTAATAAAACATGTACGTTTAAGCCTTGTTGAATTTGGTTCTCGTTTATCACGTGATGAAACATTAACCACCCTTGCCATTAATCCATTCATAATGCCTAAATCACTTCAGTTGGCTTCTTAAAACGACTGAACAAATAATTTAATATTTTGATAACAATTAAGTTCATAGTTTTTTTTTTTTTAAGAACTCATTAATACAAAATGAAGTTGAGTACGATTAATCCATTCATGATAATTATTATGGTGAGAAAAAGTGTAAATAAATACTGGAAAGTCCTGGCTTGGAATGAACGCGGGAAACAGATGATATTTTTATAATGACTTTCCTGGGAAACGCTCACACATAAAATGGGATCTGATCCGTTATTATTGTGGCAAAAAGAGGACGGAAATGAAACCGCCGCGAGGGATATTTTCTTTTGTTCGCCATTAATTTGGAAATGCCATAAAATTACGTGTTGTGTATAGAAAAAAAAAAAATAAACGGGTAAATCATATTTATTTGTGACTTCATTTCCATATAATTAAGCTGTGACTTTTAATCTTTTTGCTTTGTTGAATGTATGTACTTTATTATTTACTACCAGAGAAACGTTCTAGCGCAACCATTTGTGTTTGTATATTTTATATGTAAAGATTCAAGATAATATGTAATGGACCCATACCAGGGCCTATATACCGTGACCTCAACACCCTCCCTTTATCTGAAACTGAATCTGAGAATAGTGCCCACCCACCACCTATTATATTTAACATAATCTAAAAATTTCTATTTTGATATGTATTATTCCTTCTTATCATCCAGGTGGTTGTGTTGGTGAAATAACTATAGTACTTCCCATTACGGTGATTTTATTTTTCATGCTAGTTAAGGTTACTAGTAGCAACCATTTTCAGCGAAAAAACGTCTTTATAATCGCTGGAAAACGAATCCTCATAAAAAAACTTCAGGTAGATTTACTAAAGTTCCTTCACAAATTACTTGTGTTGCTTGAAATTTAATAACTACTGAGAAACTGCGTTTGCAATCGAAGCTGAAGTTAATACAGAGGGCGATGGGTGCCCCCTATCCTATAACCCAACCTTTAAATCATAACCCAGAGTTTCTAGAAATGAAATAGTTTACGACAGGAAAACAAAACAGAAAATCAACATTTCAATGTTTTATTCGTGGTTTTTCATCGGCGAAACCTTGGTGTATGTTCTATTGATTGGAGAGTGGGATAGGGCCCTTCCACCTCCTTATGTATCAATTCAAACTTTAACTTTTTCTTAGTAATCACACAATTTCCAGCCACATAATACATGTTCAGGAAATCAAACACAAGGTTGTAGGTTGTGATAAAGTGGATTCGATGGGTGGTGGGTTGGTTGGCCCGACCTTATCGTGGGACGGTGGGTGTTTTACCTTATCCTCAAACATCAGAATTTACATGAGTGGGTGGGCCCTACCTTATCTCCATTATCTCCAAACTGCAGAATCTACGTTAATGGGAGGGCCTTACCTTACCCTAAAACAGCAGAATCCGCACTAGGGTTTCTCAGGTGAAAACCATTCATAGATTTATTGCTTTTAATAATTATAATAATAATACGTATTTATTTTTCAATGAACACTACAAATTTGCAGGTAAATAATGTACATGAAAAAATAGTCAGTAAACGATACATATAATAAAAAAAATATGATTTGACCAAGTAATCTTATTATAGGATTCTATCTATAATTGTAATATTCGTCCATTGAGTAAGGTTCTAAGGTACACAAGTAATTAAACAGTTCTCTCTTTCTCGCGTACATACTTTCAACCTGTTTGATTGATTTGGGAAGATAATTAATTATTTTAATGCATGTGTAGTAAGCACCCTTTTCATATTTATGTAATCTATGGAAAGGCAGCGTGAACTGTTGACCATGTCTGGTATTGTATGAACTTGTAAATAAAGCTGCACTAAATTTGTCCTTTTGATTCCAGACAAACTTAGTACATTCGTGAATATACAGTGCGTTTTTTTTTTTTATAGATGCACCATAGGGATTTACATGTTAAATTTTGTATGCCTGTTAATGGTTGTCCTATTGAGAATTTCGGTATCATTTTTGGTACACTTTAAGTTTGCATTGCCTTTCATAACTTCAATCAGTTTTTATTTAAAAAAAAATCGTAAATTTTAAAGAAATTTAAGAAAATATTTTTCGGTGCTTATTATTTGTTTTATTAATAGGCGCGTTTGTTGACAATCAACAATAAATAACTTATAAAAGTTGTAAATACGAATTAGAATATGAAATACAACGTAATAAAAATTGCTCTGGAAAATATTTAAATTTATTCACTTCATAATAAATATTCAAATTGTTTGCCATAATAAGCTGAACAATAACTTAGTGAAAATGTCTTTTCAAGTTTTGCAATTGCCTAACTATAACCTTAAAACAGTTGTTTTATTTGGGATCGGCGGGTCGGGATAATTCATCGCAAAGTGATCGACAACAAACACGCCTACTGATAAAACTAAAATAATATTTAAAAACAAAACTAGTCACATATTTTCTTTAATTTCTTTAAAATTTACGATTTTTTTGTTATGCAAACTATGCAAACTTCTAGCATACCAAAAATTATACTGAAATTCGCAATGGGAAAATCATTAACAGGCATACAAATGTTAACATGTAAATCCCTATGGTGCATCTATAAAAAAACGCACTATATATACCAAAACAGGTTAAAAGGTTGTTCGCTTTAAATACACCCCGACAACTATCGTGATATTTTAGTTTGTGTAGTATTCGCATTGCCTTTTTTTGTGCAAGGAAAACCTTATTGGCGTCGACACCGGCACCCCAGAAAATGATGCCATATCTAAGGTGTGAATATATGTTGGCATAGTAAAAGTGTCTTGCAATCATGTAATTACTTGCATTAATTAGTACCCGCAAACCGTCGCAGTCTTTACTAACTTTAGTGCACACCACATTTATTTGCGGAGAGAAACTCGAGAGTTTCGTCAATAACGATTCCCAAGAAATTTGCTGATTTTATAAATGAATGGCAATTATTATTTAGGGTGATGCTTTCCGGTGTTGTTAAGTTTTGGTTAATTTCGAAAAAAATGCAATTGGTCTTGTCTGTATTCAATGGCTTCTACCATGTAGATAAGAGCTTATTAAATTTAGGGCAACCCCGCATATACCATACTGGTATAATTTCTGAAGTAATAATGAAAAATTGATAGTATCAAAGGCCTTGGATAAGTCGAGGAATACTCCACAGGTGACATCTCGTTCCTTAAGTGCAAGCAATATAGCATTATTAAGATCGAACAATGCAGTTTCAGTATTTCGCCCACTCAGAAACCCATGTTGACTATTTGAAAATAGATTATATTTGAGGAAAAATTGAATAATTCTTTTACAAATGACTAACTTAGAGATTTTTGAAAACGTACTTAAGATTGTGATAGGACGATAATCTTCAATATTATCACTGTCTCCTTTTTTGAAAACCGGTGTGATAATTCCGTGCTTTAGTTGGTCTGGAAAAACACCATCTTCCATACACTTATTTAATACATCACACATGGACTTAGAAATGGTACCCACGCAGTGTTTTAAGACACACACTGGTACTCCATCATACCCTGCACTCCTTTTATTTTGCATGTTTGTTAGTATGCTAATTAACTCCTGTTCAGTTATAGGTTAAAACAATAATTAAATTGGATTTAGTGGTATTTTATTCACGCTATTTATATTGATATTTTGGGGAAGTTCATTTAAAATTTTATTTATTTATTTATTTATTTATTCAATCAACGGACGAGTCCAGTAACAGATTGAAAAATACAAATTAATACAATAAATGTTTACAAACGAATAGTGCTTAACTAAGATAATAACATAATAACAATAATGGCTGGCTAACATATATTACGACAAATACCCAACAATCAGATTAAAGAATGCTTTAGCAGATCGACAGTTAAATATATCCACGGATATTTAGCTATAATTTGATTGTAAGTAAAGCACATTGAATACAAAGGTGATTTCAACAGAGCATTTGTTTTAGGAATTGATAAATGAAATTTATTTATTATTTATTTACTTCTTACACAACTGGGGACGTGTATATCCACTTGCTCTAGAATCTCAAAGCAATCAATGTGATTATTGGGGATTTTGTATAGTATGGTTACTAAGTGGGATTTTCGGCGACTTTCTAAGGAGTGTAGGTCGAATTCACACAATAAATCATTGTACCTATAATCCATCCTTGGATACGTACCAAATTTCTTAAAATAAAGATATTTAACGAACCTTTTCTGTATCGATTCAACCATTGAAGAGTATTTTATGTAATATGGGTTCCAAATGCAACAAGCATATTCAAGTTTTGAAAGCACAAATGCATAGTATAAAATTTTTACGGCATTAATATTCTTGAATGGTTTGCTGTTGCGAATTATGAAGCCTAGGGAGCGGTTTGCGGCAGATACAATTTGTTAAATATGAGTGTTAAAAGATAGACTATTGTCGAATATCACTCCCAAATCTTTAAAAGTTTCAACTTGTGTCAAAACAGTACCATTGACATTATATTCAAACGTAATTTTAGATTTATTTCTAGTGTACGACATAGTTTATTGAAATAATTATTGAAATTGTTTGCTAATTTTATAAAATCGTTACTGCATGGTAAATTGTGTGCATCTTTCTTTTTCGACGTAACCATAGTTGATATAATATTCCATGTAGTGCGAGATTTGTTTTTTGATTTATTTATTTGAGACTCAATCTGTTTATTTTTTTCTTGAGCTAGTTGAGGAGTATTTCTTTTGAGTTTCTTTAAAAATAGGTGTATATTCAGGTTGATATCTTGATATGGTTTGGTAAAGTAGCATTTGATTATTATAATGTAATAATTCAGGGGTTTGATATATTTTACGCTTTTTGGTGATGTGATTTTTTTGTCGAAAATGTTTATTAAAATAAATTAGAAATATATTTATGAAAGCTGAATATTTATCATTTACATGTTAAATGTATAAATGACAGATGTGTAGGCGTATTGGAAATTTTCATTACAAATATCTGTAGCAAAGTTATAAATGCATTCGTCGGAAAATATTCTGATCTTCTTGGTACTGTTTTTTAGATTGACATCAACAGTATACTCTAGGAGTTGTGCAGAGTGGTCAGAAATAGCTGCATGTATCACAGACGCTGCAATACCAGTTTTAACATTGGTTATAATGTTGTCAATACATGATTCAGAATTTTCTGAGATGCGTGTGTGCTCATTTATAATAAAAGTTAGATCGAAACTAAAAGTCGTTAGTCGTTTTACAAATAGATACAAAATTAATATTAAAATCACCGATTATGAAAAATGCAGTGTCACAATTTATCAGTTTTAATGTTAAAGTTTCAAATAGTTCAAAGAATGTTGTAATATCACCTGAAGGGGGTCTGTAGACGACAACAACGATAAATTTCGTTGTGTCAATACTAAACACTGCACCCGCGCATTCAACTACGCGATCACGTGTTATTGTAGTTAAGTTTAATGCTTTAGCAGAAATATGTCCATCACTATAGAGCGCTATACCACCATCTTGTCGTTCTTCTCTGCAGTAACTTGATACTAGACGGAAGTTTTTTATTTTTATGGTATTCAGCTTTTCTGTCGTTTGCCAGTGTTCAGGGATACCTAATATATTACAACCATTAATATCCTCCATAAGTGCTTCGAGATTGTTGATAGAATTGTTTATACTTTGGATATTTTGATGTAAAATCTTTAGAGGGCGTTTTTTGAATCCAGTTTATGTCCAGGGTTGTTTGGGGACTGGAGCGAAAATTTTGACTGCTAGGTTGTCTTTTAAAGAAGAATCTATTTATGAATGTTTTATCTGGCCAGAAATTTTCGTGGATAATGACATCCGAAACCTCCGCCGGTACTCCAATTTTAAACGAAGAATAATTCGCATCGTCTTGCCTTGGTTTCAATTTTTCAATAATTATAGTGCATCTCCAGCGTTCGATGTTAGGAATTCTCATACGGCGTCTGGGTTCACATCTTTATGTGAACGAGAGACAAAGATCCATTTACGGGGCTGTATGTTTGCGACTGGTAGACCGGCTGAATTTCCTGCTCCAGTAAATTTGTAGGATTTTGTGTGTTTACGTTTTTTAACTTCTGTCCGTTCATCTGAATTTGGGCTTTTTACAACATTTGATTCATTGGCATTTGTGCGATCCCCTGTATGTTTATTGTTTTTATTTAGAACTCCGTTTTCCGGCTTTTGCGGTATATCCACTTTGCCGTTTTTAGTTTCGCGTGTTTTTTCCACCGCAAATAAATTGCTTTAGCTTGTATTTTAAAAGTATTCCAAAAATGCTAAAAGCAGTCGAACATAAAGCTGTTCAGTTCATTGTTGTCTTCAATGTTTGTTTAAATGTTTTTGTGGTAGTTTTCATATTTAAGAAAATATTGGCAAAAAACAAAAAACAGTTAAGGTGAACACCCACTTCCGGTGTACGAAATTTTACCAAAAGCTTTTCAGTTCTTCAGATTATCAAATAAGACGTATGTTCAAAGTTTCATATCAATTGCTTTATTAGTTTTTGAGATATAGCGCACACAGACACACACACACACACACACACACGCATACACAAAAAAAAATTCCAGAAATTGTTGAAATGGCATCTAGGGACCCCAAAACGGATATATCCGTAAAAAAACGTGTTGAAAAAATCACGATCACAATACTTTCTCGTACTTCGTAACGGAGAAAGTAAAAAACAAATTTGCGGAGGTACTACAACTAACGCCCCATTACGGCGAAGCAAACATTCTTCAATCTACTCCGACACATAGGAGATTAGGTTATATTTCTCACGCCAGCAGTGTTGGAATATATTCTCGCACAGATAATCGATGCTGGTATGAAATCGTGAGCAATGAACTACATATACTAATCATTCATAAGCATGTAATGAGTTTGTAATATTGTAATATAATAGTTATTGAGTTTTCTTACAAGTTTGTATAACATATTGAGTTGATCTCAGCGTTTTGACCTTCCCAACGATACAATGTTACCTCTTGGACGGGAATAACGTGTGTTGCTCGTGATGAGTTAAATATACCTTGTCAGGCAATCACGTGATAAACTCGCACTCGCGATTGGTAGTCGTTTCGGTAGACGGCCGCTTTCGAATATTTTCGAAGCAGCAACTCACATTTAGCAGAAATCATCCCACGTTCGGCGTTTTACCTTTGAACCGCTAATATGTGCAGTTGTTACAGTGCGTTTGAAAGTAATATTGATATCAACCAGTGACAACAACAATGATTGTTGTGATATAGGCGTAGTTGATCGACGAGAATGTTTATAATGCCGCCACCGATTCCAGCGATTTGCTACCTGTTCGGAGGCGGGTTAGGCGAATCAAGCTACGCGCACACTTATCGGAATCGGACGGATGGCACGCATCGGCAAAAATTGCTTAACACAGTTATAAATGAGTCAACGCACATTTATCTGTTTCATGCCGTACCGATAAATGTGCGTTGACTCGTTTACAACTGTGTTAAGAAATTTTTGCCGATGCGTGACGTCCGTTCGATTCCGATAAGTGTGCGCGTAGCTTTAGCACTACCGATGAAGAATATGGTATAGCAACAAGTACGTCACAAGATTGGGTTTGATCAGACATTGACAATGGAACTACCGTTCATCCTTTCTTAGGAATGTCTGGAATAATTTCAGACGTTTTAGTTGAATTAGGAAATAAGAACTCCAGTTTAGATATATTTTACCTAATTCTCAGCGATGATTTTTGGGGGCCGGATACAAATTGATATCACCAACAAATCACCGAAGAAGAGAATTATCACCCAAGGAAATTTGATGAGAAGTGGGGCTACTCCCGATCAAATAAAGACGTATTTTGCGTTATGTGTATTAATGTCTCAGGTCAGAAAAACAACAATCGAAAGCTACTGGTCAGAACGTAGTTCAATTGAAACTCCAATATTTCGAAAAACAATACCATTTTCAAGATTTATATTATTGTCGCGATACTTGCACTGACGCGGACCAAACAAATCGACTCAAAAAACTGCGAAGTATAGTAGAATATCTGAATGAAAAGTTCTCCGATATGTATACACCAAAAGAAAATATAGTGATAAACGAATCACTAATGAAATTCAAAGGCCGCTTAGTTTATAAGCAATTCAATCCTTCAAAACGAGCTAGATTCGGTATAAGGTTTTACAAGCTTTGTGAAGCCAACTCAGGATTTCGTTGTATATTCAAAATTTATACTGGGCAGGATAAATTGCCTTCGTCTAACATACCTGCATCCGAAAATATTGTCATGGAATTAGCTAATTTTCTAATATACACTATTTTTGGATAACTGGTATTCTTCACCACAACTTTATAAAAAAAAAACGGAAAACTTCAACATAATACTTAGTAATAGTTTTCAAATAAAAAATAAAAAATGTAAATTGAAGTTTTTTATTTTTTCGCGATTTTTTTAAAACAAAAAAAAGTAACTCAAATATCTCAACAGATTATTAATCAACATTATAATACACAACTTTGCCCTAATTTAATCAACCTCGTTCTCTCAAGATAACTGAAATCCCGATGGTGCCGCTCGAAAAACGGGCACCCTGTATATTATGTCTACAATAACGTAAGAACGAATAAAGATAATTTAGTAGTAGAAAACAAAATCTCGTAACATTTTCACAGTGCTTTGACAGGTTATATTTGATAAATTTACTTTTAGAAAGGCACTGCATTAATAAAATTAAAAATTCATATCGCCTTTTTGATGAATATGTCGGCAAAATCGTGGCTGGAAATTCATGTCTCGTTAACTATAATTGTTACAAATAAATAATCTGATGTTGACAAAGTAAGCGTTTAAATTGGCATTATCTTATTTAGTAAATACTCAACTGTAATTGCATTAAAATCTTGATGATATTTGCAAATAATAGAATTAAAATTATCCTGAAGACGATAACACAATCAGCTTTCTATTACTAGGTGTGTGGGAACGCCATAGTGCTTGGTAAATATGCATGGGTGTTATCGCAACATGTTTAACCCATCAGCCGTATTTACAAACAGAGCGCCACTGATTAAATCATCCGCGAGCTCAGCTCATCAAATTTCCATATCTGTCGAATGCACCGCCACTGTCACAGTCATTATCATTTGATAACTATTCCGCAATCGTAGCTAATCAACCAGAATCGATAAAATCCTGCCCCCGATTTGCATGACATTCGCATTGATAATACCAAACTAATTTAATTCAAAAGTGAAATTATCTGTTAAGATTATAAATTGATACAATTGTCTAATTATATTATAAATTATATGTATAAACAAGGTTATATTATCGTAGGTAGCGATTGTGCGATTTGCATTAATTAAATTTAAATGGTGTTATGTAATATCTCACTCTCGCAATTCAGTAAAAGTATACCTGATCCCGGCGCTGCCACCATAAATTTTATGCGGTACTTTTTTGTCATCAGCTTCAATCAAACGAAATGAATTTGATAGTGACACAGTTTAATAGTTTAAAATGGTATCTATTTGCTGAATAGAAGTTTAGAAAAAAAAATTGAACTAATCCATTTCTCGGACTTAAAGGCAATATTAACATTACTATTAATATATTGAGGTTCTAAGTTATCTAGGAGTTTTTGAGGCGATGTTTTAGCAAGTATTAAACGTAAATATTAAACTAATTGAAAATTTTCCAATTTAGTGTAATAATTGGATTATCGCGTAGTAACGGTAATAACCATTCTTTTCATTAAACGTTTAATTCGATCAGGATTTCTTCCCCCATTTATTATAATTTACATTCGCAACAATAGCACCGTTCTAAAGAAACGGTTATAGCGGTACTCGTTTTAAATTTAATTCGGTTTTAAAAGAGTCGTCGCCGGCGATTCGGTTTGCAGTTCCCGTTTCAAAAACTGCAAACGACGAACCCGCCCTGACCATAAACATAAATCCAATTCCTCGGAAAATGTTTACATCCGCATTGTTCAAATTGAATCATCCCTCCTCGCGCTCTCAATTAAACGTTTACAGTGAAAACACGACCCGCGAAACTCAAAAGGGAACGAAAGGGAGAGACATAATGAGGTTATTTATAAACCCGATCCGCTAAGGCGTGCATGAACCGGGAGAAAAAAAGCAGATGTCCTGGGATTTCGGCGTTATTTTTTTGTTTCTTTTGGCTGCTCAGGGGGTAGTGATCGCATCTTGATGACGTCGGGGAAATGCGATGGGGGCGAGGGTGGATCTGTTTGCGCTTATCCGTGCATGTGAAAAATTTAGGTTCGATGAAATATGGCAGACGTGTTGATTAAAATTGCACAAGCTCCCGGTAGAATGGACGCTCTATTATACATACGGTGTTATCTGGCCGACACAATCTAGCACTTAAAATTTTAAGCCAGGATTGACGTTCAAAATTGATATACTTGAATCAATGGATCTTTGCGTGCACGTCATAGTTAGCTGAACCTATCTCCGACAACATTTTCATATGTTTACTCCCTCTATGATAAGTTAAATTAGACACAATAATATGTGGACGTATGTCGTCCATGGCGAGGACGTACGGCACTCGGTAAAACCATGCGTTGAACAAAGACAAAACCTTGGTCCGTAAGTCATTTCGTGATTCGTAATGCAGTGGCGGCGCTATAAGCAGTGTTTTCCGTTTTGTGTTCGTTTTTGCATATTTCTTCGATTTTACAACGTATACAGTACATTTTGTGTCGTAACATAAACACGTCGTGATAAACATTGCTTCGTGATATATAAAAAACAGTTCCTTTTAGAACTTTTATAACAATCAGTGAAATCGCTTGGCCTAACCTCAAAATGCCGGGCAAACGTCTAAATTCTCAGTCACGGAATCTCGTAGTCAATCTAATGGCCTATTTTACAGCAGAAAAGGAAAACAACGGTCCTTTAATTTCACTGAATGCTGTTCAAGAGGTAATTTCTTTCTTTGTTGTCTAATTACCTGCTTATTAATATTACATCGTTTCATAGAGAGTTGCTGATGCTTTAAAAATAAGTTTACGGACTATCTCCAGTATTAAAATTGCGAGTGAGAGAAATCAGTCGCTTTCAACCCCTGGAAAATCTAGACCCCGGAAGAAATCGAAAACTCAAGACTTAGACGAGGGTGCTAAAATGGCAGTTCGTAATATGTTGTACAATTTATATGCAGCAAGTAAGTAAATTATTATTGGTGGGAATATTTAGGGAATGGTATAATTATACCATTATAAATAAATTGTTACGCACTTGCGCAACACTAATGATTATTTCTGCTTTAGGCAGTATTAAGCAGATATTGTTTAATTTTAGGAAAACATGTGACGATTAATTTGTTAAAAGAAGAACTGCGTCAAGAATTGGCATTGAATTTTAATTATGGTTCGCTACGAACGTTACTTTTCGATCTAGGATTTAAATTTGAGAAGGACGATAACCGAAGGGCGTTGATGGAGACACCCATAATAGCATCTACGAGAGCATCGTTTCTAAGATTGTACATGGATAATAAAAATTCAACATTTAGTCGTACTCCCGTGTTCATAGATGAAACATGGATTTTTTCAAAAGGAAGTCGTAGGAAGTCATGGCAGGACGCCAATGTTAAAAGTGTACAAAAACCTGGAGGATATGATGGAAAACGTTTCATTGTTCTTCATGCTGGATGCAGCGGTGGTTTCATAGAAAATACAAGTTTAGTTTTTGCAACAAAATCGAAATTATTAGATTATCATGGAGATATGAATGCAGAATTATTCACTAAGTGGGTTGAAAGTAAGTTAATACCAAATTTAGAAGAGCCTTCGTTAATTATTATGGACAACGCATCATACCACAGCGTAGAAGTGGAAAGGCAGCCAACTTCTTCATGAAAAAAAGCGCAGATAGCTGAGTGGTTAGATAAAAATAATATTAATTATGAGAAATCAATGTTTAAAGTAGAACTGCTGAACTTAGCAAAGTTTCACAGAAAGCCAAAGAAATATAAAATAGACCAACTGTTGCGAGAACATGGACATGATGTTTTAAGATTGCCCCCTTACCACTATCACTTCAACGCCATCGAAATGATCTGGGCACATGCAAAATCATATTACCACAAACACATAGGAGAAGACGGCCTCGGAGATGAGAAAGTGGTGCAAATGTGGAATAAAGCATTACAAAAATGTACACCAGAAGTGTGGCATGCAAATGTTAGTCATACCGAAACAATAATTAAGGAATGGTATGATCGAGACAAAGTAATAGAGGATATTCCAGAAATTATTATTCATGTAGACAATGACAAGAGTGGCAGTGATACTGATTTCAGTTCAAGTGATTAGTTTTCAACAACATAGATATGTTTTTCTATATCGGGTGTATATAAATTGATGGATAATCTACATGTGACAATATTCTTCAAAAAATTCTAAGCAGCTTATCTTAGTTCTAAAATGTTGTACCATTCTTCGTGAAACTTCATGAGGTCCAGATATTTAATATGGATTATTATACTGTATTAATTTACAGAAAACTCTGCAATTTCAGTAGTATGATTAGTTTAAAAGTTATTTGTCAGTGTGTGTGTTATATTTTCATCCCAAATGTGTATTTTTAACACGTCTTTACACTCGGCAATTTTGACTCCCGCTTATGTCACGTTTGACACAACAAAGTCACTCAAACTTGCTAGTACCAATTTTGTGCTAATTCTGCTTTTCTTATTATTATCAGGTTTGTATTAGTGTTCGCGTTTCAGTATATTTGTGTTTCTGTGTTTGATTTGTTCAATTACAATGGATTTTTGGTTTAATGAGTACGCCGACATGTACATGATGTATGGTTTCTGTAATGGAAACGCACATATGGCAAAACTACAGTATTGTGTAGGTTTTCCAAATAAAAGGCATCCTTCTGCTAATGTATTTCGAAGACTAAATCAACGGCTATGTGAAACAGGTATGTTTGTGCCTAAAAATCCAAACAATGGTCGGCCACACAGCAGAGTCGCACAATCCAACTTGAAGAGCAAATCCCTTCGACAGTACCCGATTATATAAGATATGCCTAGTAACAAGACCGCTCATTTGGTCGTACAAGAAAACCTTTATCCATTTCATCTTATGAAGGTCCTGCCGCTCTATGAAAATGATAAGATATACCGAATGAATGTTATCAACACCATTTTAAATAGAATTTGTGGCAATGGTGGATTCACGACATGTATTGTCTGGAATTATGAGAGTATGTTTACCAGAGATTGTTTTTAACATTTACAACAATCGCTATTGGCAGAGTTCAAGAAGGTTTTCTGTTGTGGGGACAGGACACTCCACTACAACAATCCAGTCGCTTCACCAACCAATTTCTCACGTGGTGCATACAATACTTTATTTTTTAGTTAAATATTAGTACTTCATAAAAATATTCAGTATGGTGATCTGCAATATTTATTTGCATGGTTACTATGACTTTGTTTTAAATCAAACCGCCCACATTACATGAATGACGATTATTTAGTTTGATTTGATTTGACGTTAATGCTTTTATTTTTTAGTAGTATGGTATTTACTATTATTGTCATGATTACAAGGCATGAAAACGTACTTATAACTCCCTCGGGAGTTATGAGATATCTCCCGTGGGAGTTATGAGGTCTGCTCATGTTTACCTGACAAATAGTATATACAATTTCCAAATTCTCCGCTCAAGATGATGGTCTGCTCACGACTAACTTTATAGCAAGACAGGAATTAAACTTTTCTCAGGTTTGTTCACTGTTTTATTCACAACTGTACATTTGTTGTTAAAGCATTATCGTCAAATCAAATTAAATAAACATCAGTTGATGAAATGCAGGTGGTTTGATTTAAAACAAGCTCATAGCAATCATAAATACATATTGCAGATCGATATACTGAACATTTTTACGAAATACTAATATTTAACTAAAAAATAAACTATTGTATGCACCATGGGAGACAGTCCTGTTCTTCACCCTCGGTTGACTGGCCAGAGGCCCTCGGTTTGTAACCCTGTCAACCTCGGGAAAAAAAGATTCCATATCTCCCTTAATGCATAAATATCTATAACATCAAACGTTCGGTTGTGAATAAAATAGTGAACAAACTTGCGAGAAAAGTGTAATTCCTGTCTCACTATAAAGTTGGTCCTGAGCAGATGCAAGATTGTCTATCTTCAACCATCATCTTGAGCGGAGAATTTGGAAATTGTACATACTTGTTGTCAGGTAAACACGAGCAGACCTCATAACTCTCTCGGGAGATATAACACATAACTCCCTCGGAAGATATACCTTATAACTCCCTCGGAGTTATGAGTACGTTTTCATGCCTTGTGTCCAAGACGATAATAGTAAATATACTAAAATAAAATGTGGAGTTGTTCCCATATAATTTAGTGTTCATATTATATAATAGCCCGCGACGCAAACCATTACCTTTAAAACAGCAATATGAGATGTATACGCGAATATGCCTTTAGTGACGGAATACGAAACGCTTGGTCTGCAAGACCGCATTTGGCCGGAAGATAAGCAACTCAAATTCTTTATGAGCCGAACATTTTAGATTCCATTACTTATAAACTAAAGGCCGCTTCACAACAACCCGAGAACGGGAACCAAAAGTTAAATGATATGATTCGCGTGTTGACATACACAACTAATAACTAATTTCCGGTAACGAGAACGAAAAGCTGGGTATATTTTTGTTCCCGGGTTATGAAGCCGCCTTAAAAGGTTTCTAAGATCACGGTGTAGCTTGCGCTTCGCGCAACAACTCCGTTGAGATCTGTCCCTCCTCGCTCGCATACCGAAATTTACTGACGTTTAAAACGTCAAAATTATGAAGGAATGTTGGGCTCATAATGAACGTGATTTGTTTACCTTCCGGCCAAATGTGGCCCGACAGACGCAAGCGTTGCGTATTCGGTCACTACAACGGCATATTTGCGTATACATCTCATTCGTACTGTTGTTTTAATCGTTTACGTCGCGGTCTCAGACTAATTTCAATTTGTTGTTCATTTGTCTGATGCGCAATTTGTTTCGACTACGCCACTGGTGGAATCCATAGCGTTGATTGTACCAGACAACTATCAATAGTGACGTGCACGCAAAGATCCATTGATCCAAGTATACCACCGACTTTTACTATGCGGATTATAATTAAATCAAAATACTATATAAACTTTTTACAGAAATACCTCACATTTTAATCGAGAGATGCTCTAATTCCTGACAGACTAATCATAAATAAGGTATCTACAATTACATAAAAAATTATCAAAAATTTCCGCATAAAAAAATAAATAAACAAATTAGAAACAACCTTACTTGTTGCAGAAAGCATTAAATAAATTCAATAAAACAAAAATAAATATTGATGATAAAAAATTATCTTTTTCTTAGACCATGTATTCTTGAATACTATTTTCTGTTTCACATGGAACTTGGTATAATAAATGATGTTGAATGCCCTTCAGTTGTTAATGCTTTTTAGCCAATCAGGTTAAAGAAGGTAGGTTAAAGATCAGGATTCCTAGTGCCCTAGGGTATCCGTAAAAAAAATTGTTTACATCACCTCCAGTTTCGTTCCAACATTAAAAAAGTAATCATCATTTTTGACATCGGAGGCTCCAAAAATTCCCGACAAGGATGTTTCAGATCAATTAATTAACAAATATGAAAAATGAAAATTTTGATTCCGCCATATTGCATCCAGAACTTTGAAAAAATAATTTCGGACATCGAATTTTTCATTTGCGACTCAGAAAACCCCCGAGTAAGATGATTTGTTGCACTTTCCAACTTTTGGGAATTATTTTTGTTTGAAATGCATCCACGAATCCGGCACATCTACGGAAACACGGTCAATTAAAAAGAAAACCAACGTCATTGTTAGTCGTATTTTAGAATCGATATTCTTGGCCACAAATATTCTAACCGGCTTTGTTAATAATAATAAACAATAAAAAAAGACACATATTTTTCATTTAGGTTTAAATATTTTTTCCTGCGACCGGTCCCGAAAACATCGTCGCAATACCTTTGCATTGACAGTTGTCAATTGTATATTTGCCACTTTTGACAAGTAATGTCATGCTTAAATGAATTTTCTTAACAGCCGTTTTGAAAGTGGAATCCTCAAACTTAAAAAAAAAAAAAAATTATTTTTAGTGGTATAAAAAAGTGTTTTATTCCAATCTACAATCAAGATGTACCACGAAGTAAATGCCGCCAACATTAAACATTCAAAAAATATGTCGAAATTAATTAATCGATTTTAAAATAGTAACAAGCAAATTTAAATTAGAAGTTAAGAATGTTTTAAGAATAATAATACGCACATATTTAATTAAGATAGACGCGTATAAATTCGAGAAAAACATATGATTGAAACATAAAAATAGGCAAAAACCATTATTTACTTAATGAAATGATTTTTCCTTATTAATTCCAATGTTTCGATGAAACCATGTTATCTTTTACCAAAAATAAAATAGTAGTACTTTTCTAAACGCCATTTCTTCGAAAACAGCTGAATATCGACATGGGGTATGCTACATGAAAAATACTCAGAATTTTACGTAGAATCCATAAATGCAACAAAAAATGGGGGGTTCACATTTGAAAATTTTAACTCGTATCTCAATTTTGGGACACCCTGTACATTTGAATTTTATCTCAAAAAATGCGCGTTAAAAAATAATAATACACGTGTCCGAGCATTTTTCTGAAAGAAAATACTGAATTTTAATCGAATTTATTCCTTACTTTATGTAAACAGTGTATAATGAAAAATGTTTTATTTTCAAAATATAAACAGTCACTATGAGGCGTAGTTTAGAATCGATATCTTTGGTCTCAAATATTCTAAGAGACTTTGTTTATAATAATAAATAATAAAAAAAATATTTTTCATATTTTCGTTTAAATTATTTTTTACCTTAGCACTGTTAGGAAATATCGTCAATTTAAAAAAAAAAAAAGTTATAGTCGGACGTAGTTTCGGATTGATATTTTGGTTACAATTGTTCCAAATGGTGTTGTTTACAATATTAAACAATTGATTTAATTATTGATTGATTGTGAGCATTTTTTCACTCAATCCTTTACTGGTAATAGCTATTTATGTAACAAGTCCACAATATAGCACTTTCATAAAATCATTGCTATTCGAGAAAAAAAAATTCTATTTTTTTTTAAATTTTTGGTTTATAATTATGAAACGATAATAGTTACAGCAAATTTATTTGAATAAAAATTGTAGAGAATGCCAAAATGAACAACTTCTAAAGAATAAGTTTTTTTCTAAATCTCTTTAGTTTTTGAGTAAACTGAGTTTTTGAATTTGAAGTATAATTTTTCTATCTTTCATAATTTTGACGTTTTAAACGTCAGTTTCATCCGAGTTTACGCAACGCTCGATGTACATTTAAAATTTGATTCCAATTGAAAATAAACCATGAAAACGTATACCTATGATACCATCAAGTCGGAGAAAGTAACATGATGGCCACATCACCATTTTTTAGATGTTTGCATACTATTTATATACTTTTAAACACTAATAATGTATAAACTCAAGAAATGATATGAACCATAAATAATGATGTAGCGGCTGGCAGCTTGGTTTTTGACTAACATTTGTTTCCGTGGTAACATTAAGCAGGTGCTGATAAAAGTTATCGCATGCAATTGTCCGCTGTTAGTTTTTAATTATCTTAACTATCACAATGAAGCTCAACAAAATTGTAGGTAAAGCATAGTGTACAACTTGCATAGAATCACTACTTCTCGCTCGTATGATCGGCTCATGCTGCAAACTTCATACTCGCGAGAAATGTACGTTCGTTGTACAATATACTATTTCTAAATGATTATTTATTTTCGTATCCTTGACGATTTTTGTTCCAGGTCCCCTGATTTATTCGCTCCTCGTGCCATTTCGACGGCCGAGGTGACGCCACGGCATGTTCACGGTTTTTTTACAGCCTGTATTTGTCAAATATATTTCCAAAGAAGCATAAATAAAATTTGACGCTTTTGGACGCTAATTAATTTTTTAAATGCCCGACACGGATAAATGAGCTGTCCGTAATTAAGATAATATACTTTGTAACATTTTTACGGTGTATATTTATTAAAAAATAAAAAAGGAGATCAAGAGAAACCCGCGCGTGTTTGCTAGTCCTAAAAAGTGCAAGTATCCGGTCTATAATGTGTAAAATGTGGTGGTGTAATGCATCGCGGTTACTTAACGTACTATTTAGTGATTTCGTTACAATCGACGATAATAAAATATTTTGATGTGGATCCATCGAGCTAGAAACAAACATCGACGACATGGCCAATTCATCGAGCGAAACAGTGGTTAAACTAAAGCCAAACGCAGATCAACAATTACAAATGACTTAATGAAGGAAAACGAGTATCTAGTTAACGAAAATGAATTACTGCAAAAGCTACTATCGGAAATGGACGACAAACATACTTTACTTCTGTTCAGAATACAGGTATTAGAGACAGATATTTTCCAATCACAAATTAATATATAACCTTTAAAAGCCATGAGCCACTCACAAACGAATCCCTATCTTTTCAAATCGAAGGAAGGACACGGCCTTCATAATGAAAAGACACATCCAAAAACAATAAACATTGATATGGGTAAAAACACCCCGTCAGCGCCCAAAAACAAAACTAATCCACATCACAATATTCTAGTCGAAGACAAATCAACAACCATCGCAGCTAACATGATTAATTACGCATCAATAACGGGTACAAAAAATCGGGAAAAAAATGAAATCACTGCCGCAATACCAATGACTATATTGCATCTATCTAATCTACAAATTAATACAACAGAAGAACATATATGTTGTAAGTAAAACACGTGTGTTGAGAAGTTTCACAAATTTTTAATGTCGAAACGCTGCGACATATGTTTCGCCACACAGTGGCTTCATCAGGCAGATGATTAATGATTAATTAATGGCTACAACTGCGACTTAAATACTATATTGTTAGGGGGTGGGGAAGTTAGAGGGTGTTTAACGGGTTGGAAAACATTTACAATTTAAGCGGTTATAAAAGATTTTACAAGAGTTTATAGGTTTAATAAAGGTGAATTATTAACATCGGTTTGATCATTAAGTAGCACACCGCGTTTATTATATTTATTAATTTCTAATTGTTCTAATAGGTTTATTTTTTGACATTTATCGCATGTGTGTAAAATTGTAAAATTGTTGTTGAAACTATTGCTACTGTCTATTAAATGGTTGGCATATGTTGACGTAGTTTTTTGGTTGATGAAGCTCTTTTGGTGTTCAACAATTCGATCTTCAAAGCTGCGGCCGACATACATCATAGGGCAATCACCAAGAGAGAAGAACATATCCTTAATATCTAAAGACGAAACTTTCACAAAAGCAGTTTTAGGTAAATAAGCTAAAATATAGAGACTACAATTCAAGTTTTAAAGTAACTGTACCAAAAACTGAAGCCACATCAATTCTGTATGAAAACTTTTGGTCAGAGAGAATCAAAGTTCAGTTATGTAGATTCAATAACAAACCCCGTTGGAACTTAACACCACGCGGTGGAAGCAACCGTTAATCGATTGGAACAAAATTCTCCAGATTTTTATCGTGACAGTGACACCACTCTGACCATATTCCATTTGAATATTAGATCCATATTTAATCAAATTAATCGTATTGAATTGTTATGTAGTAAATATAATTTTAATATCCTATGCTTTTCTGAAACTTGGTTAAAGGAAACCCTGGCTGTTTTTAAGATAATTGGCTATACAATGCTCGCAATTTTTGTGGAATAAATACCCTGTATTAGTAAAACATAATTTATTAGAACTTTGCAAATTATTGAAAATTATAAAAAATGTATCAATTTAAGACGTTACAGAGTGCTGCGAAATATCAGTTGGAAAACAGCTTGTATAATTTCTGTTTATAGACCCCGAATAATCATAAAGATATAATTTAATTATTTTTTAATCAATGTGCTGCCTTTTAAATATTATATTTAAGCAATTTGAAACCATTTGGTGACTTAACATCCACGAGTAAAAATTGAATCAATTGTCAAATTCCCTAGAAGATCTAATAAATGCGCATAGACTATATTCTTTAATTAATGATGCCACTAGAATAAATTCAAAAGTTTCCTAATTTACAAGACGCTTCTAAAACCTCGATAAATTATATATCAATAAATCAATAAACAAAATGAACATAAACAAATTAGAAACAACTTTACTTGTTGCAGAAAGCATTAGATAAATACAAGAAAACGAAATGTAGCCTGAATATATGAATATTCAACCTGTTCGTTAATCTGCAAGCAAAAAATTAAGTCTTACTAAGACTATAAACAAATAACTTATTGAAACAACTGCTTCCCTGGCTAGTGCCACGCTGGATATTGAATGATACAAAAGAAATTTGCATGTTATTACTAGTACTACTAGATAATAACATTGGTTTAAGATCGTTTATTTCTACATACAAGACTAACTTAGAAAATTATTCTGAAATGAAATGTGAAACTTTAAACTGTAAATGTTATTATTAAAATGAAAAAACCAGAAAACATTTTGACAAGGACACACAGTGCTAAACTTATCTAGTGTTACTAGATGAAACAAATTTGATAATAACTAAAAATACCAATATATTAAAAAAAAAAAAAAAAAAAACCGAGTATTCGGTATTTCGCCTTCTGGTCGTGTAGAGTGAAATCCCGCTCAAACTTGGCCACAGTGCGGCGTATAGCCTAAAACCTAGAAACGGTGACGGCGACCCATTTCTCTGGCAAACAAACGATGAGCACCAACAACTGAACTGCCGCTTTGGTAATATTTTTTAATTATTTTTAAACGTTCAGCAAGCGAGAGTCGATGCATAATAAAACTGCCACTTGTTCCGGATATATTCACACCTGGAAGCACACAAAAAGAAATGTTAATACACGGATATTCAAATTTTAAAAAGTATCACTCTTACTGAAAGACCCTTTATTAATAATACTTCCAGAAAGGTACTGCATAAATAAAAGTAAAATTTCTTAGCGCCCTTTGTGACTTGATGATTTTTTAAGTTCCCTCCACGGATCATTGCTCGTAATTAAAAAAAATATATTTCCTAAAATTTTTACGGTTCTTTGACAGTTTGTATTCGTTAAGTTAAGTATACTTCTAAACAGGCACTGCATAAATCAAATTTAAATTTTTTAACGACTTTTGGACTTTTTCAGTACCAGCCGCGGATTAACAGGCTGCACGTAATTAGAAAATATATTTCCTAACATTTTTACGGTTTTTTAGCAGTTTGTATTCATTAAGTATACTCCTAGATAGGCACTGCATAGATCAAATTTAAAAATTTTAACGCCCTTTTGGACTCATGACTTTCCAAGTGCCAGCCGCGGATCAATGGGCTGCTCGTAATTAAAGAATATATTTCCTAACATTTTAACTGTTTTTTGGCAGTTTGTATTCGTTAAGTATACTTTTAGACAGGCACTGCATAAATCAAATTTAAAATTTTTAACGCCCCTTTGGACTTATGACTTTCTAAGTGCCAGCCACGGATGAATGGGCTGCTGGTAATTAAAAAATATATTTCCCAATATTTAAACGTTTTTTAGACAGTTGTATTCGTTAAGTATACTTTCAGAAAGGCACTGTACAAATAAAATTAAAAATTAATTTTTTATCGCCCTTTGGACTTTGATTTTTAAGTGCCAGCCACAGATCAATGAGCGGCTCGTAATTAAAAAAAAAATATGTTTCTTAACATTTTTACGGTTATTTGACAGTTTGTATTCGTTAAATATATTTCCAGAAAGACACTGCATATATAACAATAAACATTCATGGTTAACTTCTCGTTGGTAGTATAGCATTATAGTTTCCATCAATTGCTCATTATCACACATTCTTTGATGTATCACAAACAGGGTTTTCCCCATATTAGACCCATTTAAAAATCAAAAATTAATCTATTGACATAACATATTTTAAAATTACAATTATTTTTGTTATTTATTATTACACTTTTAGTTATTACAATAACCATGTGTTACCCGGCGCATTCACCTGAATTGGCATTCAGAGTCCCTCCTTTCATCTCTCGTTTTCTGTAGCTTAATGACTAATTATGTTAAGGTTTTAATATTTTTCAGAATTTACTTGTATCCTAGGACGTATTTCATGAAAGTATTTTTGATTCTACAGGGTGTCCCAAGAAAGTGTGACGTCATGATGATATATCTTTTTTAAATTTTATACTGTATATTTTATTGCTTATTTGGGTACCTTCTATCGTTACCTACATGTCCTTCAAATTTTATTGAAATCGGTTCAGTGATATCTGCACAAAAAAAATAAAAAATAAAATAGAAAAAACCTTACTTATTGCAGAGAGTATTAAATAAATTCAAAAAAACGAAATATAGCCTGAATATATAAATATTCAACCTGTTCGCAACTCTGCAAGCAAAATTAAGTCTTACTAAGACTATAAACAAATAACTTATTGAAACAACTACTTCCCTGGCTGATGCCACGCCGGATATTGAATGATACAAAAGAAATTTGCATGTTATTACTAGTACTACTAGTGAAATAACATTGGTTTAAGATCCCTTATTTCTACCCACAGGACTAACTTGAAAAATGAAACTAAATTGAATTTGAAAACTTTAAATTATAAAACTGAACCCAAAAGTAAAAAGAACCCAATAAGTAAGGTTTTTTCTATTTTATTTATTATTTAAATCGAGTATTCGGTTTTCCAACTGAAAACAAGATCATTTATTTCTTCACATCTGTACTTTCACTAATCACCTAAATTCAGGTATAAAATCAGTCCAACCCTTCTATAATCTCCTCATTTGTTTACGACTCCTTCACGGTCACGGTCACCTTCACGTAAGTGTATTTTATTCTTTAACATTCAATTTAAATGCGAAGCTGCACTGATGAGAGATAAATCTCGAAACGCGTCTGCAGATGGCTATTTACTTAATTTTTACATACTTTTGGGTTCAGTTTTATAATTTAAAGTTTTCAAATTCAATTTAGTTTCATTTTTCAAGTTAGTCCTGTGGGTAGAAATAAGGGATCTTAAACCAATGTTATTTCACTAGTAGTACTAGTAATAACATGCAAATTTCTTTTGTATCATTCAATATCCGGCGTGGCATCAGCCAGGGAAGTAGTTGTTTCAATAAGTTATTTGTTTATAGTCTTAGTAAGACTTAATTTTGCTTGCAGAGTTGCGAACAGGTTGAATATTTATATATTCAGGCTATATTTCGTTTTTTTGAATTTAAAAAAATAAAAATTTAAAAATCAGAAAAAATATTTTTTTTAAATAGTGCCTCGCTAATACAATTATGCAGGGTACTTAAAAGTCGTATTATCAAATATTACAATAGCCATTTGAATTAATGAAAATTGAAGGTGCGTTTGAAAAACAACTTGTTGATATAACAAAATTTGTAATTACAATTATTCTTGTTATTTATTATTATACTTTTTAATAGTTATTAAAATAACCATGTGATACCTTATACACCAATAGAATTACCATACATATAGTAATTTTGGCTTCAACTTATTACTGACTTTTTCAATTTTTACAAATCATGCCTTCTAAATATTTTAAGGTCAAGTGCTCTACATGCAAGCGCTAATCTAACGGATCATCAATAATTACACGCAAGAATTTAACCTGATTTTTTTATTTGATATTTCGATAAATCCAGGAGCATTGATTGTTTCGTTGTAAACAGAAAGGCATTAGTTATCTAAATCTTGTTAAGTTTCAGCATATTTGAAGCAAACCATTCCTAAATTTTAACAAATATATTATTGGCCATTGACACAATTTGTGGATACATCTCAGTAGCATTAAATTTTTATCGTCTGCATAATTGGTTAAATAATATTTCTCCTCAACTGATGTAAGTCATTGTCAATGTCCTACAATGCTATCTTGAAGTATTTCACATCACCGCTATTACTAATATTAGATTTAAACTGCTGTCCATCTTCCTCTGCGACGACCCATTGATGTCTGTTTAACAAAACGATTTTAACCATTTTAATTTGTTTCCCCTTGCTCCATATTTCTCAATCTTTAATAACAATATTTTATGGTCTATTGTATCATACAGTTTATAAAAATCTCACTGTGATCTATAACTTAAAAAAAATCGAATTTAGCTGTGAAACTTTAGGAATTTATTTTTGAATAGTATAACTATCGATTAGGCAAACAAAAAGAAATCACAATACCCGATAAACCAGGTTCCTACCTTAATTCTTCCCACTGACGATAATATCAATCCTCACATTAATTATTGTTCACCTTGTATATTACAAGATAACATGAAGTGATCTATGCAGCAACATTAGTACTGTGAGTGTTATTGAGCGAAGCTGACCTATATAAATTCGGACAATCTGCTCTCGGGAATTTGGTGGAAATCGCGTAATTACCTCATCTGTTTTTCCTTCGTTTCGGCCAGAAATTTAGTTTGCGTAAACGGAGAATCTACGAGTGTAATTAGCGCCGGATTGTGTTGTTTCTGCATAATTATGCAAACTAATGGTTATCGGGATCATTATCCATCTACAGCTTTCTCTACAACAGTTTGTTTCTTTGTTATTGCACAGATATTAAATGTTTTGATTAAAATTGTGTATTATGTAACCAGATACTAATTTGAGAACTTATGTGATATGAGAATTAATAAATATTGCAATTTATATTTACACATTGGCACTTCATACTACTAATAATAATAATCATCATTTATTTCCCATACCGGACGAATCCAAATACAGATAAAAGTGCAAATATATACAAGTAAAATATGTGTTACAAGTATAACAATAATCAAAGACTTTTGTGGGCCACATTGACTACAATTAACAAAAATTACAATAAACACGATTTCTAATAGTTCAAAAACTGTTAGAGCATATTGTAACTTATGATATTTCCTACATAAATAGTAATGGAGAAAAAGAATGATGCGAAGTGCGTGGAGTAGCATAATTAAAAATAATGAGTATGTTACTTAAAAAAAGTTTGTTGTCATACCAACAAAATAATAAAGGCCAACGACTAGTCAACATCATTACTAGATGAAACATTAAATACCAAAAAACTTTTTTTATAGTTATTTTTTCCGCTACCAGAAATATATTCCTTAAAAAAGATCAGAAAATATTCTAAAATACGGCTTGTAACATTTGGGATTAAAATTTTTATGGTCACCTATGTGTCGTATGGTAACCCAGCAACCGAGAAAACAATGTCGAATTTTGTTTGTTTGTGTCAATCCAGTGAAACTTTCTGCGGGCATGGATGCAAACGAAGCTACGAATATTGCCTGTTAGAACCTGTTACCAACAAAATCGAAAAAGTTATGTGCCCTGTTACGACTCTTTTAAGCAGTAGTTATGTAAAAAGGATGCCGATGCTATAGGTATAGACGAAAATGTGTTGATCGCCTATATGTTGGAGCGTTACGTTTCTGTTTATTATTTTCCTAGGTCCGTAAGTAAAAATTAAGTTCCGTCGCTAAGGACAACAAACATCACGAATGTTATCAGCCACTTACGGTGCCTATAACTACGGAAGCAATGCTTATTTACGTTGTCGATAGCGGAAAAAAGTATTTTTAAATCCGGTAAATAATAATTTCAAATTTTGCGATACTTTTTAGACAACCTGGCTGCTTATTTCAAATCGAATTTGATCAAAAATAATTATCTTATGCGATTCTATGGAAAAATAAGAAAAATATGTAACGAAACAATTAAGACTAAAAAATATTCAACGGCATCGTTACAACCGTGGAAAATTAAAGTGTCACAACTAATTGATGGATTTTTATCTTAAAAATGGTCTATTTAAAAAAAAGCACCTGGGGCATGTAAAAATGCTTCAAAATTACGATTTATTAAAGAAAAACATTGTAAATATAAACAAAATAGTTGATCTCTTTTTCGTTTCTGCATCTTCGGCTTTTGTTCGGCGATTTTTTAATTTCTTTTATTTTATACGTTTTTTTCTTTAAAATTTTTTCTCGGTTTCTCTCGGGTCCACCATCTCCGCTAAATGTTGATTATTATTATGAATATTGTTTCAAATATTAGTTTTGCACTACTAAACATCACGAATAAATCTAATTAAGCTAACAAAATATAAATATTCACAAAATAAAAGATTTCTTTAATTGCCAATATTTAAAAACCCATAACTTTATTTGTTAGGGCTTAATTTCAATAATTTCTTAAATAAATGTTTAAACGATGTATCTACCAATAATAACGGCGAAAATAAAATGGGGAAAATCTGTTGTTTCAAATAAAAAATCCAATCCAACAGATAATTCACATATAAATATTTAAAAATCCATTTTTTGTCAGGGCTTAATATCAATAATTTCTTCACTAAATCTTTAAACAATGTATCTATCTATATAAGTGAAGAAAAATAGGGGAACATTTATAGTAAAAAAAAATATGTTGGGATTTTTTTGGAAAACTATAGATTTTCCCAAATTTTTTCGCTTGAATTATTAGTAGATATGTTGTTTAAACATTAGGTAAATAAATTATTAATATTAAGGCTTGAAATAAAATGTTAAGGTTATTATTTATTTTTTAAATAATTTTATTTATATTTGTTGACCATCTGTATTTAGCAGCAACGTGGATAAAACTATATTATTATTATTATTTAAATATTTATGTGTGAACTGTTGTGGATTTTTTTGGAAAATGTAGAAATTTTGCCTTATTTTTTCGCTTGTATAATTGGTAGATACATTGTTGAAACATTGAGTGAATACATTATTGAAATTAAGCCCTGACAAAAAAGTTATGGATTTTTAAATATTTATTTGTGAATTGTCTGTTGGATTTTTCTTTGGAAAAAAACTATAGAGTTTTCCTTATTTTTTCACTTGTATTATTGGTAGATATATTGTTTAAGCATTTAGTTAAGAACTTATTGATACTAAGGCCTGACATAAAAAAGTTATGGTTATTTAAATATTTATGCTTGAACTGTTCTGGAATTTTTTTTTCTGCAAAACTATAGATTTTCCCCTCTCTTTTTCACTTGTATTATTAGTAGATACATTATTTAAACATTTAGTGAAGAGGTTATTGATATTAAGGCCTAACAAAAAAAGTCATGGATTTTTAAATACACTGGTGGAAAAAAAAAACACTTGAAATTCCCAAAGACCCCAAAATGCACATTTTTTAAACACCCATAACTTTGTGCTAAATCGCAGTAGGAAATTGGTTTTTGAGTCCTGCACAGGTAATTGAACTCATTTCAATGCCCTTTTGGTGGATCGAGTCGACACATTTTTTCCAACTCGGTACACGTTGCCAAAGTTGGGCGTTTCTTGCCCAAAAACATGTTTTTTTTGTTCGGGGGTTGAAGGGTTCGAAAAAAGATCATTTCAATCTGAATTTACTCCCTTAAAGTAGAGCCTAAATGGGACTTTTCCCGAAAGAATCATCAAATTTGGTTGAAAAGTTAGTTAGTTATTTGCGAAAAACCTCAAAATGCACTTTTTTTCAAACACCAAAAGCTTGGTACCAAATCATCGTAGAAAGTTCGTTCTTTAAGTCCTGCGTAGGGAATTGATCAAATTTTATTTTTTATGGTTGATCGAGTCGACAAATTTTTTCCAACTCCGTAGATATCGTCAAAGTTGGACATGGTTTCCAGAAAAAAAACTTTTTTTTTCACAGGGGCGCCAGAGGGGGGCGGAAAAGGTTACGCTTAATTTCGCATCCATGACTTTAAAGAAGGTATTTCAAAGTTTTTCGCCCTCAAAGTTTCATCACAATCGATTGAAAATAGGGTCTACAGGGGTAAGTGTGACTACCGAATTTAATTTTTGACTTTGACAAAGCATTATTCACCTGTTAAATGGTCGATTTCAATTTTGTAAACTGCTATAGCATGTTCAAGTAATGCCTAAGCAGTGTAATTTTTTATATTACTTTTTTCCTTGTGGTTTTGTAGTTATAATATTTTTCTAAAAATTTGGTTTGTTATCACACTTGCCCCAAAAATGGGGAAAGTGTGATTTTATGTGGGGCAATTGTGATATTATTTTCTTTACAATTTCTAACGTACTTAGACCTCTGGGGTAAATGTGATATTAAAAAATTTGTACTTTCACACTTTTTAGCACTTCTACCTAGTATGCAAAGGCTTTATGTGGTAGTACAAAAATACCTCTAAAACAAGTAACGAACAATTTTAGCAATTTTAATGTTTTATCAAGCACAAATATGATTAACTTTTAAACCATAGTGTAGCCTATAACCAAAATCTTACTGGACTATAATTAAGCTTAGGCTATTACAATGCAGACGATTTTAAGCGAGCCTAAGCGAGCTTAGGCTTGCTAAGGCTATTACAATGCAGGACTAATTCACACACTATAAACAAAAATAAACCAATGGCACAAATCAAAGTAAAACACACAGGTAGCAAAACATAAATGAAAAAAAAGCCTAAAGAAGGATGTTAGATTTTTATAGGAAATGCTATGTAAAAAAATGTGGCATAACAATTACTTAAATATATCGACTCTTCCAGAAAACTCGTAACGAACTCGCAACCCTTGAAGATTAAGGTCGCGTTGAGGCAGCACTCCTAAAACATTGTCAAATTCGACAAATGAAACGTCTTCTTCATTTGTTTTGAAAACAGTTTTGTTATCATCCACACATTTCATACCCATAACCTTAACCTCCCCATCGTCAGGATCTGGCTCCTGTAAGACCATACACAATGAACGATAATAAGTTGACCCTCTTCTTCCACCCTTAAAAGCCAGGATGAATGCTCCATTTGCAATGTTCTGTAATGTTGGTTCACTCATTTCTACAGGATCAACAGCTGTCAGACTCTCAACATCATCTTCATTAGACTGATTCAGCTCTTCTTCAGAAACACTTTCTTCTGATATAGTGGAGCCTTCTCCTTCACTTACTGGTTCAGGTTGATATCCAGCCTTTCTAGTTTTCAATTGCTTTTTTGCTGCAGTCGATTTCTTTTTATCTGCAGTCAATTTCCTTTTCTCTGCCATTTCAATCTTTTTCTGTTCTCGTTCAGCGATTTTCTGCTCTTTTTCAGCCATCTTCCTCTTCTTCTTCTTTTTCCTGTGCGTCATCTATCATCTGCTGATAATATTCACGATGTGTTATAACTTCAGCAAAGTCAATTCTCTTTTTCTTTCTTGCATGTTCTGGAACTTTCGGAGTCACCCTGCCAAGCTGCAATTCTTGGAAACTCCTTTGTGAATTACCATTGGCGGAAGTGCTTGGAGATGCAATATCAGCAGAGGTTTGGAGAACTAAATCAGTGTTGTTTGGGGTAGGCATATTTGTACTTGTTGAAGCTACATCCTCTTCAATTCTAATTTGTACATCAGTAGGAATCTGCGCTTCTGTTGAAGGATGTACTGGTGTGTTCACGTCAACAACATTGGTAGTGGTTGGATTCGGCATAATTGGTACAACAACTTCATTCAATCTGGCCGCATTCTCTTCTTGCATCTCTTTGTACCTCCTAAGTTTCACAGGATCAAATTTGTTTTCTGGAACGACAAACCGGTTCACTCGATCAGAAATACTTGGATCAAATATACCCGTTTTACGAAATCCACTTTTAATGCTAGATGCTTCCGTAAATCTCCAGACTTCTCCTAGAATGTTGGAGAATTCTGACCTTGGTAGTTTACGCATTACATTCAAGTTTTTTCCCAATAAGCCATCCCATTTGCTCTTTAATCCTCGAAATATGCGCACATCGAGTGGCTGCAACACATGGGAAGTATGTGGCGGAAGCTTCAAAATCACTACATTTGCTTCAATTGCACTTCTAACAATATTCAAATTGATGTGGGAGAGATTTCCATCGTTCAACAAAAAAGCTGGTTGGGTATTTAAGAATTTCAAAAATTTATTGATGAACCATGATTCAAATACTTCCTCCGTCATCCAGCCATTTTCACTAACAAAATATTATGTATTTTTGTATTTTCTTCCTGGATTGCCGAAAACATACTGTCCCACAATCGTTTACCTTTGTGAACAATTAATGGAGGGAACTTTTCTCCCTTAGCATCCACAGTCATCAGCACCGTTGTCAGGGCGAGGATTCAAAAGTGACACGTTTAACAGGTTTCCCAACAGGAGATACGACTTGAAGACTGTATTTGTTTATCACGACAGCAACTTTATCAAAATGATCATAGATGACGAATGGATCTGACAATTGGCGGACATGGGAACTTTCACACAATTCTGCTTTTTTCAACGATAATTTGTGTCGTTTACAAAAACCCAAAAACCAGTCATTGCCTGTGCGGTCATCTTTAAAGGATTTGGGATTTTATCGAGTCCGAAACCCCAATCACTCATACATTTCAATCACCTAGTAAAACCTTCCGTTTCAACTGGAATGGCTGTTTTTCTTTCTCCACCACCCGTCACAGTAACTGGAGCGTTTCTTCATGCTTTGCCTTTCCATCCTTTAACTCTTAGGTATAATGTAGAATACGGAATTCCAAAGTATGCGCTAGCATCGCGAACTGTTTGATAACTAGATTTCACTGAGTCAACCGCACTAAGCAAATTTTCATTAGTCCATGCTTTGTTCAACCCTCTGTCACTCTTCCTTTTATAGTTCCTTACCATGTTTGCTCTTATAGGTTAGCAACAACGATTACCTGGAAGAAGAAAAACCATTTATAACGGTGGTCACACTTTCCCCACATGCCATATCACACTTGCCCCCCCCCCCCCCCCCCACACACACAAAATAAAAAGCGGGGTAAGAGTTATCAGAGCACCACCAGGGTAAAACAGCAATCTCAATAACTAAAAAAATCTCTCACACATGCCCAGTACTGTACTATACTATACTGAAAAAGAATTTTTATAAAAAAGCTTGTAGGACTAAATATATGCAAATTTGAACGCATATATGTACAATTTGTACAATGAATTATCTTCGTACCTTTTTTGGAGAGTTGAGCAATGTTGGTTCAAGGTGTACGATGTTGCTATAAATTTAATATGTTGCTCATTAATATGCAAGAAAACACATTATCTCAGGTCACAAATTTGATTATAATTTTTTTTATTTAATCATATCACAGTTACCCCGAATCACTTACCCCTGTACACCCTACGCCGAGTTATGGCGGTTTGAAAATGGTCGAAATTTCGCAAATTTCAAATGTTCCATTTTTTTCCTTCAGTATATTTATGTGTGAATGTTCTGTAGGGTTTTTTTTGAAAATATAGCGATTTTCCTTAATTTTTCTTTACTTGTATTATTAGTTGATACATTATTTAAACACTTAGTGAATAAATTATTGATATTAAGACTTGACAAAAAAAGTTATTGATTCTTAAATATTTATGTGTGAATTGTCTATATATTCATTAACCAGCGTTCGCCCGTATTAAATATCATAGAATAAAATTTGAGGTCAAACTTGTAAACAGTACAAAACACGAATATATCCTTAATTAAAAGCTCGAATTAAGAACTCGCTGCAGCTTTCTAATTAATAACAAATTCGTGCGAAAAGTCTGTTAACATCACCGACGTTTACTGCGGGCAATTAATTCTTTAATTTATGTACTAATTTCAGCATTGGAGGCATGATAAAAAAAAGTATGCTTCCACTCACAAATCGCTCTGATTTAAAATCTGTAAAACATTTACATTTGCCATTAAAGTTACTATATTTTCAAAGCGGTTTATTTTAAGGCATGGTTAGATAGATTGAAATTAGTAAATCCAGTCACTTTGATCTATTATTTTATGTTGGGGAGGGGAATCCCATCAGTTGTTAATTTGTTTATTCACTATCAAGTTATGTACGAGGGAACGACAATTCGTCCTTATAAAATCTAAGAGAGGCGCTAGTAGTATCGAAACAGCTTTGTTTTTTATTTTGATTTTCAATTGACTGCTGTGAAATTATCTAAATTATTACGTCAAGAAATAATTTGTCGGTACAGTAGTCCGTGGGCTACACCTTTAAGCATATTGCTCCCCAAACCATTACACCAGGAGTTAATGCCCTGTGACGATGTTGAACAAATTGTAAATTTTGTTTTTGACCTCTAGGTCGTCTAACCCTTAAACGTCCGTCAGAGTGCCATAAACAAAATCTGAATCCGTCGCTGAAGGCAATTTCTTTCTAATGATCCCAGTCTCCACTAAAATAAGGACGATAAGACCGCAAACCAAAAAAGCATATTCGCCTATAAATGGTGCTCATAGAGACTCTATGACCAATTGCTTTTAACCAATTTATTGCAATCGATCGTGTTGGTTCTGCAGCATCTCGAATTTTGCACTTCTCCTTAAGAGTCGATCTTCACGTTCTTGAGTCACTCTGGGATGTCCACTGTCTCTACGGCGAGCTTCTAGGCTTTCTACCTGCCAATCTCTCCAAATTCGAGTTACACTGACGTGTGATCGACCAACACGTCTGCCAATTTCACGGAATCCTAAACCAGCCTCATGCATTCCGATATTTCGTCCTCTTTCAAATGGTGTAATTTAATGAAAATTTTCACGACTTCGCACTCGCGGCATTAACAATTAGGCCAAACAATAAAAGGCTGCAAACTAATGCGATAAATAAGATAAACTAAAATAAACTTTCAGATGACATCAAAGAGATAATTAGAGATAATTACCTTTAGAAGTAACACTTGGCCTTCAAAATTTAATTAATTGTATATCAACATACATCAACTATTGCCAAGAAATTTCAGAGTTATACATCAACTCCTTCAGGGTGGTTAATTTTTTTGAAACGCAGAATATAAAAATTGTACTTATTTTCTGTAATCATTTTTATAACAATACACATATTATTATTATTATTGTTAAACAAATAATTTTTAATTTGATAATCACTCCTAAAACGTAACCAAAATTTAATCCAACTCCTGTTGTAAATTAATATTAAGGCACGTTACTTTTTATTTGATATTTGTCATAAAAATCTACGCATAATAATGGTGAAGAAAATGGGGGAAAACATGCATTAATAATAAATACAAATGTACTTGTCAACTTGCGAACGTGCGTATTCCCGTAAGAAATGCCTCTTTACATCTTCTTTAAATTTTTAAAATAATGCGTGGGTGTGTACGCGTGTCATATTGTCTCATTCCCCGCTGATTTTCTACGTGTAGCAAATGACAGTGCCGGGGGCGGTGATGGTGATGGCTATGTGGTGGTATGTTCACTGCACCCTCCACCCCCCGACCACACGTGCGACTTTCTCACGCACGCCGCACGATCGCTCTAAACGACTACGTGCACAATTTTACACGATAGGGGATTAACTTAAATTAATGCCCGAATGTAATACAGAAAGCTCCGTGAAATCCTTAGAATTTAATATGAAAAGTATAAATAGCATTTATTTCGGCGTGAACGTACAGAATTGATCCCAGCAAGATTTCTGCAGAATTATTCTAACTAATTAAATTTAACAAGTTAATAGTAGCATGAACAAGATATTAATACTACTCAATAAATATATCGACGGTGTAATTCTAAAACCTCGTAACCCCAAAAACGGAACTTTTCAGGAGGACAAAAAAATTTTATTAATTGTAGAAAAGCTGTTTAATTGATTTGAACTTTTTTGTAATTTTTGAATTGAATTCTAACGGACAAACATAAATATATTATATATTTTTAATTTAACGTGTTTATATTAATAAAAGTTGGGTTACGAGGTATTGAATTTTTAAATGTTTAATAATTGTGGCTAAAGAGAACAGTAAAAATAAAACACTTTATTTAAAAAACTATAAAAATATAAATATTAATATTTAAGTAAAACATAAAAATTAAAATTAGTCAAATTTTAGAGTGTCGTAAAAATTATGATACTCTATTGGAATTACGTTTTTTAGTTCTTGTAGGTGATACCACTTTTTTTTTTAAATACTCCTTTCTTCTTTATACATCGGTGGCCAACATGCTTTTCCTTCAAAATGCTTAACTCTTTGAGGTAACCGTGTCCATTCTGCATTAAAGTCAAACTTATATTCAATCACTCCTGTTGTTAAGTATCGTAGGACTCTTAAATCGGTTACCACAGGGTCATTAACGATCTACAAAAAGAGAAAAAATAAGTTAGTAACTTAAAAAAAAACTCAGGAACTAGTGAAAAACTGAATTTAAATCCAATTTATCTTGCCAGGTCTTATGGATGTATAACGCTGATACTTGTTAACTGTAAAATTGAAGTCAGAAAAAACATCTTTCGAGCTAAGTAAGGGAACGGATTTTTCGGAGCAGCTGTGGTTGCCCGAATGTAATCTTGTGGAAGGTATACATCTCGTCCTTTTAAAGAATTTTCAATTTGTGAATGCACGCTATCACATTCCATTTGGGTATGACCAGAAACCAAAAATTTTTGTATTATTTCTTTATTATTGTCAACTGCAAATGACAGTGATAAGATTGAATTTCGGTTTTTATACGTGAATCCGTCACTGTAAAGTATTATCGGGCCCACAACATCGTTGCAATATTGTTGTAAATATTCCAAAACACATTGCGAAAATAGATGCTGTGAGGTCAGTTGTAGTCTCGTCAAACCAAAAGCAGAATACTTCTCGAGAAGAAAGATCATACACGGTAAAATTGTGGCAGCATAACTTTGTTTTATAAAAACATTCGCTCGCTTGAATCATTGGGCCCACCTTTACCGCTTGTAAATCCATAGTTATGACTTTACATTATTTTTTAGAGCCTTTTCTTTGTATTGTTCTTTTTCCAGTCGAGCACGATCTTTCTGGGCCATATGTATTTGTCACTTTTCATCACTTAGCTAGCCCACCTCATGCCGGGCACAGGTGTCACATTTATCTTTCTTTATTGGGTGAATGGACAAGTTCATTTCATTAAAAATATTAGTTATTGTACATCGCGAAACAACTTCTAACCCTTTTGTTTTCAGCGAACTCACAGTAAAGGTTGTATAACTGATACATGCTTCTTATAACAGGCTCCAAATAAAGTTTAGTTGAACTTTTTCTGTCGCAATGTGATTCTAATTTCGGTAAGTCGTGAAGATACTTCCGAGCGAAATCCGTTCTAACAGTGTTATTACCGGTAATAGACCTCTTACGAGTTTTATTGTCGAACTGTAAACTGTTGGACATACCCGAAGCGACATTCTCGTCTTTTTTAAGCCATGAATGTACAGTAAACTCACCGAGACCTGTTGTACTCAAAAAAAGGTTTTTACAGACTTCCAACTTTTTTCCATCAATAGTTAAGAAGTACGTGAGGATATTGTTTCGTCTACTTACATTATCAGTGTAAGTCTTCTTTTTAGGTTTTAACTCCACATGATTAACTTCAAATGTCTTTCGCTAATCCTAGCTTGTTTATTTCCAAAATACTCTAAATATGTTCTGGCGCTGGTTTTCCGATATTCGTGAATACTGTCGATTCTTCCTTCGAACCCACTCCACGGAGTTACACGGTGCACCAAGCTGTCGAGCTGCTCGAGGTGTGTCGTGGTGTACTACTCTCTTGGATCTTCTATAGCCCATATACGCTTCACCCTCACATTGCAGTCTTTTGGCCTCATTTTTCTTCCATTGAGTAGTGATGGGCCGTTTGTTTCGCTTTTGCTTTTTCTGTTGCGCCCTATTCCTATAATCTATCTCCGAATGTTCTTCAACATCTGAAAGTAAAAAGAAAAATAAATAGGTATACTGTATACCTTGGTATAATCAGAAGTCTAGCGGAATACATCCACTTTTTACCAAAAGCAGTTCTTCAGAGTGTCAAATAAAGCTTATGCTTAAAGTTCCATTTTAATTGTTGTATTAGTTTTTGAGATAAAACGTTCAGAAGAATCACAAACTCATACAGACTTTTTTTTATTGTAGAAATCGCATTTAGAGACCTCAAAGCGAATGTTTCCGTTAATAAACATTTTTCAAAAAAATTCAATTCTTTCGTACTTTGTACGGAGACCGTGAACAGTGTTTTTCGAGTTAAAACAAAAAATTGAAAAATCATATAGTGATTGCTTTTATGCCTTTGTGTGTATTTAGTAAAAAAAGATGTGTTTTTACGTTTTCAGTTTTTTTTTCGAAGATTTATTAGTTTTTGAGTAAAATTATCGGCTTGGCCCATTTTTCGGCGGAAAATGTTTGCAAACTTTAATCTCTACGTCACTTACAGAAAATTATTTTTTATCACTTTAAACGTTGAGAACATAAACAGCAATTAACCCAAAATAGTCAGATTTTTCGATTTCAAAAAATAAAAAAATAACAAATTCGGAAATTTTAATGCTTGGACTTTAAAAACGTGCAATTTTGACGTTTTGCGTTGATTTCACGAAAACAATTATGAAGCGGTTTATAAATTGAATTAAGCTTGCTACAAGTCATCAAAACCCTACACCGCTTTTGGCAGTTGTGCAATTTCAAAAATCGAAACAGCAATTTTAAATCTACTGAATCTGAAAACGTGCAATATGGATGTTTTGCGTTAATTTCACGAAAATATTTCGTCAGTAGTTTTTACATTATACTAAATTTGTTATCAAAATCTAACAAAGCGTTCAATTTCAAAAAACAATATCATGATTTTCTAATTTACTTTAAAACGTGAGATTTTAGCAATTTGCGTTAATTTCATGAAAATACATTATAAGAGCCCGTTCAGTAACAATATATTAAATAAAACTTTTTTAGATATAAGAACTTTAATGTACCTCTATTTATGTAGTTATTGAATAAATATGTTCTCTCTCTCTCTACATTTTAAGGGGCAGAAAGATCTTTGGTCGATAGCCAGTTAACAGGCTAAGAATGGGATTAAATATTTGTAAAGATTATAATAAAAATTATCCTGTTAATAAAGATATGATATATATAAATTTTAAGTTGCACTAAATTTGTCACATTTTGATGCCACAATCATCATAATTGGACAACGCGATTGGCAGTTGAGTAATTTAAAAAATCAAAATACGACTTCAAAAACTCCGAACGTTAAAAAAGTGCAATTTTTGAATTTGTGTTAATTTCACGAGAAAATTTCATAACCCGTTTTAGAAAATCAATAAATTTTCCAAATTTTGACATTAGAATTATTAAAATCTAACAAGACGTTTGGCAGTTGTATAATTTAAAAATAAAACAATATCATATTTTTTTTTATTTCGGACCATAAAAACGTTGGATTCAGGCATTTTGCTTTGATTTCAAGAAAACAATATGTAGCCAAATTTTAAGTTGCACTAAATTTGACACATTATGTTGCAATTACCATCAAAATCGTACAACGCGCTTTCAGTTGTGCAATAAAAAAAAAAATCTCGTGATTTTCTAATTTCGGAAATGCTTAAAAAACAAGCGATTTTGGCGTTGATAATTGATATCATGAAAAAATGGTGATGTGGCCATCATGTTACTTTCTCCGACTTGTTGGTATCATTTATATTTACGCTTTCATGGTTTATTTTCAATATAAATCATATTTTTTAAAACGTCAAAATTATGAAAGATGTAAAAATTATCTTCCAAATTCAAAAACTATATTATATTTTTCATATTTAAAAAAATATTGGAAAAAAAACAAAAAACCATTAAGGTAAACATCCACTTCCGGTGTACGAAATTTTACCAAAAGCTTTTCAGTTCTTCGGATTATCAAATAAGACTTATCTTCAAAGTTTCATATTAATTGCTCCATTAGTTTTTGAGATACAGCACACACACACACACACACAGACACATTTTTTTTTCAGAAATTGTTGAAATGGATCCTAAAACGGATATTTCCGCAAAAAAAATTGAAAAAATTTTCACGATCACAATACTTTCTCGTAATCGTAACGAAGAAAGTAAAAATAAAATAAATAATATTTTATGTTGCACTAAATTTGCTACATTTTGATGCTGCAATAATCAAAATCGGCCAACGTGTTTGTCAGTTGTGCAATTTTAAAAATAAAAATCACGACTTCAAAAACTTCGAACGTTAAAATTTGCAATTTTCATGGTTTATGTTAATTTCACTTAAAAATTTCGTAACCCGTCTTAAAATAACACTAAATTTTTAATTTTTTTTTTGAGGTTTGAATCATTAAAATCTAACAACAAGTTTTGCAGTTGTTGAACTTCAAAAACACAATCGCAAATTTAAATGTTTAAACTTTGACTTTTACGTTGATTTTACGAAAATACTTCTTTACCAGTTTTTAAATTACATTGAATTTTCCATATTTTGACATGAGAATCATCAGAATCTAACAGCACGTTTGGCAGTTGTACAGTTGCAAAAATCAATATCGTGATTTTCTACTTTCGACCTTTAAAAACGCATTTTGCGTCAATTTCATGAAAAAAAAATTGAATCAGATTTTAAGTCGCACTAAATTTTCCACCATATTTTGAAGTTCTAATCATTAGAATCGGACAACACATCTGGCTGTTAAGCAATTTCAAAAATCAAAATCACGACTTCAACAACTTTAAACGTTAAAATGCAATTTTTGCGTTTTGTGTTAAATTTACGAAGAAATTCCGTAACCCCTATTAAAATAACACCAAATTTTCTACTTTTTGACATTTGAATAATTCAAATCTAACAACACGTTCAGAAGTTTCAAAAAAAAAATCGGAAATTTTAATGTTTGACGTTGATTTCACTAGAATACTTCTTAACCAGTTTTTAATTTAAATTGTACTAAATTTGCCATATTTTTTACGTTAGAATGTTGTCCAAGTTGTACAATTTCAAAAAACCATTTTGTGATTTTCTAATTTTAGATTTAAAAAACGTGCGATTTTCATATTTTGGGTTGATTTTATCAAAAAAAAGTTAGATTTTAAGTTACACTGAATTTGCAATTTTTTAAAATGCAATTATCAAAATCGGGAAACGGGTTTGGCATTTGTGCAATTTTAAAAATCAAAATCACGACTTCGAAAACTGCGATTTTTGCACTGTTGATTTCAACGTAAAATTTCAAAACTTTTTTTGATATAACACTAAATTTTTCCATATTTTGACATTTGAATCATTAAAATCTAACATCGCGTTCAGAAGTTTCAAAAAACAAAGTCGGAAATTTAAATGTTTGGACGTTTTACGTTAATTTTATGAAAATATTTATTAAGCGGTTTGCAAATTAAACTAAACTTGTCACATTTTGACGTTAAAATCATCAAAATCAGACACTGCGTTTGGCAGTTTTGTGCAATTTCAAAACACAAAATCGCAATTGTAAATCGTCGGACTTTGAAAACGGACATTTTGCTTTGATTTGATAAAAAAAAATTATGATGTGGCTATCATGTTACTTTCTCCGACTTGATGATATCATTTATATTTACGCTTTCATGGTTTATTTTCAATTTAAATCATATTTTAATATGGCGTTTTATGGACTCGGATGAAAGTGACGTTTAAAACGTCAAAATTATGAAAGATGGAAAAATTATACTTTAAATTCAAAAACTCAGTATCATAGCTGATACCATCATGGTTTATTTTAAAGTGAAATCATATTTCAAATGTACATCGAGCGTTGTGTAAACTCGGATGAAACTGACGTTTAAAACGTCAAAATTATGAAAGATGGAAAAATTATACTTCACATTCAAAAACTCAGTTTACTCAAAAACTAAAGGGATTTCGAAAAAAACTTATTCTTTATAAGTTGTTCATTTTAGCATTCTCTACAATTATTATTGACATAAATTTGCTGTAACTATTATCGTTTCATAATTATAAACCAAAACTGAATAAAAAATAATAATTTTTTTTCTCGAATAAAAATGATTTTATGAAAAATGTTTTCAAGCAAAAGATATTCATTTCTTTGTTGTCTTCAAAGTTTGTTTAAATGTTTTTGTGATAATTTTCATATTTAAGAGAATATTGGCAAAAAACCAAAAACGGTTAAGGTAAACACCCACTTCCGGCGAACGAAATTTTACCAAAAGCTTTTCAGTTCTTCAGATTATCAAATAAGACGGATGTTCGAAGTTTCATATCAATTGCTCTATTCGTTTTTGAGATACAGCGCGCACAGAAATTGTTGAAATGGCATCTAGGGACCCCAAAACGGATATTTCCGTAAAAAAAAAATTTCAAAAAAAAATCACCATCACAATACTTTCTCGTACTTCGTAACGGAGTAAAGTAAAAGAAACTTATTTTTCATAAGTTGTTCATTTTGGCATTTCTTACAATTATTATTAACATACATTTGCTGTAACTATTATCGTTTCATAATTATAAACCAAAAATGAAAAAAAAAATATAATTTTTTCCTCGAATAACAATGATTTTATAAAAAATATTTTCAAGCAAAAGATGTTCATTTCTTCGATGTCTTCAATATTTGTTTAAATATTTTTGTGATATTTTTCATATTTAAAAAATAATTGGAAAAAACCAAAAACGGTTAAGGTAAACACCCACTTCCGGCGTATGGAATTCTACCAAAAGCTTGTTAGTTCTTTGGATTATCAAATAAGACTTATGTTCAAAGTTTCATATTAATTGCTCTATTAGTTTTTGAGATACAGCGCGCACAGACATACACACACACACACACACGCACAGTCACACACACCCACACGCAATTTTTTTTTTTTTAAGGAATTGTTGATATGGCATCTAGGGATCCCAAAACGGATGTTTCCGTAAAAAAATTTAAAAAAAATCAGGATCACAATACTTTCTCGTACTTCGTAAGAAAGTAAAAAATATTAACCAGTTTTTAGATTCACCATAATTCTGCAAGCTTTTGAAAATCGGATAACGCGTTCAGCAATTGTGCAACTTCATATATCAAAATCGCGATTTTAAAATCTTTAAATTAAAAAAAAAAACTGCGATTTTTACATTTTGTGTTGTTGTTGAAATTCAATTTGGTTAACCGTCTTAAAATTCCACTAAATTTACCATATTGTGACGTTTGAATCATCAAAATCCAAAGCCGCAGGTTTGGCAGGTTGTGCAAATTAAAAAAATACTATCTTGATTTTATAATTTCGGACTTTAAAAAGATTTTAAGTTCGACAAAATTTAGAACTTTAATTTTAGGTTCCACTAAATTTACCAAGCTACGTTACAATCATCCAAACCTGGCAGTGCGTTCGGGGCTTGTGCAATTTCAAAAATTGCCATTTTATTAAATCATCGAATTTTGGAAACGTGCAATTTTGACGTTACGCGTTGATTCCAAGGAAATATTTCTTTACCAGTTTTTAAATCACACCCAATTCGCCACATTTTGATAGAATCATCAAAATCGGACAACGCTTCTGCCAGTTGTGCAATTTCAAAAATCAAAACACGATTTTAAAATATTCAAACTTTCGAACATCACAAGGGGGACTGGAAACAAATATTCGTAAAAATTTAATGAAAAATTGAATAACCACTGGGTTTTTATAAAGATCATAACAAACGACAAACAATCTAGGCACAAAGAGTGGGGATAATTACCTTTATCCTAATCCTGGATCCGCTAGTGATCAGAACACCAATAGTTTTAAAACAACAAAAGTATTTTGTAAATGAACTTAATTTAATTTTAGCACAATTTCTATCATTCTGAAAATATTTTTTTCAACGCCGTTCGACTGAAAATGAACAGAAATAAAAGATAAATAAAATAATTTAATAAATAAAATGGAAACAACCTTACTTGTTGCAGAAAGTATTAAATAAATTCAAAAATTATTTGAAATTTAAATTCGTTTAAAATATTTTTAATTGCCGCCAAAAAATAATAATCCAGTGCATCTTTTTTCGAAAATTTATTGCACGCTATAAGTGAAGCTGCTTACTATAAAAATTAAAATAGAGATTGATTTACACCAGAGCAGACAAAAGTAGTTGTCCTATTTTATTTTGGCTACAATTGTACAACGAGCGCTCTGCAGGAATGGATGATACTGAGCTTTGAATCATCAACATTATGAAAGATTGATATAACAAATTATATTACAAATTCTACTTCGCAACGAAGAATGCAAAAAAATCAATTGGTACAAAAGCTCATAATTAATTTAACCTCAAACAATACTTAAAGCCAATGGAATGTTCCCCTGTCGCATGATAACAAAATAACTAATTCCAATTCACAGTTAGAGCAAATTGAAGTAGATGAAATAAAATCGCCCGCACTCTAAGAATACGAATTTCAAATTAATGCAAAATAAAAAGGGTACCGCCCAGGGGCGGCGGCTCCTTAAATAATCATCTATAACTATGCACCGTGCCCTTTGGAGCCAATAATTAAAGAACCGGGCCCTGTTTATAAACCCAAACCGGATGACTCACAAAGACTTTAATTGTGATTCTTTCATTTGCCCTCGCTCATTCAAATTGGACGCATTCGAATGCGAAAAAGATAAATAGCGGCTTAAAAAAAGTGATTTCCAATTCGGTGGTGTAATTGGCTGCGCGTATCATCCGATGGATAAATTGTTGCAGTCCTCATCCATCTTCACTAATAACAACTAACGATTATTTATGTATCGAATTTTTTGGACGTCGGATGTTATCTCCGCACGCGTGTGCTTGTTGTATCGCAGGATGGGGGCGTTCTGGAAGGGTTAAAAAAGCGCAAACAAATAGCCCCATTAAAATTGCGGGCAGGGGAGTAATGAGGGCTGCCCTCTGATCGGATGCATGGGGGCGCCCCCAAAAACTAACCGCATACATCCGATTTGGCCGATTTATGAGCTTTCATTTGAATTCAATCATCCGTTACAACAGATTGGATATTCTGTATTTGCTAGAAAAGTCAAAACTGCATTTTCCGCCATCAAAACTACCTGAAATATTAATAATATTTTAATAAAAACTAGTAGAACACTTTTTTAAATACTTTTAAATCACGTCCCTCGATTTCTTCAGGAAAATTAAATAGTCAGCTTCTAGGTGCAACATGATAATAGTTACAGCATCAGATGAATCCGAAAAAGTTTGTTTCGCAAATTACCATTTAAAAAAATTCCAACTTTACCAACAGAAAAATGGTGCTGGTCAAAACCTTGATGGTCAAAAACTTTTGGCTCACAGGTGATTGTAGAATTCATTCCAGATACAATAACAATTAAATGGAACTGTTGCAGACTAATCCTTATATATGTGTCATTACAAATTACCAGATAAAACTTTTTCAACTTTACGAAAAGAAAAATGCTGCTGGTCAAAACTAGAATTTAAAAAAATTACATTTTGCGGAAACATGGATGTGGTTTCTCCTAAGACAATGAATCCCTACAAATTTTTAATTAAAATTCTTTCAACTTCTCTAAAATAATCAATACTTGAATTCGGTGTTCATAAATTGACTTACATAAACGCAATTGTAAATTTCTTACTAGATATATTAATTAAATGAAACTGTCACAGATTAGAGCTTGAAGTATTCGACCCACGGCCTCATACTTTTTTCTCTTGATCTGGTAAAGCGTTACTGTCCTGCCTCACAGGTAATATACTATTGGCTCAATTTGGAAAAAAATTTTATTTTTATTTTCTTATCTTCCACGTTGATTGATAGTATAATCGGGATTTTTGCGATATTTTTCAGATCGATAGATTTTTTTCAAAATTCAGCGAGTTTTCGAAAAATACCTATTCTTTATAAATTGGTCATTTTGGCGTACTGTGTAATTAATTTTAATGTTTTTTTTCCAAAATCAAGGAATTCTTGAATCACATATTTTTTAATGTAATACATAAAACGACAGTAGGAACTAGAGATGGGTAACTCATGAGTGAGTCGATTAAAAGTGTCGACTCTTAGAAATAAATCGAAAGTTAAGTGACTCATTTTAAGTCATGAAAGTGGAAAAGTAGGGGGTACATTGAGAATTTGGAAGTAAAAACCATTTTTTTACTCTTCACTATGTTTTCGCGGTAAATTGCAAAATTTTCAAAGTGAGAACCTTTTTTTTGTTTATCAGACATGAGTCACTTCAAGAATCGATTTTTTTCTAGTAGGCACGTTTTAATGAATACTCTTTTGAAATAAAATATGGAAATATCAACAAATAACGCATGTAATATCGTGTGAGCCACAAAATTTTGTTTCAGAGTTGGCTGTGAGATAAATGAGAAATCATGAGACTAGATTAGTTCAATTGAATTAGATTTAAACAAAATATGAATTAATCTCACACATGACTGCTATGTTCCTCTCTCTCAGGCATGGCCAACTCGGAAACAAAATTCCGTGGCTCACACCTTACAACGTCTAGATGGCCATAGTTGTTTCCAGATATTAACTGCTATCGCTTGCGTGCCTTTCTTCCGGGAGTGAGTCGCACCTCTAGTTCGTATTATAAAAAAATGCAACTACTCTCAAGGAACGTACAAAGTAATATAAAATTTAAGATACTAACTTAAATAAGTATAGACCACTAACATCCTGTAACTTACTAATTGTGACCGGTCTAAGGGCCCCCTCCTGTGTATTTAAACCAAATAAGCAAGCGATGACGGCCCTCGTCGGCGAATTTACCCCTCTTTATATCTTATGTCTGTTTCATAAATGTATTAGTCATGTACAGGGTCGAGAGAAGAAGAAGAAGAAGAAGAAGCATTCACTGGCACCTTTGTGTACTTGGTTGCCTACATTGTCAATACATTGCAATGCGTTGATGTGATTATTATAACATAGAACATAGACATTAACAATCATATGTTCTGAGTTAAAAAAAGACCCTGTATGTATACGATGGTTGTGGCAGATGGCCTTGATGCCGACGTTAAAAAAATATGTATTATATTAACAAAAGATTTTAAGTTTTTTAATTCTCTTTTTACGTGTTTTTCTATTTTTGGGATCTCAAAATGGATATTTCCGTTGAAATTACGAATTCGAGAAAAACACAAAAACAATACTTTCATGTACTTCGTACGGAGAAAGGAGCGATTAGTAATTTGAAAATAAGAACATTTTGTACATTTTATTAAATTCGTATTGTATCTCTGTCGCTTTTTTCTTTTAACTTAATTTTTCTAGTTTGTTAAGAAACCGAAAATTCAAAAATAAAACCTTTAAATCCCGGTTATATTCAAAAACGAAAAAGTGTAATACATGTTTTTCGATAATTTTTATTTCATGGAATATTTGTCCCCTGAATTGTATAATTAATTAGTACTCACTTGAATGTAAATGTACTAAAATAAATAATTTTTCTACTACTAGTATTTTGCGGGCATAAAATAGAACTTTTTGCTCTAAGTCGATAATGGCATTGTTGTAAGCATTATCCACTAGCGGGCAGCCAATGTAATAAAAAAATGTTTTTTACTTAAGAGCTTAATTAATAATGATATGACTTTTCATAAAAGTCTCACCTAACAGTCGAAATCAAATTTAATGTAGCACTATTTGTAGTAGCCGCAACGGCGGATGCATTTTGAATCTCACAAACACTGACCCTGACAGCAAATTTTAAAGAAACTTTACAAGTGGCTGTTCTTTTTGATACCTATTACCATGGTTACCAGTAGCGGCTGGAGCGTGACTCATGATACGGCCAGCGGAAGTGGAGATTGATCAGGACAACGCATCTCTATCCCACTAATAGAATTCGACTCACTGAGTGAAAACATCTTTATTACCGTACCATAGTTACTCCAGCCGCCACTGATGATTACATATAGAATTAAGCATATTAAGGAAAATACGATTATTTTTATTCTCCTGTATAAATTTAAATAAATAAATTTCTTAAAATTGCAGCTCTTTAGATATTTTTATTTTTTGAACATATCCCGTATTTACCGCAGAAGTCTTGAGTTAAAAAAACGTATATTTTGATAGTTGATTAACAGAAAATAGATATTTCTTAAGAGAATAATTGTTAATATATTCTATATTCACCGTAGAAGTGTTGAACTGTTTTTTTCCAATACACTAAGTCTTCTTCCTAATATTTACACTAAGTTGGCTTCATTCTGCCATTCGAATGGCACGTCAATGTTAAGACCAAAAACGTAATTTTTGGTCTTAACCCTTTGAGTCCCAAGCAGTGCGATAGCGTTGTTGATATTTCTTGTCGGGCATTCAATGGTGAATCTTTTATGTTCTGGTGAAAATTATTTGACCTATATCAGCAAAATTTTATTTATTTTTATTTCTTTATTTATTTACATATATGGTATATGGGAAACTCCATTTACACATGATACTACAAACATTATACTACTTACAATAATAATAATAATAATAATATTTATTGACGGAAATTCCAATTTTTACAGCAATAATATTACAAAAATTAAACACTAAAATAATAAAATAAATAAAATAAACAAGACCTGAATTGATACATACATAGATTCTTAGTTAATTACAAGTCATTTATTCGCTTAAGTTGTTTCATAAACTGTACATGTGACTACAAAATAAATCAAAGTTTGAAATTGTAGCCAATCCATTGCAATTATAACCATAGTGTGTCAGATGTAATGGTATTCTAAATATTGGGGCGTGTCTAGTTAAACGATTTGTTGGATTTACGTAGAAGCTTATTTGCGATAGAAGATCTGAACACTGAATATTGTTTAACAATAGTTTATAGAAAAACGACACGTCTGCATGGAATCTTCGTAAGGATAACTTATCAATATGCAATTCAGATGACACTGTATAAACATTTGAAATGTTAGAATAGCCCAATTTATACGCAATCGGTTTTAAAAATTTATTTTGTACATTTTCTAAAGAATTGATATAAATTGCCTGAGTTGGCGACCAAACACAAAAGCATACTCTAAATATGATCGTACAAATGCAAAATAGACCACTTTAAAAGCGAGGACATTCTTTTAGCGTAGCCCAACATCTTTGCTGCCCGATTACAAATACCATGAATGTGACTGTTAAATATTAATTTGATATGAAAAATTGCTCCCAAATCTTTAATTTCAGATACTTCCTCCAAGATGATATTGCCAATACAATAATTGAATTGGATCGAATGTTTTCTGCGCGAAAAGCTATGCTTCTTGCATTTATCGATGTTGAAATACAGATTATTATTACAACACCAATCATGCACTGAATTTAAATCATTTTGCAACAAATTGCAATCTTCAATTGTTTCTATTTCCTAAAATATTTTTAAATCATCCGCAAATCAGTAAAAATGATGAGTGCTTAATGGCTTGACATATATCATTAATGAATATTAAAAACCTAAACGGACCGCAGTGACACATTGTGGCACACCAGAAGGAACACAAATATGATGTTATAAGAAGTTCTTTATTTTAACACCCTGCGTGCGATTAACTAGAAAACTGCGAATCCATTCTACGACACCAGCATGAAAACCTAACGCGGACATTTTTTTAACTAAAATGTCATGACTGACACAATCAAAAGCTTTTTTAAAATCGGTGTAAATGGAGTGTTTTGCCTCAAAACCGTTAATAATAGATGTTTTATACGAAAGAAGGTTTGTTGTTGAAGATCGGCCAGTACGGAATCCATGCTGCTCATCGATGAGAATATTTTTACACATCCAATTTAATTTAACACAAATAATGTTATCCAGTAATTTCGGGATAACTGATTGTTTGGAGATACCTCGATAATGTTTAATGTTATCCCTGTCACCTGATTGAAATAATGATGTGATAAAATTGTTTTTCCAGAAATAAGGAAATATATTTCGGATTATTGAAGACTGAAAAAGTATTAATATTGGCACAGATGAAGAATAAATACAGTTCAATAAAAAAATGGAACGAATGCCATCCGGTCCTGTGCTATTACTTGGTTTTAAGCTTTTAATAGCATCAAATATTTCAGTTTGTGTGAAATTAAAGAGCTTGTGAATCACTTCTTGTGTAGGTGAGCAAGTTTGGATATACTTTGGTTTATCGTTATTATAGACGCTAGAGAAATATTCAGCAAACAAACTAACGTGCTGCAATGCGCTACTGCTTTCAACCTCATTAAGATGGAGGTTGAATTGCTGACTTTTGAGTGGAGACATATTTCCAATGAAGTATAGTTTTAATGAAAATTCATAGTTGTATAAACACTATTTACTACTGAAGTTGTCGAATTTAACCATTTCTTTATGGCGAATATCATAAAAATTCCTGCATTTAATTGTTCATTCTTTGTTTTATAGGTTTCTCGTATTATTATTGATTCAAATTAAACGCTGCTAAACACAAAAAATTAAGCGGAAATAAAATGTGTGTGTTTTTTGTGCGACATCTGTTGAGTAATTGCAGCAGTGGGGGTACATCAGTTATCGTAGTTCAGCTATTTGCCGTGATTCAAACAGCGTAATTTTTAATCATTTTTCCGAGTGATTGGGCGCATTCGTCAAACAATTGACATACCAGTTTTAATAACGGAGATATATTGAATTAGAATAGAGGCCCTGATTAAGTTTGCGGAGTGCAATACATTTTTCTGGTCTAACTAGTCTAACTAGACTCCCTACGACATCTGTCAGGCTTTACAAAATGTGCCAGTAGTAATTTTTGCATATGTACGCATTAATTTGAATTACTCATTTCAACGGCCACCTTAAAATGCATCAAATTATGATATTTAGGAACAGTTGGTAGTCCTAACAAATTTTCAAAGGATTATATTTGGATCCAGGATTATCCCCATATTAACTGATTCGATGTAGTGGTATATAAATTATTTCTTAATGTGTTGCACCTTCCATGCAAGGATGCAAATATTTGATAATTTATTTATTGAATTCCGGAACTGTTTTTATATAATTTGTGAGCAATCTTTTTTTATTTAATTAAATTTATCAACTCAGTATTGAACCAGAATGGGTATGCTGGAGATTTCATACGTTTAGTCGCTACATATTCATTTAAAACGTGATACAAGGTATTATTATATAAAATAAATTTGATAAGTCATAAGCACACTCATCATATCTGAGCTATTTAATTGAGTGATTTAAGGGCATAGAAAGTAAATATGGAACATGATGATTGATATTAAGTAACAAATCAGATGCAGTCGAAATTTTAAACCCGTATTTTAACAAATACTATTATAGATCCAAGTAGACATTATTTTCTTTAGGAATATTACAAATTTGAAAGACATTAAAATAACTACATGTATTAGTAAGTATCTGTACCGGTAATAGTGAGATATTATTATTGATAAGTTATAATTCATCATTATACCAAGTCGCTATTGGAATATTATAATCGCCACATATAATTATTTTGAATTCGGCCACTTTTCTAAAATATTTTCAATGACTGTGCAATGATTTACATATTTGTCAGGACGTAAATTTGGTGGAATGTAAACTGCGCCAACAATTAAATTTGTGTTGCTAATAGAGATCGAAACGAATAGTTTCTCAACTGAATTGTTTACAAGACTAACATCATTGCATATAAGATTATTGTGAACAACAACCATTACACCACCACCACGAGTTTTATTACTAGACAATGACGAGCGATCTTTCCTAAAGATAGTATAATTATAAAGGTTTATTTCAGCATTTGTAATGTCACTGTCAAGCCAGGTTTCAATGATAATTATTATATTGAATACACAGCAACTAACATTTAACACAAGATGTTTTAATTTGGTGCGTATACCACCTGCATTGTGGTAGTAAATGTTTAGTTTTTTGTTGGTAATGTACTAAACAGGTTGCTTATACTTGTTGCTTCACTGTAGCGTTAATGATTTTGGGAATCCCTGATATATATTTAATCGCTGGATTACTTCACCATTTTTCATCCGCTGTGGTATAATGTTTTTTAAAGCTTTATATCCATTTCTTTGAGTTTTAGTGCAGTCATAGCTGAATTTAATATTATTTTACCTCAGACAGTATGTCTTCGAAATAATATTTTTGACTAAGTCACTGTTTTCTAGTAGAAGTTTTAAGGGTCTAGGATGAGTACCTTTGACTCCAACTGGAAACATCCGAATGGGGGTAATTTCTTGTGACAGAGGGGTTAGAACATTTTGAATTGAAGAAAGTTCCTCTTCATACTTCACTCCGGATACGAAGTTATAAACCATTAGGTTATTTATCATATAAAATATCTATATCCCTGTGTCCAGTAATAACCGTGCTTGCAGTAGTATCTTCACTCCTCTTAGTAGTGTCATACAAGCGGCGTTCAATATTAATTACCTCATCTTCAATATTTTTAATTTTTTCTTCTAATCCTTTCACCTTTTCATTACCTTATGCAATACTTGATGGAATTCTTCTTTAAATGGATCCAAATATTTCTTTAACAAATTGTCTAAAATTGTTACAATTTGAGATAATTGGTTCTTATTAAATGTCCCTTCTGGCACTGGAATAATGGAAGTATAATTTTGGCATCTAGGACACACGCAATTAACGTTACGATTTTTTTATGTGAGAAATCTCCTCTTCCGTTAGACCTATACATTTTGAATGAAACTATTTGTCACATGGTCCTGTACATTTCAGATAAAATGAGGTTCGGTTTTTATTACCAGAGCATTCATCACATGTAAGGTCCATATTTAGTTTTTAGAAATTATTATTTTGAGATAAAAATGCGTATAAAGACGGGATATGTAACAGGGATACAATTTCTTCACACTAACACCGCCCTTTGTAGTGACTAACAAACATAAACACACATATTGGGCCACGGAAAGGAACACAAAAGAAACAGAGGTATATAGCTAATTATTATTAGCTAGATAAGCCGCACAAGAAATTTTCACGGTCGTGCCAATGAACTCGATCGAGTTCGGGAAAAAACCGCTAGAGGGTGGAATATGTTTACCAATAAATGAGGTTATTTTACAATTATACAAATATAATCAAAATTAAAGAGAGTTTACTACTAACCTTTAGTAAAATGATTGTCACCTTTATAAGCTACCGATATGCGTTTACACCAATAATTTATATTGTGTTGATCTGGAGAAATTTACACTTTATCATATTTATCAGTATGATATCCGCGATGTGCAATTGCAAATATATAATAATTAGAATAAAACTACAATCATTAAAAAATACAATAATCTTAAATGAATATAAATTAAATGAAAGAAGTTTTAAATTATAAGGCTAAATGGTTTGGTTCACTAGTAATTTAAAATTCAGATGATGATGAATCAAATAAGTTGAACCAAGGTTCCATATTTAGACCATTCGCTTTTTTCATCATTCTGGATATAGGGTTATTTTGACTATAATTGGAGCTCTAAGTCTGTAGTCGTAATATCGGTCTCCTTCTTATCTGACGAACGTGACATGGTGAATTGAAATCCAATAGATCATCACATTCTATAGATCCATTAATAAGTTTGTGAAGGATGCACAAATCATTGATCGTCCGACGATCTGCCAAACTCTTCATGTTTAGTTGTATCATTCACGGGTGTGAAGTTAGCAATAGATCCAGCAATAGAGATGAAAGCCAAGCTGTTCACATTGAGAATTCGTTTAATATCATTATACTCTTTTTGAACATGTAAGTCATCATGCCTAATTTAAATTCATCAAATCGTAAACATTTATTTTAAACTTGTTCAAGCTTTTCTACATCACATCGTATATTGGCGACCATATCACCAAGGCGTATTCTAATTGTGAGCGAACAAAGGAGTAGTATAAGATCTTTAAGTCATTTACATTAAAAGACCTAGCGAATCTGTAAACAATTCCCCACATTTTTCTAGCGCGCCGTCACCTAAAAACGTCCTCGATTATTATGAATCGCATAATATTCTCGTAAAAAAAACCCTAGTAAGCCGCCGTGTTTTCATTTGACAAAACCAAACAAATAGAGATGAATATAGCGCAAATGAATATCATGTTTGTTATTATTATACAAGTTTAGTGAATATTTGCAATTTAATCCCGCCGTGCACAATAATTTAAACAAATATGATATTTCGAGCGGTACATGAAAAGTCCATGTTATGATATTATTGGCGGCGGATGTGAACTGGTGCAAAATGGCGAAACGAATCGGCGTCCCTTTAATCATGCCGTGTACAGAGTGGATGATGTTTAATGTTCTAGATTACAAATATGACAGCTCGGACACGTGTGTTTGTGCTCCTCCGTCGACGCTACAAGATTAAAGCTCAAACCCAAAGTCAACATCGGCGATTGCCGCTATTTATAAGCGGGATTTTCCTGTGTGTACCTAATTATTATCAGGTGAATTGGAAAGGGGGGAAGTCAGAAGGTTTCCCAAAGGATGACGGCTTGTTTTGTAAATGTATTTCGTCTCAGATAAACGAATGTATATAAATAATCTACTAGGCTCATTTCATTTCAAATCACCTAAATTAAAAAAATATATCGTTGCCCTTATGTCACAGATTTTTGTAAAAAAAATTGTCAGCACAGAATGAATTTCTATGTCAAAACTGAGGTCTGTGGGTTATTTTGAAATTTGATGCAATCTAACAAAATGGCGTCAACGAGTAAGGTGGCGTTTAAGTTTGTAATAACGGTAACTTTGTTATTTATGAACCAATTTTGTTTATTTTGTTGTCATTTGAAAGACAAAAGTATAAACTACAAAATATAATTTATAAAATGCTGATCATTTACATGTAACCCATACAAATGTACAAAAAATATTATTTTATTGCAAAATATATGCAAATTTCATGAATTTATTTCAGCAAAACCACAAGTTTCACCACCTTCAATTTTTTTTTTCGTAATGCATATGATCAATTTTTTTCACCATAAAAAATCAGGAGGGTATTTTGTGGTTGGTCAATTAAAAAAGAAACAAGGAAAATGCAAAAAATATTATTTTCATAGTTCGCAAAAAAAGAAGACTAGTATTTTTTCTCCGTTACAAAGTACGGGAAAGGATTGTGATCATGAAAAAATTTCAAAAATGTTTGCGTGGGGTGCATTAAGATATTTTCATATGGAATTGAATCTTCACACCTCAATATTCTTCAGTTCCAGTATTTTTTCAATCCACCACTGCTTCTCATGGATAGCTGCAACAAATTGTGTTCTTCCTTAGCGATGATAATTTCTTCGTCATTTAGCTATCCTAGAGAAACTTGAAATGATTTCTGAAACTCTCTTTATAAGCAAGTTTGTTTTATCCAGCGGTTGAAAAAAGTGATTTTTTCTTGTCCCAGGTATTGTGGAAGCAGTGTGATACCATTCTTCCGACATTTTTGAGCATTTACAATATCTTCAGTTGTTACATAAAACGTATTTATTCCAGGAACATGAGTTTTGGAAAATTTAAAAAAATCTTCTGGACTTAATATCTGATTCTTACATGATCGTTGTAGACTTGCTCTTCTGGTTAAACGTTTTATGGTACCGCGAATTCCATCACAAGTAATTTTGCCAAGACTAGAGGCAAAAAAAAATCCATTCTGCTGTTAGTCCATGACTTTTTTATGATGACAGAAATTTACAAAGTTTTTATTGTCCAGCCACAAGAAACATCCTCCTAATTTTTTTTATGGTGAAAACAATTGATTAGCATTATGCAAAAAAATAATAAAGACGGTACAGATATTATTCCATCCATTCAAAACTTGTTTATAAATTTAAAAAAATTATTGTTCAGATACAGAAAAAATACAAATCTTTATTTTGCAAATTCCTGTTGATTTACATCCGGAAATGATATTGCTGCGAGTCACCCCGGCATCCAAAGCTGACGAAACAATTGATGGAATATCGTAAATTGATATTGAGCGCCCGGGATTAGCATTAATCCATGCATCTGCAAAATAATTGACCGCTTTCTTGAATGGACCAAATACGGTTTGATGAAGCAGTTGAAGCCGATGGCTGCAGTGGGGTGAGAGCGAGAGGACAACAATGCCATTGTCGAAGCCAAACGTCACATTATCAATGGACACGTGCGATTCGTGGTTGTCAAGTATCAGGAGAAGTGGCTTTTCTTTTGTTGTTCCGGAATGATGTTGATAATGCTGCAAAAATTGCAGGAAATGATCCGCATTCATCGAACTTGAAATAATGCAACATTTATAATTAGTCCTAGAAGTAATTTTTTGGAGCAAATGTTTGGTTTCGAAAATCTTTACCGGATTTGTTTGCGGCCTAGCACAGCGTGGTGGATCGCCGTTCAAGAAATTAGGCTTGCATTTCACCCGTAGAAAAATAAATGCTGTAATTCCGAAGGGGCTTACCGCCAGCGCCATCGTGACGAAGGTTTCACGCTCATTTGATGTAATAACTTGTCCTTTGCGGCGGCTAGTAACTCGCTCGACTGTTGTAACACCAAAATGGTAGCACTCGTAGTGTGCCTTCAAATGATTGAAACAAAAATTGAGCCTCGCCGCTTCGGGTTTTCTAATGGTAAGCGTAGGATTGCGCTTCATAAAGCTCCGAAACCATTTTCTTAGCTTCCCAACCAGGAACAGAAATTTTCAATTTCTGGGCGAACCAAAAAAACCAGACATCTTTGGAAGGAAGTCCGAAATAAAGATCACTTCAGCAAATATCCCATTAACGCAACCTCCTCTCCCTTAGAAAATACTGTTAAACTGTCTTTCTTCAACTCGACCGATGTTACAGTGGAAGTGGTGGCTGAAGTGGAAGGTAGAGAGTAACGCGCTGAGCATTGACAATATCTTTTTAAGTTCATGTGACAAAGGCCGAATTTTTTGGCAACATTGAGCACCGACGACTTCTCCACTTGTATTGAATGCACCGCCAGAGCAAGTTTATCAGCATCGCTTGGCGAGCTTTTGTGCTTATATTCACAGACAATTTTTCTGAAAAAATATTTTAAAATAATGTTAGCAACAGTTATTATTTAGCCCCATTATTTTTTAACATTTAGACCCATGGTATGTTTTTAGCTTCGACAACAACCGCATAAAACATGACTACAATTACCTATACAGAAAACAGTTCCTGATTCGTGTTCAGCGTACCCAAATTAGCTAAGATACTTACTTTGACAAGAATATATCCAAAAAAGTCCTCCAAAGTTGAAACTTTCGGCAGCGTAAAAATTTACGACGTCATGGTCAGAACACACTCCAGGTTATGTACACGTCAACGTTGAGCTGAAAGTCACATAATCACGGAAGGTAATTTCTGGTACCGAGAGCCCTACATGGTCAAAATTTCACCAACTGTTGCCGTTCAGAAGATAATGCAGATTACAGGTTTTGATAATTTAACATGTAGCCCCAGTCTTCCCAGCTTATAACAAAAAAATATTTCTACAATTTTTCGAAATTTTTTTCGGTTGAATTATTTAGGTGTTAACTAGTTTTTCCTAGGCTTAAGTTTGATGTATATGAAATTGTGTTCTTTGTGTGAAATTGTGAAATATAAAAATGTAAGAAAAGTAACTGATAACGAACGACGGCTCCGCTGCGCTGCGCCGTCGTCCATGCGGGGCCCATCAAGATTAAGCGATTAAATTGGTGACGGACGACGGCTCCGCTGCGCTACGCCGTTGTCCGTGCGTGGCCCATTCAAATTGAGCACGGTAACAGGTGACGGCACAGCATGTCCCATTCAAAACCCATTTTGGCCGCCTACTGATGTTAATTTGCATCTAATAGCAACTATTATAATGAATTAAGCAAAGTAATTGGTAAAGATCGACGGCTCCGCTGCGCTGCGCCATCAATGAAAAACATAATTTTTTTCTAAATTAATTTTAATTTTTTGTTTTTATTTTTCTTTTTTCGTTTTCATTTTAATTTTTCAATTTCAATTTTTCATTTTTCAATTTCAAGTTTTAATTTTCAATCTTTCATTTTTTATTTTCATTTTTCAATTTTCATTTTTCATTTTTCATTTTTCATTTTTCATTTTTCATTTTTTATTTTTCAATTTCAATTTTTTATTTTTCATTTTTATTTTAAATATTTTATTTTAAATTTTTTATTTTTATTTTTATTTCTTTTATTTTTTTTAAGTCAGTTGTATCCTCTGCGATCCCTGAAAATTTCAGCTTTCCGACTTAAAAAGAAAAAAAAATTGTCCTTAAAAGGAGGAAAACGAACCCAGGGGATGCAAATGGCGGGTAGGGGTAGTTCCAAAAATTTTGAAATAATATCTTCTGCCATCGCTGAAAATTTCAGTTTTTCGACTTTTACGAAAAAATACGTCCTTAAAAGAAGAAAAACCAACACAGAGGGTGCAAATGGCGCGTAGGGGCGATTCCAAAAAATTTCAAAAATTCCCAATGAAAGCCAGTCATCGCTTCTGTCATCCCTGTAACTTTCAGCTTTTCGGCTCGAAAAGAAAAAAATACGTCCTTAAAAGAAGAAAAAAAAATTTTTTTACCCGATTTAAAAAAAAAATCATATCTCGGAAACGGGGCAAAAATTCAAAAAAGTGGCTCGATAAATTTTAGATATTATCTTTAAGATTATTTTAAGATATACCGGGATCGTCCAGCTCCGGCCGTTACGGAGGAGATATTTTTTTTTGAAACGTGCAAAAATCGAAAATCTGCGTTTAAAAAATAAAAATTGTATTACCAGTTTAACAGGAAATGACCCTAACTTTTCTATTTCAAATGGAACACCCTGTATATTGTTATATAATTTAATTCGTATCTGGATTCTAAGTTTAGAGATAAGGGGCCGCGGTGGCGCAGTGAGTAGAGCTCCTGCTTACTTGCCTCGTGGTCGTGGGTTCGAATCCCATCCCCGCGGTTACTTTTTCGGAACGAAAAATGGCCGTGCGGGTCCATGGATATTTAGTGTCTGTCCCTTTCATCATTATAAATGATTATTATACAAATTATCGGTTGTGGCAGAATGCCCTAGTTGGCTACCTCACTTATGATACATCTATGAATTGTGGTGACTGCCTGGACCGGGGAATAGGAAAACGGAAAATGAGGATCACGGGTAGCCGTCATTAAATTCGGTTACTATGGAGAAGAAGATAAACAAAAAATAGATTAAAAAAATTTACTTGTGAAATACACGCTAATTCTGTATTTTTACAATTAAAGAATAATCATCCTGCTAACGCTCAACCTGTCTCTCAATAAAAGTAAACATAGTCAATAACGTAATTGACTTATATATTTGTTGGTTCCTTGCATCAACATCCCCCTTTGAACTAACAAACTCATAATTTCGAGAAGAATTAAATTATGTAAACATACAGGGTGTTCCATTTGCAATAGAAAAGTTAAGGTAATTAAATGGACTTTTTATTAAAAGTCCACTTATTGACATTCTTTATTATTCTCTAAAAACACCATTTTAAATTTCATAAAGATATATGTAAAAATTCAAATGATATTTGGGGTCTACCGGAATTCAGTTACACCCGGTATTTACAAACGTAATCTGGTTATGACAAGAAAACATATTTAAGCAAGAATAAATTGTATTATTTTTAGTACTGATGGTACTAATAACACTATTATATAAAATTGTGGGTTGTTCGTACTAGCCACTGAATTAGTTGATGAAAATAATAAACGAAGCCAATTTGTCGGCATAACTGTGGAATTCGAGACTCTTTCCATAACGGCAGCGATTCGCGTATAAAAATAATCTCGACCATAATCCGATATTTAGCATTTTCCAACCATTAGAGAAACGATGTCGTTTTGGCGGAGGCCGACGTACAGCTATTAAAGGAACGAATGCAAATTCCGCCCCCTGTTAGCGAGACACCATAATAGCCATCGTTATGTACATAGCATGAGGGAAATTCGATGCAAATTGCAATAAGTCAAATTATGCGAAGTCATTGATTCTGGTGGCGATGGGGGCGGCTTGCACCGCCCGCTACGATGGGGATGTTAGCATCATCATACGCCCTCGACTCGCTGGTAAAGTTCGCCGGGTGGCAATAATCGGCGACACCGCATAAATTTTTTCGACTTATTAAGTTCCCCGAGTGATATATGACTTAATCATTATAAATTTTACTGAAATCCGAGACCGGTTGAAAGTTGTGGAATCGATTTTTATTTAAGACTGTAAGTCATCACGCAGTTTAAAATTCTTGCAAATACCATTCTCACGATTTGATTTACTAACTTGAAGATGTTTTGCCACAATAAGAATTCTGAAAATTTAGTGAACAAAAAACTACAAAAATCTGCAAATTTGTATCTCATATGTAGATTATTCTACAATCCTCAACCTGACAAACTAACGAATACATCGTAATACTAAGGCACTAATCTAATATAGAAAAGTCGATTGCTGTTTGAAAATGTTAATTATACTTAACTTAAACAGGAAAAAAGTTGGGGAATCAGTTTTAAAATTTTAGGAAAAACACCGAATTTTCTAAATTTTTAGTCCTACCGAACTAATGAAAATATTATATCAACAATAGTTCAATGAGAAATCGAAATCAGAAATACATTGCATTTAGTTTTCAAATCTGTTTTTTGCAATTTTTAAAATCATGAATGCAAATTTTGGCTCCGCGGTTTAAATTTAGTTTGTTGCCGTTTTGTTTCTAGTAAAATATGACAATTATTTTTATGAGAATCCAATAAAGCAGGATTGCTTTTCTATAGATCTTAAACTTTTAACAGTAATTTCAAATCTATTCAAAATGCAATTCTCGTTTTCACAAATCTGGATTGTTGCTGTTTCGTTACTAGCTAGCATATGGAAACTGCAAGAAATCGGTGATACATTATTTTTCTATGGCCTTGAGCCATATGTATGCCAACTTAATTTCTTTAATTATTTTTTACAATATTTTAAATGAGTGAATGCAATTTTCATTTGTCATGTGTTGCCGTCGTGTTTCGAGCTAGGATAAGGCATTCTTTTTAAAGAAATTAAAAATAGCATTTCTTTTTATTAATTATCGGCTTTTGAAGCAACTTACTTAATGAATATATTTTTACAATTTTTTAAATTGTTGAAAGTAATTTTTGTTTTCCTTTAAAGTTTTGATCGTTGCCGTAATATTTATATAATATTTCCATATTGCCGTAATTGTTTATATTAATTTTATAAAGCATTATTTTTATGGATCTTGAGCTTTTGAAGATATTTCCTTGATTCAATATATTTTTGCAAATTTTTAAATCGCCGAAAGCAATTTTTGTTTTCCGTTAAGGGGTATCACCACTAGGATTTTGTATTTTTTTTGCTTAAACAATATCTAGTTGGCTCTGTAGTGAGAAAATTTCTTAGAACTCCTCAGGAGTCCACCAAAATAAGCGAATGCTGTAAGGATTTATGTGCTCGTAAAACTTGAAACGCGTTTTTCTCGAAACCACTTTTTTACTTTCTCCGTTACGAAGTACGAGAAAGTATTGTGATCGTGATTTTTTTTTCAAAAATTTTTTTTACGGAAATATCCGTTTTGGGGTCCCTAGATGCCATTTCAACAATTTCTGGAAAAAAAAAATTTGTGTCTGTGTGTGTGTGTGTGTGTCTGTCTGTCTGTCTGTCTGTCTGTGTGTGTGTGTGTGTGTCTGTCTGTGTGCGCTGTATCTCAAAAACTAATAGAGCAATTGATATGAAACTTGCAACATACGTCTTATTTGATAATCTGAAGAACTGAAAAGCTTTTGGTAAAATTTCGTACACCGGAAGTGGGTGTTTACCTTAACTGTTTTTTGTTTTTTGCCAATATTTTCTTAAATATGAAAAATATCACAAAAACATTTAAACAAACATTGAAGACAACAAAGAAATGAACATCTTTTGCTTGAAAATATTTTTCATAAAATCATTGCTATTCGAGAAAAAAATTTATTAATTTTTTTTAACTTTTGGTTTATAATTATGAAACGATGATAGTTACAGCAAATTTGTATGAATAATAATTGTATAGAATAACAAAATGAACAACTTCTAAAGAATAAGTTTTTTTCTAAATCTCGTTAGTTTTTGAGTAAACCGAGTTTTTGAATTTGAAGTATATTTCTTCCGTTTCATAATTTTGACGTTTTAAACGTCAGTTTCATCCAAGTTTACGCAACGCTCGATGTACATTTAAAATATGATTTCAATTGAAAATGAACCATGAAAACGTAAATATAAATGATACCATCAAGTCGGAGAAAGTAACATGATGGCCACATCACCATTTTTTCAAACTGGGAGACAAATTACTTGAACAGCGTTGCATGGATCGATTTCAAATTGTGACAGTAGCTTCACAGTAATATTCTCAACGGAAGTGCGTACCCGTTTTTTTTTTTTTTTAATTTAATATGTACTTTTTTTTTAAACAATTTACTGCTTATTTTTTTAGACAAAAATAGATACAATTTTTCAAACGTGTACCATTTCTACAAAATTTTATTTAGAAAAACACCCCTACGTAACCATAGCCAATGGTACTTCAATTATAAAAAAATTGTAAAATGTGTTGTTGGCCGAGGTCTTATACTTTACGAGCAATACCAATTGATAATTAGTTTGATAATACAATTTTTACTTTCTCCGTTACGAAGTAAAAGAAAGTATTGTAATCGTGATTTTTTTTTAAATTTTTTTTACGGAAATATCCGTTTTGGGGTCCCTAGATGCCATTTCAAAAAATTTCAGGAAAAAAAAATTGTGTCTGAGTGTGTGTGTGTGCGCGTGTGTCTGGCTGTGCGTGCTGTATCTCAAAAACTAATAGAGCAATTGATATGAAACTTTCAACATATGTCTTATTAGATAATCTGAAGAACTGAAAAGCTTTTGGTAAAATTTCGTACACCGGAAATGGGCGTTTACTTTAACTGTTTTTACTTTCTCCGTTACGAAGTACGAGAAAGTATTGTGATCGTGATTTTTTTTTCAAAAATTTTTTTTACGGAAATATCCGTTTTGGGGTCCCTAGATGCCATTTCAACAATTTCTGGAAAAAAATTTTTTGTGCCTGTGTGTGTGTCTGTGTGTGTGTGTGTGTGTGTGTGTGTGCGTGTGTGTGTGTCTGTCTGTGTGCGCTGTATCTCAAAAACCAATAGAGCAATTGATATGAAACTTTGAACATAAGTCTTATTTGATAATCCGAAGAACTGAAAAGCTTTTGGTAAAATTTCGTACACCGGAAGTGGGTGTTTACCTTAACTGTTTTTTGTTTTTTGACAATATATTCTTAAATATAAAAAATATCACAAAAACATTTAAACAAACATCGAAGAAAACAAAGAAATGAATAGCTTTTGCTTGATAATATTTTTCATAAAATCATTGCTATTCGAGAAAAAAATTTATTATTTTTTTTTTAATTTTTGGTTTATAATTATGAAACGATAATAGTTACAGCAATTTTATGTGAATAATAATTGTAGAGAATGCCAAAATGAACAACTTCTAAAGAATAAGTTTTTTACGAAATCTTGTTAGTTTTCGAGTAAACCTAGTTTTTGAATTTGAAGTATAATTTTTCCATCATTCATGATTTTGACGTTTTAAACGTCAGTTTCATCCGAGTTTACGCAACGCTCGATGTACATTTAAAATATGATTTCAATTGAAAATAAACCCATGAAAACGTAAATATAAAGTCGGAGAAAGTAACATGATGGCCACATCACAATTTTTTGTTTTTTGCCAATATTTTCTTAAATATGAAAAATAACACAAAAACATTTAAACAAACATTGAAGACAACACACAAATAAACATGTTTTGCTTGAAAACATTTTTTATACAATCATTTTTATTCGAAAAAGAAACTTATTATTATTTTTATAATTTTTGCTTTATAATTATAAAACGATAACAGTTACAGCACATTTATGTTAATAATAATGTAGAGAATGCTAAAATGAAAAACTTATAAAAAATAAGTTTTTTTTCGAAATCCCTTTAGTTTTTGAGTAAACTGAGTTTTTGAATTTGAAGTGTAATTTTTCCATCTTTCATAATTTTGACGTTTTAAACGTCAGTTTCATCCGAGTTTACACAACGCTCGATGTACATTTAAAATGTGATTTCAATTGAAAATAAACCATTAAAACATAAATATAAATGGCTATGATACCATCAAGTCGGAGAAAGTAACATGATGGCCACATCACCATTTTTTAAATAATAATTGATTTAACATTTAAAAAATATTCAACAATTATTTTTTTAACTAAAGAATAGGCCTTTCTGTTTTTACCGAGTTCCAAAGAACATTCAATTCAAATTTGGAAATATTTCACCCAGGGAATTGCGATAAGTTAATTTTGTATATGAAATGACTACACTTTCACAAATTACTCAAAAACCTAGAGAGACGTATTTTTGGATTAATATTAATTTTTCAAAGAACAATAAATTCTTAATCTGTGTGTCAAATTTAGTGATGTTCCAATGAGGGAATCTCAAAATTTTAATTTTTGATGTAAAATCATTACAATTTCATGATTAAGTCAAAATAACTCGAAAACTAGGGAAGGGCGTAATTTTTTTATTTTTATTTCTTTTCAGGGAACATTCATTTTTTAATCTGCGTGTCAAATTTCGAGATGTTCTACTGAGGAAATTTCGAGGAATCGCCCTTGAAGTTAGCTTAGAGAGACGTATTTTTGGATTTATATTATTTTTTTAAAGAACATTAAATTCTTAATCTGTGTGTCAAATTTACTGATGTTTCAATGAGGAAATTTCGATTAATCGCACTAAAAATGAATTTTTGATGTAAAATCATTACACATTCATAATTAAGTCAAAATTACTCGAACACTAAGGAAGGGCGTAATTTTTTTATTTTTATTTATTTTCGGGGAACATTCATTTTATAATCTGCATGTCAAATTTCGAGATGTTCCACTGAGTAAATTTCGAGAAATCGCCCTTAAAGTTAATTTTTAATATAAAATGATTACACTTTCACAAATTACTCAAAAACCTAGAGAAACGTATGTTTGGATTTATATTAATTTTTCAAGGAACATTAAATTCTTAATCTGTGTGTCAAATTTACTGATTCCAATGAGGAAATTTCGAAATTATTTTTTGATGTAAAATCATTATAATTTTATAATTAAGTCAAAATAAATTATTTTTGATTATTATTTATTTCCAGAGAACATTTATTTTTTTTAAACTGTGTTTTTAATGTTCCACAGAGGGAATTTCCAGCAATCTCTGTTGAAGTTACCTTTTTATGTAAAATCATCACTTTTATGATTCACTCAAACTAACTCGATAACTAGGCGTGGCATATTTTTAATTTTGATTGGTTTTCAAAGAACATTAAATTTCGTGATGTTTTTTATCGAGGTAATTTCAAGAAATCACCGTCGAAGTTAGATTTTGTTTGAAAAAAAAATCACAACATTAAATTCTCAATTTTTGTGCAAAATTGAGCGATGCTCTTTCTACCGAGGATCATCAAATCATCAAAAATGTTACAATTTTCACAATTCACGCACTGATGGCATAAAATTATTACAAAACCCTGTGATAGGTTTCCACAAAATCGCAATCTTTAACAAATTTTGAGAAATTTTGGAAAGTGGAAACCAAGTTTAAATGTAAATAAAATATTATTCCATCAAATCGGAGAAAGTAACATGATGGCCACATCACCATTTTTTGTATAGATTTCATAAAGGCACTATTTTTTATGAACGTTGATTTTTCGAAGCTACTTCTTGGATTGAATACATTTTTACAATTTTTTAAATCATTGGAAGCAATTTTTGTTTTCCGTTAAAGTTTGGATCGTTACCACAATATTTCCAGCAATTTGTTGTATACATTTAAAAAAAGGCATTCTTATTTATGGATGATGAGCTTTTGGAGCTACTTTCTTAAGTGAATACATTTTTACAATTTTTTTAAATCGTTGAAAGCAATTTTTGTTTTCGGTTAATTCTTGGATCGTTACTGTAATGTTTCCAACTAGGTTATAGCAATTTTTATATAAATTAAAAAGAACAATTCTTTTTTATGGATATTGAGCCTTTGAAGCTACTTCTCCTGGATTTAATGTATTTTTACAATTTTTTAAATCGTTGAAATCAATTTTCGATTTCCGTTAATGTTTGGATCTTTACCGCAATGTTTCCAGCTAGGATATGAAATTTTTTTTATAGAAATAAAAAAATACATTTGTTCTTATGGATCTTGAGCTTTTGAAGCTACATCTCCTTGATTGAATGTATTTTTGCAATTTTTAAATCGTTGAAATCAATGTTTGCTTTTTGTTAATTTTTGGATCGTTGCCGCGATGTTTCCAGCTAGGATATGGATTTTTTTTTATAGAAATAAAAAATATACATCTGTTCGTATGGATCTTGAGCTTTTAAAGTTACTTCTCCTCGATTGAATGTATTTTTACAATTTTTTTTAATCGTTGAAATCAATTTTTGCTTTTTGTTAATGTTTGGATCGTTACCGCAATGTCTCCAGCTAGGGTATAGAATTTTTTTATAGAAATTTAAAAAAATACCTAGGGTATAGAATTTTTTTATAGAAATAAAAAAAAATACATTTATTTTTATGGATCTTGAGCTTTTGAAGCTACTTCCTTGATTGAATATATTTTTAGATTCTTTAAATCACTGAAAGCATCTTTTTTGTTTTTCCGTGAAATTTAGATCGTTACCATTATATTTCTAGCAATTTTTTATAAAAATTAAATTTATTTTTTTATTTTTTATGGATCTTGAGCTTTAAAGCTATTTCCTTGATTGATTCGCGTTTACATTTATTTAAAATCGTTGAAAGCAATTTTTATTTTATTTTAAAGTTCAAATCTTTACCGTAATGTAATGTAATGCATTTTTTTTTAAATTAAAAAAGCACTTTTTCATGAATTTTGACCTTCTTAAGCTACTTATTCGATTTTATATATTTTTATAATTTTTTGAATCGTTGAAAGCAATTTTTGTTTTCCATTAAAGTTTGGATCGTTACCGTAATGTTTCCAGGAAGGATATGGGAATTTTTTATGGAAATTAAGAAAAAGCATTACTTTTTATGGATTTTGAGCTTTTGAAGCTACTTACTTGGTTGAATGTTTTTACAATTTTTTAAATCGTTGAAAGGCTTTTTTGTTCTCTAAAGTTCGGATCGTTACCGTAATATCTCTAGGAATTTTTAAAATAATTTAAAAAAAAGCTTTAATTTTTTATGGATCTTGAGCTTTTGAGGCTGTTTCCTTAATTAAATACATTTTTACAATTTTTAAATCGTTGAAAGCAATTTTTGTTTTCCGTTAATGCTTGGATCGTTGCCGTAATGTTTATAACTAGAATATAGCAATTTTTATAGAAATTAAAAAGAGCAATTATTTTTTAAGGATCTCAATCTCTTGAAACTAATTCTTCTTAATTGAATGTATTTTTACAATTTTTCAAATCGTTGAAATCAATTTCGCTTTTTGTTAATGTTTGGATTATTACCGCAATGTCTCCAGCCAGGGTATAGAATTTTTTTATAGAAATAAAAAAATACATGTATTTTTATGGATCTTGAGCTTTTAGAGCTATTTCCTTGATTGAATATATTTTAACGTTTTTTTCAAATCGTTGAAAGCAATTTTTGTTTTCCTTTAATGTTTAGATCTTGACCTTAATGTAATGTAATGCATTTTTTTTTTTAATTAAAAAAGCATTATTTTTTATGAATTTTGATCTTCTAAAGCTACTTATTTGATTTAATATGTTTTTACAATTTTTTAAATCGGTGAAAGCAATTTTTGTTCTCCACAAAAAAGTTTGGATCATGACCGTATTTCTGGAAATTTTTTATAATAACTAAAAAAGCGGTAATTTTTTTAAGGATCTTGAGCTTTTGAGGCTTGTTCCTTGATTGAATACATGTTTACAATGTTTTAAATCGTTGAAAGCAATTTTAGTTTTCCGTTAAAGTTTGGATTGTTATCGTAATGTTTCCAGCAAGGATATGACAAATTTCTATGGAAATTAAGATAAAGCATTACTTTTTTAATGGATCTTGAGCTTTTGAAGCTACTTACTCGGTAGAATGTTTTTACATTTTTTTTTAATCGTTGGAGGCAATTTTTGTTCTCCGCTAAAGTTTGGATAGTTACCGTAATATTTCTAGCAATTTTTTATAATAACTTAAAAAAAGCGTTATTTTTTATGGATCTTGAGCTTTTGAGGCTACTTCCTTGATTGAATATGTGGTAAGTAAAACACGTGTGTTGAGAATTTTTACAAATTTTTAATGTCGAAACACTGCGACATATGTTTCGCCACACACTGGCTTCATCAGGCAGATGATTAATCATCAAATTCAAAATTTGTGAAAATTCTCAACACACGTGTTTTACTTACCACATATATTATGGAATTTCACCAAGTAACAGCCTCATCATTCCAATATTTAATTGAATACATTTTTAATTTTTTTTTAAATAGTTGAAAGCAATTTATGTCTTCTGTTAATGCTTGGATCATTACCGCAATGTTTCCAGCTAGGATATGGCAATTTTTTATAGGAATTAAAAAGAAATACATTTATTTTTATGGATCTTGAGCTGTTGAGGTTACTTTGATTAAATATATTTTTTAAATCACTGAAAGCATTTTTTTTGTTTGCCCGTAAAATTTGGATCGTTACCTACCATAATATTTCTAGCAATTTGTTTTTATAAAAATTAAAAAAAAACCTTTTCTTTTTATGAACCTTGAGCTTTTAATGCTATTTCCTTGATTGAATACATTTTTACATTTTTTTTTAATCTTTGAAAGGAACTTTTGTTTTCCTTTGATATTTGGATCCTTACCGTAGTGTAATTAAATGCAATTTTTTTGGAAATTAAAAAAGCACTATTTTATGAATTTTGATATTCATAAAGCTATTGATTTAATATATTTTTACAATTTTATAATTCGTTGAAAGTAATTTTTGTTTTTCGTTAAAGTTTGGATCGTTACCGTAATGTTTCCAGCAAGGATATGGAAATTATTTTAAATCGAAATTAAAAAAAAAATAAGTATTATTTTTTTATGGATCTTAGGTTCTGAAGCTACTTCGTACAATGAATATATTTTTTGAGTTTTTTTAAATCTTTGAAAGCAATTTTTGTTTTCCGTTGAAGTTTGGATTGTTACTGTATTGTTTCCAGATGGGACATGGCATTTTTTTTAAAGAAAATAATAATAATAATAATAATAATTTATTGCCCAACAGACTAATGTCCAATTACAGAACAAATCTTAATTGTAGTGCACGAATACATTAAAATAAAAGATATATAAAAGATGTATAGATCATTCATGCTTAAGACAAACATTCTATTACACATTTTTTTAAATCAATTAAAGTTTTTCCAAAAATATCGCAATTGTTTTGAATATGATTATATAACATGCACATTTTGATCAATGAAGAATTTGTATGATGGCGCGAATTAGGCATACAGAAACCAAATGACCGACAATTTCTCATCGATGGTCTAGGGACGTTAAATTGTAATTCACTTATTGTTGGAGGATCGTCTACAAAATCATTGATTAATCTATAAAAGTAAAGTAATGAACAAATTTTATGTTTATTTTGAATGTTGCTAAGATTAAAAACGAAAATGTTTCACTTTTTTTGGAGATCTTAAACTTTTGAAGTATTTTTTTTACTACATTAATTGTTCTTGTTCCAATTTAAATTGTTGCCATTTCATTTTCATGTTGGATAAGCCAATTGTTTTTATAAAATAATGCAAAAATGTTTTTTTTTACGTATACATGTACACCGTGTTCAAGATAAGAATGCACAGCATGAGGATCTTGTAAACGGTGGTGTATACAGGGTGGCTTAAATAAGGAAAAAAAATGCACTATACATAGTATGTTTACATGCCGATCGCAGAAATTCATGATTGTTTATCGTTTTCGAAATTTAAAAAAAACGCAATTTTTTGGATTTCTATAATTTTTGTATTTATTTTAAAAGATATTAAAAAACTAATGGCACTTTGTCATTGCCACTTTTTAGCTCTACAAAATCGCTTCTTCAAATTTATTATCCAATGCTTCAACTCCGAGAAATCATCATCAACTTTATTTTTTTATTTGGCCACAAAAGTAGAAACACCTTGTATAGTGTAGCATTTTTTATTACAAATTTAACGATTTACCACACATTATGCTTCTAAAGCCGAAAAACACAGACATTTTTTTTTGCGATTTCTAAACATCACATAACCTCAAAACTATATCGCCGAAAATTAAGCACAGGTTGACGGCTTTGAATTTCAACGGTGCCAATCTTGAAAAATTAAATTATTAAAGCACTCGGCGAGTCATTAACGAACCCATATGAGTGCAAGACGCAAAATAGAAAAAAATATTTTCATGTATGATTATTATATTTCCATTTTTCAGTTACACAACTAAGTTGTATTTTTCATTACTTCAGCTTTCAATGGATTGTCATTTTGTAACGATGTTGTGTTCAATTTATAGAGGGTGTTCCAAAACGCAAAACATACATTTTCTCATTTTTTTAAAGAAACACCCTGTATATTTGTGAAATTTTTAATTCATTATTTGTAAAGGCACTTTATAGGAGTAAATTGTCAAAGTTTCATTCATTTGTTATAACAGCATGAAATCTACAATTATGTTTCTGCAAGAAGTTAGTTTGGACTAAAATTAGTACAAAAATTGACATTTGATTACAGGAAGACTTAGCTAAAACGCAATTTTCCATGGCACTACTTTAAAGATCAAAACTACTGATAAATAAACTCGATAAATCTCTACCAGATTTATTTAAAAACTGAATCATTCTTACATGTGATATACTGTTTATATACTTTGATCAATGGATCTTTGCGTGTACGTCATTACCACAATCTGGGTTTTCTCGCCTTGGACGACATACGTACACACATGATTGCCTCTAATTTAACTTATCGTAGAGAGAGTAAACGCATTAAAATGTTGTCGGAACTTGGTTCGGCTATCTATGACGTGCACGCAAAGATCCATTGATCGAAGTATACGTACATTTCATTCCATCTTCTCGTCGAGATCAAATCAAACATATCTCCTTTGTATGCGGGGAAAAACAATTCCGCGATCGAGGAAATAGAGCGAAGGAGAGGAAAAAAATATCTCCCATAAATATAAATAAAGCAAAAGTAAACAAGTAATAAGAGTGCGTGGAAAAGGGCAAAAGAGGGTGAAATAAATGTATATGGAGAGATGTAATTTATATGTTTGAGCCGTTTCCTAAATCGAATCGATTATCTTAAACACGAAACGTTAGTAAATAACAGAAAATACATCATGGATAGCCACTTGCAGAGGGAGTTGGAATCGTTATAAAATTTAACGAATATTTGTTTAGTTCGGGATTTTCCTCATCGCCCCCATCGGACAGCTATTGCATGTCGCGCAACAAAAGGCATTCGTTTTCCTCCTCTTCCTAATGGAATTTCCTCGTTTATTTTTTTGTTCATAATCGGGTTCTCGGGGCAAATAAATCATGTTATAATAATAAACCGTTACATTCAAATATTTAGTCGAGCTATAAATTACGCATTAGCGAAGAATAAATAGGGGCTGTCGGGGGGGGGGGGGGGTAGATTAAAGACGACGGCCTTGTACCGACTAAGGTGCAAATGTTTGCATTCAAAAGCTCGAATTGCCCTTTTCTCGGTGGCTGAGTAAACAACCAGTGTAAATACCAGTCCAACGATGTTGTCATTTCATCTCCTGAGACCCCGTTGCCCTTATCTACTCCGCTGCTCTACCTCTTCATGTTCTCTCCGCTAAACTTATGCGTTTCGAGGAGGAATGAGAGGCAGCTCTTTGTAGATAATAATTTGTTCATTGATTATTAAACTCGTACGAATGCGTCTATACTTTTGTCACTTCATCAGCGGATAAAAAACAGAACTATTAGATAATGTGCTTGTTGATTCTCCATGACGACGACCAAGGTACTATACCGTGAAGTATGGCTGCCTGTGCACATAGATACCTGCAATAAAGCAAACGAGTTGCTATTGATATGATAAATGATACAAGGGCACGGAAGAGGAAAATCTGATATTCGCAAAACAAGACAAAGACTGTTACAAACCTTATGTGTACCTAGATCGGCGACAACTAAGACTTTACATAAGTTTTAATAGCTATTTGTGTATTAAGTGCGCAAAGTATGTGTTTGTCGATTGAGATAGACAATCTATCGAAATCGACAAACATACTTTGCGCACGAAATTACACACAATATTTTTTCTACGACCGTTTTACAGAAAAATCCAAAGCAGCCACAGCCAAGCTGAGCTACAGAGACGGCACAAAATTTTGACAAAAATTTAAATTTCTTACCAGCCAAAAGAAAACTCCCCAGGCCTTCGCCGATTCCCTTGAAACCACTTTCACCACCCCTAGGACCCAAAATTCTTGAAATCTCACCTCTAGCATACCAATTCCCAATACCCAATATTTCCACCACCAAACCCAGACACTAGAATTCAAGCTGTATCCAAAAATCAAAAAGAAAATCGCGTCACTGAAAATGTTACATCATGAAACTGTACTTTTGAAAACCTCAATTAACATTCGTTACACCTTTTTTTTAAATCAGATTTCTCATTCAAAAAATCTTTGACTTGGATAAATTCTCGACAACAAAAACTTACATTAAAAAAAAAGTTAATTATTTTCAGATGTTTTTATTTTCCACACTCTTAACTCACGTGTATTATAACCATTATTGAAACAAAATTGATTAATCAGGTTAAACTATTAAAAATTGAAGAAAAAAAGTGGTTATTTGTTTTGTCAGGTGTTTTCCGGCAAAACCGCACTTTTCAAAACCATAGTTTACATCCATGAAAACGTCTTATTCGCGGTGGCATTTAAGGTAGCGTTTCCCTGTTATTGGATATTTTCTATTGGGTTTAATAAACCTTTATTATTGTTATAAGTGAAGGTTTAATAATTATGTCTCTGTTAATAAATATTTGAAATTAAGAAATAAAAAAATGCGACAGATTATGCCAATAAATACACTCCAAAAAATGTAAAGGATTCACCTCACAGTCAGTCTGCAAAAAGCAAAGCAAAATAAAAACTGCCGGCTTAAAAAATTCATGGGATGCCGAAAGGGCCCGGAGGCTAATTAAAATTTCAGATGCGTTAATGGGGTGGGCGGTCGCTCCGGGCCCAATTAATAATAAAACGGAACGGCCCGGAAGTTACGAGTGCAAGACTACGATTAGCATACTATTCCGTCCGGTACATGCTGTGGGCCGACATATAAGACTTTGCTCGCAGGGGCCTCTGTTTTCTCTGAATTAATTAGTTGTTGGAACGTAGTCTAACAAAACAAATGGGTCAGGGGGAATAATGCCGGCGGTTAACCGATCCAATCGAGGCCCTCCTTTACACCATCCGGCCACGGATTCCGCAGATTAACGCTCTATCGGCCCGGCGCGGCCACCATTTCTATTCTTAAGACTGGGCATGGTGCAGAATACCTGTACGTGTTATTTCGGAAGAGTTCGGAGTCCATATAAGTAACAACTAAACACTTGGTTTGTTCACCATTTGTTAATTTAATTTGCCTAGTTTCGACATTTACGTCAATGTGAAAGGATGAAGATGTGATCCTTATTAAAAAAAAAAAACAATAACAATCGACCTCCGCTTCATTTACAGACTAATTCCTGTTAGAGACTCAGTCGCTCCTATTATGCGGAACAGTAAAGGCGGAAATAGACTGCTATAACGTCACGTGTTGTCACGATGTGATTTTTAATCCATGATATCATGCTTGGAAGCACACTATTATCACGTGATAGTGTGATATGAGTTTAGGTAGAGACGGTAAACCATCCCAGTTCTTCGTCTTTCAAAGTTAAGCATTAAAAACGGAGAGTGATATCTTCCGATCTGGAAAAAGGAAAAAGTTCTTCTGCGGCTGCGTACGTTGCTTTTAATTAAATTAAAATAAAGAATGGGTGAATTACATCGGTTCGGTTTCGTATGTACACTGCCGAGCATAAAACTAGGGTCACTCCGTAATTTGATTTTTTTTTAGATATTTTTAGTTTTTTACGTGTTTTTTCGATTCAGTTCATCAACTGATTACCTGGTTCAGGGCGTGGCAAGACTATAACAGCTAGAGATGACCGCTTTCTTGTTTCTAGTGTTTTGAGACACCGAACGGTCACGGCAGTTTCCCTTCCAAATCATCTGCAAGAAGTGAGAAATGTAGACATAAGTGAGTGGACAGTTAGGAGGCGACTTCATGCTGCTGGATTATCTTCGCGAACAAGAGCTACTGGACCGCCACTTTCCCGTGAACACCGGATTGCTAGTTTAAATTTTGCACGAGAACACTTGGCTGGACCATAGCGGATTCGAGTCGCGTATTGTTTTCCGATGAATCCCGATTCTGTCTTACGGGCTCAGATAGACGTGTAAGCATGTGGCAACGACAAATCGAGAGATATGCTGAAGCATATATTGCCGAGCGACTTCCATTTGGCAGAGGATCAGTTATGACATGGGGAGGCATATCTTTTGACACTCACACGGAGATAGTCTTTATCGAGAATGGGACAGTAACTGCGCATAGGTATCTGACAGAGGTTCTAGAAGACCATTTTTACCGTTCATGGTTATTCTTGGCAGACGACGCAAAATTTATGCATGATAACGCAAGGCCCCACACTGCTCGGATAGTTACTGAGTATCTTGATGAGTGTCAAATCAAGCAATTTGTTTGGCCTGCTCGCAGTCCGGATTTAAATCCAATTGAGCATGTTTTGAACATTACCAACATATCGCTATATGTGATAGGGTAGGTAGCATGGATCTTAAAATATAGAAATTTAACAAATATTTTCTGGACACGCTCAAGTGCCTGCATATGTACATTGTATGAAGGTGACCAAATAACTGCGCAATATTCTAATTTAGATCGCACATACGAGTAGTTCAACTTTTTGATTGTGTCAATGCCCCGAAACGAATTAGTTATACGACGGATGAAACCCAACATTTTCATAGCATCTTTTTGAACTTGTTTATAGTGAGGTACAAATGTCATTCCTTATCAAAAAGTACTCCCAGATCCTTAACAACATCGACACGATCCAAAATAATATTTTCCAGAGCGTAATTAAAGTTAATTTGGTGCGCGGTACGTGTAAATGACATACATTTGCACTTATATTTAGTTTAAGATCATTAACCTCGCGCCATCTCTGAATATGACAGAGGTCCTTTTGTAATAACAAGCAATCATCTCCGGACTTGGTAGCTCTAAAAATTTTGACATCATCTGCATAGATGGGGATACGAGACCGTATACGAAGCACTATGTCGTTGACGAATAACAAAAATAATAAGGGTCCAAGGTTTGAACCCTGCGGAACACCACTGGATGGGTAAGTTCATATATTCAACGTATTGTGATCTATTGGAAAGATACGATTTCATTAGGGCAACCATGTTATCACTAAAGCCCCAGTTCACTAATTTAGATAAAAGCACACTATAGTTGATGGAATCGAAAGCTTTACTAAAATCTGTGTGAATTACATCCACTTGTGTTCGCTGATCTAGCTGACACGATACAAAGTCCACAAAGTTCAGCAAATTTGTCGACGTTGATATGATCATTCATGGGCGGCTCGTTGTATAGGGCCAAGGAGATATGGCACTACCTGTAGTTTCAAGCTCAGCAACAATTTTAAATTAATTCTTAAAACACTTTTTAGCCAGTTACTTTAGTCTAGGATGATAAATCGTTCTTTCTTCCTTCAAAAAAGAAGGGGGGGGGGGGTATAATGTATAAGTAGCTCTGCCGCCATCCACGAGCCACTGTTCACAGTAACTTGCCCACTTTTTTGCAATTTTTCCTAGATGAAATTTTTTAACGCCAATCGATTTATCTCGTTCTTCTGACGAAAAAGGAAGATATTACGTGAAAGTCTACGATGGTTATTAAAAAAAGTAAATTTTTTCGATTTTTCCATTTTCGAGTTTTCTTTGCTGACGCGTCACGGGCTTCAAATAGACATTTGTGGTTAGGCAAATACATTTTCTGAAACGTCTTGAAGGGATCTTTCTGGTGACGTTTAGAAACCCAGAATCGAACTAGTGGTTTCTTCGGGAAATCATTTTAAATGCAATTTTGCTCAAAAGTAAGAGGAGGGACCCTTGGGTAGTTTCTCAAGTTTTCGTCAAAAATTAAAAATCGCTAATTTTAATTGAATCCGACTAATTTTCACCCAAGGAGCACGGATTTGAGAAGCGCGTTTGATTTGGATTCTTCTTTAAGCTGCTACGGCCGTTCAAAGTTTGAAAATATCGGCTTTTTTCCAAATTTTTCATAATGTTCACGGCTCGTTATATAGAGCCATGGAGCCATGGTACTACCTGTAGTTTCAAGCTCAGCAAGCATTTTTAATTAATTCTTAAAACACGTTTACGTTACTTTAGTCTAGGAAGATAAATCGTTCTTTCTTTCTTCAAGAAAAGAGGGGGAGAAGGTATAATGTATAAGTAGCTCTACCATCAACATGTTCCACGAACCGCCACTGTGATCATTTGCGATGGATTTTTTAAATTTGAGTTTCAAATACCAAATAATTTAAGCAATGCATTTTGTTTTGATAATTCAACTCATGTATAAAAAGGTGCCATTATCCGGTCTAATGACCGGTTGAGGATTGCTGGATAATTGAAATGCACGGATAATTGAAAAACATAATATTAATGCTCAAAAGTTTATGAAGACAAATGGAAATGTTTGTACATACCGGGTGACCCATGGATCTGTAAAAGCCCCATAACTTATTTGCTATTGAGATATTCTAGTTTTCTTGAACTGGTACCCACACCTATTTTGCATATTTTAAAAATATGTATGTTTTTGTACAGGGTGTCCCAATATACATAACAGAACAAAGTTATGTTTTTTTAAATGGAACACCCTATATTTTATACTTCATTTTCAACCCTCTTGAGAAGCTGATAAAAATAGTATAGGATAGTATGGGTCTATTATGGACGGTTGGTTAGTTATGGGCAAATTTGTGACAAAAACACTCATTGAAAACATTGCAGAAGCGTTCCTAGCAAAGATAGCATCATTATTTATACACTAGAAAATTTTCCGCATCATAAAGAATAATACACATTGGCTTTGGTTCTCTTTTATTCATAGTGCTATACAGAGTGTCAACATACGCAAAACAATGGTTAACTATTTTTTTTTCAAATGGAACACCCTATATAAGTTGCCAGCAATGTATGGCATTTTTAATAAGCTTTCCAATGATATACAGTTTGTATAACAAAATATTAAGGATTCTTGAGATTTATCAATAAAAACATATTTCTTTTGTCACCTTCTGCTGATTTTTGGATTTTTAGCCAAAACTATGCATTTTCAGGAAAAATTATTGGAGACCAAAGTTGTAGAGCGACAAATTTTCGATCGACATAGGTCTTATAACTTTTAAGATAATGCGTGCATTGCCCGCCAGAGCGCGCAAAATCGAGACCGTATATGCATTTTAGCGTTTTCTTTTCAAATTTTTTATTAATAAATTGCACTATATTTTATTTTCCGCACCCTCTTGCAGAAAAACGGGAACATTAAGGGAAATTAAAATAGCCCATATCGATTGAAAATATTCCGCTCTACAACTCTTAATAGAAGCAATTTTTGCCAAAAATGCATAGTTTTCCCTAAAAATGCAAATTGAAAATGTATATATCAAATTTTGCGTTTTTTAACCCTGCACAGGCACACTTAATTTTTGTTACTCAAAGTGCACTGGGGTCTCAGAAACCCCAGCACAAAACATTTATTTTTTTATACATACATATATATTTTCTTGTTTTTTGTGGGGGATTTATTTAATAGACCATAGTTCAATATAATAAAGTTAAAAAACCACATTTGAAATAAATATTTATTTATATATACAACAAGTTATAATAAATGACACTTTTATGACAAAATATTTTCAACGAAACAAAAAATTCCTAAAATTATAAAATAAAAACTTAAAAACGATAAAAATATGTTAATATAAGGTTCATTCTTTGGTAAAAAAATAGAAAATTAAGAAAAAAACAAACACTTTTCTTATCGAGACATCTGAAAATGGACTATAAGTCATCTTGGCACAATGTGCAGATCGATGCTCTGTGCTCTAAGCAATAGTATTTCTTGCAAAATTTGCACATCATGTTTCCTTTTCAATCTTTCTTTCTATCGCAAATTTGACACCGAACTTTTCTTTTGACATTTTCGTCAACTGGATTATCGGTTGGTGGATCATTTAGGACATCCGATATCGTTTTCCGCAGTGATCTCTGTAATGTCGTCGTTTGTAGTCGCAGCCTGAGATGTGGCTCAATCAACTTCATTCCTAAATCTTTTAAAAATGTTCTTCTTGTAGGTTTTTTATCTATTTGCGTCATATTTAATAAAACCATGGCATTTATCCCACCTCCATCAAGCATTCAAAAAAAAACTCTCATTGGCCACCTGTTTGTTTTTCTGGCAGTAGTATATGAGTGGCACAATTGATCGAAGGTATCGGTGCCACCTTTGGTCGCATTATATGAGTCAATAATAATTGGTTTCTTGGTACTTTATTTTATACTATCGTCATGGTGCAATGTGGAAAGTAATATGACATTTTTATTTTTCTTTGGTGTAAATGATACAATGGTTTTATTCGTATCAAATGCAAATATTGACGAACCAACTTTTTTTTTGGCCAGAAAACATGGTGGAATGTCCCTTATATTTTTTCGTAAAGTCCCAATCATTGTAAGCTGGAGTTTCTCTGTCATTAAATCGGCTAGTGGTATGGAAGAAAACCAGTTATCCATAGTAATATTGCGGTTTGTATTGTGTATTGGTTCCGATAATTTTCGGACATAATATATGGGAACTGGTTCTTTGTTTTTACAATCGACTTTGCGGACATATGGAATGGCATTCAACATATAAAATGTTTTGGCATCATTTATCATTAAAATTTGTATGCCATATTTGTCGGGTTTGCTTGCCATATAGATTCGAAATGGACACCTGCCACGAAAGCTCATCAGTTGTTCATCAATTGTACAGTACTCATAGGGGGTATAATAGCGCTTACAATTATCTATGTACAAATCCCATATTTCTCTAATTGGAGCGAATTTATCTAATGTTTGTGTTTCAGTCCTATCATTTTTATCATCAAACCTCAAATATCTGGCTAAAAATTTAAATCGATGCATTGACATGGTAGCTCTAAATATACCATTTCCAAATGAATTGCTCCAAAGTTCTTCTAAATTGCAATTAGAAAGGCGCAGAACTCCAGATATATAAAGAAGTCCAATAAAAGCTTTAATTTCTGTAAAAGTTGTTGGTTTTGTATAACTTGATTCGTTTGTGTGATGTCCCTTTAGCGATATTTCTTCATTCGTATGTTTTACGATTAATTCCAAAAACTTTTGACTAATAATTAAATCAAACGCCTCTACGCCAGTAGAAATATTTCTCGCTTCACCTTTTGGGCCAGGCAAGTGCATAACAAGATTATCTGCTCTAACGCGCCCTTGTCGATCTGGTGGTACACAAGACCATTTATGACCGTCTTTTCCGTTTATAGAATTGATGTTACGTCTAATTACTTGCAAATTGTCATCATTATCATTATTAGGTTCGTCTTCGTCGGCACTAAAGACACTATCCTCATCCGTTTCCTCTTCTACATAATCTTGTTCAGAATCGGAATTATCTCCAAAATAATCTTCTTCGTCCGATTCCTCAATAAGAGTCCTCAATTCTTCTTCAGTTAAAGGGCGAATATCATTATATTTTTTGTTTGCCATTTCTCTGTAAAGCAAAACTGCGGAAAAATATATAAATTATGTGAAAAAATAAAAAAATAATAACTAATCGGACACACTGGGGTCTGACAGACCCCAGCGACGACTAATTTATTCACAGCAATTTACCTGTTCGGAATTTGGCGTTGGCACTTATTTCACGTTACGCAGCATGCGATAAACTAAATATAGCACGATGTCTCGGAAAAAAGTGACTAATGGTGATCATGCGCTACAAGAAAATTCAACCGCTGAGGTCTGTCAGACCCCAGTGTGCCCGTGCAGGGTTAATGGTTTTTTTGCATTTTTAGCGAAAACTATGCATTTTGGGCAAAAATTGCTTCTTTTAAGAGTTGTAGAGCGGAGCGGAATATTTTCAATCGATGTAGGTCATTTAAATAATTATATAATTAGCCGTTTTTCTGCTAGAGGACGTTGAAAATAAAGTATAGTGCAATTAATTTACAAAAAATTTGAGAAAAACGCTAAAATGCATATACGGTCACGATTTTGCGCACTCTGGCAATGCACGCATTATTGGAAAAGTCAAAAGACCTATATCGATCGAAAATTTTCTGCTCTATAACTTTAGTCTCGTATTATTTGTTCAGAAAATGCATAGTTTTGGTTGAAAATCCAAAATTGAGCAGGAGGTGACAAAAGAAAAATGTTTTTATGGATAAATCTCAAGAATGCTTAATATTTCATTATACAAATTGTACATCATTGGAAAGCTTATTGAAAATTCCAAGCATTCGTGGCAAGATATAAAGGGTGTTTCATTTGAAAAAAAAAATAGTTATCCATTATTTTGCGTATGTTGACACCCTGTATAGCAGTATGAACAAAAAAGAACCGATTTGTAATATTCGTCATGATGAAGAAAATTCCTTAGTGTATAAAAATCGACGCTAGCATTGCTATGAGCGCTTATGCAACTTTTTCAATGTGTCCTTGTTTTTGCCACAAATTTGCCCATAACTAACTAATCATCCATAATAGACCCATACTATCTTATATTATTTTTAACAGCTTCTCAAGAGGGTTGAAAATAAAGTATAAAATATAGGGTGTTCCATTTAAAAAAACATAACTTTGGTCTGTTATGTATATTGGGACACCCTGTACAAAAACATACATATTTTTAAAATATATAGAATAAGTGTCGGTACCAGTTCTGGAAAACTAGAAGTCTATATCTCAAATAGCAAATAAGTTATGGGGCTTTTACAGATACCTGGGTCACCCGGTATGTATGGATTACATAGGTATATAAATTGAAAAACAAGTTACAAATGTATTTATTGGTTGAAAAAATCAGTTATTCGCATTTGTTTCTTCTTATTGTGCAGTTTCATACACACACTAGAACGAATTTTTCGCAAGTTCAGAATATCTATGTGATCTGTATCATTTTGTTGATCTAAGAAACTCAATAGGCCGTCTACATATGAGAGTGCAGCTTCAGGTGGGATTTTCTTTGCTGGTGTAGAAACGTTTTCTTCTTGGTCCTCTTCATCGGTGTCATCAGATGCTGTAGTTTCTGAGATTGATGTAATCTGCGTATCATTTAAGACTTTATAACCTGGTTCGTTTTTATCAGAATCCAACCATTCCTCAATGTCATTAGTGTCAACAAATTCCAATTCTACAATATTTTGAATGCCATTCAAGAGTTGCTTAGAGGTCACTGTACTCTCTTCATTTTCGGAGGAAATGAAATTTGTGGCCAAACTTTGAACCAAGATTTCTGTATGGTTACATTTTTAACCTCACTCCAACTCTCCGCTGCCACATATATGGCATCTTTGATGCTCCATTTCTTCCAGAACTCCTTGAATGAGCAATCTGCTTCTAGAAGAAGCCGCAACATTATTTTCCTGAAGCGGCGCTTGCAAGCTTCTATTACACCTTGATCAATGGGCTGTAATACAGCTGTGACATTTGGAGGCAAATACTTAACAAAAATTTGACCATCAGCTGTTTGCAACGAAACTTCTTCTGGATGTGAGGAAGCGTTATCTAATGAGAGCATTGCTCTTTCTGGTAAGTGTTTTAATTTCAAATGTTTGACTGAAGGAACAAATTCATCAAACAACCAAGCTTTGAACAAGTCTTGATTCATCCAAGCCTTTGTTTGATTTTTGTAACAAACAGGAAAATTTTTCATTTCGGTTCCCTTGAATGATCTTGGGTTTTTTTATTTATTTACCTTCACCATGACAACGATCTTTATATTAACAATTTTAGTAAACAGGTAACTTCAGTTGAACAGTGGCCATTCGTGTCAGTTCTGAATACCTCTACGGTGAAATATAATTGAATTCCGTTTCGGACACGCTTCTGCGTGAAAAATTGTTCACGATTGTCATTCCGACCCATGTGCCAGGGAGGTAAATATTTTCTTTTCACTAATTATAGATTTAGTTTCGTACATTCGATATTAAAGCCGGTGACACTGACAGAACTGCATTTCGTACTTCGGCCGCGAGATGTCGCGAGCGTGAGGTTAGAGCTGATGCGATGCGTGAATTGTAGAATTGCATTGCATTTAATATCCATCTTGTTCTATCATGTTCTAATAATGTGAAGTAAACATTTATATATTAGTATACTTGGCGTCTTCTCTTTTTTGTGTGTCGGAAATAAGTGCTCCAGTGATTAAACGATCACCCGTTATTGGTCTCCAAACTTCATGTCGCTTGTAGTGTGTGTGCGTGTGTGTGTGTCAGAATTATAACCTATAATATAATGTAAGAAACGCTAAAAATGTATGGAATATATACTAAATGTAAGTAATAATAATATATGTATTAATGCACAAAAATAATTATAAATATCATTTTAATGGCTAGATCCCAGTGTTTGTACCACTCGCAAATGCGCAGGCGTGAATTTCGCGATTACCGTGGCATTCAACCATTTTCACTTTACCCACACAAGATTTTGACGATTGGTGGTTCATCCAATTCCATTACAAATAAACAATCCTCTTTCATCCATTGTACTTTTAATTAACATAAATTGCTAATTTATATGTAGTTCTTATTCGTTAAATTATCTCAACAAATACCACTCGCGGTTATAATTTCGGCAGGATAAATTTTATTTTAAGCACTCGTCATTTCATGGCAAATTTCTTGAATTAATTGAGATGAGGCAAAATCCACTCGCGCTAAAGCGCTCATTTCTCATTTTTTTCCATCTCAATTCATTCTCGAAATTTGTGTCGATTCAATAGCTTGTGCAAACAAATAAAATTTATCCGGCCAAATTAAATCTCTTGTGGTCTTACCCCCGATAAAAAAATCAAATTTTCAAAAAAAACTTAAGGATTTAGAAAATGCGGTTCCCTGAGAGCACGCCAGAAAAGCATAATCACTCGAGATGGATTTCGCAAAATTTAAGTTTTTATTGTCGAGAATTTAGCATAATCAAAATGCATTTTGTTTTGATGTTATCATCTCTAAATTTTCAAAAAAGTTATGTTAAGGTTTTAGAAGTGCAGTTTCTGAAAAAAAATATAATCACTTGTGATAGATTTTCCAAAATTTGATTAGCAATTGTCGAGGGTTCAATATAATAAATTGCCACTATACTCGGCGCATCGAATCGGTGGTATTATGGGTTTGCGTGATTTTCGCGTGATGTTCTCTGATTGGTCAGCGCACACGCTTGTGAAGCGTATGTCACGCAACCGAAATTTTTAATCACGCCGTTGTATGCCATGTGTGCTCGTTTTTCTGTGTTATTTAAATGTAGTGATTACGTTCTATCCTTAAATCAGCCTTTTTCAATTACAATTAATTAGGAAGTGGTAAATAGTTAGATTTTGTGGGTTAAAGTATAAAAATTTATATTTCCGGCACAGAACTAAAATGTGACAAGGCTGAGTGAATCAGGCATTTCACAACGTATCGACGAACTATCACGAGGACGCGGGGTGAACGCAACATGACCATACCACCTATTCGGTGCGCCGAGTATAGATGAAAAATTTTGAATTTCAAAAAAGTTCTAATAGACATTATAAAAAGTTTCGTTTCTAAAGAACGCACCAGAAAAAATATAGAGATAGATTTTTCAAAATTTTAACTATAGGATATTTAACCTAATCAATAAATTTTGTTTTGAAGAAAACTGGGATTTCCAAAAAAAGGATGTAAATGAAGCTTTCACAAAGTGCAGTTTCACGAAAAAATATTGAAAAAAATATATAGGGTGTCCCAACAGTCTGTTACCGGAATATTTTGCCCACACTAAAAGCTATTAATGTTAATGGATTATTATAGATCGTGTCTGAATGCTTGTTCTAAAAATTTTTTCATATATCAAAATTCAGAAATTTTATAAAAAAATGATGTTTATACATATTATATTATTTAATCTTATTTTAGTTATTTAATTCTTAAGTTTTATTACGATTATTTTTATATTTAATGTCCCTGTAATTGGACCTTGGGTCTGTAGGGTTATTGAATGTTAAAATAAAAAAATAAAATAAAATACGTGTTCCAATTTTGAGTTACACACCAAAGTTGTATTAGTTTTTTTTAATGGAACAGCCAGTATTTTGTTAAATTTGGTCTGGAACTCAAAAATGGAATACCCTGTATACATATGTAATTAAAAAAATCTGTGATAATCTGGCAACATGTTTTTCTCACCGCTTTTAGTATGGGCACAATCTTCCGTACACAGACGGCTGTATAACCACTCGTGGTAGTATTTAAAAAATAGTGGAATGAATTTTATTTTAGTAAAAGAAAAAACGCGATTACCTAGTAATTACTGTTTTATGTAACCTTAACAAAAAAGCGTAATAACAATAAAAATAATTTTATCGCTTACATAATACGTTAAGCAGTTCCGGGTGTTCACCTTAATAGTTAAAAGCAACATTAATATGTACCCCACGGCGGACATATTGTTGTAGAGATCGCAGGCCGATACGAGAACAATCGTCCTGCGAGTCCTGGAAGTCCCGGCCAACTCCCCTGTTTATATTAACAGGGATTCATGGACCTTTACGATCGGACGCGAAGATATCCGCGGAGGAATTCCGGAATAATGGGCCCCCGGACCGCACTTGCGGCCCGGATAATTAATATGTTAATTCAAGTGTCTGATAATATTGAGTCTGTTTGGGCACAAATCATCCGCAACTATTATTTTGCCGGGGCCGGGGATGATGTGGGTCGGTTCGAAGGGTCAGGTAATTAATGTTGTTCATACTGGAATGTAATTAGTCACATTCGCCCGAGGTTTTTTTGTCACTTGACTTTACTAGGTTAATTCTGGACAGAATTTTAAATTTTGAAACTTAATCCAATACAGAATTTAATTTTAATTAATTTTAATGCAGTATTATTTCTTGTACCTAAAGTTATGAGGGTTGTTTTCTTGCTGTAATGAGTCAATTGTTGTAGTGGGATGTCAAAATTGGATTCATTCTGTAAGGATTTTAATTTTTAAGAGCTAATTATAACAAAGATCTACTCGTATTGACGTTCAAATATTGACAAATACAGGGCGATCGCTGCCTTCTATCCTAATAATAGTGATATTGTCACTGAAAGATCCAGCGATCGGTAGCCAGTTAGGTAAACTGCCTAACAAATACCTTTACGAATAGTAGTAGCATTGCAAGCAATAAGATTGACTGTGAAAGCATTTGTATGTTAACATTCAATTTTGTTTTCCCAACAGAACACCTACATTTGTATGTTATTGTATGCAACCGCATGTACCTTTATGAGTACATATGGTTACATAATACACGAAATAGTGGATTTTATAGCAAAAACTAATATTGAAAATCCAATTATGTTTGAGTTAATTATAAATTCAGCCTATATACGGATTACCATATGGTAACGTTCGTAACTATCCTCTTCAAAAAGGTAATAAGTTTTAAGTGTAGGTACATTTACTAATTACAGACCTGAACTGATGTTATTAATTGCAAAGCACGATGATGGTGTAAATAACTAAATGCTAGATTTCATTAATCGTGTTCAAAATGAGAGAACAATGACAGACATAATCGACTCGAACACACCTAAGAATCAGAAGAAGATATATTTTCGCTGCCCCTCGGAACATTTTCGCAAATGATTGTGTTTCAAGTTCAGATTAATTAATCATTACCTCACCCTCTGGGTACATGTGTTATTAAGAAAACTTCCAGAGTTTCCCCTTCAGAAGAAATACGCCATGAAAATTCATTTTTAACAAGTATTTGGGAATTATTTTTTGAAATAAAATAAAAGTAAAAGAAATATTAAATTTTGTATAATCGAGAGCTGGGTGCTATCAATACTAGGCATGCACAAAGGACTTACTAACAATTCAGTTTAAAAGCAACATAGAGCATGTAGTAACCATCTGAATTACGTGTAGAAGAAGAAATGAAAATGGTAGATAATGGTGAATTTGAAAAGACCCTGAAAATTAACGCATGGAACGCCAGCTCCTATTAATATGTAAGTTAGGTAAAATTAAACCGGAGGGTGGGTGAGCCCTGTCTTACAATCCAAGGTTCGGTCATATCCTACAATTCAACCATTCAAACAAAAACAAAGATTTATTATATTGAATTAATTATTATATTATAGTCGTTGGTGATTTTTCAATTTACTTTACTCAATATGACCCTTCGTGGTTATATTATAAAACAGGGACCACCCACCACCCTCCAATTAAATGTTACTTAAGGGTCATGTCCAGTCAGAAATTTCAAAAAAATACGAGGGTTGGGGCAAAAGTCTTGGCAACTATTTTTTTTCTTGAAGATACCAGTCCGGTTGGAAAATGTGACATATACAGATGAAGGGACAAGGTCTAAACTACATGTGTGGGCAATGAATAACACTGAAATATCGTAACACACTATTTTATTACGGTAGTATACAGGGCAATATGGCCTTCACCGTGCAAAAGAATGAAAACACTGTACACATAAAGTTTACAAGACAAACCTGGGCCTAAAGACCCTGCTACTGTCACCACACGCTGCCAACGATATGGGAGGCGCTGAATACCATCAGCCTCAGCATTTGCCGCACCATGTGTGAATCAGGTCATCTCTTGGTGCATAGCATTAGCAATGTCATCTCGTGTTGCAAACCGCCTACCACGTATTGGTTCCTTAATCTTGGGAATAAGATTAAAGTCACAGGGTGAAAGGTCAGGAGAGTAAGGTGTGTGCTCCAATTCTTCCCATCCCCAACGTCGGAGTAGCTGCCGTACACACCCTGCTTTAAGTGGTCTTGCATTGTCATGCAGAATTATTGCACTGTCCACAAGATCCGGACGTTTATCCCGAACGCCACGTCATACCTGTCACATCAGGAAGTCCCTGTAGTACTGTGTGGTCACTGTTCTGCCATGAGGAACAAAGTGGCAAACAATGACACCCCTGACGTCATACGCGACGATCACCATCAATTTGACTGGGGAAGGATTCTGACGGAACTTCTGGTGCCTTGGTAATCCAGGATGTCGCCACTCCGCGGACAGACATTTCGTATGCCCTTGCCCGAAATTCATCGATGGCGATTATTCAAGACAAGAATTGATCGCGGTCCTGTTGCCAGCGTACAAAGTGGTCGGAGCATATTGCATAGCGCACCCACCTTTGAACTTCCGTCAGTGCTTGCGGTACCCACCGCGAAGCGATTTTGCGTAGCTATAGCTCATTGCGCAATATCCTGTGGACGGTGCGTTTCTCGATGCCACTTGCCCTCTCTAACTCCAGTAACGTCCATCGTCTGTCTTCATCCATGAGCTGCTCGATTATGTCACGTGACAAGTCGGTCCGCACACTCGCCGGTCGTCCTGACCGTTGCTCATCACTGGTTGGTACACGTCCTTGCTGAAACTTTCCTACTCACCGTGTATTATTCCCAAGGGCTTCTACTGATTCACTGTGACATTCCATCGCAATTCACCTTCGGAGAACGGCTATTTTGATGTAAGCGCGCTGCTCAACACGTGTCACTTCCATCTCGCACGATACTCACCAGCTGACTGCCAGCTATCACAGAGCCATCTGTTGTTGTGCATACACACTATTCCTGCAGAACTTCCACACGACACATACGTTTGTGATCCGTTCACATATCTACAAGGAAAAAAAAGTTTAGATTTTTTGGTTTCAATATCAATAAATACAACATTTGGAGAATATTCCCTGAAAAGTTGTAATTCGTCCGATTAAAATTGACGGAGTTACAGGCGTTCAAAGTACGCTCTGTTCCCATGGTCGAATAGAGTATTAAAACTTTAAACGCGTTTTTCTCAAATCACACTCTGTGACCACGATGTCTCAAAAACTACTGCACCGATTTTTTTCAATCTTGCTACATTTATTTCAGATATTGATTCAGTGATTGAACGAACGAATTTTTTTTAGACGTATAACTATTTTTTCATGGCAAAAACGAGCGACATTTTCATGCAAAATCGAAAGTTTAGCTTTAAACGTCCACCATTTTGCCCCAATTCAATATTTCGACAAACTATTCGTTTAATCACTCGACACTTTAATATATTAAAGACATCTTTTTTGTTTTTGATTTCTGATAATCCAAATCCGAGTAGCAGTTTTTTCAATGGCCTTCAAGGGGATGGCCGTATCCTTTTTTATTACTATTTTTTTAATTACGTTACAGTCATGAAAATACATTTTTAAACAAGTTTTATATTTTATGCAAAAGCAATCCTAAAAATCACCAATTTTTCTGCTTCATGACTAGGCATGACCCCTTAAAGTAAATATAATTCTACGTTTGTAGCGAATTGAAATTTCTTAACTATTTTACGAGAAGAGATGAGAGAATTTCAAGAAAAACAAAGAAAGTGTTTATAGCCTAAATGAAAATTAAACCCAAGAGTGATAGGAGGGTAATCTGCCACGAACTAGTCAACTAAATAAAGCGAAGAGAACCGTTTTGCAAAAGAAACAAAATAAAATTTAATTCAACAACGTCCAAAACAATCGATTAATCGATTGTTTGATTATTATTCAAAAAATAATTTATCTATAACTTGATTAATCGATGTTTAATTATTTTATTATTCGATAATTTTATTCATAAATCATTTTATTATTCAATTAATGGATTAACCGCATATTAAAAATTATCAATAATCGATTATTCATTTCCATAATCGAATTCCCCTAATTATGAGGTCGCATTTTTCAAGTCGCAAGAAATAAAAAAAAACAATTGCAACAAACTCCAAACTTTCAAAGTTCTTAAAATGTTCCTATAAATATTTTCAAAAAGGTCCTTTCCCAAAGGGTATAGCAGAATAAGATGGTTAAAGGTGCCCCCAAATGAAATGAGCTGGGAGGTTAAAAATAATGTTTAGGATCATAAAAAAGTCAGATTCGACAAAAAACTAGCCCGCCCTCCCCTCTCATCCCTTTGCTATAGTCAAAAACGTGTTTTTTTTTGGTTTTTAATTTTCCTGCTCATCCAACTAACTTTTGACTTTCGGTAGGTATCAGTACCTTAAGACAACAATATTATCTAATGTATTTTTATAAAATGGAAATTTTTGCCGGGAAATTCGAATTTTGACAATATAAAATATCACTAAATAGCGATTATTTCAGAGACGTTTAAAGGTGCACCTCTTAAAAATATATATAATGGGTGTCTATTGTTTCTTAATATGTGTGATTTTTTTCAGAATTTTCCGAGTGGCCAAAATAATTTTAAACCCCATTGTTGACTAATTTTAACTTTATTTATCACTTTCTAACTAAAAAAAAACATTGTAAAACTTTTTATTGGCAAATTTTAGGTCATTTCTTGTATTGATGTATGCTACACAATTTTGTTTTGCTCATTTAGTGGGAAACTCCAATACCTGAAACTAAAAAAAAATATTCAAAATGACTTTTTTCGTTAAAATCGAAAGGTGCTACTACCGAATTATTATAAAATGTTAAGTAAGTAATTTTTACGTAAAATAAATGGTAGTAATAGATCAGTTTATTTCTGAAAATACATACCACAAAATTAAAGTGATAAATCAAAAATGCGGTTTTTAATTATTTTGACCATGTTCTACCACTCGGAACATTCTGAAAAAAATCACACATATCAAGAACCTATAGATACCCATTATATATTTTTTCTAGAGGAGCACCTTTTAACGTATCTGAAATAATCGCTTTTTAGTGATATTTTATATTGTTAAAATTCGAATTTCCCGCCAAAAATTCCCGTTTTATAAAAATACAATAATATTGTTATCTTAAGGTACTGATACCTACCGAAAGTCAAAAAGCAGTTGGATACACTGGAAAAATTAAAAACCAGAAAAACACGTTTTTGACTATAGCAAGGGATGTGAGGGGGTAGGGGGCTATTTTTTTTCGAATCTGACTTTTTTATGATTCTAAACATTATTTTTAACTTCCCAGCTCATTTTGTTTTGGAGCACTTTTGACCATCTTATTCCGCTATATCCTTTCAAAATAATGGCACTTGAACATCCAACAGATTAATTCTGCGTGATAAACCATCAAGAAAATACAGAAAAAAACTTGAACACCCCTGTTTACATTTTGAGGATAGACATTTTCCAAACCTCAAAAAAAAATAGAAAAACAATTGAAACAAACTCTAAACTTTTCAAACTCACTCAAATAGATTGAACTTGGTATTTCTATCCAAAGAGTACCTACGGTTAAGATAGTCAAAATGTCCCTATCCCTAGATTTTTAATTTACCCGATTAGAGGGTGTTTCTGGAGTTGAAAAATAAGGTCCCCATGGTCAGTAGACCGACAACCCCTGGTGGTTAAAAAATTAGGTCCCCTTGGTCAGTAGACCGACAACCCCTGGTTGTTAAAAAATGGATTTTTTTAAACATTATTTTTTACCGATGAACGAGTGAACGAAACATTCTAAAAAATTCATAGAAATAGTCTACCCAAATACTTATTTGGCCAATTTTTTCCAAAGCCATTCAAGGTCATTTAGATTCTTAAAAAAATCTCAAAACTTTTTAAAACCATTTTTAACCTAAAAGACCTCTTTGTGCACAATTTTTGACATTTGCATCATTTTTACCCCTTAAAAATCTATTAAAATATATTTATTCACATATTTATATCATGCCGCGGTATTTGAAAAAAATAGATTTTTCAACTTTTTAAAGGTTTTCACTACTTTTCGTACAATGGTCCATACATGTCAACTTTTCCTGGCACTGGGCGGAAGCTTTTTGAAAAAAAACGAACATTTTGGTTTTTATTTCATCTTTGTAAGATAAATATTCGATGAGATATCACATTTTGACATTTTCGGAGCATTTCATTTCAGACATCAAAACAATGATAAACTTTAAAAATCACGAAAATAAAGAAATGAAAAAAATATTTTTTTGTGCTGTTATTTTTAGCAAATAACACATTACAGCGTTCTAATCTATACATATATTTGTAGTTATATTTGAAAAAATGAATGAAAATATAATTTTGTAGGAGGCTACGTTGAGAATTAAAAAAATAATAATTCAATTTTAGTTATTCTATATATTATTAATTTTGCTTATGGCGCCATCAGTTGTCAAAAAATAATAACAACCCTAAATAACTGGAAATTGGAAAATTCTAGCTTTCTCTGATTTGATGGATTTTAATATTTTTCATGTTTATGGTCTCAAAAATTTTCAACAATTCTTAATTCGTTTGAAAATTGGTGTATTTAAAAAAATGAAAAGTGAATTTTAAAGAGCGATATTTTAGTAATTTTATGCAACTTATATTACGAATTGTTTTCACTGATACGTCACAAATGTTTAACAACGCGAAAATCAAAAGTTTCAAACAACCTTATCACGTTTGAAAATTTATGGATTTTTAAAAACGAAAGTGTCTTTGGAAGAGTTATTGTAACAATTGAATATATTTTTTTAGAATTTATTCCCCACGGTACATATTTTTTGGAATGTTTTCTCAAATGTTCAACAAATCGAAAAATGAAACTTTCAAAAATTCGCAACTTGTTTGAGAGTTGGTGAATTTTAAAACACAAAAGTGGATTTTAAAGATGTATGTTTTAGTAATTTTTCTAGAATTCATTTTAGCGGTTTATATTTTTAACGAATTGCTTTCACTGATACGTTAGAAATAATCAACAACGCGAAAATCAAAAGTTTTAATATTTGTATCACGTTGAAAATGTATGGATTTTTAAAAACAAAAGTGCCTTTGGAAGAGTGATGTTGCAACAACTTGTTTAAGAATTGGTGCATTTTAAAACACAAAATTTTAAACAGTGTTTTTTGGTAATTTAATAAACATTTTCTGGAATTTACTTTCTTGCAGTTTATATTTTTAACGAATTGTTTTCAGTAATATGTCCCAACAACGCGAAAATTGGAAGTTTCAAAAATTGCAACTCGTTTAAAAATGGACAGACTAATGCCAGATATTTTGTCAATATAATTTTGGTATAAATTATTCTTTAAAATTCTTGATCTTTAAAATGTTTGCTTCGATGCTTCACAAATGTTATATTTTCAAAAATTCATACGTCGCTCAGAAATTGGTGTATTTTCAAAACCAAAAGTAGCTTTGAAGGAACGGTGTTCTGGCAATTATAGTAATTAAGGTATCTAGGGCGTTATGAGTACAATAGGGTCCTAGGTTCACGGTGTACAGCCCGAAGGCCTCCGGCCCGAGGGATGTGCGTCGGCCGTGGGCGTTTTGCTCATAACGCCCTAGATTATTCAAAACCTTAACTGTAGTCGATTATATAACTTTTTTGAAAACCGTGATTTATAATCGAAAGAATATGTTTAATAAATATTTAATTCATTTCATGCTTCTGCAACAAGTAAGGGTTTTCATTAATTCAATTCGAATATTTTTGTTTATCAGGTTCAAACTCAATTTATGAAAATTCAATCTCGAATTATTTTTTTATCAGATATTTTCTCACGAAAGGACGAAATATTTCGTTTTAAATTATGTTGTTATAATTATCCATGAAAATTAAATCTCATTCCTATATAATATCCATAAAGTTAGAAACTTCAGCAATGCAACTAATCAGCACAATAAATTACGTTCACTTCAATCCAATTGTTTCCCTTTGCCGTAATTGCACTCGAAGTCGAATGCAATGAAAACAAAATGTGCTAAGCAAATAGCCCTTCGCCGCTGTTAGTGTTTACATTCGACTATTGCTCCTCCAGGTCGAGGTCGTTCATCACAAAAGCGACAATTAGGGATGTAATTGCGCTCCGTGTCCGTCAGGAGCTAATCGAATTTATATAAAATCGAACGCTTTAAGGACGAACAATGCCAGACGCATCAATAAAAAAAAAGTGCCGGATGAAAGAGATAAAGGATCAGGCGGGGGATGTGATCAGACAGAGACGGATCGAAACCGTCCGACGGCTCACGTTGGTGCAGGATTGCGAGGGGTGGTGCGAGGGGTAATTGTATTACCCTTGATCAAATAATACAATGATACACCGGCCGCAGGACTCAGGATTGCCCACCGGGCATTACAAGTTTAACACGTACGTGTTGTACGTGGAATAATTAGAACTTATTTCTTAAAATAAGGCATGTTACAACGATTGGTGATGGAGACAAAAAATTTGCTTACAACCATAATCTTCACGGCAGGATTTTTGTTGATTTACCTGCTGCGTCATAGCCTATAAAATGACCTTTCTTTTAAGGTGTTAAGTGGTTTATAATATTGAGTACTCAGTAATAGCTATTATAAATCGTTGTGTGATACTGACAAAGCAACTGTTTTAATTTATATTCCAAGGTGTATCACAAAAACGCTTCCAGTATCAATCAGTTAATAGCTATTATTGATGATTGATTATTGATTTTTTAAATTAAAATGTTAAATTGCACCTTAGACTTCTAAAGTCAGTTGCGAGTTATCGGCGTCATGACCTTAACCTCACTTGAGACCTCCGTGGTGTATTAAGACTTGGACCCATTCTGTATCGTAGTATTATTTAGGCGGAAGGTTTCTATTTCGTTAAACTGTTAAAATATCCATTTTTGCCTGGTAATTTTACTTTGGAAATTGGTTTGTTGCATATTTTTTATCAATATTTTTTTCATGAAAATAATTGAAATAAATTCGTTTTTAGACCCTTCTTTGTATTTGTATTTGTATTTGTATTTATTAGTTTCATTCAAAGTGCTAGCAAAAATATAAATCTAAATATGTACATACAAAATATTCACAAGTAATAGAATATTGTTTAGATTAATGTTGAATGATATAAAAGTAATTCACGATACAAATAACGTTATGAAGCTGTTGCATTACGAGAAAAAAATTTGAAAGCACGAGCGACGTAGGACAACCGCCAAAAAGTGAAATAATATTTTTTATGCCAATATCTCAATAGCAACGAGTTGCGTTAAGATACATATAACAACACTAGTGTTGTTAAGAATTTCTCAACAACACTAGTGTTGTTATAGGTATCTTAACGTTACTCGTTGCTAAGGAGTTATTGGCTTGATAACATTATAGGATAAAATACTTTGTTACATAACAAAAAAGGATTTACTTCAATTATTTCCATGCAAAAAATATTGATAAAAAAATATAAAACATACCAATTACCAAAGTAAAATTCCCACTAGACTAAAATGGATAATTCAACAGCGCTCATGCCTTGTTTTAAAATATTTTCCATGTTGCGTGGCGGAGTCCGCAAAATAAGTGAATTAATTCATATTCAAAAGTGCTGGTGGGCTCTCATCGAAATCACCAAAATAAATACCTCGCGTAAATAATTACATTTGCGAGCGAATACAGTTTGCAAATTTTGCGATCTATTTAACGTCCGGTAATTGTATTCCCGCGCAAAATCCCGGTGGCCGCGACTAAGCACGTCCATTCATTTAATTACATTAAAGCGAACCAAATGAATTTATGCGCAAAAAAAAGCTGTACGCTGTGGTTTAAATTTCATTTTTTTATTTTGTTTCAGGTTAGTTTTCGAGGTGGTCTTAATATTTGCATAGAGAAACAACTAATGGTAAGCAAAATAACATTATTGTGAATATCGTTATTATTATTAAAGGATAATAATTATTGAGAAATTAAATGAAAGTCATATTTTTGTGCGGATTGTTAATAATAGTTATTTGCACAATACATATTTTTATTAAAAATATTTTATTAAATATACCACATAAGTTTTAACAAGTAATTAAAGGCGGATCCAGAAGGACAACCTTAGATTAAACATTTTATTCGATAACCATATTGGATATCGAAACTACAATTAGGTTCCTGCAAAAAGTCAATTTCTAATCACCACACTCCGTGTCATTTTGATTATGGTACGTATGTCCGTTGATGACAAACTTCTGTATTTCTGTATTTTTGTTTATGTACGTGTTGACGATCCAATACTTTTTAAGTCTTTATGGAAGAATAAATTATTATTATTATTATTATTATTTATTTAAGTTATAAAACCCTATTAGGTTCATTTTTTTTGGCAATTCGTAGAAGTTGAAAGTTTAGAAATAATGCAAAAAGCTATTTTATAGTTTGCACTTTTTTAAAAACGCCCATAACTTTGTGCCAAATCGCCGTAGGAACTTCGTTTTTGGTGGATCGAGTCGACACATTTTATCCAACTCGGTACACTTTGCCAAATTTGGACGTTTTTTTGCCTAAAAACGTGTTTTTTTGTTCGGAGGTTAAAGGGTTCGATAAGAAAAGGGATCATTCCAATCTAAGTTTACCCCCTTAAAGTAAGGCCAAAATGAGATTTTTTCATAAAAGAATCATCAAATTTGGTTGAAAAGAAGAATTTTAATGCCTTTATGGTGGATCGAGTAAACAAATTTTTACCAAATCCATAGACATCGTCAAAGCTGGACATGGTTTCCTGAAAAAAAATTTTTTTTTCATAGGGATGCTAGAGGGGGCGGGAGGTGTTACGCTTAAGTCCAAATGCATGACTTTAAAGAAGACACTTCAAAGCATTTCGCCCTCAAAGATTCATCAAAATCGATTGAAAATCCGCCGAGCTATGGCGGTTTGAAAATGGTCGAAATTTCACGAATTTCAAGTGTTTCATTTTTTCCACCAGTATATTAACCATTTTAGTAAACAGCTAACTTCAGTCGAACAGTGACAGTTCGTGTCAGTTCTGAATAATATAGTGAAATATAATTAAGACACGCTTCTGCGTGAAATTGTTTTCACGATTGTCATCCCGATCCATGTATCAGTTAAATAAATATAGTCCTTTCACCAATTGAAGCGGTTATTGCATAAAGGAAACAAGTCCATAATAGTTCGATTTGAGAAAAATGAAAAAAAACTGAATAGGACGGAAACGGTAATTCCTTTATCATTTCATTTCACAGACGAAATGAAGCAGTGGGTTAGCTTAATGATAAAGGCCCTACATAGGGGGTAATATCTTATTAATAACAAAGTTATAAATTATTTTCTTTGGGTAAACTTGTTTCCTTTATACAATAAATTGAAAATGCATTATGAATAATACAACGATTTATGAAAACAGCTTTAATTGTATTACAAAACTTTTATAAAATGAACATGTATGAATGAAAATATAAAAGATAGATTATTCAGACTCATATTCCTTGCTGGTAGATGGCCAGTTTTGAAACTGTCTGTAAAACTCCTGATATTCATCTGGAATATACTTGATAATTTTTTCAATATCTTTAAGCTTTTTAGCTTTGATGGGTACTTTTTCTTGGTATGCCTTCTGAATGGGTAATGGGGGTGTGGCAATATCTTTTGATAAGCGATTTTGAGGTATACAAACCATCTATGAAGTCCCTGACAAGAACATACCCAGGAGTAGAACTTTGATAGGTTATGTGTTTGTATTTAGATATGCTGAAATTTTCTTTTGCCTTGTTCGGTCCTACAACGATCTCTATGGAGGTTTTCTTAAAATATGTAGGCCACCATGTCTTGAAATTCAGTACCTCATCTGTAGTCACCAGTTTAACTTTGAAGGATGGTTCTGTTTTCTTTGCAGTTCTTATTAATGAAATATATTCCTCTGGTGCATAAATACGATCATGACGCCTAATGACTCTCTTTATCAAGCCAAAGTCTCTGTCACGAGGCAGAAAGGAATGACCGCGGACTGGGTACTGATGAATTTGATTGAACCTCCCATTCATTGTTAGGGTTAACAGAAATCGTATAATTGTGTGCTTACGGTTTTGACCCCCGCAAGCATCACTAAATACATACAGTTCTGTAACATCTTCTGGTATTTGTTTAATATAATCTTGCAAGAAAGTAGCTACCTCGTTAGCGCCTTTTTGTGCAGTGCCCTCGAAGTATGTATAAAATGTTGCCGTATTGGTCTTTAAATCGTGAATTCCAAAAACGTACTGCCAAAGTTTTCGAAGATAGAACATGTCATTCACTGGCATAAACGGTAGTGACAAATTCTGCATAAAATCGAAAACTAACGCACCTACGTTTTTGTTTTTTGTACACAATTCTGTTACAGACTGAATTTTTTTATAGAACTTTGAAGCCCGCCTCTTATGTACCCGTCGTTCTGCAGTGGCCACACGTTTGGCGTTATCGTTCAAAGTACTACTTTTTAATTTCATGTCCAATTCTTCACATGTTGGACATACGTCTACCTGGGGTCTTCCAAATTTATAACCAAAATTTTCATTGAAATGTTTTAAGTAGTATTCATACTTAACAATAACTGCCAAATCGACATTTTTCAAACAAAACATTTCATACATTTTTTTTACGGTTAAATGTGTATCAAGATATGTTAACGGTTTGTTGCCATAATGAGTTTCTTTTTTTGGAAACATTCTAATGTGTGCATTAATTTTTAAAATAGCAGAGTCGGGTAAAGCATTTCCCCGTTTGACCCCTGTGAAGACCACGTTTGTCAGTAGGAGTACTGCCATTTAACAGGAGGGATGTTAGACGAAAGACTGCCTTACTTGATAAGGCATAAAGGCTAAGAAATGCCTTTTTGCATACACGAAATCGCTGTTTTTCATTTAAAATATGATATGTAAAGTTACTTTTGCGTACTTGTTTGGGTTCTTGATTTCTTGATCTGTGCCTCTTAATATCCTTGGCTTCCAATAGCCCCATCAAGAAAGTATCTTGCTCATTTTTTGATCTGCCAGATTACAGAGATTTCAAAATGGATCTCTTCTCGTTTTCTGAGAACTTCTCAGTGCATTTTAATTTACATCTGCAAGAAATACCGATTTGATAGCTGTTATATTATCGAAAGAAGAGGAAATTTTCATACAAATATTGATAATATAATATTAAAAATTACCTGCAGTCCGGACCTGTTTATTTTGAGGGATTTTCTACACCTTTTTGATTAGTGTAACTTTCCCCAAGCAATCGTGATTTAATGCGAACATTGTTCTTATATTTTTCACAATATCGAACACCCTTTTTTCGTTTAGGTGGCGATGCATCACTCTCCGTACTTGACATAATAACAACCGTTTTCTATTGCACAGTGATCAACACTGGCATTAAAAAATGTGCTCGTATCGCGTTTTGTAAACAATACGACTGCAGCGCCATCAAATTGAGTGTATAAATGAAACTTGTCCGGGACTTGTTACCATTATACAATCAACGAGAATTTGTAAAGCTTGTAAATTTATGTGGTATCGCACAATAAATTTCCTTTTTAGACCCATTGATGCGTTTACTTAAGATCTTAAAAATGGCTATGCTAGTTATATTTGTGTCAAAGGTGGACTTGTTTCCTTTATACAATAACCACTTCAATTTTACAGTTAGTTACGTATATTTGAAATTAAAACCGGTGACATTTCGTACTTGACCCAGGCCTAGTGACGTGAGATGTCGCAAGCATACGGTTAGCACTGCTACGGATGACTTACAAATCATGTCCAATGCATGAATTATAGAATTACATTGCATTTAATATACAGTGTGGAAATTAAGTAGCGGATAAATTCGGTAAAACCGAAATTAAATATTTTTGGAAAAAATCTTCGAACAGGTCGATTTTCTTTGATGAAAATACACATTTTTGCATCAAAGTCGATTTTAAGTCGTCATTTGTTTTTGAGTAATGACGTCATCTATTATTTTTTTAATGACAACCCTTTTTTTGTTTTTGATTTTGAGAGATATTTTCATTGTCGATCTGCCAGTGTAAAAATGTTGCAATCTTACATAAGAAAGTTTTTCAAGTAAATGTCAATTGAAAGTGAGAAACTGTAAATTTTGTTGTTAACACAAAATAAACAAAAACATCTTTAGAAAGCAAATGCAATTATTAAATTAAATGTTCTGCCATCCACAGTTTGAACACGTATAAATTATTCTTGAACATTTTAAATATTTTCAGGGCTAATTCTGCGCAGTTCATCTCCCTCGCGGGCCCATCCATCGGTCCTCGCCTGCCAATTCACCTATTCATAAAGCAATTCTTCAAAAAAACGCACATACCGCGAGGGTGCGCCGTCTTGCTGAAACCATATTGTATTATATGGAAAGTCAAGATCATTGTTGTTTGGGAAAATTGCTACAAGTGCTGAAACATTGCAAAAACTCTAAATATCGGGTTCTCACCTTCAATTGTCATTTACTCGAAAAATTTCTTATGTAAGATGGCAACATTTATATACTGCCAGTTCGACAATGAAAAGATCTATCAAAATCAAGAACAAAAATAGGGGGTTGTTATTTAAAAAAAAATGGATGATGGCATTACTCAAAAACAAATGACGACTGAAAATTAACTTTTATGCAAAAATGTATATTTTTATCAAAGAAAATCGACCTGTTCGAGGATTTTTTCCAAAAATATTTAATTTCGGTTTTAGCGAATTTATCCGCTACTTAATTTTCACACTGTGGAATAAATAAACATGTACGTATTAGTGTATTTGGCATCTTCTCTTTTATGTTTGTCGGAAATAAATGCACTAAACGATTAACATGGACGCGAATTCTCATTGGTCTGGACGTTGCTCGGAATCAGCGCAAGCATCCCGGAAGCGCACACGCCTGTCCGTCCTTTTTCTTGGCGTTACTTGGATAAGCGTTGTATATTCTAAGGTGTGAGCCACATAATTTTGTTGCCGAGTTGGCCATGCCTGAGAGAGAGAGAGAGAGAGAGAGAGAGAGAGAGAGAGAGAGAGAGAGAGAGAGAGAGAGAGAGAGAGAAACATAGAAGTTATGTCTAAGATTAATTCATTTTTTAAATCTAATTCAATTGAACTAAAATAGTCTCATGCCGTAATAAAATACGAGCGACATACCGCACAGCCAACTCTAAAACAATATTTTGTAGCTCACGCGATATTATATTATAAGTATATGGAAATAAAAGACATAAACATAAGTAAATGTACATCTAGGCGTAATCAGGAGGAATTTGTGCTATTTCATAGCAAATTTCTTGAATTAATTGCGATTGGGGAAAATCAAAACAATTTTCCATCTCAATTCATTCTCGAAATTTGTGTCGATTCAATGGCTCGTGCAAACAAATAAAATTTATCCGGCCAAAGTCTAACCTCTTGTGGCATTACCCCTGATAAATTTTCTGCGAAGAATATTCCGCGATGAATTTGCCGGACCCGAAAGTTGTCCATTGTTTCTCCGCCACCTTGAAAGCTATAATAAATATAAAACATACCATGGTAATGCTTGCGACCGTTACTACGAGGTAATTTATTACAGAAACACTGAATAAAACACACCAAATATTACATATACATACATATGATATGTATGTATATTAGGGTGGTTCTTAACAATTTTTTCGTCTCAGAAATGCCCTCCCATGGTTAGAAAGTATGATGGAAAAATATGACGGATAACGTGACCCGATGGTTCCCTTATCAAAAATCCACTTCTAGAGCCCAAAAACCGTTTTTAATGAGGGACGGTAAAAATCATCAGTTTTACCATCAGGAGCACATAAATATTGACAATAAATGCTCTTAATTATCAGGTGTACTGAGAAACTAAGCCACATAATCGTGTCAGGCGATTCCAGCCTTCCCTATGCACCTCGAACATGAAATTTCATCACTTGATTTCAATGATTACAAAAACATGAGTCATGGAGATTTTACTAACCTTGGAGTCAGATAGACATCAAGTATTAACGGTCCACTTTTATGAAACTTTAAAATACTTCAGCGGAAAAATTTAAATAGCTTAGCAAAATATGAAATAAGAGAAGTTTTATGACTTTCATCATTATATATAGCACAGAAGTTCTAGGATGTAATTTGGTCGATGAATATTAGATTGAAATGGAACTCTTCATTTCAACAAATCTTTAAATATTTCGAAAACGGTAAACGATAGGTATAGGGAATATTGAAGTAACTCACCTTTATTTGTTCCCTAGAATTCTAAAATTACAAAAAAACACAGGGTGTTCCATTAAAAAAAAAAACATAACTTTGTTGTGTATCTTTTTAATGGGACACCGTGTATAACTGGTAATAATTTTAAATTGTGCATACAACGATCCCACATCTATCCATATGAAAAGAATAACACGAAGTTGCATGGTTTTCCATAAAACGACCGTGTTGTATGCGGTGCCCCACCCTGTATAGCGTCGAATGTAATTTGTTTTGTCTTTTTTGTATGTTTAAGATCAAGCACCAACTTTTATAAATAATAAAATTTTCTGAGAAATTAATAATAATAAAGTTTCAGATATGTTGCATACTTACGTGGACACGTTGTATATACAGAGTGCACTTTTAATAAAAATCCCATTTTCGGATTTAACCGAAAATGACCTTAACTTTTCTATTGCAAACGAAACAATATGTATATTTTACGTAATTTAATTCGTCTCTAAATTCTGAGTTTAAGGATGTATCATAAGTTACCTTTTAGTAGTTAGTTTCTTATTTAAATTGAAATTAAATTTATACAAAAAAACTAATTTCAATTAAATTTAAACAAAAAACAAACAACGAAAAGGTTATTTACGATACATCTATAAACTCAGAATTTAGAGGGGAATTCAATTATGTAAAAATATACAAGGTGTTCCATCTGAAATAGACAAGTAAAGATAATTTTTGGTTAAACCGGAAATATAATTTTTATTAAATTTTACAAATTGACATATTTTATTCCTTAAAATACTATACTAAATTTCATAAGGATATATTTGCTTTAGTGTTTTTCGGGAATAATGTGTGGACTTTTAATAACAATTCAACTTCCGGTTTAACCGAAAATTACCTTAACTTTTCAATTTTAAATGGAACACCCTATATATTTTTACATAATTAAATTTGTCTTTACATTCTGAGTTTAAAGATGGATCATAAGTTACCTTTTGATTGTTAGTTTTTTGTTTAAATTTAAATTAAATTTACAAAAAATAGCAAATTTAAATTAAATTTACAAAAAATAGCAAATTTAAATTAAATTTACAAAAAATAGCAAATTTAAATTAAATTTAAACAAAAAACTAACTACCAAAAGGTCACTTATAATACATCTGAGAACTTGGAGAGGAATTAAATAGTGTAAAAATATACAAAGTGTTCCATTTGAAATAGAAAAGTTAAGGTCATTTCCGGTTAAACCGGAAATAGAACTTTTATTAAAATTCCACTTTCTGACCCATATTATTCTTTTAAAACACCGTACTGCATTTCAAAAAGATATATGTATGTAAAAATAAAAAAGATATTCGGGGTCTACCAGAATTCAGTTACACCCGGTATATGTATTTAGCATAATATAAAAATAATGATGCAATGTATTTAATTAAGAAAATCGTTATAAGGAAGAAATTGTGTACATATAACATAGTAACTTATAAATATATTTATATACCGGGTGTCTCACTAAAGCGTCAGTCACTTTTTGACCTTAAATATTTAAGATAGATTTATGATTTATGAAAGTTGTAGATAATTATCGACTATAATCCGACAATTTTTTTAAGTATACAGGATGCCCCACAATGGAGAGCAACACAAACTTGTTTTTTTTAATGCGATTTTTTTTTCGAAAGAATCATCAAATTTGGTTGAAAAGTCACAGAGTTATGTGCGAAAAACCTCAAAATACACATTTTTTTCAAACACACATAACTTGTTGGCAAATCGTCGTAGAAACTTCATTCTTTGAGTGGTGCATAGGGAATTGTTCAAATTTTAATGCCTTTATGGTGGATCGAGTCGACAAAATTTTTCCAACTCAGTAGACATCGGCAAAGTTGGACATGATTTCCAGAAAAAAACCTTTTTTTCACAGGCGTGCTGGAGGGGGGCGGAAGGGATTACGCTTAATTTTGCATGCATGACTTTAAAGAAGACACTTCAAAGTTTTTCGCCCTCAAAGATTAATCAAAATCGAAAAAATTTGAAAATGGTCGAAATTTCACGAATTTCAAGTGTTTTATTTCTTTTTCTTTCAGTATATAAAAATCGTTGTCATTGCGATAGTAAACATATTTGTATCCACTTGCAAATTTCGTTTGTCCGCCGTATTAAGTACATATTATTATACATAAATTCAGTTATCGTAGCAAGAAATTACATCGGAGAGAAATTTCACCATAGTGAAATTTCATAGAAAATGTTATTTTTAAAATAACAAAATTTTGCTTTGAAAACATAAAATGTCATAATAAAATATTATAAGATTCAATTTAGGCATGCTATAGCAAAAAAAAACAATTCGTTATATTGAAAAAATAAATTTTTCCGCTACCGACAACGTAACTAAGCATTACATCCATAGTTGCAGGTACCGTAAGTGGCTGATAACATTCGTGGTGTTTGTTGTCCTTGACGACGGAACTTAATTTTTTACTTACGGACCTAGGAAAATAATAAACAGAAACGTAACGCTCCAACATATAGGGGAGAAACCCATTTTCGTCTATACCTACGGCATCCTTTTTACATAACCACTGCTTAAAAGAGTCGCAACAGGGCACATACCTTTCGATTTTGTCGGTAACAGGTTCTAACACACAATATTCGCAGCTTCGTTTGCATCCATGTCCGCAAAAACTGTCACTGGATTGATACAAACAAACAAAATTCGACATTGTTTTCTCGGTTGCTGCGTTGGCATAGGACGCATAGGTGACTATGAATATTTGAATCCTAAATGTTACAAGCCGTATTTTAGATTATTTTCTGATCTTTTTTAAGTATTATATTTCCGGCAGCGGAAAAAAATTATTAAGCAACACGGAACGTAATGACAATTAACATTTTCGCCTACCTCAAATGTTAATACGTCCTTACGTTCCTTGTTGCTTAAATAACTATTACACAACCATGTCTTATTATAGAGAATGTCTATGTTATGAAGGAAGCAAAACTTACAGGAAGTAACAATTGTAATTAATTTGATCAGAAATTGATATTTTCAGAAAATGAAAATTCTTATGATATAATTTCCCCTCTATAAATTTTCTCACGGTGCATTTTCCCTGCGATTTATTTTCGTACGATGAATATTCCACGTTGAATTTTCTGCGATGAGTATTCCGTGAACCGACAACTTTTGTTCTTCTCCATACAAGGCACCATATTCGATTGTAATATTTTATAATGCAAGATTTTTATACCGCACATTATGGTTAAATTTTACATTTGCGTTAAAATTTTAAATATTTTCTTTGTGCCATGAAAACCAATTCTTTTTAGCAATTTAGTCGCACTATGTTTGTGGAAGAGCCCGATATTTCTAGCTACACCACTGGGTTTATGTATGCAACTTAATTTACACAGTATAGTTTTCTGCCTTGGCAATAAAAAGCGGTTTTTTTTTCAATTTTGAGATAATGATTTCTGTTTGATGTTAATACGGTAAACCTGGTAAATGGACTTTTTCAACAAAAAGAATTTGATATAATATAAACAATATTTGAAGAGATTTGCATCGCGGCTCAGAAAAATCCATAAGAGTATTACCCGTGGGGATGTTAAGAAGATACACAAAATTAAAAATAGACAACAAAACCTAAAACCCTTTAAACGAACCCGAAGCGAACGAAGGAAAGGCGCTCGCTCGTAATCTTTAAAGAAAACAACTTGAAATGCACGTGCGTTCCCTTGCCCACCCTCGGGGCGGTTAGGCATCTCCTTCAAATAACAAAATAAGGGTGCCCAGTTCACCGCAAATAACAATATCACATTATACACCATAAACACGTAACTACCGCCCCCGAAACATTGTTATTGTTATGTAAAATTAGGATGGATTACCATGAATTACACATTTAAATAATGCATGAGGTGCATTTTCGATCGATGGCCGCGCGGTGCGTATTAATTGGCCCTCTTCCCAATTGACGACGATGATGGTGATGATGATGATGTTCTTTGCGTAGCAAAACCCTATCCGTTACTGGTAATTAGTAAGGATTCCCTTTCGTGTCCACTTTCGAATATAATACGCGTGGGCATAGTTTGGCTTCTGGTGTATTGATGTTGCCGGCGATTGGGAAATTAATGTCCTTTTCATGCTATACAATTTAATTAGGTCGATTGATAGAGTATTTAATTACCGCCGTTACATAGGGACCCCGTACTTTAATTATCGTTTATGACTTTGATGTTATGTGATGTTAACAATTGTATTGTAATTTTTTTATTAAATAATTGGAGGTATGTTCTCAAAACTTAATATTACGTGCATTTCATTGAGTGATTATAAATGAGGTTTAACAGCAATGATTTTTATGAGGCTCATAAATAGTGTAAGTGGTTTTTTACATTAAATGTAAACAATTCAATTTTTAACAAGTTTTTATTCAAGAATTATATTAACAATTTGACTGAATTGAAAATGTTTCATCCGCAACTAAATATTGTAAAACATATTATGTAATATGAGAAGATCATTATATAAATGTAATGATTTTTTGTCTAGATTTATATAAATGTCTTCTCAAGTAAATATTTTTACAATAATTAGTTGTGGTTAAAACATTTTCAATTCAATTTCTCTAGGTATGTAATTATCTTTCTCTGATGTAATTTATATAAATTAAAACGAGATCTGCGTAAGGTAATAAAAGGCGTTTATAATTATTTCGTGGAATGCAAACATAAATAAAAATCTAAATTTAAAATCAGTTAATATTGTGTTACATTCATGTCGACATGCAAATACTCGTGTCGGCCGAGGCCTTAGCCGGGGATTAAAACCGTATAAAATATGTTTTTTGCCAAGTGGGGGTATAAAGAATGTTAAGCCTTTGTGTTGGGGAAAATTCATTTTCAGTGTTTGTTGCGAGGGCAACAATGAATAATTGCTAGGATTGCCCAAAGTATAAAGGAGGTGTGAAACATGTTTGCTTGCATTGTTAATAAATGAGGAAGGTATAAATGGAGAAATATTTATTTGGGTTAATCAGTCCGCCCCTTTTAGTAATTCACCTAAAACATGAATTGTATATTATACTGCGATAACGTTCATAATAACCACAATTAAACATAAATATAATTCCTTCTATAATTAGGCAGACAACCACACACACATTTTTTTTTCTGTAAATTGGCGACCCCAGAACTTTAATTGGGGGAAGCAAAAATTGCATCATGCAATTGTAAAATTTCTACAAAAATTATCACTGACGGAATTATGTTCAAAATTTACAAATCCACTTAGAAATAATTTATTTTAGACAAAACAATTGACATCCCTACCGTGGAATGGCGACGCTCTGAACATGAAATGGAGAATCAGAATTTTGTATCTCGCGCATTGAAAAATTCTAAAAAAAATATTACGCGCAGAATTGTCTTTAAAATTCCCAACTCCACATATAAATAATGTATTTTGGAACTACTAGTACTCGATTATAATGATTAAAATATGGAAACCCCTTACCCAAATATTGAGAAAATCGGATGTAATATCTCGGCAATTAAGAAAGGAATTTCGAAATTTATTTAGATTTCTGAAAATTAATCGAAGTCTGTAAATTTTGAAATGAATAATTATTGTGTTTCTATTTTTTGGAATTGCCAAAATACTCACCTACAAAAATAGTCTTTGCTTGGCCAATTACGATTATTTTAAAATTTAGGTTGTAAACATTCAATGATCGATTCTTCGGTCAAAATTAAAGTTTTTTACTGTAATTTTTATAAAAAATACAAACCCAAGCCTGAAATGTCTTAAAAATTGTAATGCTAATAATTATTTCTTCATTCTTTTTCTCAAAAAAGTATTACTTGGAACGCAATAAACAATACAGCTCCCGCAGCTCTCAGGTGGTGCATTTTTGGAAAAAAAAACTGCAAATCTTATTTTGACATCCCAAACGTTTGGCGGTTTAATTGTGGATCACCCTGTCTGTGTATTCTAGATTTTTAAAGAGTTCCGAAGAATAACACATTTTAAGTTGATGTGTAAAGTAGCAATGGGTTTTCTGTTCTTTTGGCAACTGAGAAATTATTTAACGTCTAAAAGAATCTGTTCTCGAATCAAGTGCGATTATTTTAAAATTTGGATGAAGAAATTTTCTGAATTTTTAATGAATCTTAGAACGCAATATATTTTATATAAATTTCAAATTTTTAGAATTATATATTTCGAGTCAATTTTAAATGTTTTGAATTTGAAGTATAATGTTATTTCAGTAAATTTCAAAAGTTTTGTATTGGTAGCAAATTCTTCTCTATTGCTTTGTCCAATGGGGCAATTTTCAACTTCAAAAATATTTCTATCTCAAATTAAGTGCGATTGTTTCAAGACTGGGAAAATATTTTTTCTGGATAATTAAATAATCCTAAGAATCATATATTTTGAAAAAATTTAAAATAACTGACACTGTGTTTCTGTTTTTCTTGGTCAATGGGAAAATGCTAAACTCTAACCGTAATCACTGTCCGGATGCCATTATTAAAAAATCTGGCCGAGGTTTTTTTTTGCAGAATTTTTAAGACCAGTACATTTTGAGTAAATTTTAAAAGTTTAGAATTAGTAGCAACTGTTTTCTATTTCTTTGTCAACTTCAAAAATAGTTTTTTCCAAATTAAGAGCAACGATATTAAATTCTCGGAATAACATTTTACTGGGCTTTTGCAGAATATTGAAGCACAGTATATTTTTGGTAAATTTGGAAAGTTTGGAACAGGTTGCAATTGTTTTTAATTTGTTTATAAATTGAAAAAATGTGTTTAGAAAACAGGAATATTTTCCGGACTTTTCCAGAATCTGGAGGAACAATATATTTTAAGTAAATTTAAAAAGTTTAGAAATAGTACTTTTTTTTAATTTTGGCCATTGGAAAATCTTCAGCTTTAATAATAATCTCTCCTCCAATTAAGTGAAATGATTTAAAAATCTCGGCAAGTAGTTTTGATTTTTTTTAAGGTTTTTAAAGAATAGTCTATTTGGAAGTTCTGGGGTTATTTGCAATTGTTTTTCTATTGTTTTGGCCAATGGTAAAATGCCTAACTTGAATAATAGTCTCTGCTCCAATCAAGTGCAATTATTTAAGAATATGGGCAAGGATATTTAATATTTTTAAAAATGATAGTATGTTTTAAGTATATTCGGAAATGCTGGATTTATTTGCAATTGTTTTCCATATTTTTTTTTTGCAATGAGAAAATATTAAAGTTCAATAATAATCTCTACAGCAACAAAGTGTAGATATACAGGGTCCTGCATTTCACCTCCCATCTTCTATAGCTCATTTACTAAGTAAGTTGGAATTTTTTCCATGACAAAATATTATTCTTGAGTATAAAAAAATTAAGTTAACAATGCTTTAAACATTTACATTACTAAAGTCAGAATAGGCTCTTGTCGCTTTGTTAAATTTTAATGTAAATAAATTGTTTTTCAAAGCCACCTTCGATTTTTATTTAGTAATAATACGTTTTCTGTAAATAACTTTTAATGCGTCAGGAATTGGGACAGGGTTGTTATTAGGAAAAATGTTTTTTTTTATTTCTGCATGGAATGACATAATAATATACAGGAGCTCCAATTTAAAACTTTAAAGCACTATATTTTTCTTAATATAGTGCTTTAAAGTTCGAAATATTTGACACTAAATTTTGGACACCCTGTATAATTCATATCAATCAAACTTGGTTAACGGGACTATCAGACCTTATTTAATAAGTACCTTGTATGATTTTATTAACAAGGCACAATTTTTATTTTTTATTGATTTTTTAAAACAATGGTGCAAAACTGTATTTTTTTAGTTTTAATTTTTTTTGCTGATATCCCTGAATCGATTCCAATAAAATAATAGGAGTATCTAGGTAACTATAAAAGGTACCCAAATAAGCAATAAAATACATAGCATGTAATTTAAAAAAATATCATCATGACTTTTTTTTTGGGACACCCTGTATAATCAAAAATATTTTCCTGAAATCTATCATAGGATACAAATATATTCTACAAAATATCGAAATCCTAACTTAATTAGTAACTGAGCTATAGAAGACGGAATTTGAGATGCAGGACCCTGTATAAAAATCTTGTCAAGGATTTTTCAATGTTTTGAAAGATTTCTAAAGAATAGTCAATTTTAAGTATATTTGGAAAGTCTGGCATTAGTTGCGATTGTTTTTCTATTTTTTTGGGTAATGAGAAAATGCTCAACTTTAATAAATAATTTCTGCTTCAGTCAAGCGCAATTATTTAAAAATCTAGGTGAGGGTTTTTCAATTTTTTTTTAATTTTAAAGAACAGTACGTTTTAAGTATATTTGGAGAGTCTATGAACTCACCCAAATCATTCCCATTCATGACCATCAAACATTTCTTTTCGAAAAATTTGCAAAGAAGCACTACAATATCCTATCCCAACTATGCATTCCCAGAAATCCAGATATCCCACCCAAATACAAACACCCATCAATCATTTCAATTCATTAATTAATTATATCATACTGATTCCGACACAGACGCTGATTAACGAATAAAGACAATACACATTTAAGTCTTTGCTGAAAGACCTAAGGTCGATAGCAAATTGCTCTAGTGAATTATAATTACCTATGTATATATTATATAATTGTATTTACTAATGAGCAATAAAGATTGGTTATATATACTATATATTGCAATTTTGTATCGATTGTTTGTTCAATGCTTAGCTTTAATAATAATCTATGGCCCAATCAAGTGCAATTATTTTCAATTTTTTTTAAGGTGATTAAAGAATAGTATATTTTAAGTGTATTTGGAAATTTTGGATTTAGTTGCAATTGTTTTTCTATTTTTTTGCCAATGGGAAAATGCTTAAGTTTAATAATAATCTCTACTCCAATAAAGTATAATTATTTAAAAACCAATGTTTTGAAACATTTCTAGAAAATAGTATATTTTAAATATATTTGAAAAGTCTAGCGTTAGTTGCGATGGTTTTTCTATTTTTTTTTGCCAATGCTCAACTTTAATAAATAATCTTTGCTTCAATCAAATTCAATTATTTAAAAATGTAGGTAAGGATATTTCAATTTTTTTAGTATTTTTAAAGAACAGTATATTTTAAGTATATTTGGAAAGTCTGGCATTGTTTTACTATAAATTGGTCAATGCTCAACTTTAATAATAATCTCGGATCCAATCAAGTTCAATTGTTCAAGAATGTGTGCAAAGATTTTCATTTTTTTTTAAGATCAATACAGAATAGTATATTTTTAGTATATTTGGAAATTCTTTATTTAGTTGCAATTGTTTTTCAATTTTATTGGCCAATGGGAAATACTCAACTTTAATAATAATCTATACTCCAATCGAGAGCAATTATTGAAGAATATTAAAGGATATTAAAGAAAATTACATCCTTAAAAGTTGATTAAAGAATAGTGTGTTTTAAATATATTTGGAAATTCAGGATTTATTTTCAATTGTTTTTCTAATTTTTTGACCAATGGGAAAATGTTCAAGTTTAATAATAATCTCTACTCCAATAAAGTGTAATGATTTAAAAATGTGGTCCAGGATTTTTCAATGTTTTGAAATATTTCTAAAGAATACTAAATTTGGCATTAGTTGCGATTGTTTTTCTATTATTTTTTTTTATCAAAATACTCAACTTTAGAATAATCGAATCAAGATTATTGGGCAAAGGTATTTACAGAATCTTGAAGAGTAATATTTTGAGTAAACTTTAAAAATCTTGAATTAATTGCAATTGATGAAATTGCTGAAAATTGTACAACGAATGCTTTCAACGAACCTAAATAAATTCTCAATCTTTGCAATCCCAAAATCCTACCTAAATACACATTTCCTATAAACCACACTTTATTACTTTATTAATTCGTTCAAGCGATTTGCTTCCAAATTCAACCATTTTATTCATTTTAAGACTGGGCAGAAAGACCTATGGTCGATAGCCCAGACAACTAACATAATTGTTTAAAATTAAATCTGTAATTATTCTGTAACAGTGTCTACAATGAACATGTTGATACATATAGCAAGTGTTTTAATCATTACCTGAAATGAATGAATAATAGTGAGAATATTCTCATCTTAAAAATAATCTCTTCTGTGATAAAGCGCGATTATTTCAAAATCTGGGAAGGATTTTTTTTTAATTCTTACAAAATTAAAGAACAATATATTTAAATTAAATTTCCAAAGTTTGATATTTGTAGCAATTTCTATGTTGGGACATTTGTGAGAATTTTCAACCTTGGAAATAATCTTCGTCCGAATCAATTGCTATTAGTTCAATATTTGGGACAGTAAAATAATAAATACAGTTTATTGAAACTCTAATCTGAGAAAATATTTTTTGATTTTTTACTTAATCTTAAAGAATAATTTATTTTCAGTAAATTTTAAATGTTTTGAATTAGTACCAATTGCTTTTTGTTTGTTTTTCTAGCCAGTGGGAAAATTCTTAATTTTAGAAATAATCTTTGTTTGATCCTAGTGCATCAGATCTGAATAAGGTTTTTTTTATTTTTACAGAATTTTGAAGTGTAATGGTAATTCAATAAATTTTAAAAGTTTTGTATTACTAACAAGTGTTTCTCTGTTGCTTTATCCAATTGGTAAATTCTCAAGTTCAGGTTAGGTGCAATTATTTCAAATCCGAGCAAGGAGTTTTTAAATTATCCTAAGAATTATATATTTTGTGATAATTTAAAATTTTCGATATTGGTACGAATTGTTTTTTGTTTTGGAGAATGGGAATACGCTTAACTGTAATTGGAATGTTTGCTCGGATACAATTATTCCAAAATCCGGGAAAGTATTTTTTGCGATTTTGGAATCTTAAAGAATAATATATTTTGAGTAAATTTCGAAAGTTAGTTTAGAATTGGTAGCAAGTGTTCTACTATTTTTTTCGACAACTTCAAAAATAATTTTGTGCAATGATTTCAAATTCTAGGAATCACAACCTTTAATATCTAGGAATTAAGTTCTACTGAGTTTCTACAGAATCCCAAAGAATAATATACCATAAATTTAGAAAAGTTGAAACAGGTAACAATTGTTTTTGAATTTTTTATAAATTGGAAAATGTGTTATTTCAAAATTTGGTGCGAATTTTTTTTTTGTCGAAGGAGTGCCCGTAACGTTTTTTTGACTCTTGATTATTAAAGTACTTGTCTTTGCGATAAGGACAAGCATTTTTATTTATCTATGGCAGATTGCAAACTTTGCAAACAAAACAAAAAAACTTTTTTGAAAGCGGTGAAAAATTATAAAGGGTTAAAATTAACGGTTGATTCTTTTTGTGTTATTAATTTAGTCCTTCCCTAATGGCATGGTTCACTTTTTTTTCAAATTGCTTTTCTTTTCTTCGAGGTATGAATTTTTAAAATCTATTGCTGGATCTATTGCTAACTTCACACCCGTATTTTCTTCCGGATTTTCTACAGAATCTAGAGGAACAATTTGTTTCAAGTGAATTTGAACACTTTGGACTTAGCCATTGGAAAAATGCCCAACTTTAATAATAATCTTTGCTCCAATCAAGTGCAATTATTTAAAAATCTGGGCAAGGATTATTGAAGGATTATTAAAGACTAGTTGAGCATTAGTTGAGATTGCTTTTTTTTGTTGGTCAATGGGAAAATTTTAATAATAAATTGTGTCCCAATCAAGTGCAATTATTTAAAAATCTGGGTAGGGATTTTTTTCATTTTTAAACATCTTTAATGGATGGCATGTTTTAAGTATATTTGAAAAATCTGGAATAACTTGCAATTGTTTTTTTCTATTTTTTTACCAATGGGAAAATGCTCAATTTTAAAAATAATCACTGCCTTAATCAAGTGCTATGACTGGAATTAGTAGTAATTGTTTTTCTATATTTTTGGCCACTTGTAAAATAATCTTTGCTTGAATCAAGTGTGCTTAGTTCAAAGTGGGATTATAATGATCTGGGCAAGAATTTCTCCTGGATTTTGGATGAATTTTTAGGAATGATACATTTTCACAAAATTAGGAAAGTTTGCTATTTGCAGTAATTGTTTTTTATTTTTACTTTCTCCGTTGCGAAGTACGATAGAGAAAATTTTATTAAAAGTTTTTCAAAAATTTTTCTTACTGAAATATCCGTTTTGGGGTTCCTAGATGCCGTTTAAACAATTTCTGAAAAAAAAAATATGTCTGTGTGTGTGTGTGTCTGTGCGTGCTATATCTCAAAAACTAATAAAGCAATTGATATGAAACTTTGAACATACGTCTTATTTGATAATCCGAAGAACTGAAAAGCTTTTGGTAAAATTTTGTACACCGGGAGTGGGTGTTTACCTTAACTGTTTTTGTTTTGTGCCAATATTTTCTTAAATATGAAATATATTACAAAAACATTTAAACAAACGTGTTTCAAATTCGAGGCTCACCATGGGGAACTCGCTTATTAGAAGAGATAGAGGGTATGTTTAAATTTGGCACTTTTGCAGAATTTTATGCTCATTAATAATCCACTGAAAAAAATTACTTAAATTCTTTTGTTTTCGAGTGAAGTCAAAAAACTGAAAAAAACTGATTTTCGTTTTTTCTTCATATCTCCGTTATTTGAGGAGATATTTAAAAAATGCAAAGACGTTCTTATAGCACTTTTTTATTATCTAATAGATGGCGTAAGACTTTTCTTTGTAACATGTTTCGTTTCTTTTCAACCATCATCAACTTTCTTATTTCTTATGGACACCATATTTATTTTTTATCACATCTGAATGCTCAATTTTTTGTGATAACAACAATATAACACAACATATATTTAATTTCATAAATCGACATATAATCGTTTAAAACACTTTTATTGGAAATTTTTGTTGCGCTTACTAAAAATCATCCGTGCCATGGAATTAAAAACGATTCAAAATCTGAATACCTCTTTGTTTGTCAAACATTATTATTTTGTATGAATAAAAATGGGGTTCGATAATTCAGAAAAGTGAGATGTTACGTATGTTTTATTCAGTAAACAGAAATACAGAATTTGCTAGTCAAAAATATTTACAAATGTATCCAGAAAGAAGGCAACTGCATCGAACAATTTTTTATGCAAATGAACAATTATTTTGGATGATATAAAAATTAAAAGTTCTTAATTAATAAAATAATATACAATATTAATAACTATAAGACAAATATGGAGATTATTAATTATAATTTATTTTCAATAAAAAACCGTTTTCAGTAATACACTGATTGAGCTCGTTTCTTAACATTATTTATTGCCCTATAAACACTTCGTAATACCATCTCTGCGTTGTTCAACATTCTCGTAAATATGACGGTAGACTGTTTTTTTAATAAAACCCCAGAAAAAAATAATCCAAGACACTCAAAGCGAGCGATCTAGCTGGCCAAGCTATAATTCCGCCGTTCCCAATCCACTGATTTGGATATATTTGATTTAAATAATTGCGAACATTTCTGGCATTGTGCGCTGGTGCACCATCTTGCTGCCACCAGAACTTCTGAAGTTGAATTAGAGGAACATTATCCAAATAAGTAGAAATGTTTGTTTGAAGAAGATGTAAATATCGTTCACTGGTTAGAGACCCTTCGTACATAATTGGCCCTATTATATTTTCATCATAAATACCTGCCCAAACATTTACTCCAAAACACTTTGGACTTGTCTGGGATTTTATGTTATCCAATAATGTTCCTTGTTGCGATTAAATACGCCACTATTTGTGAATTTGCATTCATCGGTCCAAATAATGTTAAAAAAAAATCGTAATCTTCACTACTGCACTTTTTAAGCAACCAATCACAAAATCCAAGACGTCTTAAATTATCACCAGGCACAAGTATGAGGTTCAGAAGAATTTTATAAGGCTTAACATTGAATTTATTCAAGATTCTCCAGACTTGCGTTGGTGGCAAATTTAATTCAGCTGCTACTTCGCGGCAAGGGGTTGATGAATTTTGATTTACCTAAAATATGTTTTGTAAGTAAATGTAAAATTAAAGAATTAAGATACATTTAGTATTACCATTTCCAAAATATTATTGCTATCTTCTTGGGTAATTTTATTACCGTATGCTTTGCGATGTTGAATCAATGATCCAAACTCTCCTAAATTTCCGTCCATCCGTAAAAAAAATGTTCGATGAGGTTGTCTTCTTTCTGGATACATTTGTAAATATTTTTCACTAGCTAATAATACCGTATTTCTATTTACTAAATAAAAACAAACAAAGAGCTATTTAGATGTTTCATTGTTTTTAATTCCATGGCACCGATCATTTTCAGTAAACGCTACAGAGATTGTCAATGAAAGTTAAAAAATTAAGCATTCAGATGTGACAAAAATTAAATATGACGTCCATAAGAAATAAGAAAGTTGATGATGGTTCAAAAGAAACGAAACATGTTACAACTAAAAATCTTATGCCATCTATTAGATAATAAAAAAGTGCTATAAGAATGTCTTAAATATCTCCTCAAATAACGTAGATATAAAGAAAGAACGAAATTCAGTTTTTTCACTTTTTTGGACTTAACTCGAAAACAAAAGAATTTAAGTATTTTTTTCCAGTGGATTATTAATCAGCATAAAATTCTGCAAAAGTGCCAAATTTAAACATACCCTCTATCTCTTCTAATAAGCGAGAACCCCATGGTGAGCCTCGAATTTGAAACACCCAGTATAGATCGTGTTTCTATCCTAACGGTTACTTGGTTAGTTTATTACTTCTTAGTGAAATTCCGTTTCCCCGTCAACGACCGTATTGTGTTGACGAGACCAAAGTAGGTCGTAACCGGTCCGCAGTTGTCTATGACAGGAAAATAATAATGCTTGTTTAATATTCGTTGCGATAATAAAATATAACTTCCAGTTGGCTAGACTTGGTTACCATCGACCTTTTTCTACGAATACAAAATGATTGTATCGAGAGAGTGTGCACGTGATCTGGCGGGACCAAAACTTTGTGACTTCTGTAGCACAATAGACAAGCGCCCCGGTCTAGCAAACTGTAAGTTACAGTTTACCATCCCTGTCGGTGGCATGTCCACACTATACGATTATTTTAGAAATCATTAGCATTTAAAAATTATTTATTCTTCGTAAAAGGTGTGAATCATCCTCATTAAATATCACTATTAGTTTATAGTTTGAGACTAAAAGACTACAATCGGTTAACATTATCAACACTACAAAAGTCCTAATTTCGACTTGCATCATGATTACATTATGAATTTCCTTTTTAAATAAAACAAGAATAACTAAACGATGAAGTTTACACAGCAATCAAATATGAATTGCAAAACAGGCAGGCAGCAATTTCAATTTGCGCAGCAGTAATTTTGCCAACACACATACACACACACACCACCTAATATAAACATATTTATGAATTCAAACATCATCTTACAACCACAAAACCACCGCATCCGATGAATTACGTGTAACGGTAAAAGTCCGCGGGGCAAAAACACAAACGATGAATCCTTGTCTTCAGATTGCACGTTTAATATTCCCGCCAGTGTTTATCTTGCATAAATTCCCCGGTTTTAACTGAATTAAATATGATAATACAAGCCTGAATTTGTATTTATTATTTTTTTCCGCGTCGGCGGTAACGTTTTATAAATATGCGCAAAGTTCGTCTGGTAATATCGTTGTTTTTTATGATTTCTTCGCGGCCCCGGGGGCATTTGTAATTCATACACTTGTTTCAGTACTTTCAGCTAGAGTCGAGAGTTGGGTAAGATGCGATAAGATCGCACGGGGCGGGGGTAATCAATTTGGGACGTTTGTTTTATTCCTCCCCACGTCCTTTAATCATTGTCCATCTGGATCGATCAGTATTTTTCTTGGCTCCGAGGGATCCATCCATTCCCGTATTGATTACATTTTTTCTCTCCATTGAAGGCATTAATTGAATACCTTGTACAAGGGCCGGATTTATTTCGCTTATTATTCCCCATACATCAATATTATCCGACAGGTTCTTTGTGGAGGGTGCGTGCCTCATTTTATTAGCTACTGGAATATTCAAAAGCTGTACCGAAGACATACCATTTAATCAGCGTTCGTTTTTCACTCGATTATTTTGGATATTGCAAATGTAATCTGCAATACGTCAGTTTTATCTTCAAATTTTAGACCGGCTGATATTTTTTACATTTCCTCCAGAAACTGCATTCCAATGACCATTATGGCAACGATTATTAAAAGAATGGTCTTTAGATCTCCATAAATATATGTTTTTTATTATACGCAGTAATTGACTCTAGATACCTAGAATAGGAACAATAATAATATCTATACAGTGTGGAAATTAAGTAACGGATAAATTTGGTAAACCCGAAATAAAATATTTTTGGAAAAAATCCTCGAACAAGTCGATTTTCTTTGATAAAAATACACATTTTTGCATAAAAGTTAATTTTCAGTTGTCATTTGGTTTTGAGTAATGACGTTATCCATTTTATTTTTAAATGACAACCCCCTATTTTTGTTCTTGATTTTGATAGATCTTTTCATTGTCGAACTGGCAGTATATAAATGTTGCCATCTTACATGAAAATTTTTTTCGAGTAAATGACAATTGAAGGTGGGAACCCGATATTTAGAGTTTTTTAAAGTGCGCCGTCTTGTTGAAACCATATTATATTATATGATTATATGGAAGGTCAAGATTATTTTTGTTTTGTTACGAGAAGTTAACCACGAATTTCCAGCCACGGTTTCTCGGCGCATCCACCACGACTCTAAATATTACCAATCTGAATAAAATGTTAATTAATCTTCTGTTTGGCCCTAACCAATTTAATGACGTAAGCTTTAAACTATTTATGATTTTTTTTTAAGTTAGCGCTACTCGCTAGGCCGCTGACAAGATAGAAGAACTATCTAAAAAATTCATAACTTTCATTTGGGGTTCCTTGCTCGACTTTTTTTGCAACAATTGAGTGGTATATAACATTAAGAATAAATAAAATTCGAAAAATTAGGGTAACCATTTCCTATAAACAATTTATGATTTTTTTAAGTTAGCGCTGCGCACTTGGCCACAGACAAGATGGAAAAAATATTTAAAAAAATCATAACTTCCGTTAGGGGTTCCTTGCTCGACTTTTTTGCAACAATTGAGTAGTATATAACATTAAGAATAAATAAAATTCGAAAAATTAGGGTAACCATTTCGTATAAACAATTTATGATTTTTTTTAAGTTAGCGCTGCACGCTTGGCCACAGACAAGATAAAAAACTTTATTTAAAAAAATCATAACTTCCATTAGGGGTTCCTTGCTCGACTTTTTTTGCAACAATTGAGTAGTATATAACATTAAGAATAAATAAAATTCGAAAAATTAGGGTAACCATTTCCTGTAAACAATTTATGATTTTTTTAAGTTAGCGCTGCACGCTTGGCCACAGACAAGATGGAAAAAATATTTAAAAAAATCATAACTTCCATTTGGGGTTCCTTGCTCGACTTTTTTTGCAACAAATGAGTAGTATATAACATTAAGAATAAATAAAATGGAAAACGAAGATAAACATGTAGACGTTAAATTGGTGAGCCATTATGAAGACATCGGCAATCGCCGAAAATCTTGTGGCCAATCGACTAAAAGCCGTCTATAAATAAACCGATTTCTACCAGGGACTAAAAGCTTAGTTTTTTTTAGTTCTTTACGTTTTCACAGAAAAATAATAAACGCTTGTAAGACAGGTCTTCAATATTTTAGTCGTTCTAATTACAGGCCTATCTAAATAATCAGAAATATTGCCCAAAGGTGCTATCAATATTTACCCTTTATCTCTACTGAGAATAAATATGTATACACCGAAGGATCATTTTGTCTAAATGAAAAACAAGTTTCAACAATTTTTCATGCATCAACAAACAAGTTTGGCCCATATCTCTACCCATACACCATCAAAAAAATATTGAGAAATGTTAATAACTCCTGTATAATTAATATCAAATCTTGCAATTACTTGAAAATATCTATATATGCAAAATGTGCGTTAGAGAATTGCAAGAAATTTAAAATTGAATCTACATTCCCTATAATAGGCAGAATAATGAATTTCATTGTTAAAAGTAACAGTTTAAACTTTTCACATGGACAACTTTATTCTAGCCATGTAAAAGGCGTGGAAAGAAAAATTTTAGGACATAAATTAAAAGAAGCAACAGCACTGAATGTACGGACTTCTGATATTTAGAACAATGATATGAAACTTCTGAAACGCACACAAAATTTAGCCAAAATTAAGTCCGAGTCTATTTATCGGAAAGTAAAATCTGAAGAGCATGCACCTATGGATCGCTCTAAAAATGATTATTGGAACATGGTACAAATGCACTTAAATAATAATTATTATATTAAAAGAGTAATAATGCCTTTTCAGATTTAAAAAGTCGAGCAAGGAACCTCTAATGGAAGTTATGATTTTTTTAAATAATGTTTTTATCTTGTCTGTGGCCAAGTGCGCAGCGCTAACTTAAAAAAATCATAAATTGTTTATACGAAATGTTTACCCTAATTTTTCGAATTTTATTTATTCTTAATGTTATATATTACTTAATTTTTGCAAAAAAAGTCGAGCAAGGAACCCTTAATGGAAGTTCTGATTTTTTAAAATATTTTTCCATCTGTCTGTGGCCAAGCGTGCAGCGCTAACTTAAAATAATCATAAATTGTTTATAGGAAATGGTTACCCTAATTTTTCGAATTTTATTTATTCTTAACGTTATATACTACTCAATTGTTGCAAAAAAAGTCGAGCATGGAACCCCAAATGGAAGTTATGATTATTTAAATAATTCTTCTATCTTGTCTGTGGCCAAGCGTGCAGCGCTAACTTAAAAAAATCATAAATTGTTTATAGGAAATGGTTACCCTAATTTTTCGAATTTTATTTATTCTTAATGTTATATACCACTCAATTGTTGCAAAAAAAGTCGAGCAAGGAACCCTAAATGAAAGTTATGATTTTTTTTTAGATAGTTCTTCTATCTTGTCGGCGGCCTAGCGAGTAGCGCTAACTTTAAAAAAAATCATAAATAGTTTAAAGCTTACGTTATTAAATTGGTTAGGGCCAAACAGAAGATTAATTAACATTTTATTCAGATTGGTAATATTTAGAGTCGTGGTGGATGCGCCGGGAAACCGTGGCTAACTTCTCGTCGGTTTTTTGTTTAAAAAAAAAAGCGCTGGAACAAGGTGATTTTGTAAAAACTCTAAATATCAAGTTTTCACCTTCAATTGTCATTTATTCGAAAAATTTCTTATGTAAGATGGCAATATTTTTATTCTGCCAGTTCGACAATGAAAAGATCTCTCAAAATCAAGAACAAAAATAGGGGGTTGCCATTTAAAAACAAAATGGCGGACGTCATAACTCAAAAACAAATGACGACTGAAAATCGACTTTCATGCAAAAATGTGTATTTTTATAAAAGAAAATCGACCTGTTCGAGAATTTTTCCAAAAATATTTTATTTCGGTTTTACTGAATATATTCCATAAAGCCATTTCTTTGTTTCGGTTCTATTTACATGACTTTTTTAAAGACTTCTTTTTAGGACCAGTTCCAGGACTTTTTAGAACTTTTTTGGGGACTTTTTTTAGGATTTTTTTGAAGGCCATTTTTTCTGGACTTTTCAAAGGCCTTTTCGCAATTCATTTCAGGACTTTTTTCTCCTCCGTTTGAGATTTTTTTAAGACAAATTAGGTTTCTTTTAGGACCTTTTTAAGGACGTGCCCCTTAAATCCCAAAATAAATTTATTGGTGCAGTCACTTGCAGAAATTCGTACCTGGCGATACAATTTCGATTTTTGAAAAAGTTTGCAATCATCCATAAATAAATAAAAATTCTTACTCGATTTCTGATATGCGTAATTTAATTTTTCAGGAGTTTTTATTTCGGGTTTTTTGTCAGGACTTCTTTTTCGGGACTTTAAAAAAATATAATTTCACAAGTTATTTCAGGACAATTTTCGAAAATTTTGTCAGACCTGATAATAATTTCACAATTTTTTCCGATGAAATTTTTCAAGACCTTAGGACTATATTTTCAGGACTGTTTACTGGACTTTTTTTTTACGCGTTATTTCGGTACTTCTTTCAGGACCTTTCAAGCCCTTCTTTCCTGTACTTTTTTTCAAGCTTCCACAGAAGTTTTTGTTTTAAATATCAGGCTTTTCCATGCCAAAAAATCCCATTCTTAGTGACGCCATTGAACTTCTGTCAGTTGCCTTATGTTTCAAGTGCTGCCAATTATTTTCGACATTTTAACGCGTACAATGTATACAACGCCTATGAATTAGTAGGGGGAAAAGAACGGATACGCATGCGCTCTTCCTTAGCACTAGCGTCGATTCCGAGCAACGGCCAATAATAATGTGCGTACCTATGATAAAGAACCGATGAGCGTTCAACGCTATGAGACAGTAAACTGACGTTCGCACTGAAGTACAACGTTAACATTCGTCAACCCTTATTTTTCCAATTGAAAATACAATTTCTAAATGCCGTTATCAAATCTATATTCTTATTCAACGTTTCGATCTGAGTCGATATCGAATACGAAAATAAACATAAACATGAGTACCCTCGTTTATTGCAATACAATAAATAATAATAATTAATGCTTCATCTAATTTCTTCCAATATATTGTTGGTAGGTGGAAAAATAGCGTATATCCCGCGGAAAGAAACGTTTTAGCGCCCTTAGTTATTGGGGCTCTCGCTTGCTGCTAAAGCACAGTTTCTTCCCTTGGTTACCCATTTATTATTTATTAGATTAAAATCGATTATTTCTCTGTCCATAAAATCCCTATTTCCAATTCTTATTGCTGAAGAAGAACCACTAATTAAAATGCACGAAAAATGATAACCGTTCGGGAAATGGAAATGTTTAATTACTTGTAAACATTTCCTGAGGATGTTGACTCTCGACTTGTACCCGGCAGATAAATTTTTAATTACCAGGCAACGTCGGATTACCGATTCACGTCCCGTCGGATGCGGCCGGTCCCGAAGGCATAACCGGGAAAAGTGAAAAACCAAACAACACGGCAGCAACGCAAGCAAGAAAAGCCTCCCTTTTCATCATACCCCGAATACTGCTCGGTCTCTCGACCCGACTAATGCCTTGAGTCAGCTTTGTTTTCCGCGATTAGGGATGAAAAATCGACGGTCCCAAGTATTTAGCAAATACCCTCCCGGTTTACGGTACACGGGGTCCGGGCGAAATGAAATTTCCACACAATAAGGGCTTTAGTATTTTCGTAGTGCGCGGATTTTCCCCGATTCCTACAATCATCTGTTACAGCAAATTTTACATTTTTGTCTTACGAGGGCAGATTAAAATAAAATCCACCAGACATGAAACAAACGCGCTATAGTGTTTATAAAAAACTCACTAGGCGCGTTTATTGACAATTGCTTAGAATAGCCCACGATAGAGATGAATGCGCAGAATTCGCCTATTGCGAGGATGCGCCGTCTTGCTGAAACCATGTTGTGTTATTTGGAAGGTCAATCAAGATCATTATTATTTGAAAAAATTGTTACTACAAGCGCTGGAACAAGGTCATTTTGCAAAAACTCTAAATATCAAGTTCTCACCTTCAGTTGTCATTTACTCGAAAAATGTCTTATGTAAGATGGCAATATTTTTATACTGTCAGTTTGACAATGAAAAGATCTCTCAAAATCAAGTACAAAAATAGGGGGTTGTCATTTAAAAACAAAATGGCGGACGTCACAACTCAAAAACAAATGACGACTGAAAATCGACTTTCATGCAAAAATGTTTATTTTTATAAAAGAAAATCGACCTGTTCTAGGATTTTTTCCAAAAATATTTTATTTCGGTTTTACTAAATATATTTCATACTTTAGGCGCGCACTGTATACATCTTTATTAACAGAAACAATACTACATATAGAAATCAATTATTTGTTAAAAAGAAGTGTCATTTATTTTTCAAAAACCATGAAGGTGGCAATAATAATATGTTGAGTTATAGTATAGTATATGTTATAAAGTTTAAAATCCGCAGTGTAATAATTACCGATACTTTTTTCATCACGTGAATTTATTTATGTGTGTATGTAGACGGCCATGCTAGCTGTGATGTCAGATGTGTCGAGATAGGTGGTAAGAGTATAAAAAAATAAACAGGGCTCAAGATAATAATTATGTAATTCATCAAGCTGGCGCGTTTTACGCGACCACGTAGCCGCACATTAAAAATTCAATAAATTTCATCGTCAATCACGCGAACCCTTGTTTTTTTTTTATTCTTCTTCGCAACCGAGTCTGAAATAAAAGCAAATATGTATTTCATCGCGTGCGGAATGGGTGGACAACGTCTTAATTTCAGAATGACATGTTGGCCAAACATACATAGTTTCAATATTGACAGAAGTTATTAACTGATAGACATCTAGTAAAGGGGGCGGTAAGTTAAGCTTTCATACCTCCTAATGATATAATTAATTTCAATAAAATAAAGGACGTGTTTTTTGGTAATTAATATAGATAATGATATTATTTATTTTAATAGGTTAATTTTTTTAAACATGGTAGCTTATACATGGTGTAAAATTGGCCGACACATCATACGGATTTCAATGTAAAAATCTTAATCTTCGATTATTTGCTTCCCTAATTATTTAAATGTTTCTTGTGGAGAAAAAAATCTGTGTACAACCATGCCATGTCTTATTTTTTGCTTTCCATACAAAGCGGAAATCGAGGAAATTAAAATTACTATTTTAGCAAAAATAGGCGGTGCCTTGGAATTGCTGAAATAAAAAATCGAATAACATTCTGCACTAGTTTCACCTTATCAGAGAATTTTCAAGAGAATTTAAACCAATTTCCTTGAAAATGCAATGATAAGGTGAAACTGGTGAATAATTTTACTCATTCTGACTTTAAATTGTCTTTATATTTGTTGGTATTGGCATCTCTTTATATTACTACTCTTAAAAATATTGTATATTATTGTTGTTTTTACTCATTCTGACTCTAAATTGTCTTTTTATCTGTTAGTATTAGCTTTTTACTTTCTCCGTTACGAAGTACGAGGAAGTATTGTGATCGTGATTTTTTTTTTCAAAAATTTTTTTTACGGAAATATCCGTTTTGGGGTCCCTAGATGCCATTTCAACAATTTCTGGAAGAAAAAAAAATTGTGTCTGTGTGTGTGTGTGTGTGTGTCTGTCTGTGCGCGCTGTATCTCAAAAACTAATAGAGCAATTGATATAAAACTTTGAACATACGTCTTATTTGATAATCCGAAGAACTGGAAAGCTTTTGGTAAAATTTTGTTCACCGGAAGTGGGTGTTTACCTTAACTATTTTTTGTTTTTTGCCAATATTTTCTTAAATATGAAAAATATCATAAAAATATTTAAACAAACATTAAAGAAAACAAAGCAATGAACATCTTTTGCTTGAAAATATTTTTTATAAAATCATTGCTATTCGAGAAAAAAAATTATTTTTTTTTTTTCAATTTTTGGTTTATAATTATGAAACGATAATAGTTACAACAAATTTGTGTGTATAATAATTGTAGAGAATACCAAAATGAACAATTTAAGTTTTTTTTCGAAATCTCGTTAGTTTTTGAGTAAACCGAGTTTTTGAATTTGAAGTATAATATTTCCATGTTTCATCATTTTGACGTTTTAAACGTCATTTTCATCCGAGTTTAAGCAACGCTCGATGTACATTTAAAATATGATTTAAATAAACCATGAAAACGTAAATATAATTGGCTGTGATACCATCAAGTCGGAGAAAGTAACATGATGGCCACCATTTTTTTTTTAATAATCAAATGATCCATTTTTCATATATTACATTGGTACTTTGGATTTTGCAGTTTTGTTTCCTCCTGAATGTATTTCAATGATTTTATAGCAAGTGAAACGTGAGTTAATTTTAACCAGACTTAAAAACTTGAAGCTAATTCCACGGAAGAATTTATTAAGCCATTGAAGGCTTAAATTTGCGATCCAGTGTTGCTATTTTGTATCCTGTTGTTTTCTCCAAAAATCGCAATTCGTTTGTGAAATAAGTTTAAAGTTTTAAATAAATTTAAAAAAAATCAGTTGTATCTTGACCGAGTATTTCAAATATTGGAAAAACATTAAATTTAAATTAAAATTATAACAAATTAATTCTTGCAGAAAATACGTTATTTCATCATTTACTCTTAGTTAAAATGGCCGACGTCCCACTTTAACTGAAGAAAATGTAGGTTTGAGATAATAAATGTAACTTTATTTCGTGATCTTTTTCAAAACTTTTTTCAGGACAAAGTTTTTCTTTTTGCAGGTTCTTTTTTAAAGACTTTATTTTGAGGACTCTTCTTTCAGATTTTTTCCGGACTTTTTTTTAAGAATTTTCAGGGCTTTCTTTTTTTCTGGTTTTTTTTTGAGGACATTTTTTGCAGTAGTTATTCAGGTGCTTTAAAGGTTCTTTTGTAAAGACTTTTTTTGAAGACTTTATTTTGAGGACTGTTCTTTAAGATTTTTTCCGGACTTTTTTTCAAGAATTTTCTTTCAGGACTTTTTTCGGGACATTTTTCCGGTTTTTTCTTAGGACATTTTTTGCAGTAGTTATTCAGGTGTTTTAAAGGTTCTTTTTTGAAGACTTTATTTTGAGGACTCTTCTTTCAGATTTTTTTCCCGACTTTTTTTTTTCAAGAATTATCTCTCAGAACTTTTTTTCAGGATATTTTTTCCGGTTCTTTTTTGAGGACATTTTTTTACAGTAGTTATTCAGATGTTTTAAAGGTTCTTTTTTAAAGACTTTTTTTGAAGACTTTATTTTGAGGACTTTTCTTTCAGATTTTTTTTCCGGACTTTTTTTTCTAGAATTTTACTTCAGGACTTTTTCGGGACATTTTTCCTATTTTTTTGAAGACATTTTTTGCAGTAGTTATTCAGGTGTTTTAAAGGTTCTTTTTTAAAGATTTTTTTGAAGACTTTATTTTGAGGACTCTTCTTTCAGATTTTTTTCAAGAATTTTCAGGGCATTTGTTCGGGACATTTTTTCCGGTTTTTTTAGGACATTTTTTTTTGCAGTAGTTATTCAGGTGTTTTAAAGGTTCTTTTTTAAATACTTTTTTTAACACTTTATTTTGAGGACTCTTTTTTCAGAATTTTTTTTCAAGAATTTTGAGGGCTTTTTTTCGGGACATTTTTTTCGGTTTTTTTAGAACATTTTTTGCAGTAGTTATTCAGGTGATTTGAAGGTTCTCTTTTTAAAGACGTTTTTTGAAGACTTTATTTTGAGGACTGTTCTTTCAGATTTTTTTCCGGACTTCTTTTCAAGAATTTTCTTTCAGGGCTTTTTTCGGGACATTTTTTCCGTTTTTTTTTGGAGGAAATTTTTTTGCAGTAGTTATTCAAGTGTTTTAAAGGTTATTCTTAAAAGACTTTTTTTGAAGACTTTATTTTCAGGATTTTTCTTTCAGATTTTTTTTCAAGAATTTTCTTTCAGGACTTTCAGACTTTTTTCGGTTTTTTTGAGGACTTTTTTTGCAGTAGTTATTCAGTTGTTTTGAAGGTTCTTTTTTGAAGACTTTATTTTGAGGACTCTTCTTGCAGATTTTTTCCCGGACTTTTTTCAATAATTTTCTTTCGGGACATTTGTTCCAAATTTTTTCGGGATCTTTTTAAGGAATTTTTTCAGTACTTTTTCTCGGGATATTTTTGTCAGGAATTTTTTTGGACTATTCTTGTCGGGTGTTTTTTCATCATTTTTTCAGAACATTTTCTTCGGGACTTTTATTCAGTACTATTTTTTAGGACTTTTTTCCAAGACTTTTTTAAATACTCTTTTCAGGACTTTTTATTAAGGAATCTTTTTCAGCACCTTTTTCAAGATTCTGCTTCTGTACTGCTCTTCAAGACTCTCTTGTAGGACATTATGTTCAGCAGCATTTAATTTGGACTTTCTTTCAGGACTATTTTTCAGGCCATTTTTCGGGCCTTTTTCAGGATTTTTGAATGCCTTTTTCAGGTCTTTTCTAAGGTTTTTTTTTCAGATCTTGTCAAAGGCCTTTTTTCAGGACTGTTCTTTTTACTTTCTCCTATACGAAGTACGAAAAAGTATTGTGATCGTGATGTTTTCAAATATTTTTTTTACGGAAATAACCGTTTTGGGGTCCCTAGATGCCGTTTCAACAAATTCTGGATTATTTTTTGTCTCAGTGTGTGTCTGTGCGCGCTGTATCTCATGAAGTAATTGATATGAAACTTTAAACATGAGTCTTATTTGATAATCCGAAGAACTGAAAAGCTTTTGGTCAAATTTCGTACACCGGAAGTGGGTGTTTACCTTAACTGTTTTTTGTTTTTTCCAAATATTTTTGTAAATATAAAAATATCACAAAAATATTGAAACAAATATTGAAGATAACAAAGAAATGAACATCTTTTGTTTGAAAATATTTTTCATAAAATCATTCTTATTCGAGAAAAAAAAATGTATTAATTTTTATTTTATTTTTGGTTAATAATTATTAAACGATAATAGTTACAGCAAATTTATGTAAATAATAATTGTAGAGAAATAAACAACTTATAAAGAATAAGCTTTTTCGAAATCTCTTTGGTTTTTGAGTAAACTAAGTTTTTGAATTTGAAGTATAATTTTTCCATCTTTCATAATTTTGACGTTTTAAACGTCAGTTTTACCCGAGTCTGCGAAACCCTCAATGTACATTTAAAATATGATTTAAATTGAAAATAAACTACGAAAGCGTAAATATAAATGATACCATCAAGTCGGAGAAAGTAACATGATGGCCACATCATCATTTTTTTTTATATTACTACTCTTGAGAATACTGTATTATTGTTGCTTCTTCGCGAGTGAGCAGTGGTGGGCCCAAGTGAGGTAGTGATTGTAAAGCATTTATAATTCGATTGTTTCAATCTAAGCAATTGAAGATTAGATGAATAATTAAATATACGCTGTTTTATACAAAGCAACGGAAATACGGTGTAATCATGCGATGGTAACTTATAAGCATTTCACACATAAATAGGAATTCAGTTCACAGTTTATAAACACGTGCACACACGTGAAAAGTTAATCGCCGACTAAAGCGGGAGGAAACGGCCAATTAATTAAGCCGCTTCATTATTCCCGCACATAAAACTGAATAAATTGCCGAATAAATCTGCCGGTAGGTACATTTTTATAGTTCCTACTGGGAATTATAGATTATTTATCTATTGAACGTGATACTTTCTGGGGCAATTCGCGCCGCACCGTGCCTACGTTTTTAACTGTTGAATACCGATAAATGGCCCCCGGTTTCACGGCTTTATTTCCCCGGATGTGCGCCCAGGCTTTTAACTAATTTTTACATTTATCTTCCACCATTTTACACAGAATTACTTTTAACGTAAATAAACCTGTCCATTGGTGCATCCACAGGGGTTTCGTTGGTTTTGTGCGGGTGTGGAGCCTCGCAATTGTTTCAAGTTGTAACATTAAAGGTACTTAACTCCTGTTATGTTTCATGTGTATATTTTCAGTTTCTTCACACGTGTTTCGGTTATTGATAACCATTATCAAAGAAAGTTACTGTAAAATACCCAATTTTCCACATTTCCATGTTACCGGTTTTGTCAATAAACAAGATTTCCAAATTTGGGCATTTGAAAATCCAAGAGTGATTGAAGATCTTCCATAGCATCATCATCAGCTGTCATTTGGTCCGGGCAATTAATTATGAGGTGTGAGCCACAGAATTTTGTTTCAGAGTTGGCCATGTCTGAGAGAGAGAAACATGGCAGTGATATCTGAGATTAATTCATTTTTTTAATTCTAATTCAATTGAAGTTATCTAGTCTCATGACGTAATAATATGCGACATACCTCATTTATTTCACAGCCAACTCTGGCTGTGAAATAAATGAGGTATTATAATTTTGTGGCTCACACGATACCTTACTTCTTCTAACATGAAAATGGAAATACCATTACCGTCAATAGAATTCGATATAGCGAAATTATTACCAACTTTTATGGCATAAAATTGATGATATGGATATGCAAGACATGTGATTTTAACAGTATGGTACAACCTGTCACACTGCCGATGAGAAAATGCAATTATTGCAAACAATATCGCAGCCAGATGATGTGAAGTGGCCGTTAAGGTTATTTGACTTGACATCTTTCTTTGGGGTTTATCTTAAGGATTAACTGTACTTCAACGAACCACAAACCTCAAAAACCTTAAAAAATCATTCCCTGTAACATTGCTGAAATTTCCCAGCAATTTTGTCAAAATCTCATGGAAAATGTTATCAAACATGTGCTGTGAAATGTTTTGTTCCAGACATAACCTAAATATCTCTACTTTCAAATATAGCAAACATATGATCAAGGTTCAAAGGAAAAATATTGGGACACTTCTTTATCATCAAATTAAAGTGTAAGTGGATATTTAGGTCTATAAAGCATGCATGAACTTACATTAGGCTACTTTTTATTACACCTACAAGATATCTTAGAGTTACCTATTTCGATTTTTTTCATTCTTATTTTTAAAGTAGTCGCATATACTGGATGCTGTAAAAATGGCGGATTAACTTAATGGTACGTTGTCGAGGATTACTTCGAGAGACATGGAAAAAATAATTTAACGAATCCGTGTGATATATTTTCGAAGATGTGAAGACTTTAGTGTAAATTATTTCATTACTTAAAATCAGCATAACATTAATTATTTACACACCGGTTCATCAAATACATTTTGCAGAGATACGTACTTTCATACTTGTCAATAACAACAAATAACTTGTTGTTTCAATACGGAAACTGTTCATAGTCGTAGTAAGACTTAATTTTTCCGAGTCCCGAAACAGGTTGAATATTCACAATGACTCTAACCCGGTATCCCGAGGTCATGTGCATGAGGCGCTGCCACGTGATTCAATTGCAGTTATCCTACTTAAATATCCGAAGAATTGTCTTTATCAAACTGGGATAATAATGCATACCAGTGGCAGCTCGTGGAACGTATTGATGGTAGAGCCACATATACGATTTATCTTCCTAGAAAATACGCGACTACATGAAATTTTGCTAAAATCGAAGTAAATCACAACGGATTGTCATTTAAAATTACTTATCAATATCAGGACTTTAATATTCTAACAAAACATCTAAATATTCTGAAAGATGGCTTTTGAGTTAATCAGCTAAAAACTCAATAATATTATTTTTTGGAACAAATATTGGAAAAAAGTGAAATTTCGGCTAAAATCAAAACAAATCACAACGGACTGTCACTCAACATTACCTACTAATATCAGAACTTTAATATTTATGCAAAATATCAAAACATTCTGAAGACGGTTTTTCAGTTATTCGACAGAAAAGTCAGAAATGTCAATTTTTTGTAATCAATTTTTAAGAAAATTCACTTCAAATTGAAGCAAATCGGAATAAACTGGTACTCAAATCAGGGCTATAAAATTCACTCAAAATATCAAAACATTCTGCAGATGGTTTTTGAGTTATTCAACAGAAAAATCGGAAATATCAATTTTTTCTAATTAATTTTAAGAAAATTCGCTTAAAATTAAAGCAAATTATAATTAACTGTCACTCAAAATCACTTACCAACATCAGAGCTATAATATCGATTCAAAATATCATAACATTCTGCAGATGGTTTTTGAGTTATTCAACAGAACAGTCAGAAATGTCATTTTTTTGTAATAAATGTTGAGAAAATTCGCTTAAAATCGAAGCAAATGGCAATTAACTGTTACTCAAAATCACTCATCGACATCAGGGCTATATTATTCACTCAAAATATCAAAACATTCTGCAGATGGTTTTTGAGTTAATTGACGGAAAAGTCGAAAATGTCAACTTTTTGTAATACATTTTGAGAAAATTCGCTTAAAATCGAAGCAAATCGCAATTAACTGTTACTCAAAATCACTCATCGACACCAGGGCTATAATATTCACTCAAAATATTAAAACATTCTGCAGATGCAGATTTTGAGAAAATTAAAATCGAAGCAAATCGCAATTAACTGTTACTCAAAATAACTCATCAATATCAGGGCTATAATATCTATGCAGAAGATCAAAACATTCTGCAGATGGATTTTTTTCAACTAGAAACTCAACAATAATAATTTTTCATATAAAATCTTGAGTAAAAGTGAAAATTCGTTTAAAATCAAAACAAATCACAACGGACTGTTACTCAACATTACCTACTAATATTAGAACTTTAATATGTATGCAAAATATCAAAACATTCTGAAGATGGTTTTTGAGTTATTTTACTAAAAACGCGAAAATATCAATTTTTGTAATAAATATTAGGAAAAATTTCAATTAAAATCAAAACAAATCACAATAAACTGTTACCTAAAATAACTTATATATATTAGGGCTTTAAAATTTATGTAGAAGATCAAAATATTCTGCAGATTGATTTTGAGTTATTCAACTAGAAACCAGAAAATGTAATTTTTTTGTTATAAATCTTGAAAAAAAATAAGAATTTTGTTTAAAATCAAAGGAAATCACAATGAACTGTCACTCAAAATCACTTATCAATATCAAGGCTTCAATATTTATGCAAAATATTGAAGCGTTCTGCAGATGGTTTTTGAGTCATTCAACTGAACATTTTTTGGAACGAATATTTGAGAAAGCTAAAATAAATAAAAAGCTAAGACTAATATTCAAACAAAAGATCAAAACATTCCGAAGTTGGTTTTAGAGTTATTCAACAAAAAAATTGAAAATATCAGTTTTTTGTAACACATATTCAGGAAAAGTGAAATTTCGGTTAAAATCAAAGTAAAGTCTACCACTTAAAATCACTTATCGTTATCAGGGCTTCAATATTTTTGCGGAAGATCAAAACGTTCTGCAGATTGATTTTGAGTTATTCAACTAAAAACTCGAAAATATCAGTTTTATTGTAACAAATATTGGGAAAAAGTGAAATTTCGGTTAAAATCAAAGGAAATCATAACTGACTCAAAATCATATCAATATCAGGGCTTTAATAATTTTCTTTTTCGGACGGAGCAGATGTTTTCGAAATATTTTATCGTAATCGTATTGCTAAGGGCCGTACCTAACATCAGTGGCAAAAATTCTTGCTAGTGCCATGGCTCTTTGGCTCTATATAACGAGCCGCCCCTGTTGGATACCCTTAGGATAATGTATGCAGAGGGAATAATATACCGTTTTCATATACTCGTATTTGATCGAATTTTGAATTTATTTTAAATAACCAATATAGATTGCATTATAATTCGAAGTATTTTATTCGCTTTATTTCAAAGTAGAAATTTTTCCTTAAATATGGTATTCTTTTAGTGATAAGTTTTGGCTTCTAGGTAGGACAATACTTAAGCCAATGTAAAAATAAAACGATCTCCGAGCGATAGCGAAACCCCTTAAAACGTTGTACCCTTCTTTGAAAGAATGTCAACCTTTTATATTACGTATACTGACAGGATGTCATACGTTGTCTTTCATAAGACATTGAAACGAGAACGAGGAGAGTGAACTGTGCAAGAGAGCATCTGAGATAAAGAATTTGTCAATGGGTCTCCAAGTCATAGTTGGCGGAAGTCCTCTTAGCACCGGTCAGGCAGATAGGGCAATAGAGTAAGAGTAAGGTTGGGTAGGTCCAAGTGGGGCTAAGGCAATCGCATCTGATGGCAGAAGACGTGGTGATTTATTTTTGTTAACGATGCAAGGAATCTTCTAAAGACACCCCCTGAAAGAGGGTGGTGTCGAATTCACACTGATGTGTCTACCAACAAAACCTCACTCCTAATCCATACCTTTGCATTTTTTTTTTATGTGAGGACAAGAGATCTTATAAAAGACAGCTCTGTAGTGGGATAGCATTGGATTTATGATTTATGAAAGCCTACCAACTAAAACCTCTCGTGGTCGCGCTGTTTGAGCGGTCCTCCGCCGGAGTCCGTTTCCGCTTATGGCTCTCTGTATTTCGGGTAGGAGTACGATGGCGGGGGTATAGCCACCGAGATTCTTTGTTGTACTGCCTCGTCGCACGGGAAATATATTATGCTTGCAGACATTATTTTGTACCTAGGACCGTGTGTACGATCCAGGGGATGGCTCCAGCTACGATGGTAGTGTGATCCACCAGACCTCTAGCTCGGCTGAGAGTCGGAAGCATCTCCGCCACAATGCTGCCGACCTTTTTGAAATCGGGTTCCGGACTTGCCAGGAGTGTGATTCGCGGGTTCTTCTTTTGATGTGGAACGAGCGATCGCAGCGGCAGAGAGGCTCTTTGATTGTGGTCCAGAGGGTACTGGTACTCTTATTCAGACTGGCAGTGAAGTTGGTGCAGCGGCTCTCCATGTGCCCCAACATCTGGCACCGGAAGCACTGTTATTGGCTCCCATCTTGCTTTTTGTGCTCGCTTTTGACGTCGAGCCTCACGACCTTCTTGATATCGAAGATGGGTTTTGCTTCTTTGGCCTCTAGATCATTTTTGCCAGTCCTCGCAGACATCTGCTGTGATTGCAGTCTCATTGAATTTTACGATTTGGCGATTTTCTGATACTATTTCCATGAAATCTTGTATTTTATCCTAAAAATGTTATATACCACTTATACTTTGTCAATTACTCGTGTAATTATATTATTATTACCAAGATATGGACAACAAAATTTACTTAATTTGAGTTTCCGCGCGAACTGGTAAACATATTAACACGCGGTTAAGGGGATAATGGAGGTTATTAATATGGTTACTTATGCTATTTGGCCCCTTTTTGTAAGAGCATAAGAAAGCTTTAAAAAGAAAAATATTACTGAAAAACTAATTTTTTTCACGTTTTTCTGCTGTTTACACCAAGTTTTTGGAGTTCCATGACCCGTAAAAAATCTGGAAAAAATTCCGTTCTCTAGTTTTGGGTGTAATAAAATTAAATCAATTAAATCCGATCACACAACTGACCGGAAAAAAAAGTACACACAATTTTACAGTGGAATAATTTAAGAAACGCGCATTTCTGACCACATTTTTGGTAGAAGTCGAAAATGACAGTTAATGAGCATGCAAATCTCATTTTTTTAATAACGGGTGGGGCAGAAGTCCCGCTACCATTTTGATTGCGCGCCATCTGGGTTCTGTGACGTTTAGCTCAGTTTCGCTTTAACCATTGTGTTGTGTAGACGTCCAAATTTTATTATGGAGAAATATACGCCACAGGAACGAGCAGAAATAGTGATAATATTTATTGAAAATAATCGTTCCATTATTGCCACTCAGCGGAAATTGGTTCCCAGTTACACATTTCTGCACGCAGTTTAAGGCGAATTTTGAAAACTGATTTAAAAATGTTCCCGTACAAAATGCAATTAATCCAAAAATTGCTACCGGGAGATCCTGATCAATGAGTTGAGTACAGTAATGCAATCCTCAGGCTGTCTGGTAAAATTGAAGATTTTTCGTCTAAATTGATAATGAGCGATGAAGCCCATTTTCTTCTCAGTGGCCATGTCAATAAACAGAAAAGTCGGTTTTGGGGAACACAGAATCCTCAATTAATTCATGAAACATCATTGCATCCACTAAAAACAACTGTATGGTGTGGCATTCATGCTGGAAAAAATCATTGGTCCCTATTTTTTTTTAAAATGACCAAGGTGTTGGAGTTATTGTTAATGCTGAACGGTACCAAGATATGATTCGAATTTTTCTTGTGCCTAAAATGGAAGAGCAAGGACTAGAGGACATGTGGTTTCAGCAAGATGGGGCCACAGCACACGCAGCTCGTTCAACAATTTAATTATTGAATGACGTTTTTCCACGAAGACTAATTTCGCGACGTGGCGATTTAGCATGGCCAGCCAGATCTCCGGATTTAACAGCACCAGACTTTTTCTTATGGGGTTTTTTAAAATCAAAAGTTTATGTGAATAAGCCACAAATGATTCAACATCTTAAAGACAATATTCGTCACGAAATTGAAGAAATTCAGCCTGAGATGTTGCAGGATGTCATGAAAAATGCCTTAAAAAGAGCGGAAAGTTGCATAGGAAATCGCGGTCACCATTTAGCCGATATAATTTTCCAATCATAACGAAAAAAAAAATGTAAAGACCAAATAAAGTTTTTATGAAAACCAAACTTACTTATCTTTTCTTTGAGCAAAGTTATATGCAATCAAAATGGTAGCGGGACTTTTGCCCCACCTGTTATTTAAAACAAGATTTCTACACTAGCAACTCAAATCACGCGGCGGCCGCCACACCCATCTTACCCCGCTACCCCCTTTACTCACGTTTAAAACCTCAAAATTATGAAGGAATGTTGGGCTCATAACGAATTTGATTTGTTTACCTTTCGGCCAAATGCCGACCAAGCGCTTCATATTCGGTCACTACAAAGGCATAATCGCGTTTACATCTCATACTGCTGTTTCAGTTTGTTGTTTATTTGTCCGATGCGCAATTTGTTTCGACTACGCCACTGGTGGAATCCCTAGCGTTGATTGTATCAAACAACTATCAGTAGTGACGGGCCGCAAAGACGAAATCCTCGTAACCTACCCATTTCGGAAAACAAGAACTTTTACGATTTAGCGATTTTTACACAATATTTCTATCTCCGTAGTCATAAGGAAATGCTGTTGAAAAATAGTCCCTAGAATGGATAGTTTAACATGATTCTTATCACAATTTTCACAGTTTTCTCTTCGTCGAGTTGGTACGTGTGGTACGGTACGTGATTGTCATCTAGGGCTCTCGTAAGAGCACGAAACTCCTTTGGCGTTTTGGGAAAGATTCTCAGTCCTTTAGCCGCGTACCGGGTCTTCAGGTATTTGATTTGATGTGTCTATCAGTACGAGGATGGCGAGTCGGGACTGCTGGCGATGGTCTCTTGCTTGTTGGTGTTTCCTGTCTCTGGTGGAGGCCACCGGCATGGTGATCTTAGTTCTCAGTGTAGCCTGTTTTTTAGATCCTGTGTGGCGTAGGTGAGCTTTTTGGGCCGTGTGGTCTGGCTGAGAGTAGGCGATCCTCTTCTTCTCAGCCCTGGCCTGCGGGGTTAGAGGCTAGTCGTCAGTGGTATCGATGTCCAGGCACGCGTAGACGTTGCCCGTGGGTACTATTGGTACATCAGCGTTCTTAGCTCAGATAGCCGCTATTTTGGAATTTTTCTGGAACACAATAATAGCCAGATGGTTCGTACTTTGTCGATCTCCTTGAAGAGTAGGTCGGTCTCTTCTGCTTGTTGATCGCATTTTCGTTATAGGTCAACCTCTCGGTCCGACATACTGGAGGTGGTGGACATGCCGACCACTTCGGCTATGCGGTAATTTTTCTGTGGCGTCTTTTTTCATCGACTTGACGTGGAGAACTGTTTACAAACCGTACCTCCTGGTTACTTGTGAATATGTGAATGCTCCTCGAATATCATTTTTGTGCGATAATTAAAGAACTGTATTAGTTTTTCACATATTTGTCATTTTACACTTCCACCTCTGGATTTTCTCTAGGTATATTGCTAAAATAATTCAAAAGTCTACCGTAATGCCTCTGGTTAATTGTTATTGTCTCTACATATGTCTAAGAATGCAACATCTTGTATTTACCTAATAATCTCCCCCACGGGCATCACCCCTTCCGCACTGATATATTTATCGTCGGCGCGAGCCGCCCCTTTTACCTGCAGCCAGAATTTGCGGAAAATTGCGTATGTAAATGCGGCCAGGATTTACAATCCCTCGCAAAATTTATAATTATATCGCGGTGTCTAGGGCCGGGGCCCGTCTGCTACACCTAATCTTAGTCCAACCCTTTCATTGTCTACGTGACGCCATTAAAAATATAAACTCAAACGTGACTAAGAGACTAACGGCGGCTAAGTGTTATGTAGAATGGGTTTCCGGGGGTGGTAGGTACAAATTGCGCCCCTTAATTGGCACCACTTAATTGTAAGGAAAATATAAAAGAAGGGAAGGGAATTTAAAAGACACGTCTTAAAGTTTTCACTTGGTAGCACGTTTAATCGGCCCACTCGAGAGCAAAGTGAAAGTTTTCCAGTGTTTTTCAATTTCATAAAAATGCTCTTTTATGAAAATTAACGGTTCTAGAATCTAGAATCAAATATATATTTTTTTTTATGATACCGATAATTATCGGAGCAATGATTATAATCATTGCTCATATTATCACATACAATTATAAGCATTCTGTAGTATTTTAAAAATTAATAATAAAAGTAATCAAGTTTTATGCCGTTGAAAAGAGAACAAAAAATTCTATCAAATGAGTATAATAAAGATGTACCTTATCATTTCAAAAAATGTAAGTGTTATTCGTTGCTTTTTTGTTTATGGCAAAACATAAAATTGATATATCCAAGGTGGTAGATAACTTCTATTTAAAACTTTTTTCTCTAAAGTGGATTTGTACTGAGCTATACGGGATATTCCATACTTTTCGGACACCCTGTATATACGATATATAGGAGGAAATATTTTCATCTCTAGTTTAAAAAAATGGTACTTTTACAGTGAGTAAACCTCTTGAGAAAATTCGACTTTCGCATAAAGAAAAAATGCGTCTTCTATTTTTTTCTGGAGCATAGGATCACATACAGGGTGTCCTAAATAGAGTAGGATTGCATGGGTATCTTTCTTATTCTTAAAGCTAGAGATCTGGTTAAATGGGCAATGTTGTGCAGTTTTCTATGCTGAGAAATTTTCTATGTTGAGAAATTTTCAAAATTCCGGGCAGTTTAGAAAATATTTAAAAAAAAACTGAAAATCGCGATTTTCAAAAAAATCAAATATCTCAATAATTATTAAAGATGCGAAAAAAAGTTTTAAATAAAAGTTACTTGGTTTAATTAGGCAAACATAGAAATCAAGTCAAAATAAAATTCAAGATGGCGGTTTCCGAGATATTAATACCAACTTTCTTATTTCAAATAGCCGCCATATTTGATTTTTACACGCATAAATATACTTTTTTTCTCTTTTCAACGATGTACAACAACCTATGTCAAAATAAAAAATATGGAAATATTAATTGTTGTAAGTTTAAAACAAGTAGGCATAAATAAAAATAAAACAAAATTTGTTATAACGACTAACTGTCATCTTACATTAGTTTATCAGTTGTATTAATCATTCATACATGTGTATTGTCTTAAGTTGTTGTAATATCGATAAATATTAATTACTTGAAATGGCGAATTATTCAATATCTGAACAATACGATATGTTTTTTAATTACATCAAGTGTAAAAAAAAACCCATCTTGCAGCACAAACATACCAAGCAAACTTTCCTGAAAGAAGGCAGCCGGACATTAAGGTATTTAAAAGATTGGATGAAAATATGCAATTGTATGGAAGTTTAAAAAAACCTAAGAGAAATAGAAATATGATCGTTGATGATGAAGAATTAACATTGGCTTGTGTGGCAGCTAATCCGAACATTTCATGTCGGCAGATAGAAAATGAAGTTAACGTATCTAAGTCTAGAGCATCAACAATTTTAAAAAAGCACAAGTTTCACCCTTATAAATTGCACATATCTCAGACTTTACAACCAAATGATAACATCCGTAGATTAACATTTTGCAGGTGGTTAATCAACAAAATTACGGAAAATGGTGATTTTATAAACACAATTTTATGGACTGACGAATCTTACTTTTCTAATTGTGGATTATTTAATCGTCATAACGAGCACTATTGGGCTCAAGAAAATCCACACATAGTTATTCCACGGCGAAACCAATTACGGTTCGGCTTGTGTTTTTTGTGGCATAATGGGAAATCGTTTACTTGGTCCTATAATTTTTGATGAAACTCTTAACCTTAGAAGATTTATTGGATGATTTACCTTTGGCACAAAATATGCAAATATGGTACCAGCAAGATGGCGCTCCAGCACACAATGCAAGAGATGTTATTACTTATCTAAATGGACGTTTTAATAATAAAGTAATAGCGACTAATACACCTGTACAGTGGCCAGCCAGATCTGCAGACTTGACGCCTCTTGACTTTTATTTGTGGTGCACTTTAAAAAACAAAGTTTACGGAAGTAACTTCAATTGTAACAATGTGGATGAACTACGCGAAGCAGTGACAGAGGCAATAAACGGCATTAATCGCAACACATTGCGAAAAGTAACTGGCAGTGTTGTAAAACGCTGTCAATTGTGTTTGACCAATAACGGTCAACATTTTGAGTAATTTTTATAATTTATTGTTATTTTACTACTTGGTTGTATTACCTCTTTTTGTTTTGTTACATTTGCTTTAAAAATAATTTAAAAAATTAAAATTAAAATTTAAACAATTAATATTTCTATTATTTTTTATTTTGACATAGGTTGTTGTACATCATTGAAAAGAGAAAAAAAAGTCTATTTATGCGTGTAAAAATCAAATATGGCGACCATTTGAAATAAGAAAGTTGGTTTTAATATCTCGGAAACCGCCATCTTGAATTTTATTTTGACTTGATTTCTATGTTTGCCTAATTAAATCAAGTAACTTTTATTTAAAACTTTTTTTCGCATCTTTAATAATTATTGAGATATTTGATTTTTTTGCAAATCGCGATTTTCAGTTTTTTTAAATATTTTCTAAACTGCTCGGAATTTAGAAAATTTCTCAACATAATCTGAATCAGTATAGAAAACTGCACAACATTGCCCATTTAACCAGATCTCTAGCTTTAAGAATAAGAAAGATACCCATGCAATCCTATTCTATTTAGGACACCCTGTATATGTAAAAACGATAAAAACTTCTTACGTTTGGTTTATAATTATAACTACAAATACGCAGGAAGGCTTGGATCATCATTACCACCACAAGAGGAACAAATAGATTATAGCCTTTATATCTACGATTGAAATCCCTTTAGTAAAATATGTATCATTTTGGCGCAATATTTGAATCACTCCTTATTCTGAAGACAAGGTATGATGGTCTTCGTAAGACTCGAATTGTAGATGTCGAGAAGTATCGTATTTTTTCATTATACTCCTTGTTTTGAATTCATTTTCAAAAGTGAAGTGACGGATCGGTATTCAGATACAGATTTACGTTTATCCGATGAAATCGTTTAGCAACATTTATCGGTGCAGAGTTAATCGTGGTCGTAAAAATAGATGAGCGTTTGAAATCCCGAAATTGGGGGCCATAAAGCTGGAAATTCGAGCGTCCCACCGTGGCCATTCATCAAACTCGATGGTCCTGTAACACAGTTTCCCGCATTGTTAACCGGATCCGCAATAACAATATGCGCGGTGTTATATTCATATAATCCTTGCCGTGATCCAGGGCTGAATTCTCGATCACATTCATATTCATGGGACCGAATTGCCTTCCATTGAGTTGTTTTTTTTTTTATAATATGCGATAGGTAGTTAATTTGGCCCAGTACTTCGCGTTTTGTTTAGATCTGAATCGCCGCCAGTTTGAAATTATGTGAAAACTAAAATAGGTATTTTCAATGTTGCGTGATCAAAGCATGTCCTAAGATAATATCATTCCGACTTATAAACATTTCAAAAAGTAACATTTATGCATTTTTGCTGTTGGTTTTGAAGAAACCAAATTAAGGAAGCATAATTCAACTTAGAACGCACATAAGCTTTATACAGTATGCTTTTTTATCGTGGGCCATAGGATTTTACATTAAAATTTACATTTGTACTGGCAATAATAAGAGGTTTGTTCAGCAAGGAAATAGTTGACACCTTTTCTGCAGCGGATCCTGATTGTCCCAGATTAATCCCATTTGTTTATTTACGTTTTTATCTAACATGAAGCTGCTTTCATCCAAAAATAAAATATTATTAACAGAAGGAATAATTACATATTTCATGTACCATGTCCTATACCTATCTTCAACTGTTTTTTTGGTTATTAGTTTTTGAGTGTATTGTAGTGAATTTCTGTAATCAAATATTAATCTTTTCAGGACTTGTTTTTCGTGAAGAATTTTTTAGGAGTGTTTTTCATGACTTCTTTCGTTTTCAGGACATTTTTTGGGGACTTTTTTAAGGAACTCTTTTACAGGATTTTTTAACACTTTTTCGGGACTTTTTTCAAGACTTTCTTTTCAAGATTTTTGTCGGGAATTTTTTTAGCAACTTGTTTTCGGGTCTTACCAGAATTTTTTCCAGGACATTATTTCAGGTCTTTTTTTTCTTCAGGACTTTTGCAGGATTATTTCAGAACATTGCTTTCAGGACTTTTTCAGGATTATTTTTAGGGCTGTTTTCGGGACTTGTTTTTCTGGACAATTTTTATCAGAATTTTTTTTCGGGACCTTTCTTTACGATTCATAATTTATCATATTTCATAATTTTGACGTTTCAAACGTCAGTATTATCTAACCTTACAAAACGCTCGATGTGCATTTAAAATATCATTGAAATGGAAAATAAACCATGAAAGTAAAATATAGATATCTATTATACCATCAAATCGAAGAACATAACATGATGGCCACAGTACCATTTTTACTTTCTCCGTTACGAAGTACGAGAAAATATTGTGATCGTGATTTTTTTTTCAAAAATTTTTTTACGGAAATATCCGTTTTGGGGTCCCTAGATGTCATTTCAACAATTTCTGGAAAAAAAATTTTTGTGTCTGTGTGTGTGTGTGTGTGTGTGTGTGTGTGTCTGTCTGTGTGCGCTGTATCTCAAAAACCAATAGAGCAATTGATATGAAACTTTGAACATAAGTCTTATTTGATAATCCGAAGAACTGAAAAGCTTTTGGTAAAATTTAGTACACCGGAAGTGGGTGTTTACCTTAACTGTTTTTTGTTTTTTGCCAATATATTCTTAAATATAAAAAATATCACAAAAACATTTAAACAAACATCGAAGAAAACAAAGAAATGAATAGCTTTTGCTTGAAAATATTTTTCATAAAATCATTGCTATTCGAGAAAAAAATTTATTAAATTTTTTTAATTTTTGGTTTATAATTATGAAACGATAATAGTTACAGCAATTTTATGTGAATAATAATTGTAGAGAATGCCAAAATGAACAACTTCTAAAGAATAAGTTTTTTACGAAATCTTGTTAGTTTTCGAGTAAATCTAGTTTTTGAATTTGAAGTATAATTTTTCCATCATTCATGATTTTGACGTTTTAAACGTCAGTTTCATCCGAGTTTACGCAACGCTCGATGTACATTTAAAATATGATTTCAATTGAAAATAAACCCATGAAAACGTAAATATAAAGTCGGAGAAAGTAACATGATGGCCACATCACCATTTTTTTATTTATGTATTATCTAAAAAGGTTCAAAGGTTGCACGCGTTTCATGAAAATTCTGATTGCGCTCCTGCCTCATACGCTCTTTATTGGTAACACAAATTTGAGAAAATATTTAAAGAATGTTATCTTACAATAATCGAAAATAACGTTACTTTTCATAATCTACAATAAATGAACAATTATTTCAAACTTACGTATTTTTAGTTTGTGTTGTAAAGAATATAACGGGTGATTCATTTAGAGGTACTTTTTACAAAAATAAAAAACAATAAAAAAAAATCGATTTTAACGGGTAATCTTTATTGTCATATAAAAGAACCATTTTTTACATTTGTTTTTTAAATATTATTTCATTCAAATGTTGGCCGTAACTGTGGCTTACATGGTCTATTCTGATGTTCCAATTTTCGATGACGCGTTCGAGTTGTATTTGGCGAATGACGCGAGTAATGTTGGATTCCAATTCCTCAATCGTATCTGGCTTATCCATGTAGATTTTTAGACCCCAAAGAAAAAAGTCTAGAAGTGTGATATCACATGATCTAGACGGCCAATTCACCGGTCCGAAACGTGAAATTAACTGTTTACCGATTTTTTCTCGCAATAAAGCCATGGTTTCACAGGCTGTGTGACAAGTAGCACCGTCTTGTTGGAACCAAATGTCGTCCAGATTACAGGCTTCAATTTCAGGCAGCAAATAGTCCGTTATCATGGCGCGATAACAGACACCATAACGTTCCGGCCAGCATTATTTTTGAAGAAATATGGACCGATGGTTCCATCAGCCCATAAACCACACCAAAATGTTGTTTTGTCTGGATGTAATGGTATCCCTTGAATCTCTTCTGGATGATCTTCAGCCCAAATACGACAATTTTGCCTAATAAGCCAGAAATGGGCCTCGTTGCTGAACAAAATTTTGGTCGAAAACAGTGGATTTTATTCAAGCTTTTCAAGAGCCCAAGCCCAAAGACTGAAATGGTGATGATTCAGAAGGTCGGCCGGCTTTAATTCTTGCACGAGTTGAATTGTATATGCTGGTAAACCAAGATCCTTATATAAAATACGCCAAGTTGTTCCATACGACAAACCAAGGTGTTGAGCTACCGCCGCTATATTTTCTTCACTACGTGCTGGATGTGGTCTATTTGATCGCGTATTATCCAATAATGAAAATTGGGTTTCAAATTTTTGGATGGTACAGCGAATTGTGCGTTTGGTAGGCCGATTACGTGGACCATACGTTGCTCTAAGCGCACGAAACACATTCCTCGCAGAGCGCTGATTTTCGTAATACAACTGAATAATTTGTAAACGTTGTGCCGGGCTGAGTCTTTGCATGATGAAATGTCAAACAATACTAAACAAAAAGAAAGAAATTCGAACATTTTTTCAACTAAATTTGGCAGAAACACTGACTTTTGAAAAGTAATATTTGTTGAAAATTTTAAAGAAAAAAAAATGAAGCTTTTATTGTTTGTCTATTAATGATGCGTTGGTCTACCCCTATTGCTTATGCACTACCTTACCTTTTGTGGCATTGATTCCAATGGATGGTCTAGGTCTATTTGTGATATTATGGCCCTCACAACTTGCAATTCATGGCGGCCACTATGTCTGCGGAGGATGTGCCAAGTTCGTTAGTCTTCTCCGTGTGATGTCCCACACATGTTGAATGGGCGAAAGGTCTGGATATCTAGGAACATAATGTGAGCTTCTTCAAAGAAATCTGGAGAAGTCCTAGCAATATGCAGTCGGACAATATCTTGCTGAACAAGAGGACTTTCCAGCCATCAAAAGTAGGGCTGCACACAGGGTCCCACCACCTCATCAACATATTGCCTTGAATCAAGGCTATATGGTAAGCAATAATGCCCTATCAGATAATGCGGATAGTTTGCTTTAGTTTTTGAGTTTTTGACTTTGAAGTATAATTTGTCCATCTTTCATAATTTTGACGTCTTAAACGTCAGTTTCATCCGAGTTTACACAACGCTCGATGTACATTTAAAATATGATTTCAATTGAATATAAACCATGAAAACGTAAATATAAATTACTATGATACCATCAAGTCGGAGAAAGTAACATGATGGCCACATCACCATTTTTTGTTTTTATAGGATAGTTCTTGAATGGATGATTAGTTTCGAGAAATTTTCAAGTTTGGTGTTAATAAAAAAAAAATTAAATTCGCCCTTCAGTTGTTTTTCAATTGTTTGTTTTCCACCGCAGTTTCCTTCAAATTGGAGGGTAAGAAAAGTATATTAATGTCAATATATCGACCGCCAGCAGGCGATTATGAAGTATTCATCACAACTCTAAACAAAATGTTAAATTTTATTTACAACAAATTTAATTACATATTTGTATGCGGAGACTTTAACATAAATTTACTAGATAAATCACAAAATAGATCAGTTAGTTTCCTGGGCAATTTAAAAGCGTTTGGGCTTAAACAAACCGTATCCACAGCTACTCATGATAAGTCATTGCTGGACAATATATTCACAAACTGTCCTAGCCGTTGGATGGCACATGTCATTCCAGTTGAATTTTCTGATCACGATACAGTAGTTTTGAAGATAACTAGGGAAATTACAAATTCAACAAAAGAAAAAATATGGCAAAGACGACACTTTACTCAAGCCAATCGAACGTTTTTTCAACAAGAACTAGCCAAAGCAGATTGGTCTTCCGTATTAAATGTGCCAGATGTTGATACAAAATTTGCAAACTTTAAAATAATCTTTCTACATTATTTCAATAAAGCTTTCCCGATAAAATTAGTCAATTACAAACATAATAGACCAGATGATCGCTGGATAACAACTGATATAATTAATAAGTCAAAGGATTTAAAAAAATTACAATGGCTACTCAAAATAACAGGTGATGAAACAGTAAAAAACAAATATAAGGACTTAAAGACATTATATAATAAAGAGATAGAACAAGCTAAAAAAAAATATAACGATAAAATTATCACAAATTCAAAAAACATAACAGCGGCCACATGGTCATTAATTAAATCTAGTGTACATGTTAGCAAAAATAAATCACAATCTAGCTTGATCTCTATTAAACTGGAAAATAAAGAAATTTCTGACCCTAAATAAGTGGCAGAATTTTTAAATGATTATTTTATTTCTTCTACAGTGGAAATCTGTAATAAACATCAGCATACTGATATAACACATACAGAACCACAATCGGTTGTGGCAAGCTCTCTAAATTTAATATCCATTCAATGTCATGAAACAATATCCATTATAAAATCCTTTAGCAATAAGAAAAACGCTGGACCAGACGACATCCCTTGCTTTATAGTGGGGGACGTTGCTGATGAGGTGGCACCCCCCCTAACAGACATCATAAATACATCATTTGCAACAGGGAAATACCCAGAAAAACTTAAACAATCTAAAATAACACCCATACATAAAAAAGGGGATAAACAGAAACCAGAAAACTACAGGAGTATAGCAAATCAATCAATATTTTCTAAAATCATAGATAAAACGATGAATAAAAAACTAACAAACTATTTCGAATCAAATCAGTTGTTATCCACCACTCATCATGGATTTATCCAGGGCAAAAGCACCACAACAGCATTATATGATACAATCAAATATGTGCTACACCACCTTGATGAAAACAGAAAGTTTGCTGGTATATTCTACGACTACAAAAAAGCATTCGACACGGTAGATCATAAATTATTAATCAGAAAACTTAGAAACTACGGCCTCTCAAACCCTTTGCTATCATGGTTCGAAAGTTACCTTAACAACCGAACCCAATATGTAGAAATTAAACAAGACAATGAACAATTAAAACAAATAGCCTATACATCAACAATAAAACCAGTACAAATCGGATTACCACAGGGAGGAATATTATCTCCGTTGCTATTTATCATTTACAGTAATGACCTACACAATAATTGTTCTTTAGGGCCCAATGCTCACCTAACACAATATGCTGACGATACAGCAATTATAATCCAAAGTAATAATTTCGAAAATAACATAAAGTATAGCAATTCAATAACTAAAAAAATGGAGGACTGGAGTACGAAAAGCAACTTATATTTAAACACTAATAAATCAGCCATAATAGAATTTTCCATGCAAAGCGGAAACGCAACAACTAAGAATCGTAGCATGTTGGTACGGGGGTCAAAAGGAACAATACCGGTAATCGATGAATTAAGATATCTAGGAATCTACATTGACAAACACTTAACATGGGAGAGACATATACAACATGTAGAAAATAAACTAAATTCAGGACACTATGCCCTCCGTAATCTAATTAAGTGCGTAAACCAATCTACACTGTTAACATTCTACAATTCAAATATTAAAACACATCTCGAATACGGAATAATAATATGGGGAAACTCGGTGCACTCATCCAGACTTTTCACCATTCAAAAAAAAATTGTAAGGCTAATTGCAAGCGCACCTTGGGGCGACCACTGCAAGCCACATTTTAAAAAATACAAAATAATGACAATTTGGTCATTATACCTATACAATGTTGCTATGTATATGTGTGATAACAACACAGAATACAGAACAAACAAAGATATAAGCCATAGACAAACTCGAAACGCCTCCTCCCTAACAATACCCAAACACAGAACGACATTATATGAGAGGGGAATAAGCTACATGGGAATAAGAATTTTCAATAAACTGCTTCCCCTAATAGAAGCATACAAAAATCAAAAACACTTAAAAAGATTCTTGAAGGATTATTTCCTAAACAACCCATATTATTCTACAGAAGAATTTTTCAAAGACCAATGATCACATATAATGTCAAAACATTAGATAGGGTATACCAAATTATAACTAGTTTTAAGTTAGCCTCATTGTAATAGTATAATTTTATAATTTTATCATCGACGTTTATATATACATAACATGTGAATGTATTAGTAATAATCTAGTATTAGGATAATATAATGTAAACTCTAGTTTTAGAAAACAGCAACCGACCATGTAATATTCTTAATGAATCAATCTACTTGTAAATAATAATAATAATAATAATAATAATAATAATAATAATAACCCTTGAACCAGCGGCGGCTCGTGGATGTTTGGTGAGGAGGCTGCAGAAGAAAATTTGACCAAAATAGCAGCGAAATATTTTCTTCCTCTATAAGAGAAAGTAGTGCAGCACGAGAGGCATCTCTGTCGTAGCCTCCTCTACAGATCCACGAGCCACCGCTACCTTGAACGAATGATGAATGAAGTCTAGTATTGTACTTGGCAAATAAGTTTAGATCAGACGAAAAACCTAAATTAGACATTTAATTATTTGATGCAAAAAATCCTAAATTCCTACAAATATATGAATATTAAATAATTTCTTAAACGTCCCGCAGACTATATTTTCCAGATAAATATCAAAGTAAATTAATTTTATTTAAAAACAACCCCCATATTTAAAATAAAACCCATGAAACCAAACAATACAAAATTAAATAAAAAACCTGAAATTAAAACAAAAATCCTTGAAAATACAGGTCAAAAAATTCAAAAATTTCGGTTGCAACATCTAAAACAAAGGATAAAAATCAAAAACTTGGATCAAAAAAAAAACCGCAAAAAAATTTAAAAAAATCCGCGTAAAAATCAATAATTCAGGCTAAAAAATTAAAATGTAGGTCAAAAAAACAAAAAAATTAACCAAAAACATCGGGCCTGAAAATGTGTAAATATTTAAAATTGTAAATTTAGGCCAACATTAAGAATTGAGGAGTTGAACTGCAAAATTCAACTAATCCAATTTTGGGCCAAAATGAGCTTGGTATCGATTCTTACTGTCCAAACATAGATAAATCCGAATATGTGTGAATTACCTTTGAAAACGCAACAAATCATATTTAAAAATGCGGCTAAACATTCATTTTTTTAATCAACAAATAGACTTCCTGAACGTTTTTCGCGGTTTCTGAACAAATTATAAAAGTGGATTTGTTGAGTTTTGCAGTTCAACTCCTCAATTATTGATTTATATGCGAGAATTTTCGTTTATTGAAAATAATGCAAATTATTTTTCTTTTGCCTGTATTTTCAAGTTTTTTGGTCTGCATTTTTATTTTAGATCTTCGGCTATCTTGTTCCAAATTTTTGTTTTTTTTTTGGCCAAAATATTCGATTTGTTTGTTGAAATTTTGGATTTTGTAGACTGCATTTTTCATCTTCAGGCCCGAGTTTTCGATGTTTTGTCTAAATTTAGGCCAAAAGGTCGAAAACTCAGGCCCAAAAATAAAATATGCAAACCAAGGAATCAAAAATTTCAACAAAGGAATCGAATATTTTGGCCAAAAAAATGAAAAATTAAGAACAAAACAGCCGAAGATCTAAAATATCGGCCAAAAATAAATAAGAAAACCTGGTCTAAAAATAACTCTTTTTAGCTTAAAATAAGTTCCGAAGAGAAATTCGAAAATAATTTAAAAAACCGCACAATTAAATCATTAATTCATGTTAAAAAATCTAAAATAAGGGGCAAAAAAATAAAAAATTAAGACAAAAAATCTGAAATCTGTACCTAAGAATCAAAGTGGTGGACCAAAAAATGAAAACATTTAACAAGCAAATCGAAAATTTCAACAAAAAAATCGAATCTCGGCCCAAAGACCAAAAAATTAAATCGAAAAAATCGAAAATACAAAATATAGGCCAATTAAAAAAAAAACCAACGATATGTCATAAAAAGGTGAAAATTTAGACAAAACATCGAAAACTCGGGCGCAAAGATAAAAATGCAGACAACAAAAATCGAAAATTTTGGTCAAAATAAAGAATATTAAGGCCAAAAATAAAATAAAATACAGAAATCCAAAATATGGGCCTAAGAATCAAGAATCCTGATCTAAGAATAAAAACCGCAAACAAAAAAATCGAAAATTTAGGAAGAAGCAAAATAATTTACTGACCAGAAATTTGAAAATAATAGTCAAAAAATACAAAAATCGCGCAATAAAATCAGTAATTCAAGTTAAAAAAACAGGACAAAAAATACAAAATTATGACCAAAAATCTAAAATTCGGGCCTAAAATAAAAATGGTGGTCCAAGAGGACAAACATTTTAACAAACAAACAAACAAAACAAAATTATAATAATAAACAATAATAATAAATGTGGACTAAAAAATCGTAAATTTCAGCAAACAAATCTCGAAAAAATTCTCGCATCAATAATTCAAATATTTCGGTCCGAAAAATCAAAAATACGGACTAAAAAGTCGAAAATTTTAACAGTTGAATCGAAAGTTTAGGTCAAAATAAAGAATATTTTCAAATGATTTAGAAAAAATTTAGACCAAAAAAAAACGAAAATGCAGACAAAACATATAAAAATTTAAAATTCGGCCCGAAAAATAAAAATGCGGACAAAAAATCGAAAATTTATACAATTAAATCAAACATTTAGTTCAAAATAAAGGATATTTAGGCGAAAATATAAAAAAATTAGACTAAAAAATCTAAAAAAAAACAGGTAAAAAACCTAAAAATTAATAATTCGGCCCGAAAAATTAAAAAGCGGACCAAAAAGAAAATTTTAACAATGAAATCAAAAATTCAGATCAAAATATAGAATATTTACATCCAAAAAAAAATCAAAAATACAGGTTTAATAATAAAAAATGAAGAATATTCTAGTAAGAAAATTGTTTAAATTAGTCTCAAAAGTCATTCTATTGCTCAAAATATTTATTTTTTAATAGCAACACATTTTTAAATTTTTTTTTTTAATCAAAAAAACGAAATATTTTGAAGAGATTTCAAATAAAACAATTCACTTGGTTAGTATCACTCTCAGTAGCGGCACGTATAACATGTTGATGGTATAGAATACAATATACTCCCCGCCCCCGCCTCCTTTTTTGAAGAAAGAAAGAACGGTATATCTTCATAGTCCAAGGTTATTTTGAGTTGTAAAGTAAAGGTTCATAATTTCAAACAGCCGAATTCAGACAAGCTGAAAATATGATTTATGTGTACTTTCGAATTTTTTTTTCACGTAGCCACCATACACAAAAAAAACAAAAAGCCAAAGCAAAATGCATTTGCAGTGGATGTGAGCGTCAAGATAAATAGTCCAAATAAGATAAAATAATTAAATACAACATATTAAAATCAAAGATAAAATTAAAATTGTTTCAATTATAAATAAATACAACACATTAAAATCAAAGTTAAAATCAAAAACAATATAGTTACAGTTATAAAATAAGTGCAACACATTAAAATCAAAGTCAAAATCAAAAACAATATTGTTACAGTTGTAGAATAAATACAAAACATTAAAATTATCGTGCATTTACATTTTGTCCCAGACATGCACTATATCTGTAACACTATTCTTCGTCCATGTAACCTCACCACCAAATAATACACACGGAAAACAAAAAAAAAATGCGTTTTTTATCCGCACAGCCCGTAGTTTTTTTTAAGTATACTTCCCGATTAAATTTTCTCGTTAGCTCTTTACTAGTTTCGAAATCGACGCACTTGAATTGGAAGCTGACACCACGGTCTTTATGTCGATAATCAAATTAGGCAGTGGTTCAGAAGCTGTTTAATTTGCACTATTTTTTCAATAGTGTATGAGCAAAGAGACCGTAATGATCCAATTTAATTAATTGTGTAATGCGCTAAATATGACTAACAAGTGCACGTCGTCGTCGCGCGTACGAGATGATCGAGAATTTATTTGGCACCAAATGCACGTACAGAGAGCGACCTCTCCTACACCCCTCCAACCGCGCGTCTCTCCACGGTAGCCAATATCCTGACGAAATGCCGTGCCAGATGGAAGCTGGCACCTATAATAGCGCCGCGGCGTTGCGTTGGGAAATTATGTTTTTTTTTAAGATGCAGGCGTTGTTTAACATTTAAACTGGCGAAAAAATGTTTTAAGAATTAATTTAATTTTTTTGCCAAGCTTGTAACTACAGGTAGTGCCATGGCTCTATATAACGAGCCGCCCCTGATCTGAATTACTATTTATATTTTCTTTAAACTATAAATGTATCAATTATCTCTCCTAATATCAAGTCTTGAAAAGTTTTAAACAGCACTACGAACTCGAAGAAGAGTAAGTATGCGTTATCAATGAATCCGATTATTATTATTTTTTTAATCCTGCTTTCCCTCTGTTCTTCTCCCTGTTCTCTTTAAAGTCTCTGGGAGCTTAATTACTTCCGTCATTCATAAGGCGGAGACGGCGGTGCAGAGTAAAATGCAGGGATACATCTGGTCCTCTCCGGGGAGGATTTTCATCGTTTTAATGGATGGCGCACATTAAGGCCGCAAAAAATTAAATTCCCGTTGTTAACTCAATAAAGTGGAACTTAATGCGTTTAAAGAAGACGGATTGGAATTTGCGGGCTGATGCATTGGCTCGCTAAGTGTTGACGATTGTTCAATTATTGTATCTGTCGTTAACAATGTAATAAAACATAATGGTAGACAAGTAATGAGTTTATCTAACGCTATTTACATTGATTTTGTTATAAGGAATGTAAAGGGTGTTTCATTAGGAAATTTCACTTTAAATTATTGAAAAAACTGATTTTTTTTTGAGAAATCTTGTGATATCCAAAGTAAATTATGTGTGGTACACAATATCTACTAAATGGCCGCCTCGGGTCTTTTTGCAATCTTTTAAGGAAAGTTCCGGCTCGGTTTCACAATTTCAATGCGTTGTGCACGCCTGAATACAAATTGAGAGTCATTGAGTATAAAGTTCAGACATAATTGATTCACCAATTTTTGAGAGAACCCGACGTTTTGGTTTTCCTTTTTGAAAAATTTTGAGAAAGAAAGGTTTTCACTTCATTTGAATTGATCTACAAATTTACATGGGAGCCACTTGACTCCGCGACTCACTTCTAAGAGTTAACTCTTTGAGTCGAGTTACCCGCTTCCGGTCGGTACACAGTTTGCTACTTTCAATGCACCTGGAAATATGCACATTCTTAGGGCCCGTTCACACGGGCCACTTTTAGAAGCGCCACCGACGGACGTTAGTAGCGCTACTAACGTCCGTCAGTGGCGCTTCTAACGTCCGTTAGAAGCACTTCTTTATACAGATATTTCCACAAAACAGCCATTACAGTGTTGCCGTAGACAGCATATTATATACACAATTTGTACCATAAATTTATTTATACCTAATAAAACAGATGTATACAGTGTTGCCAGGAGTAATTTTTAATTTTCCCAAAATATTTCATAAAAACCCTCCAGAATACCCCTCGCATAAAATACCCACCCCAAAAAATACCCCCATCGATTGAAGTTCCCCAAAATATACACAAAAACCTTAATTTACTCCCATTTTGGAGAAAACCTCCCCAATCTGACAACACTGTGATTAGAGAAGGCGCGCTACTAAGATTTCGGAATGAGCACAAAAAAAGTTGCCTTCGCCGAATTTTGAATCTCACGCATCAGTTTTATAACTCTATTTTTTCGAAAATATGTACATAGTACAAAAAGGCCACTTAAAAAAATAGAAAAATATTGAATCATGCTGTGGTATGCTCCAAATAATTAAAATAATTCTTTAATTTCTCGGAAAGCATCGCTAATTATCTACTTAACATTGTTCGCATTTTTCTTTCATTATTTCCAAACAGTTCCAGTTATACCGGGTGATCAGTTTCATTCCGGGCCAAAGTAAATACTAAATTACAATTACTAAAAAAACTAAATTGACTGCAAAAATTAGTTTTTTGATTTAAAAATTTTCGAAAAAAAATCAAAAATCGAACCGAAATATTTGAAAATTAAGCAATTCCTTAAACACAAATCCCGCAGTCTATATTTTCCATCGAAATATCAAAGTACATTAGTTTTATCTTAAAAGAACCACTAAAACAAAACATTTCAAATTAAATAAATAACCTAAAATTAATACAAAAACCAAGTACAGGCCAAAAATATCAAAAATTCAGTCTGCATAATCTAAATTATTGGGCAAAAAAATCAAAAACTTGGACCAAAAAACTCGAAAACATTAATCAACAATTAAACAACATTAAAATTAATAATTAGGGTAACAAAACTAAAAACATTGATAAAAAATTGAAAACTCTTGAGAAAAATAAAAATGCAATCAAAAAAACATTTGAAATAAATCGAAAATTTTGGTTTAGGTGCCAAAAACATCTAAAATATAGGCCAAAAAGATCAAAAACCCTGGTATAAAAAATAAAAATACAGGCTAAAAATTGAAAATTCAAGAAAAAGGAAAATAATTTATCATTTTCAGCCCCAAAAACAATTACCTCAATTACCTTAATTTTTAGTTATATTTTACAATTTCAACATAATATATTCGAATTTATTTATTTTCATATCTTCGAATTAATATAATTTTAATATGTCATTATACCTTAGTATAATTTAATAGGTGTATATAATGTGCCATGATCTCAAACACAATTTAATTAATAAATAAAATAAAGGAAAAAAAAACAAAAATTTTGTCAAAAAAAAACTCGAAAATCCCAGCCAAAAGTTCGGACACAAAAATCAACTATTCAGGTTAAAAATCTAAATTATAGACGAATCAAAAATTCGCTCGTTGAAATTTATAATCAAGGCAAAAAACAAAACTAAAAAAATTTAAACCAACAGTCATAAACAAACGCAAAAATAAAAAATGCAAATCAGAAAAAAAAACAAAATTTTAACGAAATATTCGAAAACTTTGGTTTATGGGCCAAAAATTCTAAAATTTGGAACAAAGAAATAAAAAACACAGACCAAACATCTGAAATATAGGCAAACAACCAAATATCCTGATGTAAAAAATAAAAAATGCAGACTAAAAAAAAAATGAAACTTTATCCCAAAATAAATTGCCGAAACCCTAAACTCGAAAGTAATTTATAAAATTCGGCCATAAAAACAATAACTCGGGTTAAAAAATCTAAAATGAAGAGCAAAAAATCAAAAACTTAGTACAAAAACCTCGAAAATACCCTCAAAACAAAACAAAAATCGCCCATAAAAATCAACAATAGTGTAGACCAATCAAAAATTCGCTCGTTAAAATCAATAATTAAGATAAAAATACTAAAAAAATCGAAAAATTAAAAATGTACAAAATTTCAACAAACTAAAAATGTTTTGACCAAAATTAAAAACTCTATTAGTTAGAACAAACAAAGAAATCAAAAATGCAGACCAAACATCTAAAATATAAGCAAAAATAAAAATAAAATTCCTGGTCTAAAAGATAAAAATATGTAGACCAGAAAATTGAAAAATCAATCAAAAGAAAAATACTTTGCCATTTTCAGTCCCAAAAATAACTCTAGCTCAAAATAAATTGTCAACCAGAAACGCGAAAATGTTTAAACAAAGATAAAGGACAAAAAAACCAAAACTCGAAAATACCGGCAAAAAAATCGCGCATAAAAATGAATAATTGAGGGCAAGAAATCAAAAATTCGGGCCTAAAAATAAACAAATGCTGACCAAAAAATTGAGAATTTTAACAAACAAATCGAAAATTTAATCCAAAATGAAGAAAAATTATTCAGTTATACAGAAACTACAGGTTAAAAATCTAAAATATAGGTCCAGGCCTAACGATAAAAAATGCAAACAAAAAAATTGAATATTTAATATAATAATAATTATAATTTATTTACGGGCAACGAGTATTGCCACTAAACATTTTTAATTTCCCAAATATTTAATAAAACTTCTCCAAAATTACGCCGCTGTTCCTCTCCAAATAAATAAATTTTGAAAATAAAATGTAAATACAGTGGATTTATTGGAAAATATACAAAATTCAAGCATTATAATTATGAAATTTATTAAAATTTATTACTCATCTTCATCCTCAATATTTTCATCTTCTTTTCGGCACACATACATATTTTTTAAATGAAAGTGCAGCATCTCATTAGGGTAACAAAATTTCGAAAACGGCAGTAAAAGAATCCCTAGGACAACTTCCATAAATGATATCACAGGCTTTTCCTAATTGCTGAGGAAAATTACTGACTTCTTTATGGTAATGATGATTTCTAGCAAATGTAATAACATGTTAATTAATTTCTCCAAAAAACCCCTCGTATAAAATACCCACCCCAAAAAATACTCCATTGATTGAAGTTCCCCAAAATACACCCCAAGACAATAATTTACCCCCATTTTGGGGAAAGAAAACCCCAATCTGGCAACACTGGATGTATATGTTATATTTAAAAAATATATTTGTGGCTCCACAGGAAAGTCATAACAAGTATTCCATTTAATACATATTAATAATGTGTATTAATCGGTAGAAATACCGACATTCCGGTAGGATTGGCAACGCTGGTCAGTGCGTTCGACGCGCTTTCGTCCGGCGTTAGTAGCGCCACAGACGCGCGTTAGTGGCGCTGCTAAAATAGAAGCGGCGTGTGAACGCTCGACACGAATTCAATGCAATTCCCGCTTTCGCCATGAGACGCGCCACTTTTTGTGGCTGCCACTAGCGGCGGAGTCAACTGCTCGAACCATCGGAAGCGCTGCTATTTAGGGCCCGTTCAGACGTAGCCAGACTGCTAAGCAGCGCTTCCGTTGGCAAAGGCTGTACGCATATGGGAGTGTTCACACGCAGCCACCGCCACTAAATAGCAGCGCTTCCGACGGTTCGAGCAGTTGACTTCGCCGCTAGTGGCAGCCACAAAAAGTGGCGCGTCTCATGGCGAAAGCGGGAATTGCATTGAATTCGTGTCGAGCGTTCACACGCCGCTTCTATTTTAGCAGCGCCACTAACGCGCCACTAACGCGCGTCTGTGGCGCTACTAACGCCGGACGAAAGCGCGTCGAACGCACTGACCAGCGTTGCCAATCCTGCCGGAATGTCGGTATTTCTACCAATTAATACACATTATTAAAATGTATTAAAGAGAATACTTGTTACCAGGGCCGATCCTGTACCCTTGGTCGCCCGCGTGCAAATGTTGATTTGGCCGCCCCCTCAAGTGCATTTCTTGGGGGTTGCGTGTTTACTATTTTAGTAATAAGACACCAAAAAGTAACTTATTATCAAGAATATGTATAATTTCAATTACATATAATACGTAACTTTTTGCTACAAATCGAAATATTTACTCTCCCGATTTTTTGCATTTACGGTTTTTTAAATATTGCTTAATCAAATAATTTGTGCAACGTTACGACAATAGAATAAATGGTGTATGTATCTATTACGAATACTTGGAGGGTTATAACTCTATAGTGAAAAACCGTTTCCCTGTCAGCGTCTATATTAACCTGATGAGATCTTATAAGATTGAAACTGGTGCTCGATTTTCGCAATGGGCGCGTTCCTCAGAATTTTCAACTGTCAACATGTTTATTTTGATTTATGCTGAATGTTGGTATTTGATGAACGCTGCTTTTGTAACCTCCAATCTAATTTGTACGATTGGTAAAATGGCGACCGCTGGACGAACTTGTTCACGATCAACAGTGCGTTCATCAGAAAATACCCGAACGATTGGCAGTAAACACCCAACTGTTTAGTCTGACGAACGCGCCCATTATTTCAATGTTTATCAATGATATTGTTATAATTGTCGCTATTTTATGGTTTCTTATTGTCTGTGGATTTCTCCACTCAGTCAAGAAAATTGTCGAATGTTAAGGTAATAGATGTTGCCCTGATGGTGTATCTAGCTATTACGGTTTTAATTAATTATTTACTTTCAAGTTGACACAATGCCACCGGAACATGTTGATGGTAGAGCCACTTATACAATATACTCCCCCTCCCCATCCTTTTTTGAAGAAAGAAAGAACGATTTATCTTCCTCGACCAAAGTAACTGGCGAAAAAGTGTTTTAGGAGTTAATTACAAATTCTTGCTGAGCTTGAAACTACAGGTTCTTCTTGGCTTTATATAACGAGCCGCCCCTGACCTCGGAACTAAACTTATTGATAATTAAATAGTTTTGTGGCTGATAATTGTTGATAAATTTATTATATTTAAGGATGATAGTAAAAAATCACAGGTCGTTACTGACTGTGATTGCGACTGTGACTGGTAATTAAACAGTGATTGCTACGTAAAATTGTAACTGATACCCAAACTGTGATTGTTAGCGAAAATCCTAATTTTTTTACATTTTTCACTAATTTTATAGAAAATTTTCTTAACCATTTTTTGAAGCCCGTAAATTTTGGCACATTTTGATTTTCAAATAATCGAGATCACCTGAACCGTTTGGGTATTATAAACCTTTAAAAAGTTACTGAATGTACGTTTCTAAACTTCTGGACTCGGAAAGCCTGTTTTTGGACATGCTTTTACATATTTTACAAACAAGTTTCTTTACAATTTTTCGAGGATATTTTAGTTTTCAATCAATGGAGATCACCCAACACATTTTGGAAGTTATAAACCTCGAAAAAAATCACACAAATGTCTCGATTTTGACGTTTCAATGATTAAAAGAAATTCTCTAAAACGAGCAAAAACGTTAAAAACCAAGATTTGCAGTGTTTAACAAAAAAATCAAACATTGAGGATTCGATTTTAAAACGTATAACGACTACCAAGGGCGGCTCGTTATATAGAGCCGAGGAGCCATGACACTACCTGTAGTTTGAAGCTCGGCAAGAATTTTTAATTAATTCTTAAAACACTTTTTCGCCATTTACTTTGGTCTAGGAAGATAAATCGTTGTTTCTTCAAAAAAGAAGGGTACTAATTATGCTTATGAACGATCATAACCAAGGTTTTATTAAGCTTTTTTCTTTTTTTTTAATTTCAACTTAAATCGATTGATCAAAATTTTATTATCTTTTGATTAATGTATTCATTGGTGAAAAACTAGGTGCGTGGACAACACGATATGGACACGTAAAATAGCACCCACCCACCATCCACTCTACTAACTTTATTCTAACCTAAAATTCTGTATGGATTAAGAAAGTTCTTTGGAAATAATTTGAAGAAATGAAAGTTTAAAAATAATACGAAACGTATTTTGTACATCTAAAACGCTTTATTCATTACTTTTTCCTCCCATTTTTCTCTAGATTTTAAAGAATCGCCCGAAAATTACTATTTTCATGAACTGAAAAAAAAAATAAAAACAAATACTGAACTTCCCAATTGTACTCAAAATTCATTTAACTTTAATATTCGGTGCGAATAACTAAACATTCCTTTATTATAATTTTTGAAATAATACCACGAAACCAGCAATTTTCAAATTACAAATTTCACGAACTGAAAAAAAAATAACAACAATTCTCTCAAAACTCAAAATATACTGGACGATTCGACGTTAATCATTTCATTTAAAAATAACCCCTCGAGAGCAGAGCAAATCATCATTCTAAATATACGCTTTTTCAGAAGCAAAACAAATTTTAAACAAAAACGATTATCACGTACTTAAATTGAAACTAAAAATGCATTCCATCTTACGATTCTACAAAAATCTTTAAATGCTTCTCGTCTAAATTTAAAACAACTCGCCGAGAACAGAGCAAATCGTTATTTTGAAGATGAACTTTTTCACAGACATAGAAAAACATTTGCAACATACTTTAAAATTTTCGAATTTACTCAAAATACATTCCACTTTACGTTTCTGCAACAGTCTTCACTCATTTTGAAATAATCACAATTTCAAAAGATGTTTACCAACCGTGATCACTATTTAAAATAACTGATACTAAAAATTAGCAATCAAATGTATTTCTATACATAATCATGTAATTTCGATTATATTTCACCGCCGAGAACAACTGGAGACCGGTTTAAACCTACATTAGTCTCACATCAGTACACTACGGTCATCGTTGATGGAGAATTCGACTATGCCCTTATAAACCAATCAAGTAACCGTTAGGGTAGAAAAACAATTAGGACGACATCTATCGCCGAAAATGTTACAACATTCTGAAAACCGCCCCTTTAATCGCCGCCCACGTGCCATGCACGCTCTAGCCCTCCGGTAGGATCGGCCCTGCTTGTTACGACTTTCCTGTGGGGCCACAAATATATTTTTTTAAATATAACATATACATCTGTTTTATTAGGTATAATTAAATTTATGGTACAAATTGTGTATATAATGTGTTGTCTACGGCAACACTGTAATGGCTGTTTTGTGAAAATATCTGTGTAAAGAAGCGCTTCTAACGGACGTTAGAAGCGCCACTGACGGACGTCAGTAGCGCTACTAACGCTGAACGGTGGCGCGTTCGCAGCGCTGCTAACGTCCGTCGGTGGCGCTTCTAAAAGTGACCCGTGTGAACGGGCCCTTAGTGGCGGTGGCTGTGTGTGAACACTCCCATATGCGTACAGCCTTTGCCAACGGAATCGCTGCTTAGCAGCGCTTCCGAGTGGCTACGTCTGAACGGGCCTTTATTTAACGAAGGGACAGAAGCACATTTGTGTATCAAAAAATTCTTCATACATTCTAAACGAATGGGATGTAGCGTATGAACGCAATCATGTCTCATTTCCGTAAAACTGCTGCAGATGTGCATTTCTAGGTCTCTGACGGCTGTCTGTCATAACTGGCGAACAATCAAAAGATTTTAATATTTCAAAATTAATTTGTCCCTGCAGACGTTAAACATAATTGAGGAGTTGAACCGCAAATCTCAACTAACCCAATTTTGGGCCAAAATGAGCTTGGTATCGATTCTTACTGTCCAAACATAGATAAATCCGAATATGTGTGAATTACCTTTCAAAACGCAACAAATCATATTTAAAAATGCGGCTAAACATTCATTTTTTTAAGCAACAAATAGACTTCCTGAACGTTTTTCGCGGCTTCTGAACAAATTATAAAAGTGGATTTGTGAGTTTTGCAGTTCAACTCCTCAATTATAAGTTGTGTTATTTTAAAACGTAGTAATAGTTTCTATTTACTCTTTGGAGCCGGAAATTCACACATCTTTAATTTCTTTAGTTGTAATTCCCTCAGTAACATTTAAAACGTCAGATATGATATAATAACGAAGAAAACTTTACGTGACTTTACTCTAATTTATTAAATCAGCACTCGCACAATCATCTTTTTTTTTAAATATATTTTCGAGGGTGTGAAAATAACACAAAAAAGTTTCATAAGTCGAGAGAATCCCGGCGGAGTGCTCATTGCTTTTGTTAGTATTTAAATATCCTTAAGTTTTCTGTTCGTTTTTACGTAACGAGGGCGGGCCCCACTTCAAGTCTTAATTGTCCTCGCCGTTTCACCGTTTTTCCGTCATTTCTCCGCAATTTCCATCATAATTATCTTATCTCCAACTGTCACCGGACGTATTCTCGCGTCTCAACTCGACACTTAATAAATTTTATTAATTACACCTTTTTACGGGAAATATATTACATTTTTTCCCTCTATAAGATTGTCTTCATTACTTTTTAATTCTTGAACATTATTTTATCAACGCTTCTTCAGTATCTTCTATACTGTAACTACCAATAGAACTAAACGCAATAATAATAATAATATCTAGATTTAAAAATTAATTTTAGTCCAATTATTGAATCGACTAGGCTGGTAGAGCCGTCCCTAAATGTCGTGACACTTGGAAGTGAAATTTGCGCAGAGTGAGAAAGTATTCGTAGAGAACGCGATAACAAATCTACGCGTGGCCGCATCACTGAATTGGAGATGAATTATCACTTCGCGACGGATTCTGTGTCTATATTTACGTCCCCCTATCTTGATGACGGATTAAGTAATTTCAACCAAAATTTAGATATACGGTTTTTCACGGTCGCTGAACACTAATCTGAAATAAGGTATGTAAAATTAAAAATGGCGGATCCACTATGGAGGACCAAAAATGATGAATCGACCAATTTTGACCAAAATTGAGTTAAGTGTTTTTCTAACTTACCGTCTCACGTCGGCACGACAGTTATCACATTTGCGCTCGAATTAGAATTTCTCGCACGAAAGTTGACAATTGGCAGCACTTTTGCATCGTAAAAATCCCCTAGATTATGGCAGTTGGCAGCACTTTTGCATTGTAAAAGATTTTTACAGATTGCAGCCGTTTCGGGTTAAAATTACTGTTGATTTGAATTCACCACCACCAATTTCCTACCACTAAATTGATCTAGATTTTTAACAGTTGGTAACACTTTTCCGTGTGCAGTGTTTCTATTTCCACTTTCGAGATTTTAAAGTTTTCCGAATTTTCCACCAACGAGCTTTGGTAACAGTCGGTACTGAATTTAAAATGTCAGTTGGTACACCGGCAGCGTTAATATTTTAGGATTCAAATAGTCGGATGGAGGAACAGAATAACAGGATAATTGTAGAACTTAAAGCTCTGATTTACAGCTACTAAATTCCCCAGATTTTGCATAGTTGGCAGCGCCATTGAGTTCAACATCGGACACAACACAAATTGACGGCTATCATCACTTTTGCGTTCGAATTAGAATTTCCCGCACGAAACTTGACAATTGGTAGCATCGGCCATTAAATTAACCAGATTATGACAGTTGACAGCACTTTTGCACTGTAAAAATTCCCCAGATTATGATAGTTGGTAGCGCTTTTTCATTGTAAAAAAATCTCCAGATTATGACAGTAAGCAACACTTTTTCATGTTTCATTTCATATTGGTGGTACTTTTCCATTGTAAACATCCCTTTAGATTATGACTGTTGGTAGCACTTTTGCATTGTAAAAATTACCCAGATTATGAAAGTTGGTAGCACTTTTTCATTGTAAAAAAAATCTCCTGATTATGACAGTTAGCAACACTTTTTCATTTTTCATTTCATATTAGTGGTACTTTTCCATTGTAAAAATCCCTTTAGAATATGACTGTTGGTAGCACTTTTGCGTTGTAAAAATTACCCAGATTATGATAGTTGGTAGCGCTTTTTCATTGTAAAAAAATCTCCAGATTATGACAGTTAGCAACACTTTTTCATTTTTCATTTCATATTGGTGGTACTTTTCCATTGTAAAAATCCCTTTAGATTATGGCTGTTGGTAGTACTTTTACATTGTAAAAATTACCTAGATTATGATAGTTGGTAGCGCTTTTTCATTGTAAAAAAATCTTCAGATTATGACAGTTAGCAACACTTTTTCATTTTTCATTTCATATTGGTGGTACTTTTCCATTGTAAAAATTCCTTTAGATTATGACTATTGGTAGCACTTTTGCACTGTAAAAATTACCCAGATTATAATAGTTGGTAGCGTTTTCTCTTTGTAAAAAAATCTCCAGATTATGACAGTCAGCAACACTTTTTCATTTTTCATATCATATTGGTGGTACTTTTCCATTGTAAAAATCCCTTCAGATTATGACTGTTAGTAGCACTTTTGCATTCTAAAAATTACCCAGATTATGATAGTTGGTAGCGCTATTTCATTGTAAAAAAATCTCTAGATTATGACAGTTAGCAACACTTTTTCGTTTTTCATTTCATGTTGGTGGTACTTTTCCATTGTAAAAATCCCTTTAGATTATGACTGTTGGTAGCACTTTTGCATTGTAAAAATTACCCAGATTATGATAGTTGGCAGCGCTTTTTCATTGTAAAAAATCTTCAGATTATGACAGTTAGCAACACTTTTTCATGTTTCATTTCATATTGGTGGTACTTTTCCATTGTAAATATCCCTTTAGATTATGACTGTTGGTAGCACTTTTGCATTGTAAAAATTACCCAGATTATGAAAGTCGGTAGCACTTTTTCATTGTAAAAAAAATCTCCTGATTATGACAGTTAGCAACACTTTTTCATTCTTCATTTCATATTAGTGGTACTTTTCCATTGTAAAAATCCCTTTAGAATATGACTGTTGGTAGCACTTTTGCGTTGTAAAAATTACCCAGATTATGATAGTTGGTAGCGCTTTTTCATTGTAAAAAATCTCCAGATTATGACAGTTAGCAAAACGTTTTCATTTTTCATTTCATATTAGTAGTACTTTTCCTTTGTAAAAATTCCTTCAGATTATGACTGTTGGTAGCACTTTGGCATTGTAAAAATTACCCAGACTATGATAGTTGGTAGCGCTTTTTCATTGTAAAAAAATCTCCAGATTATGACAGTTAGCAACACTTTTTCAATTTTCATTTCATGTTGGTGGTACTTTTCCATTGTAAAAATCCCTTTAGATTATGGCTGTTGGTAGTACTTTTACATTGTAAAAATTAGCTAGATTATGATAGTTGGTAGCGTTTTTTCATTGTAAAAAAATCTTCAGATTATGACAGTTAGCAACACTTTTTCATTTTTCATTTCATATTGGTGGTACTTTTCCATTGTAAAAATCCCTTTAGATTTTGACTGTTGGTAGCACTTTTGCATTGTAAAAATTACCCAGTTTATGATAGTTGGTAGCGCTTTTTCATTGTAAAAAAATCTCCAGATTATGGCAGTTAGCAACACTTTTTCATTTTTCATTTCATATTGGTGGTACTTTTCTATTGTAAACATCCCTTCAGATTATGACTGTTGGTAGCACTTTGGCATTGTAAAAATTGCCCAGATTATGATAGTTGGTATCACTTTTTCTTTGTAAAAGAAATCTCCAGATTATGACAGTTAACAACTTTTTCATTGTAAAAATTTCGTACATTATGACAATTGGCTGGATTGTAAAAATCCCTTAAGTTATGACAGTTTATAGCAGTTTTGCACTGTAAAAATCCCCCAGATTATGACTGTTGCATTTTGCATTGTAACAATCTCTTAGATTTACCGCTACCAATTTCTTGCCACTAAATTCATCTAGATTTTTAACAGTTGGCAACACTTTTGCTCCTCAGATTTTTACAGCGTGCAGCCGTTTCGAGTTAAAATTAGTGTTTCTATTTCCACTTTTGTTCCAAAAGTTCATCATCGACTTCAGTGCCTTTTGGGAAGTTGATGGTAAACCTTTATCGGCTATTGTAGCTGCTTCTAGCTTTGAGGAATTCATCAAAAATGTGTAGTTGAGTGTTTTCCGTAACAAAATTTTTATTACCGATGTGAAGATAGCCACGTATTTCCCGGCGCATGCACCACCGAATAAAAATTTCTTCAATTTTAATGATTTATTATAAATCAAACGCTCAGAATGTAATTAACATTAGCCTATAGATGTACAGTCAATCCACAATTTCAATTATTTTTTCTCGAGCCCACGCGAACTGTTTTTTAAAATGACAAGTCCAATATGGCACTGTTTGACGCGTTTCAAATTTAATTTTTTAATAAAAAAGTGTAGATAAGAGTTCACTTAAACGATTTAAAGCGTGAAATTTTGGGTAAAATTGTTTATAACTTTTTTATTAATTTTTTTTCTCGGGTCCACCCAAACTATATAGATAATATAGCAAACTTACAAAGTCCAATATGGCACTGTTTGACGCGTTTCTAATTTGATTTTTTAACAACAACGTGTAGATAAGAGTCCACTTAACCGATTCGAAGGATGAAGTTTTGGGTAAAATTGCTAATAACTTTTTTATTAATTTTTTTTCTGGGGTCCACCCAAACCACCCGGTGTCTCAGACCACCCGTCCCAGCCTTTTATTTCGACAACGCTTGATCGAATGTGACAAGGATAAAACATTTTAGTACCAAAGTGAACCCAAGGAATCCACTGATGAATTTATTTTTTACCGGAATAATCCGGAAGTAACTTTAAAATTTCAAATGGTAACATAGGTCGAGTATGGTATTAATTAATAGGTCTTTTTAAAAGAAACATATCTCTATTTCATCCGAAATAAGGTGGCGTCTTTTTAAAATAGAAGGTATTTTGGACAAAATAAGAGTAAAACGGAATTCCTTTGGACAATTGTTTGTCAAAATTTGACATTTTTTACATTTTAAAACATTATTAATAAACAGCTATTCTATAAATATATGATCTATATCACTAACAAGGTAGAATCGGTTAAAACTATAAGTTTCATTTGATCAGCTGAGCGGTATTTTGGAAAAACTTTTGTCAAAACTTTTTAGCTTTCAGTATTTGTTTATAAATATCTATTTTTAAATATTCTACAACCAAATTTCCATTATTTTTATCAAAACGAAGTTTTTCTTGAGCAATCTGAGTCATGAATACATATTTTCAAAACTTAATCAGCCAGTGCATTGAACTTTTGAAAATGTTTTCTGTGCACTAATGTGTAGTCTGCAATTAAATTTATGTTGTCTTCATTGGAAACAAGACAGTTTCAGTTAAAAGTTGGAAGTTTTTTAAGCAAACTGATCGTAATATTTTTTTTTTTAACTGTTACTCATATTATATGCTTCACGCCGCAGATGCTTCCAGCTTTCTGAAATTTTAGTTGTAATAACTTTGAAAATATGTTATTGTGAAAAGGGTAATTCTTGAGCTGGATTTTTTTTAAATATGGGAGTGCAGAAGATTAGACTATTTTCAAAGTCATCCAACCCTTGATTTTATTGCATCATCTTCGTCGAATACAAGATCAAGACATTTTGTATTTTGAGCAAACTTAAAAGTTGTTGTAAAAATCTTATCAATTGGAGCTGATTCTTACTTTCATACATACATTTGTGGTAACATGTATTCTATAATTAATATTCGAGGTTTTTTAGCAGAGATATCAAAAAAGTTTAGGGTTTTCTGGATGAGATCTTTTAGAAAATATCAATTTTTTTTCAAATTTTTCATTGTATTTCCTAACATTGTTTGCACGTTTTTGCGATGAAATTTCTTACGGCCGCTTTTATTTAAGCTGTAACGAACACGGAGGAGGGTCAAGTGAGGAAAATTAATGCGCTCGCAGTTGGGGAACTCGAGGAGCAAGTTCCGCAAGTTTGAAGGAGGTCGTAATTCCTCCTCTGTGGAAAAGAACCGGGTGTAATTTCCAATAAGGACGCGGTAATTACACTTGCCCTAAGAATCCCAGATGAGCTGTGTAATAACACCTGGATATGCGCCCTCGTTACAAGGATTTACAATTAAATCCTACAAACTAATCGATCCGACGACTGAATCTATCTTCAATTCGCGATTAATCATACATGCGACGTGTTCAGAATTGGAACGTTAATTTCCTATTAGGTAGGCACTACTCCAGGTGCATAATTACAACCAAAAATTAATACAGTTCTAATTAGACCTTCCGATTACAATTTTTTTCAATTTCCCCTAGTGTAGATACATAATTTACTCTTATCTACTTCGTAATGAGTGCATAGTTTACATTTATTGTGGGGCCGCAAGAAATGAGCAACGGCCCTCGGGCACGCGAGGTTATTGAAAAATCGCGAGTGTTTAATCGATAGCTCATTTCAATTTATCTTTTTTTGTGTAATGAAATCGAGAATCAATAGGCATTCGGGGTATCCGGGGAATGAATGGAACATTTCAAATGAGAACCCCCCTTTTTCCCATTATATTACTCGCTCGATGGCCCTTTTAATTGGTTATCCTGCGCGCGGAGTACGTGTCTTCTGCCGATTATCATAATTGGATTTTATCCTTAAAAATAATTATATTCACAATTGGAGATTTTCTCGTATTTAATCAGCCGGAAGGATCAATTACTATTGTATGGAATCGCACATCGTTGCAGCTCGGTTATAAAGAGGATTCCAATTATTCTGAAAAATAATGTGATAAAAAAAGTTATCTTGGGACGAGTGTTTGAATGATATAATAAGAATTACAGATAATTATTCATCACTAAAAATGTGGCTTCTGACATTATTTATCAAACCATAGCCTATCATTAGTTTTACGCCTTTTGTAAAGGGTGCGTAGGGTGTCCCAATTTCGAAGCTTTTGAACGGTTTCTTCTATTACAGATAAAAACTAACGTGCGTCCCAAAACTCTTGGAAACCACTCCTGCTATGAATTTGACGAGGCTGGTCATTTCTTAATTCACACACATAAAATTAAACAAATTATCAAATGTCATTTTTAAGTAGCTGTCAGTTGTTGTTAATGTAAATTCATAACCATGAATTATTTGGAGTGGTACTAAGGTTATGTCGCATTGTTTTTAGTGTTAAGTTCAACAATTTCATTAGTTATAAATAAAACGTCTTCTCATAAATTGAACACTGATTTATTTTATATTATTTGATTGTCCATTTTCACGAATACACAACGCCGTTTTATGTTATCGAACACATTTTGTAATGCTGTCTTCACATTTTCTTATTACATTGTTTCGCAGATCTACTGTATGCAGATCTTCTACTGAATACTGAATTTTTTAAATATGGAAAAAGAAAAAAGTCCAGAGGAGTTGGATAACAAGAACGTGGTGGAAATCGATCTTTGCTTATTAGCCTGCCGTCGAAGAATTCATGAAGATAATTTAATGTTTCACGGGCAATGTGCGGTCTGGCAGAATCTTGTTGGAAGAAGCCGTTTTGGAGTTTATCATCATGAAGTTCGTTAATAAATTGCTGCAAAATAGTGGCAGCGTTTAAATTACAATCGAAAAATATTGAACCGATAATTCTGCGTCTTGACATTGCTAAGGACACACCAACTTTGATTGGATGTAATGGGGTCTCTCTAAAAAAATGTGGGTTATCAACACTCCACATGCGCATGTTTTGGGAATGAATGTATCCGTTTAGATGAAACCAGGCTTCATCAGTAAAAAATGTTAAATTTAACACTTTGTCGTTCATATTTTCATTAAACCACCGACAGTAGGCCATTCTTTTATTATAATCGAGTGGTAAAAGTTCTTGGTACAACTTATATAGTTTCATGTAAAGATCTTGACGAATAATCCCGTGAGTGGTAGTACGACTTAAATTCAACTGTTGAGCTAGTCTCCTAATTGAAGTGATAGGTTCGTCTTGAACTGCATTTCTGATGTTGTTTATAATATTCTCATTATTAATACGAGGCCTTCCACTTCTTGATTTGTTGTTAATGTTACCAGTACTTCGAAAGCAATCAACTGATCGTAATACCTGCCTTCTATACTGATTCCTATTAAATACATCCATATGAAAACGTTGCCTAAATTCTTCAATGCACGAGTTGATACTGTATTCCTATTCACCACTTTCCAGGCGTCTACCATTACGAAAATAACTTTCGACAATAAAAGTTTTATGCTCTTTTGAAAACATTTTTAAATTAAATAAATTAAGTAAGACCGGTAGAAATTTATATTAACTACTGACAGCTACTTAAAAATGACATTTAATAATTTGATTAATTTTCTGTGTATGAATTAAGAAATGATCTGCCTCCTGAAATTCATGGCAGGAGTGAATCCCAAGAGTTTTGGGATACTTAAGATGATTTTAAAATATAATTTACTAGTAAAAACCGCATCCCGATGTCTCAATTAGTTTAAGAAAAATAGCGTGTTTTTAATTGTTTCGCATTTTCTAAACAATCCTGCAATTTTTTATTTTTGAAAAAAAAACATCTTTGTTTCGTTATTTTATGTAGAATTCTGTAGCGTAGTCAATATTTTTACAAAACGCAACGTTTTCGAACTGTTTAATGTTTTTTTTTCTATTTTTCAAACTTCTATACATGGTGCCCCACCAAAGCCGCACATTAAAAGTATACGGACTTCTTATTAATGTATTTTTTCGCGGATTGATATGAAATGTAAGATTTTTCGGACTGCTTTTAGGGCGTGAAATATCATTTTTGCGGACTAGGCTTTAAAAATGCTTATTTATGCCTAGGCTGTGAAAGTAAGATTTCACGGCCTACGTCATGCTATTTCGCCAATCAGATCAGACGCCGCGTCGATCAATAGAAGCCGCCCGGAAATTTATTTGACACTACAATATATTTTTCGCTTAATTGAGAGTTGCCTTCGAATTTCTCGTGCCAAAAAGGCCAAAAACAGGTTCCCCGAAGCTTTAATAACACCGCGTGTGTTTTCTCCGACCTCCATGCGAGTTCCTAACTTATCCACGCACAAAAATCGAGTCGCAGAACGGTGGCGAAATTTGCTTGCCGTGACCGGCTGCGAGTGGCCCAGCAATTGATGTTTAAACGCCGTCGATCGGCGCACTTATTTCCTAGCACAGTAAAACGAGAGATTTTCCTTCGGATGTTGCCTGTGGAAGAAGCCCAATAATGGCTTCTGCGAAGTATTAACAACCCCGCGTAAGTTTCCCGAGCACCGTGTGTTCGCCTAATTGAACCCGAGCAGCAATCGGAAAAATGATCGAAAAGGATTTAGAATTCCTGGCGAAATCATTTATAATAGTGAAGCTTATTCCAATCCATCGGCTGTCGTAGGGGCTTTTGCAGAATATTTTTCCACTTGCTATTAAACCGGCCCGTTAATTCCTCCGTGTAACTTGGTAAATCAGGATCGCTTGGGCAACTATAAAATTTCGGAAGAGGTCGTGATCAAACACATGAAGAAGCTGAAACCAAATTTAACTATGGGACCCGACTCTTTACCTGCATTCTTCATGATCTTGCTGAGGATTTGGCTGCGCCTCTTACTCGGATTTACAACCTTATTCTCGCCAGTGGTACATTTCCGGAAGGTTGGAAAATAGTGAGAGTGATACCAGTTTTCAAATCAGGTGATCGTCGTGATGTAAAAAACTATCGCCCAATTTCGCTGATTAGCAATCTGTCAAAGGTTTTTGAAAGCATTATTGCGGATTGCATATATAGTCAGGTGTCATCTAGTATTCTGAAGGAATAGCACGGCTTTGTAAAAAAGCGCAATACTATGACAAATTTAATGAATGCTACACATTTCATATCTCAGGCTCTTGATAATAAATCACAGGTCGATGTTATATATTCTGACATCTCAAAGGCCTTTGACAGAATGCCTCATCATATATTAGTAAATACTTTAAGGAAACTGGAAATTAATGACAATATTGTAAACGTCCTTGCCTCATACCTAGCGAATCGTCAACAAATGGTTGAAGTTGTGGCTGTAAATCATCTCCTTACATAGCCACGAGCGGGGTGCCTCAAGGATCTAATTTGGGACCAGTTTTGTTTCTAGTTTTCATTAATCGTGTTTCTTCGATTCTAAATAGCAATTTTCTGATGAATGCTGATGATATTAAACTACTCAAGATAAGTCATTGTGAAAATGATGCGTTGATTTAGAAAACAATATACATAATCTTACGAGGTGGTGTTCAGATCAAGGTCTTGATATTAATATTAGTAAATGTAATGTTATCACATACCATCGGAAGTTATCTCCGATAATATTTAATTATAAAATTAATAATATTAGTATCTCTGGAGTAAATAAATCTAAAGATTTAGGAATTTTATTTGATCATAAATTAATATTGAAATACAATTACTTAAGTAAGGTTATGCCAACTATATCATAATTATTATCCTAGCGCAAACAGGCACTGAAATTTTAATCACTACATCGTAACAATTATTATTGTACACCCATTTTCATTGAAATCCTTCAAACAATTTGAAGTATACATGCTCACATAACACGCGAATATAGCTTTTTGCAGTTGTGGACACAAGTTGAAAATCCATCCGGTTTCCCTTTCTTGCGATTTGGAAACGACCTTGAACTGAATCAGATCCGAACAGTAACTGATACGGAATTTTCAGCAAAACCGAAACCATAACAATCGGATCAGCGATTTCAAGATTGAAGCTGGATAAGTGACCGGAATCATTCGCCATTGAAATACAATTAATGTCGCTTCAGAGTTACCCTCTGTAGTTTCCAGATCGGTTACACAAACATGGCTGAAAGATCTTGGGATCGAATGCCTAGCAAATAGTAATTTTGTGGCAAAACAAAGCTAAAAGTGTATTAGTCCAAATTCCAAACAAGACAACATTAATGATTATAAGGTGTGAGCCACAGAATTTTTTTTCTGAGCTTGCCATGCCTGAGAGAGAGAAACATAACATATCTGAGAATAATTCATTTTTTTAAACTAATTTAAACGTACTGATCTATTCTCATGACGTAATAAAATACGACATACCTCATTTATCTCACAGCCAACTCTGAAACAACATTTTGTGGCTCGCACGATACTAGTTTGGCCGTCTTTAAAATCCCCACAATTGAATTCATTGAATTTTTTCTTGTTAAAAAATATTTGGGAAATAATGACGCGCCATTATTCCAGCGATTACTTATTCATTTCGTGGAGGGGGAGCGTTATCTGATATTTTCATCGATATCAAATTCGTCCCAGATATTACGAATTCACGTCCGGGCCTTCCCCGTGTACCACCGATAACAAACGTAATTTGTAATCGTATGCCCTACCTCATTAACGATCATTTCCATTAAATTATTAAACCGGAATATATTTCAACTAACAGTCTAATTTTCAATTGTTTTCACTTATTACGATAGGCATTATACGCAAAATTAATTTTTTCAAGTAATTATTCTAGGAATGGATTTATTTATTTCAATAGCTATATCCTGAATAACGTGTCTAAATGAACATGAAGTTATCAATAATACTTCGAAAGTTATTATTATTATTAATAAACTTAGCAATTCTAAATATAGAATAAACAATTAAAAATTTAGACCTAAAATTAAATATTCTGGTCTAAAAATAAAAAAATCGCAAAATTTAAGAAATGGATCGAAAATTTTGACAAAAATAAAGAAAATTTGGGCTATAGGGTCAAAAATTTAGACCAAATAAATTTAAAATACGGGTAAAAAACTAAAATATAGGCCAAAACTTTTAAAATCAACCAGGCCAAAATTTCATAAATTTGGACAAAACATTGAAAACTCCGGCCTAAAATAAAAAAGGCTATAGGGTCAAAAATTTAGACCAAATAAATTTAAAACATTGGTAAAAAAACTAAAATATAGGATATAGGCAAAAAAATATAAAATCAACCAGGCCGAAAATTCATAAATTTGGACAAAACATTGAAAACTCGGGCCTAAAATAAAAAAGACTATAAGGTCAAAAATTTAGACCAAATAAATTTAAAACATTGGTAAAAAAACTAAAATATAGGCAAAATTTGTAAAATCAACCAGGCGAAAAATTCATAAATTTTGACAAAACATTGAAAACTAAATAAAATAAAATAAAAAAAATGCCGACTGAAAAGTCGAAAATTTCAACAAATTGAAAATTTTGGCCAAAATAAAGAATGTGTAGACCAAAAAATCAAAAATTTTGAGCAAAATACAAGCCAAAGATCTAAAATAAGAGCCAAAGAAAAATAATTTACCACTTTTACTTCTTAAAATAACACTCTTCGCACATGAAAAACAATAATTCAGATTACGATAACTAAAATAAAAGGCAAAAAAAGTCAAAAACCGCGAACATGCCGACAATAAATCAAAAATGGCAAAAAATCAAAAATTTCGAACAAAAAATTTAAAATACAGGCCAAAAATCTAAAATCTAGGTCAAAAATTCGAAAATCCTGGACTAAAAATGAAAAATACAGGTCAACAAATAAAATAAAATAACAAATAAATCGAAAAATCAGGCATCTCAAATCTAGGCAAAAAATCAAAAACCGCGAAAATGCCGACAATATTTTATTAGTACGAATCAACTGCACAGTTCAGCTACCTAGCAATTTAATATCATTTTTTCGCAAATTAGATTTATGATAGGGCAGAAATACCTATGGTCAATAGCCCAGACAGACTAACATATTTTAAAAATCTATATTCATGTCGTATTTTGTATTTGTATAAATGTATTGTTTGAATAAAGATCTTGTATATATGCCGACAATTAATCAAAAATGGATAAAAGAAAATCAATTAAAATATATACGCCACTATAGCAGTTGGGCGGCAGGCCTTAAGAGGCGCCGGTCATTAGCCCGAAGCATCGATGCTAAGAGCTCTCTTAGCTTGACGCCCACCAAATATTAGTGTTTTTTTACAAATTGCAAACAATTTATTTAGAATCGGCGCTCGTAAAAAAAATAAATCTACCTGAAATACTTTTTTTTTTCGTAACACGTACGTTCGTGAAATAGAAGATGATTGTTTATTCTTTGCGTACGGATGCAAGCGCGAACTCCATGACCGTATCTCTTTGTTTATATCGAAGTTATTTATATACAGTGTGTTTCAGAGCTCTGGGAACGTGCTTATTTTATAAAATTTCGAAAAAAAATTTATATAAAAGTTGTGTATAAAAGTGAGCTGCATGCCTTAAAAATATTTAAATTTATACAGGGTGTCTCTTAACAAAGTTACAGACCAAACTTATGTTTTTTATAAATGCAACGCCCTGTATTTTTTGTCATTTTTTAATTATATGGAGCAAATAAAGGTGAGTTACTTCAATACTCCCTATACCTATTGTTTGCCGGAAACGTCGTCTAGGGCCCCGTGAAAACCGCGATTTTCTAACTAAACCCTAGACTCAGGGGTGAATTTTTGAAAATCGATTTTTCGCGACGCAGAGCCTATCTCCTCCCAGGATTTTTGAGTTGGAGGATTCAAATATGGCTCAAAAAATCACCAACGCATCGGGACACAACGTTTACTGTCGCACGTTCCCGTAAAAAATCCGTTGCAACCCCTCAAGCGTTTTTCTAAAAGATCACATTTCGGACGCTTCCGGAAAAAAAAGGCGCGCTTCCCCTTACGGCCACGACTCCGAATTTTATAGAGTTTTGTAGAACCAACTCCCCTCTACATTTTATATCTCTTACAAATTTTTGATATCTCCAACCCCCGAGGAGTTATTCAAATAAAACCACCCCCGATTTCAATAAAAAAATTGATTGAATTCGTACACCGGCCATTTTTTATCTCACGCAAGAAATTTAAACGGCATGCCATTCGGAATTGCATTTTTCGTCGAAAAGGTAAGAGCTATATTTTTCGTGGGGTGCACCGTTTACGATCTACGGCCGATTTTTGATTGATTTGCGGGAATTTTTCAAAGAATTTTGCGATTTTTTTTTGAAAATTAAAAATCTGACGACGGCATATCAGTCACCGATTTAATCCATATCAAAGAGCCCCACAAAGTTTTTTGATTTGTGGTTTTCGAGGTATGACGTTGTATACGGAAGGGGGAAGCGAAATTTAGCAGCGGGGCACAATTTTTTTTTCTCCGATCGGAAATCTGATTACACCACTGGAAAGCCCTTCTCAGGCCCAACAGAAAATCAAAATAAAATTTCTCGATCCGACCCCTCCTACTAATTTTAAAAATTCATTAAACTTTTATTTATTTTGCCGGTAAATATTTTCGATCGTTTTAAAATGAACTTTTCTATTCCTTTTGAAATCACGAATCTAACGTCAGATTATCATTGCGGTATTGCGTGTACGTAAAAAAAACTTTGAATTTTTAAAGTCATCCGATTATTAACCGAGATGTGGATATTTGAATTATTGTCGTTTTTGAACGTTGAAATTTTTTTCCCCGGAAAATCAATTGAGAAAAAAAATATATTTCCGGGAGGGTTAGAACAATGAAACTTTGAGAAATCATTAAGAGTTCCATTTGAAGCAGACCACCAAAGTTTGGTAACATTTCGGTCACCCCGTCAGCCGCATTGGGGTGCCAAAGACCAAAACAACCCCTATCAGTAGTAGCGGCCTAAATTTTGTTTGTATGTTGGTTTGTAATGCGATCACTACTCCTTGCCTTCTTCGGCACGGCAAAGGAAGATGGTACAATGATCGTGTTTACCACAACACTCAGTGGGGGACTGTAAAATCTTCGGATCCAAAAATCTGGCGTGTGTCAGAATCGGTCCTCCCTTTTTCCTGCTTACAATACAGACGTTTAATACGACGAAACATGATTGCAATAATGAAACTCATAAGAAAATTATTACCAATATGAATATGTACGGTATAATGAAAAAGAATTGATACAATAATGAAAAAAATAAATCTCATAATTTTGACGTTTCAAATGTATCAACCAATTCTGTAAATCGCTCTATGTATATTTAAAATATTATTTAAATTCAAAATAAACCATGAAACTATAAATATAAATAACTATTATATCATTAAATCGGAGAAAGTAATATGATCGCCACACCACCATTTTTTGCTCTTTATTTGATTCTAAATGTTTTCTTCACCTGTAATTTTCTTACTTTTAGTTTGATTACTTCTTTCATAGCTCCATGTTATAGTTTAAGCCAATAGTAGATCTTCATTTGGTCAAAATAAACCAATGTTTAATCATAATAGTGATTAAGACTTTAGGGACTCATTATTACTAATTGACAAAGGCAGTGGCGGCTCGTGGATGTTCGGCGGCGAGGCAATCGCCGAGTAAGTAGTGCGTATCTTTGCCTTTGCCCTCCCTACGGAAACCCACGAGACGCCGCTGAACAAAACGTTAGTTGATTTGCCGGACCTTAGTTCATCTAAGAGCTTCGGTATAAAATATTTAATTGATATGCTGCGGTAATCTTTAATATTATTTCTTTTGCCAGACTTAAACAAAGGTGTGACGTAAAAGAGTCCCAAAAAAAGGTCCTAAAAACATTCCTTAAAAAAGTCAGGAAGCAAGAAGTCCAGGAAAAAAGTCCTGCAACAAAATTCCTGAATAAAAGTCCCGAAGAAGTAGAATTCAATTATCTTTCAGATTGTATAAGGGTTCCCTGTTCCTAAACTCAATAGTTTTCTGGTATTCGGCGATTATCATATCAGGAATAATTATTATAATCTGAAAGATTATTGGATTCTACTTGAGAATACGTTACTAAATACATGGTGTGCCATTTAAAAAAACGAAGTTATTCAACTTTATAATTTGGGGTTTTCTACCGCATTTTTTTTATCACCCACTATAATTTTTTGTATGAAATCATGGTTGGCTCTATAGTTCGAACCTTCAAGCAAATAATTAAAATGATTTTAATCGTTTAACGTCAATCACTGGGGCAAAAATAAAATTTCACCCAGACCATGCATTTCAACAAATCTTCAAATATTTCGAAAACGGCAAACAATAGGTATAGGGAGTATTGAAGTAACTCACCTTTATTTGCTCCATATAATTCAAAAATGACAAAAAATACAGGGTGTTCCATTTAAAAAAAACATAAGTTTGGTCTGTAACTTTGTTATGAGACACCTTGTATAAATTTAAATATTTTTAGGGCGTGCTTATTATACACAACTTTTGTATGAAACATTTTTCGAAATTTTGAAAAATAAGCACGTGATTGACCGTTCCCAGAGCTCTGAAATACCCTGTATATGTGTAACTGAATTCTGGTAGATCCCAAATATCATTTGCATGTTTACATATATCTTTGTGAAATTTAGTATGGGGTTTTTAGAGAATAAAGTGTGTCGTCATGTGGAATTTTAACAAAAAATCCATTTCCGGTTTAACCTGAAATTACCATAACGTTTCTATTTCAAAGGGAATATCCTGTTTATTTTTACATAATTAAATTCTAAGTTCATGGATGTATCATAAGTGACCCTTTGGATGTTAGTTTTTGGTTGAAATTAAATTTAAATTTGACATTGTTCAATTTTATACCCTTTTTATATGTCAAATTGTTGCTATGTATTTGTCTGTTTTGAATTATTTTTAAAATCCGCTTGAAATGCTCTGAGAAAACGAAACTTGTCGAGAATTTTTATACCTGTACACGCCCGAAAATGTGACCGACCCCATCTGGTACCGAAGATTTTACTACCCAATTTTGAGTCCCCGCTGAGTGCTGTGGTAAATAAGGCCATTGTGCCATCTTCCTTTGTCGTGCCGAAGAAGGCAAGAGTTTACGGTCTAGTTTGGAATGGGTATATGCTTCTCAGACGCTCACCAAATAATTTTTAGAGGCCCAAAGTTAATGAAAAAAAAAGCTTCTTCCTGTTAACGTCCGAGTGCTTTCCAAACAGCAAATTAAGAAATGCATTGATAGTGCATTGTCATATTTAACAGATGTCAGATTCAGAAACTGGGGTTACCACCAGATTACATTTCCGAAGTTTCTCGACTCGTGTGGTTTGTAAAAATTCATTTTTATTTTTCGTTAAATTCGTTCGTCACCTGTTACCTTCTTCAATTTTAATAGGCTACGTACAGTTTAATTACTTAATTTTAATAGGTCACGCACTAACGACGCAGCGCAGCGGAGCTGCCGTTCGTCACCAGTTAATTTTCTTAATTTTATATTTCACAGTTTCACATAAAGAACACAATTTCACATACAGCAACTTAAGCTTGAAAAACTAGTTCTTTCTTTCTAAATAATTTAGAGACGCGCCGATCAATGGTGGTATTCATTTTCTCTATCCCCCTTTTCGGGGCGGCAATTTTTGCCTCGCACCCTGGCGGCAACATACCTTGTCTGGGCCCTGCACTCACAGACACATTTTTCAGAAAATGTTAAAATCCCCTCCAAGGATGGATATTTCCATTCATTTTTTTACGATCACAATACTTGTAACGGAGAAAGTAAAAAAATGCATTTTAAAATCTACACTAATAAACAATTACATAAAATAAAATATACGACGTAAAACCTTAAGTGATCACGCAAAATCCCACATCAGAATTTATCAAGATGTACAATATTAAAGATTGACGGTGTAACTGTCAACTAAGTTGCACTTGAATGCTAAAAATCGTACAAACTTTTTTAAACTTGTTCAATATTTTTCTTCTCTGTAGTAGTGTGGGGAAACCATACAATAGAATAATACTTGAGATGAGGGCCAACTAGGGCATTAAAAGAAAATAATTATAGTGCGATGGTCATGAACATTTTTCGCCTGACGTTTTATGGACCCCAATAGCTAGTAAGATTTAGCAACTATGTTGAATATATGAGTAGTGAAAGTTAAATTTGAATTAAATCCAATACCCAGGTAAAATTCGCCAGAAAAAGTATCTACACGCCACAGTAGATAAACATATGTAGAAGGTAAATATAATAATATTTGCATGTCGCCTGCGAATCATAAACATTTAGCACTAGAAAAACAACTTACAGCATCTTTCATAAAAATGTTAAAGAGCAAGGGTCCTAGATGGGATCCTTGAGGAACATCAAAAGTTACATCAATTGGGCGAGACATACAGTGACCTATTCGAACTTATTGAATTGTGCCAAATACGTATGATTTTATCCAATGCAAAACAACAAAACAACGTAATTTATTAATTAAAATTGTGTGATCAATGGTGTCAAATCCTTGCAAGAAGTCAGTGTAGATAGAATCCATCGGACTTCTTTCTGCGAAAGCATCAATAATATATGATTAATAAACTACCACTTCCTGATTTAAAAGTGACATCCGCAAAAACTTCTGGAAAACCCTGAATCGGCTAAATCTACTAGAGATTTTTGGGTTTTTTAAATTGTTAACAGTAATTGAGTAATTGACATAAATCTGTTAATTCAAAGGGGGATGTTGACCCAAGGAACCAACATATATAAATCAATTACGTTATTAACTATGTTTACTTTTATTAATTGCGAGACTTCATTGAGAGACAGGTTGAGCGTTAGCAGGATGATTATTCTTCTATTGTAAAAATACAGAATTAGCGTGTATTTCACAAGTAATTTTTTTACTTTCTCCGTTACGAAGTACGAGAAAGTATTGTGATCGTGATTTTTTTTTCAAAAAATTTTTTTACGGAAGTATCCGTTTTGGGGTCCCTAGATGCCATTTCAACCATTTCTGGAAATTTTTTTTTGTGTCTGTGTGTGTGTGTGTGTCTGTCTGTGTGTGTGTGTGTCTGTCTGTGTGCGCTGTATCTCAAAAACTAATAGAGCAATTGATATGAAACTTTGAACATACGTCTTATTTGATAATCTGAAGAACTGAAAAGCTTTTGGTAAAATTTCGTACACCGGAAGTGGGTGTTTACCTTAACTGTTTTTTTTTGTTTTTGCCAATATTTTCTTAAATATGAAAAATATCACAAAAATATTTAAACAAATATTGAAGACAACAAAGAAATGCACATCTTTTGCTTGAAAATATTTTTCATAAAATCATTGCTATTCGAGAAAAAAATTATTATGAATTTTTCAATTTTTGGTATATAATTATGAAACGATAATAGTTACAGCAAATTTATGTGAATAATAATTGTAGAGAATGCCAAAATGAACAACTTCTAAAGAATAAGTTTTTTTCGAAATCTCGTTAGTTTTTGAGTAAACCGAGTTTTTGAATTTGAAGTATAATTTTTCCATCTTTCATAATTTTGACGTTTTAAACGTCAGTTTCATCCGAGTTTGCGCAACGCTCGATGTACATTTAAAATATGATTTAAATAGAAAATAAACCATGAAAACGTAAATATAAATGATACCATCAAGTCGGAGAAAGTGACATGATGGCCACATCACCATTTTTACTTTCTCCGTTATGAAGTACGAGAAAGTATTGTGATCGTGATTTTTTTTTCAAAATTTTTTTTTACGGAAATATCCGTTTTGGGGTCCCTAGATGCTATTTCAACAATTTCTGGAATTTTTTTTTTGTGTCTGTGTGTGTGTGTGTGTGTCTGTGTGTGTGTGTCTGTCTGTGTGCGCTGTATCTCAAAAACCAATAGAGCAATTGATATGAAACTTTGAACATACGTCTTATTTGATAACCCGAAGAACTGAAAAGCTTTTGGTAAAGTTTCGTACACCGGAAGTGGGTGTTTACCTTAACTGTTTTTTTGTTTTTTGTCAATATTTTCCTTAATGTAAAAAATATCACAAAAATATTTAAACAAACATCGAAGACAATAAAGAAATTAATAGCTTTTGCTTGAAAATATTTTTCATAAAATCATTGCTATTCGAGAAAAACATTTATTTATTTTTTTTAATTTTTGGTTTATAATTATGAAACGATAATAGTTACAGCAATTTTATGTAAATAATAATTGTAGAGAATGCCAAAATGAACAACTTTTAAAGAATAAGTTTTTTTCGAAATCTCGTTAATTTTCGAGTAAACCTAGTTTTTGAATTTGAAGTATAATTTTTCCATCTTTCATGATTTTGACGTTTTAAACGTCAGTTTCATCCTCTCGATGTACATTTAAAATATGATTTCAATTGAAAATAAACCCATGAAAACGTAAATATAAAGTCGGAGAAAGTAACATGATGGCCACATCACCATTTTTTTGTTGGTCAAAGGGGAAAATACTCAATTTTAATAATAAATTGTGTCCCAATCAAGTGCAATTATTTAAAATTCTGGGTAAGGATTTTTCAATTTTTAAACATCCTTAATGGATGGCATGTTTTAAGTATATTTGAAAAATCTGGAATAACTAGTTTTTTCTATTTTTTGGCCAATGGGAAAATGCTCAATTTTAAAAATAATCACTGCCGTAATCAAGTGCTATCACTGGAATTAGTAGTAATTGTTTTTCTATATTTTTGTTCACTTGTAAAATAATCTTTCCTCGAATCATGTGTGCTTAGTTCAAAGTGGGATTATAATGATCTGGGCAAGAATTTTTCCTGGATTTTGGATGGATTTTAAAGGATGATACATTTTGATAAAATTGGGAAAGTTTGCTATTTGTGGTAATTGTTTTTTTTATTTTTACTTTCTCCGTTGCGAAGTACGATCGAGAAAATTTTATCAAAAGTTTTTTCAAAATTTTTTCTTACTGAAATATCCGTTTTGGGGTCTCTAGATGCCATTTCAATAATTTCTGTGATCGTGATTGTTTTTTCAAAAAAATTTTTTTACAGAAATATCCGTTTCGGGGTCCCTAGGCGCCACTTCAACAATTTCTGGAAAAAAAAAATTGTGTGTGTATGTCTGTGCGCGCTGTATCTCAAAAACTAATTGAGCAATTGATATGAAACTTTTAACATAAATCTTATTTGATAATCCGAAAAACTGAAAAGCTTTTTGTAAAATTTTGTACACCAGAAGTAGGTGTTTAACTCAACTGTTTTTTGTTGTTTTCCAATATTTTTTTAAATATGAAAAATATCACAAAAACAAAAGATTGAAGACAACAAAGAAATGAACATCTTTTATTTGTAAATATTTTACATAAAATCATTGTTATTTGAGAATTTTTTTTTTCATTTTTACTTTCTCCGTTACGAAGTACGAGAAAGTATTGTGATCGTGATATTTTTTTCAAAAAATTTTTTTACGGAAATATCCGTTTTGGGGTCCCTAGATGCCATTTCAACAATTTCTAGAAAAAACTTTTTTGTGTCTGTCATTTAAACAAACTTTGAAGACAACAAAGAAATGAACATCTTTTGCTTGAAAACATTTTTCATAAAATCATTTTTATTCGAGAAAAAAAAATTATTTTTTTAATTTTTGGTTTATAATTATAAGACGATAATAGTTACAGCAAACTTATATCAATAGTAATTGTAGAGAATGCTAAAATGAACAATTTATAAAGAATAAGTTTTTTTCGAAATCCCTTTAGTTTTTGAGTAAACTGAGTTTCTGAATTTGAAGTATAATTTTCCCATCTTTCATAATTTTGACGTTTTAAACGTCAGTTTCATCCGAGTTTACACAACGCTCGATGTACATTTAAAATATGATTTAAATTGAAAATAAACCATGAAAGCGTAAATATAAATGATACCATCAAGTCGGAGAAAGTAACATGATGGCCACATCACCATTTTTGGTTTATAATTATAAAACGAATATATATAGTTACAGCAAATTTATCATAATAATTGTAGAGAATGTCAAAATAACAACTTATAAAGACTAAGTTTTTTTCGAAATCTCTCTAGTTTTTGAGTAAACTGAGGTTTTTGAATTTGAAGTATAATTTTTCTTTCATCATTTTGACGTTTTAAATGTCAGTTTCATCTGAGTCTACAAAACGCTCGATGTACATTTAAAATATGATTTCAATTGAAAATAAACAATGAAAACGTAAATAGAATTGGCTATGATACCATCAAGTCGGAGAAAGTAACATGATGGCCACATCACCATTTTTTAATCTATGTTTTGTTTATCTTCTTCTCCATAGTAACCTAATTTCCTCACGGCTACCCGTGATCCTCATTTTCCGCTTTCCTATTCCCTCATCCAGGCAGTCACCACAAATCATTATCAGCAAATATACAATACAATATGAAGGTGATGGTTTCGACCGTTACTATGTGGTAGTCCATTGTAATTCAAGTTACCATACAATACAATAGTTTATTGTATTGCTAAGTAGCAATAGAGTTTTACACATTTTTCATTTATACATTTCATTACACTACGTCTACGTTTCTATCACATGATACTCCACAGCTTCACTGATGAAACGGCGTACAACATTATTAAATGACAATGGGCTTCCAGTGCGTGCTGCTATTCATTATTAGTTTCAGTTTTTTGCGAACAAAATAAACTGCATCGCACCGCATTATTTAACCCAATTAAGCCATGTTTATGGGAAACATTCCTAACGCAATAAAATCGGATTCGATTATTCCTGGATGGGGAAACAATGAAAAGCTCTGCCGCTCCCGAAAAAAAAAATAACGCTTCGATCGATGGACGAATTAATTAATCGCATTTTCCTTTTGCTTGCTCATTGATGGGAGGATGGATGCATGTTGCTCCTGCAGCGGGTAATATTGTTATTATCGTGTGCAATATTTGTAATGATATTAGTGCGGTGCATATAGTGGATTAGGGTATCAATCAAAACATGCCACGCTACATTGACCCTACTGTTATTGATATTGAAACTTGTTAAGTAATTGCTATGTGGGTGTATTTATGTGTGTGTGCTAACAATTTAACTTTTGGAAATACGCGTGGATTAATGCAAAAATTAAATTAATAAATAAAACCTGTCAGTTAATCGAAGCGACAAGCAATCTAAATTTAACTAGGATGATACAATTTTACCGCATAAATGTAAAAAAAAATCTATTATTCTGTCGTTTTCGTACATCTATGTTTTCAATTTGAATATCTTCTTGCCTAGTGAATCGACAAATTAACATTTTAGTTTTATGCAGTTTGATCAAGGTTGTAATTTCGCAGAAAAATAGGCTAACGAATTTAAAACTTGCGTACAAAAGGAGCATAAGGTGCAGAAATAGTTTTATGAGAAAAAAGAAAGGGAAAGAATTTACACATACTTCCTCTGCATATAGATATTTATATTTATAATAATAATAATAACAATAATAATTTGTTTATTTGCAGTAAAGAATATACATTCGTGGATGAGTAAAGATCAAGTATATGTATAATTTTAAAAACTTGATTTTGACTTACAACATATTAAAATCTACGTGTAAATATTTATAAATACCAACACAAATAAAAAATTATAAAATAGGTACAGGACCTAATATTAGAGAGGAGACATATGCAAATTAAAATTTAAAATCGTAAAAGAAGAAGAAGTTTTTACGCATGAACTTCACAAATTATCACATAATGAAAAATACTCTTCTGTCGTGTAGAAACTGTGTTGCAATATTTTGTTCAGATATATTTTTTGTAATTGCCTTATATAGTTAACTCGAGCATTGTATAAATTAATGGATGTACTCCACATGAGTTATGATAGAAGCTGCTATGACTATGTTTAGGGATTCTAATGGTCCTTGATTGTATGCTATGGTCATGTATAGAAATGCATTCAAAAATAAATCTGTGTTTTGTCATGAATGCAAATTATGAGCAAATTGTTGACTCGCAAGAAATTTTTAATGCGATTAATAATTATTTCAGCAGCAATATTGGTAATAGAACAATTGCAACTTCGGATAATGTTAACATATTTAGTATTTCAGGATCATTTTTTCTCTATCCTTCAACCAGTGTTGCCACACGTTAGAAAACGAATTACCGTACCCGCGTATTCTGAATTACCGTACTTATTAATAAATTACCGTACATACATGTTAGATGTGATAATTTATTAGGATGTGGACTACGAGAAATACACACTTATAATGATGTAAACTTACGATTTCAGAGGTGAAGCGAAGGTTTTCAAAAAAAAAAATTTACCGAAAATATCACATAAAAAAACGTTTTTTCCCCCTTTTATAATCTCGTTCTATTGGATTATTTTGGGGATTTACACATTTTTCTACGAATTTGTTACATAAATCGATGCTAGATGGTCCTATCTGCTAATATAATGTTAACTATCGGGGCGAGATAGATTTTAATACTTCCCATGGGCAGTGTTGCCAGGTCAGCTGAAAATCCGCTAAATTTTGAATCCGCATTGCGGAGTAATTTTCGTTTTAACGGCTGGCGGATTTTCTAACGGAATTGTGTTGGATAGTTGAGAAAACTAGCGTAATTCAATTTAAATTTGAACTTTATTTTCGAAACGTATATTTTACAAGAGAAAAAACACTAACATTAATTTTAAAAAAAATAACTCACGGAAAAATTAATACATTTTCGAAAAGTAAAGGTAGATGTTCTGTGAATATTCTAAAATATTTAAGGAACTCTTATCATATCAGACCTTATTTTTTTCGATTTTGATCTCGTTTAAGTATTCAACAATTTTAAACATTAATTTTCAAAAATTCATAACTAACACAAATATTGACTAAGTTTCAAAAATCAAGATTAATTTTAAAGGTAAATGTATTATGATTGCATCAGAGTTTTTTTATGGAATTCAATCATAGCGATATGTTTTTTTTCTAGTTTTTCCTTGTTTAAAAATTTGTTTTTAAAAATTGAAAAAATGACACATTTTCAAAAATTAAAGTTAGTTTTAAAGAAAGATACATTTGTTATTTATCAATGTTACAGTTTTCTTTCTGGGCGCATCTTTTGCATATTTCTACACCCTGTAAGTTTAAGTTTTTTTTTTATATATATATTATGACTCATACTTTTTTTAATTTATTGAAACCACTTATTTATATGATGTATATTGACCTATATAAACCCATTGTTATTGGCACATCAAATAAGTTAAATTAAATAGATGTTTTGTGAATATATGAAAAAAAAATCGATTTTTTGTCTTCAACAACTTTAAATATTAATTTTCAAAAATTAATCTCACGCAAAAATTGACACATTTTCAAAAGTCTAAATTGATTCTAAAGGCAGATGTTTTGTGAATATACTTAAAGTGACGCATTTTCAAAAATTACAGTAAGTTTTAAAGGGAGATGTTTTGTGAGTGCATTAAAAAAATGATTTTTTATTCAAGTCTTCGACAACTTTAAATATTAGTTTTCAAAAATTCATAACACGTATTTTCAAAACTCAAAGTTAATTATATATTATGATTGCAATAAATTTTAAAGAAGTCAATCATATCAGTATTTTTTTTCTATTTTTATTTAATATTTGTTTCAAATATTCGAATTTTAAAATCATTTTTAAACATTTATAACTCACGCATTTTAAAAAATTAAAGATAATTCAGATGTTTTGTAAATATACGATTTTTTTTTATTTTTGATAAATTCTAGCATATCATGTAATATATCCAGTGTCGGAAATGAAAATTTTTAACTGCCAAAAAATGACAATTTTCAACTGCCAAAAATGACAATTTTTAACTGCCAAAAGGCCAATTTTCAACTGTCAAAAAGGCCAATTTTCAAGTGTCGGCAACTGCCATTTTTAACTGGCAAAAATGAAAATTTATAACTGCCAAAAGCGACAATTTAAAACCCAAAAATGAACACCTAGCATCGGATTTTTTAGAGAATTCAATCATATTGATATGATTTTATTTTTCTATTTTGTCTTTGTTCAAATATTGCGACCAATTTTTAAAAATTCAGAAATTGGTAGAGTTAGTTAGTTTTAAAGGTAAATGTTTTGTAAACATATCAAAATTTATGAGGAATTAATATTATATCAGTATTTATTTTTTAGCCAAAATATTAATTTTCAAAAATTCATAACTCGCGCAAAAATCGACTCAATTTCAAAAATCAAGGTTAATTTTAAAGGTGAATGTATTATGATTTCATCAGAGTTTTTAAGGATGTCGAGTCTGCTATTAGCAACATACTTGACAACTACTCCACCATGCTTTATGTTATGTTTATGGTGAAACAAAACTGAACAAAACAATAATGGTTTCAAAAACAGCATATAATCCCATACGCTCTTAATCCATCCATGGCTTCAATTTCATCAATGATGATGTGGCAATTATGTAATTTTATCTGATTTCATGGTCTCGCAAATTCATCTTTTTATTTTGAAACCACACTGATTTCTCTCAGATCCACACTTATTATATTCTGTTTTATTATGTATTATTTTTACTTTTGTGTTATTCTTTTATTGGACATCTTATGTTGGGTAATAAAGATTATTGTTATTTAATCCAGTTATGTCGGAAAAAAAATCGAAAAAAAAAGTAAATTCCAGAAAATATGTAATCATTTTCCAAAACATTACTGTTTTAGGGCCACTTTCGTTTTTAAAAACCCTCTAATTGCGCATTTTTTAATATTTGTTTTTTCGCTTGAAAAGCTTCGGTGAAAATAATTCTTAAAAATATGAACTGTAAAGAATAGATTCGAAAGAAATATATTCAATTGCCAAAATAACATTCTTAAAACAAATTTTATTTTTTGAGTTGTTGAACGTTTGAAACAATACGAAAAAATACGAACCGCAACGAATTCGTTCCAAAGAAATATATTTAATTGATAAAATACCATTCTTTCAACGTTACTTTTGGTTTTGAAAATACACTAATTTTTAAGCGATCTCCGAATTTTTGAAGATATAACATTTGTGAAGCATTGAAGAAAATATTCTAAAGAAGTAAAAATTGTAAAGAATAATTTGTACTTAAATTATTATTTTTTTAAGACCATCCCTTTTCAAAGAAATTACGAATTTCGAAACTATTGATTTTTGTTGTTTAATCTGGGACGTATCAGTGAAAACAATTTGGTAAAAATTTCAACCGCAGAAAATCAATTCTAGAAAAATTGTAATAAATTACCAAATCCCTATTTAAACTTCACTTTTGTTATTTTTTAAACTCATTTTACGGATTTTGGAAAATTTAATTTTTCCATTTGAGTAAAAAAAAATCTAAAAATAAATACCGTAGAGAATAAATTCTAAAACAAATATATTCAATTGCTACAATATTACGTCTCCAAAGGAACGTTCTTTAATTTTTTTAAATTACCAAAATAATCTTTAAAATTCGCTCTTGTTTTTTTTTAATTCACCAATTTTCGGACGAGTTGCGAATTTTTGAAAATTTAATTTCTCCATTATTTGAATATTTGAGAAAAAAAAACAAAAAATTTGCAACGTAATACATCTTTCAACCGCACTTTTATTTTTAAAAATTCATAAATTTTCAAACGTGAGACGAATGTTTGAAACTTTTGATTTTCGAGTTGTTGAACATTTGTGTCGTATCAGTGAAAACAATTTGTTGAAAATATAAACCGCAGAAAATAAATTCTAGAAAAAATGTATTGAATTACTAAAATATCACTCTTCAAAATTAAGTTTTTTTTTTTTTTTTAATTCACCAATTTTAAACCGAATTTTTGAAAATTTATTGAACATTTGGGACGATAAACATGAAAATATCAAAAAGATCCTTTCTTTAGCATCAAATGAGAAAAAGTTACAAGATGCCCACCCTCTGTTAATTGGAGGGTAGTATACTGACCATTCTTCCACCCCGTTTCGATTTAATTTTTACGTACTTTTTTGCAAAAAAAATGATTTTTTCGAAATTCCAATAGTTTTAGAAAATAAAATCGATTTCCAATAAGAAACTTTACTGCTCTGAAAACACTAACAGTTCGAAACGGGTCTGTGATATATCATTGATGGGGGTTAATAATTATTCTTGGAAATATTAATTTCGACGATCCCAGATATTTGTGAAAAATGTCGTAAGCTACAATCCCTAATTTGAAGGTAAAATAGGGCCCAATGTTCAACTTTCGGTATTATTTTAATTCAGTTACGTATATTGTTTTTGTTGTTTTTTTCATTTTATTTATTACAAAAAATATTACGTAGTTTTGCTTTTGCCAAGATTTGATTCGTAGTTGAAATGAAAAACGTATTCTTTATAAGTTGTTCATTTGTTAGTTGGGAAATTATTGCCAGTAATTCGTTTAATATTCTCATCTGAATATTAGAATGTCATATATAAAACTGTTTTAATATCATCCTAATTTTCGTAGTTTGAACGTAAATAAGTCATGTAGGGGGATATAAAATGAAATTTCTGGCTAATTGATAATCCGGGACGTTTAATGTGCAGACATTGGAGGACATGGGAGGTTTATGGGGGGATAATGGGGCGTCGCTGATGTTTTACAGGCGACCCAATTTGCTTTTCATTAATATCGTATAGTTTTAATTAAAATTTTGTGCGAGCTGTTCGTTTAGTTTCAGATGAGGTAGCCAGTTTGAATGTGCGCTTTATCAGACCCTATTATCTACCCCCGTACGTACTATTCCTTCAACTTTCAGTTAATTATCTTACTTTATACGTAGTGTATCCTTAGAAATACTGTTTTCACATAAACATACACGTATATTAAAACCAAAAATAAACATATTAAATGATTTCCCCATTTATGAAGTTATAAATACAGTTAAATAAATAATAGCCATTTAAAAATAGTGTGTTCTATATTTTTTTTTTAATTTTGATTAACCTTCCTTTTTAAAATATCTGTCTTCATTTTTTTTAAAGCTCCACCAGCCTTTTTGAAAAGTTTGTGTCAAATCAATAAAAACCAAAGTAAATCTTTTATGCTTTATTTTTCAAATAATATTTGCTGGAATATTTTTAATCTTAAATTTTGCAAAATTTTTAATAGAATTTGGATTTTCTCTACCTACTTTTTTAAATAACATTTGCCTTGACATTAACCATTTCAACGACATGGAACATTTTTCTAATTTCGTATTATAAACTAGATAATATGCCCTTTTGTTTTTTATCGAGTTCCAAATAACGTTCAATTCTAAATCTTCGTCCCAAATTTGGAGATTTCCACAGAGGGAATTTCTGGCAATCTCCTTTGAAGTTTCCGTTTAATGTAAAATCATCAATTTCACGATTAAGTCGAAATAACTCGATAACTGGCAAGGCATATTTTTGAATTTTGATTGATTTTCAAAGAACATTAAATTTGATGATGTTCTACCGACGGAATTTCGAGACATCACCGTCGAAGTTAAATTTTGTTTAAATTTATTTTTCCTTAATTTTCGTGCCCAATTCAGTGATGTTCTTTCTAACGAGGAAATTTGGTGCAATCGCTCTAGAAGTTATTTCTTGATGTAAAATCATTACAGTTATACCATGAAGTCAAAATAATTATAAAACTAAGGAGTGCATGTTTTTAGATCTTTGTCGATTTCCAAAGAATATGAAATTATTAATCTGCGTGGCAAATTTGGTTATGTTCTTGCAAAGAAATTTTGAGTAAACTAGGCAAGATGCATTTTTGGATTTCAAATGATTTCCAAAGAACATTAACACGTTGACCGCTTTGTCAATCACCGGTGACTGACACTGAAGAATTCCAATGGGGCCACGCCAGTCACCGACGACTGCTAGCGAGTACCTACTTTAAACTTACTATTTAGCGAGTTAAATTAAATAAGCATATTCTTACTCATTTCATAAAATAAAATTTAAAAACAAAGGAAACTTATTTTGACATTTTACAAAAAAACTTGTTAGCAGCCAATGTGTTAAATTCTTAGTTATGTACCAAATTTGGTAATAATAATAATCCTTTATTGGTACCACTAACTTTCGTTTTACATAAGTCAAATAATCTGTTACGATGTTCAATAACCGTGATCACAGACATGATTTAAAATCACTGATATTAAAAAGTTGCAACGCTATTCAAAAGTAGCAGCCCATCTCTCATAATTATCGCAGTAGTAACTTTGAGGCAAGCTAAAAATTTATTTATCGCAGAAAATTTGAAACATTTTCAACGTAAACTCGCGTGCATAGGAATCGGCCCAGTGTAAATTTTTGACTTGAACTAATTTTTTATTAACTATCCATCAGATCAAAAAAATATATGCCTTTTGAAAGACAATTTAATATGCTTTAATATGAGTTAAAATTTATTAAGAGTGCTTATAGTTTATAATAGTTTCTAAAAAAAAAATAGTTAAAGAAAAGTTTATAGTGGGACGATTTCTATCCAAGCAAGTTTATATAGATATTTTTTAAACTTTTTTCCAGTCGCGTGGATAATATCTTTATTTGTTACATAAAAAAACTCTCATTTCCAAAATAGCTTTCGAAATTTACGACTCGAATTTAAAAAATAACTAAACTTAAACTTTAAAATGTTCAAAAAAATCTGTTTTGAATAATAGTGATTAGAATTTTTTTAATAAAATTACAGTGCGGTAATTGTTTCGAAAATCGTTTACTAAAAGAGGGAAACAAATTTGAAAACTTCCAATTAGTATATTTTGTGCGGATTTCTAAAAGTCACATGTCGAAATACGCACTTGTTTTTTTCTTTTTCCATCAAACTATGCGATACATCAAAAGACTCAAATTTTCAAAATTGCGTTTTAAAAATAGATTTTTCAAAATTATATAGTTTTTTATAAACTACTTTTCTGAATGCTCAAGTTTTTAAAATTGTTTCCTAAAAGACTTTTGAACAAATTTGAAAACATCTAATTCGTTCAGCAGAAAATCAAAAGGGCGAATTCGTTAACTTTCGACTTGGAAAAATTGCGATTTTGGAAATTTACGTTAATTTGGCATGAACATTTCCAAAATTCAATAGTAGAGCAAACAAAATTGAGAATTTGTTGATTTGGGATTTGGATGAAAATTCCTAAATTCTTGTTTCAAATATACGAAATTCGCAAAATTTTTACGGTTTAATAATGAAAATCCAACTTTGCATTTAAAAATAAGAAAATGTGTACTCGAGACTTCAAAAACTGTTTCAAATACACTAAATTGACTGCATATTAACATTTTAATCATCAAAATACAGGATTTAGCAATTTATGTTGATGTAAATTGATATAAATATTTCAACGTGTATTCCAAAAATAGGGGATTCGTTATATTTTGACATTTAAATCATCAAAATCTAACAACGGGTTCAACAGTTCGGCAGTTTTTCAGTCACGAAGGAGAATTTGTTATCTTTAGGCCTGAGAAACTTACGATTTCTGCAATTTGCGTTAATTAAACATGAGTATTACTTAATACTTTTTAAAATACACTAAATTCAATATGCATCAATATTTAAACCATTCAAATGCAAAAGCGCGTTTGGTTCAAAAATCAAAATCGCCATTTTATTGACTTTGGAATGGGACAACTCCTGATGTGGCCATTTAGGTCTGAGATGAAGATTTCTTAATATTTGGTTCAAATATACATTTGATTTTGACGTCTTAATCATCAAAATCAAACAACGGATCAGACACTTTTTTTAAATCAAAAACGTGACTTTGTTACTTTGGACTTCGAAAACTTACAATTTTAGCAGTTTTCGTTAATTTCCTATTAACCAATTTTGAAATACACTAAATTTGGTAGTTTTTGATGATTAAATCATCAAAAACAAACAAAAAATTTCAACAGTTGCGCAATTTTTAAAAATCAAAAATTTTACTTTGTTACTTTGGACTTCGAAAACTTGCGATTTTGGCAGTTTTCGTTAATTTGCCATTAACAAATTTTTAAACCTTTTTTGAAATACACTAAATTTGGTACGTTTTGACGTTTAAATCATTAAAATCAAGCAATGGATCCACTTGAGAAATATTTCAAAATAAAAAATGAGACTGTTACTTTCGAGTTCGAAAACTTTCAATTTTGGCAATTTGCGGTGATTTTACACTTTTTTTGGAATCCACTAAATTTGTTACTTTTTGACGTTTAAATTATCAAAATCAAAGAACGAATCCAACACTTGTGCAATTTTTTTAAATAAAAACAATGGTGATGTGGCCATCATGTTACTTTCTCCGACTTGATGGTATCATAGCCACTTATATTTACGTTTTCATGGTTTATTTTCAATTGAAATCATATTTTAAATGTACATCGAGCGTTGCGAAAACTCGGATGAAACTGACGTTTAAAACAATTACTTATAAACATAGTATTGCTGTAACTATTATCGTTTTATAATTATAAACCAAAATTTAAAAAAAAATAATAAATTTTTTACTCGAATAAAAATGATTTTATAAAAAATGTTTTCAAGCAAAAGATGTTCATTTCTTTGCAGTCTTCAAAGTTTGTTTAAATGTTTTTGTGATATTTTTCATATTTAAGAAAATATTGGCAAAAAACAAGAAACAGTTAAGGTAAACGCCCACTTCCGGTGTACGAAATTTTACCAAAAGCTTTTCAGTTCTTCAGATTATCAAATAGTTTTTGAGATACAGCGCGCACAGACAGACACACACACACACACACACACACACGCACACACAAAAAAAAATTTCCAGAAATTGTTGAAATGGCATCTAGGGACCCCAAAACGGATATTTCCGTAAAAAATTGTTTTGAAAAAAAAATCACGATCACAATACTTTCTTGTACTTCGTAACGGAGAAAGTAAAAACATGAATTAGTTAGCACTGGAGTTCTAATCAATTTAGGGAATTTCTCTTATTTATACATGAAGAATTTATAATGTTTTTTTTAAGAAGACTAAAACTTTGCTGGTTTAACATTTAAAGTTTTAAACTGCGCCCTAAGCCCTAAATGCGTTCATTCATAGAAAACCAAAACCACGTTCGTCAGTTTGCAATTTTGGATAACTTGAGATTAAGCAATTTACTTTGGTTTAAGATGAAACTTCCCTATATTTTACGCTTAAATCATCAAAATCGAAAACAGATTCAACAGCTGACCAATTAAAAAAAATCAAAGGCGATGGTAACTCTCGCCTTTGAAAACTTGAGATTTAAGGCATTTGCTTTAATTTAGATAAAGATTTTGAAATAAACTGAATTTGCTAAAATTTAACATTAAAATGCTCAAAATCCAACAACGGATTTACCAGTTAAGCAATTTAGAAATAAAAAGCGTGAGATTTTGAAACTTGCGATTTTGGCAAGTTGCGTTAATTTGACATAAACATTTCTTAGTGCTTTTTTGAAACACACGAAATTCGTTACAGTATAACATTTACATAATCAAAATCTAATGCATTCGGCAATTTAAAAAAGCAACCCACAATTAGACTTGGAAAACTTGAGATTTTGGCAATTTGTCAATATCCAAAAACGCGTTTGAGAGCTGAACGATTATCAAAAACAGACATTGCGATATTGTTTACTTTCGTCTCGGACTACTCGGATTTAGTAATTTGCGTTGATTAAATTTAAAATACTTTTCCACCCCTCCAATATTTTGCATGATATTGCAGGTGTTTCAGACTTTTTGTGACCATACTGTATAATAATTAGTTGTGATTAAAATCACAATGCAGTAGTTTTTCTGTTACAATAAACAGCTAATTTTTTTCTCAAGAATATTTGAAAATTTGCCAGTGCCCATATAGGGTGTATTTGAAATAACGAACAGGCATTTAAGGACATATACACAAAATATTTGTGAACCCATTTCCGTCAAAATTTATTCGAAAAATCAATTTTGAACATTTTGAGAACCGATGCTTTTCTCATTTCGTTAGGTCAGCATGGAATGTGTGTTTGTTTATTTAAAACTCAAGATACGATTTCTTGCCTCAGAAATTTGAAGTGTTATCGCAACGTTTTTTTTTTTTGTAAAAGATAAACAGTCCTCAAGTTCATTGAAGAGCACTCAGATATTTCCTATGCGCTTGTTGTAATTCGATATCGAAAGCCGATGCTGTTTAAAAATTAGGTCACATTACCACTGCCCCCAAAAATGTTGCGTATTTTCACTCATTAACTTTAATAATTAATTGCGGGCCTTTTGTTACAGTTATAAACAAAATAATTGCGAATATTGTTTAAAAATAATATAATCTCTTTGTGGTTACGAGCCTGTTCGTTATTTCAAATACACCCTGTATACTCTTAATAATTTTTACAACTCGAAAAACTGTTGAGAAACGTGCTTTATTCACATGAATTTTTTATTAGTGATGTAAAAGATTGAAATATTCAAATTATATTTTAAGAGAACGGTTTTGACTGTAGTTTCTAATGTGTCGCTATAACAATTAAATAAAATTGTTCTCTGGTTTTATTACGTGATTTCAAAAAAAGGTATTTACGAATTTTTACATGAACGTCTGATATGGCGGAGAAAGTAATTTATTCTGTTTATTTATTTTTCGTTTCCATGGCGATCCTTGACTTCTCGTTCCTTGATCCTTTTTCTTGATGATCCGCGTTCGTGGTGGCGCTACATAACAAATACCTGATGATGTTTGAAAAGTTTCTTTAACCTTTTTAATTGAACGGTTTGGGATCAAATTGGGTGCAAACTCAAATTCTAACAACAATAGGTATATTCTACTGCCTTTAGCATTGGTAGCATTGCTTGGCTTTGGCAGTTACAGTTATCTGCAGTAATAGTGACAGTTACAGTGACGTGCTAGCAATCTTGTAAGTTCATACTTTAAACCCTCAATAAATAATATAATTAAATTCATTGGATAAGTTTATTTTTTCCACAGCTTATAATGTGTATTGGATTTTTTCCTTCATAGAGTATATTGTCCATATTCAGAATGGTTGGACCCTATTTCCATGTTTGCAAGTCAAACCTTTCCCGTATCACAATACTGTTTACCAAATAACAAGTACAGTATTTCATTCTCATCTCAAGAAAGATGTATTAGATGTTTGGGTAGCCCTTACGGCCTCCCCCTCCTCCTCATGTCACACACTGCTGCGTCTAAAGATGTCGCTAGTTGCTCTTTATTTATTTCCCCCCTATTTTTTTCATTTTACACTCCATTCCTTCCATTCTTGTGCGTCCTTTATGCACGACGAGCCCACTGCTGGGACCATGTCAAATCCGCCCCTAAATGCAAGGGGAGCAAACAAATAAATAATACGCCGACGAGATATTTGGTCGAAAACATTTATCCAATGCGGATTTGGAGACTGTTATGCTTTTAAGGAAAATTCTTTCACATTTAGTAGACAAACATGTTTACACCACTAGAAAAAGACATTAACTTTACATCAAATATACATAAACAAACAGCGACCAGCAAAGACATTCTGCAACTTTCACCTCCAACTAGCTACACCTTTCTATCTTGCATTTCCACAGCATCTGTCCCGTTTACACCACTATCACATTTGCAATTGTAAAAATTGTTATTTAAACAGTAAGTAATAAGTTTACTTTACCATTGTGCAATTTTTAATATAACGATTGTGTATTTAGGATATGAAAATAGCAAACACCATACCACAGATATTTGCACGATCTTAATTAAAACCCTTCGAACATTTATTGACCATCAGAAGAGCAAACTGTTGCCCCCGATTAATCACATTTAAAAAACCAATCCGAGCGCGATTAAGTCAACCCCCAAAACCGTCCGGCGGCGCGCCGGCCCGTTCCTCCCCCCCGGGCGGATCCGAACGAAGGAAATGAAAATTGCTGATTGATATATCCCCGCCAATTCATTCCAATCTCACATCCAACTATCTCAATTTCCGGACCCGACTTTACCACCCCCTTCAGCCCCTTTGCAATTTCTGAATCGGACGCGCATCAATTTTTATTTGCGCAGAGGTGCAATGGCATTTGCATATCGCGCCAATTTTTCGCCCCCTTTTTTTTGGACCCGTTGTCGTTGTTAATCCGCGGCAGTAAGGAATTAATGAACATTTATGGTCGATGCACTCGTTTTTATTGCTTCGGCGTAATGGGGGGTGCCGTATCGAACGATTCGGCGGATGTTTAATTTTTGAATTTTAAAATTTTGCTAATGGATACGTATGCTGCGAATGGTTTTCTAAATCGTTTCGATATTTTCTAGTTTGGGCAATTTGCGATTTTTAAATTACGCGATTTATTGCAATTAAAGCTGAAACATTCGTTTCCATTTATCCAATTTTGTGGACATTGGTATTTATTACCACTTTACCATTACAATATTCATGTTGAGTTTTCTGTAAATTTAAATCTTGCTGATGCAAAAGCATATCGAGTGGTGGGTGCAGAAATATCTATCAAAAGATTCTTGTAAAAAAAAAAAGTCATTTTTTGTGGATTTTTAAATGTTTGAGGTTAAATTCCAGCAAATATATCAACGTATTTGGCTAATTTTAAAGCTTTAAGGGTGCAGAATGTGATCGCAAAAAATAATCAATATCAATTTTTTTTTTAATTGAAAAAATCCAGTTGAAGAGGAGACACATCATCATCTTTATTCAGACTATACAATAGGTTGGATTAATATACAAAATATACAAAAAACAAAAAGGGTGTTAGTCCGTCTGTTTGAAGAGGATTTTTATAGTTTTTAAAATATTTGATTTCCAATTCCCGGAAATTCATTTACAGCGTTTCCAAGATTATTTACTAATTTTATAGCTCTAAGCATGCAGAATGTGATCACGAAAAATGATAAACATCTATTGAGGGATTTTCCTGAAAATTTGAAAAATCCAGCTGAAGTCCATTTTTACAGATTTTAACTTATGAATTGTGATTCAAGCAAATATATCAATGCCGTATTTTTAAATCAATAACTAGTTTTAAAGTCTTGAGGGTGCTTAATGTGATCACAAAAAATAATAAATATCCATCAAGGGGTTTTCTTAAAAATTGGCAAAATCCAATTGAAGTCCATTCCACAAATTGGTGGCAAGTGTGGAATTCATTATACGACTACCCAAAAGTATTTAAAGAAAAATAATTTTTACTCGGGCAAATACCAGTACCACCAAGAACCAACGCACCATTCTTTTTTTTAAATTTCATGGCTTCCATTATTTTCGTGAAAATTATCATTTTTATTTTATTATTTTTTCGGGTTTCGTTATGAATACAAAAAATAAATAATAACATGACTGCATGCAGAAATTTTTACACTACAAAAAAGTAATTAACATGTTTTCTCTAAAATGATCAGGGAAGATAATATTACAATATAAAGAAATTAACATTGAAAATCCTAAGTTAAGTTTTGTAGGAGCCGCTAAAAATGTCCAGAGTCGACGGCATGGCGCTAGTGTTTATTTCGGTAGGTAATAATGACCAGACGGTCGTAAAAATGTCAAACTTGCCGAGCGACCATATCAATCCGGCCAGAGCGGGGTACAATTTGCGGGTTGTTTAGTACCGCCGATTAGGGATAAAACGTATGTTTTTAATATAAGCTAATTTTAAGTACAGAATGTGATAACAAAAAAAAATATCCATCGATGGGGTTTTCTTGAAACTTGCCAAAATTCAGTCTAACTCTATTGTTTTAGCTTCTAAAATATTTGAGGTTTACTACCAGAACATATCGTGTGAGCCACAAAACTTTGTTTTAGAGTCGACTGTGAGATAAATGTGGTATGTCGCATATTATTACGTCATAAGACTAGATTAGTTCAATAGAATTAGATTAAAAAAAAATTAATGGATCTCAGACGTGACTGCTATGTTTCTCTCTCTCAGGCATGGCCCACTCAGCAACAAAATATATAAATAACACGTGTTTTTGGATTATAAACGAATTTTAAGGACTTAAGGGTGCAAAATATGATCACAAAAAATTATATACATCCATCAAGGGGTTCTCTTAGCAATTGGCAAAACCTAACTGAAGTCCATTTTTAATCTAAGCTTTTAAAATGTTGAAATTCCGTATATAAATGAATTATTATTGGCGTATTTTTGGGTTGTTGCCTAATTTTAGAGCCTTGAGAGCGAAGAATATGATAACAAAAATTATAAGCATGCATCACGGGATTATCTTGAAAATTTCAAAAATCCAGTTTAAGTCCGTTTTTGTAGCTGTTAATATTTTGAGTTTAAATTCCAAGCAATGATGTGTTTCTTGATTATTGACAATTTTTAAAGATTGGAGGGTGCATGTTGTCGTTGAAAAAGAATTAACATTCATCGAAGGTGTTTCTTGGAACTCTCTGAAAAATCCAGTTCAAAATTCAGTCAGTCCAGTTTTATAGCTTTTAAAATGTTTAAATAATTCTGGGCAATTTATCAATAACGCATTTTAAGATTAGTGATAAATTTTAATGCTTTAAGGGGGCAGAATATGATCACAAAAGATAATAAACATCGAAAGAGAGATTTTCTTGAAAATTGGAAAAATCCAGCTGAACTCAATTCTTATATCTTTTGCAATGTTTGAGTTTAACCCAGCGTTTCTCAACCTTTTTGTTATTGCGACCCATATTACCAATATAAATATTCTCGCGCCCCCCTTTTTGATCTATCGAAATTTTTTTTTTCAGTATATTTACGGCCAGACAAGCATGTGTGCTATATGTGACTATTTTGTAAGATTTTATAGCGCTGTTTAGTTATTATTATTTGGAGCTTTTTATAAGAGTTCTGTATAATTATTAGTATTAATTTTTTATTATTTTTTTGATTAAAACATGAAAACAGTCCGATATTCGTACATTTAATTTTATTGGTAAAATGCGACTGTTTGCTATAAATGCACAGTAATGCATACGTCTATCCCCACCCTTTTCTATATATTTCTTCCTACACATTCTGTCAAGGTCGCATTTCTGTTTTGATAATTTTATCGGCCTTTCCAGTGTTCTTGTGCGATTCAGTGCGAGTAAACTTCAGAGATTTTACAGTACATCACGAGTACATGCACTATTATTTATCTAAAATTGATCATTTTTTAGGGGACTTCAATATTAAAAGGTAAGTACAAAAAATACATTTATCATGCTACTCAATTCCTATCTGAAAATAATAAAGAATATTTGTAGAATAAAAATGGAAAAATTTAACAATTTTTATTTACAATTAATTGTTAAATATTAAATAAATAACAATATTAAATTAATTAATAAATTGTAAGATAAAAAAAGCGTAAAACACGCAAATTTTTAACCACATTTAATTCTTATTATAACAACTTGCGTTTTTTACGTGTTACTTATCACCTTATGCTTTATTCACAACCTCCAAATTAGAATTAGAATTTGAATTACAATTCAAATTACAATTAACAGCAAACGTTTGGCATATGAGTTAATACATGAGCATTCACAACCTCAAATTAACGTTTTCACTTAGAATTACAATTACACTTTAAATTAACACATAGCAAAGTACAAGCTTTTACGGTAATTTACACACTAATTTGGAGTAGTACATAACCTCAAATTTTTGACAGCTTGTTTTTAAATTTATCATTTTGTGAAAATTATGTTGCCAATACGAAGAGCACGAGCACAGGCACAGCATCGACGTAAAATATTAAGTTCACTTAGTGTGGCGTTAGGTATTTTGTACCTGCAATTATTGCAAAAACAACCGACTAATTTAGACGATGTGAATGCTCCAAAATACGTTAATTTACATACTAATTTAAATTCTAATTCTAAGTGTAATTCTAATTCTAATTTTGGAGGTTGTGAATGAAGCCTTATAGTCCCTGTTGGTTTATTATAACATATATGAAAAAAGAAAAATTTGCTTCCCAAAGCATTAATTGAAATTTAAGTAAATGTTCCTTATATTCCAAATTTCACTAACATATTTTTTTCTATACGTTATTTCAATCTCTACTTTCTATTCTCATCAATTTCATATTGATTTTCTTTATTTACAAATTTATTAAAATCATTTTTCAAACTTTTTTCTTCGATAATGTAAAAAATTTTACAACTAAATTTAAATCTATAAATAGTAATTACCATCACCTATTATCATCCATTATATAAATTTTATTTTATATTCTTTTGAATTTGAAGATTATAATTTTTTAGTTACTTCCATATTTTTTAAATGTTTCTATCGATTTCTGATCAATTTTTCTTAAATATATATTTTAGAGGCAACAGAGGCATCTTTAGCAAAGATTATGGATAAATTTTTATGTGGACGTAAGCGAGCATTGGAGGATTGTGAAGCATCAACTAGTGCACAGGCTAGGCATGTTCCAAAAACTAAATCAAGAAAATATTGCGCCGAATACTTGAACTATGGATTTACCAGCACTGAAGTAAAAGAAGAAGAAAGGCCCTTGTGTGTTATTTGTTCAAAAATTTTGGCAGCTGACAGTATGAAGCCAAATAAACTTAAACGACATTTGGAAACTCTTCATAGTGAATACGTTAACAAACCTCGACAATTTTTTGAAAGCAAATTAAAATCATTTGAAAAGCAAAAATTAGTTTTTAAAAACTCTTTGTCTGTGAATGAACAAGCTTTACTTGCTTCTTACAAAGTTTCGTATCAAATAGCTAGATGCAAGAAACCTCACACTATTGGTGAAGAGCTAATTTTGCCAGCTGCAATTGAAATTGTAGAAACCATGTTTGGAGAAAATTTTGCTAAAAAATTAAAATCTATTCCACTTTCCAATGATACTGTAGCTCGTCGTATTGGTGACATGGCTGAAGATGTACAGCACCAGCTTTTTGCAAAATTGCGTGGAAAATTGTTTTCAATTCAACTAGATGAAGCAACTGACAACAATAAAGATGCTCATTTGATAGCCTATGTACGTTTTTGTGATGGTGTATCAGCTGTAGAAGAACTACTTTTTTGCAAACCAATAGAGCAAAGAGCAATATCAACTGCTTTATTTACCATCTTGGATAATTTTATAAACGAGGCGAATATGGAATGGGAAAATTGTGTTGGAATATGTACCGATGGTGCTCGTTCAATGTCTGGAAGATTTCAAAGCCTGCAAACATTGGTGAAACAAAAATCATCACAGTGTATATGGACACATTGCATGATCCACAGAGAAGCACTGGCGTCGAAAGAAATGAGTCCTGGTTTAAATACCGCGTTATCTACAGCTGTAACTATTGTAAATTATATAAAAACAAGACCTTTAAAATCAAGAATGTTTTCTAAACTTTGTAAAGATATGGGTTCAGTACACACAGCATTACTATTTTATTGCGAAGCCAGATGGTTATCACGTGGAAAGTTTTTGAAACGTGTTTTTGAATTAAGAGAAGAAATCTGTATTTTTCTGGAAGAAGAAAATCGACAAGAAGCCGTGATGTTTCGAGATGCTTTATTTATTATGAAATTGGCTTATTTAGTCGATATATTTGAGAAGTTAAATGTCTTGAATCTCCAACTTCAAGGATTAAATACAAATATTTTGGAAACAAATGATAGAGTCACTGCGTTTTGTACAAAGTTGAATTTGTGGCTTAGAAATATAAAAGAAAAGAAATTGGAAATGTTTCCTAATATAAATGAATTTTTAAAGACATACAAAACCGAAGAAGTACATATAAACGTGATTTTCCTAACTATAGACAAACATTTAAGCATGCTAGCAAAAAATTTTAAAAAATACTTTTTTCCTGACGAAAAAATTCTATCTAGTTACGAGTGGGTTAGGGACCCATATCACAATATTCCACAAGGTCTCTCGACTTTTGAAGAGGAAACTTTTATTGATTTTACAACAAACAGTGAAATCAAAAGACAATTCAATAACAAATCGATTTTTGAATTTTGGGCTGGTTTGGATGACGAGTTTGCGACATTAAAACGAAGAGCTTTCCAAATACTTTTACCATTTTCAACATCTTATCTTTGCGAAACTGGATTTTCTGCGGTGGCTTCATTGAAAACAAAATACAGATCTCAGCTAAATATAGAAAACGAACTTAGAGTATCCATATCTCGTATTACTCCTTCATTTCAAAAACTTTGCAATGAGAAACAGGCTCAGGGAAGTCATTAATTAATAACCTAGCATATTTAAGAGGTATTTCTTCCATACTAATAAACTTAACTTAAATAATAAATGTAATAAAATATTTATTGGTAATATGTAATTATAAAGTTCATTCTATTTTAAAATATATAAAATATTTTTTTTAATATACAATATGTTTTTGATTTTAAATATACTCGCGGCCCCCTTGTAGAAACGCCGCGCCCCCCAAGGGGGGCGCGCCCCACAGGTTGAGAATCGCTGGTTTAACCCTTTGAGGGGCACATTTTTGGGAAGGAGATGAAACGAGGAAACTAATGGCACTTTGGCACTTAAGGTCAAATCGGCTGTCAAGAATCGGAAAATGCAATGAAAATCGGGAAATAGGCGTTCATTGGCTGATACAGGAAAGTTATAGACCAATAATGATGTGGAAAGAATTTTCCGATAGTTGACAGCTGTCAAAAACTGTCAAAATGGACAGAATGTAGTGAAAAACAAGTTGGGCGTCGTTTCCCGCTTCCCAAGGTCGCTGAACAAGATTGCAACATCGAAAAAGAGTTTTGACAGCTTGTTAACTGTCAAACCAGCTGTCAAGTCATGTATTATAAAATCAAACCTAGTAGCCAGACGTTCATTGGCTCTCTGGGAATATAATTGATGACTAACAATAAAGTGGGAAGGATATGTTGGCAGTTGACAGCGGTCAAATAACTATCCCAGTGAAGAGAACGAAATCAAAATACAAGGTTGGCATGGTTTTACCGGACAGAATATCGATATCCGAGATGGACATTGGCAGCTGGCAACTGCAAAACCAACTGTAAAATAATGTAATCAGCAAAGATCATACAAAAATCAGCATTTATTGAACATTTTGGGAGATTTAAGTACCAAGCTTGCTGTCAAATGCAGATCTTGGCTGTATTTTTTTTGTCTTTTATCTTTCTTTTGTTTATTTCTAATTTTCAAAAAAAAAATGTTCTACCAACCACGTATTGTTTTGAATTTTTTTAGGCGTTTGTTACGATTTTATGATGTTTTAGCTAGATGGAATTTCTCATAACAGTTGCTCTTCTCATCTATGCACAGGGAAACATTGCAGGTTTTGCAATAAAATTTTGTCCGTTTTTTCATTTGCCTTTGAACTGCAATATGCACATCGGTGTCGAGTTTCTCGAGTACCTGGGAAATGAGGTCTCTGAGCTGTTCTCACACTATCAGGCGCTTGCAGCACAACATTTCTAGAAGGGAGCTCGGACGGAGGTCTTCCTCTTTTTGGACGATCAGGAAACCCTAATAGGTGATTAACCACTGATAGCCGGAAGTCCTTGAGCGATAAAGTTTTCTGTGGAAAGGACAGTTTATATAAAATAAAAGAATTCACCAAAGTCACTTCTACGAATTGCCAAAAAATTCGATGCCACCATTTTTTACTCTTGCGAGATATTTGGTAACAATTTTTCATGGCATCCGCTTTGCCAACGCAGCCCATATGGGCATTATAATCCTTGGCTACAATCGGACAAGAAACTACCTGCAGAGTTCCATCTTTCTGCTTTCTTCTGGTTTCTGAGATGATAGAAGCTTCGTGGAAATTGGTTAGAAAATGTACCAGCTTCTTATCGATCCACTTTACCCATTGTATGCCTTTATAAGAAGTCCAGAATTCGCTATCCCCGCGCGACATTTCTTTATTTCTCATTTGTAGTTTGGGTAAATCTTTCCTATTTTTCCACGGTGGTAAAAAAATTATCAAAATAAATACAATAGTTTTTGTTGACCAAGGTTCGAGTCAGATCTCTTACTACCCTTTCGCCTAAGAAAAGTTCTGGTCTTCCCTGGATCTTTCCGGTATACATTTGGAAGTCACAAACATAGCCATAATGATCAGCACTCACCCAAGATTTGAAGCGTCTCGGGACCGGTTTCATGGGTGCGTACTGCTTCTGCCCTTGAATTTGATCATGCTCTCATCCACCGCTTGATTTCTAGTTGGGTCATAAAATCGCAAATATGTGTCTGAGAGGTTGTCAAGAAAGGGTATTACTTTGTACAATTTATCGTACCCAGCTTCATTCTTCTTTGGTTCTTTGGAACTGTCATTCAGATGTAAACTGAATAGTAAAAACGAAAATCTCTTCACGCTCATCGTAGAACTAACATAACGATCATTGAGCTGGACGTTGGAAGACCAATAATTGCGGTAGGGTGGTAACTGTTTAACTCCCATCATTATGTTCAAACCAAGAAATTGTTTGATTTCTTGGGGGGTGATATCGGTGAATTCTTTTTTCTGTTGACAGCAATAGAGATTAGATTGATCTGCAATGGAGTTGATATTGGTTTCAGAAAATAAACATAAAAAAAATCTGCCGGGCTCTTGACATTCTCTGGTAGATTTTTAGGGCCAGTATGTTCGACAAAAGGTTTATTGGTAGCACCCCTATGCTTTCTCTCCCAGATTCCGTCCATCCCAGAGTATCGTCATCTGAGTCACTAGCCTCGACTGACTCTCTCTCTAGAGCACTGAGCCCGATAAATGACTCTTCTGATAAATCATCCTGACAAAGAGACTCCTCGTCTTCGCTATCCTCGAAATCGTCATTTACTGATTCGCTATCAATTGGGATTTCATCCTCTTCAAAATTCTGAATCGTCATTTCAAAATACAAAATGTTTCCAGATAGAAACTATTCTTACGGAATAACGGAAGATGATCTAACTTGACAGCTCTTTTGGCAATTGACAGCTGTCAAAAGATATTTTAGGCACTGAAATCGCGAACATTGACCGCGGAAACCTATAAAATGAGTGGCAGCTTCTATTTCTGTGACACTTGCACCATCTTGACAGTCCGTTGACAACTGTCAACTGTCAACCAATATTTTAGGTATTGAAATCGCGAACACTGACCGCGAAAACCTATAAAATGAGTGGCAGCTTCCATTTCTGTGACCCTTGCACCATCTTGGCAGTCCGATGACAACTGTCAAGTACTATTGTCATATCGAACAATTCACAAGTTGTAGAATGAGCGATACACTCCGAAGTCCCCATCTCAAATCAGGCTCCTCAATAATGCCCCGAATGCTAGTCAGATTAGATTTTAATTACCATTATCGTCTTCTGACAGTCTATTGGCAGCTGCCAATTGCCAAAATATATATCAGCTTATCGTAAGTCAAGACTAGAGCACACCAGAAAATGAAATCAGCGCGTTTTTCGCGAATCTCAAATATTTTGTGAATCTTGACAGCTGTTTTGACCGTTGACAGCTGTCAAAAGTCATTTGACACCGGATTCGAAATCAGCGACCCCAAAAACATATATCTAGGTAATAAAATCATATTGTTAATTCCAAAAATTTCACGTGACCGATTTTTTCATTTTTATTTGTTAATAACAAATTCCCAGTAAACAATAATGCCAAATTTTTAGTTTGAGTAGTGAGGGAACTCATAAAACCTCCAACACCCATTGTCCACGTAAGACATGGCCTAGGGTACAAAATAATGGCATCTGAGCGAGGGAATGTAGGTGGGACGTATATGTCCCACCGCCCCGCAAAGGCTTAATGTCCAGAAAATATATCAAAGACTGAGTTTTATATTTTTAATTAATTTTAAAACCTTGAGGGTGTAAAATATCATTACGAAAAATAATTTACATCCAGTCAGGAGTTTTCTTAAAAATTGGAAACCACGACAATTTTTATTACTTCAAGTGTTGAGTTTAAACTTCGGCGAATATATCGAACATATTTTTGGATTATTGACTAATTTCAAAGTCTTAAGAGTGCAGAATGTGATTACGAAAAATGGTAAACATTTTTAAGGGATTTTCTTAAAAATTGGTAAATCCCAGCCGACGTTCATTTTTAAGTGTTTAAAATATGTTAGTTCAAATTTTGGAAAATAAATTAATGACACACTTTTGGATTATTTATATTAAAGCCTTAAGGGTGCTAAATATCATCATGATAAATAATAAACATCCATTAAGCGATGTTTCTTCAAAATTGGAAAAATCCAGCAGCAAAGTCGATTATTATTGCTTTAAATATGTTTGGGTTTATATTTCGGGACGCATATCAAGACTTATTTTATTTTTATTTAAAGCCTTAAGAGTGCAAAATGTCATTACGAAAATTATTGAACAGGGTTTTTCTTGAAAACTTCAAAATTCCAGTTTTATAAATTTTAAAATGTTTAAATTCTGGGCAATATATCAATACCGTATTTTAAGATTATTGAATAATTTAAAAACCATAAGTGTACAGAATATGGATAGAAAAATAAAACATCAATCAAGGGGTTTTCTTGAAAAAAATTCAGAGATATCAATATTGCATTTTTGGATTAATGCATTATTAAAGTCTACAGTATGCAGAATGTGATTAAGAAATATAATAAACATAAATCAAGGGTTTTTCTTGAATAAAATTAAAAATCCGGCTAAAGTCCAGTTTTATAGCAGTTAAAATGTTTTTGTTTAAATTCCGAGAAATACATATATCAATACGGTGTTTTTGGATTATTGAATTATTTTAACGTCTTAAGTTTGCAGAATGTGGTTAATAGAAGTAATAACCATCCATGAATGGGTTTCCTTGAAAATTGAAAAATATCTTGCCGACGTCCATTTTTAGATTTTGAAATGTTTGAGTAAAATTCCCCGAAATATATTAATGACGTATTTCTGTATTATGAATTAATTTTAAAGGCTGACAGAATGAAATCACAAAAAATAATAAGTGCCTATTAAGACCATTTCTTGCAAATTGGAAAAATCCAGCTGAATTCCAAGTTTATTGCTTTCAAAATATTTGAGTTTCAATTTCGGGCAATGTATCAATGACGAATTTTTTTATTATTGGCTTATTTTAAAGCCCTGTCAATCCCAAGAAAACTATAAACATTCATTAAGGAATTTTCTTGAAAATCCGTCAAATCCAGCTGAAGTCAATTTTTAAGTTTTTAAAATATTTGAGCTAAAATTCTGGAAAATAAATTAATGATGCAGTTTTGGATTATTCATTTATATTAAAGTATTTGGCGTACAGAATGTTATCAAGAAAATTCTGCTGAAGTCCATTTTGTAAAGTTTGTAAACTGTTTTCGTTTAAATTCCAAGAAATATATCAATAACACATATTTGGATTATACATAGAATTATTTCAAAGCCTTAAGTGTACAGAATGTGGTTACGAAAAATTAATAAACATCCATTACGGAGAGGTTTTTTTGAAAATTAGAAAATTTAGTTGAAGTCCATTTTTATACGTTTTAGAACGTTAAAATTTAAATTCCTAGAAATTGATCAATAACGCATTTTTAGATTACTGAATGATTTTAAAGTCTTAAAAATAATAAATATCAATTAAGGCTACTTGTTGAAAATTGGAAAAATCCGGATGTCCATTTTTATAGCTTTAATAATAATAATAATAATTCATTTATTCACGGGATTCACCCTTTTGAATATAAAACATTTCAAAATACATTAGTATTACACCGATAAATAGTACCGCAGTTAAATTAAGTGACAATACAACAATAATTAACATTGATAAAATAAATAAATACATTATAATTTAATAATAGCACAATGGTAGTTTAAACACGTTGACACTAATCATTAATTATTAATCATTAATCACGCTCAGGTCAATAACGCGTAGGCCTCTGGTAAAGGACTCCTTACTAAAGCCAAAAATTAAAAAATTATTGCTCCTCTGCAATTTGTTGGCCATTCTCATCATTCTTGTAAGTGGTTTGTGGTAACCGTAGTTGGTTCTATGAAGAGACAAACGAAAAGTATCTTTGCTTCGGGTAATAGTACCACTGCCTTGATAATTAAAAGTAATATTTTCCAGAATTTCCGGACAGTCCAAAATCCCATTGACAACTTTAAACAAAAATTGCAAATCTGCAATTATGTGGCGATCCTGTAAGGAAGTGATATTTAGATGGCCACTAAGATGAGTGTAATTTAAAGTGTCAATCGGGATATGTAATTTAAAGTTAAAAATGTTTAAGCTTAAATTCCGTCAAATATATTATTGACGTATTCAAGGATTATTAATTCATTTTAAAGCCTTGTGGGTGCAGAATGTATAAAAATAATGAACATCTATTAAGGTGCTTTCCCTAAAATTTAAAAAATCCTGATGAAGTCCATTTATAAAACCTGTAAAAAGTTTGAGTTTGCATCCGAGTAATTTATAAATGACATACTTTTGGATTTTAATTTTTTAAAGAGAAATTTGCGTCCGCTACAAAGTCATTCCGCCGCCACCGTTGTATAATTTTTAAGTTATTTAAATAGACAACCACTAAACATCCATAGACTTGAATGGTAAATTTTTGTTGATAAAAACTACCGCCGAGTGTGGCGCTCGAACCCAGAGCACTCCGCATCGAAAGCTGGTGCTAAACCACTCCGTCAGTGCATTATTGACTATTTTAACTCCTCAAGATTATAAAAAATAATCACTTAAGGAGTTTTCTTGAAAATTGCAAAAATCCAGCTGAAATCAATTTTTATAGCTTCCAAAATTTAAATTTTGTACAATAAATCAATATCGGGAATTGGATTATTGACTAATTTTAAGCCTAGCCTATTTTAAGCCTAGCCTAGAGGGTGCAGAATATCATCAAGACATATTATAAACACTGTCCTGCAAAAAAAAATGTTATGTTATTCCATTTTCAAGTGTAAACCAATGCCAAAGATTTGAGTAATAAAAAATTTGTTCCTAATTGACAAAAAAAAATGTATTATACTATAATGTTTGCTTTATAAGAATCAAATTTGTGTTTCTTTACTCTAGTTTTCTAGTCTTTTAGAGGATTGAAACATGTTTCGCCTTAATTTAGAATTACAAGATTGTGCATAATAACAAATTTTTATGATTCATAATAAATTGTAGTGTTTTTTGACTAGAAAATTTTATTCTAAATTGTGTATTGACAGTTGAAGATATTAAAAAAAAATGATAGTTAAAATATCGTTAGTGATTGAGATAAAATAGTAAGGTGTGAGCCACAGAATTTTGTTTCAGAGTTGGTTATGCCTGAGAGAGAAACATAGCAGTCATGTCTGAGATTAATTCATTTTTTTAATCTAATTCAGTTGAACTAATCTAGTCTCATGACGTAATAATATGCGACAACCTCATATATTTCACAGCCAACTCTGAAACAAAATTTTGTGGCTCACATGATATAATCGATATATATGCAATGAAACTGTTAAAAATATGTTATAACATAAATAACAAGTTTCTGCAAAATAATTTTTTTAACGTTTTTTTTTTAAGAATTCACAAAATTTTAAAAGTGCTTGTGTACATGCTTTTATTAGAAAACGATTTATAGGTCACTTTTATTACGTAATTATTTGTTTCATTATTTAAAAATCCAAGCCCTTCTTTTTCTTACTTGAATTACTTTCTGAATTTGAAAACTTTCAACCAGTATACATTTATATGAAATGGTCGTCCGTTACAGTTTTTCTGCAATCTCGTGATTTCCATGCATAAACTTGCATTTTGAAAGCAAAAATAAACGCGATTTACTTTCCTAATAATTTCCATCAAAACTTTCCGCCCGGAGCGATTTTTTTAAATTAAATTCGAAACGGGAAGGGCCGTAACGCGTCCGGGGTCGATCGCATTCTCCAATTTCCAGCATGTCCCCGTGTATCGTGCCGACTTTAAAATAAAATTGATTGTACTGTGAACTGTCAATATGTAACGTGACAACTAAATGTGTAAATCCGGCTTTAGTTCACCCCCCGGCCCTTGGCCCGAGGGTGGTGCAAAAGTTTCCGGATTTACCGCCGACTAATGTTGAAGGTTTATCGAGAAACGGCACTTTTGGGAATGTGTGTTTTGCATAAGCGGGCGATAAGAAGTAACATTTCTTGAATTTGTAACTTTTCTGTTGCAGTGCTGAGGGAGGATTTCCGGCTGGAGCCGCAGAGTGCGCGGGTTGCTGCAGGAGAGGATGTTATCTTGGAGTGCGGGCCTCCGAGGGGAACCCCGGAGCCTCAGGTGACGTGGAGGAAGGACGGGCACACCTTGGAGATCGAGGGACGGCTCAAGCTGGTGGATGGGGCTAGTCTGGCCATCACTGATGCGAGAAGTTCGGATGATGGGAGATACCAGTGCGTGGCTAGGAACACCGCCGGAGTTCGGGAGTCTGCAGTGGCCTTACTACAAGTTCATGGTAATAAAAAAAAACATTTTTTTCAGTACCAGTTGTTTCACAACTTTATATTGTATTAAAGAATAAACACTCTGAGATGTTGGATAATTTCTGTGAATAGAGTGATGCAGGTGTTGGTGATTCAAATAAATATAAAATAAAAAAGAATTAAAAATTTACTAGGTAATAAAATTACATAAAAAAAAGGTTTAAACAGAACACAATTTTAGATACCTCGGTGATAATCAAAATATGATATTAAATAGAGAATTGATTTTTGACATTTTTTTTTAATTCTGACTACACTTATTTGACTATTTTAATGTTTGACAGCTAACAATACGCGTTTTAGCAGCCTTTGAAAAAAAGATGAATATTTTTGTCAATAATAACAATAAATCGGTGACACATTTATGTGAAATTACTTTAGAAAATGAAAACCCTTAACTAGAACCCTAAAATTAATTCCCGTTAGCTGACAATCGTTTCCTCCAAAATTGTCAAAAGGCACATATTTCAAATGTAATTTTTTAACTGTCAAAAGTGGCTTATTTCAACTTTCAAAAATTACATTTTCAACAATGGAAATGGGCATTTTGCAACTATCACGTGACATTTTTCAATGCCACAAAATACGTTTTAAGAATTTAAAAATACTTTGTAATTATACAACAACCAACAATGCTATATTTCAACAGTTACGTGTGAATTACACTATGAAAAATACAAGGTGGAGCTAATGTAAGGTCATATTGTGAATTTTGTTAGAAATGAAAAAAAAATAGGCTCTGTTTTCACGGAAAGTGTAAAATTGATGACATTAAGTTGAAAACGTTTTGCGGCATTTTGAATTATTGCTCACAAAAAATCTGGCTCGAAATTGATTTCTTCTTCAATATTGGCTTTCAAGACTTGCAAGGTTTGTGGTTTGTTGTGCTAAACGAGAGATTTCAAAAAGCCCGGAAGGAATAAGTCTGGGGCCATAGATCTGGCGATCCGGCCGGCCAATTCAAATTGCCAAAACGCGAGATTACACGGCCCGAGTTGCATGAGTGGTTGCTCGGTCCTGCTGGAACCAACTTCTTCATGCCCCAGAAACGCAAATTTCGCTTATTGTCATAACCACTTAAGTGAAAATGGGCTTCGTCGCTCATTATGATTTTGGATACGAAATCATCCTCTTCTTGCTCCAGGTTTAACTGAGCATGGGAGTAAGTTAACCTCAATTGACGGTCAGCAGGAAGTAATTGGTGAACGGTTTCCACCTTGATGTGTTCATCGTTGTCTCGTGGATGTTTGTGGACTCCCTCGGACGTCCTCGGCCACATCAGCGATATTCTTGGTGGTACGAGCACTACGGGGCCGGCCACTTCTTGCGATATCTCTAGTAGATCTAGTTTGCATGAGACGCTCAGCGAAACGCTTAATTATTCGCGCACATGATCAGGGGCGGCTCGTTATACAGAGCCAAGGAGCCAAGGTACTACCTGTAGTTTCAAGCTCAGCAAGAATTTTTAATTAATTTCTTAAACACTTTTTCGCCAGTTACTTTGGTCTAGGAAGATTAATCGTTCTTTTTATCTTCATAAAAGAAGGGGGGGGGGGGGTGTATTGTATAAGTGGCTCTACCATCATCATGTTCCACAAGCCGCCACTGCACATGATGCCGAACGACGAGGAAAACGACGACGAAATTCACGCTGCGTTAAAACCACAGACCGGAATTTGGTCAAATAAGCAATAAAAATAATTCCACGTTCTTTTTCAGGTGTGTATCGGTCCATTGCTAGTTGTCAACTAATTCTCTATCTGACTACAACATAAGTGTCAAAGCACAATGACATTTGACGCCATTTGCAAACATTATGGTGCATTCACATTATGACATTATTTTAGCCCCACCTTATGGTCACAAAAGGTAATTTTCAAAGATATACAAATCGACTGTTGATTTGCCAAAAATTGACATTAATAACATTTTTTTCCAATATCAAAAGTGGAGTTTTTAGTTATGTACTATGACACCTTTCAACTCTCAAAAATTGCCTTTTGAACTATGAGAAAGGTAATTTTATTATCATTTTTAAAAAATAAAAAGATTTACGTTTTGAATTTTGTACTGCAAAACTTTTTATCTGTCAAAAATTATGAAAAATTAAATCTCATAACGATTACAGCTGGAATTTTTTAAATGTCAATTTTTTTTTATTGCCTTAAATTTCGAGTAATTATAATTAATTAGTATATATATGTACGTCGAAAGGGGCGTTCTTAATTATAAATTACAACACCCAGGAACTGTCAAAAATTTCATTTTAAACCCTGAGAAAGGTGTTATTATAATAAAAGTAATTATTATTATTAAATATTGGATTAATGAGGCTGTTACTTGGTGAAATTCCATAATGTAGGTTTGTGAAAATTCTCAACACACGTGTTTTACTTACCTCATATATTATTATTAATCTTGTAACTATCACACCATTCGCATTTTTTAAATAAAAAAAATTACTTCAAAATTGCCAAAAACTGTCATTAATAGTACTTTTCCAATCTCCCATGGTTATAACTATCACAAATGGCACTTTTCAATAGTAAACAAATGCCTTTTAATTGTGAAATATTATGATCAGCATATTTTTTTAACGTGGCGTTTTGAAATATGTATTACGACAATTTACAACTTACCAAAAACCAAATTTTACACCATGAAAAATTAAATTTAACTACTATTTCAAATCGCATTTTTCAAAAATAAAAAAATGCCTTTACAATTGCTAAAAACTGTCATTATTAGTATTTTTCAATGCCGAGAGTGACTTTTTGAATTATGTACGATACTTTGTGACTGTCAAAAATCACATTTTACACCGCGAGATATAAAATCTTATAGCCATCACAAAGCATTATTCAAAAGAAAAAATGATAATGTGGCCATCATGTTACTTTCTCCGACTAGATGGTATCATTTATATTTACGCTTTCATAGTTTATTTTCAATTTAAATCATTTTAAATGTACATCGAACGTTTCGTAGACTCGGATGAAACTGACGTTTAAAACGTCAAAATTATGAAAGATGGAAAAATTATAACGCAAATTTAAAAACTAAGTTTACTCAAAAACTAAAGAGATTTGAAAAAAAAACTTATTCTCTATAAGTTATTCATTTTGACATTCTCTACAATTATTATTTACATAAATTTGCTGTAACTATTATCGTTTCATAATTATAAACCAAAAATGAAATATAAAAAATTATAATTTTTTTTCTCGAATAACAATGATTTTATGAAAAATGTTTTCAAACAAAATAAGCTCATTTATTTGTTGTTTTGGAACAATTTTATTTTGTTTATAGTAAATCAAAAATATTATGAAATAAATTTCTTAATAAAAAATTTCCTGTTCTTTGTTATAAGATATTTATATTGATATATTTATCAATCATCAGAACTGAAAAGTTTTTGGTGAAATTTTAATACCGGAAGTGAACGTTTACCCCAAGCGATATTTTGTTTAAAATATCGCTTGGAGTAAACGTTCACTTCCGGCATTCAAAATTTTACCAAAAACTTTTCAGTTCTGATGATTGTCTAATAAAGCTTAAGGCACACACAAACGCAGACATTTTTCAAAATTTGTCGGAATTGTTTCGGTGGACCTTAAAATGGATATTTCAGTTCGAGAAAATCAACAATACAATTGAGTCAAATATCCAAAATCTGGCCATGCCTTTAAGATCTGTTATAAAACACACGAAAAGAATTGTATGTCAAATTTCAGATTTTTTACCTTATCCACAAAAATTCAATGATTCCATTAATGGACGAATTTTCAAAATAGGATGTATCTGCTCACAGTAAACGTAATTTAAATTATAAAATATCAAAAATTTTGCCATTTTTTCACTATAAAATAATTGATGATTTCATCTTATTTTTATTATGAATAAAAAAATTTAAACATTTTTTACTTTCTCCGTTACGAAGTACGAGAAAGTATTGTGATCGTGATTTTTTTCAAAAATTTTTTTTACGGAAATATCCGTTTTGGGGTCCCTAGATACCATTTCAATAATTTCTGAATTTTGTGTCTGTGTGTGTGTGTGTCTGTGTGTGTGTGTGCGTGTGTGTGTATGTGTGTCTGGCTGTGCGCGCTGTATCTCAAAAACTAATAGAGCAATTGATATGAAACTTTGAACAGATGTCTTATTTGATAATCCGAAGAACTGAAAAGCTTTTGGTAAAATTTCGTACACCAGAAGTGGGTATTTACCTTAACTGTTTTTTGTTTTTTGCCAATATTTTCTTAAATATCAAAAATATTACAAAAACATCTAAACAAATATTAAAGACAACAAAGGAATGAACATCTTTTGCTTGAAAATATTTTTCATAAAATCATTTCTATTCGAGAAAAAAATTTATTAATTTTTTTTCAGTTTTTGGTTTATAATTATGAAACGATAATAGCTACAACAAATTTGTGTGAATAATAATTGTAGAGAATACCAAAATGAACAATGTCTAAAGAATAAGTTTTTTTTCTAAATCTCGTTAGTTTTTGAGTAAACCGAGTTTTTGAATTTGAAGGATAATGTTTCCATGTTTCATAATTTTGACGTTTTAAACGTCAGTTTCATCCGAGTTTACGCAACGCCCGATGTACATTTAAAATATGATTTCAATAAACCATGAAAACGTAAATATAATTGGCTGTGATACCATCAAGTCAGAGAAAGTAACATGATGGCCACATCACCATTTTTACTTTATCCGTTACTAAGTACGAGAAAGTATTGTGATCGTGATTTTTTTTTCAAAAATTTTTTTCAGGGAAATATCCGTTTCGGGGTCCCTAGATACCATTTCAACAATTTCTGGAAAAAAATAATTGTGTCTGTGTGTGTGTGTGTCTGTATGTGTGTCTGTATGTGTGTCTGTGCGCGCTGTATCTCAAAAACTAATAGAGCAATTGCTATGAAACTTTGAACATTTGTCTTATTTGATAATCTGCAAATTCAAAGAGTTTTGAATGAAAGTTATGAAAATAACATCGTAAAAAAATCTTTAAAAAAAAAAGACCTGAAAAAATTCTGAAGAAATTGTCCTGAAAAAATGATTACTTTAAAAAATGTCCTGAAATATAATACTAAAAAATGGTGATGTGGCCATCATGTTACTTTCTCCGACTTGATGATATCATAGTCCTTCATATTTACGCTTACATGGTTTATTTCTTATATAAATCATATTTTAAACGTAAATGGAGCGTTGTGTAAACTCGGATGAAACTGACGTTTAAAACGTCAAAATTATAAAAGATGGAAAAATTATACTTCAAATTCAAAAACTCAGTTTACTCAAAAACTGAAGCGATTTCGAAAAAAACTTATTGTTCATAAGTTGTTCATTTTGGCATTCTCTACAATTATTATTCAGACAAATTTGCAGTAATTATTATCGTTTCATAATTATAAACCAAAAATTAAAAAAATTATAATAATTTTTTTTTCTCGAATTGCAATGATTTTATGAAAAATATTTTCAAGCAAAAGATGTTCATTTCTTTGTTGTCTTCAAAGTTTGTTTAAATGTTTTTGTGATATTTTTCATAGTTAAGAAAATATTGGCAAAAAACAAAAAACCGTTAAGGTAAACGCCCACTTCCGGTGTACTAAATTCTACGAAAAGCTTTACAGTTCTTCAGATTATCTAATAAGACTGATGTTTAAATTTTCATATCAATTGCTTTATTAGTTTTTGAGATACAGCGCGCACAAACAGACACACACATAGACACACACACAGACACAAATATTTTTTTTCCAGAAATTGTTGAAATGGTATCTAGGGACCCCAAAACGGATATTTCCGTAAAAAAAAATTTTTGAAAAAAAAATCACGATCACTATACTTTCTCGTACTTCGTAACGAAGAAAGTAAAAATATACTTCCGGTGTACGAAATTTTAGCAAAAGCTTTTCAGTTCTTTAGATTATTAAATAAGACCGAGTTCAAAGTTTCATATCAATTGCTCTATTAGTTTTTGAGATACAGCGCCCACAGACAGACACACAGACACACAGCACACACACAGATACAAATACAGACACACACACACACACACACACACACACACACAAATACAGATACACACACACACAGACACAAATACAGACACAATTTTTTTTACAGAAATTGTTGAAATTGCATCTAGCGACCCCAAAACGGATATTTCCGTAAAAAAAATTAAAAAAAAATCACGATCACAATACTTTCTCGAACTTCGTAACGGAGAAAGTAAAAATGCAGTCCAGAAAAAAAAGGAAAATTTCAACAAAATATTAAAAATTTTTGGTTTATAAGCCAAAAACTCTAAAATTTGCACAGACCAAACATCTAAAATTAATCAAATATCCTGATGTAAAAAATAAAAATTGCAGACTAAAAAATTGAAAATTCAAGCAAAAGAAAACTAATTTGCCATTTTCAGCCCCTAAAATAACCAAAAATAAATTGCCGGAACTCTAAACTCAAATGTAATTTAAAAAATTCGCCCTTAGAAACAATAATTCAGGTTAAAAAAAATCTAAAATGAAGGGCAAACAATCAAAAACTTTGTACGAAAACTCGAAGATACCCTCGAAACAAAAAAAATCACCCATAAAAATCAACAATTCATGTTAAAAATTTAGAGGGTAGGCCAATCAAAAATTCGATCGTTCAAATTAATAATTAAAAATGTAAACAAAAAAACAAAATTTTCAACAGACCATTAAAAAAAAATTGACCAAAATCAAGATATTTTGGCCAAAAATATAAGCCAAAAAAAAAACATTCCTGGCCAGCAAATGAACCCAGGGGCATTTTCTGGCGTGTAACCTTGAAGACGCGCCCACCAGCCGTCCTACCGGCGGGAATTCACGCAGAGGTGTGGCCCGCCAAACTTAAATTCATGTGGTGTATTTTTTAGGCGTTTTTTTTTCCGCTCAAACGCGGCGTGAATTCACGCCCGTGTGACCGTAGACTAATACGACGATTAGATGCGGCTGCTAATTCACCAGATTTGAAGTCATAAAAGTCCGCGAACGAACTCTTTTGACAGTTCCATTTTGTTGAATGGGTGGAGTAATTGACAGTTGAGTAGTCTTAACCTTACAAGTTGCTGTAAGGCAGTGTGGGGGTAAAAAGGAGCAACTTTCCGTACAAAATATATTGTTTCGGATTTTAACTCCGTCGCATTAAGTACTTTATTTAATTACAACTGAATATGTCAAAAAAAGTCTGCTCTTAACATTCAAAAAGCATTAGAAAGAAAGTCGAATTTATTTTGTTCACGGAAATGTTATAATGTGCACATTAATTTTATGGGCAGCATTAATGGGGTACATTTAACACTCAATTTCATTAAACACGCGTTTGCGTGTTTAATATGCTTATTAAACCCGCACAAGCATTCGCTTGTTTAATATGGTTATTAACACGCTAATTCGCGCTTTAATTCACAGAATGCGATTTATGATAATATGTTGTTTCCCCTGTTTAATCCTGATTTTAATTTTTTTTCAATTGTAATTGTAATTACAACTTTAATTTCGATTTTAATTTTGATTTTGATTTTTTTCTGTTTTTTTTTATTTTGATTTTGATTTTAATTTTGATTTTAATTTTCGTGAATAAAGTATAGTGTACAACTCGCATATAATGGCTATTAATCACTCAAACGATTTGCTCCACTCGCCTACGACTCGTTCCGCAAACATCGTTCTCGTGATTAAGGGGAATCTCCATACCCACGGTTTCGAATGAAAAGTAATACCGGCACATCTCGGACACTATAGGTCATATTAAAAAAAGAAAAATTGCAATGAATTCAGAAAATTCAGGAGCTTACCGATAGTTTAGTACTTTTTGTAATTTGTTAAATTTCAAAAATACCTAAATAATTACGCATATTTTTGGGCGATAAAGGAGCCGCGCTACGTGATTTATGTGACAGGCTCGCTCCGTTCGTATGAGTCAACTGCCCTTGCCCTCTCGGCTTTAATAAACAAACACAGCTAGATAATTCAGTAAATGTATTTCAAATAGTTCCGAGCAGTTGTATTCTATAACATTATTTTCATTTCAGTTGACAGAGAGGTATTTGTGCGAAAAGACTTTCGGGCGAAATAAATTGTGTAAAAATTCCACAAATAATTTCATCGAACTCTTCAGAACAATTTGGAACACATTAGAAATATGGACCACCGCTTCCGTGAAGTCTTTTTTGCAATTTGATTTCAAAAGTAACTAAATAATGAGGCATATTTCTGGGCGATACAGGAGCCGCGCTACGTGATTTATGTGACTGGCTCAGTCTATTCGTGTGAGTCAGGTGCCCTTGCCCTCTCGGCTTTTATAAACAACAGTTAGATAATTTAGCAATGTAATCGTATTATTTATATTATAGCCCAGTGAAATTATACCATAAAAAGGTGATCGAGTGAAATAAATCCCGGAAATTTGATATTTTTCGGCAAAGTTGTTCGTTGGTGTCTGCTGTAGTACAACATACTAAAAGTTCCAAAAATACCGATTGACAGCATCTAAATTTGGCACAATCTGCAAAAGGCGACTAAATACAAAATGTGCTCTTCTAGTATCAAATCTACTTTATAATGAGCCATTTTCAAATGAAGCCACGGTCTACGGACAAATAAATGAAAAAATGGTGATGTGGCCATCATGTTACTTTCTCCGACTTGATGGTATCATAGCCATTTATATTTACGTTTTCATGGATTATTTTCAATTGAAATCATATTTTAAATCTATATCGAGCGTTGTGTAAACTCGGATGAAACTGACGTTTAAAACTTCAAAATTATGAAAGATGGAAAAATTATACTTCGAATTAAAAAACTCAGTTTGCTCAAAAACTAAAAAAAAACTTATTCTTTATAAGTTGTTCATTTTAGCATTCTCTACAATTATTATTAATATAAATTTGCTGTAACTATTATCGTTTTATAATAATAAACCAAAAATAAAAAATAAATTTTTTTTTTTCTAGAATAAAAATGATTTTATGAAAAATGTTTTGAAGGAAAAGATGTTCATTTCTTTGTTGTCTTCAATGTTTGTTTAATTGTTTTTGTGATATTTTTAATATTTAAGAAAATATTGACAAAAAACAAAAAACAGTTAAGGTAAACACCCACTTCCGGTGTACGAAATTTTACCAAAAGCTTTTCAGTTCTTCAGAATATCAATAAGTATGTTCAAAGTATCATATCAATTGTTTAATTATTTTTTGAGATACAGCGCGCACAGCAGACACACACACACACACACACACACACACATTGACACAAAAAAAATATCCAGAAATTGTTGAAATGGCATCTAGGGGCCCCAAAACGGATATTTCCGTAAAAAAAATTTGAAAAAAATCATGTCACAATACTTTCTCATACTTCGTAACGGAGAAAGTAAAAAATGCCTTACGAAAGTACGAAGACATGACAAAAACTTCGGTGACACCGTGCGGCTTTTTTGTGGATGAGACGTATGGTTTTTTTGGTAGCATCTCCAGATGGGTTGATAGAAAATGGTCGCGGAATTATCGAGGTAAAGTGCCCAAAATCGATAGAAAAAATAACAACAGCAAAAGCAGCAATCGAAAAAAAAAATTCTTTTTGGATACGGATTTGAAATTAAAACGTACTCACAATTATTACTATCAAATCCAGGGCCAGATGCATATTGCAAAAGTCGACTTTTCTCATTTTGTCATAATGAAATGTCGATTTTGAGAGTTGCCAGAGACGACGACAATTTTTGGGAAACAAAATGATTGAGAAATTAATATATTTTTATAAAAATATTTTATTCAAAGAAATCATTGATCCACGGACATGTAGTAATATGCCTATCAGGGAGCACTAAAAAACCTACGACAGAAGTCGCCTCCAAGGAAGCAACTACACCAAGATCGCCGATCTACCGAAGCTGCTGATCCGCTGATGTGAAGTCACCGTCCGGTAATTTATCCGAGTTCTTGCCGTGCATACCGGTGCTTGCCCTTCCGAACTTTGTCTGAACTATAGTGACGCATCTGTGATTTCTCTTGTGACTCTTCCGTATTTATTTTTCTTGTGACCTTTTTAGTGTAAATGTTTTGCGATTGAACATGTTATTATGTCATTTGTGTCCAGTATATTGAACTTTGTGTAAATAACAGCGAAAAGGATTTCGCGCCAATCTGACTTTATCTGCCTCTCAACCCTCTCTCCTTTTACGTATTGATAACATAAATATCGAATTCCATTGCATTGTACTAAATGAACACGACTTTTTTTAGCATTTTCAAAATTCAGTCACGAAATGAAAATATTGGCACACGTAACATTGACGTTTACTGAAACGGTAATTTTTTTATGACTCAAATAATGCAACAAACCCACTATTATTATTGTAAAGGTTAAAAATGAGATATGAACATCATGTTATTTTCTGATAAATATTTTCAAACAAAAGATTTCTTTTATTGTCTTTAATATTTGTTTACATGTTTTTGTAATATTTTGCATATTCACAAAAAAACGAAAAAAAAAGAAAGGTTAGGTAAACACCCACTTCCGGTGTACGAATTTTTACCAAAAGGTTGTAATTGTCAAGTAAAGCACGTGTTCGATGTTGCTTGTTGTTGTAATTTTTGAAATAATTTCACGATCATAATACTTTCCCGTACCTCGTAACGGAGAAAATACAAACTATAATTTTGTCGGAAATAAAATTTCGCCACGAAAATATTTCTTGAAAGTCGATCAGATCAGTATGTGTTCCCGACTGTCGGCTCAGAAACTCGAGTGTCGAATTTCTTGTTATGTTTGTTTCTATTATGTAGATAATTTCGAGTCCACGTGGACTGGAAAGATGCATGTCGCGGCGTCAATCGCCAATCGGAGACGACGGAGTGCGATAAATTACAAGTTGAAAAATTACAACGACGTTTCATTTATCTATCCTCTTTCTTTGCACATAAAAATGTATTCAGATCGTTTCACGTTTGTGTTTATTTGACTAAGAAGAGGTATGTTAACGCCCGTTTCACGTTGAATACAAACCCAAGCGGGAGTTTAGCCTACACTTTGTTTCATTATTTTCTTATAAATACTAATTTTTAGGAAAAAAATCTTAAACTACCGGGAATTTCCTGACTGCACTAAACACGTTTCCGTTTTTTGTTTTCGTCTAGAAACCACAGTTGTCGAGAAAAAACTGTAAAACTTTTACATTATAAGTCCCATATAAAGCGGTGCCATCTACTGAGCCAGAAACACACCAAAGAGGTCTACCGATTCCCCTTAATAGCCATCATTATATGCTCGTTGTACAATATACTATTAAACGTCCTAATTTATAATTTTCTGAAACATAATTACCCACGTTTATTTCTCTATGATGAGCAAAAAAATAATAAAATTAATGATTTTCATTTCAGTTAAACCGTTCCTGATACGTCCACCCGAAGACTCGATCGCCCTCGCCGGAAGCACCGTGGAATTTGCTTGCGGAGTCGGCGGAGATCCACTACCTGATGTTCTTTGGAGACGTAACGCGCCCGGAGGAGCAATGCCCTTGGGAAGGGTTCGCGTCCTGGAAGACCGCAGCCTGCGCCTTGAACGTGTCACCCTCTCCGACCAAGGGAGGTACACCTGCGAGGCGGACAATCCCGCCGGTGCATTAACGGCATCCGCAACACTCGTCGTGCACGCAGCCCCCAGTTTCAGCACGCGCCCTTTAGCGCAAACCGTGGAAGTGGGCCACGAGGTGTCCTTCCACTGCAACGCCCACGGGAGCCCTAAACCGTTTATTTTTTGGTCATTCGAAGGCGATCGCACGCTCGTTTTTCCGGGCACCTCCTCAGGGAATTTCGAGGCTTTCGCCAACACCGACGGGCATTCCACTTTGCTGCTGAGGAACGCCCACGTGCAGAATTCTGGGACGGTTATCGTGTGCTCCGCGATTAACGCGGCCGGGTCGGTTTCCACCCGCACCAGATTGACGGTTAGTTCAAAGGAGGACAGACCTCCCCCGGTGATAATCAGAGGGCCTGTTAATCAAACCCTTCCGATCAACTCCCTAGCCGTACTTACCTGCGAAGCGGTGGGAAATCCGGAACCGATTATTTCCTGGTACAAAGAAGGAATTCCGGTGCAGTCCTCGGAAAAAATCAACATGACGCGCAGCGGTAAATTGGAGATCGCGTTACTCAGTAAGGATGACTCGGGCGTGTACACGTGCGTGGCTTCATCCCGCGGGGGTAAGGCCACGTGGACCGGTCATTTACGCGTCGAGAATCCCAAGAATCCGAACATAAACTTCTTCAAAGCGCCCGAGCCGGTGATGCTTCCGGGCCCCCCGAGCAGGCCTCACGCGCTAAATCAATCGGAAGGCAGCGTGACCATCACCTGGGGCCAGAACAACAAAATCGGATCGTCGAGTCTCCTGGGCTACCAAATCGAACTATTCGGCAGGGAGGAAGGCGTCATTCCCTCGTGGACGATAGTGGGAAGACGCGTTCCGGGGCCGACCTTCACCCAACACTTACTCTCCCTCGGCATCCCTTACACGTTCCTGGTCCGCGCGGAAAACGCGCACGGCCTGGGTCCTCCTTCCCAGTTATCGGAACAAGTGTTCGTCGGTTCGGATGCCGCGCAGAACTGGGGCAACCCCGAGGTGACCGTCTTGAGCGAGGCTCGCGCCAGCTTGGTGTCCGGAGTGATTGCTAAATTAACGGAAGTCATACCCGTCCTCTCCACGGCCGTTAAATTGGTCTGGGAGATTCTGGATTCGCAATACGTCGAAGGGTTGTATATTTACTACGTTTCATTGGACACGGCGCCCGATCTCCCGAGGAGCTACAGCATGCTGACAGTTCTGCACACCGGCGCCACTTCCGGCTTCACCGTCAACAATCTGAACAAGTGGTCCCGATACGAGTTCTTCATAGTGCCTTTCTATAAAACCATCGAGGGACAGCCCTCGAATTCTCGGATAATCAGAACATTGGAAGATGGTAAGTTTTCTTTTTTATAAACAACATAAGCATAGTTCTCGTGTAATTATCAACAGTAATCTAACGAGTGCCTATGATTTTGCCGGCAATTATTAGCGTCAGGATCACGATTTTCTAGAAGCAACAAGCAAGAGTGACCCAGACGCTAATAATTACCTAGGAAAAATCAGTCACGAGTTAGACTCGAGAAGACAACTGGCCGTACAAAAAATTTACACTTCATCATTTGTAAAAATTAAATTTAGTAACACCAAGTGTCAGACGTGTATTAATCTGCGCCACAATCATTGTAGCAAAAATGAGCTTCTCAAGATTTTGAGAAATGCCCATGAATACTATTACTGATGAAAGGCACTACAAATACAAACAGATCGAATTCAGGAGCAAACTGTTTAATGGTTCGGCAATAACTGACGTTTTATACGTTATAGAAAATGTAGCAACGCGTTGCTAGGCAATACCAACATGAGAGATTATCTGATTAGATACCACCCAGGGTGAATTGCCATGCATAACATGCAGCGTGTTCTGTTACGCATCGAAATTAGAATTTTATTGGATCATGTCATCAACATTATTCGATTTCGTTGGTTAATAAGTAAATGAGGGAAATTGTCGTAAAAATTCGGTGATTTTATCCGGGATATAAACTGCAGGCAGTTTTAAGTAAACTTGTAAGTTTTACAATTTTATAATAATTATTTTATTTATGCCATAACAATACAGTTTTTCTCAAGTCCACACCATGTACAAATAAATTAATAAAGAATACAAAAATAAGTTAAAATCGATTAGGTAGAATCAGGCAACCTTTGATTTCTAGTGTAACGCATGTTTGCCGGTGTACTAATGAGGGAATGAGTTGAATAAACTAGCTAAGATATTAAATAAATAAATAAAACTAAGAAAACAGGAAGCTAATTGATTATCGTGAAGAATAAAATGGATTCACAAGTTAAAATTTAATGCAAAAATAATAATTAAACAATATAAATCTCTTATCACAGAATTAATAGGGTAGCCCAGAAGGCACAAAAGTTAAAAAGCTGTTTTAAAATACAAGACAGTTACCCGTTAAAAGAGGAAAGAGAAAAATATATAAAATAGAGTCGAAATATTTATAATAGTTGCCAGTATTCAAATATCTACAGTACCTCCCATGCTAATTACGGTCGTAAAATCTACAAATAATAACACACATAAGTCATCGAGACATTTTTGGAGGTCGTATATCAAAAAAAGTATGGGGCCTGATATTGATCCCTGAGGAACCCCATGTGATATAGGTAGTAATTATGATTATTAGTTACTGATTTCCACTGCTTGTTCTCTAAGTAGGATGATATCAACTCCAGACTTTTTTGGTGTATATTATAACATGTGTTTGTAAATGATTGTAGAAAAGGCGGCAAAATTTAAATGAAATTTAGGATTTTAATTGCCGTTAAGTTTTTCCATGTCGGTGCTTAGTATATTTCACCGCAATTTGTCAAAGTTTAATGTCATTTTCGCCAGTAGCGTGCAATCATTGTAAAGTTAATCTAGGTAAGTTATTTCAAGTTAGTTATTTATGAAGGGGAACGGGTCAACAGGGTTTTTTCGTCCAGTGTGGGTCAGTTAAGTTGTTATGTACTGATAATTTTCTCTTTTGTATCTATTTAATTTTCAGAAACAAACAAGAGTTAGTTTTTTAAAACTATTTTTTAAAACTATGGCGTTTTACAGAAAAACATTGTATTTGCAAAAGCAAGAGTTCTGGACGGCCGACAGTTCTTACGCAAGATAATGTAGCTGACATACAACACCGCTTAGAACAAAGCCCCAACAAATCGTTAAGGAAATTATCGGCTCAAACAGGTTGTTGTAACATATAAATGACTCTTTCAGTTACTTTTGTTGGTTTTTAGGCATGACTCTAACTAGTTGCCATAAAGCAGCAAAAAAAAATATTACATCTGCATCCATATAAAATCTCAGTAGTTCAGCAATTATTACCTATTGATTATGAACGAAGAGTTAGGTATTGCGAGTGGTTTAATGCGAATTTAAACGACAACGCTATATTAGATTTGACATTCTTCTCGGATGAAGCATGGTTCAATTTGTCTGGATACGTAAAAGTCAAAACTACAGAACTTGGGCGGCTGAAAATCCCCATAGTTTTGTTGAAACTGATTTACATCCAGTCAAAGTTGGAGTTTGGGTAGCAATGTCGAGACGGCGAATAATTGGGCCAATTTTTTTTTATTGCAATATTAACGCTGAGAATTATCGTCAAATGATATTGAACCCATTTTTAAACTTACTGCATGATGATGAAATTCAGTACGGATATTTTCAACAGGACGGCGCTACTGCACATACTGCCAGGAATACAATTCAATTTTTGCAACAATTTTATGGCAACAGATTAATAAGTCAAGGATTATGGCCATCGCGTTCTCAGATCTCACTCCCTTAGATTTTTATTTGTTTGGAAGTTTAAAAAATAAGGTATTTAGAAATCGGCTACAAAATCTAGACCAATTAAAAGAAGAAGTGGAAACAGAAATTAGAAACATTTCTCCGATAGAACTTGAAAATGTGTTTAGGAGTATGCAGATGAGAGTAAATTTATGTCTAGAAAACAACGGCCAACATTTAAAACAATTTTTATAAAATTAAAAACTAAAAATAAAAGCACAAACAAATAAAGTGGTACATTTTGATTGATTTTTTTTTTAACTAATAACGTGTAAAGAACTCTACCTGTAACTTAAAATTACTTAACTTTTAAAACTGGCAAAAAAACAAAGCTGTTGAATCTCAACTTTAACATTATGTTACACCAATGAATCCTTAGTGATATTTTTGTTGTGTTACCAACGTGTATGTTTGGTTGCCTAAAATACAATCTACACTCATTTACAAACACACGTTACAAGCTTATCAATGAATAAACCATGTGAGGCACAATCAAAAGCTTTGCTCTGATCTAAAAATGAGCCTATGCATTTGATTTTGTTCTCAAAGTAAGTTATGATCATATTACACACAACGAGAAGGACATTAGTAGTATTTCGATTGGCTCTGAACACAAATCGTCTTCCAAAAAATAATTTAAGGTTCTCAAAAGATTCAACTATTTAAGCTTTTAGGATGTACTCAACTACCTTGGAAATAATTGGTAGTAGAGATATAAGCCTGTGATTAGTAATGATCTTCTGCTTCGTATACTTGTATAACCTTGGATATTATTTGTATGTCTGAAATATTCTGACACCTATTTTGATTTCTTTTAACGCTCGGCGATTTGTGCGGCATTAGACTACCATAAGGACAATTCTCGCTCTATTTCCGAAACAACAACTTGTAGTGGATGAAGATTTTGTCTAAGATATAAACTAGAAACAATTTTGAGTAAATCCAGTTTATAGCAGCTGTTTTCATATTTTTAGATGCTCCAAAACTTGATTGCTTGATTACCTTAAAAACCAATAAAAGAAGAGTGAAGTTTTTATCTAATATATAAACTAGAAACCGTTTTGTATTAATTTGAACATTATTTAGTTTGTAGCAATTGTTTTTATATTTTTCTAAACGCTCAACAAATTATGCGACTTCAGACGACCATTAACCGAATTCTCGCTCGAGATAGGAACTAGGACGAATTTTGAAATATTCCTATTTATAGCAATTGTCTTAAATTAATTGTAATTTACGTAACAAGTTCCGAAAGTAAAATCACTTTTGGAACCTGTTCCCGTTACGTACAATATTTTTTTTCTGCAGCCATTTTCTATGTCAAAAAAGCAAAAACACACACGAATGTTATATGACAAGCGCTGTCATAATTAAAAACGAAGTTGATGTTTTTGTCAAGGCCGCCCACATATATACGCAAAATCGCCCCGAAACTAACAAAAAGCGTCCCGAAAGTATAGAAATCGTCTCGAAAGTGAAACAAAATCGTCCCGAAAATTACTACTTTCGGTACGATTTATATAAAGTGATACTTTCGATTTAATAAATCATACCGAAAGTTTTATTTTCGGGACGGCTGCAGAAAAATTAAATTTTGTCAATTCAGAATGCTATAGGCAGAATTATTGCTTGATTATCTTGAAAACTAATGAAATGTGGGTACCCGGCCACGAATGTGGGTACCCGGCCACGCAAGCATAAAAGGCAATGAACATGCCGATATACTTGCTAAGGAAGGAGCCTCAACTACCATCATTGGACCAAAACCGACCTGTGGGCTATCGAAAGCACACAAAAAAGGCGTGATCCAAGAATGGGAAAAAAAGTGCAAAACAGACCATTGGAAAAATGCACCAGGTCAAAGGCAATCCAAAATGTTTATTGACTTCTCGCCAAATAGAGCCAAACAGCTCTTACGCCTCACCAAAACCGAGATAAGACTAATCACCGGTCTCCTAACAGGACACTGCCCAGTGAAGTACCATCTCCACAATATGGGCGAAGTGGATAACACCACATGCAGATTATGTGAATCGGCAGAAGAAACGGCCGAACACATATTATGCGAGTGTGTAGCTCTAGCTACCACCAGGCAGGCCCTAACCGGAGGTATGGCGGTAACGGATCAGGTCATTACCTCCCAGGAAATTAATTGACCTTGTCAGGGAAGTTGAATTTCTGGGAATCAAATAGCAGTAGGGTATTAGTACAAAAGATCTAAACAGGTCGCAGTGCTGTAAGGCTCTGCACAGCCAATCGACCCCGTCTAATCTAATCTAATCGAATCTAAAGGTGGGTAAAGATGTAATATAAGATATAAACTAAAATCATTTTTGAGCAAATTTGAAATTTTTCCAATTGTTTTTAAGTTTTTTTTTAACGCTCGGCAAATTGGGTGCTTCGGACTGCCATTAACGCCATTAATGGGTGAACATTTCATCTAAAATATACACTTGAATTAATTTTGAATGAATTTTGAATGAATTTTGAAATATTTCATTTTATACCAATTATTTTTGTAATTTTTAGAAGCTCATCAAATTGCTCATCTTCACAATGCTATAAGCAAGATTCTTGCTTGATTACCTTGAAAACTAATGAAACGTAGATAAGGATGTAATCTACGAATAGAATCTATTTTCAGTAAATTTGGAAATTTTTCAGGTTGTTGCAATTGCTTTGAGGGCGAAAAACTTTGAAGTGTCTTCTTTAAAGTTATGCAGGCGAACTTAAGCATAACCCCTTCTGCTCCCTCTAGCGCCCTTGTAAAAAAATGTTTTTTTTAAGAAACCATGTCCAACTTAGACGATGTCTATGGAGTTGGAAGAATTTTGTCGACTCGATCCACCATAATATTTGATCAATTCCCTGTGCAGGACTCAAAGAACGACGTTTCTACGACGATTTGGAACCAAGTTATGGGTGTTTGAAAAAAAGTGCATTTTGAGGTTTTTCTCACATAACTCAGTTATTGAAAATTGATTATTATTTCGGGAAAAAATCCCATTTTGGCTCTACTTTAAGGGGGTAAACTCAGATTTGAATGATCCCTTTTCTAACCCTTCAACCTTTGAACAAAAAAAACAAGTATTTGGGCAAAAAACGTCCTACTTTGGCAAAGTGTACCGAGTTGGAAAAAATGTGTCGACTCGATCCACTAAAAGGGCTTTGAAATGTGTTCATTACCTGTGCAGGACTCAAAAAAGTTTCTACGGCGATTTGGCACAAAGTTATGGGTGTTTGAAAAAAAAGTGCAAGGGGTCATTCCAATCTAAGTTGACCCCCTTAAAGTAGAGCCAAAATGGGATTTTTCCCGAAAGAATCTCAAATTTGATTGAAAAGTCACTGAGTTATGTGCGAAAAACCTCAAAATGCACTTTTTTCAAACACCCATAACTTGGTGCCAAATCGTCGTAGGAACTTCGTTCTTTGAGTCTTGCATAGGGAATTGATCAAATTTTAATGCCTTTATGGTGGATTGAGTCAGCAAAATTTGTCCAACTATTTTTTCCAACGAGTTACGTTAAGGTGTCTTTAACAGCATTGGTGTTGTTATACCGGGTGGACCATTTAATATGTTTTCAGGAAATATCTTCGAAACAAGAAATTTAAAAAAAAAATGACCCAAACAAAAAATGATTGTTTTGAAGGGGGCCATAATAACATAATTTTGTTTTTTTCATAGATGGCGCTGTTGTCGCTAAATCGAGGTCAACTTAGTTTTTTTTAATGGAAACCCGTACTTTTTATAACAGAATCAGAGTCCTTGTTAAAAAATGAGAAGATTTCACTCAGCTAACTTTTTAGTCAGAGTGATAGATGGCGCTGTAATCGCGAAAAGAAGTTGTTGCATTTGGACGTTTGCGTATTCGAACTTCGCGCGCGTGTGTGTGTGTGTGTGCGCACCCGCGAACATGCCCGTCTAAAATCACCAATAATGTTCGTTACATTATTTTGTATTATTTTTGTAAAGGATATGAATGTGACGTAAACTTAACTAGTATTTTATTCAAGAGTGTAATTGTATGATCGACCGACTTGGAAATGCAAAATAAATAATTTTGATCCATTTCCAAGTTGATATTTCAAAATTTATAATAATTTCAAATTAAACAAATAACTTAAATTTTGCTTTTTATATTCTGGGCTCAGCGTGAGCGCTGCTGACTGCTTTGACAGCCCCATGTCGCTCTGCAGGTTGATGTTGTCGATGTCCGGCTGGAGCGTAATTTGTAGGAAGCTGAAAAGAAATGGCAGGTTAGAAGAAGTCGATTGGGTCGAAGTGTGTGTAGACGCGCACTTGTGTTTAACTTACTTGAAATCATCTCTAGAGCAGGTGCTCAAAATGATGGCCGTTCATCTCGAGACATTTTGCGATCCTTGTTTGAAACGATCTCTGAACTTCTCGTAGGGTGTCTCTGTTGATGTTCGCACAAGCATTGTGAATACGCTCCTTCATGTTATCAGGCGTCGACGGTATGTCGGCATAGCATTTGTCCTTCAGCAATCCCCACAGGAAAAAGTCCGGCGCTGTCAAGTCCGGCGAACGTGCCGGCCAAGGCACCGGACCTCCACGACCAATCCACTTGTTCGGAAATTGGCGGTTCAAAATATCTCGGACGATACGGGCAAAATGTGCAGGGCAACCATCGTGCTGATACCACAGTCTCAATCGGGTCAGCAGAGGGACGTCTTCGAGTAAAGCAGGAAGATGAGCCGTCAGAATTTCACCGTATTTTTCAGCATTCAGATTTCCGTCGATGAAGTACGGGCCAATGACGTGATCTCCCAGAACTCGGCACCAAACGTTGACGCTCCATGGTCGTTGATGGTCCACTTGTCGGATCCAATATGGATTCTCCTCCGCCCAATAATGCATGTTATGCCGGTTGATTTGGCCACGATTCGTGAAACTTGCTTCATCCGAGAATAGAACCATGAAAACGAAGTTCCGGTTGTTGCGTATTTGCTGCTGAGCCCAATTGCAGAACTGCACTCGATGTTGGAAGTCGTCGCTATGAAGTTCTTGATGCAACGATACGTGGTAAGGATGAAATTTATGCCGATGAAGAACTCGCAGAACACTCGTTTTGGAGATGCCTGAACTCCGCGCCAGTTGACGAGAACTTATGTTGGGTTTGACTGCAACTGCAGCTAAAATATCAACTTCGGCATTCTCCTGGGTTACGGTGCGTCTTCGATGTCTGGTTCGTTTTAGGCTGCCAGTGTCCACAAATGAGTTCACGATCCGAAGAAAAGTCATGTGACTCGGATGATCTCGATCAGGATACCTCTCCGCGTACAAGCCACACGCATCAAGTGCATTGCGTCTAGCTTCACCATACACGAAAATCATGTCGTCCTTTTCCGCGATAGTATACCGCACCATTGTAACGTTTTCGCCATCAATGCAGAAGACCGACTGATTACCAAACTAAATTTTCTTTTGCTCAGTCAAAGAAAGCATCAAAATCCAGCTATTTCCAGCTATTTTTCAATTTAAAATTGTAATTCATGGAAATGCGGCCGACGTCATTTTTTGACACACACACACGTGCGCGCGAAGTTCGAATACGCAAGCGTCCAAATGCAACAACTTCTTTTCGTGATTACAGCGCCATCTATCACTCTGACGAAAAAGTTAGCTGAGTGAATTCTTCTCATTTTTTAACAAGGACTATGATTCTGTAATAAAAAGTAGGGGTTTCCATTTAAAAAAACTAAGTTGACCTCGATTTAGCAACAACAGCGCCATCTATGAAAAAAACAAAATTATGGTATTATGGCCCCCTTCAATACAATCATTTTTTGTTTGGGTCATTTTTTTCTAAAGTTTCTTGTTTCGAAGATATTTCCTGAAAACACATTAAATGGTCCACCCGGTATGTATCTCAATGCAACTCGTTGCTATGGAGATATTGGCATACAAACGTTATCTTTTATTAACGTTTGTCTTGAACATTTTCTTAAATTAAACAAAATAGAAAATAAAATCACATTACTCGAGAATTTAAAAACTTTAATGTAATGTAAACACCTTCATAACGTTACTTGTGTCGTAAATTACTATTAAACTAAAAAACGATGGGTGCATATATCAGCTAAGATATAAATTAGAATTTACTTGATTAAATTTTTGACAGTTTGTTACAATTGTTTTTATATTTTTTTTAACGCTCGACGAATTGGGCGACTTCAGACTGCCTTTAGATGAGTTCTCGATCGATTATCTTAAAAACTAAAAAACGATGGGTGGCGATTTCAGCTAAGATAGGTACTAAAGTTCATTTTGACAAAATTCAAAAATTTTACAATTTGTGGCAATTGTTTTTATATTTTTTTTAAACGGTCGACAAATTGCGCAACTTCAGACTGTTTTTTTGCTGAATTTTTTCTCGGTTGTCCTGAAAATTAAAAAAAAAAACGATTGGTCAAGATTTCAGCTGAGATACAAACTAGAGTGAATTCTAACAAAATTCCAAAGTTTTACTGTTTGTAGCAATTGTTTTTATATTTTTTTAAACGCTCGACGAATTGCGCGACTCGAGAATGCCTTTATCCGAATTCTCATCCGATTATCTTGGAAACTAGAAAAATATGGGTGAATATTTTAGCTAAGATATAAACTAGAAGGTATTTTGACTTAATAATGATGTTTGACAGTTTGTTACAATTGTCTTTATATTTTTTTTTAAATCTTGTCTTATTGCGCGACTTCAGACTGTCTCTAGCCGAATTCTCGCCCCATTATCTTGGAAACGAGAAAACGATGGTGAAGATTTCAGCTAAGGTATAAACTAGAATTCATTTTGACTAAATTCTGAAGTTTTACAGTTTGTTGTAGTTGTTTTTATATTTTTTAAACGCTCGAAGTAATGAGCGACTTCAGATTGCCTTTATCCGAATTCTCGTCCGATTATCTTGGAAACTAAAAAAATATGGGTGAATATTTCAGCTAAGATATAAGCTACAATTCATTTTGACTTAATAACTAAGTTTTACAGTTTGTAGCAATTTTTATTATATTTTTATTTAAACGCTCGACGAGTTGCGTGACTTCAGACTGCTTTTAGCCGAATTCTCGCTCGATTATCTTGAAAACTAGAAAAAATATGGTGAAGATTTCAACTAAGATATAAACTTGCTAATTTTATTTTAAGTTTTCCAATTTGTAGCAATTGTTTTTATTTTATTTTTTTAATGTTCCTGGCCTTGCGCGATGCCCTAAGCAGAATTCTCGCACAATTATCTTAAAAACTAAAGGGTGGGTGAAGATTTTATCAATGATAATAATTTGAATAAATTGTGATTACATGCATTTTAAGTTTGTAGCAAACATTATTCTTACAAACAATTTTATTAATTTTACAGTTCCGACTGACCCGCCAACGAACATGGAGGCTGTACTCCTAAACTCGACGGCAGTGAATCTGAAGTGGAAAGGGCCTCCCGTCAACAGTTTGAACGGCGATTTGCAAGGGTACAAGGTGGAGATAAGGCTGAATGGCACCGGCAAGCAGCTGGACACAATAACCGTTGGCACCGCTCCAACACTCCTGCTGGGAAATTTAACAGCGGGAGTCTCCTATAATGTCAAGGTCGCCGCCACCACGAGGGCGGGCGCGGGGCCGTTCAGTGCAGCCGCCCTATTAAGGCTGGACCCTGCCTCCCGCATTATAGACCCCAATCACCAAAGGTTAGTTCTGTTTAAACCGCAAGCGAAATCGATAATTAATGTCCCCAACTAACAAAGTGCATTTATAAAGAATAGTACTGTGAAAGGTGTTTTTCTTGTCTGGTTGTAAAATTGGTAAATCCGTTAATTAAAGAATAAATATACTGGTTTGAATTAAAAATGCAACACCAAGAAAAACAGCCAGAATTTATTTAATTTTTCTACAATTGATGGCTTTCGGTATAAAAAGTAACACATTAAAATTTCAATAAAAAACTCCTTCGTCAAACCTCTTTTTAGGATGGTTTTATATACGAAAAATAGCAATATCAAATGGTGTTTCTATAAACATGGAACAATTTGCATTAGTTTTCTCGTGATAATAGTGCAAAGAACATCATTTAAAATGCCCAGAGTTCGTAACCGTCGAAATTTTGTACAACTAAGTGATTTCGAGCGAGGTCGTATTATTGGCATGAGAGAGGGTGGTCTTTCGTTTAGAGAAATTGCCAATAGAATAGAACGTGATGCAACCATAGTAATGAGGTGCTGGCGAAGATGGTCTGAGGAAGATTTTCATAGACGTCGGAGAGGAGTTGGACCACAGCGAAGAACGACAGACCGCGAAGAACGCAGGTTGAGACTTTTGGCGATAAGAGAAAGATTATCCACTACTCGGGCCATTGGAAACACTTGGAGGGATACATTAAATGTTATAATCTCAATGGCATCGATATATCATCGAATACGGAGTTTTGGAATGCGTAGTTATCGTCCTTTTTGTTGCCTTCCCCTGACTCCACGTCATAGAGTTTCTAGGTTGGAATGGTGTAGAGAATGGCTGAATTGGAGACAATAATGGCAACAAATTGTGTTCACTGACGAATCCCGATTTTGTTTGTGGGCCAACGATGGACGTAGACGTGTCAGACGTTTCCGTGGGGAACGCAGAAATATGGACTTCGCACTTCCTCGGCATACTGCTCTCACGCAGGGGGTGATGATTTGGGGTGCCATCACGTATGGTGGTAGGTCCCCTCTAGTTTTTATTCCTGGCACCCTAAATGCTTGGCGCTACGTACAGACTATTCTAGAGCCCGTTGCACTGCCGTGCTTACAAGGGTTGCAAAACCCTATCTTTCAGCAAGACAATGCTCGCCCACACACAGCAAGGGTAACAATAGAGTGTTTAGAAGAAGCTAACGTTGTAGTGCTTCCATGGCCTTCTTGTTCACCAGACCTTTCGCCCATCGAACATGTTTGGGATATGATAGGCGTCAGACTAGGAAATTTACCCCGTGCCCCAGACACTTTGGACGAACTTCGTTTGCGGATTCAGGAAGCTTGGGATGAGCTACCCCAAGAAGATATTGATCACCTCATTCAAAGCATGCCGAACCGAGTGAATGAGTGCATTAGAAACAACGGAGGACCGACTCATTATCTTGGTGTTGCATTTTTCATTCAAACCAGTACAGTTGCAAATACTACCAAATTAACAAAGTGTTAAGAGTCTGATTGTTTAAAATTATGTTAGTGCTCGACTACACATTGCGTTTTAAACGCATGTGGTTTGGCGGGTACATTTGATGTGCCATTCATCCGACGACCACATCAAAAAATCCCTCTAAACCGCATTAAGAACGTAATGTGTAGTCGGGCACTGAGCGCTCTGTCACACTTTGAGTTTTTAACGCATGTGGTTTATAGGGATCATTTGATGTGAAATTTCAAATCAAACGATTCCGGCAAAACGCGTGCGTTAAAAACTGAAAGTGTGCCTGAGTGCCCGTTACGAGTTACACGCATGCGATTTGGGGGAACATTAGATCTCGCCAAATCGCATGTGTTAAGATCGCAATGTGTAGTCGGGCACTAACATCAATATTTATTTGAAAGACCCAAATTTAAAAATAAAATCCTGGAACAGGTCGATTTTCTTTGATAAACATACTCATTTTTACATCAAAGTCGATTTTCAGCCGTCATTTGTTTTTTGAGTAATGACGTCATCCATTATTTTTTTAATGACAACCCCCTATTTTTGTTTTTGATTTTGAGAGATCTTTTCATTGTCGATCTGCCAGTGTAAAAATGTTGCCATCTTACATAAGAAATTTTTCAAGTAAATGACAAATGAAAGTGAGAAACTGTAAATTTTATTGTTAACACAAAATAAACAAAAACATCTTTAGGAAGCAAATGCAATTATTAAATTAAATGTTCTGCCATCCACAGTTCGAACACGTAGAAATTCTTCTTGAACATTTTAAATATTTTCCAGGCTAATTCTGCGCATTCATCTCTTTCGCAGGATATTCTATCGGTCCTCGCCTGCCAATCCACCTATTCATAAAGCAATTGTTCAAAAAAACACATACCGCGAGGGTGCGCCGTCTTGCTGAAACCATATTGTATTATATGGAAAGTCAAGATCATTATTGTTTGGAAAAATTGTTACAAGTGCTGAAACATTGCAAAAACTCTAAATATCGGGTTCTCACCTTCAATTGTCATTTGCTCGAAAAATTTCTCATGTAAGATGGCAACAGTTATATACTGCCAGTTTGACAATGAAAAGATCTCTCAAAATCAAGAACAAAAATAGGGAGTTGTCATTTAAAAACAAAATGGATGACGTCATTACTCAAAAACAAATGACAACTGAAAATTAACTTTTATGCAAAAATGTGTATTTTGATCAAAGAAAATCGACCTGTTCGAGGATTTTTTCCAAAAATATTTAATTTCGGTTTTACCGAATTTATCCGCTACTTAATTTCCACACTGTATATACCGGGCGTTTCAGACCACCCGTACACCCCAAATATCTCGCGAAATACAAAACGGATTGACATACAAAAAAATACGTCTAAATTTTTTTTTGAGCTCTATCATGTGGTGTGAAATGTAAACCGTCACCCCTCCCCCCTGGGGGTGGGGTGGAGGGTAACTTTGAAATAGGTACCCCTATTTTTTATTGCATCTTTGTATTCTACTCTAAAATATATTAGGTTTTTATTCGAATTTTTTTTTCAATTAACAAAAAAAAATTTTTTTTAAATTAAACAAAAACCAAAAATTCATACAACACCACAATAGAAAAAAATGGTGATGTGACCATCATGTTACTTTCTCCGATTTGATATATAGTTACTTATATTTACACTTTCATGGTTTATTTTCAATTTAAATCATATTTTTAAATTAAAATGTACGTGAGCGTTTTGTAGGATCGAATGATACTGACGTTTAAAACGTCAAAATAATCAGTGGCGGCTCGTGGAACATGTTGATGGTAGAGCCACTTATACAATACACACCAAGACAAATAACCATTTATCTTCCTAGACCAATCGAATATTTTGGCCAAAAAATCAAAAATTTGGAACAAAACTGCCCAAGATCTAAAATATCGGCCAAAAAATCAAAAATCCTGGTTTAAAAATAAAAATGCAGACCAAAAATATTGAAAATACAAGCAAAAGAAAAATAATTTGCCATTTTCAGCTCTAAAATAACTCTTTTTAGCTTAAAAGTAGTTCCAACGAGAAATTCGAAAATAATAGCAAAAATAAAAATAAAAAAAAATACGCAGAATAAAATCAACAATTCAAGTTAAATCTAAAATATGGGATAAAAAATAAAAAATTAAAACCAAAAATCTAAAATTCGTACCCAAAACAAATGGTAGACCAAAAAATAAAAAATTTTAACAAGCGAATCGAAAATTTAAGTCGAAATGAAGAAAATTTCGGCCAAAAGACCAAAAATTGAAACCAAAACAATCGAAAATATAAAATATAGGCCGAAAAAGTAGGGCCTGAAAAGGTGAAAATTTAGATAAAACATAGAAAACTCGGGCGTAAAGATAAAAAATGGTGATGTGGCCATCATGTTACTTTCTCCGACTTGATGGTATCATTTATGTTTACATTTTCATGGTTTATTGAAATCATATTTAAAATGTACGAGCGTTGCGTAAACTCGGATGAAACTGACGTTTAAAACGTCAAAATTATGAAACATGGAAAAATTATACTTCAAATTCAAAAACTCCGTTTACTCAAAAACTAACAAGATTTCGAAAAAAAATTATTCTTTAGAAGTTGTTCATTTTGGTATTCTCTACAATTATTATTCACACAAATTTGCTTTAATTATTATCGTTTCATAATTATAAACAAAAAATTGAAAAAAAAATAATAATTTTTTTTCTCGAATAGCAATGATTTTATGAAAAATGTTTTCAAGCAAAAGGTGTTCATTTCTTTATTGTCTTCAATGTTTGTTTAATCATTTTTGTGATATTTGTCATATTTAAGAAAATATTGGCAAAAAACAAAAAACAGTTAAGGTAAACACCCACTTCCGGTGTACGAAATTTTACCAAAAGCTTTTCAGTTCTTCAGATTATCAAATAAGACGTATGTTGAAAGTTTCATATCAATTGCTGTATTAGTTTTTGAGATACAGCGCACACAGACAGACACACACACAGACAGACAGACACACACACACACACACACAGACACAAAAAAATTTTTTCCAGAAATTGTTGAAATGGCATCTAGGGACCCCAAAACGGATATTTCCGTAAAAAAAATTTTTGAAAAAAAAATCACGATCACAATACTTTCTCGTACTTCGTAACGGAGAAAGTAAAAATGCAAACAAAAATTAAAAACTTAGGTAGAAGCAAAATAATTTGCTATAAATAAGTTTCTGATCCTGTAGACAAGATTCTTATGCCAGGCTCAAATGGGCCAAAAAAAAAAAAGTTTCTGATCAGAAATTCGAAAATAATAGCAAAAAAAAAACTCACGAAATGAAATCAATAATTAATTAAAGTTAAAAATTCTAAAATATACGATACAAAATTTAGCCCAAATATCTAAAATTCTGGTATAAAAATAAAAATGGTGGACCAAGGAAAGAAAAATTTTAACAGACAAAGAAAATTTTAGGGCAAAAGATAAAATAAAATAAAAATCTACAATGTTGGCCAAAAAGTCGAAAATTTAGAGAAAACATCGGGGCCTAAAGATGATAAATGCAGCCTAAATGAAAAATCAAAAATGCGGACCAAAAAAATAGAAAATTTTGATTGTAAAATCGAAAAGTTAGGTCAAAATAAAGAAAAAAATGGTGATGTGGCCATCATGTTACTTTCTCCGACTTGATGGTATCATTTATATTTACGCTTTCATGGTGTATTTTCAATTTGAATCATATTTTAAATGTACATCGAGCGCTTTGTAAACTCGGAGGAAACTGACGTTTAAAACGTCAAAATTATGAAAGATGGAAAAATTATACTTCAAATATAAAAACTCAATTTATTTAAAAACTAAAAGGATTTCGAAAAAAACTTATTCTTTGTAAGTTGTTCATTTGAGCATTCTCTACAATTATTATTAACATCCATTTGCTGTAACTATTATTGTTTTATAATTATAAACCAAAAATGAAAAAAATAATAATACATTTTTTTATCGAATAAAAATGATTTTATCAAAAATGTTTTCAAGCAAAAGATGTTCATTTCTTTGTGTCTTCAAAGTTTATTTAAATGTTTTCGTGATATTTTTCATATTTAAGAAAATATTGGCAAAAAACAAAAAACAGTTGAGGTAAACGCCCACTTCCGGTGTACGAAATTTTACCAAAAGCTTTTCAGTTCTTCAGATTATCAAATAAGACGGATGTTCAAAGTTTCTAATCAACTGCTCTATTAGTTTTTGAGATACAGCGAGCACAGACACACACACACAGACACAAAAAAAAAATTCCAGAAATTATTGAAATGGCATCTAGGGACCGCAAAACGGATATTTCCGTAAAAAAAATTTTGGAAAAAAAACGATCACAATACTTTCTCGTACTTTGTAACGGAGAAAGTAAAAATGGAATGGAATTTGATATTCAAATTTATTTTTATTCGTTTCTGCGATTTTTTTCTGCAAAGAATACTTTTACCTTTATTCCAGATATCGCACACAAAAACTTATTGATGACATAAAATTACAAATGACTTCAATCAACGCCTTATTTAAAAGATACCTACGAAAAAAATGTCATAATTTGTCATTTTATGCGAGAAATAAAGGGGGTAGCGGGATAAGATGGGTGTGGCGGCCCCCTCGCGATTTGAGTTGCAAGTGTAGAAACCTTGTTTTGAGTATTAAAAAAATGAGATTTGCATTCTCATTAACTGTCATATTCGACTTGTACCAAAAATGTTGTAAAAATCGTTTTTTTTTTTAATTTATTCCACTGTAAAATTGGGTGTATTTTTTTCCGGTCAGTTGTGTGATCGGATTTTATTGATTTAATTTTATTACACCCAAAACTAGAAAACGGCATTTTTTCCAGATTTTTTACGGGTCATGGTGTAAACAGCAGAAAAACTTAAAAAAAATTCGTTTTTCAAGAATATTAATTTTTTTGACAGCTTTCTTGTCCGCTTACAAAAAGGGGCCAAATAGCATAAGTAGCAATATGAATGACCTTCATTATCCGCTTAACCGCGTGTTAATATCTTCACTTGTTCGCGCGAAAACTCAAATTAAGTAAATTTTGTTTTTCATAACTTTGCAATAAAAATATACTTACACGAGTAATTGACAAAGTATAAGTCGTATATAACATTTTTAGTATAAAATACATTATTATAGCATATACAAATGTTAGAATACATACCGGGTGTCCCATTTTAAATTGCCACCCCAAATATCTCTAAACCTGAGCAACACGACAAAAAATGTTTCAGGTAAAAGTTGTAGGGTTCGGAGGGGGATATATGCTGGTGACCTTGAAAATGACCTTGGGGGATCAATTTTCAAAATCAAACGAAGATCAACTTTGATTTTTCAAATGGAACCCCCAATATTTTTTTTATTGCGGGATCGTATTTTGCGAGAAAAAATACAAACTTTTTGTAGGAAACGTTTTTTTTTTTAAGTTTTTTCACGAATTTTGTCCATCATTTTTGAAATCTCAGGCTGTGATTCATCCATTAGCCTCGTCGTTAGCGTCACACAATGTGCACCACGTGGAGGTTGCGGATGGGATTTTGCACTTCATTTGCCCTGAAAAGGGCCGATGGTTTCAGTGGCTGGAGGTTCGATTTCGTCCTTAGATCAAATGCTCGATCAAGTGTCCATCTTCGTCAATGCACTTCTCTATCTGCTGGCGAAAGGTAACTTGAACATTTCAAAGTGTTTGAATGGAAATTACTCGAAATGCAGCCCTAATCCTCTCCTTCATGTTCTGCACTGTTGTCGGAGCTTCAGCAAATATTTTCTCGTTGACCAGTCCCCAGAGGAAAAAAGTCAAGGGGAGTTAGATCCGGGGATCTGTGATGCTAATGCCAAGGGTGATGCATGAATCACAGCCTGAATTCATCTCAGATTTCAAACAACATGACGGACAAAATTCGTGAAAAAACTCTTAAAAAACATTTTCAAAAGAAACATTTCTTACAAAAAGAATATGACCCCGCAATAAAAAATAGGGGGTTCCATTTGAAACATCAAAGTGGACCTTCATTTGCCCTTGAAAATTAACGCCAATGTCATTAACGCATATGTACCGCTCCGAACCCTACAACTTTTATCTGAAACATTTTTTGGCATGTTGCTCAGGTTTCGAGATATTTGGGATGGCAATTTAAAATCGGACACCCTGTATGTATTTTAACATTTGTATATGCTATAATAATGTATTTTATCCTAAAAATGTTATATACGACTTATACTTTGTTAATTACTCATGTAAGTATATTTTTATTACCAAGTTATGAAAACCAAAATTTACTTAATTTGAGTTTTCGCGCGAACAAGTGAAGATATTAACACGCGGTTAAAGGGATAATGAAGGTCATTAATATGGCTACTTATGCTATTTGGCCCATTTTTGTACGCTTACAAGAAAGCTTTAAAAAAAATATTCTAGAAAAACTATTTTTTTTTACGTTTTTCTGCTGTTTACACCAAGTTTTTGAAGTTCCATGACCTGTAAAAATTTGTAAAAATGCCGTTTTCTAGTTTCGGGTGTAATAAAATTAAATCAATTAAATGCGACCACATAACTGACGGGAAAAAAATACACACAATTTTACAGTGGAATAATTTCAGAGAAACGCATTTTTTACCACAAGTCGAATATGACAGTTAATGGGTTTGCAAATCTCATTTTTTTAAATATTTAAAACAAGGTTTCTAAACTTGCAACTCAAATCGCGCCGGGGCCGCCACACCCATCTTATCCCGCCACCCCCTTTAATTCAATAAATGTTTTTGCCTATTATAGCGCCATCTGTCGCTTATAAAAAAAAATCGGATAAAAACCTAATACTTTTTAGCACTGAATCCAAATCTGCAATAAAAAATAAGGGTTCTTATTTAAGATTTCAAAGTTACCCCCCTCCCCGCCCCTGGGGGGATAGGAGACGATTCAAACTTCACACCACATGATAGAGTTCAAAAAACATTTTTGGACATATTTTTTTTTATCTCAATCCGATTTATATTTCACGAGATATTTGGGGTGTAGGGGTGGTCTAAAACACCCTATATACAGTGCGTTTTTTTTATAGATGCACCAAAGGGATTTACGTGTTAAAATTTGTATGCCTGTTAATGGTTTTCCTATTGCAAATTTCAGTATAATTTTTGGTACACTTTAAGTTTGCATTGTCTTTCACAACTTCTAATAGTTTTTATAAAAAAAAAAATCGTAAATTTCGATTTTTCGGTGCTTAATTATTATTTGTTTCATTAATAGGCGCGTTTGTTGACAATCAACAATAAATAACTTACAAAAGTAGTAAATACGTATTAGAATATGAAATACAACGTAATAAAAAAAAATTGCTCTGGAAAATATTTAAATTTATACTAATAATATAATAAATATTCAAATTGTTTGCCGTAACAAGCTAAACAGTAACCTAGCCTATCTTGAAAATGTCTTTTCACATTTTGCAATTGCCTAACAGTTATTTCATTAGAAGCTTCGATTATTCGATCTGTTAGTTCTTGCAAATCTCATGGCCTGTTTCTAATGTTATCAAACACTTTTGTTGCGATATATCCCCAGTGGACTCAAATTACAACTTCTTGCAGGCCATTTAAAAGGTCCAAAACGACGAATCCAATTATTTGGAAATTGGCTCTTGATTGTCATGTTGTCATGTTGGTGGATTATTCTGCCGTTTACTGGAATTTGTTGAACAGCTGGAAGGATGCGTTCGTTCAGTAAATGTAAATATTTTATATTAGTTAACGATCCCTCGATAATAAATAGCCCAATAATATGGGGGTGCGAAATGTCTAAGCAAATCTTACCATGGCAGTTGTTTGTTCTCAGTCGACAACAAACACGCCTACTGATAAAAATAAAATAATATTTAAAAACAAAACTAGTCAAATATTTTCTTGAATTTCTTTCAAATTTACGATTTTTTTATTATAAAACTATTAGAAGTTGTTAAAGACAATGCAAACTTCCAGCATACTAAAAATGATACTGGAATTCGCTATAGGAAAACCATTAACAGGCATACAAATTTTAACATGTAAATCCCTATGAAGCATATATAAAAAACGCACTGTATAACGAAGTAGAAGCCTAAAGCATAAATAATATTTCAAATAATCGACTTGTTTCGCATTATCCGGACAAAAAAACCTCCTAATACTTAAATACTAAAACAATTAATTACTTTCAACTCTAATTTATAAATTGTATTTTCATTACAAAAAGTATATATTTCAGGCCGTTAAACCCCGACATGCAACCCGGCGACTTCATCACAGAAACCTGGTTCATGGCGCTGCTCATCAGCATGGTGACGGTGATGGTCCTCCTCTTCGGCGCGATGCTGCTGGTCCGGAGGAGACAGATGCTGGCGAAGAAGGCGATGCCGCCGAGCAGATCGAACGGCGGCGTCCTCTCCACACCCATCGGAGGAAAGCTCGAGCCGCCCCTCTGGATGGACAAGGAGACCCTGCCGGATTACTCGTGCACTCTTCCCGATTACGGGAAACTGACGCAACAGGATTATTCCCGAATCGAGTACAACTCGCTGAATGCGGGAAAAATCCTGAACGGGCTGAATAAAAACGGGCTGAGCATCAATTTACATACGAATCCCTTGCACCAGGAGAAGTACACTCGGCCGAACCAATTGGAGTACAGCACGGACATGAACGGATCCGTCAGCTATAAGGGGATCGATCGGGGAAAGGATTACGGGAACATGCAGATCCAGGAATACGCCAGTCCGAATGTGGAGAATCGGGCTTTGGCCGATTATGCCGAAGTGGACGCCAATATGGCTGCGATTAACAATGTTGCGGCCACTTCGCCAGCACCGTACGCCACCACTACACTGGTCACCGGAAACCGCAGAATCGGAAACTCCATCGGAATGGTAAGTATTTGTGTCTGGTCCGACTTAATATTAGAAGCTGAATTTGAAATCGGTTGAATATTTTTTTTGTTTTCGCATGGAAATACACAAAAAGCAACACATCGTTGTTAGTTTATTGGAGTGGAAGTTCTTTAGATGCGATCAGTACTGGATTTGCCTTATGCGCCAGACTTCAGGGTGCAGCGGATTTTAGGGGCTCGTTAAAACTGCATGATCCCGATTGGTGTAGTGCAGGGGTCGCCAAACTTTTTTGATCATCGACCCCTATATAATTTTTCTAAATCTCCATCGACCCCCACAAAAGTATTTTTTTGTGAACTCGCCCCTCGAAAATCAGCCATATTTTTGTCTTTTGGCTATAACTTCTGAACAAATCTTGATAGCGTAATTTCGTAAATGTACTAAATTTGAAAGCCTATCCACTGGTGTCAAAAATATGTGTATTGACTACTTTGGGACTGTAAAAAGAATGATTGATATTTATGGCTTGTATTTCCTGTAATAATGATATTCGTTAAAAAAAATTTACATAAAGACATAAATCTATTTCCCCTAATACTCAAACACGCATTAATGAAGACACGGCTGCAGTTCATACTCTGTTTAATGATGAACCAGAAATTGTTACCACTATAAAGAATGTTATTAGAATCGGTCACAGGATTGAAAATAAAATCCGTCCGATCAAAATTATTTTCACGAATGTTACCACTCCAAAGGAGATATTACGATCGCTAAATAAATTTTTATCTACAGACACGCAAATCAATATATTAGATATATTAGAGATCTTTATAATATTTTAGTAGAGAGGAGGAACAACGGAGAAACTGGGCTATCTATTAAATATACAAATAATATACCAAGAATAATTAAACACAATGATGGGAATATAAATGGTGAGACCTCAAAAAAATCCGCGAAAAACAAAAATACAAAAAACTAAGCATTAACTACAAAATGTTAGTAGTATGCGTACAAAAATGAAGGATATAGCATTAAATGTGAGTGTATGTTGTTATGACATCATTATTCTTACTGAAACTTGGCTCTGTGAAGGAATAACAAATCTTGAACTTAACTTCTCTAATTACAATATTTACAGATTAGATAGATCCCAGTTTAATAGTAATAAAATACGGGGAGGTGACATTCTTATAGGAATCAAGAAAAACATTTGTGCACAGGAAATAACTATTTTAGAAAACCGAGTAGAACAACTTTTCGTCTTATTGACCTTAGGCAGAATGACTTTGGTTATTGGAAGCGTTTATATTCCTCCCTGTTCCACTTTGGATAAATATAGATATCATTGTGATACGTTAGAATATATAAATATGCAATATGATAAAGCAAAATTGATTATTTGTGGTGACTATAATATTCCGAATATTACGTCTTGGAGTTATTCATCTGTAGAACTTATGGACCCTGGATATTCTAGTGATAGTTTGGATTTATTAGCTAACACTTTCAGTTTTTTGAATTTAGATCAGATTAATAATATTCCTTATCACCGTGGTACTCTCTTGGATTTGGTATTTTCAAACTTGAAGGAAGTATATTTATCTGAAGCAGTGGATTTACTAGATCGAAACTCACTGCACCATACAGCAGTAGCTTTCTCAGTGAATATTGAGGATATGAAATGATTTAATCCAACACACTCAATTCGGGATTTCAAGAGAGAAAACTATATTGAAATTAATAACTACCTAAGTTTAATAGACTGGGAATTCATATTTAAAGACTGTGATGCTAATAGAATGACAGAATTATTTTATGAACATTTATATTACATTATCGATTTATACGTTCCAACGAAGGTGATTCACAGTAACACTTATCCAGTTTGGTTCAATTCATCATTAATAAAATTAACTAAAGATAAGAAGTCTGCCCATGCAAGATACAAACAACAAGGATTGGATGATGACTGGCAAATTTTCAACCACCTTAGACGAGAATGTAAACAACTCAGCAATCAACTACAAGACATCTACTTTAAGAAAATGGAAGCCGAAATCAATAACCAGCCGGAAAAATTTTGGCGACATCTTCAAAAGTTGAAGAAAGAGGAAGGTTTTCCAAGTGTTATGTTGTCTGGTAATGTGACTTTAGACAATTCAGTTGATATAGTTAATTCCTTCGCGGACAGTTTTGCTTCTAATCATAAAATATGTGAAATAGATTCAAACAGACTATCCGAACATTTATTGATGTGTAATGAAAAGGCGAGTTGTGAAAAATGTATTGTTAATGTAAGTGATATATATATAGTGAATTATCATCCTTGTCTAATAACTTCAGTAGTGGTCCGGATGGCATTCCAGGAGACTTTTTATGCGTAAATGCGTCTGTACTCTTAGTAATCCTATTTATTTATTATTTCGTGCATCAATATCGCAGAGTATATTTCCTGATTTGTGGAAACATAGTTTTATAGCACCTATTCATAAAGCTGGTAAGAAGAACATAATAGATCACTATAGGGGAGTTGCTCTTCAGTCAGCGATTCCGAAAGCACTGGACAAGTTAATTTCTGGCCAACTGATATGGATGTCAAAAAATATAATTATTCAGGAGCAACATGGATTTTGTACAGGACGCTGTACAGTAACAAACTTGTTAATTTACCAATCTTATATCTTAAATGCCTTGGAGAAAGGTCATCAAGTTGATGCCATATACACGGATTTCTCCAAGGCATTTGATAGAGTGAACCATGTGTTGCTAATGAATAAGTTAAAATGTTTCGAATTTCACACAGATGTTGTAAACTGGATCCAATCGTTCTTGAGCAATCGAACTCAAACGGTTAGAATAGGAAATATTACATCAGAGTACATACACATACCCTCAGGTGTCCCACAGGGAACACATTGTGGACCAATTCTCTTTCTATTGTTCATAAATGATCTCAGTAAGTCATTCAATAGTTGTGATTATCTATTTTTCGCGGACGACTTGAAGTTGTTTAAATCTATAAAATGTTCAAACGATATTAAACTGATTCAAGAAGACCTTGATAATTTAGTTAATTGTTGTGTTCTCAATGACTTGGATCTTAATATAAATAAGTGTAAACCATACGTTTTTCTAGAAATAACACTCATTTAGAATCCTCGTACTTATTAAACGATTCTAACTTGGAGAGTGTGAATTGTATTAAAGACCTAGGAGTTCTTTTTGACTCTAAATTAAAATTTGACAAACATATTGACATCATTTCACGTAGGGCAATGAATATTCTTGGTTTTGTGTTTAGAAATAGTTACATGTTTAGTGTATCAACTATAAAATTGTTGTATTGTTCTTTAGTGCATTCACTGGTGGAATATGCGAGTATAATATGGTCACCATATTATATTACGTATATTACAAAACTTGAAAGAGTGCAAAATAATTTTTTTAAATTCATCTCTTATAAACTAGGGATTGCCTCAATAAATTTTAATGTAAACACTACGCTGAACAATTTAAACCTTAGTTCGTTAAAGTCTAGGAGAATCGAACTTGATGTCTCTTTTTTTCACAAATTAATATCGGGTAATATCCAATGTTTTCAATTACTGAGTATGTTAAACTTTAATATAAACTCCTATTCAAGGAAATGTAGGAATAATATGTTGTTTCATGTTGGAATTTCTAGGAATAATTATTCATATCATGGTCCATTTAATCGAATTATGAGATCTATAAATGCCTACAATCAAATTAACCACTTTGATATTTTTGGGAGCGAACTTGGCAATTTTAAGCGTAAGTTAAAACATATTGTTTGATTTGAAATTTATTGGAATAGGTACATGTTATTTATAGTTTTCTTTAGGTTATAGCTTATACGCAGTTATGTTTACAAATATTATAGTTTAGTAATAGTATTACGTTGTGCAAGTATATACGTGCTGTTGTGTCATTATGACAATTTTATTTGTAATATATCTGTAAACAGGTGTTTTCCGTATAATAAATATTATTATTATTATTATTATTAAATGACGATGACCTAAAATAGTTTAATATTTTTTTCTAAACGCGGGATCCAAATATATATTCACACATTTCCTTTAAATAAAACCTTTCCACTAAAAAAGGTTTCATGTTCACTAGCGGAAAATATGAAAATTGAGGTTTATACCTCCTTACATTTTTTTTTCAATTTTTTTACACTTGTTTTCCTTCGACCCCCATTAGACCCCCTGGCTTAGATCGACCCCTACTTTTGTTAAATAGACCCCTGGGGGTCTATATAGACCACTTTGGCGACCTCTGGTGTAGTGGGTAGAGGCGAGCGATTGTGCCGGCTGCACCGCGGTGGTGTGGGTTCGATTCCCATCCCGGGCGGAAGATTTTTTGGCGATCGAGAAGTATTCGCTCGGGTCCGTGGTTGTCGTATATGTCTGACATTATTAATTTCTTCATTTATTTCATTATTCATACAGATATACAATACAAAATTACAGCCATGTGTGACTGAATGGCTCAGCCTAAGTAAAAAAAAAAGTGATCCCGATACGTTTAAAACACAAAAATTGTTAGTGACATATGCTGCCAAACGGCTATAGAAAATCATCTTCTAATATCGATAGAAACCAAAATTTGATGACCAAAAATGCACTTTATTTAGATATTGCTCAATAAATTTCTTTAGATAAATGCATGAAATTTTAATTAAAAAAAAAACGTGCATGACGTTCTGTTCAAATTGACAACAGAAAATTATCAGAACTTAGTAGTAACAACAATAGCTAGAGTGCAAATTTTGATGACCAAAAATGCATTCTCTCTAAAAATGACTATAAATTTCTCATTTCATTGAACAAATGTTTGAAATTTGAATAGATTGAAAATTGAATAACGTGCATTTTCAACTGTTTTAAGTAAATTATCTGAACTTTACACCAACATAAAAGGATTTGCTGGAATCCCAATTTTGATGATCAAAAATGCAGTGTCTTCAGAAATTGCTCTGTAAATTCTTCATTTTGTTTAGAAAAATTCTTGAATTTTAGACAGGTTAATCTTGAAAAATGTTATTTTCAAATTGGATTAAAAACAAATTTCTGAACTATGTACTCGTAGTAGCAACAATAGCTGCGAAAGAATCCAAATTTTTATGAATAAAAATGCATTTTTAGCAGAAATTGCTCTGTAAATTCCACATTTCTATAGAATGTTTAAAATTCAACTTGTAGCGGATCAAAATTGTGAAAGTTATTGATTCGTCTAAAAAAATCCTAAGTAGTACGGCAAAAATTGTTAGATAATTCTATGATGTGCGGGGGTAGTTTTTATTCGGTGGTGGAAATATGTTTGTTTTGTTCAAAAAATCTGATGATTATTAAATCGCCTAAGAAATTTCCAGCCAACACGTTAAAAAATTCTATGATGAGCGTGAACAGTTTTTGCATCTCACATTGATCTTGGGCGTTTTGTGTTAAAATAGCCAGAACTTTCTAGGAAAAAAGTAGGAGAGTATTGTTTTCGTTATTTTGTTGAAATCCGAAATTTTAACAGAAATATGTACGAAAATGCCTTAATTAACAACTTATAAAGAATAAGATTTTTCGAAATCCTACTAGTTTTTTTTTGAATAAATTGATAAATATGCTAAACATTATAAAATTTCCTTTTATGCTATCAAATCCGAGAAAGTTACATGATGGTCACATCAATATTTTTTTTTCCAAGTCGTTTCTGTCGTCTCTAGGGACCTCAAAACTAATATTTCCGTCAAAAAAAATTTTGAAACCTTTTTTACGATCACAGTACTTTTTTGTAACGGAGAAATAAAAAATGGTGATGTGGCCATCATGTTACTTTCTCCGACTTGATGGTATTATTTATATTTACGCTTCCATGGTTTATTTTCAATTTAAATCCTATTTTAAGTGTGCATCGAACGTTTCGTAGACTCGGATAAAACTGACGTTTAAAACGTCAAAATTATGAAAGATGGAAAAATTATACTTCAAATTCAAAAACTCAGTTTACTCAAAAACTAAAGAGATTTCGAAAAAAACTTATTCTTTATAAATTGTTCAATTTGGCATTCTCTACAATTAGTATTAACATAAATTTGCTGCGACTATTAGCGTTTTATAATTGTATACCAAAAATGAAAAAAAAATTAATACATTTTTTTCTCGAATGACAATGATTTTATGAAAAATGTTTTCAAACAAAATAATCGCATTTCTTTATTGTCTTCAATATTTGTTTAAATGTTTTTGTGATATTTTTCATATTTAAGAAAATATTGGCAAAAAACCAAAAACAGTCGAAGTAAACACCCACTTCCGGTGTTAGAAATTTTACCAAAAGCTTTTCGGTTCTTGGGATTATCAAATAAAACTTATGTTCAAAGTTTCATATCTATTGGTCTATTAGTTTTTGAGATAAAGCGCGCACAGACACAATTTTTTTTCCAGAAATTGTTGAAATGGCATCTAGGGACCCCAAAACGTATATTTCTGTAAAAAACATGTTTGAAAAAAAATCACGATCACAATACTTTCTCGTACTTCGTACGGAGAAAGTAAAAAGATGATGTTCTGGGGGGCAGCACCCTCCCTTGAATATGCGCCTGCTTTAAAACCACATCATAGATTTTTTTTAATAATTTTTGCGTGCTGCTATAATTTTTTTTATCCGAATTCATAAGTTTCATATTTCTAAAAGAACAAACCTGTTGAAAACTACATCATGGATGTTCGGGTGTTGGCTGGATTTTTTTTAGGCGAAATAATAAGTTTTATATATTTTGAAAATACAAATATATTTCTGCTCCGCTCATCATAGATTTTTTAACTAATTTTCCCGTGTTGGCCGAAAATTATTTAGACGAATTAATAAGTTTCAAATTTTTTGTAAAAATAACTTACTTGAAAACCACAACCGTACATCATCATTCGTATGTTGGCTGGAATTTTTTTAGGCGAATTAATAAGTTTCATATTTTTCGAAAAAATAAACTTTTTTCTACCCCGCACATCATAGATGTTTTAAATAACTTTCACTTGTTGGCTGGATTTTGTTAGCGAACGAATATGTTTCATATTTTTGGGGAAAAAAATTATTCCGCCCGCCCCCCTTAAAAGGTACGGCCGTACATTATAATTTTTTTAAAGTAATTTTCGCGTGTTGGCTGGAAATTTTTTATGCGAATTAATAAGTTTCATATTTTAAGTACTGCTACCAAAACCAATATTTTTCCACAGAATGGAAACAAGGTGTTATGGTCTGAATCCCAAAACCAGATTATGATCATACATTTACCTCAAGCTTCCGTCTCATATCCCTCCTTCCAGTAATTGGAAAACTATTTGAGTCATTGCTTCAACAAAAACTTCTGAATAGCTCTATTAGTTCCATTGCAGAATACTAATTTGACTTCCTTCCACAAAAATCAACTATATTCCCTCAGACAATTTTTCCCTCTCATCCAAATAAAATATCTCGAAGGCCAAAAGTCTGCAGTAATGTTCATGGACTTGCGAAAGGCGCTCGATGTTTCCCATCGAGGTTTATAAATGTTTCCTATCAAAACTACCACATCACCTAATTATGCTAATTCACAACTTCCTCCTCAACAGATCTGCCCTAGTAAGAAGCCGTCAAATACATTCCGAGTCATTTCCAATCCAACAAGCGGTTCCCCAAGGTTGTCCGCTCTGTTCTCTTCTCTACAACATTTTTTTTCAAGACATCCATAACCCCAACCCTTCGCACTTTGACCCGTCACAATATTCCCAACACTAATCACCCATGCTCCTATTCTCCAAGTTCTTCAAAACTCCTTCGAATCCATTGAACTATGGCGCGCCAAATGGTGCATCGAAATGAATCCTTCCAAATTAAAACTCTACCTGCTTTACCAAAAAATTACACCAACTTCACCCAACGTACAATTATTTCGATATCCTGTCGACGCTATTTTTCTTTTAAACCACATAAAAAACCAAAGTCAAAGCCAGGGCGCGGCATTTTCATGCTTTAGCCTACAAACACCAAGGTATTTCGGCAGAAACTGCTACTAATATTTCTCGATATGCCGACCCTTGTTCGACTACGGTGCAATCCTTTTCTCTTAAATCCGTCTCTCTTATATTATATTATAGATATAGACATACAAGTCATGTCGTTGTCTGATAAATTAATTGAAGCTAAGTGCGCTTTATGTTCAAGTAAAGTTGTAAGAGCTGTGAAATGTGAAGTGTGTGCCGATGACTTTCATCCAGGTTGTTTGAAAAGGCACGTGGATGGATGCAAACATCCGGTAGTGGATTTGCATCCTAAAAATCCATCACCCAATGAGGTTATGTTATCCTGCAGCCAAGTTCCAGTCGTCAATTTCGAGGTAAATTCACTCCAAACGGAAATTAAGTACCTAAAGGAAATCATACAAGTTAAGGACTGCCTGATTAAAGAAATGTCCGATAAAAATATTCTTTTAATTGAAAAATTGGATGGGTGTCATTTTCTAAATACAAAAGCGACACCTACTATTCAAGTTCCTAACTACCAGAGGTCCTTAAGTGACTCGGCAAGGCAGGAAATTTCCCCTAATACGGAAAACGTCATCACTACAGCTGGTAAAAAGAAATCTGTAGCACAAATTTCTAAAACCTCAACGGCTATAACTACAGCAACCTTCAGTGAGGCGGTAGCTGCCACATCCAAGCAACCGGCTATTGATGTTTCTACTCCGTCAGTTGCTGCTTCCACGCCGGCTACTTTTACCGAGGTATCGTATAAGAAGAAACCGCGCGCTAAAATTTTGGGTACTGGGAAGAGTAATCAGCTAATTCAAGCCGCTCCACAACTTGCGCATCTTCACGTTTACCGCCTGGACCCGCAAGTGACCACGGATGCTCTTCTCTCTTTCTTGAAGGAAAATAACTTATCCGCAACCTGCGAGCAACTACTCTCCAAATATCCATCTGATTATGCATCGTTCAAGGTCTCTGTCCCATTGAGCCAACTTAATGCAGCAAAGGATCCGAACTTATGGCCCGAGGGAACAATTATTAATAAGTTTTTTTTCATGCGCCCGAAAAAGACTGCAATCGATTAAAGCAAACGAATTTAAAAATATTGTTTTTAAATATTCAATCATTAAAAGGCAAAATAAATGAACTGGAAGCAGTGTTGGCAGACCGGGCAAGTGATTTACACGGAACTACGCTAATCTGCTTGTCCGAACACTGGTTAACCGACGATGAACTTAGCAGTTTTCGATTAGAAAATTATAGTGTAAGTTCTGGGTTCTCCAGGAAAAAAATTACTCATGGAGGTGTTTTGCAACTAATTGCAAATAATGCATCTATTTCGGTTGTGGATAATGATCTATGCAGATTTTCTGTCGAGAAAGATTGCGAAATCTCATCTATCACTCTTAATTCTAATTTAATTTGTTTTTCAATTTATAGATCCCCTTCAGGTGACTTAGAACACTTCTTTATCATTTTAAATAACATATTCAATACAATAAACTTAAATCAAACTAAAATAATAATGGGTGGCGATTTTAATATACATTTCGAAAAAAGTGACTACATTTCCAATCGTTTTTGTAACTTCATGCTAACTCTAGGTATGTTTAAGGCTGTTAACTTTGGAACTAGATCAAATAGTATTATTGACAATATTTTTACCAATATCTCTCCAACGTGTATAGAAACCTTGCCCTCCATAAACGTTCTGTCCGACCATACAGGTATAATTGCAAACGTAATTGTTCCAATTGCCCCTCATAATCCGTTTATGGACAAATTTTACCAACCAATTACCAAAGTAGGTACCTTTTATTTTTATAATCAGTTGCGGATTGTAGATTGGAACTACCTCTCTAATTTTAGTGATCTGCAAGATAGGACTAATCAGTTTATGCAGCGTATTGATACCACATTTAACGATTGCTTTCCAATGAAAAAGAGACGTGTAAGAGTCAATGATAATAGCCGTATTAATTGGTTTACTGATGAGCTACGCCAGATGAGAAATACCCTAAATATTCTTAAATCTGCTTCCAGGGCTCAAGATTATGTAGAGCTGCGGAAACACTACAGAAAACTAATAAAAAAATGCCGAATTGAGGCTAACTCTGCATATCTCAAAGAAAATCAGTCTAATCCTGCTCTCTTATGAAAATTAATTCAACCGGTCTCCACACATAAACAGACCAAATGCCAAATATCATCTGAGGAATTTAACAATTACTTTGTTAACATTGCTACGAACATTTTAAATACTATGGATGAGGTCCCTTGGGTATCGGGTGATTTATTGGAAGCAAGTTCTCATGTTCCTGATGGCTATTTTCAGTTTAAAGAGGTTTCCGAAATAAAAGTTCGTGAAATTGTAATGTCTCTCAAAAACTCTAACACAAGAGACTGCTACAATCTTACGACCAAGTTAATAAAACAAACAATCGATGTCATTTTGAGCCCACTTAGAAAGTTGTTTAATTCTTGTATTCGCTCGAATATTTTTCCAGATTGCCTAAAATTAGCAAAGGTGATACCTCTCCTAAAGAAAGGGAATTGCAATGACTGCAACAACTACAGACCAATATCAATTTTGCCTGCAATAGCAAAGATATTTGAGAGAATATCCTTTTCTGCCTCGAACAATTTGGCTTTCGCCCAGGTAAGTCCTGTACCCTAGCGATGGTCGACCTATTAGATCATATTTACTCATCATTTGAGAAGAATGAATTCATGATTGGACAGTTCTTGGACTTATCCAAGGCGTTTGATTGTGTTCGGCTTGACATATTGATACAAAAATTGTATTATTACAACATTCATCCTTCTAGTATTAAATTAATACTATCTTATTTATCAAATCGTTCCCAGTCGGTTCTTGTTAACAACTCCCAATCGGCTTATCTTAAGTTACAGCATGGTGTACCTCAAGGTTCCATACTGGGTCCCATACTGTTTCTAATTTTCATCAACGACTTACCGTCGCATATCCCAGGTAAGAAAATCCTGTATGCTGATGATACTTCATTACTTAATGGCCATACAGACTTACAAGAAGCTGAATTGAGGTCTCTTGTAGCCTTAAATTTCACAAAAGAATGGTTAAACTCAATACTGAGAAAACTGTTGAGGTACTTTTCACTTTACGCAATTGTAATCATATTTTAAACGATTCGACGAAATTTCTTGGTATAACCATTGATTCTGCATTACAGTGGAGTCCTCACATTTTTGCGATTTCTAAGAAGGTAGCAAGTAATATATTCCTTCTGCGTAATCTGTCACACTTTTTAAACAGAGCTGCTTTACGTACAGCGTACTTTGGACTAGTACAAAGCCATTTAACATATGGTATCTTGGCTTGGGGTCACACATCGTGTGCCAAGGAACTATTTAGTCTGCAAAGACGTGCGGTTAGAATAGTTGCAGGAGGTAGTTATTGCGAAGATAGTCGCCCATTATTTATCACAGAAAAAATTTTAACACTACCTGCAATTTTTATACTAAATTGTTTAGATTACTTCACTTTTAATGCTGCAAACTATTGCACTCATGAAGATATTCATACCCACAATACACGAAATAGATCGAATGTGTTAACGAAATACTCTCGTCTTGCAAAAACACAAAATAGCACCAACTATTTTTGTCCAAAAATTTTCAACGCTCTTCCTGGAGAACTCAAACATCAGCCGCTTCATATTATTAAGAAGAAACTTAAAAACTTGTTGCTTGTGAATCCTATTTATAAAATAGAGGATTTCTTTCTGCTTAGTTTGGATAACTTGTAATTTTTATTATTGTGCTGTGCCAACTTATACGATTTGTTCTCTTTATTATTTCATTTATATTTATTTTATGTTATTTATCTTTTATTTTGACTTGTGCAACAAACTGTAGTACCTTTTGGACGCATCAATAAACTTATTATTATTATTATTATTATTATCTTTCCTGAACCACAAGTTAATTTGACAATTTGACAGTTTTGCTTATTAACAAAGCTATCGAGATAAAAATGATCCTCTTCACTTACGATGATTTTGTTGAGAAAATGAGGATCAACTGTTTATTCGGTCGATTCGGTAAACGTACCCCATGGTCTCTAAGCTTAAGTTCCGGAGTGAATTGTATTTTGTATGCAGCTGTGTAAATTTTTAATATTTGCTGCAAGGAAGATGTTGAATTACTAGGCACGACCTTGAATTGAAGTTCTCCGGCTCTCAGCCAGATTTTGGTTAACAGCAGCGACATTAGCTGTACTACTCGTACAGGAGATGGTTAATCAGAAGCCGAACCAGTCTGTTTGATTTTAAACTTTTTAATGATGTTTATTAATGGTACACGATCACGTCCAAATTTGAGTCAGGTACGCATACGAGTGAGCAAAAAACCATGCTACATAAAATTTAGCATATTTGAGTTGTTCAACGGATCGAAGGGTATCTCATTTTGATGAGCACTTTAACAATCTAAAATTCCTAATTCTGACGTTACATCTCGAGAAACGGCTTTCAAAGGCTTCGTGATTAAATGTCAATTTTTACAGCAGTTCTTTACTATTTTTAAACGCATTGTAGTTTACTCGATTTTTGTGTTTCTAGTAATGTTGTCTCCACCGGTCACCGGTGACCCCCAAGGCAGTGAATGTATTAAATATATCAATCTGCATGTACATTTACATTACCATTGTCCTCCAATCCAATTGCTACATAAAAACTACTAAAATATTGTCTTAATTCCTACTAATAAATGTAATTCCTTGCAGATCTGGAATCCTAACAATAACACCAGTGGAATGAACTGCGATGATGAACCCGTCTACCCTGCATCTAACGGTGGCTATTATAACCGCAAAGTATACTCCGACTCTTACTTTGCACCTAATCAAACGCTAAGACGCAGCAAAAAAGAAAAGAAAACTAACGTTAACAACCCTCCCGACTTAGTTTCCCCTAACCAGCCGGTTTATGCACGAGTCGGCCCGCCAGGTACTTCTAACTTTTTTAATCCCGTAAATATTAATAACACATCATTCTAAATCAAGCATGGGCAAACTAGAGCCCGCAGGCGTTATCTGTTCATTTATACGGCCGTAAACGAAATTGAATATTATTTAAAAAAAAAACGCTGCAGTGCAATTGTAAACTGAAACGACGATATGGGTCGTTCCATATCAAATTTGCAATTGAAAAATAAAATTGCCTTGAACATTTTTTTTAGTACTGGAAACAAAAATAATTTATATGTATTTTTTTTAATTCTAACGTGATATGTAAAATTTCGAATTTGAGTTTTTGAATATTCATAGTCGGAAAAATTAAACTTTTTTTGAATGATTCGAATCAAACAATGTTATAAAAAAAATCGAAATTATCAGAGAAAGTCCATAATTGCTCAAACTATGCATTAGGCAGTCGGAATATTCCTTCCTTTATTTATGCAACAAATAAGGAATAGTTCCAAACAAATAGTTGTTACAAAAATGGTGATGTGGCCATCATGTTACTTTCTCCGATTTGATAGAATCATAGGTATTTATATTTATAGATTCATTCATTATTCTCAATTTAAATCAAATTTTAAATCGAACGTTTCACATGATCAAGTGGTAATGGCGTTTAAAACTACAAAATTATGAAAGGAAAAAATGACAAATTATGTTTAAAATTCTAATAATCTTCACCGTAAGTTTACTGAAAAACCAAAAAAAAAATGTCCTGGAAAGGATTTATAAAAATAGTTCTGATTAAAAAGTCCTGAAAAAACCAATAAAAGTTTTGAACAAGAAAGTCTTGAAAAAGACTTCTAAAAATAGTCCTGATTAAAAAGTCCTAAAAAAAATCTAATAAAAGTCCTGAACGAGAAAGTCTTAAAAAAGATTTCTAAAAATAGTGCTAATTAAAAAGTCCCAAAAAAACCTAATGAAAGCCCTGAACAAGAAAATCCCGAACAAAAAAGTCCTGAAAAAGATTTCTAAAAATAGTCCTAAAAAAGTCCTAAAAATCATAATAAAAGTCCTGAACACGAAAGTCTATAAAAAAGTCCTGATACAAAGTCCTGAAAAAGAGTCCTGACAAAAAAATGTCTTGAAAAACAGTTCCTTCAAAAAGACCACAAATAAAATCCCGACAGAAAGTCCTGAAAAGAGTTCTGCCAAAAGAAGGTCCTGAAAAAAGTCATATAGAAACAGTTTTGAGAATAAAGTCTTGAAAAAAGAATCCTGTTAAAAATTGTAAAAAAGAGTCCAGAAAAAAGTACTGCAAGAAGAGTCCTGAAAAATCAAGTCTTCATATAAAACACCAGAAATAAATGTGCTGAAAGAAGTCCGAAAAAGTGTGTCGAAAAAAAGTTCGGAACAAGAAGTCATAGGTATTTATATTTATAGATTCATTCATTATTCTCAATTTAAATCAAATTTTAAATCGAACGTTTCACATGATCAACTGGTAATGGCGTTTAAAACGACAAAATTATGAAAGGAAAAAATGACAAATTATGTTTAAAATTCTAATAATCTTCACCGTAAGTTTACTGAAAAACCAAAAAAAAAATGTCCTGGAAAGGATTTATAAAAATAGTCCAGATTAAAAAGTCCTGAAAAAAACAATAAACGTTTTGAACAAGAAAGTCTTGCAAAAGACTTCTAAAAATAGTCCTGAAAAAGTCCTAAAAAAAATCTAATAAAAGTCCTGAATAAGAAAGTCTTAAAAAAGATTTCTAAAAATAGTGCCAATTAAAAAGTCCCAAAAAAACCTAATGAAAGCCCTGAACAAGAAAGTCCCGAACAAAAAAGTCCTGAAAAAGATTTCTAAAAATAGTCCTAAAAAAGTCCTAAAAATCCTAATAAAAGTCCTGAACACCAAGTCTTAAAAAAGTCCTGATAAAAAGTCCTGAAAAAGAGTCCTGACAAAGAATGTCTTGAAAAACTGTTCCTTCAAAAAGACCAGAAATAAACTCTTGAATGAAACAAAGTCCTGAAAAGAGTTCTGGCAAAAAAAGCTCCTGAAAACAAGTTTTGAGAATAAAGTCTTGCAAAAAGAGTCCTCTTAAAAAGTTGTGAAAGAGTCCAGAAAAAAGTACTGCAAGAAGAGTCCTGAAAAATTAAGTCTTCATATAAAACACCAGAAATAAATAATGTCCTGAAAGAAGTCCGAAAAAGTGTCTCGAAAAAAAGTCCGGAACAAGTCCTGAAAATTAATCCTATAAAAAAATGGCCTGAAATATAGTCTTGAAAAAAGTCCTGTAAAGAAGGCTTGAAAAAAAATTCCCGAAAAATGTAATTAAGAAAGTTCAGAAAAGAATCCGGAAAAGAAGTCCTGAACAAGAGGTTCTTAAGAAATTCTCGAAAAAGTCCCAGTCCTGGAAATAAATTCTTGAAAAAAGAGTCCTGATAGAAGTCGCGAAGAAAAGTCCTGAAAAATAGTCTCCATACAAAATACCAGAAATAAATGTCCCGAAAAAAAGCCCTAAAAAATCATGAAAGAAAGCTAAAATAAGTCCTGAAGAAAGTTCAGAAAAAGAGTCCTGATGAAATATCATAAAAAAATTGTCCTTGAAAAATTGCCCTGAAAATAACATGATTAAAAAATGAACAAAAAAAAATTCTGAAAACAAGCACTGTAAAAAGTTCTTAAAATGGTCCTTAAAATGATCTAAAGAAATTATCTTGAAAAAGAAATCCCAAGTGTCTTGAAAAAAATCCTGCAAAAAGGCCTAAAAAAAGTTCTTAACAAAATTCCTGAAATAAAAAGTTTTGAAAATAGTCTTGAATAAAATGCCAAAAATATCTGAAAAAGTCCTTAAAGAGGTCATGAAAAGAAGAATTCTAAAAAATGTCATGAAGACAGTTCAGAAAAAGAGTCCTGATGAAATATTTATTTTTAATATATTTTGTTGTTGTGGTTTGATTGTTTATATATCTTATCATGTACTTCTTCTATTTTGAATAAAGTTTTACTTAAGTATATCATAAAAAATTGCCCTGAAAATAACATGTTAATAAACAAAAAAAAATCTGAAAAAAAGCATTGTAAAAAGTCCTTGAAAAGATCTGAAGAAATTGTCCTAACAAAGAGATTCCAAAGAGTCTTGAAAAAATGTCCTGCAAAAAGGCCCAAAATAAGTCCTTAATAAAATTCCTCAAATAAAAAGTTTTGAAAATTGTGTTGAAAAGAAGCTAAAAATATCTGAAAAAGTCCTTAAAAAGATCGAAAAAAGGTCATGAAAAGAGAGATTCTAAAAAATGACATTAAGGAAATTCTAAAAAATCTCCTGAAAAGAAGTTCTCAATGAAAAGACCCGAAAACGTTCCGAAAAAAAATCCCGTTTTTGAAAAGAAATCCTGAAAGAAAAAGTCCTAAAAATAAGTCTTGAATTTTTTTAAGTCCTGAAAAAGAATCCTCGAAGAAAGGTATTTTAAAAAAGTTGTGAAAACATTGTCCTGAAGTACCAAAAAGGCTAAAAGAACAAAAACCTGTTGAGGTAAATATTCGGGAATACGAAATTTTACCAAAAGCTTTTTAGTTCTTCAAATTCTCAAATAACACTTATGTTAAAGATTCATGGTTTCATTTCTGTATTAGTTTTTGGGATAAATCGCGCACAGACAGACTGTTATGTAGAGAAAAATGGTGATGTGGCCATCATGTTACTTTCTCCGACTTGATGGTATCATAGTCATTTATATTTACGCTTTCATGGTTTATTTTATATTTAAATCACATTTTAAATGTACATCGAGCGTTTTGTACTCGCAAGAAACTAACGTTTAAAACGTCAAAATTATAAAATATGGAAAAATTATACTTTAAATTCAAAAACTCAGTTTACTCCAAAACTAAAGAGATTTCGAAAAAAACTTGTTCTTTATAAATTGCTCATTTTGGTATTCTCTACAATTGTTATATAAATTTGCTGTAACTATTATCGTTTCATAATAAAAAATGATTTTATAAAACATATTTTCAAACAAAGGATGTTCATTTCTTTGTTGTCTTCTATGTTTGTTTAAATGTTTTTGTGATATTTTTCACTTTTAAAGAGATATTTAAAAAAAATAAAAACAGTTAAGGTAAATACTCACTTCCGGTATACGAAATTTTACCAAAAGCTTTCAGTTCTTCGGATTATCAAATAAGACTTATGTTCATATCAATTGCTCTATTAGTTTTTGAGATACAGAGCGCACAGACACACACACAGACACAATTTTTTTCCAAAAATTGTTGAAATGGCATCTAGGGACCCCAAAACGGATATTTCGGTAAAAACAAATGTGAAAAAAATTTCACGATCACAATACTTGTAATGGAAAAAGTAAAAACGTAGAGGGATAAATGAAACTTAATTTTCTATGTTTTATACCACTGTATATTATTTAAATTAATATCACAATCGACTCTTTCGAAGTGAATTTGTTTCTTACAAAAAAAAAGTATGTAGATGTGGACACTATAAATTGCTGAGCATGCTCGATATCATAAATATAATAAATTAAATTGCATAATACTCATAGTAAAGTGTATTCCCACCAACGGACGGGACATTTTCGCCGAGCAGTGCTAACCTGTTATCAAATTTTCCTTTCCTTTTATAGCTTCATATGTCAAAAATATTTTCTGCAAAATTCAATAAAATCCATCAAGAGGATTACGGAAAATTTCAGGAAATCCACTCTAAGGTGGGCATTTTGCAAAACAGAGAATTTTCATCGAGGATTCCAGAAAAACTATTGATAGCCTGCTATCAAATTTTTCTTTTGTTTTATAGCCACATTTGCAAGCAAATTTTCTGCAAAATTCATTAAAATTCATCAAGAGGATTTCGGAAAATTTCAGGAAATCCACTTGAAGTGGGCATTTTGCAAAACTGCAAATTTTCGTCGAGGATTCCGGAAAAACTAGTGATAGCCTGTTATTACATTTTTCTTTTGTTTTATAGCTATATATGTCAAGGAAATTTCCTGCAAAATTCATTAAAATCCATCAAGAGGATTTTGAATAATTTGAGAAAATCCACTCGAAAGTGGGCGTTTTGCGAAACATAGAATTTTCGTCGAGGATTCCGGAAAAAAAATAATGATAACCTTATATCACATTTTCCTTTAGTTTTATAGCTTCATACTCGTATGTCAAAAATATTTTCTGCAAAATTCAATAAAATCCATCAAGAATATTTCGAAGATTATGTATGTCAAGCAAATTTTCTGCAAAATTCATTAAAATTAATCAAGATGATTTCGGATAATTTGAGGAAATCCACTCGAAAGTGGGCATTTTGCAAAACTGCGACCTTTCGTCGAGGATTCCAGAAAATAATAGTGATAACCTATTATCAGATTTTCCTTTCGTTTTATAGCTTCATATGTCAAAAATATTTTCGGCAAAATTCAATAAAATTCATCAAATGTAATTTTGCGTCATATCTCGGTAAATAATGGCATCAAAAAAAACGAAAATTCATCTACAATTTTGTCCTTTACAGTTTTTTTTCTATCTGTCATAATAACGGAGATATATTTATTTTAAAAAATTACACTTTTTACAGTTTTCAAAATATCTAGTTACCCTTCACTTTTTTGAAAACTTTGAAAGTGTTATTTTATTGGGTTCGTAAAACTGCACTTCTTTGCCCATTTACCCGTTTCTCTATCTCTTATAGTTTTTGAGATCCCCATATTGAACATGAAAAAAAAACTCACCCTGTATGTCAAGCAAATTTTCTTCAAAATTCATTCAAGAGGATTTCGGAAAATTTCAGTAAATCCACTTGATAGTGGGCATTTTGCAAAACAGCGAATTTTCGTCGAAGATTCCAGAAAAAATAGTGAAAACCTGTTATCAGATTTTCCTTTCGTTTTATAGCTTCATATGTCAAAAATATTTTCGGCAAAATTCAAAAAAATTAATCAAATGTAATTTTGTGTCATATCTCGGTAAATAATGGCATCAAAAAATGTCTGAATTTATTTTGTTAAGTAACAGAAAATTATCTACAATTTTGTCCTTTGCAATTTTTTTTTTCTTCGTCATAATAACGGAGATATATTTATTTGAAAAAATGACACATTTTACATTTTACAAAATATCTAGTTACCCTTCACTTTTTTTGAGAACTTTGAAAGTGTTATTTTTATTTAATTGGGTTCGTAAAACTGCACTTAAAAGTATCCCAAAATCTGATAAAGTAATCTATGTATTTTTTTCACGAAATCGTAATTTCGAATGCATTTTTAGTAATTTTACTCAATTTTGAGGTGATTGCATTTTTTTATATTCCCTTCAACTCGCCAAATTTATTACAATTTTTCACAGCTCTGCGTTCTAATTAAATAACATTATTGCAAAATCCATAGTAGGAGCTATTATACAGGGTAGGGCAACGCATACAACGCATTGTACATTTGTATATTTGTACACATTGTACATTTTATGGAAAACCATGTAACTTCGTACAATTATTTTCAAATGGATAGACATTGGATCGTTGAATGCACAATTTAAAATCATTACAGTGTCCAATAAAAAAGATTCACATCAAAGTTATGTTTTCTTAAATGGAACATAAAATGACAAAAAAAATACAGGAAGCTATGTTTTCTTAAATAGTATTCAAATAGTCATTTTTGAATTCTAGGGAACAAATTAAGGTGATTAACTTCAATATTCCCTATACCTATCCTTACCGTTTTCGAAATATCTACAGCTTTGCTGAAATGCATGGTTCAGATGAAATGTTATATTTGGCCCAGTGATTGACGTTGAACCATTACCAGCATTTCTATTGTTTGGTTGAAGTTTCTAACTACAGTGCCAGTTATGATATCTATCATATAAAAAAAACAGGGTGATAAAAAATATGGAGTGCAAAATCCTAACTTAATTAAATTGTGTACCCCATATTTGTTATCACCCTGTATAATTTTTTATATCAAATCATGGCGGCGCTGTAGTTCTAACCTTCAACCAAACAATAGAAACGATTGTAGTTCAACGTCAATCGCTGGGGTAAATATAAAATTTCAACAAATCTGTAAATATTTCGAAAACGGTAAACGATATTATAGTAACTCACATTTATTTGTTCCCTGCAACTGGGAAAGGTCAAAAAAGACAGGCTGTTCCATTTAAAAAAAAACATAACTTTAATTTGGACCTTTTTTATAGGACACCCTGTATATCTGGTAATCATTAAAAATTGTGCATACAACGATCCTACGTCTATCCATTTGAAAAGAATATCACGAAATTACATGGTTTTCCATATAATGACCGCGTCATATGCGTTGCCTCACCCTATATATAGCATTTTTTTATTCAATTCTATTTAATTACCAAAATGATTTCAATTTCTCAAAACTTTACTCTCTGAATAAAATTATCTTAAAATCCAGTCATGGGATTCATATGATTTCATGAAAAAATTATCTTGGATGCATTTTTAATAGTTTTTGACAATTTCGTAGGAATAGCAATTATTTGAATCATTAAAATTACAACCATTTTTCACACCTTTACTCTCTAATCATATGACATTATGCTAAATCGAGTGGTCGGAAAGTTTTCAAAAAAATAATAATCTAGAATGTACTTTTTGTAATTTTGGCAAGACGATGGCAATTGTTTTTCTGTTTAATTGTTAAAACAATTACAGTTTTACTGTTTAATCATATGTAATTATTCAAAAATCCAATAACAGAGTTCTTACGAAATCACAATCTAGAATGCATTTTTTTTTCAAGTAAATTTCAAGTCGATGGTGTGTTTTATATTTTTCTAAATCGATTAATTGCTACAGTTTTTATGATTTTACATTCTGATGGCATAAAATGATTCCAAAATCCAGCGATGGAGTGTATCTGAGTTTTCACAAAACCGTAATCTGGAAATAATTTTAAGTAATTAAGGTATCAAGTCGATGGCAATTTAAAAAAAAATGGTGATGTGGCCATCATGTTACTTTCTCCGACTTGATGGTATCATTTATATTTACGCTTTTATGGTTTATTTTCAATTGAAATCATATTTTAAATGTACATCGAGCATTTTGTAGACTCGGAAGAAACTGACTTAAAACGTCAAAATTATGAAAGATGGAAAAATTTTACTTCAAATTTAAAAACTTCGTTTTCTCAAAAACTAAAGAGATTAAAAAAAAAACTTATTCTGTATGCCTTTTGGCATTATCTACAATTATTATTAACATACATTTACTGTAACTATTATCGTTTCATAATTATAAACCAAAAATGAAAAAGAAATTATAAATTTTTTTCTCGAATAACAATGATTTTATGAAAAATATTTTCAAGCAAAAGATGTTCATTTTTTTTATTTTCTTCAATATTTGTTGATATTTTTTATATTTAAAAAAATATTGTAAACAAACGAAAAATAGTTAAGGTAAACACCCACTTCCGGTCTACGAAATTTTACCAAAAGCTTTTCAGTTCTTCGGATTATCAAATTAGACTTACGTTCAAAGTTTCATATCAATTGCTCTATTAGTTTTTGAAATACAGTGCGCACAGACAGACATACACACACATACATTTTTTTTTTCAAAAATGTTGAAATGGCATCTAGGGACCCTAAAACGAATATTTCCGTAAAAAGAAATTTTGAAAAATTTTCACGATCACAATACTTTCTCGTACTTCGTAACGGAAAAGTAAAAAATATTTCAAATCATCACGATTTGAAAAAATTGCTACTTAACACATTAAATTAATTCAAAATCCAATGATGTCGGTTCTTACAAAAAGTCGATTCCAATTGTTCTTATATTTTTTTCGAGTCGCTGACATTATTACAATTTTTTGCAAAATTATGCTCCGATTCCATTGTGTGTGTGCGTGTGTGTGGGTCTGTGTGCCTATCGGTGCGTGCCAAAAACTAATAGAGCAATTGAACTTGAACATACGTCTTATTTGATAATCCGAAGAACTGAAAACCTTTTGGTAAAATTTCGTACACCGGAAGTGGGTGTTTACCTTAATTAGATTATAAAGAATACGTTTTTTTCGAAATCTCTTTAGTTTTTGAGTAAACTGACCATAAGTATTAGAAGTAAAATTTATCATTTTCATCTTTCATAACTTTGACGTCAGTTTTATCCGATTCTACTAAACGCTCGATGTACATTTAAAATATGATCTAAATTGAAAATAAACCATAAAATATAAATATAAACTATGATACCATCAAATCGGAGAAAGTAACATGATGGCCACCATTTTTTACATTTTTTTCGAATCCTCAAAATGATTACTATTTTCACAACTTTATGCTCTGATGGCATACCATAAAATCATGTGAGGTTTCACAAAATCCCAATCTTAAACAAAAGTTAAAAAGTATAAATATAAATAGCTTTTGTACCATCAAATCAGAGAAAGTAACACGGTGGCTACATCGCAATTTTTTATGTTTATGTATCCTTTCCATTTCTCTTTTTCCTCTTTAATTTTAGTTCTTTTGACCACCACTGTTTTCTTTATGTCCTTTATTGAGCTGCTTCCAGTGTAACGTTTTTAAAATATTCCCACTTTTTTTAATTCTCTTTGTTCGTTAAATTTCCTCCTGATTATCTCTTCAATTTTAAAGCTTTTTTATGTTCTGTTTAACTTTATTTCTTCTCTTCTCTCCTTTTTCTTCTTTTTTTTTCTGTTCATGTCAATCTTTACTGGGTAGTGGTCGCTTCCGATCTCCCCTTCTCTCGATACTTCTACATTTAATATATTTTTCCATTTGAGTCTGATTATTAAGAAGTAGACGTGCCATTTCTCTTCAGTTCTTTTTGTGTATTTATGTACTTTCTTATGTTTAAATGTTGTGTTTGCTATTATTAGATCATGTTCCATATTGAATTTTATTATCCTTTCGCCGTTGTTATTTCTTACCTCTTCACCATCTTTCCCATATGTTCTTCTATTCCAGCATTTTGATTTCCTTGTCATCCATTTAGATCTTCTACAATTAATACATTTTCTAGTACTTCGTCTACTTCTTTCTGCATGCTTCCGATGATTTTGATCTTTGTCTTCCTTTATTGCATCTTTATTCATTTTCATATCACTTCATTCTACCGACATAATTCTTTCACTTACGTATCTTTTTTCCCCAGTATGTTTGGTGCAATTATGGTGAAACGTAATGGCTACTAAAAATTAAGTACTTGGTTGTTTCACTGTGTTAATTGTTTTTACAATAAACATTATTTTGACAGATGGTTGCAGTGTTAATTGATTCATCACAAAACTACTTATTGTTAGTTAAAAATAATTAATGTAACACCTTTATTTGCAGGTATGTCGTGGAGGGGCCTCACACCACAACTGAGCAGCTTCTCCCCGTCCCCCCACCACAAACAGCTCTACCACCCATCCACGAGGAGCGAACCGGGCGGGAACATGTTATAAAACATGCTGTTTACATAAGTGATAACTGTTGATTTGAACGAAAATTTACGAAAAAAAAAATGCTTGCGACCGAATGCACACGCAAAACACCTCCAAATAATTCTACGCCCCCAAGGAAATTTTTAATACGGACACTCGTGAGCTCATCCTTGTAGAATTATTCGAAGCGCGCGTCCGCCGTTTATCGTTTTGAGAATTTAACCTGTACGAGAACTATTTTCCCGTAATTATCGCGGTGGTATCAGTTTAACCTTCAGAAAAAGTTGTGACACAGAACAAATAAGTCAACTAGTCATATTATCTACATAAATATTTCGCATTGTATATTCATAAAACGCAAACAAAATATACGTATTCGTTGAGCTATGATTTGCATTGTAAAAAAAAGAATTCGTATCGCCTTGCATCAATCCCCGTTTCCATTTGTTTTCACGTGAAAAGGTGAGTCCTAGTTAACAAGAGAGAATTTTGTAAATATTGTAATATTTAAAGGTCTTTTAGAAAGGTCTTGTGTGTATATATATATATAAAAAATGCGTCGTCCATACACTGTTAAGTATTGTAACACTAGATTTAATGATGATTATCAATAACGGTGTTGATTAATGTAATTGACACGTGCGTGTTTCTAAGTCGGAATGATGATGATGATAAAATGTTTTGTATATTTTTAACGTGATATGGTATTGTGTGTATAGGTAAATTTCTTATTGGAACCACCTTTGGATTAAAGAAATTTTATTACTCATCATTTACTTTTTCAGATTGAAGTGGAGTTAAATATTTTAAAAAATCGGGCAGAAATCTTATCACCTCATTTTGCTGTAAAGAAGCTTATGGCTATTGCCGTTAATATATTCTCACATTTATTTTAAAATTTCAGTCCTTACAATGTAGATTTTAAAGCTTCAGTCAATGTAAAGAGAAAAGTCCTTAAAAGTCTTCAAGTTTAAGGGCAAATTACTCAGAGAGAAAAGAAGTGAACTTTAATTGTTGGCTCATTCCATCTTACAATCACAATATTTATACTAGATTGCTGAAATTTTAGCACATGAATGATGCTAGTCTTATTATTATTGTGAACATTAAATATTGTTCTCCCATCAGAACACCTACAGACCGGTTTCGACCTTTCAGGTCTCATCAGTGTAGTTAGTTGCTAATGGGGAAACGGAGATTACTATTGGAATATAAGTATTCCAAACACTGTTAAAGGTAGAAATGGCAAAGTGGCGGAATCTATTGCCTGGATGCTGTACTGAACCAAATCCGGGTGGCTTTAACACCGACAAGATATGGACATTGCCAGCGGTGGCAAATATAACAATATTAATGTGAACATTAAATATTGTTCCCCAAGCAACCCGGATGTGGTTCAGTACAGCATTCAGGCAATAGATTCCGCCGCTTTGGCTTTTCTACCCTTATTATTATTATTTATTTTTCTCGAAAATAGTATCTTAAATGGTGTAAAATAATTACAAAGATGTTCAAATATGAAACCTATTTCCTCGTCCAATTCAACCACATTTAGAATATTTTTAAATAATAGAATGGCTAATAAAGAATTTTTTGATTAATATAGTGATTGAAGTATACAAATATACTTATTTATTTCGCCGTAATTTGAGATTATTCAACATTAATTTTCATTTTGGTCGTATCTATAGATTTTCGAGATTTAAGACATGTGTTGCTTGATTTATGGTATTCCGAACATTACAAACATCTTGTATAGCTTCTGGAGATAAGTGGACGACTTGGTAATGAAAATTGTAACAATTCTTATTTTTTATTTCTCAGAAATAATAATTAATGGTAGTGTGTATGTTCTAGCGTGTTTCGGTCTTCTTAGATCTCCTCAGTACGAGACATCGAATGGCACAAATTTTGTTTCTTCACGGTGGTTCGTTATGTCGTCTGATGAGTTGTAAACTATTGCTTTAAGAAAAATTTGAAAAAATTACACAACTAACAATAAAATTAGGGTCCGCGGTAGCCTAGTGAGTAGAGCTCCAGCTCACGGGCCTAGTGGTCGTGGGTTCGAATCCCATCCGAAGAACGAAAAAGTGGCCGTGCGGGTCCATGGATGTCTAGTGTATGTCCCATTCATTATTAAATGAAATCTCAACGTAATTATCGTTAGTGGCCGAATAGTACATGCTTACGCCAATTCCAAATCATCTGCACTTCCTCAACCCGAATTGCCGTCAACCATCCTTCCTTTTTTAATAAAAAATAAAATAAAAAAACAATAAAATTAGTGGAATTTTAAAAACCAAAATTATTTCGGACGGTATGTCTTGAGCTGATTTAAATTTTTATAGAGTTGTATCCTTGCGTTTTACATTTATATCGACAAGCCTTAACCTTAAATTTTGAAAAATTCGCAACTCGCAAGAAAATGTTTGGATTTTTAAAAACCAAAATTATTTTGAAAGAAAGGTGTTTCCTGAATTAAATAAAATTTTGGAAGAATTTTTCTGCACAATTTATCTGTGTTTCAATTTTTTGTTATTGACAATTTAAAATTTAGAATTTAAAAACGATTGCTTAAAAAATCGGCGGGTTTACAAAATCGATAATTAATTTTAAAGAATGGAGTCTACTGCGATACTTTAAAAAAATCAATCTTTAAACAATTTGTAAATTTTTGTAAATCGAGTTTGTTTTTTTTTCTGACTTAGGCATCATGAGCCATTCAGTCACATCGAACACTACACCAACGGGCCGCCATCGACTAAGTTCTAGGGCTGGAATTTCTCAATGAAGATTTCGAATTTCGAAGGTTCAAAGCTACTAAGTTTTGAAGATTCTAAGTTTCGAATTTAAAATTTACGAAGTTTCAAAGTCGTATTTCGCAAATACTGACAAATGAAAAAGTTAATTTATATCAAGTTATCTAAAAACAATGCATTAAATTCGAAATTTCGAAGATTCAAAGTTTCGATGATTCAAGCTTCGAATTTACAAAGTATTATTTCGCGAATATTGATAAACGAAAGAGTTCATTCATATCAACTTATCTAAAAACAATACATTAGTTTGATGTTAATTTATTATTACAGCAATTCAGCATGCGCATGCGCCCTGGATTTTTAAATTGTAAAAAAAAATGTTTTGTTAATTATTATTGATGGGGAGCTTCTTAAGACCATAAATACCAAATTTGAACTGATTTGATTAATTAGTATAGGAATTAATTAGTAAGGCTTTGTTGAAGTGACATCTAGTGATAAACAGCAAAAATATGGATTGTCATAGTAAATAGAAAGGGTTAAGTTTCGTCTTGGGTTTTCTAGATTACAATTTTGAAATTACATAAGAGTAGATCCCTAATTGTTTAAGGTTTTAGGATTAAAAATTGAAAAACTTCACAACTTCGGTTCGTTGAAAAATCTGAAAACTTCGAAACTTCCCAAATTCGATACAACAGATTCTTCGAAAGATTCAAAAACTTCGATATAAAAGTTCTCTTTGTTTCCTTGGAATATTCGAAGTTGTGAAGCATCAATATATTAGGACCCCTCAATTGAAGTACTTCAGAATAGGGCTGGAATTTTTCTTTGAAGATTTCCAATTTCTACGGCTCGAAGATTCGAAAATTCATAGAGAATCTTCGAAGATTGAAGTTCTGAAGTTTCGAAAATTCATAGAGAATCTTCGAAGATTGAAGTTCCGAAGTTTCGAAAATTCATGGAGAATCTTCGAAGATTGAAGTTCCGAAGTTTCGAAAATTCATAGAGAATCTTGGAAGATTGAAGTTTTTTTTTTTTTTTTTGGCCTGGGATGCATGTCCATGTGGCCAGCTCTAGAGGATTGAAGTTTCGAAGGTTCATAGAAAATCTTCGAAGATTGAAGTTCCGAAGTTTCGAAGATTCGAAGCTTCGAATTTTTTAAGTTTCGAATATTGACAAATAAAATAGTATATTAAAAAACGAGTTCAATAAGCGCGATTTTTTGCACGCGTCCAAGTTTAGTTTCTAATGGACAAGTGCGAAAAAAGGCCTTATGAACGAGTTTTTTACAGTATTTTTTTCTATTTTGCCCCTTTCATTCCATTTCTAAATTAAAAAATCGGCCATACATATTTAGAAAATTGTATGTTGGTTGGTAACACTAATAATTGACATTTCAATTTGAAATTAGTTTGCGATTTCCACACATCACATAACCTCAAAACTATCTCGCCGAAAATTTAGCACAGGTTGACGGCTTTGAATTTCAACGGTGCCAACCTTGAAAAAATAAATTATTAAAGCACTCGGCGAGCCATTAACGAACCCATATGAGTGCATTAATGACTTCGTTTTAGACGCAAAATAGAAAACAGTTTATATCAAATTATTTCAAAACTAATGAAAACTATTAATTTTGCAAGATATGTGATAGCCTTTTACCTTGACAATACATTAGTTTGGTTAAGATATTATAACAGCAACAGAGCATGCGCATCTTAAGTTTCATCTTGAGTTTTCGAGGTAAAAAATTAAGGGTTTAAAGGGTTTTTTGGATTGAACACTTCGAAACTTCACAACTTCGATTCTTCGAAAAATTCGCAACTTTGATGCTTCGCAACTAAATTGTACTACTTCAGAATCGCATCACTGCAGTTTTCGTGCAATTATTTTTGCACTAATTTGAGTAAATTTTGAATAAACGTTGAAATTTTGCAGTTTGTGCTAATTGGGTTTTTTGCCCTCAGTGAACCGTGCGATATAAGAATGATATCGCCACAGTTCTCATGCGAATTTCTTGAAAACCAATCAGGGGACATTTTAAGATTTTATCTGGGGTGTAAGGTAAAAGAAATTTTGAGTAAATTTGGAGATTTTCTGGTTTGTGGCAATTACTTTTTAAATTTTTCTAAACGCTCGGTGAATTGTAAGACTTTACAATGGCATCACCACAGTTCTCACTTTTCAGTTTGTGGCAATTGTTCTTACATTTTTCTTAACACTTTGCGGTTTCAGAAATTAACGCCAAGGTCATTTTCAAGGTCACCAGCATATATCCCCCTCCGAACACTACAAGTTTTATCTGACATATTTTTCGCCATATTCCTCAGATTTCGAAATATTTGGGGTGGCAATTTAAAATGGGACACCCTGTATCACCAGAGGTATAAACAAGGATTAGTTTAGAGTAAATTTGGAAATTTTCTACTTTGTGGCTTTGTTTTCACATTTTTTAACGCTTGGCGGATTATGCAACTTTCGAATAACATCACCACATGCGATTATCTCAAAAACCAATAAAGGAATATTTGGAGACTTTATCTGGATTATAAAGTTAAATGAATTTTAATTAAATTTTAAAATTTCCTAGTTTAATCAATTGTTTCTATATCTTTCAAACATTCAGCAAATTGCGCAGCTTCAAAATGACATCATCAAAGTTATCGTGTGATTATCTTAAAAACTACTAAAGGAAAATTATGAGATTTTTTCTGCTGTGTATACTAGGATCAGTTTTGGATAAATTTGGATATTTCCAAGTTTGTGGCTCTCGTTTTTATATATTTTTAGACGCTTGGCGAATTGTGCTACTTCAGAAAGGCATCATTTCAGCTCTTGCGTAATTATCTTGAAAACCGGTAAAAGATTTTTTTTTTCAATTTTGAGTAAATTTCGAAATTTACAGTTTATGGCAATTTTTTTAATATTTTTCTAACGCTTGGTTCTACCGCGATTATCTAAAAAACTGGTGAAGGAATGGTTTGTGATTTATCCAGAGTGTAAACTCCTTTCAATTTTGAGTACATTTTGAAATTTACTGTTTGTCGCAATTATTTTTATATTTTTTCTAACGCTTGGTGAATTGTGTGGCTTCAGAATGGAAACATTACAGTTTTAAAACACTTGTGAGGGAATCTCAAGAGATTTGATCCGAGATATTATCTAGAATCAATTTTGAGTAAATTTGTAAATTTTTCAGTTTGTGAAAAGGGTATAGCCGAATAAAGCAAATCAATAATCGCTGGATAAGAGATAATTAAAAATGCCGTTGATTCCTCGAAATTTCAGCCTCCTGAAGCAATTCGTTGTCGAGATATGACAGAAAACGTGAATTTTACGTTTTATTTTTTTTCTCGTTTTCTATGGCACGAATCAAGCTGAAAACATGTCTCCCCAAAACAAGAAAAAAATACTTCTTTCAGTATTTTTTTTCAATTTTTTTGGCGCCAAATTCAAATAGAAAAATGAAGTAAAAGTTTCAAAATTCATTTTTGCAGTGAAAGCATTCGAGGACTGTCTCAGTTTTTTTTCTATAAATGTGTTTTACCAAATTCTATAACATACATTTTTTTCAAAATTTTAAACAGTGTGGAAGATGGTTAAAATAATTAAAAACCACTTTTACCACCTGAAAAATTTGAATTTCGCGCCAAAATTGTGATAAATTTTGAGTAAATTTCTAAATTTTTCAGTTTGTGAAAATTTATTTTTGTATTTTTTGAAACGTAGAGTGAGTTGTGCGACTTCGGAATGGCATTATCGCGGTTCTACCAAGATTATCTTGAAAACTGGCGAAGGAATGGTTTGTGATTTTATCCGGAGTGTAAACTCCTTTCAGTTTTGAGTGAATTTTGAAATTTACCGTTTGTCGCAATTGTTTTTATATTTTTTCTAACGCTTGATGAACTGTGCCACTTCAGAATGGAAACATTACAGTTCTAAAAAAACTTGTGAGGGAATCTTGGGAGATTTGATCTGAGATGTTATCAAGAATCAATTTTGAGCATATTTGTAAATTTTTCAGTCTATGAAAACTTGTTTTTGAATTTTTTTTAAACGTAGAGCGAGTTGTGCGACTTCGAAATGGCATTATCGCAGTTCTACCGAGATTATCTTGAAAACTGGTGAAGGAATTTTATCCGGAATGTAAACTACTTTCAGTTTTGAGTAAATTTTGAAATGTACTGTGTGTTGCAATTGTTTTTATATTTTTTCTAACTCTTGGTGAATTGTGCCACTTCGGAATGGAAACATTACAGCTCTAAAAAAACTTGTGAGGAAATCTTGCGAGATGTTATCTAAAATAAATTTTGAGTAAATTTGTAAATTTACAGTTTGTGGCAATTGTTTCTATATTATTCAAACACTTGGTGAATTGTGTGACTTCAGAATGGCAACAAAGTACTCGTGTGATTATCTTAAAAACCAGTGCAGGAGTGTTGTGAGATTTTATTTTTGGTGTAATCATGAATATACTGGGTGTTTCAGGCCACCCGTACACCCCAAATATCTCGCGAAATACAAATCGGATTGACATACAAAAAAATACCGCTGGGGCGGGGTGGGGGGCAACTTTGAAATCTTAAATAGGTACCCCTGTTTTTTATTGCAGATTTGGCTTCTACTCTAAAATATAGTAGGTTTTTATTCGAAACATTTTTCAGCAAAAAAAAAAGTTTTTTTTTAATATTATTTTTAATAAAAAAATCCTCTTTATCGTTACAAACATTCATACAATACCACAATAGAAAAGAATAGAATGGAATTTAATAATCAAATTGATTTTTATTCGTTTCTACGATTTTTTTTACAAAGAATTTTTTTTTTGCTTATTTCTGACATAAAATTACGATTGACTTCAATCAACGGCTTATTTAAGTGATAACTACGTAAAAAATGTCTTAATCTATCATTTGATGCGAGAAATAAATATAATTCAATAAATGTTTTTGCCGAATATAGAGCCATCTGTCGCTCATCGAAAATTTTTTTTCGGATAAAAACATAATATTTTTTAGCATAGAATCTAAATCTGCAATAAAAAATAGGGGTTCCCATTTAAGATTTCAAAGTTACCCCACTCCCCGACTCAGGGGGGAGTGGGGGGCGGTTCACATTCCACATCACATGATAGGGCACATTTTTTTTTATTTCAATCCCCTTCGTATTTCAGGAGATATTTGGGGTGTATGGGTGGTCTGAAACGCCCTATATACTGAAGGAAAAAAATGAAACACTTAAAATTCATGAAATTTCGACCATTTTCAAACCGCCATAACTCGGCGTATTTTCAATCGATTTTGATGAATCTTTGAGAGCGAAAAACTTTGAAGTGTCTTCTTTAAAGTCATGCATGCGAAATTAATCGTAACCCCTTCCGCCCCCGTCTAGCGCTTCTGGGAAAAAAAAGTTTTTTTTTCTGGAAACCATGCCCAACTTTGACGATGCCTACGGAGAAATTGAAGATACGCCGATTTATGGCGGTTTGAAAATGGTCGAAATTTCACGAATTCCAAATACTTCATTTTTTCTTCCACCAGTGTATTTTGGGTAAATTTTTGAAATTATCCAGTTTGTGTCAATCGTTTTTAATTTTTTTTAAAGCTCGGCGAATTGTGACTTCAGAATGTAATCACTACAGTTCGTTTATGTTGCAAACTAGTGAAGAGGTTTTTTGAGATTCTTTCTGGGGTGTGAAATATAATCAATTTTGATTAATTTTTGAATATTTTCAGTTTGTGGGAATTGTTTTAATATTTTTTTTTTAAACTCTCGGCGAATTTTACGATTCCAGAATGGCATCGCCACAGTTTTTTCAAGATTATTTTAAAAACTAATGATGGGATGTTTCAAGATTAATCTGGGGTGTAAACAACAATCAATTCTGAGTTATTTTGAAATTTCTCCAGTTTGTGGCAATTGTTTTTATATTTTTTAAAACGCTCAGCTAATTGTGACTTCAAAATGCCATCACCTCAGTTCTAGCGCAATTATCTTGAAAGCTAGTTCAGGAAATTTTTGTGATTTTATCTATAAAAAAAGTACATTCAATTTTGAGTAAATTTCGAAATTTACAGTTTATGGCAATTTTTTAATATTTTTTTTAACGCTTGGTGAATGGTGTGACTTCAGAATGGAAACATTTTAGTTCTCGTGCGATTATCTTAAAAACCAGTAAATGAGTGTTGTGAGATTTTTTCTTTGGAGTAATCAAGAATATATTTTGAGTAAATTTTAAAAACTATCCGGTTTATGTCAATCTTAATTTTTTTTAAACTCAGCGAATTGTGACTTCAGAATGACAGTTCTCGTGTGGTTATCTTATAAACCGATGACGAGATATTTTGAGATTCTATCTGGGATGTAAAATATAATCAATTTTGATTAATTTTTGAATATTTTCAATTTGTGGGAATTGTTTTAATATTTTTTTAACTCTCGCGCGAATGTTACTATTTCAGAATGGCATCGCCACAGTTTTTTCAGGATTATTTTAAAAACTAATGATGAGATGTTTCAAGATTAATCTGGTGTGTAAACTACAATCAATTTTGAGTTATTTTGAAATTACTCCAGTTTGTGGCAATTGTTTTTATATTTTTTAAAACGCTCGGCTAATTGTGACTTCAAAATGCCATCATGTCGGTTCTAGCGTAATTATCTTGAAAGCTAGTTCAGGAAACTTTTGTGATTTTATCTAGGTTATAAAAGAATACATTCAATTTTGAGTAAATTTCGAAATTTACAGTTTATGGCAATTTTTTAAATATTTTTTTAACACTCGTTGAATGGTGTGGCTTCACAATGGAAACAATTTAGTTCTCATGCGATTATCTTAAAAACCAGTGAAGGAGTGAAATTTTTCCTTTGGAGTAATCAAGAATATATTTTGAGTAAATTTTAGAAATTATCCGATTTGTGTCAATCGTTTTAAAATAATTTTAAAGCACAGCGAAATGTCAGATTGACATTACTACAGTTCTCGTGCGATTATCTTATAAACTAGTGATGAGGTATTTTGAGATTTTATCTGGAATGTGAAATATAATCAATTTTGATTAATTTTTGAGTATATTCAGTTTGTGGGAATTGTTTTCATATTTTTTTAAACTCTCAGCGAATTTTACGATTCAAGAATGGCATCACCACAGTTTTTTTAAGATTATCCTAAAAACTAGTGATAGGATGTTTTAAGATTTAATCTGGGGTATAAACTAGAATCAATTTTGAGTTATTTTGGAATTTCTCCAGTGTCTGGCAATTGTTTTTATATTTTTTAAAACGCTCTCGGTTAATTGTGGGACTTCAGAATGGCAACACCACATTTCTTGTGCGATTATCTTATGCGATTTTGAAGGAATATTGTTTAGGGTATAAACTAGAACCAATTTTATATATTTTTGATTTTCCAGATTCTTGCAGTTTTTTTTTCAATATTTTTTAAATTGCGCTACTTCAGAATGGCATCACCACGGTTTTTGCGTGATTATCTTGAAAACTAGTGAAGAAATGTTTTAAGAATTCATCTGGGTCGTAAACTAGAATGAATTCGAAGTAAATTTAGAAATGTTTTATTTTTTAGCATTTGTTTTTATATTTTTTTAACGCTCGGCAAATTGCGCGACTTTAGAATGTTGTCACCACGGTTTTTGTGTAATTCTCCTGAAAACTAGTGAAGGAATTCATCTGGGCCATAAACTAGAATTAAATCTAAGTAAATTTGGAAATATTTTATATTTTTAGCATTTATTTTTATATTTTTTTTAACGCTCGGCAAATTGCGCGACTTCAGAATGTCATCACCACGGTTTTTGTGTGATTATCTTGACAACTAGTGAAGGAATGTTTTAAGAATTCATCTGGGTTATAAACTGGAATTAATTCTAAGTCAATTTGATAATATTTTATATTTTTAGCATTTGTTTTTATATTTATTTAACGCTCGACAAATTGCGCGACTTCAGAATGTCATCACCACGGTTTTTGTGTGATTATCTTGAAAACTAGTGAAGGAATGTTTCAAAAATTCATCTGGGCTATAAACTAGAATTAATTCAAAGTAAATTTGAAAATGTTTTATTTTTTTAGCATTTGTTTTTATGTTTTTTTAACGCTCGCCAAATTGCGCGACTTCAGAATGTCATCACCACGGTTTTTGTGTGATTATCTTGACAACTAGTGAAAGAATGTTTTAAGAATTCATCTGGGCCATAAACTAGAATTAATTCTAAGAATATTTGGAAATATTTTATATTTTTAGCATTTGTTTTTATATTTTTTTAACGCTCGGTAAATTGCGCGACTTCAGAAAGTCATCACCACGGTTTTTGTGTGATTATCTTGTAAACTAGTGAAGGAATGTTTCAAGAATTTATCTGGGTTATAAACTGGAATTAATTCTAAGTCAATTTGATAATATTTTATATTTTTAGCATTTGTTTTTATATTTGTTTAACGCTCGACAAATTGCGCGACTTCAGAATGTCATCACCACGGTTTTTGTGTGATTATCTTGAAAACTAGTGAAGGAATGTTTCAAAAATTCATCTGGGCCATAAACTAGAATTAATTCTAAGTATATTTGGAAATATTTTATATTTTTAGCATTTGTTTTTATATTTTTTTAACGCTCGGTAAATTGCGCGACTTCATAAAGTCATCACCACAGTTTTTGTGTGATTATCTTGAAAACTTGTGAAGGAATGTTTCAAAAATTCATCTGGGCTATAAACTAGAATTAATTCAAAGTAAATTTGAAAATGTTTTATTTTTTTAGCATTTGTTTTTATGTTTTTTTAACGCTCGCCAAATTGCCCGACTTCAGAATGTCATCACTACGGTTTTTGTGTCATTATCTTGAAAACTAGTGAAGGAATGTTTCAAGAATTCATCTGGGCTATAAACTAGAATTAATTCTAAGCAGATTTGGAAATATTTTATATTTTTAGCATTTGTTTTTATATTTGTTTAACGCTCGGCAAATTGCGCGACTTCAGAATGTCATCACTACGGTTTTTGTGTGATTATCTTGAAAACTAGTGAAGGAATATTTCAAGAATTCATCTGGGTTATAAACTAGAATTAATTCTAAGCAGATTTGGAAATATTTTATATTTTTAGCATTTGTTTTTATATTTTTTTAACGCTCGGCAAATTGCACGACTTCAGAATGTCATCACCACGTTTTTGCGTGATTATCTTGAAAACTAGTGAAGAAATGTTTTAAGAATTCATCTGGCTATAAACTAGAATTAATTCTAAGTTCATTGGTAACTTTTTCAATTTGTAGCATTTGTTCTTTTTTTTTAAATTACTCTTGTAGTACTCTGTAGTTCGCGTACAATTATCTTAAAAACAAATTAAAAGCGATGGTTGATATTTTATTTGGGGTATAAGCTTGAATCAATTTTAAATACATTTAAAATTTTGTGCCAACTGTTTTTATAATTTTTTAACGAACTGCGAATGGTTCGAACTTAGATTGGTGTTAGTAAATTCTGGTATTATTATTTTGTAAACTATTAAAGGGATGTTTCAAGATTTGTTTGGGCTGTAAACTACAACCAATTTTGAGAGAATTTTTAAGCCTCCAATTTTTAGCATTTTTTTTATATTTTTTAAATTTTCTGCGACTAACAACACCACAATTCTCGAGCGATTATTTGAAAAGTCGTTAAGTGACGTTTTGAGATGTTAGCTGAGTATTTTTTAACATAGCTTTTACTTCCCTTCTTTCCACTTGAGCTCTTCTGGCACTTTTCTCAATACCATTCATGTTAATTATTTTTTTAAATTACTTTCTATTGTATCCCCAATTTAACGATTGCAGACGTGGTCTGATTTTAAGGAAGAAATCATTTTGATCCGCAGGTGAATCCAATAAGAAATGTATTTACGTAGAAGCATGCACCGAGCTTTCATTCTATTCGAACTATATTTCAGGGCATTTCCTCACTAGTCTCTAAAAAACCTATATTATCCCTAACTATGTAACCTAAACCTTATAACTTTCGGTATTTAACCTACTACGGAGGACATGTAAAAAATTAATACATATCAAATACTTTGTAAAATTGTGACTGTGTAAAAATATACTAGAGTAGATTTTTTGTATAGTTTGTATCTTTGTATTGCTCGAAGAATAATAATTTTTGTACCTAACAAAAAGAATAATAAAACTAAACAAGAGTATATACTCGGTAATATAGAGGTCGTAGGTTATTTGTTATAAGTAGGACAATATGCGCGGCTAAATAACCGCCCACCAGATATAGAACTTCTGCTCACTGTTTGTTCGAAGTAATCATCGGATCTCGACTCTTTTCCCGTTTCAGTTTCGAGGATGTGCTTTCCCCCTTTTGTATAACATAAGTGTCTTCCTGGGTTCCCTCTAATCGGACGGACTGTGGACGTTTGAAATTTCCTTTCCTTGCGAAAATTAGGTTCCATATATTTTTATAATGACTACATGTGCCAGAAATGAGAAGAAACGTAACAATGTAATATGTATGTATTTAGTTGTAAGGATTAATTATAAGTGATGAAATAAATGAGTTAAAACTTTATATTGTTCGTATGAACTAAAAATTTTATACCTGAATTGATTTCCTTCGTTATTGTGATTATAGTATTAATAATCATTTGTTTCTAAAATGTCTTACATTTTACAATGTCATTAAAAAAGCAAATGAAAATTAAAGGGCCCAGGTTCGACCCTTGAAGCACATCGCAGAAACAAATTTAGTGGAGTTAAAACCATATTGTTGTATTGAAACTGATTGCAATATAGATTTCAAAATATTCAATATAACAATTTACGATACCTTAATACGACATTATGACACATCCGATTGCTAAGATTAGATAGTTTCCCCAACTACACGGTTTTTGTTAACGCTATCGAAAGCTTTCTCAAATTCTAAATGATTAATAAAAACAATAAATAGGGTCAAGTGGGCCACCTCGAGGCAAACTCGATAATTTTGAATTTGGCACCCGTAACTCGTTTTTCGGCCGAAAGCATGGTGCAAAAATGAAAGGTGTGTACATATAAGAAATCTGTCAAGGTCATTGTATACAAAAGTGCTGACTGGTTACTATTATTTCATTCATTCACACATGAAAATATGGTCAAATTGTATGGAGCCACTCAGCAATAATGCCAGATATACACAGTGGGTAAAAAAATGGTACAAACTGAAAATACTCATATTTTCAATAATAATTAACCCATTAAATATTGCTTTGAAAAACAACATGTTTACACTGTATATTGCAAAAATGATCGATTTCACATTAATGGCTCTACAAAGGCGGGCGCCCCTTCGACCAGTCAGAAAAGAAACCCGAACGGGATTGAGGAATTTCTAAGTAAGGGATATCTTAAACTTTGATTATTAAAACACTTGGTTTTGTTTCACTGATAAATCAGTGAAACAAAACCAAGTGTTTTAATTAATCAAATATATAATTATGTCTCACCACGGGTTAAGTGAGAAATTAATTAATCATATAGTGATATCTTAAACGTCTTAAAAAGGCGCAAAGAGAGGCCGACCTTGAGGCCCAGCAGACCACCGCCAGAAAATGGCGCGAAAATAACACCGAGGAGGAGCTTCAGCGCTCCCATTCTGGAAAACGGGTCGCATCCTCTATATCGCCCGCCGAACCCGCCAAAAAACCGACCGGTCCGGACCCGGCAAAAAAGACCAACCATTCTTCCGGTGGTCAAGCCGCCCAGGCCCGACCCTTCTCTTCTCAGAGCGCCCAGGACCCGAACTCGTCTCGCGGTTCTGAAAAGTAAGGTAATGTAAGTAGTGCTCATATGTTTGCATCTTTAGTTTCGCTTGCGTTGTCAAAAAAGTCCAATAAACTTGAATTCGCTTATTTGAATTCCTACTATGTTACTATCTTCAGCATCCAGCGATGCCGAGATCCGGTGTCGAGATAACCGAATCCCCTCGCACCACAACCGCGGAAGGATCTCCCTAAGGACCAGTGTCCTGACCAGTGTCGAGAACAGCCAGTACTACCTCCCCAAGACGCCCAACTGCAGTTCCCAGTGGAACTTGGATCCGGTGTGGGAAGACCGAATCTCCTCACACCTCAACCTCGGAAGGATTCGTGATGACATACCCACGACAACGACTTCAACTGGCAGCTATCATATGTACATACTTTTTTACGCACTTCAAAATTATTAACATAAATTCCGCATTATTGAAATTTCCAAACGAGATCATTTTCGAAGAAGTACAGCTACCAGTAACAACACAATGAAGATGAGCCTCTACCCACTGTGCGCCGATTTACCGAGGACGTCGTTAGGACATTTCGCAGAACTATTAGTGGAAATGTGCAGCTGCAGGTGCCAACACAATGGACTGTCTGTTGTGTTGTTCCTTATTGTGACACTAGTAAGGAAGATTTGAAAGATTTGTTTATTGCGATTAATAAACCACCACCCATTCTGTCCCCATTAACAGTGCGATTAGTTCTGGAAACATTATAGTTGCTAAATTATAATTTTGGTAGTAACATCTTAATTTTTTGAAGGATCAGAGGATGATATATTTACACGAGTTATATAAGGATGCTCATTCTTCAACTTAATAGAAAGGTCAATATCTCCTTTGGATTTTCGAAATTCTAGTTTATGTTTCAATCGCTTGAAATAATGAGATTGCTGCTTAGTTCTGTCACTTTGAAATCTATAAGTATCTGTCAGTGCATTAGCATTGCTTTTCAGTACAGTTTTAGCTTCAAAATCAGTATTAAAAATTATTTTAAGAGGTCTAGGTTTGGTACTATTTCGCTTTCCTGGACGAAATATTTTATTGGGAACAAGAGATAATCCGCGCTTATTAAGAACTGCTTTAATTTCATTAATCCGCCATTGGTGACGCAAATTTAATGGTGACGGCGGTCTAACGCACCGGGGTTTTCAACTGAAGATTTTTCGAAACGTGTTACTAATAGTTTGATAATAAAACAAAGATACTTAATCAATTTAAGCTCTTCAATGCGGCAGCTGCTCGATATTGCAACAAAAAAAAAATAACTGAGAATAAAGTTATTCTACATACCCGGTCTCACAGACCGGAATTAAAATCATTATTGATCTTATCATTGAATAGTACTTGGATTCAGGAAGATTAAAAAGCAATATATTGCGTTATCTGGCACGACGCTCTTCTAATTCGGCAATGATCGCATTAAATTTTTTTGTTGTACGGTTAAAATAATTCTTATTTCACGTTTGTGCGTATTATGATTTTTTTTGTTCATGTCTTACTAACATTACATTATCATGTAATTTTAAGCTGTTGAAAATTAAAGTAGGCGAATTAAGAATCGGACTTGACGAAGTGGGCGTTTGGTCCAAAAAGGTTGATAAGTGTTAAATTATCGGGCTTCTAGCATCATACGTCTACCAACATCAGAAAATTTAAGTGAATTGACGTGCTGGAAATCCAATTTTATTCCAACAGTCCTCCTAAATTAATTTGCTACGAAGCGCGCCAAACATCTTACGGTTCAATGGTTTGGTTAGAATGTCGGCGAGCTGTATGTGATTGAGATTAACAGTTTTTCCAATGTGCTCCTGCACAAATTTTCTCGGAATCTCCACATGCTTCTTCCCTCTGGTTACCTTGCCTTCGTGTGTGTTCTGGAGCATGTGAATAGTAGACTGATTGCCGACATACAAGGGAATTGGCTGCTCGGTCCCAGTTATCCTCAGTTCGTGTCCCATTCTCCTTAACCAGCAGATCTCATTGATAGATGACACAGCGGCTCTGTATTCAGGATCCGCGTTCGATGTTGCGACCAATCTCTGCTTTTGAGTAAACCATATGACTGATCCACCTCTCATGATCAACACTCCGCTGGTGGAGTATCCGGTTATGCTATCTCCTCCAAAATCTGAGTCAGTGTAGGCTCGAACCTCGGTGTCCCCGTTGAACGATATTTTCAGGTCCGCCGTTCCTCTCAGGTACTAAAATATTCTTCTCAACATCCTCCAGTGACTCTGCATTGGTTTGTTGCATTGACGACTCAAGAAGTTTACTGCGAAGCAAATGTCTGGTCGTGAGATTGTTGCTAAATAGAGAAGACTCCCTATCGTCTAACGATATGGGATGCTGCAGGATGCTTGCTTGTCGTTCATCTTGCTTTCATCACTGGTTATCATACCTTTTTCTATGGACGTATATACAGTATTACACTTGCTGCTTTCGAATTGTTTGAGGATCTTTTCTGTTTATCTGGCCTGAGTCACGAAGAATCCTCTTTTCTCAACCTTGATCTCCATTCCAAGATACAACATCTGACATTGTACCTGGCGACTGTAGGTGATCATAATGTCTGATTAATCAACTGCAAAAGGTTGAATATTTGCGTCTCGTCTTGTCCCACAATGAGCCCATCGTCCACAAACTGGTTCATCACTATGGTCTTGTCCGTGTTGTAGTATATACATGGGTCATCGTCTGTACTCTGGAGTCCTATTTTCTGCAAGTAACCGGTGATCTTTTCATTCCGCTTTTTCGGCGCCTGTTTGGGGCCATGCAGACTCTTCACCAACCTGCAGACCTTGCCCGATCCGTCGTCAAATCCCTCCGGCTGTCGCATGTAAATGTCCTCTTCCAAATCTCCATGTAGGAAGGCTGTCGTGACGTCGAAGGGCACCAACTTGAACTTCTTCGATGCTGCGTGGCTAAGAATAAGACCGATAGAAGCATGTCACGCTACAGGGCTGAATGTCTGGGTGTGATCCACCCCTTCCTCTTGCGCGAAACCTCGGGCAACAAGTCTGGCCTTGAGCTTGCCGTCCGTCTTCTGCCGAAGAACCCAACGGCACGTCAGAGGTCTCACACCTTCCGGGCCGTCGACGAGCTTCCACGTTCCCATCCTGGTGAGTGCCTCGAACTCCTGTCTCATAGCTTGCCTCCAGTGTCTGTCATTTAGGCCTCCGATACTGGGATGTCCTCTATCTCGCCAATCATAGCCATGTTGACGCTGCCCCCTCGTAGATATCCCATGACGTAGTCCGTGAACTTTGCAAGTTGCCTAATTTCGTGACAGCTTCGCAATCCTGGCCGTGTGATGTCGTCCGTTCTGCTGATTCGCATACCCCATCGCTACATCCTCAGGTTTCGATTTGATTTCCAGCTCCTCTTACTTGTAGTTCCACGTTCCAGTCTCAACTTCAGTTCGCCTTTCTCTCCTTCGCTGAACACAACGTTGTCTGAACTCACGACGTCACGTTCATCAGACAAGTAAATTCGGTAACGGCGAGTCAATGTCGTAGCCTACAAACATTCCCTTCTTGGACTTGCGGTCCATTTTACCTCGTTTGTGGGCAAGCGCTTGAGCACGTAGCAGTCGCATTCAAACGACTTCAACTTAACGAGATTGACGCGACGTCCAAACCACAGTTCTGCGGGGCTCATGTCCTGCACCGATCTCGTCCCTGTCTGGTTGATGGTGAAGACCGAGTAGTTAACCGCTTCTTCCCATAGATTCTCCATCCAAGTTCCTTGCATGGATAATAGTGCGAGCTGTCTTGATGATGGTTCTCATCTCCCTCTCGATACGGCCATTTTGTTGTGACGTATAGTATAGTATAGTATAGTGCATCTTTATTTTATAATGAAAAGTTTACAAAATGTGAAACTGACACATATAAAAACGTCAAAATTACATACAAGTACAATCTAAATACTAAATATACATAAAAAATAAAATACAAAGTAAAACATTCACTGACATTCTTAAATTAAGATCAATTAAAAGAGACATACTGTTTGTATTAAAATCATTATTTAAAATTAACGCTATAAAATTCTGATCAGTTATACAGGGTGTATCAGAGCTCTGGTAACGGTCAATCACGTGCTTATTTTTTAAAATTTCGAAAAGAATTTTATACAAAAGTTGTGTATAATCGTGAGCTGCATGCCCTAAAAATATTTAACTTTATACAGGGTGTCTCATAACAAAGTTACAGACCAAACTTATGTTTTTTTTAAATGGAACACCCTGTATTTTTTGTCATTTTTGAATTATATGGAGCAAATAAAGGTGAGTTACTTCAATACTCCCTATACCTATTGTTTGCCGTTTTCGAAATATTTGAAGATTTGTTGAAATGCATGGTCTGGGTGAAATTTTATTTTTACCCCAGTGATTGACGTTGAACGATTAAAATTATTTCTATTAATTGGTTGAAGGTTCGAACTATAGAGCCAACCATGATTTCATACAAAAAATTATACTGGGTGATGAAAAAAAATGCGGTAAAAAACCGAACTTATAAAGTTAAATAACTTCGTTTTTTTCAAATGGCACACCCTGTATTTAGTAACGTATTCTTAAGTAGAATCCAATTATCTTTCAGATTGTATAAGGGTTCCCTATTCCTAATCTCAATAGTTTTCTTGTATTCGGCGATTATCATATCAGGAATAATTATTATAATCTGAAAGATAATTGGATTCTACTTGAGAATACGTTACTAAATACAGGGTGTGCCATTTGAAAAAACGAAGTTATTATTATAATCCTGTTTAATTTTTTTTATGAAATCATGGTTGGCTCTATAGTTCGAACCTTCAACTAAATAAAAGAAATGATTTTAATCGTTCAACGTCAATCACTGGGGCAAAAATAAAATTTCACCCAGACCTTGCATTTCAACAAATCTTCAAATATTTTGAAAACGGCAAATAATAGGTATAGGGAGTATTGAAGTAACTCACCTTTATTTGCTCCATATAATTCAAAAATGACAAAAAAATACAGGGTGTTCCATTTAAAAAAAAACATAAGTTTGGTCTGTAACTTTGTTATGAGACACCCTGTATAAATTTAAATATTTTTAGGGGGTGCAGCTCACTATTATACACAACTTTTGTAAAAAACATTTTTCGAAATTTTGAAAAAAAAGCGCGTGATTGACCGTTCCCAGAGCTCTGAAACACCCTGTATGGCTCCATATCGCAAAGTAGGCGAAATAAAACTTTTTTATTTTGCTATAGTTCTCAATTTGTTTTATGTAAACTGGAAGATGATTAAATATTTTTAATATTGAATAATAACATCCTTTTTCATATTAGGACAATCGATGTTTAGGCAGGGTATATATTTGACCGTGTCTAGTATTTATTTATTTATTTATTTATTTATTCATCAACGGTTAACACCTTTTTTACAAAGCATTTCCATATACAATAAAATAAAAAAAAAAAAAGAGTAATTGAAACATAATTTACTATATAACATGAAAACTAAATCTAAAAATTTAAGAGCTAAAACTAATAACTAAAAACTAAAACTAAAACTAAAATTAAAGAAAAAAAGAGAAAAAAAAAATTTAAGTACTAACAAACATATAAAAGAAAAGAAAAGAAAAGTTCCACCAGCGAATATAATTCGCTATAACAAAGTAATAAGTGGAATCCGACCCAGAGAAACTTTAAACAAAACATATGAACTACCAAATAAATCAAAGTTAACGTAACAATTAAGAGCGTTGGCGTATCTCGTGCAGCGCATTAAAGTATTATAATAACTATAATTAGAAGTAACCATATGAATTCTAAAAACTGGTTTCTGTCTGGATAATCTAGTTGATTGCGGAACAAAGAAATTTAAACATGAAAGTAAGTCGGTGTTGATGTGTCCAGAAACAATTTTGTGCAGTAGACAAAGATCAAATTTAATTCTACGCAACTCCAGTTTATCAATGTTAAGATAACTGCAGATCATATCATAGTTCTTAAATGGTAAATTCATTTTAAACGAGATGAAAGAACAAAATTTTTTCTGGACAGATTCAATTTTACACGAGTACTTCTTATAATATGGTGACCAAATTTGAGAACAATACTCCAAATTAGATCTGACCAAAGCGCAGTAAATAATCTTAGTCGTTTCACAGTCGAAATGCTTACAATGCCTCAATAAAAATCCAAGTAACTGAATTGCCTTATTACACATTTGAGATATATGAGATGCAAAGGATAATTTTGAATCTAATAAAACTCCTAGGTCACGCATGACTGATACAGTATCGAGACTGACATCATTGATGTTATATGTGCATCCAATATTAACAGCTCTTTTGCTGAAAGTTATCGATTTACATTTACCAATATTTAAAAATAAATGATTACTGACGCACCAGCTACCCAAATTATCCAAATCAATCTGCAAATCGAAACAATCTGAAATGTCATCAATGCAACGATAGACTTTAAGATCGTCAGCAAACAGTAAACAGTTCGAATTTATGAAACAGTTGCAGATATCATCAATAAATATAAGAAATAATATAGGTCCAATGTGTGAACCCTGAGGCACACCGGAAGTCACCAGAATTGGAGATGATATATAATTGTTTATCTTAACCGCCTGTCGACGGCCTTCTAAAAAACATTTAATCCACCTCACCGTCAAATCGTGGAACCCATACCTATATAACTTAGTTATTAACTTATTGTGACATGACAACATCTTATTGCTATCAAATTTATGTTTGTGTTTCTTTAAAAATCTTATGCACTCATATATACAGGGTGCCCGGATTTCGTAGGGACAACATGGGCAACTTCTGCATTTGAAGAGATAGAGAGATGGTCAAATTAGCAAAATGGTGCGGTTTCTAGGGCTTATTAAGAATCCACTCCCAAATCCCACTTGTCATGGCCTCTACAATAAAAATTAAAAGAAAATCTGAAATTGAAGAAATTTGGAGATTTTGTGAGCCATGGCAAGTGGGATTGGGGGTGTGGATTCTCAACGAGCCCTCGAACCTGCACCTTTTTGCTAATTTGACCACCTCTCTATCTCTTCAAATGCAGAAGTTGTCCATGTTGCCCCTACGAAATCCGGGCACCCCGTATACATTCCGCATACCGCGAGGATGTTAGACTTTTTAAAAAGTCCCCTACAGGTTGCTCTAAAATCTAGCTTAAACATAATTCTTAATGCCTTTTTTTGAAGTATAAATGGTCTTTCTACTGCGACACTACTTCCCCAAAATATAAGACCAAAAGGTATATGCGAGTGCACATTAGCATAGTAAAATAGTTTCGCGACATTAAACTTCATTAAAACTCGAAGGCCATAACAAGCTCTACTAATTTTATCACAAATTGAAGCGATGTGTGGGGAAAATGATAGAGCTTCATCCAGAATAATTCCTAAAAACTTTGCACTATCGACAAACTCGTAAACATTATTATTTAAACTAATTTCCTTAGGCGTGTTTTGCGGTTGGTTTGTTTTGAAAAATACACACTTTGTTTTATCATTATTCAAAACCAAACCATTTTCTACAAACTACGATCCTACTGACATCATGGTTTTATTTCCTAATTCTATTGTGTCTTCAAATGTACGACCTTGTAGTAGTACTGTAGTATCGTCAGCATAATTTAATAAATTACTTTTTGACGTTAAGTTATTTGGTATGTCGTTCAAGTATATTATAAATAGTAGAGGGCCGAGCAGCTACCCTGCGGAATGCCCCTCGTGATATTAAGATTCCCTGATTTAGCGACTGAACCCCGTAGATCTGTCGAATACGTGTGGTGTGATCTACCCCCCAGGTATGATCTCATTAGCTCATATGCGACACCTCTAATACCGTACTGATATAATTTTGCCAGTAGTTTTGAATGATCAATGCAATCGAACGCTCTTGACAGATCTAAAAAAACACCACACGTGACTTCACGATCTTCAAGAGCTGATAAAACCCAGATTGTGTAATCAAAGAGCGCTGTTTCTATCCCCTTTTGTTTCAGGAAACCATGTTGGTTTTCTGAGAAAAGTTTGTATTTAAGAAAAAAGTTTATAATGCGGGAGTATATCACACGTTCAAATATTTTTGAAAACGCAGGCAAAAGACTTACCGGACGGTAGTTGCCCAATTCGTTGGAGTTGCCCTTTTTATAAATGGGGATTATCTTTGCGAGTTTAAAATGTTCAGGGTAAATACCGGTTTCTAGTGTAGTATTAATAATATCACATAATGGACCAGCAATCTGTGTAATGGATTTTTTTATAATTGAAATTGGTATTTCATCGTATCCAGAGCTTTTCTTATTTGCCATTGAGTTTAAAATTGCAGTTATTTCAGGCACAGTAACTGGATGCAAGAAAATGGTGTGCTTGTTAAATGGGACAGTGGTTTCACATGAAATAACAATGTTTGATGTCGATGTTATGTTTACTGCCATTTCATTGAAATATTTGTTACAATCGTTTGATAGTTTATGTAAATCCGAATATTTAGAAATATTATTACTTTTATTACTACCAGTACACTCTTTTATAATTTTCCATGAAGTTTTGCGAATGCATAATTTGGCTTTCAATGTATTTATTATTTTCTTCCTTTAGCAGGTTATGGTACAATTGTTGATGATTTTTATAAATAGGAATAAATTCTGGTAAATGTGTCGATAATGTCTGAAACAGTAACAAGTTTTCTTTCGACGACTTAAGACTATTGTTTTGATATATTTTCTTGTTTCTATAATTTGCAATAGGCTTTAAAGGAAAATTTGCGCTAAAATGTTTCAAAAAAACATTTATAAATTGACTGTATTTTGCGTTTACTGATGTTACATTATATACGCTCACAAAAGTTTCTTGTCCTATGGCCTGACAAAACCGATTAATGTTTACATCCGAATATGTCCTTCTCTTAACAATTGGTGGTTTTATGTTGACGCTTACAGAATATTCGAGAAGTTGCGCTTTATGATCGGATAATGCCGTATTTAATGTTTGTACAGTAGTACCTGTAGTCACACTCGTGATGATATTATCGATACATGACTTTAGAATAGAATAGAATAGTATATTTATTCCATAAATAAGTAATATAAAATATAATACATTTACAGAATAAGTCAAAATATTTGATAACAATACAAAATTAAATTAAAATTACATAAACGAATGATTTAAAAACTCATTTACAGAGTAAAATGAGTGTTTAATAAGTAAGTCTTTCAATTGTTTCTTAAAACTCTAACTAGAACTGCATTTTTTCAATGGCTGAGGTAAATGATTGAATAGTTTACAATTGTTATAATTGACTGTTTGCTCATATATAGCCTTGGAATGTACAGGCATCGACAGGTCTTGTCTATATCTGGTACCATATTGGTGGTAATCAGCATTTAATGCTCCTGATAGTTTTCCTGCCACTAGGAATTTTAATACTTCATAAATATACATGCAAGGAACTGTTAGCAGGTATTGTGATTTGAAAACATTTCTACACGAATCTCTTGATTTCAGCCCAAACAAAACTCTAACAGCCCTCTTTTGGAGACAAAATATTTTTGTAATATTGTAAAGATTAGAATTTCCCCAGAATATAATCCCATAATTTATTTGTGAATAGATACTACCAAAATAAAATGTTTTAAGAGCAAATACTTCACATTTATTTGATAGCTCTCTTAATAAGTATAAATGTTTACTCAATTTCGAACTTAGGGATTTAATGTGATTTCTCCAAGTTAAATGACCATCTAACGTAATACCTAACACTTTTATTTGCTCCGATACTTCTATATTGGAGTTACCAACATTTACATAATTTGGTGTGTTTTGTTTTGAACGGCTGTTTTTAAATATTGAACATGCTGTTTTTTCAGGATTCAAAACCAACTTATTATTATATATCCATTGTTCAATATTTTTGTATATCATATTTGTTCTATTTACTATATCATTAATGTTATCACCACGTACGAAAATGTTGTTATCATCCGCATATGAAACTAGTGTGTGCTGGTTACCCAGCACACAGTTTACTAAATCATTTGCGTATAAAATGTATAAAGTAGGGCCAAGTATTGACCCTTGTGGTATACCAACTGCAATACCTTCTGTATTTGATTTATGTTTATTCATTTCTACAAATTGTTGCCGATTGTGTAAATATGATCTGATCCAAGATGAACTGTTTCCCCGTATACCCATATTTGACATTTTCTCCAGCAATATAGCATGATTCACGCAATCAAATGCTTTACTTAAGTCAACGAAAAGGCCCAGAACCATTTGCCCATTGTCCAATGCTTCAAATATGTAATTTAACATATCATGAAACGCTGTGTTTATGTCCCTTGATTTGCGAAAACCATGCTAAGTTGCTGAGAGACCTATAATCATTGAAACAAATTTAAGCAACCTTCTATTCATTGCTTGTTCGTAAAACTTGGAGAATATTGATAGTAAACTCACCGGTCGGTAGTTTTGAATATCCTCTTCACATCCTTTTTTAAATATTGGTCTTACCATTGCAGTTTTCAAGTACTCTGGAAAGATACCTTGTTCAAATGAAAGGTTGATTAAATATGCTAGGTGTTTTGCAATTTGAGGGATACATACTTTTATGAGAGAGCATGATAATCCATCGAAATCGGTACTTTTAGTATTTTTTAAGTTTTTTGATATATCTATGATTTCATCGGGGGTCACCGGAAATAAATACATAGTTTTTTCGTTCCTGGAAGATAATTGTTGTATATACGAATTGTTTATTTCTCGGGGTATATTTTCTGTTAGCTTTTTAGGTATATTTACAAAAAAATCGTTAAATAAACTCGCCGCTTCGCTATCGGGAATTTCTGTCTCATCAACCTTGATTTTAACATTCGCTGATTTATCAGAATTCTTAGTGTTTGTGTTAATTATTTTCCATGCGGTTTTTGTAATATTTGAGGAGTTCAAAATTAGTTCGTCATTATAGTTGACTATTGCCTTCTTTAATTCTATACCGTATCTTTTATTTAAATCTTTAAATGTGGGTTTGAATATCGGAAATTTCTTGGAGAGTTCATTTAAATTTGAGACTTTCTCTTTCAATTCTATCAATTCTTTAGTGATCCAGGGAGATGAATAGTTGTTTTTAACACTACCTTGTTTTTTTATTGGAAAACATTTATTAAATGAGTCTAAAAACTGACTTATAAATGTATTGAAAGTTTCGTTTGGGCATTTAGAGGTGTATATTTTCGACCAATTTTTAGTTTCCAGCATTTTGCAAAATGCCATTGTATTTTCATGTGAATTTAAGTTTCTTTTATATCTTGTATCCCTTTTTTCATAATTTTGCTGGCTGAGATTACACAATACTATTTGGCAGAAATGGTCAGATAAATTATAATTTTTACAATAAGCTTGAATTATTTTATGATGAAAATTAGAGAAGAAATTGTCGATGCATGTTTTCGTATTTGTGTGTGCCGTTCTAGTCGGTTCATTGATCGATGCTTTCATATTGAAAGATATCATGAGATCACATAGTTCGTTTTTAAACTTACTGTCTTTTAGGAAATCGATATTGAAATCGCCCCCTATAATGACTTTTTTTCTTTTCATTGATAATAATTTCGAGAATCTCAGTTAGAGTTAAAAGAAATATGTAAAAATCACTGGAGGGTGGGCGGTACATAGATATAATAATCATATCTTCGTGTTCCACAGCACAACATTCAATAACATTTTCGAGGGAAAAGTTACTTATATCATTTCTAGGTCGGACTTTGAAAGATCGTTTATGGTATATGGCTGTCCCCCCGTAACCCGATTTTCTACAGAAAGTTGATCCTAGTTGGTAGTTTGGGATATTTATTACCTCCATAATTTCTTCGGTTTGCCAGTGTTCAGTGACCAGTAAAAAGTCAGGTTTTTCTTCGTGAATAAATACTTCTAGCCGTTGCAGTTTGTTTCTTATACTCTGCATGTTTTGATGTGTGATTTTGAGTTGTTTTGTTGGTTTTTTATTTGTATTCATAATTGATTCTTCTTCCTGGAGATTCGATGAAAAAAACGCTCTACGTAGATTCCCTTGGGCCACATGCTTGGGTTTCGTAATTCTGCGAGATGCTCTATTGGGAAACTTAATTTGAATGATTTATATTCCTGGGGGTATTTTGATTCCATTTCTTCGCAGCTTGTGTCTTTTATATTTTTTGTGTCTAAATAATCTTTTATCATATCGGCTGTTGTTGATACGGCTGCCCTGTAGAGATGGAGATGTCCATATTTTGGAGCGCCTTTAAATGATACATTGTCGGCAGTTCCTTGTATTCTGTGGTCTTTTTTGTGTGTCTCCCTCCGAATAGTTTTCCATTCTCCCTCGTTTGTGGATTTTCCTAGGTCAATTATTTCATTCATGAGATTTTCTTGATATTTTTCCAAGTTATTTACTGCTTGTTTGTTTTTTGAATAACTATTAATCTGTGATTCTGTTTGATTTTCGACGATTTTTTTCTTTCCTTTATTCGCATTTTCGTTAGTTGTTTGGGTTTCGATTCCATTGTGGTTTTTTGCCATCTTTAAGAATTCCGTTCCGCATTCGACTGGTTTTTGCGATATTGTTTCTTCTTTATTTATGGTCGAGATTTTTTCGATTTCACTTGACGATTGGGATCGCGTGTTACTTCCCGTAGTCTCAAACCATTTTCTGCATTTTTCTGTCTTGATTTATTTGGCTCTATTTGTAGTATAGACGACGCCTCTGAGATGGCGAGCGTGTCTGCATTTGTCTCATTTTTCTGCTTCGATTGTGATATTTGTTGTTTAAGCAAATTTGTGTTCTCTTTCAATACAGTATTACTATATTCCATTTCCGCAATAAGTTTATTAAGTAATACTACTTGCTGTTTTAGATGCTTGTTTTCCTGGATGATGTTTTGTTTAACCTCAAACTTGGATCAAACTTTGACGTACAAGTAATTCTCGTGGGTTCATTTACTAAATAGTGAGCGTTATATGGATTTAAAATTTCTTTAAAATTGTTACTGACATTGTTTATTTTTAAAATATCTATATTGAAATCACTTACTATGAAGAACGGTTTGTTTCGTGATACAAACTTGTCAAGAAGATATTCTAAGTGTTCATTAAATATAACTAAATCTCCACTTGGTGGTCTGTATACAACAACGACCCCGCGTACTCTATTTCCCGAGCTACCGAAGCCGCACTTAAGTCTAAAACCTTCGCATCCAATGAGCTATGGCAATATATTGATACTCCACCGTGTTCTTGTTCTCGTCTACATAAACTAGAGATTCAATTATAATTTCTAATTTTATATGCTTCTAATTGAGTGGTACTCTGCCAATGTTCAGAGATACATAACACTTGACAATGTATATCTTCAAGTAGAGCACCCAAACTAATGAATGATGTTGATAGACATTGAATGTTCTGATGAAGTAATTTAAATTTTGTATTGTTCACACATGTTTACGTTGCGTTTGGTATAGGCGTTCGAAAAACTGTAGAACACACCTAGCTCCTCCAGAAGTTTCCTTGTGCTGACATTCCTGTCAAATTGGTATTCGAACTGCTTCATAAACACCTCTAACTTCCGACTGCTTCATCTTTAGTTTTCAAACAATACACGGTTCTGAAGTGAGTGTAATCGTCTTTAAACAGTAAGAAATACTTTGAACCTCCTACGACGATGTCCACAGCGACCTTGACGTTACTGGGATGAGATCTGCAATGCTTTTTCCCAAAAACGCATCCCTCACATACATGATCGTTCCAGTCGTCGATGTAGTCAATCTGGTTCCTGTCGAGTATGTTCCTTATGCATTTGACATGCTGGTGAGCCAGTCGATCGTGCCAGGTCCTGATCGAGGTGGTGACCAGGCACTGTTTCTGCTCCTCCCGACGTAGCTTCATCTGAAATAGATTTCTGTCGCGTTCTGCCATTGCCACAATCTGACGACGGTCTACTGTCATGAATGTTGAAATCCGTTAATGAGCTATTTGTACATACCTTTGTACAACCCCACGGTTATCAACGCTGTGCCTTTTACCTGTAGGGAGTCGTGTCTGCCTGCTGTCTCGTCACTTCGCTTGTTGCAGTCCTTTGCAAAATGTCCCTTCAGACCGCATACATTGCACGCATAATCCTCTTTGCAATAAGCCACGTACTTCGCACACGGCTTGTTACAGCAGTGCTTCTTCACATGTCCTTTTTGTCCACACTTAAAACAACTCACATTTCCGCTGTCCTGTCTCGCTGACTGCTGTCTCGGTCCTGACTTCCGGTATGACTTAACAATGAGGGCGTTGTGTGACGTTGATCCGATTAGTTGATCAAACTCGTTCAGTCGATCCTCTTCAAGTCTCAGACGCTCGAGCAGTGTGTCGAAGGTTTTCTCTGTCGCACTGAGGTTAACTCAGAAATGGTGTAACTTCGGCAGAAGGATGCCGATGATTCTCATTAAGATCCAGCTGTCCTTCATCCTTTCGCCTTGATTTCCCAGATCTTCAGCTATCTGTAGAATCTCCATACTATTCTGAATAGCTGTCCGTGACATGTCATACACGTAAACGTCGTTGCAAACCTTCAACCGTAATGTCAGATTTTCTGCCATACATGTTATTCAGCTTATCTAACATTTCTCTCGCCGATTTACAATTAGAAATTTTTAATGCTACGTTGCTATTTACATTTGATCCGACAATTATCTGAGCCTCTAGATCCGTTTTAATCCACGCTTTCACCTGCTCCTCTCCCGCTCTGCTGACGGGTTTAACAACTCGACCTACGGCTACATCATAAATATCCTTCGACTTTAAGGCTAAGTCGACCTTGAAGCGCCATGACGTATAATTTATGCTTCCTTAAAAGTCTTCGGGTAATACCTCTAAGTGACAAGTGACTTGACGGAGTCCATCATAACCTGGTGAGCTGGGATGGCGTTAACTGGGCTGTCCGTCGGCGTTAACTCGACTGGTATGCCGACCTCGACTATGCTGATCGCTGAATCGACTGACAAATCTCTAGATTGACGAATTTTCTGACTGTCGAGAATTCCGGTTTGGTCTTCCAGTATAAACTGGGCACATAACCTGTTAAATTATCGGGCTTCTCGTAAAAAAAAAATGATGGAAATGAATTAAGTTATGCGAAGTATATTATATGGTTAGCATCATACGTCTACCAACATCAGAAAAGTTAAGTGAGTTGACGTGCTAGAAATTAAATTAAATTCCAACAATAAGCAACATGGTGTACGCTGTTGGGCAATACTCTTCTTATTATTATTATTATATTATTAATAGTCCAATGGGTTTCTAGAGGCCTGGCGAAGTGACCTGCAATGCTCGCCAGGACCCGTACATTTTCCTTCATTTATCGAATGGAAATGCTCAATAATACATTAAATTTTCATTTATGACAAACTTAGGTCATTCATAATTTTAACTTCTTGAAAGGTAATTGCTTCGTAACATATTGGCGAGACGTACCGAAAAACTGGTCGATTTAATAACAGTAGATGTTAATCAACATATTTATAAATATTTGAAAATACAAAAATACACATTATTAACGTGCTTCCCGTCTACGCATATTGAATTTTATTATATATAATTAATTATGTCAATGTATGATATTAATAAAAAACAGTCTTGTGCGTGTAATTTCTCATATTGAATATACAAAAATATACATTATTAATGTGTGTCCCGTCTAAGTAGTTGTTGAATTATATTATATATAATTCATTATGTCAATGTATGATATTAATAAAAAACTGAAACATGTCTTGTGCGTGTAATTTCTCATACATGCAATCCAATAATATGAAAAAACAAACACTCTGTGTCTACCAGTTTATTTGAAATAATCAAAATGAACAAATTATTAATTATAAGCCTTCAAATCACTTTTACCACTCAACATTCGGAAATGGTGAATATTAATAAACAGCAAGAGAGTTGTGTGAATAATATACTGGAACATGGAAACGCAAAAAATCTGTTTTACATTTACGAAAGCGCTCAAACCTTCAACACCGCTGCATTACCGATGATTTTATATAATATAGATGCGAGCCTTACAAATTTCCTTGCGTATATCAGAATTGATCATTACATAATCGAAACCAAGCACTCTAATCTTGAAGCTACTTTAGCGAATTCACACAGATGCGTTATTTAATCCCAAGGCCCGTTTTTTGGTGATATTTTTGGATGCGGGAGATATATTCGATTCGCTTGAAAAACTTTGGAACAACACGTCATAAACGTGATGCTATTATCCGACCTAAAGGTTTACACATACTATCCAATAACCGGGGATGGTTGCAAAAATTTCCAACCGCGACTCCTCTTCGAGTGTGAGCAAGATGTTCCAATCAATTACGTAAGTGATTTAAACGTTAAGCATTTCAACAACTGCCCAGTAAGGGTAAGTGGACTACCAGTTGCAACATTTATTTACAATGAACCTTTCGCAATAAACAGAGGTCTTGGTGTGATATCGATTAAAGCAATTGCAAACATACTGAACATGAATGTTATTGGAGTGGATCATTCACACACTTCGTCGTTAGTTTTTTACAAAGGTAAATGGGAGTCGACATTAAAGAAGCTACCAAATGGATCGTTTTTAGGTTTGACTGATAAACTCTCTAAACGTGAACTTCATATGGTAATAACTACCGTAGCATCTGATGGCTTGCATGAATTTTACTTTACGTATCCGTTGCTTTTTTTCCAATTAAAATTTTACGTACCATTTGCGAAACCTATGGCATCGTGGAAGAACATATTTAAGTTTTAAACGCGAAAGTGTGGCTTTTACTTTTAATCACATTTGTTGCCGTAATTCCCATCTGGTATATACTCTTAAAGAAGGAAATCAGCAGTTCTGTGTTGGACAGCATTTTCGTGGTGATTGCAACCTTTATTTCATCACACCCTTGGAAACCGAATTCAACATCGGTACGATCGTTTTACTTGATCTGGATATTCTTCGTGTTCATCATCACCAGCAGCTACCAATCACTTCTAATTTCTTATGTGTTTCTACCAGCAAACACTCACCAGATATCCACAATCGAAGATCTTGCAACATCAGATATTTTCATTGTCGGAATTAAAGCTGCAAACTACATTTTACGGTTGGTGGATCACCCACACACCAAAATAATTTCCGCCAAAATTCACGACATCTATGCAATTGATAGCGCACCGTAGAAAGATTTGCTGAAGCCGAGGTGGCTATTTTCATGGCCACTTCGACGGCAGGTGAGACGTTTGGAAAATTCAACTCCTCTTCCAGGTGTTTTATTTTGGATTGGTCGCATACTGGATGGGGACTAACGCTTTTCACCAAATTTTCACCATTTCGCGACAGGATAAGCGAGCTGATTATGAGATTTCACGAAGTCGGGCTTTATAAAGATGAAAGTTTTAAGAACGGCAAGTTCATTCAGGATTCGAAATTTTCTGCAATACGACTTTCGCATTTGCGTGCTATATTTATTTTTTACTTAATTGGAGTCGGTGTGTCGTTTGTCGTCTTTGTTTATGAATATGTAACAATGTTTGTATTTTAGTGTAGCAATGGTACATTGCGATATAAGTGTAGCAAAGGCTTCATTGCAAAACTCGTATGAAAGTTGGAACACGAGCCTATACGAGTTGCACACACGTGTCGCATAGAGTTTTTCTACGGTTGAGAATTTATAATTACCGTAATTGTTTATTTAAATATTCAAAAAAATAAATGTCAGGTGTAACCATACACTTCATTAATGTATTAAGAAATAAATACGCGTGCAATTAAAAATATTCAAGCGTTCCCAAAGAAAACGCCCTCTCCTCTCCTTTTCCATCATATCTTTACTTTTCTCGAAATTAACTATTCTCTCGTATAATTCATTTTTTCTCGTTCTCTCACTCAAAAATTAATATAGACATTTTGAAATAAAAATGAAACAAAAAACACCGGATTATGCGCCTCTCAGACAATTCCGTAAAATGGCAATTTATTTTAAATTGGCTAAAATTTTACATGGTCAAAATTTTCTTCCAGGCACATTTCAGGAAGTACAGTGCTTTCTAATGTTTTTCAGCGTTTGTGCGGCATGACAAAGTATCGCCATCTATTTTCGCCAATCATAACTAAAATTAACATTGGGTCTAATGGAGATTACTTCGCAACGATTAATATCATTTATTGGTACATTACAAAAGGTGATTTCGGGGGCACAGGTTCTAAATCAGTATCTTAATAGTTCCAAGTCATTTCAGCTACACACGTGGTATATTTTCCCTGTTATCGACAGATTTAATGTAAAGAATGTGCGCCTTCGCTTTATTTATTGTATAATTAATTTAATAATTGGTTTTTATTCCCAAATTTACTTTATTTTACTCACAAAGGTTCATGTAATAATAAGGGTAATTTTCATAGCTGTGGATTACGTATTAATTAAATCTAATCGTTGTACTCCCTTATGGCCAAATAACAAGTAAATTTCTCACCTTAACAGTAAACTTTGAACACCGTTTTTGTTTCGCCGAACCGCTTACTTGTGAATAATTACAACTGGTATAATATTCATTAGTCTCTAATTCGCATTTTGTATTCTTTTCTCTTTCTTCTATTATTCTGAATATTACTTTTCTTGCCCCCCAGTGCGTTTAATTCGTTGGGGAAAAGCAAGTTCAGTCGCGTAGACTGCTTTAGAAAAGTATGCCATGCCCATGGGCATCCGCAGAAATTTTTCCAGGAGGAGGCAAAACTTTCATACAGAAATTTCGAATAAATAACGGTCAAAAATGACAATTTTGAATTGTCAAAAATTCTGCATCTGATTCAATGGTAAATAAAGAAATTTGCAACAGCCAGAAATTATGCTTTTTACTTTCTCCGTTACGAAGTACGAGAAAGTATTGTGATCGTGATTTTTTTTTCAAATTTTTTTTTACGGAAATATCCGTTTTGGGATCCCTAGATACCATTTCAACAATTTCTGTAATTTGTTACTTTCTCCGTTACGAAGTACGAGAAAGTATTGTGATCGTGATTTTTTTTTCAAAATTTTTTTTTGCGGAAATATCCGTTTTGGGGTCCCTAGATGCCATTTCAACAATTTCTGGAAAAAAAAATTTTGTGTGTGTGTGTGTGTGTGTGTGTGTGTGTGTGTGTGTGTGTGTGTCTGTCTGTGCGCGCTGTATATCAAAAACTAATAGAGCAATTGATATGAAACTTTCAACATCCGTCTTATTTCATAATCTGAAGAACTGAAAAGCTTTTGGTAAAATTTTGTACACCGGAAGTGGGCGTTTACCTTAACTGTTTTTTGTTTTTTTCCAATATTTTCTTAAATATAAAAAATATCACAAAAACATTTGAACAAATATTGAAGACAATAAAGAAATGAGATTATTTTGTTTGAAAACATTTTCCATAAAATCATTGTTATTCGAGAAAAAAATGTATTTATTTTTTTTCATTTTTGGTTTATAATTATGAAACGATAATAGTAACAGCAAATTTATGTTAATAATAATTACAGAGAATGCTAAAATGAACAACTTATAAAGAATAAGTTTTTTCCGAAATCCCTTTAGTTTTTGAGTAAACTGAGTTTTTGAATTTGAAGTATAATTTTTCTATCTTTCATAATTTTGACGTTTTAAACGTCAGTTTCATCCGAGTTTACACAACGCTCGATGTACATTTAAAATATGATTTCAATTGAAAATAAACCCATGAAAACGTAAATATAAAGTCGGAGAAAGTAACATGATGGCCACATCACCATTTTTTTGTGTCTGTGTGTGTGTAGGTGTGTGTCTGGCTGTGCGCGTTGTATCTCAAAAACTAATAGAGCAATTGATATGAAACTTTGAACATCCGTCTTATTTGATAATCTGAAGAACTGAAAAGCTTTCGGTAAAAATTCGTACACCGGAAGTGGGCGTTTACCTTAACTGTTTTTAGTTTTTTGCCAATGTTTTCTTAAATATGAAAAATATCACCAAAAATTTAAACAAACTTTGAAGACAGCAAAGAAATGAACATCTTTTGCTTAAAAACATTTTTCATAAAATCATTTTTATTCGAGAAAAAAATTTATTAAATTGCTGAAAATAACTTTTCAATACTGTCAAAAATTGCTCATTATTGAAACCGGCAAGTTTCAACAATAAATAGAAAATTTCCAAATGCCAAAACTGTCAAAATTTGAGCATTTCTACTATCACTATCGGCATTTTTCAATATTAAAAAAGGGAAATTTTCAACGTCCAAAAGTAACAATTATAAATTGTCAAAAATTGTGCAATTCTACTGTCTGTCAGAAACGGCATTTTTCAATAGTAAAAAGATAAATGTTTAACCGTCAAAAATGACAATTTCTAATTGTCAAAAATTCTGCATTTCTGCCACCACAAACGGCACATAAAGAAATTTGCAGCGGTCAAAAATTGTGGATTTTTACTATCAAAAACGGCATGTTTTGATATTAAAAAAAAGAAAATTTTAACTGCTAAAAATGGCAATTTCAAATTGTCAAAAATTCTGCATTTCTGCCAGCACAAACGGCACGATTCAACGGTAAATAAAGAAATTTGCAGCTGCCAAAAATTATGGTATTTTACTATCAAAGACGGCATTTTTTTGATATTTTAAAAAGAAAGGGCGGAAGGACATTGTCGATGGCCCTTTCTATCTTTGTAATCCTTAGTTAGAATAAAGTTCTTTATTATTATATTATTATTAAAAAAAGAAGTAAATTTCAACTGCTAAAAATGACAATTTCGAGCTGTCAAAAATCGCACTACTGTCAGGAATGGCAATGGTTAGCAGTAAGAAGGAAATTTTCAATTGCTGAAAATAACTATTCAATACTGTCAAAAATTGCTCATTACTGAAACCGGCAAGTTTCAACAATAAATAGAAAATTTCCAAATGCTAAAAATGTTTAACTGTCAAAATTTGAGCATTTCTACTATCACTATCGGCATTTTTCAATATTAAAAAAAAAGAAATTTCCAACGGCCCAAAGTAACAATTATAAATTGTCAAAAATTGTGCAATTCTACTGTCAGAAACGGCACTTTTCAATAGTAAAAAGATAAATTTTTAACCGTAAAAAATGACAATTTCGAATTGTCAAAATTCTGCATTTCTGTCACCACAAACGATACATAAAGAAATTTGCAGCGGTCAAAAATTGCGGATTTTTACTATCAAAAACGGCAATTTTTGATATTAAAAAAAGAAAATTTTAACTGTTAAAAATGGCAATTTCGAATTGTCAAAAATTCTGCATTTCTGCCACCACAAACGGCACGATTCAACGGTAAATAATGAAATTTGCAGCTGCCAAAAATTAGTATTTTACTATTAAAGACGGCATTTTTTGATATTTAAAAAATAAAGGGCGGAAGCACATTGTCGATGGCCCTTTCTATCTTTGTAATCCTTAGTTAGAATAAAGTTCTTTATTATTATATTATTATTAAAAAGGAAGTAAATTTCAACTGCTAAAAATGACAATTTCGAACTGTCAAAAATCGCACAACTATCATGAATGGCACGTTAGCAGTAAAAAGGAAATTTTTAATTGCTGAAAATAACTTTTCAATATTGTCAAAAATTGCTCATTACTGAAAATGGCACGTTTCAACAATAAAAATAAATGACAAAAATGTTAGACTGACAAAATTTGAGTATTTCTACTATCACTATCAGCATTTTTCAATATTAAAAAAGGGAAATTTCCAACGGCCAAAAGTGACAATCACAAATTGTCAAAAATTGTGCAATTCTACTGTTAGAAACGGCATTTTTCAATAGTAAAAAGATACATTTTGAACGGTAAAAAATGAAAATTTCGGATTGTCAAAAATTCTGCATTTCTGCCACCACAAACGGCACATAAAGAAATTTGCAGTGGTCAAAAATTGTGGATTTTTACTATCAAAAACGGCATTTTTTGATATTAAAAAAAAGTAAATGACAATTTCGAATTATCAAAAATTCTGCATTTCTGCCACCATAAACGGTACGATTTTAGCGGTAAATAAAGAAATTAGCAGCTGCCAAAAATTGTGGATTTTAACAATCAAAAACGACATTTTTTGATATTAAAAAGAAAATTTCCATTTTTGTATTGTTAAAAATTCTCCATTTTTGCTACCACAAATGGTACGATTCAGTGGTAAATAAAGAAATTTGCAGCTGCCAGAAATTGTCGTTTTTCACTATCAAAGACGGCATTTTTTGAAAAAAAAAAAAATGGAAAAAATATGGTACGTTAGCAGTAAAAAGGAAATTTTCAATTAATGAAAGCTATTCAGTACTGTCAAAAATTGCTCATTACTGAAATCGGCAAGTTTCAACAATAAATAGAGAATTTCCAAATGCCAAAAATGTTTAACTGTCAAAATTTGAACATTTCTACTATCACTATCAGCATTTTTCAATATAAAAAAAAGGAAAATACCAACGGCCAAAAGTAACAATTATAATTTTTCAAAAATTGTACAATTCTACTGTCAGAAACGGCATTTTTCGATAGTAAAAAAAAATTTAACCGTTAAAAATGGCAATTTCGAAACAAAAATCCTGCATTTCTGCTACGACAAACGGCACGATTCAACTGTAAATAAAGAAATTTGCAGCTGCCAAAAATTATGTTTTTTTTTACCATCAAAGACGGCATTTTTTTGATATTAAAAAAAGAAGTCAATTTCAACTGTTAAAAATGACAATTTTGAACTGTCAAAAATATCACTACTATCAAAATGACACTTAGTAGTAAAAAGAAAATTTTGAATTTCTGAAAATAACCATTCAATACTGTCAAAAATTGCTTATTACTGAAAACGGTTCGTTTCAACAATAAAAAAAAATTTCTAAATGCCAAAAATGTTAGACTGTCAAAATTTGAACATTTCTACCATAACTATCGGCATTTTTCAATATTAAAAAAGGGAAAATTCCAACGGCAAAAGTAACAATCATAAATTATTAAAAATTGTGCAATTCTACTGTCAGAAACGGCATTTTTCAATAGTAAAAAGATATATTTTTAACCGTCAAAAATGACAATTTCGAATTGTCAAAAATTCTGCATTTCTGCTACGACAAACGGTATGATTCAAGGGTAAATAAAGAAATTTGCAACTGCCAAAATTTATGGTTTTTTGCTATCAAAGACGGCTTTTTTTGATATTAAAAAAAGAAGTCAATTTCAACTGCTAGAAATGACAATTTCGAACTGTCAAACATATCACTACTATCAAAATGGCACTTAGTAGTAAGAAGGAAATTTTGAATTTCTAAAAATAACCATTCAATACTGTCAAAAATTGCTCATTACTAAAAACGGTTCGTTTCAACAATAAAAAGAAAATTTCCAAATATGAAAAATGTTAGACTGTCAAAATTTGAGTATTTCTACTATCACTAACAGCATTTTTTAATATTAAAAAAGGGAAATTTCCAACGGCCAAAAGTAACAATCACAAATTGTCAAAAATTGTGCAATTCCACTGTCAGAAACGGCATTTTTCAATAGTAAAAAGATATATTTTTAACCATCAAAAATGACAATTTCGAATTGTCAAATATTTCTGCCACCACAAACGGCACATAAAGAAATTTGCAGCGTTCAAAAATTGTGGAGAAAAAAAGAAAATTTCAACTGCTAAAAATGACAATTTCAAACTGTCAAAAATGGCACATATGGCACGTTGGCAGTAAAAAGGAAATTTTAATTATCAAAAATAACTATTCAGGACTGTCAAAAATTGCTCATTACTGAAAACGGTTTCATTTCAACAATAAAAAGAAAAATTTCAAATGCCAAAATGTGTACCAAATTTGAGCATTTCTACTACCAATGATCAAAACTAACAATTACAAATTGTCAAAAATTCTGCATTTCTGCCACCACAAACGGTATGATTCAACAGTAAATAAAGAAATTAGCAGCATCAAAAACTTGTGGATTTTTACAATGAAAAATGGCATTTTTTATATTAAAAGATAAAAGAAAATTTCAACTGCTAAAAATGACAACTATCAAAAACCGCAGATTTCTATCATCACAAACGGCACGTTGGCAGTAAAAAGGAAATTTTCAACTGCCAAAAATAACAATTTACAACCGTAAAAAATTGTTAATTTCTAAAAATGTACAGTAATAATACAGCGAATTCGAATAAAAAATTAGTCAAAGCAGGTCGTGAACAAAAAGCCGCTGAATGTATTTTCTTAGTTCCTAAATTTGAAAATATCAATAGACTCCAGCTTGACACTTGCCAATAAGTTTAGGAATTTTGGCTCATGGCCAACTTTGACTAACTTTTATTCGATCGCACTGTATTATACGCGTCGGGTGGAACCGTGCCCGCTCGCCCTGTACGTCAACTTTTTTCGGACTCACCGAACATAACGTGGGACGCACTTTTTGTTATAATTTTTAATTTTGATGTGATTGTTAAAGTATACATACAAGTTTAGTATATAAAATATTACTTTAATTTAATCAATTCATTTTCCAAGAGGAGGCAGCTGCCCCCCTTTGCCCCCCTTTGCCCCCCTTTGCCCCCCCCCCTTTGCCACCCTTTGCCCCCCTTTGCCACCCTTTGCCCCCACATGCGGACGCCCATGGCCATGCTAGATTCGTATCAGCATTTTCATACAAGATTTCATGCGTAGTAACGGTCGCAACCATCCTCTGCATTAATGTATAAAGAAATAAATACGTGTGCAATTAAAAATATTGAACCGTTCCCAAACAAAATGTCATCATAATTGCTCGTTTGCATATGTATAAGTTATTACGAAATTTGTAAACTTCTTTGTTCGGCATGGATTTAAATAATTTTCTGTGTTATCAGTAATTATGCGGCCGCCATATTGAAACGCGTCATGGGCATGCAGTTACCTTTAAGTAATTCCACCCATTATCTATGATAATTAATTCTGTGTAGGTACTTTATGTATTATTTAATACATATAATCCATGAGTGTTTAAAGACGGTTATTACGCTTTATTTGGAAATATCAATATTGATTAATTATTAAATCGTAATCCTTGACGGACGTCATTAACCAAACATATCAATTATAAGCAGAGACTGAAAATGGAACGAAAACGAAATAACAAAGTTAACCTAAATAATTACAGAAAGAAAACGGAGTTTAAATTATTCGTTCAAGATCGAAAACGAAATAAACAATTATCTTACATTAGTGATTTTTAAAACACCTCGTAATTTAAATTGTAAACTGAAAATTCTTCTACCGCGCAGCTTGTCTCGTGTTCGTTTAACAATTTAATTTTCAGTGGAACTTTAATTATATAAATACAGATATTTAAGCTAGAAATTTATATCTTATCTATAGTTAATTTAGGCGTTTATTTATTGTGTTCATGTTTTAACTATTTTCTTTTTATTTAACGTACCATAAAATTGTACTTAGTTTTTTTTTTATTCAATTAACGGGTCATGGCCCAAGAATACATATACTAACAAACATATTTCATAATGAATATGTAATGAATACATATTTCAGCAGAACATGAAATATTAAAAAAAATTGATAAACATAATTTATACAACAATCAATACAAAAATGAGGTAGTAATAATAGATCAACTTAATGTTTTACGAGCCTTTGAAATTGTTGATTAAATGTTAACTCCCTAGCAAATAATGCACCTTCGTCGTTTATTTTTTCAACTTCCTGCAGAGTGCCATTTCCTAGTTGGTACATTAAAAGGATGGGTTTTACAACTTTGTACAAACGCATGATTTTGCATTTATTAACATTAAGTCGCATAGCATTGCGCTTACACCATTCTCAAAAATATTTCAAATTTTCTTGCAGATCTTCCACGTCTTTTTGACTAGTAATTCGTTCAAATATTTTTGCATTATCAGCAAAGAGGAGACATTGAGAGTTTTTAATACAGTTTGTTATATCATTTATAAACAATTTAAACAGCACCCCGTCAAACCACTGAAGTAACCGCAATACTATGCGAGATAAAATTCCTAATTTTAACTTGCTGAATCCTACATTTAATATAGATTTCTATGCAACTATGCAGTTTACCAAGTAACCTAACTGTTGCAGTTCATTGCATTTTTTTCTAAACTTAACGCACTGTTCAATATAAATTATTCCAAAATTTAGAGATAAGGTGTTAATAATTTTCACAGAAACGTAATTAAGCATTCGTGCTTCACCAATTTGAGAAGTTTAAAGTTTCTTCCAAGTCACTAAAATCATTACATTAAAAAAAAACGTTCTATTCACATTAATTTAGTCCAAAATGTAGAGATGAAGTGCTAATAGTTTTCGCAGAAACGTAATTTGGCATTCATTCTAGGCAAATTTGAGACGTTTTAAATCGATGGCAATTGTTTATATATTTTTTCCAAATCACTAAAACTACCACATTTTTTTCAAAATATAACGTTCTGTTCACATAAATTTATTCCAAAATTTAGTGATGAAGTGCTAATAGTTTTCACATAAACGTGATTTGGCATTAATTCTAAGCAAATTTGAGAAGTTTCAAGTCGATGACAATTGTTTTTATATTTTTTCCAAGTCACTAAATTTATTAAATCTTTTCAAAAATAAGGTTCTGCTCTCATTAAATTATTCCAAAATTTAGGGATGAAATGCTAACAGTTTTCACAAAAACGTAATTTGGCATTCATTGCAAGCAAATTTGAGGAGTTTCAAGTCCGATTGCTGCGGAAAAGCGTTACAATCCTGCCCCAGCCCGAACATCGTACAACCAGAAGAGATCCCCATTTTCGATTTCGAAAAGGAAGCATACGCCACTCTTAAGGAACTGGTAAAGCAACTACAACTTTCTAATAATCTTTTGTATGAAAAAGTCGAGCGTCTAGAGGATGATAATAATAAACTCCGTATTGAGGTTAGTAGCTTCTCGCCATCCCGGCAAATAAACAACAATGAAGGTAGCTCCAAATGTCCAGCAGAAATGCAACTCCCGCAAATAGTGTTGCCTAATGATATTCCATCTCGACCCCTACACAACGAAGTTGGCTCCAAATCACCAACCGTACTTTGAATGCCGTCAATAGAACAACACTCTGCATCCCAGCACAAAACAAAACTAAATAATACAGCTTATAATCAACGCAAAAGGGAAATAGGACCAACCGCGCCGCAACAGCAAGATAAAAACAAACCCCGAATCGGTGTCGAAAAAGATGACGCTGACTTTTTTAAGATTCCTCATAAAAAGAAGAAACAACCGAAGAAGATGATCTATGGAACTGGCTCACAAATAAATTCCAGCCTTCAAGGGGAGCCAAAAAAACACGGCTGTTTCCAAAAAGAGTCAAGCACTCAGCCACTGTAGAAGACATTTAAGATCACATTACATGAATTATAAACTCTACGGAGTTTACGTCTGAAAAGTTAAAGATAAATTCAAATTTTCCAGCGTTTAAAATAGGTGCCGATTTTAAATATCTCGAACAACTAATAAATCCTAATAACTGGCTGAAAGGTGTAATATTAGACAGATATAATTTTAGATGGGCCCCGAGACAACAAACGAAATTATAGTGAGCGCCACATTACCACTCAGAAACAGGTAATAAATGTAATATTCTATAATGTTCAATGTGTTCGTAATAAAATTAATGAAGTTGAAGTACTTCTCAATGAAACTAACAAGGAGAGGATCAGATGTATGACTCACCGATCTGATCCATCTTTGGCACACGTGTAGATCATGACTAGGAGTGTAACAGGTGCAAGTAATAGGGCGCACTATTCAGCCGTTTTCGAGAAAAACATTGATTGATTCTAAAATTAAGATATTTAAATACACATGGATTTATAAAAACTATAAAAGGAAAATGAATGAACCCAACTTCAAACTTCAACAATGGGGTTCGATCCTTCGACCTTCCGACTACGAATCGGAGGTTTTATCGATGCGCCAAAAGGTCGGTATATATTTGTTAACGCAAAAGGTATGTAAACATACGAATGAATAACAAATTTAAAAAAACATTTTTTCTCGAAAACGGCTGAATAGTGCGCCCTATAACTTGCACCTGTTGAACTCCTAGTTATGACGTATACGTGTGCCAAAGATGGATGAAATCGGTGAGTCACACATCTGATCCTCCCCTTGTAAGTCAGATATACTATGTGTAAGCGAACACTGGCTAAATAAACATGAAGCGCAAATACCTAAAGTTAATGGCTATAATATATCCAGTAAATTTGCTCGCGATACTCATATTTATGGGAGCACATTACAATTAAGTAAAAATAACCTGAAATATAAGGAAATTAACAATATCAACAACTTATCGCAAGAACTTCATTGTGAAATAGCTGCTACTCACTACCCCGAACTAAACCTCAGTGTCATAACGATCTATCGATCAGTGGCGACTCGTGAATCATGTTGATGGTAGAGCCACATATGCAATATGCCCCTTCCCCTCTTTTTTTGAAGAACGATTTATCTTCCTAGACCAAAGTAACTGACGAAAAAGTGTTTTAAGAATTAATTAAAAATTCTTGCTTAGCTTAGAACTACAGGTAGTACCATGGCTCCTTGGCTCTATATAACGAGCCGCCCCTGCTTTCGACAGCAAAATATACTACTTTTGACAGCTGAAAAATACAATTTTTATCAATTCAAAAATGTTGAATAAAACTATTTTTATTAGCTGAAAAAATACTGTTTTTGACAGCTGAAACATATCATTGTTGACACACGAAAAATACTATTTTTGACAGTTGGAAAATACTAATTGTCAACAGCCGAGAAATACCATTTTTGTCGGCTGAACATACCATTCCTGACACACAAAAATTACTCTTTTTGACAAAAAAATACTATTTTTGACAGTAAAAAATACTACCTTTGACAACGAAATATACTACTTTTGACAGCTGAAAAATACAATTTCTGACAATTCAAAAATGTCGAAAAAAACTATTTTTACTAGCTGAAAAATACTGTTTTTATCAGCAGAAACATAGCATATTTGGTAGCTGAAGAATACCATTTTCTACAACTTTCAAATACAATTCGAAAATACTATTTTCAACAGTTGGGGATTACCTTTCTTGACAGCCGAAAAATACCATTCCCGACAGCTGAAACATACCGTTATTGGCAGCTAAAAGATACAATTTTTAACTTCTTCAAAAAGAATCCATTTTTGACAACAAAATATACAGGTTTTGCCAGCTAAAACATGCCATTTTTGACAGTTAAAAAATGTCAAAAAATGCTGCTTTTGATAGCTAAAAAATGCCATTTATATAGGTAGGAAATACCATTTTTGGCAGCTGAAAAATATCATTTTTGACAGCTGAAACATTACATTTTTGACAGCTGAATAATACAATTCTTATTAGCTGAAAAATACCATTCTTGATAACAGCAACACACTATTATTGACAACTGTATCATACCATTATTGTCAGCTAAAAAATACCATTTTTGAAAACAAAAAATACAATTTTTGGCAACAAGAAGTACAATTCTTGAAAGCTGAAAAATGCCATTTTTCACAATTAAAAAATATCGAAAAATGGTGCTTTTGATAGCTGAAAAATACCATTTTTATAGGTGGAAAATACCCCTTTGTTGACAGCAGAAAAATATCATTTTGACAGCTGAAAATATAATTTTTGACAGTTAATAATACACTTCTTAACAGCTGAAAAATACCATTTTTAACAGCTGAAACAAACCATTCTTGACAACTACAACAAACCATTATTGACAACTGTAACATACCATTATTGTCAGCTAAAAAATATAATTTTTGACAACAAAAAGTACAAGTTTTCAGAGCTGAAAAATGCCATTTTGACAATAAAAACTGCTGCCGTTGATAGCTGAAAAATACGATTTTTTATATGTGAGACATACCTTTCTTGACAGCTGAAAAATATCATTTTCGACAGTTGAAAACTACCATTTTTAACAGCTGAAAAATACCATAATTGACAACTGCAACAAACCATTATTGACAACTGTAATATACCATTATTGCCTACTAAAAAATACAATTTTTGACAACACAAAAAATACAAGTTTTGACAGCTGAAAAATGTTATTTTTGACAGTTAAAATCTTGAAAAATGCTGCTTTTGATAGCTATAAATAACATTTTTATAGCTTGAAAATCGCATTTTTGACAACTCAAAAATATCATTTTTGACAGTTGAATAATACACTTCTTAACAGCTGAAAGTTACCATTTTCAACAGCTGAAAAATACCATTGTTGACAACTGCAACAAACCATTATTGACAACTGTAACATACCATTATTGCCTGATAAAAAATATAATTTTTGACTACAAAAAGTCAATTTTTGATAGCTGAAAAATGCCATTTTTGACAATTTAAAAAAATGCAAAAAGCAGTTTTTGATAGCTGAAAAATAACATTTTAATAGGTGAGAAATACATTTTTTGACATAAAAAAACATTTTTGATAACTGATTGATAGCTCTTAACAGCTGAAAAATACCATTTTTGACGATTGCAATTGCAACAAAACATTATTGACAACTGTAACAAACAATTATTGTCAACTAAAAAATACACTTTTTGACAACAAAGATTACAATTTTTGACAGCTGAAAAATCCTATTTTTAACAAATAGAAAAGTTGAAAAATTCTTTTTTGATAGCTGAAAAATACCATTTTAATAGATGAGAAATACCTTTTTTGACAGCTGAAAAATAACATTTTTAACTACTGAAAAATACCATTTTCGACATTTTAATAAAACATTTCTTAACAGCTGAAAACTACCATTTTTAACAGCGGAAACATATAATTATTGACAACTGCAACAAACCGTTATTGACAATTGCAACACACCATTATTGTCAGCTAAGAAATACAATTTTAGACTACAAAAGAAAGAAATAACGATTTATCTTCCTATAACAAAGTAACTGACGAAAAAGTGTTTCAAGAATTAATTAAAAATTCTTGCTGAGCTTGAAACTACTGGTAGTGCCATGGCTCCTTGGCTTTATATAGCGGCCGCCCCTGCTATCGATCACCTAGTTCTGATTTCAACGAGTTCTTATTAAATCAACAAAGGATGCAATCATAACATTTGTAAATAGTATTCACGAAAGGTTTGAAAATAATATGTACTCGGCCGCCAAGTTTAGACCTAACTAAAGCCTTTGATTGCGTATCGCATGAGATTCTCTTACGAAAACTATATTTTTACAATTTCTGCCCACAATCTTGTAGACTATTATGCAGGTATCTATCCGACAGGTCACATTATATAAAAATCAAGCACACCCTCTCTGATGAGTTAACCACGAAACAATGTGTTCCTCAAGGATCGATTTTGGGACCCATATTGTTTCTTATTTACATAAATGAGCTCCCGGAACTCAAAAATAAAGCGTCAATTGTGTTATATGCAGACGACACAACTCTAAAGCATAACCATATAAATAAGGAAACAGCTACTAGTAATAACATCTCACATGTGAATCAATCTAAACAATGGTACGTTGCCAGTAGGTTAACGGTTAATAAAAACAAGACCGTTAATATTTTATTCTCCCTGTGTATGGACACGGAATTAAACTCAGCAAAATTTCTTGGAGTATATCTTGACTCCAGGTTAAGTTGGCATAAACAACAAGATTACCTGTCAAATAAATTATGCGCCAGCAGATATCGACTAAGACAGCTCAAAAATTATCTACCGAGGGAAGCACTTAGAATTGCCTATTTTTCACTGATAGAAAGTCATTTAACATACAGCATCCTAATCTGGGGTTACTCCGGAATTCTCCCAAGACTATTTGCACGAATAAAGATTATTATTATTATTATTATATTATTGGTTTTTAATTTTAGTCACTAAAATTATTGCATTTTTTTAAGAAGTAACGTTCTGTTCACATTAATTTATTCCGAAATTTAGGAATGAAGTGCTAATACTTTTCACAGAAACGTAGTTTTGCAATCATTCTAAGCAAATTTGAGAAGTTTCAAGTCGATTGCATTTGTTTTTATACTTTGGAAGTCACTAAAATTATTACATTTTTTGAAAAATTAACGTTCTGTTAACATTTAATTATTCTAAAATTTAGGGATGAAGCTTTAATAATTTTGAAAGAAACGTAATTCTTAGTAAATTTGAGAAGTTTCAAGTCGATGGCAATTGTTTTTATATTTTTTAGTCACTAAAATTATTACATTTTTTTGAAAAATAAAGTTCTGTTCTCATTAAATTATTCCAAAATTTAGGGATGAAGTGTTACAAATCTTGACAGAAACGTAATTTGGCATTTATTCTAAGCAAATTTGAGAAGTTTCAATTTAATGGCAATTGTTTTTATATTTTTTCCAAGCCACTAAAATTATTACATTTCTTCAAAAATTAACGTTCTATTCACATTAATTTATTTCAAAATTTAGGGATGAAGTAGTAATTGTTTTCACAGAAACGTAATTTGGCATGCATTGTAAGCAAATTTGAAAAGTTTCAAGTCGATGGCATTTGTTTCTATATTTTCTCCAAGTCACTAAAATTATTACATTTTTTCAACAATTAACGTTCTGTTCACATTAGTTTATTCCAAAATTTAGGGATGAAGTACTAATAGTTTCTAACAAAGACATAATTTTGCATTTATTGTAAGCAAATTTCGGAAGTTTCAAGTCGATGGCATTTGTTTTTATATTTTGTCCAAGTCACTAAAATTATTACATTCTTTTCAAAAATTAACGTTCAGTTCACATAAATTTATTCCAAAATTTAGGGATGAAGTGCTAATAGTTTTCACAGAAACGTAATTTGACATTCATTCTAAGCAAATTTGAGAAGTTTCAAGTAGATGGCATTTGTTTTTATATTTTTTCCAAGTCACTAAAATGATTACTTTTTTTTAAATTAAAATTCAGTTCACATTGAATTATTCTAAAATTTAGCGATGAAGTGTTAATGATTTTAACAGAAACGTAATTCTAAGCAAGTTTAAGAAGTTTCAAGTCGATACTTCAAATTCTTATCATCTTTACCGTCAGTTTACTCAAAAGCTAAAGAGATATCGAAAAAAAACTGTCTTGTTTAAATATGTTTGTAGTATTTGTCATACTTAAACAATTATTGAAAAAAAAAATGTAAAAAATGTACGAAATTTTATCAAAAACTATTCAGTTCTTCGGATTGTCAAATAAGACTTGTGAGAAATAGCGGGCACAAACAGACACACCCAAATACGCATTTTTTCTACTTTTCTACTAGAAATCGTTGAAACCGTCTCTAGGGACCTCAAAGCGGTTATCGCCTCACAGACTTTTTTTTCCCTCACAGACTTTTTTTTCGTTAGTATTAAAACATTTTGAACAAAATATTAATTAATTGCCATCAACTTGAAATTTCACAAAACTATTCAAAAAAATATTCCCCATCTCAAAATTTCGAGATAATCTCTTTCGAACGAAGCGTGAAATTTTCGGAACTTACAAAGTCTTGAAAAATATATAAAAACAGTAGCCATCGACTTGAAATTTTGAAAATTTATTAAAAAAACATTCGGGATTATATGTACACGGAAATTTGTAAACACCCTATCCCACATTTTCGAAATCATTTTATTCTAACGGAACGTGAAATACAAAAATTTCCAAGTCTTGAAAAAAATATAAAAACAGTTGCTATCGACTTGAAATTTTGCAAATTTATTCAAAACAGTGAAACAAAACCCAGTGTTTTAATTAATCAAAATTATTAATAATTATTTGAAAATTAATTTATTTTGTTAAAATGGATATTTTTGTTAAAAAAAAATGTTTATGATCACAATACTTTCCCGTACTTCGTATGAATTTGAACGCAGGTAACTTTCTACTATTTCTCCGTACTAGAAAGTATTTGTGAAGGTGACAATTTTTAAATTTTCGTTTTAACGGAAATCTAGAGACAATTTACAAAATTTTTGAAAAAAGAAATTTTGGGTCTGTGCCTCTGTGTCTGTCTGTCAATAATATTTGAAAAAAAATCGTGTTTGTATATGTGTGTGTTTCTGTGTCTGATGTGGGCGCTTTATCTCAAAAGCCACTAAAAATTGTTAAATGAAACTGTAATTAATAATTAAAATAATAATAATTAAATTTAATAATTATAAACCTTATTTGACAATCCCAAGAACTGAAAAGCTTTTGTTTAAATTTCAGAAGTGTCTTTCAGTGTTTATCTTAATATTTTATTTTATTCCAATCGATTCTGTTTTGTTTATGTATTATTGTTAATGTTGTTATCTTTTCATATTTGATGTCTGTTAAGTAATAAAGACACCGCAATGTTCATGTTCATTTTATATTTATGATTTAATTTGTGCACTTGTTTGTCTTATATTTTATTTATTTTTACAATTCTCAGTATCATCCTTTATGGCTTGTATAACATTTTTAAAGTTCTGGCATTAATAAATTATTATTACTATTAACACTTATTATTGTTGTATTTTCCGATATTTTCTTAAACATGAAAAATATTAGAAAAAAAATATTGAAAGCAACGAAAAAGTGGACATTTTCTGTTTTTAAATGTTTGCAGTAAACTTTTTGATATTTGAAAAGAAATTTTAGACTGGAAATGTTTATGGTTTTTGTCTATAATTATGTAATCTTAAACGTTACAAATCAAATTTACATTAACAATTATAATAATAAATTGCTTCTTTAAAAACAAATTATATTTGATAATAATTTGTTTAATTTAATTTAATTTAATTTAATTTATTTAATTTCCAAGAAAGAATGATTACAGCATCCATGGGTTAGTCAGGTATAGTAATAAATGTGGTATTAGTTGATACTTAAATATATAAATTATGTTACATTATAAAATGTTTGCATGCTTACTTGTAAAACAATATCTACAAATAAAAACTTAAAATCTACTGAGTAAAATCTAAAATCTACTGAATAATGGAGACATCATTACAATAAAAAGACATATATAAAAATACAATTTAAAATATTGGTCAAACAAGATAAGAAATGTAATTAAATTAAAATAGATGAAAAACAAAAATAAAAATAAAAATAGTAATACCGGTAATAAATACGATAAATGTTAAATACAGATAAAGTACAAATAAAATAAAAACAAAGTAAATATAAACAATAAGTGATAAGTACAATTAAAGCGCCATATTATCACAGAAGTTGTTAAATTCATCAATTGAATAGAAACAATTTAATTCAAATATATTTTTGATTTTCTTATTAAAAAGTTTGACAGGTAGGTTTTTGATACTGTTGGGCATTTTATTGTATAATTTAATACTTGTGATTGTACAGGAATTATGATAGAAACTGTGGTGGTGTTTTGGCAGTTTAACCAGAAAAAAGAATTACGAGAAATATAATATTAATATTATGATCTAATACATATTTATGTAATCTGCAGCTTCAAATAAATATATATTCTATAAACGCACACTTTAAAACAATAATTAAATAATAAAATAAAATAAATAACTGTAGTAAGTGCCACAATTGACGATTTATAAAGAGTAAGGTTTTTAAAAATCTTGAGAAAAATCAATAATAAACATGAAACATATCACTAAATTAAATCGGACATGGTGTCCACATCACAATTTTTTTCCAATATTTTTTTAAATATGAAATATATAAAAAAAAACATTTATTGAACAATATTGAAGACAGCAAAGAAATTAACATCTTTTGTTTAAAAATATTTTATGTAAAATCATTTTTATATTCTCGTGAAATTAACATAAAATGTAAAAATTGCACTTTTTTAAAGTTCGTTTTTAAAACCGCCAAACGCATTGTTTACTTATTAATTGTTTGAGAACATGTCCAATTACTCAGCTCTGAGCACTTACCTTCATCAAATAATGTCCATAAGACGACAACTGTCCCTCATCCATCCTTAAAAAAATCTTAATCCAAAAACAACACTCCACCACATTATTAAACTCTTTTAACACCGAACTCGCGCACAGAACTGGAAAATTTCGTCAGGTGCTAACAGCCTTATCATCTGAATTTTGCCCCGAGGGCAATTCACGACCGGCGGAGATATCGCGAGACCACATTCTTTCTTCGCCTGTTATCAGTGTTTATCAACGCAGCTCCGATTCGAATCAAATTTATTTCAATCTGCACACAAGATAGACGAAGATGCAAAACACCTGTTTTCATTGAAAGTCGGGCAGTTTATCTTCCGGCCAGTGAGTGTTAAGGTGTTTGAGTGTGCAGATTGTGTCAAATTGTGTTAACGAAAATCGATGGACTGTTGGTAAGTGATTAAATAAAATTGGTTTAATATTATTAAATGCATCTTTCAATTCAGTTTAATATCTCTCAACACAAATAACGAATGAGTGAAATGACCATCAGTTCGATAGCCCTCTTACAGATAGTACAGAATGTTATAGTCAATAAAGTGTTATGCCTTACAACAATATAGATATAAAAATTTCTATTAATTAAGATATTGTATAAAGTGCGGAATAAATTCATTAAACAATTAACAATTGCTTACTTAAAATATTCCTCGGACAGATCTATTTCTATTTATCAAAATACAGAATTTAGGGATCCCGAATGTGTTTTGAATAAATTTGTGAAATTTCAAACAGATGGCAATTGTTTTTATATTTTTTTCAAGACTCGGAAATCTTTATATTTTCCAACAATTTCGTTTCGTTCGAATGAGATTATTTCGAAATTTTAGAATAAGGTGTTTACAAATTTCCATCGTAAACATTTTTTTTTAACAAAAATATCCATTTTAACAAAATAAATTAATTTTTAAATAATCAATAATAATTTTGATTAATTAAAACAGTTCTCACTTAACCCGTGGTGAAACATTATTATGTAATGTTTATTAATTAAAACACTTGGTTTTGTTTCACTGTTTTTATTTGTCTCTCCGACTAGTTCCGACCTTTGGTCATTCTCAAGGAGATACTTCCAAAGGTCTAAACTAGTCGGAGAGACAAATAAAAGCAATGAAACAAAACCATGTGTTTGAATTAATAAAAATTACATAATAATGTTTCACCATGGGTTAAGTGAGAAATTTATTAATTATATAATTGTTAATAAACCTTAATGACCTTCAATAACCATGAAAAAAATCACCCTATTTGGCATTTGAGTCGAAAATCTATGTGATTTTTTCAGATTTTTAAAACATTTCTTTAGTGGTCAAAAAAAAAATCAAATTTTCAAGAGGTTTCAAGGTCATATCTTAGCGAAAAATGGGGATATACATATATATCTCAAATAAAAACGATTATCGATGAAATATTTACAATAATTTCACAAAATGTTGCTGCTCAGTTGTTGATAGTTATATAATAAATGTCAAAATCTCTTAAAATATGAGACTTGAGAATTTTGAAAGAAGTCGCACCAAACATTAGAAGATGAAAAAATTCTCGTATATGGTATTTATTTATTGCAATCATATGACCAAATTAAATTTTCCACCGCTCTAAATCTCGTGGACAAAACAAAATAAATTAACTTTTAAACTATTATTTATAAACCCAAATGACCTTCAATGACCTAAAAACACTCTATTTGGTATTTGAGTTAAAAATATATGTGATTTTATTCAGATTTTTACAACTTTTTGATGGTTAAAAAAATAAAATCATATTTTTGGGGGGTTTCAAGGTCATGCGTTAGCAGAAAATGGGGTTATACATACGTAACTCAAATAAAACTGATTATCACAAATATTTATAATAATTACACAAAATGTTGGTGGTCAGTTGTTGATAGTTACATTAAAAATGTCAAAATTTCTTAAAAATATGAGACTTTCGAATTAGATGTCGCATTAAACATTGAATGATGAAAAAATTCACGTATGCAGTATTTATTTATAGCAATCATATGACCAAATAAAATGTTCCGTCTCGCTGAACCTTCTGAACAAAACAAAATAAATGACCTTGAATGACTTTAAAAAAATTGTCACTATTTGGCATTTGAGTCAATAATATTGGTGATGTTTTCAGATTTGTAAAACAACTCTTTGGTAGTTAAATAAAATCATTTTTTTAGGGGGTTTTCTGGTCATGCCTGATAAAAAATAAGGTTATACATGCATAGGTCAAATAAAAATTATACATTCCTTTAATACCATTTGCGATATTTCATGCAAACACAGCATAAATATATGAAAAATTGTAATAATTTTGTTGACTCGAAAAAAAAAATAAAAACAATTGCTATCCACTTGAAACTTCACAAAATCTGTCAATATTAATTCAAAAACGTTTTGGTGAAAAATTGCAATACATTCCGTCGATATATTTCGCGATATTTCATGCAAACACGGTGTATATTTATACACAAATTAAAACAATTTTGTTGATGTGAAAAAAATATTTAAACAATTGCTGTCTACTTGAAACTTCATAAAGTCACTCAATATTAATTCAAGAACGATATCGTGAAAAATTGCAATACATTCCATTGATATATTTCGCGATATTTCATGCAAACTTGGTGTAAACTTAGGAAAAATTGTAATCATTTTGTTGATGTGAAAAAAATATTTAAACAATTGCTGTCTACTTGAAACTTCAGAAAATCACTCAATATTATTTCAAGAACGATTTGGTGAAAAATTGCAATACATTCCATTGATATATATCGCGATATTTCATGCAAACTTGGTGTAAACTTATGAAAAATTGTAATAATTTTGTTGATGTGAAAAAATATTTAAACAATCGCTGTCAGCTTGAATCTTCACAAAATCACTTAATATTAATTCAAGAACGATTTGGTGAAAAATTGCAATACATTCCATTAATATATTTTGCGATATTTCATGCAAACTTGGTGTAAACTTATGAAAAATTGTGGTAATTTTGTTGATGTGAAAAAAAATATTTAAACAATTGCTGTCAACTTGAATCTTCACAAAATCACTTAATATTAATTCAAGAACGATTTGGTGAAAAATTGCAATACATTCCATTAATATATTTTGCGATTTTTCATACAAACTTGGTGTAAACTTATGAAAAATTGTAATAATTTTGTTGATGTGAAAAAATATTTAAACAATCGCTGTCAGCTTGAATCTTCACAAAATCACTTAATATTAATTTAAGAACGATTTGGTGAAAAATTGCAATACATTCCATTAATATATTTTGCGATATTTCATGCAAACTTGGTGTAAACTTATGAAAAATTGTAGTAATTTTGTTGATGTGAAAAAAAATATTTAAACAATTGCTCTGAACCTGAAACTTCACAAAATCACTCAATATTAATTCAAGAACGATTTGGTAAAAAATTGCAATACATTCCATTAATATATTTTGCGATATTTCATGCAAACTTGGTGTAAACTTATGAAAAATTGTAGTAATTTTCTTGATGTGAAAAAAAATATTTAAACAATTGCTCTGAACTTGAAACTTCACAAAATCACTCAATATTAATTCAAGAACGATTTGGTAAAAAATTGCAATACATTCCATTTATATATTTTGCGATATTTCATGCAAACTTGGTGTAAACTTATGAAAAATTGTAATAATTTTGTTGATGTGAAAAAAATATTAAAACAATTGCTGTCAATTTGAAACTTAACAAAATTACTCAATATGAATTCGAGAACGATTTGGTGAAAATTGCAATACATTTCATTGATATATTTACCGATATTTACATGGTGTAAACTTATGAAAAAATGTAATAATTTTGTTTATAAAAAAATATTAAAACAAATGCTATTTACTTGAAACTTTTTAATATTACTCAATATCCATCAATATTTATTTTGTGAAAAGTTTCAATACAACCCTTTAATAGCTTTTGTGATATTTTATGCAAACATCACAGAAATATTTACAAAATGTTGCTGGTAAATTGTTGATAGTTAAATTTCAAAATCTCTTAAAAAATATGAATTTAGAATTTTTAAAGGCTGAAAGAAAACGAATATGAAAAAAATCACGTAAACAGTATTTATTTATGGTAATCATATAACCAAATGAAATTTTCCACTGCTCTAAACCTTGTGGGCAAAAATATAATTTTTAAGTTTAAAAAAAAATATTACTCTAAATGAAATTCAATGACCATTAAAAAATCACCCTATTTTTGGCTCAAAAATATATGTGAAGTTTTTCAGAATTTTCAATCAATTCTTTAGTGAATAAAAAAATATTTTTCAAAAAAAAACCCATTTTGGGGTCGTATAGGTTTTTACTTCCTCCGTTACGAAGTACGAGAAAGTATTGTGATCGTGATTTTTTTTTCAAAAATTTTTTTTACAGAAATATCCGTTTTGGGGTCCCTAGATGCCATTTCAACAATTTCTGGAAAAAAAAATTTGTGTCTGTGTGTGTGTGTGTGTGTGTGTGTGTCTGTGCGCGCTGTATCTCAAAAACTAATAGACCAATTGAAATGAAACTTTGAACATAAGTTTTATTTGATAATCCGAAGAACTGAAAAGCTTTTGGTAAAATTTCGTACACCGGAAGTGGGTGTTTACCTTAACTGTTTTTTGTTTTTTGCCAATATTTTCTTAAATATGAAAAATATCACAAAAACATTTCAACAAATATTGAAGACAATAAAGAAATTCAATTATTTTGTTTGAAAATATTTTTCATAAAATCATTGTTATTCGAGAAAAAAAAATATTTTCTTTTTTTCATTTTTGGTATACAATTATGAAACGCTAATAGTTACAGCAAACTTATGTTAATAATAATTGTAGAGAATGCCAAAATGAACAATTTATGAAGAATAAGTTTTTTTCGAAATCTCTTTAGTTTTTGAGTAAACTGAGTTTTTTAATTTGAAGTACATTTTTCCATCTTTCATAATTTTGACGTTTTAAACGTCAGTTTTATCCGAGTCTACGAAACGTTCGATGCACACTTAAAATATGATTAAAATAGAAAATAAACTATGAAAGCGTAAATATAAATGATACCATCAAGTCGGAGAAAGTAACATGATGGCCACATCACCATTTTTTTTTATACCAGACTTACGGCTGCTTAGTTTAAGGGCACAAATAATGATATTTTCATATTTATTTCAGAATATAACTGATTTGAAATAATACAACTCAAATCTGGGACGCTGATTGGCTGGCACTGAAAATACAATTCAAATCTGGGACTTTTTTCAGACCATCTGGCCAGACTTTTCAGGTCTTTTTTAACATTAATTATTTTTAGGAATTTTTATTTTATTTGTTCGACAATTTTTCCAAGAATATTTTTCAGGAAAAGTTTTTCGCGTGGATTACAAAAAGACACCTGTGTTCACATTTTGTGAAAGACATAAACGCACTCGAGTATGTTCGATGATAGCACGGCGCGAATATCTCCCTTGCTGGAGTATTCTCGAAAAGGTTAATTACAATTTACCGGTCAAAGACACTAATTAATTTTTACTTACCATTTAAGTGAACACTGTTGCTTTAGCATCACACTAACTCGAGCCGCACGAACAAATTATGTTTAAAAACAATTTGCTCGCAAGGATCAAGTAAGTGAAACTGCTCTAAGATCCTGAAAAATGATTATTCCATTACTATTTGAAAATACATTAGCCAACAACATTATCACAAAAATGTTTACCAAACAATAAAACAAAATTATAGGAAAGCTATTCAATTCTTAGGGTATCATTCGCAAATGTCAATTTCAAACCAGTGGCGCATTCGCAAAAGAAATTTCAATAAGTGCAACTGGTAAATATCAACGTTCTTAATAATCATCCCAGATTTAATAAAGGCGAAACATATTCGATGTATTCGACGAATATATACGTCTTCATTAAATTTATTTAAGGCGGTTCTCTCCGTCCGATTTCAACCCGTATTTTAGCGATTTTTAAACCAAAACTGGTTTTACTTATTTTTAAATCAAATCAAATCAAATCAAATCAAATCAAATCAAACTTTATTCGAACCTAGTACATACATATGTGACATAAACTTAACTTAATACGCATACACATACTAATATGAACACGTCTTAAAATATAAGGAAGCTAAAATAAATGATACAATGTAGCCAGAAAGGTTGGAGTAGGTTAAGTAAAAGAAGAACACTGGATTTGAAAGTAATCATTAAGGCTATATATTTCGGCTTCAGTTAGGTAATTCTTTAACTTTATTTTAAATTCTTTTAGATCCGTAATTACTTTTAGATATTGAGGCAATTTATTAAATAAAGCTATTGCACAATATTCCGGCGTATTTTCAAACGAAGCTAGTCTGTTTAGGAATATTGTAATTGTTATAGAAACGTGTGTTGTATGAATGTTCTTTAACGTGATGTTTAAATTTCTCTTTATTTTTAAAATTGAATATTAATATTTCATACAAAAAAATTCCACAGAACGTTAAGATGCCCTCCTTTCTAAAGAGGCCTCTACAAGTTTCATTATATTTTAAGCCAAATATAATTCTCATTGGCTTTTTTTGCACAACGAAAATATCCTTTGCTGCGGAACTGCTGCCGTATAGTAATAACCCATATCTCAGTAGTGATTCGAAATTCAAATCATATAAAAGAATTAAATGTTTATTTTCAAAAATTCCTTTTAAAATTCTAATTGAGTAACAAACAGAATTTAATTTTTTTATTAAATGTTAGCATTGATCCTTCCAGTTGAATTGGTAATCTATTGTAAGGCCTAGTAATTTTGTACTGTGCGATAATGGAATGGTTATGTCACCTACTGTTATGTCTGGGAATTGCCGTCGTGAGTTTTTGGTTTGAAATACTATTATTATGTTGGTTTTTTGTTTGTTGAGTACCAGCTTATTATAGTTCATCCACCTTTCAATTTTATTAATTGCTGCTTGAGTATTTGTTTTTAAGTTACTGGTATCTTTACCTTTCGTGATCACGGTTGTGTCATCTGCATAATTAATTAGTGTAACGTTTCCTAGTGGGACATTATCTGGCAAATCGTTCATGTAAATAATGAAAAGTATGGGGCCCAGAACACTTCCTTGCTGCACACCGATATTCGAGTATTGTGTATCTGACTCAATATTGTTAATTTTAATTTTTTGTCTTCGATTTGTTAAATAAGTTTAAAGTAAATTGTCACATTTACCTCTTACCCCATGACAATATAGTTTATCAAGTAAGAGTTTGTGGTCGAATGCTTTGGAGAGATCAAGAAAAATACCGAATGTCTCTATATCAAAGCCGATTTAACAATCAAGCAAAGGCAGCACGCTAAGGAAATATTTCATGATCTTAGGTTAAACATGATAATGGTGACGCTACAGTTTTTTTCAGGAATGACGGCGTTCATGTCATCAATTCCAAAGTCCCGAATCAATCCGTTCAAGGTCACAATAGTGCGCATTGACGTAACGTTATAGTTTTTTTTTCAGGAATGATGGCGTTCACGTCATCAATTCCAAGGTCCCGAATCAATCCGTTCAAGGTCACAATAGTGCGCATTGGCGTAACGTTATAGTTTTTTTTCAGGAATGATGGCGTTCACGTTTTTTACTGAATTCGACAATTAAACATCCCCAAGATTGTTTGTTTGACATTCCAGCACTTGTAAATGAATCATGCCGATGAATACCTTATTGTAAGACACTAAAAGATATTTTAAATGTACATCGAGCGTTTTGCAGGGTCGGATGATACTGACGTTTAAAACGTCAAAATTGTGAAAGATGAAAATGACAAATTATACTTCAAATTCTTATAATCTTTACCCTCAGTTTACTCAAAAACTAAAGGTATTTCTAAAAAAACTTATCCATTATGTTGTTTATTTCGGCAACAGGGGGGAGAATATTAGGTCGATCTGGTCGTTGGTGAGTAGGATGTCCGGATTACGCTTAACCTTGAAAACTTCGATGGACTCAAAGTTAATTTTAAAGGTGAATGTATTATGATTGCATTAGAGTTTTTAAGGAATTCAATCATATCAGTATTATTTATTTTATATTTTTTCTTTGTTCAAATATTCGACAAAATTAAAAAAAACACTTTTAAAAATATATAACTCACCCAAAATGAACACATTTTCAAAAATCTAGTAGATTCTAAAGGCAGATGTTTTGTGAATATACTCACTAAAATTTTTGAGAAATTCTATCAATATCAGTATTTCCTTTAGTTCGACATGAAATCTTAATTTTCAAAAATTCATAACACCCAAAACTTAACACATTTTCAAAAATCAAAGTTAATTTTAAAGGTAGTCGTTCTGTGGGTGTATTAAAATATTTGAGGAACACTAAATTTTGCTTTCGATTTTTGTTTTGTTTGTGTTCAACTTTAAAATATTTTTTCTACTCCCACCTTAAAAATGTCATTTATCGCATATGTTTCCATGACGCTAAGTGATTCTTTAAATACACCTTAACAAACTGTGACTTTGTGCATTTTAGTCATGGGCTGAAGTTGGCTCCAGATCTTTAAATAGCTAAAATCAATTGAAACTCAAAATCAAGTTGTCACTTATCAACAATCTGTCAAAATAAAAAATAAATAAATGAAACAAGGAATACTTTCAACTCACTTAAATCAAATAAATAATACAAAACATCAAAGAAATTTAGGAGAATTAATTATTTACTTTAGCAATTGCTATAATGTCTCTAACGTAACTGTTAATGCATATTTACCCAAGTAGACTAATTTAATTAAATTTAATAATTTACTATTACCATGTTCATTTAATATAATAAAATAGTTTCAAAATTTTACCAATTTAGTCGTAGAAAAAGTATAGTATGCAATTCGTGTTATAAACTTCTCTAGACACTCGTCATTAAACACTCGCTCCGCTCGTGCCTAATTAACTCGTGTCTAAAGTGCCGTTTATAACACTTGTTGCATAATATACTATAAAATATTATTCTCATTAAAAATTCTTAACTCACGCAAAAATACACGCATTTTCAAAACTCAAAGTTAATTTTAAGGGTAAATGTATTATGATTGCATTCGAGTTTTTATGGAATTCAATCATATCAGTATTATTTTTTTTCTATTTTTTCTTTGTTCAAATATTCGACAAACTTAAAGAAAATCATTTTTCAAAATTTATAACTCAAGCGAAAATTGACACATTTTCAAAAATCGAAAATAATTCTAAAGGCAGATGTTTTGTGAATATATTAGAATTTTTGATAATTTCTGTCATACCAGAATTTTTTTCGTTCAACAACTTAAAACGATAATTTTCAAAAATTCATAACACCCAAAAATGAATACATTTTCAAAAATCAAAGTTTTGAAGGTAGTTATTCGTTCTGTCGATCTATTAAAATATTTGTGGAACACAATTTTTGTTTTGTTTATGTATTCGACAAATTAAAATATTCAAAATTCATAACTTAAGAAAAAAGTATCACATTCTCAAAAATTAAAGTTTCTTTTAAAGGGAGGTGTGAATATATTAAACAAATAGATTTTTTTGTTCGTCTTCAACAATTTAAAATATTAATTTTCAAAAATTCACGCAGAGCTTGAGTATTTAAAAAAAATCAAAGCTATTTTTTTAAATAAATAAATGCATTATGATTGCATCAGAGTTTTTAAAGAACTCAATCATATCGATATTTTTTTTGCTATTTTTTCTTTGGTCAAATATTTGACCAGTTAAAAAATTAATGTTTTTAAATTTATAACTCAGGTAGAAATTGACACATTTTCAACAATTAAAACTTAAATTGAAGGTCTTGTGAATATACTAAAAATTTTGAGCAATTCCATCATATATGAATTTATTTTCTTTAAATTTTGTTTGTTGACTTGTTAGAAAACTCAAAATATTAATTTTCAAAACTCAGAAAATTGACGGACATTTAAAAATATAAGTTAGTTTTAAAGGTAGTAAAGATTTTTAAAATGTAGTGAAATCTATTATATCACTATTTATTTTTTAAGATTTTTTTGTTCTGAAAATATTAATTTTCAAAAATCATCTCACGTAAAAATTGACTTACTTTTAAAAATTAAGGTTAATTTTAAAGGTAAATGTATTATGATTGCATCGAAGTTTTTAAGGAATTCAATCATATCGATATGATTTTTTTTTTCTAGTTTTTCCTTGTTTTAATATTCGACCACTTAAAAAAATCATTTTTAAAAATTCATAACTCACGCAGAAATTTACACATTTTCAAAAATCAAAGTATATAATAAAGGTACATATCTTGTGAATATATTAAAAATTCTGAGCATTTCCATCATATAAGTATTTTTTTTAGATTTGTTCAATTGTAATTGTTCGATAACTTATAGATATTTATGCATTAAGGGAGATATAGAATGTTTTTTCTCTTTACGACTGTGTAAAAATATTTTGTTTTTTTTTTGTTTTTTTATTTCAGAAATTGAAAAAAATATTTTTTTTAACTTATTTGTATCAAATTTTCAAAATGAGCACCGTTCCTCTCTTGGCAAAAAGCCAATCGGTGATAAAACCCATCCTTTACATTTTGAAACAAACGCTGCTCATTTTCAATATTTGATACATTAAATAAGTTTATTAAAAAAACATTTTTTTAATTTCTTAAAAAAAATAAACAAAAATAACAAAATATTTTTACACAGTCGTAAAGACAATAAAAAGGGCTAAAAATTTAGTAAAATGAAAAAAAATGGTTTCCATTTAAAAAAATGTCTATGGCGTCATATGTGAAAGACTAGTGATGTCATACTATTTTTAAAGTAGCTTAAATGTGCACAATAAAAAACAAAAATCGACGTGTCCGAGGACTTTTTTTCTGGAACTTCTCATTTCATAAATACCGAATTTGTTCCAGTTAAAGTTTCCACCCTGTATATCGCAAAATAAGTTGTATAATATAGGGGATAATGGGGAACCTTGGGGAACACCTTCTTGGGGAGTAAGGGATTTGGATAGGGCCTGACGTATTTTGACTTTTAGGAATATGTTCTCGAGGAATTTTTGGATAAAGATTATTAGATGCTTAGGGATATTGAGGAGATTGTATTTATACAGCAGAATGCCACACGGAGTCAAACGCTTTCTTGATGCCAAGAAATACTATAGCGGATTTTTGACCTTCGAGATATGCTGTCAATTGTGTTTATATATTTTTTTATATGTGAAAAAATGAGAAAATTGAGTATTACCATAAATGTTCTCGTGTGATTATTTCTAAATTTGGTGAAGGGATGTTTTCAGATTCTGATTGAATTATAGAGCAGAATCTATTTTGATAAATTTGGAAAGTTTTAATACTGTGGCTATTGGTTCTTTTACTTTCTCCGTTACGAAGTACGAGAAAGTATTGTGATCATGATTTTTTTCAAATTTTTTTTTGACGGCAATATCCGTTTTGGGGTCCCTAGATGCCATTTCAACAATTTCTTGTTTTTTTTTTTTGTGTCTGTGCGTGTGTGTCTGTCTGTGCGCGCTGTATCTCAAAACTAATAAAGCAATTGATATGAAACTTTGAACATGTCTTATTTAATAGTCTGAAGAGCTGAAAAGCTTTTGGTAAAATTTCGTACACCGGAAGCGGGTGTTTACCTTAACTGTTTTTTATTTTTGCCAATATTTTCTTAAATATAAAAAATATCACAAAAACATTTAAACAACCATTGAAGACAACAAAGAAATGAACATCTTTTACTTGAAAACATTTTTCATAAAATCATTGTTATACGAGAAAAAAGTTTTTTTTTTTAATTTTTGGTTTATAATTATGAAACGATAATAGCTACAGCAAATTTATAATAATTGTAGAGAATGCTAAAATGAACAACTTATAAAGAATAAGTATTTTTCGAAATCCCTTTAGTTTTTGAGTAAACTGAGTTTTTGAATTTGAAGTATAATTTTTCCATCTTTTATAATTTTGACGTTTTATACGTCAGTTTCATGCGAGTCTACAAAATGGTCGATGTACATTTAAAATATGATTCAAATAGAAAATAAACCATGAAAGTGTAAATATAAATGATGATACCATCGGAGAAAGTAACATGATGGCCACATCACCATTTTTTATAATTATTATGATTCGATGATTTCTTAACATACCTTCTACTTCTGTCCACAGTATCCACTCTAAACCGTCACATATAAATTTAAAATTCCGATACTTTATATTTTGTTAAGCGCCACTGGTAAAATAACACGAGTGTTCATTTTAATGGACTGTAATGAACTAGTTTCTCCAGGTGACCATTTAAAAAAGATGTCGATAAGACCGAGCCCGAGTCGCGATAAGCTCATAGATTTTAGTCACCGCTTACACCCAGTCAGCCATTGTTACCTTTTATGTGCCATTGTTTTATTTTATATGAGTGTGACGATGATATGCGCACGAAAACAGCACTACTTTTACAAAATTATATGAAAACTTAATCCATTTGGAAATGCTAATCTTGACACTTGAACAGTGTCTTGCTGTTTGAATCTGATGAAATAAAAGGTTCAATAAATAGAAGAAAATAATACAAACCATTAATAAAAAATAGCTAATGTTTATTGCTCAATCACGTATAAACTACAGTACACTACAAATGAAGAAAATCTTGAGCAACACTGTCTCAACTTTGTGTTGGCCGAAACTGGAACAATAGCCAAAAAGATTCGATTTCGGAAGGGGTTACGCTTAAGTTCGTATGTATGACTTTAAAGAAGACACTTCAAAGTTTTTCGCCCTCAAAGTTTCATCAAAATCGATTGAAAATTCGCCGAGTTATGGCGGTTTGAAAATGGTCAAAATTTCACGAATTTCAAGTGTTTCATTTTTTTTCCTTCAATATACAAATAATTATCTATTCTTTCCAAAAATTTAAAGTTTATCACAGTCGTTTTTCTCTTTCTTGACCCACTAGAAAATGACACAGGATGTGTTCGAGTGTTACGATTTTTTTACAATTTAGAAAATGGTTGTTATTTTTTTATAAATTCATAAAGCAAAATTAATTTCGAAAGTTTGCAGTTTGTGGCAATTGTTTTACTATTTTATTTTACCCTCTTCATAAATGTGCAAGCTGAAAATAACGCACGATGCGATCAAATGGTATTATTTCGTAATTTCAGGAAGAATCTTTACAATTTTTTATTGAATGATAAAGTACCTGTGGCGGCTCGTGGATGTTCGACAGTGAGGCAACCAGTGGCGGCTCGTGAACTTTTTGGGTGGTAGAGCCACTTATCATCAGTGTTGCCAGGAGTAATTTTTAATTTTCCCAAAATTTCATAAAAAAAACCCAAATTTTCCCCTCGCATAAAATACCCACTCCAAAAAATACCCCTTCGATTGAAGTTCCCCAAAACCTTAATTTGCCCCCATTTTGGGGGAAAACCCCCAATCTGGCAATTGAAATTAGATAACGTGCGCTGATAAGATTTAGGAATTTGCACACAAAAAGTTGCCTTCGCCGAATCACGAATCTCACGCATCAGTTTTATAACTTAGTTTTTCCGATAATATGTAGATAGTACAAAAAGACCATTTAAAAAATTAGAAAATATTTAATCGTGCTGTGGTATCCTGCAAATAATTAAAATAATTCTTTAATTTTTCGGAAAACCTCGCTAATTAACTACTTAAATTTGTTCGCATATTTTTTTTATAATTTTCAAACAGTTCCAGTTATACCTGGTGATCAATTTCATTCCTGGCACAAGTACTAAAAAACCTAAATTGGCTGCAAAAATTATTCTTTTGATTTAAAAAGTTAAAAATCGGAAAAAGAATCGAAATATTTGAAAATTAAGTAATTCCTTAAACAGAAATCGCGCAGTCTGTATTTTTTAGGTAAATATCAAAGTACATTAGTTTTACCCTAAAACAAGCACTATAATTAAATTAAAAACACTAAAATAAAAACAAAATTTCAAATTAAAAAAATAACTTAAAATTAATACAAAAACCAAGTACAGGCCAAAATTATCAAAAATTCAGTCTGCAGAATCTAAATTATTGGGCAAAAATATAAAAAACTTGGACCTCGAAAATATCGGCCTAGAATTCGCTCATAAAAATCAACAATTCATTTAAATCTGAAGTAAAGACCAATCAAAAATTCGCTCATTCAAATTAGTAATCAAGGGAACAGAACTAAAAACATTGGTACAAAATTGAAAACTCTTGACAAAAATAAAAAAGCAGTCAAAAAAAGAAAAAATTTCAAGTAAATATTCGAAAATTTTGGTTTAGATGCCAAAAACATCTAAAATATAGGCCAAAAAAATCAAAAACCCTGGTCTAAAAAATAAAAATGCAGACTTAAAATTGAAATTTCAAGCAAAAGAAAAATAATTTGCCATTTTCAGCCCGAAAAATAATTCTTTATCTCCAAATAAATTACCGAAACTCAAAAAAACATAAAAACAATAATTCAGGTTAAAATATTTAAAATGAAGGGCAGAAAATCAAAAATTTGTTATATAGGCAAACAATCAAATATCCTGATGTAAAAAATAAAAAATGGTGATGTGGCCATCATGTTACTTTCTCCGACTAAATGGTATCATTTATATTTACGCTTTCATGGTTTATTTTAAATTGAAATCATAATTTAAATGTACATCTGGCGTTTTGTAGACTCGGATAAAACAGACGTTTAAAACATCAAAATTAAAGATGGAAAAATTATACTTCAAATTCAAAAACTCAGTTTACTCAAAAACTAAAGGGATTTCGAAAAAAACGTATTCTTTATAGGTTGTTTATTTTAGCATTCTCTACAATTATTATTAACATAAATTTGCTGTAACCATTATCGTTATATAATTATAAACCTAAAATTAAAAAAAAATGGTGATGTGGCCATCATGTTACTTTCTCCGACTTGGTGGTATCATTTATATTTACGCTTTCATAGTTTATTTTCAATTGAAATCATATTTTAAATGTACATCGAACGTTTTGTAAACTCGGATGAAATTGACGTTTAAAACGTCAAAATTATGAAAGATGTAAAAATTATCCTGCAAATTCAAAAACTCAATATACTCAAAAATAAAGCGATTTTGAAAAAAACTTATTCTTTATAAGTTGTTCATTTTGGCATTCTCTACAATTATTTGTAACATAAATTTGCTATAACTATTATCGTTTCATAATTATAAACCAGAAATAAAAAATGGTGATGTGGCCATCATGTTACTTTCTCCGACTTGATGGTATCATTTATTTTTTACGCTTTCATGGTTTATTTTCAATTTGAATCTTACTTTAAATGTACATCGAGCGCTTTGTAAACTCGGAGGAAACTGACGTTTAAAACGTCAAAATTATGAAAGATGAAAAATTATACTTCAAATATAAAAACTCAATTTACACAAAAACTAAAGGGATTTCGGAAAAAAACTTATTCCTTGTAAGTTATTCATTTTAGCATTATCTACAATTATTATTAACATATATTTGCTGTAACTATTATCGTTTTATAATTATAAACCAAAAATTAAAAAAATAATAATAATTTTTTTCTCGAATAAAAATGATTTTATCAAAAATGTTTTCAAGCGAAAGATGTTCATTTCTTTGTTGTCTTCAAAGTTTGTTTAAATATTTTTGTGATATTTTTCATATTTAAGAAAATATTGGCAAAAAACAAAAAACAGTTGAGGTAAACGCCCACTTCCGGTGTACGAAATTTTACCAAAAGCTTTTCAGTTCTTCAGATTATCAAATAAGATGGATGTTCAAAGTTTCATTTCAATTGCTCTATTAGTTTTTGAGATACAGCGCGCACAGCCAGACACACACACACACACACAGAGACACACACACACACACACACAATTTTTTTTTCCAGAAATTGTTGAAATGGCATCTAGGGACCCCAAAACGGATATTTCCGTAAAAAAAATTTTTGAAAATAAAATCACGATCACAATACTTTCTCGTACTTCGTAACGAAAGTAAAAAATGGTGATGTGGCCATCATGTTACTTTCTCCGACTTTATATTTACGTTTTCATGGGTTTATTTTCAATTGAAATCATATTTTAAATGTACATCGAGCGTTGCGTAAACTCGGATGAAACTGACGTTTAAAACGTCAAAATCATGAAAGATGGAAAAATTATACTTCAAATTCAAAAACTCGGTTTACTCAAAAACTAACGAGATTTCGAAAAAAACTTATTCTTTAGAAGTTGTTCATTTTGGCATTCTGTGCAATTATTATTAACATAATTTTTCTGTAACTATTAACGTTTTATAATTATAAACCAAAAATTAAAAAAATAATAATAAATTTTTTTCTCGAATAAAAATGATTTTATGAAAAATGTTTTCAAGCAAAAGATGTTCATTTCTTTGTTGTCTTCAAAGTTTGTTTGAATGTTTTTGTGATATTTTTCATATTTAAGAAAATATTGGCAAAAAACAAAAAACAGTTAAGGTAAACGCCCACTTCCGGTGTACGAAATTTTACCAAAAGCTTTTCAGTTCTTCAGATTATCAAATAAGATGGTTGTTCAAAGTTTCATATCAATTGCTCTATTAGTTTTTGAGATACAGCGCGCACAGACAGACACACACACACACACACACACACACACACAGACACACACAGACACAAAAAAAAAATTTCCAGAAATTATTGAAATGGCATCTAGGGACCCCAAAACGGATATTTCCGTAAAAAAAAATTTTGAAAAAAAAATCACGATCACAATACTTTCTCGTACTTCGTAACGGAGAAAGTAAAAAAATAATAAATTTTTTTCTCGAATAACAACGATTTTATGAAAAATATTTTCAAACAAAAGATGTTCATTTATTTGTTGTCTTCAATATTTGTTTAAATGTTTTTGTGATATTTGTCATATTTAAGCAGATATTGGAAAAAAACAAAAAACGGTTAAGGTAAACACCCACTTCCGGTGTACGAAATTTTACCAAAAGCTTTTCAGTTCTTCAGATTATCAAATAAGACTTATGTTTAAAGTTTCATATCAATTGGTCTATTAGTTTTTGAGATACAGCGCGCACAGACAGACAGACACACACACACACACATTTTTTTTTCCAGAAATTGTTGAAATGGATATTTCTGTAAAAAAAAATTTTGAAAAAAAAATCGCGATCACAATACTTTCTCGTACTTCGTAACGGAGAAAGTAAAAATGCAGACTAAAAAATAGAAAATTCAAGCAAAAGAAAATTCATCCCCAAAAATAATTTTATCCCAAAATAAATTGCCGCAACTCAAACTCGAAAGTAATTTTAAAACATCTCCCATAAAAACAATAATTTATGTTAAAAAAATCTAAAATGAAGGGCAAAGAATCAAAAACTTAGTACAAAAAACTCGAAAATACCCTCAAAATAAGAAAAATCGCCCATAAAAATCAATAATTCATGTTAATAATTTAGAGTGTAGACCAATCAAAAATTCGCTCGTTAAAATTAATAAATAGGTTAAAAAAACTGAAAAAATCGAAAAATTAAAAATGTAGACTAAAAACTGAAAATTTCTACAAACTATTAAAAAATTTTTGACCAAAATCAAAATATTTTGGCCAAAAACTCTAAAAGTTAGAAAAAAGATAAAAATGCAGACCAAACATCTAAAATATAATCAAAAAAAAATTCCTGGTCTAAAAAATAAAATTATGTAGACCAAAAAATTAAAAAATCAAGCAAATGAAAAATAATTTGCCATTTTCAGTTCCAAAAATAATGCTAGCTCAAAAAAATTACCAAAGAAACGCGAAAAATGTTTAAAAAAGATGAAGGACAAGAAATCAAAAACTCGAAAATACCGGCAAAAAATGAATAATTCAGGTTGAAATATAGAGAAAAATATCAAAAATTTGGGCTTACAAATAGAAAATGCTGACAAAAAATCAAAAAGTAGCAAACAAATCGAAAATTTGAACCAAAATGAAAGAAATTTAGTTCAAAAAATCAGAAATTTATACCAAAAAAAAACGAACTGCAGGTCCAAAATTTAAATATAGGTAAAAAAATCAAAATCCAGGCCTAATGATAAAAATGCAAACAAGAAGATTGAATATTTAATATAATCATAATAATTTATTTATGGGCAACGAATGATCACAGTAGTAATTTTTAATTTTCCCCAAATATTTAATAAAAACCCTCCGAAATTATGCCGCTGTCCCTCTCCAAAATAATAAAATTTGAAAATAAAACTTAAAAATGGATTTATTGGAAATTTATATTTTTTAAATGAAAGTGTCGCATCTCCTTTGGGGTCACAAAATCACGAAAACGGCAATAATAGAATCCCTAGGATACCTTCCATAAATGATGTCACAGGTTTTTCCTCGTCTTTTGGTAATAATGATTTCTAGCAAATGTAATAACATGTTCATTCATTTCCCTAAAAATACCCCTCGTATTAAATACCCACGCCAAAAATACTCCATTGATTAAAGTTCCCCAAAATATACCCCAAAACAATAATTTACCCCCATTTTGGGGGAAAACCCCCAATCTGGCAACACTGCTTATCATACAATATATATTTATAAATTCAAAGTATAATTGAAAAACGTTGTGTCCTACATTTCTTAAGAAAACTAAACTATTTATAGTCACAGTAAAATATAAATGATTATTCACTTTCAGAATTTAAAAAAATGGTGATGTTACTTTCTCCGATTTGATGGTATAGTTATTTATATTTACACTTTCACGGTTTATTTTCAATTTAAATCATTTTTGTAATGTACTTGAGACTTTTTAGGATCGAATGATACTGACGTTTAAATTATGAAGGATGAAAATTACAAATTACACTTCAAATTCTAATAGTTAACATATTACCCAAAAACTAAAGAGATTTCGAAAAAAACTTATTCTTTATAAGTGGTCGATTTCGGCATTCTCTACAATTATTAGTAATATAAATTTCATATAACTATTATAGTTTCATAACTATAAAAACTACAAAAATGAAAAAAAAAATAATGAAAATTGTTGAAATGGCATCCAGGCACCCAAAACGGATATTTCCGTAAAAAAAATTGAAAAGATTTTCACGATTACAATACTTTCTCGTACTTCATAACGGAGAAAACAAAAAATATCCAGTTCTACTAGAAAATTGTCTACTGATGTTTGTCTATTTGAATTTACAAAACTTAAAATTATTGCAAATAAATGTTAGTTATATGTCACCGCAAAATATGTCTAATTAGTGCGCATCATCGCAGCGCGCCCGGTATGTGCCAGAATTTGTTCCGCACTAAATGCATGTTCAGAGCGCGATCTCTCCAGCACCCGTCGAGCCGCACCCCACCCCGCGTTAGCCTTTATCCTACCGAAACGCCGTGCGCTCGGTGCGCTACATGAAAGCTGGCACCGCGGCGTTGCATTGGGGAACAAATGCATTACGATTTTTTTCTATTCATTAAAGTTATACAGGCGTTGTTTAACATTTAAACTGGCGAAAAAGTACTTTAATTAATTAAAAATTCTGGCAAAGCTTGAAACTACAAATAGTGCCATGGCTCCTTGGCTCTACATAACGAGCCGCCCCTGGAGGCAACGGAAATAAATTTGACCGAAAAAGTAACGGAATGTTTGCTTCCTCTATTAGAGTAAGTATTGCAGCACGAGCGGCATCTTTGTCTTTGCCTCACTAATGGAAATCCACGAGCCGTCGCTGTAAAGTACAACTAATTTTGGGTTAGCTGTGAAACTTGGTGGCAGTCGTTTTATTATTTTTTTGGAAAATTTTAAATATATGCAAGCTAAAAACGGGTTACGGTGTGTTTAAGTGCGGTGATTTCAAAATTTTGGAAAAGAGTAATCACTGTTTTTTTTATAAAATTTCAAAATAGATTGATTTTAAATGTTTGGCATTCATGGCAGCTGTTTTTCTATTTTTTTTTAAACAATTTGAAAAATGTGTTAGCTAAAATTGAGGCAACGCTTGTTTCAAAATTTGAAAAATGAGTAATTGCAGATTCTTAAGGACTCGTAAAGTAAAATTATTTTTTTAATAAATCTTGAAAGTTTAACGTTTGTGATGGTAATTATTCTATTTTTTGCCAATTTGGAAAAAGTGTAAGGTGAAAATAGCACCCGGAGAGATTGTTGCAGTTTTTTTTTTATAAAATTGTAAAATACAATCAATTTTGTATTGATTTAAAAAGTTTTGTTTTTAAATTTTTTTGAGCAACTTGAAAATTGTGCAAGCTTAAAAAGATACCCAGTGTACTACCTGCTAATATTTTAAAATTCCATGAAGTAATCGCTGATTTTTATGGTATTTTAAAGAGGAATGGGGTAATTTTGAAAATTTGATATATCTAAGAGTTATTTTTTAATTATTTTTACCAAAATGTTTATTTATAGCTTAATGGCACACGGTGTATTCAAATGTTTTGATTTCCAAATTTTGAACTAGTAACCAGAATGAAGTTTGATTTAATTTTGAAAGTTTGCGACTTCTTTGGCCAGATCCTACCTCGGCTACATGAAAGCCACACTGTGTAAAGTTGTGTTTAAACAGCTTTAACTTTTTATTCGAATTTTTAAATTTTTTAGTTTTATAAAATTTGATTTTTATTTATTTTTTTTATTTTTCCGCCTTCCACCAAAAAATTGTAGGAAGCCATAGGATAAAATCAAATAAAACATTAATGAATCTTCATGCAATTTTAATTTAATATTCAAACTCCTTCAGAAATAGCTTTTTGTTTTATCAAAATTTGATTAAAATTATTTTTTCACCTTACACCAAAAAATTGTACAAATGCATAGGATAAAATCAAATTAAAAATAAACCCTTAAGCAATTTTAAATAATACAATTTTTTCAACCATTTAAACCCCATCATAAATAGCTTTAAGTTTTATCAAAATTTGATTTTAATTTATTTTTTATTTTTCCGCCTTGCACCAAAAAAATTGTAAAAATGCATGGGATAAAATCAAATAAAAAAATAAACCTTAATGCAATTTTAAATAATAGAATTTATTCAACTATTTAAACTCCATTCAAAATAGCTTTTAGTTTTATCAAAATTTGATTTTAATTTTTTTTTATTTTTCCGCCTTGCACCAAAAAATTGTACATATGCATAGCATAAAATCAAATAAAAATAAACCTTTATGCTATTTTAAATAATAGAATTTTTTCAACCATTTAAACTCCATTAGAAATAGCTTTTAGTTTTATCAAAATTTGATTTTTTTTTTATTTTGCCGCCTTGCACCAAAAAATTGTACAAATGCATAAGATAAAATCAAATAAAAAATAAACTTTTATGCAATTTTAAATAATAGAATTTGTTCAACCATTTAAACTCCATTAGAAATAGCTTTTAGTTTTATCAAAATTTGATTTTTATTTTTTTTTATTTTTCCGCCTTGCACCAAAAAATTGTACATATGCATAGCATAAAATCAAATAAAAATAAACCTTTATGCTATTTTAAATAATAGAATTTTTTCAACCATTTAAACTCCATTAGAAATAGCTTTTAGTTTTATCAAAATTTGATTTTTTTTTTATTTTGCCGCCTTGCACCAAAAAATTGTACAAATGCATAAGATAAAATCAAATAAAAAATAAACTTTTATGCAATTTTAAATAATAGAATTTGTTCAACCATTTAAACTCCATTAGAAATAGCTTTTAGTTTTATCAAAATTTGATTTTTATTTTTTTTTACTTTTCCGCCTTGCACCAAAAAATTGTACAAATGCGTAAGATAAAATCAAATAATAAATAAACCTTGATGCAATTTTAAATAATAGAATTTGTTCAACCATTTAAACTCCATTAGAAATAGCTTTTAGTTTTATCAAAATTTGATTTAAATTTTTTTTTATTTTTCCGCCTTGCACCAAAAAATTGTACAAATGCGTAAGATAAAATCAAATAAAAAATAAACCTTCATGCAATTTGAAATAATAGAATTTATTCAACCATTAGAAATAGCTTTTAGCTTGATCAAAATTTGATTTTTTTTTTATTTTTCCGTCTTGCACCAAAAAATTGAAGAAATGCATAGGATAAAATCAAATAAGAAATAAACATTTATGCAATTTTAAATAATAGAATTTTTTCAATCATTAGAAATAGCTTTTAGCTTTATCAAAATTGATTTTAATTTTTTTTTTATTTTTCCGCCTTGCACCAGAAAATTGTACAAATGCATTGGATAAAATCAAATAAAAAATAAACCCTTATGCAATTTTACATAATAGAATTTTTTCAACCATTTAAACTCCACTAGAAATAGCTTTTAGTTTTATCAAAATTTGATTTTAATTTTCTTTTATTTTTCCGCCTTGCTGAAGATAATTGTAGAATAAAATCAAATAAAAATTAATTGAGAATGATTATAAAAAAAACAAAATACGTGTCAGGAAACTTAATGTTATAACGTGAAACCAAACAACAGTTGTTTATTTCAGATACACTCACAATTGTTATTATTTAAATTAACTTATTCCAACTGGATTTAATTAGCAAATTTCCAAGATCTAACTCGGAGAAGGTGGATTAAAACCAAGTAAAGAACTTCCTAACATTTTTTTTATTGACGTAGGCGATCAGTGCCCTTAGTGCGGCTACTAACGGAATTCGAGATATTATATTAGATAAATTTGAAATGAAATGAAGAAATCAATAATATGAGATGAACACAGCAACCACAGACCCGAGCGGATATTTCTCGGTCGGTAAAATGTTCCGCCCGGCGGGAAATCGAACCCACTCGACTGGTGACAACGAATTTAATTTCTAATTAGAACATTAATTCTGAGGAATTAATTTATTTGTTATTTTTTTATTGCAACGTGGATTTTTATGTTCGGGCGAAACTAAATTTCAACTTTGTTCTCACAGATTATTAAAAACAAAATCAAAGCTATATAAATAGAATGTTTGTATCCGTTATTAGAAGTTCAATTCAATTTTTTCAGATTATTATGAAACTATAGTCGATATTATTTAAAAATATAAACTAATTAAATTAAATAAAGACGAAAAGTAGATTGGATAAATAAATATTCAACCTGTTAAGTCTTACAACGACTAAAAACAAGTAACTTATTGAAACAACTACTTGCGTAGCTAATGCCACGCCGAATATTTAATAGTACAAATAAAAAACTTGCGTGTTGTTAATATTTCATTTTTATTTAATTTATTTAATGCTTATGCAACATGTAAGGCTTTTCAATTTTAATTATTATTAACTAAAAGTTTCTTCCAAATCCACATGAACAAGATTTAAAATTGTGAAGCAAAACATTAAATCGTAATAAAATAATTAAATTCTGAATCAGAATAACAACGCAACTACCAAATATTGATCAAGTTTTATTAAAATAATATTTAGCTGTAGTTTTCACTAAAAAAATTAATAAATTTAAGCCGTAGAATAAAAATGTTATTTAAACAAATAAAATGTTTATGTTCACTAACAAGAAAATTTTATTAAAGTAAAAACTCATACCTGAACTATTGCGCGGTATTACTACAAGAAGCCTTGAAATTGCGCTGATAAAACTTTATCGAAACACAGCCATTTTGTTGTACGGTTCCACCTTATTAATAAAAAAAAACCATACTATAAATACAAACCAAAACGAGCAACCATAAAGAATGTTCACTTATTGATGGTGGAATACCATTAAAGTAATCAAATAGAGTTAATGGTGAAATGAGTGTTTGAGGAGGTGACTTACCTGCGCACTTTGCGATTTAAACGGTGCGACGTACTGTCGAGAAGTAAAGCCAACGCCAACTCGACAATTAAAACAATAAGAATTTTTTTTGAAATTTTACATATTTATCAATATACCGTCGTATCGGGTAAGTTTGCCTCTTTTGTGCACGTGGTAAATAAGGACGGAGTACGTGAATAGTTCTGGTCTACATACCTTGTACATATGATAATATTATCGCTGAAAATAATGATAATGCTTTAAAATAATATATGTAGTATATAAGGTAACGAATGCAGAAGCGAGGAACACGTTTCTATATTTTTTACTAACCTAATTTTATCGTATCCTATAACGTATGGAAATGATTTTATTTTCTTAGTTGAATAAAGAGAAAAGTTTTAGCGTAGATCACATAATTATCTTTGGTCAGTTATTCAAGATTAATATGTTAAAATTTCAAGCATTTGATGAAATAAATATGATATCTGGAAAAAGTTAGTTTTCGCTCATTAAAATATGTTTTCTAGCGAGCCATTTTAGTTATTGCAAGGTCGAATAATTTTCTTTAGGCAATTATTTATGATGAATCTGTCAAAATTAGATTTCAAGCAAACCTCAAAATAAATCTAATAATCCTAGAGTAATTTCTATAAAAATTGATTTTTTTCACTCCGCCAGAATAATTAAAAACAATTGCTACCGATTCAAAACTTTGCAAACTTGTAAGTATATTCTTCTCCTAAAATTTATACAAATTTGAACTAGGTCCTGTCTAGATTTTGATACAATCCTATTTAAACCGAGCTTAATTGATTTTTTTAAGTTAAGCATTGTCCCAGTTGGCTATATAAAATACTAAAAAACAATTGCTATCAATTGCAAACCCTCCAATATTCTTGAAGATATATTTTTCAAGATAGTTGTATAAAAATATGGAAAATCCCAAATCTAGATTTTAATACATACAAACCCATTTGAAGAGAGTTAACCATTTTTCAAATAAAATTATTTTTGCTTTTTTTTATTATTCAATATGTTTCACGATAAAATGAGAAATATGATACTTTTCGTCTTCTACAATTTAAAAATCTCTAAGAGACTACAATTAACAAAACATCAACCGAAACAACTACTTTCCTGGCTAGTACCACAACGAATATTGAATGATACAGTAGATAATTTGTGTGTTAAAAATATCGAAAATATCAAATTAACACATATTAAATGCATTTATTGCTGCACAAAAACACCAATTATACAGAAATAATTAAGATATAAGTATGACAGAATTAAATTGTTAATTTTGGCCATCTATAAACGCGTTTTCTTACTAGTATAGCTTGAAATTATTTTAGAACATTAATAACATGTAAAAAGCAAAGAATAGAAAAACTTACGCGTAACTATACTTCAACTAATTGAGTTAAGACGATTTTGACCTTTTATATATGATTACCTGAAGGGAAGGATTAGTGTACTTGACAGAAATAATTGCCTTCGTTGGGTGGTGAGGGAAATGCACCTATTTTCAGCGACAAACTGAGTAAATTCAATACAATAAAAATTCCCTGACTTCTTGTAGAAAAATACAATAAAATGTAGTAAATTAAAATTAAATACAAATCTGAATAACTCTTTGTTTGTCAAGCATTAGAATTCTTTATGAATAAAAAAATTGTTAGATATTTCAGAAATATAAGAGCGAGATATCTTACGTATTTTTCATTCAGTAAACAGAAATGCAGTATTAGCTAGTTCAAAATATATATAATGTATCCAGAAAGAAGGCAACCCCATCAAACCTTTTTGTCCACGGATCGACTGAAATTTGGGAGAGTTTGGATCATTTAATTAACATCGCAAAGCATACAATAATAAAATTACTGAAGAAGATCGCAATAATATTTTGGAAATGGTAATACTAAATGTATCTTAAGTATGGTTGAAAATTATAATTGTCATCTTGGATGCCCACAGGTGGGGGCAAGGGGGGCAGCTGCCCCCTCCTAGAAAATGAATTTATTAAAGTAAAGTAATATTTTATGTACTAAACTTGTAAGTAGTCGGTAAATGTATACGTTAACGTCGAAATTAAAAATTATAACAAAAGGTGCGTTTCACGCTATGTTCGATGAATCCGAAAAAAGTTGATGTACAACGAGCGGGCACGGTTCCACCCGACGCGTTTAATACAGTGTGATCGAATAAAAGTTAGTCAAAGTTGGCCATGAGCCAAAATTCCTAAACTTATTGGCAAGTGTCACACTGACATATATTGATATTTTCAAATTTAAGAACTAAGAAAAGACATTTGGCGGCTTTTTGTTCATGACCTGCTTTGACTCATTTTTTATTCGATCTTGCTGTATTATTACTGTAAATTTTAGTAGAAATTAACAATTTTTGACAGTTGTAAATTTCCTTTTTACTGCCAACGTGCACAGAAATGTGCGATATTTGACAATTGTCATTTTTAGCAGTTGAAATTTTCTTTTTTCTTTTAATATAAAAAAAGCCATTTTTGATTGTAAAAATCCACAATTTTTCGATGCTACTAATTTCTTTATTTACTGTTGAATCGTACCGTTTGTGGTGGCAGAAATGCGGAATTTTTGACAATTTGCAATTGTTACTTTTGACCATTGGAAATTTCTCTTTTTTAATATTGAAAAAATGCCGATAGTGATAGTAGAAATGCTCAAATTTTGACAGTTAACAAATTTTGGCATTTGTAATTTTTCTTTTTATTATTTTATTGTTGAAATGAAACCGTTTTCAGTAATGAGCAATTTTTGACAGTCCTGAATAGTTATTTTTGGCAATTGAAATTTCCTTTTTACTGCCAACGTGCAATTTGTGATGGTAGATATGTGCGAGTTTTGACAGTTCGAAATTTTCTTTTTTTAAATATCAAAAAATTCCGTTTTTTATTGTAAAATTCCACAATTCTTGGCAGCTGCCTATTTCTGTATTTACCGCTAAATCGTGCCGTTTGTGATGGCAGAAATGCAGAATTTTTCACAATTCGAAATTGCCATTTTTGTCGGTTAAAAATGTATCTTTTTACTATTGAAAAATGCCGTTTCTGACAGTAGAATTGCACAATTTTTGACAATTTGTAATTGTTATTTTTGGCCGTTGGAAATTTCCCTATTTTAACATTGAAAAATGCTGATAGTGATAGTGGAAATGCTCAAATTTTGACAGTCTAACATTTTTGGCATTTGGAAATTTTCTTTTTATTGTTGAAACGTGCCGTTTTCAGTAATGAACAATTTTTGACAGTATTGAATAGGTATTTTCAGCAATTGAAAATTTCCTTTCTACTGCTAAATGCCTTTTGTGATAGTAGTGCTATTTTCGACAGTTCGAAATTGTCACTTTAGCAGTTGAAATTTACTTCTTTTTTTAATATAAAAAATGCCGTCTTTGGTAGTAAAAAAACATAATTTCTGGCAGCTGTAAATTTATTTATTTACCGTTGAATCGTGCTGTTTGTGGTGGCAGAAATGCAGAATTTTTGACAATTCGAAATTGTCATTTTTGACGGTTAAAAATTTATCTTTTTACGATTGAAAATGCCATTTCTGACAGTAGAATTGTACAATTTTTGACAATTAATAATGATCACTTTTGGCCGTTGAAAATTTCCCTTTTTTAATATAGAAAAATGCCGATAGTGATAGTAGAAATGCTCAAATTTTGACAGTTAAATATTTTGATTGAAACACCATTTCTGGCTGCTGCAAATTTCTTTATCTGCCATTGAATCATACCGTTTGTGGTGGCAAAAATGCAGAATTTTTAACAATTCCAAAAGGGCAATTTTCTTTTTTAATATCAAAAAATACCGTTTTTGATTGTAAAAATCCACAATTTTCGGCAGCTGCTAATTTCTTTATTTACCGTTGAATCGTGCCGTTTATAGGGCAGAAATGCAGAATTTTTGATAATTCGAAATTGTCATTTTCTTTTTTGTTAACATCAAAAATGCCATTTTTGATAGTAAAAATCCACAATTTTTGATAGCTGCAAATTTCTTTATGTGCCGTTTGCGGTGACAAAAATGCAGAATTTTTGTAAATTCAAAATTGTCACTTTTGACGGTTATTTATTCGAAATTTCTGTTTTGCCGCCCTAACCTAAAGAAAGTTTTGCGAAATTATTTTGAACATGCAATTTTCGTTTTTCAAATTTAATAAGAAATGTGGCCATCATGTAACTTTCTTCGATTTGAAGGAATAAAACGGATTTTTAAAATAAATTTCATATTTTTTTTTTTAGAAGTTAGTAGAATTTCGAAAAATATTTCTTGTTTACCAATATGAAAATAATCAACGCAATCGCCTGTAAACAAAATAAAAATGAAATGTGCACCTCGGGATTAATTTTTTTTTTTTAAATATCATCGCAGTTCGCTGTTCAGAAACGACATATTTTTGACGTATCAAAAAATTGTTGACGCACCTTGCTTGTAAACAAACTCGCGGCACTCTGAACTTCAATTGGAGTGAGTTAAATGTGCACCTCGTGATTAAAAAAATTCTAAAAAAATGATCACCCGCGGAATTTGCTTTAAAACTTCCTAATTTACTTAGAAAAAACATATATTTGACATACCAAAATATAATTGATGCACCTTGCTTGTAAATGGCAGCACTATGAACTGGAATTTGAGTGAGTGAAATGTGCACCACCTGATTAAAAAAAATCTAAAAAAATGATCGCCCGCGGAATTTGCTTTAAAACTTCCTAATTTGCTTAAAAATAACATATGTTTGACATACCAAAAGATAATTGATGCATCTTGCTTGTAAAAAAAAAATGGCAGCATGATGAACTGGAATTTGAGTGAGTGAAATGTGCACCTCGTCATTAAAAAAAATCTAAAAAAATGATCGCCCGCGGAAATTGCTTTAAAACTTCCTAATTTACTTAGAAATAACACATTTTTGACATACGAAAAAATAATTGACGCACCTTGCTTGTAAACAAAATAAAAGGCAGCACGATGAACTGGAATTTGTGTGAGTGAAATGTGCACCTCGTGATTAAAAAAAAATCCAAAATATTATTCATATTCTCTACAAGTATCGTTAATGTAAATTTGAATCTTTTCTTTTAATTATACACCAAAAATGATAAATTTTCATTTTTAAATTGGTTTTTTTTCGATAATCAAGGAATTTATGAATAAAGTTTGTTGAAATTTTAAGATAAGATAAGATTTATGGGTGCTAATTACAGTATGTTTACACAAGTCAAAATATAGGTAATACAAAATATAAGTAATACAAAATAATAATAAGCCCAAACTTTATAGGACTTCACACTTTGTTGTTATTTATACACAGAAATCACTAAAATTGTTTTCAATAAATTCTTTTATACTATAAAATGCTTTCTTTTGTAAATAATTTTTAATTTTCGTTAAATATTGTTTTGTTGATATTTTTTTTTACTTTCTCCGTTACGAAGTACGACCAAGTATTGTGATCGTGATTTTTTTTCAATTTTTTTTTTCCGTTTTGTTGTCCCTAGATGCCATTTCAACAATTTCAGGAACAAAAAAATTTGTGTCTGTGCGTGTGTGTGTGTCTGTGTGTGTCTGTCTGTGCGCGCTGTGTCTCAAAAACTAATAGAGCAATTCATATGAAACTTTGAACATCCGTCTTATTTGATAATCTAAAGAACTGAAAAACTTTTGGTAAAATTTCGTACACCGGAAGTGGGCGTTTACCTTAACTATTTTTTGTTTTTGCCAATATTTTCTTAAATATGAAAAATATCACAAAAGCATTTAAACAAACTTTGAAGACAACGAAGAAATGAACATCTTTTGCTTGAAAACATTTTTCATAAAATCATTTTTATTCGAGAAAAAATGTATTGTTATTTTTAAAATTTTTGTTTTATAATTATAAAACGATAATAGTTACAGCAAATTTATGTTAACAATAATTGCAGTGAATGCCAAAATGAACAACTTGTAAAGAATACGTTTTTTTTAATCCCTTTAGTTTTTAAGTAAACTGAGTTTTTGAATTTGAAGTATAATTTTTCCATCTTTCATAATTTTGACGTTTCATCCGAGTCTACAAAACGTTCGATGTACATTTGAAATATGATCCCCATTACGTATAAAATATATACGTAAAACGGAAAATGTAACATCTACTCTCATCAAGTAAGTGTGTAAAATTTTCTTGCAAACTCGCAAAATCTGTTTTATCTATGGATCTTGCTATATTATTTTTAATAGATAAAATTGATTGAAGTCGATTTTGAGTCATTGTTGATCTAAACTTTTCTAGAATTTTTCACATAAATATTATTGCATCTGAAAGCTAAATTCAATTAACATCTGTATGTAAAATGCTACCGCATACAAGGTGTTTCTACTTTTGTGGCCATATAAAAAAATGATTTCTCGGGATGAAACATCGGATAAAAAAATAGAAGACTCTATTTTGTAAAGCTTAAAAAGTGACAACAACAAAGTGCCATTGGTTTTTTAATATCTTTTAAAATAAATACAAAAATTGGAAAAATCTAAAATCCGAATTTTTTTTTTGAAAATTTCGAAAACGATAAACTATCTTAAATTTTTGCGATCGGCATGTAAACATACTCTGAATAGTGCAACTTTATCTTACTTCAAGCCACCCTGTATCTTTTACCGTTTTCAAGATCCCCATGCTGTGCATTCTTATCTTGGACACGGTGTATATGACGTTTTCCATGCATATTGTATCACATTTGTACGATTATATGTGTAAATAAATGGATTTATTTATTTGTTATTGGCGGAAACCTTGGCTTTTAGAGGATAGGATATAATAGCATTAAGGTCTTATCATATCTGCTACCTTTGGTAGCGTTTGGTATTTAGAAAAGTTTAAATTTCAAAGGTCTCCTAATGCTCTGGCAACTTTTTAGAAGATATTTCGACCTCAACGGCTGCGGCCATTGTTTTACAACTTTGTTTGATTTTTAATTCCCGATCAGTAAACTGAATGTTGAGTGAGAAGAAAATTAAATCATTGCATTTTTTTATAAAATAGAACTTATTCTGTAAAGCCGATAATATTTTTCTTCTCGTTCGACGTATGGATAAGAAAAATTAAAATTTATCACTTATTTAAAAATACAAAATTAGCATGCAAAAATACGGTAGTCAAGGTAGATCATTACACGTAATTGCTCCAGAACCCAAAAATTAACATGCATGCCGATAGGACTTCCATCATACATTATTAATATTAAAAAAAATCATGGCTAATGCTGCATTTATAAGGTGTGGTTTACTTATATTTAGAATATACATATAATATAGGTATATATCGTGTGAGCCACAGAATTTTGTTTCTGAGTTGGCCATGCTTGAGATTCATTCATTTTTTTAAATCTAATTGAATTGAACTAATCTAGTTTCATAACGTAATAATATGCGACATACTTCATTTATCTCACAGCCAACTCTGTAACAAAATTTTGTGGCTCACACGATATATATACCTATATTATATGTATATTCTAAATATAAGTAAACCACAAAGGGTCCATTCATTAGGACAATGTAGCTCATGTATATGTGCACCTGACAGGAAGTGTGTGGGTGTAGGTGTAAATAAGGCATTAGAATTAGTTCTTTGTTTAGCTTAGTATAAATAGTTTAATTAATTACAATTATATTAGGAGTCTTGAGAGTCACGTCTCTGTACAATTGAAAATAAACCTATTTAAAAAGTCAAATTGAGCACCGAGTAATTTAATTTATATATCAGCAAACATAAATATGTAAAAAATTTCTGAATTATTAAGTGCGAACAGTGTAATCTGCGCCATAACCCATTTTGTTTTTGTCCTCGTTTATTGCCTCACATAAAATTGTTACATGCATGTATTAAAACAATAGGTGTTGGACTATTTATTGACACCATTACACACTAATTGTAATATTTAATAGATGTATTCTAAATATCAATTAGCGATGACGATTTCATCATTGCTGCAGGATTATTTATTTATTTATTTTTCCAACAGATATGCAATCCAATTATAAGAAAGTTAGCCACAATACTTGTTTTAAAATAATACAACAATAATAACAGAACAAAATAAAAATTATTCATTTTTTTATAAAGGATAAAGATGTTCGTGAAATATCGATGTTATAATGAAGTCCATTATATTTGGAACATCATGATAAGTTTTGAATGATCATGTATGCGTGCAATTGGTATGAAATAAAAGAGGTAGGAAACCTTTTTACCATTTGAGACCACATCTAAATGAGGCCGCAAATCGTAGCAATCTATATAAATACATATTAATTAATACAAGAGTTGGCTGTTTGAAGGCCGCAGAAGAAACTCACTGGGCCGTCAAGGGAATGGAAGAATAGTCGGCAACCTTTTTACAAGCATAAATCGGAAATGCGGGAGTTTGGAGGTCACCACGAAATGAAGAGGGTAATATTTAATTAAGCGTGAAAATATGAATGCAACATAAATTCCTTACATGCATTTTTAATAAATCAATTCAAATTTAGTTTGAAAAATCATAATCTTAAAAACGATAATCAATTCGATATTTGGCTTTGCTAATCTTCGACCAACTCATTATAATGTGACCTAATGAGGAAATTCCCAGTTTTCAGGCTTCGGTCCAAATAAGCATGGGTGACAGTATTTTGTATTGAAAAACAAAAATTCACAAGCATATGTCGACGCGCAGAGGGTTTAATTTTGGAGCACATTTCTCAACAATGGAAAGCTATTTCCATTCACTAAATTCCAGAACTTTTCTTCATATGTTGCGATTTTATTAGTTACATCGTTCTCTGTGTGAGAAAAAGGATTAATAAAAAAAACTCAAATTCGTAGAATTCTTCAAATCTGGTATTAAATCCTTTCAATTAAGAATCAAAATTAAACTGAATTGAAAAATTCGCTATGTTTTAACCACAAACGTAGTGAATTTTCCAATTCAGTTTAATTATGGATTACCACGTAGTAACAATCGCAACCAGTGTTGTCGCACGTTCGAAAACGAATTACCGTACCCGCGTACTCCGAATTACCGTACTTATTAATAAGTTACCGTACAAACATGTTAAATGTGATAATTTATTAGGGTGTGGACTACGAAAAATACACACTTATAATGATGTAAACTTGCGATTACAGAGGTGAAGCGAAGGTTTTCAAATTATTTTTTTTACCGAAAATCACATAAAAAACGTTATTTTCCCTTTCAAAATCTCGTCCTATTGGATTATTTCGGGGATTTACACATTTTTTCTACGAATTTGTTACATAAATCGACGCTAGATGGTCCTATCTGCTAATATAATATTAACTATCGGGGCGAGATAGATTTTAATACTTCCCATAATGGGAAATGTATATTTTACAAGAGAAAAAGCACTAACATTAATTTAAAAAAAATGACTCACTGAAAAATGAATACATTTTCGAAAAATAAAGGTAGATGTTCTGTGAATATTCTAAAATATTTAAGGAACTTTTATCATATCAGATCTTATTTTCTTTTCGATTTTGGTTTTGTTTAAGTGTTCAACAACTTAAAACATTAATTTTCAAAAATTCATAACTAACACAAATATTGACTAAGTTTCAAAAATCAAGATTAATTTTAAAGGTAAATGTATTATGATTGCATCAGAGTTTTTTTATGGAATTAAATCATAGCGCTAGGGTTTTTTTTCTAGTTTTTCCTTGTTTAAAAATTCGTTTTTAAAAATTGAAAAAAGTGACACGTTTTCAAAAATTAAGGTTAGTTTTAAAGGAAGATACAATTGTTATTTATCCATGTTACAGTTTTCTTTCTGAACGCATCTTTTGCATATTTCTACACCCTGTAAGTTAAACTTTTTTTTATATCTGTTATGACATATTTTCTTTTATTTATTGAAATCACTTATTTATATTATGTATATCGACCTGTATAAACCCATTTTTATTGACACATTAAATAAACTAAATTAAATAGATATTTTGTGAATATATGAAAAAAAAATCGATTTTTGTCTTCAACAACTTTAAATATTAATTTTCAAAAATTAATCTCACGCAAAAATTGACACATTTTCAAAAGTCTAAGTTGATTCTAAAGGCAGATGTTTTGTGAATATACTATATAAATATATATAAATTTTTTGAGAAATTCTATATCAGTTTTTTTTTGTTCGACAACTTAAAACGTTAATTTTCAAAAATCCATAACTTACGGAAAAAGTGACACATTTTCAAAAATTACAGTAAGTTTTAAAGGCCTTTAAAGTTTTGTGACTGTATTAAAAAATTGTTTTTTTATTCAAGTCTTTGACAACTTTAAATATTAATTTTCAAAAATTCATAACACGCATTTTCAAAGTTAATTTTAAAGGTAAATATATTATGACTGCATTAAACGTTTTAAGGAATTCAATTATATCAGAATTTTTTTTCTATTTTTTCTTTGTTCAAATATTCGACAAATTAAAAAAACATAATTTTTAAACATTTATCACTCACGCATTTTCAAAAATTAAAGATAAAACATAAAAAGATGTTTTGTGAATATACAATTTTTTTTATTATTGATGAATTCTAGCATATCATGTAATAAATCAAGTGTCGGAAATGACCATTTTTGACTGCGAAAAATAACAATTTTTAACTGCCAAAAATTAAAATTTTTAACTGCCAAAAAGGCCAATTTTCAGGTGTCGGAAACGACCATTTTTAACTGCCAAAAATGACAATTTTCAACTGCCAAAAATGACAATGTCAACTGCCAAAAAGGCCAATTTTCAACTGCAAAAAAAGCCCATTTTCAAGTGTCGGAAACGACCATTTTAAGCTGCCAAAAATGAAAATTTTCAACTGCCAAAAGGCCAATTTTCAAGTGTCGGAAACGACGATTTTTAACTGCCAAAAACGACAACTTTTAACTGCCATAAAGGCGAATTTTCAAGTGTCGGCAACGACCATTTTCAACTGCCAAAAGTGACAATTTTTAACTGCCAAAAAATAACAATTTTCAACTGCCGAAAAGGCCAATTTTCAAGTGTCGGAAATGACCATTTTAAGCTGCCAAAAATGACAATTTTCAACTGCAAAAAAGGCCAATTTTCAGGTGTCGGAAACGACCATTTTTAACTGCCAAAAATGGCAATTTTCAACTGCCAAAAATGACAATGTCAACTGCCAAAAAGGCCAATTTTCAACTGCAAAAAACGCCCATTTTCAAGTGTCGGAAACGATCATTTTAAGCTGCCAGAAATGAAAATTTTCAACTGCCAAAAGGGCCAATTTTCAACTGCCAAAAGGCCAATTTTCAAGTGTCGGAAACGACGATTTTTAACTGCAAAAAATGACAACTTTTAACTGCCAAAAAGGCGAATTTTCAAGTGTCGGCAACGACCATTTTCAACTGCCAAAAGTGACAATTTTTAACTGCCAAAAGTGACAATTTTTAACTGCCAAAAAATGACAATTTTCAACTGGCAAAAAGGCCAATTTTCAACTGCCAAAAAGGCCAATTTTCAAGTGTCGGAAATGACAATTTTCAACTGCAAAAAAGGCAAATTTTCAAGTGTCGGCAACGACCATTTTTAACTGATAAAAATGACAATTTTTAACTGCCAAAAATGACAATTTCAACTGCCAAAAACGACTATTTAAAACCCAAAAAGAACACATTTTCAAAAAATAAAGTTTTATTTTAAGGTACATAAATGTGTTATGATAGCATCGGACTTTTTAAAGAATTCAATCATATCTATATTATTTTATTTTTCTATTTTTTCTTTGTTCAAATATTTCGACGAATTTTCAAAAATTCATAACACGCAGAAATTGGCAGAGTTTTAAAGGTAAATGTTTTGTAAAGATATGAACATTTTTGGGATAAGTATTATATCAGTATTTATTTTTTAGCCAAAATATTAATTTTCAAAAACAAAAACAAAAAACTCGCGCAAAAATCGACTCAATTTAAAAAATCAAGGTTAATTTTAAAAGTAAATGTATTATGATTTCATCAGAGTTTTTAAGGAATTCAATCATATCGATATGATTTTTTTTCTAGTTTTTCCTTGTGAAAATATTTGACCACTTAAAAATTCATTTAAAAAAATTTATAACTCAAAAATCAAAATTTATGTTAAATCTTGTGGATATATTAAAGATTTAGAGCATTTGAGTATTTATATTCTCTAAATTTGTCCAAATTGGCGAATTTGCAAATGATAGATGTTGTACCTCTCACAATTCTATTCTCTCCACTACACCCACCCCATAGAGCGGCCATTGCTACCGCGCGATAAATTTGTCGAATAAAAAACGCGGTAAAAATACTAAACGGTAGGTGAAAATAGGAGTGCAAGGAGAGCAGGAGTCGTGGGTGGAACGGAGAAATTACAAAAAGATGCACGAGCATCTAGAATGTGACCAAAAATTGACTTTTTGTAGAAATATTAAAGATTCCATATCCAATCTGACAAATAAATGCATCTAAAAATATTCATCTTTAAAACAGTGCCTTGAAAAATGTTTAACTGAAAAAAATGGGCATGGTCAAAATGAAACTTTACTGATGTAAAATGTCTTTTGCAGAAACATGACTGCAGATTCAAATCAAATTCGACAATTGCATATCATTTTGAGAGATAAACGATGTCTCTATAAATTACCAATTAAACCTTTACAACTTCACTAAAAGATATATGGCTGGTCAAAACTGAAATATTGTAGATACTATATCCAACATAATAATTGGATGAAACTAAGACAAATTAGTTCCACAAATAGAGTCTTTAAAAATTGTCAACTCAAACTTGTTCAACATTGCTGAAAAGATGATGATGGAGCCAGGGAAATTTCAGAAATCTTTGAAATCGCCTCTAGGGACCCCAAAAGCGATATTTCACTTCATAGCAAGTAAAAACTTATAAACCACATAAAGCCTCATTTTATTCAATCGGGTTGGGTGTAGTCAACCGGCTATCGACTTCCCTCGTCATTTTTGATTTACATTAAAATGTTTATTGTTGTATCACGACTTACAAGTTACAAAGCACATAATTTATAAATATTTACAAAGGTAAAGACATTTTTTGTACTTATAATTAATTAACAAAATAGAACAAATACTGCTTCAATTAACCTGCATGGACATTCATAATTAGATATTTTAAAAAAATACTCAGGCCTCCATTGCAATAGGTTCATCTTTGGATTTCGTTTTCTTTCCAACTAAAACAAAAGACAATTCAAGCAAAATATATATTCTTTTGTTAACCAAAGGCAAAAAATGGATGTATAGTTCATCCGTTGAGAGCTGATGGTGACTCATGCATTTTCGTACTAAGAATTGCTTTGCATTTTATATTTATCTTTGTCTGTCATGTACGAAACAGTATGAAATAAAAGCCGAAACGTGTGTCTGCGTGTTAAAGAATAGGGCAGCGTAAACGTAGGTCTAATCTCACGCATGACTCTTGCATCGCATTGGCACGCTTCATATACACACACAAAACACGCAAGCGCTACGTCAAATAACATAACCGTAAAAAGTTTGTTTGTATTGCGCTTAGATTTCATTTCAATCGAGTTAATACTTAATTAAATCATCATGCTCAGAAATAAATCGCTAAAAAGTCAGTCTCATCATATGTTGATTAACGTGTTTAATTATTTTGAACGCAAATCGCCAAATGATAAACCGGTCTGAAAATATATAAGGTGGTGCGCGAGAATTTTGAAATCTCCCGCCAATGAAAATCAGCGCGGCACCAAATTTTCTTACGGACATAAGTTTACTTAAATCTTGATTCATGCGATTTTAAGGGATGAGTCACAGGCAGCTCGCAGCGACCTGACTATATAAGCCAGCTTCCACAAATGATGTCACAGCTTTTGGAGGAGCAGAATTGTGACAGTCTCTTCTAAATTCAATGGTGCAAAGGGTCATCTTGTGACATTGGGAAGGGGGTTTAATAAAAGGAAGGATGTTTTCAGGAATGTTAACCAGTCAGCTGTGTGACGACTATACTTGTCATGAACAATTGGCAATATTTTGTGTTAAGTCGAGTGGGTACTTGTCATATTGCTATTTCTTCATGTCGAGTATACTCGTCCAAAACAGCAAAAAAGAAAAAATGGCAATATTTTGTGTTTATGTCGAGTAGGCACTCATTATAACAAAAAATATTGCCATTTTTCATGACGAATAAACTCGTCAAACACAGTTAACTGGTTAAGGACAGTGAATGATGAAGAGGAATTTTCTATTCTACCACAACCCATTTTTGTAATTGTAAATTCATTTATAATGAATGGATCATACCCTGAACATCCATGGACCCGAACAATAAACTTCTCACTAATAAAAGCTACTGCTGCGAGAGGGCTTTTACAAAAACCAGAGATCATTTATGGAAGCCGGCTAAAAACATGCACAGAAAAAAAATGTATATTAATACCTTTAATGTTTTCTTCTGGCACTTCGGGCAGTTCCAGCTCAGTCTCCGTTTCTTGTTCTGGAACTTGTTCGCTAGGAACTTCTGGCAGTGTTTCACTTATAATGCTATCTAGTTCTGCAAGTACGGCATCTTCATCTTCCTCGGTAAGTACTCCCGATAATAGAGCATCGATTTCCTAAAAACAATCAAATTCAATTCAACCAATCTAAAAAAATTTACACTTTTTGTGCTACACACTTGATGAAACAAAATGACAATTGTAGGAATAATTGAAATAAGAAGAATATTATTATTTTCAGTTTTCTGACACGTATTTCAGTTCATTAGAACCATTTTTAAAGAATATTAGGATATATATAATACTGAATTCATTCTTTCAATCCTTCAAAATTAGTTGTAAAGCCAAAATACTTGTCGTCAGGAAACTAAATATAATAATATGACTTTTATTTTATTCATTGACGGCTCGGCTCGCAGGGTGACTCATGGCCGAGGTAGGTGGTAATACAGGTAGGTGCGGTCACGCCTCCAGCCGTCTGCAACCGACCCGACCTATATGTATTGCCACCTCTGCACCTCGGCCATACCGTGAGTCACCATGCGAGCCATCACCGATTTTATTCCAATTATACCCACAATCCGAGAACACTCATGATTTCTTATTAATTTAAAACCAAAATCATCATATCCCAAGCACAGTTGATTATTCGTATTTACCTGTTGCTTTTCAACACCTTCCCTTGTCTCGTCCAATATTCGCTCAATATCTTCAATGTTGAGAGCATCGTTAACCTTCTTCAGGGCTTCGTTTCCTACTTTCAGCCCTTCCACCACAGTTACCTCGATCTGCGCAAACTCTATATCGTGGGCAAGCCTTTCCAAATTCTCCAACTGTTTGTCTGTCCTATCGAGCAACTGCTCTTGATAGCGCTTTTTGCGCAGCAGTAATTTCGCCCGGCTGAAATTAACAAATGTTACAGTTACGAATTGTTACACTCGCCTAGAGAGTTCTAAAATTAAACAGCATTACCAGCAAACACTAATTTAACTGAAGATGTTTCACCTTTATAAACAAGAAATATGATGTTAAAATATACACACATTTGTATGTAAAATTAGATAACTGAAGGGCCATGAAATAATTGTGTTTAACTGTAACTAAACTTCAATGAAATCAAGTTGAATACTTAATAAGGGAAGAAACTGACTAAATTCTGTATTAGTACTGACTAATAAAGTGATTATGTCCATTACTACATGTTATATGTTAATTTGACGCTCACATCCACTGCAATGTTATATTTATATCTAATATTATTTTGTAAATAAAAATGAATTTAAAAAAAAAACATCCCTGGTAGCACAATATGTGTCGGAAATATTTTTAAATATTGATTTTACATTTTTATGTGTCGGAAATATTAAAAGGCCAAAGTAAATATTTATATAATAAGTCTATGGAAATATTTGTTGCAAATGAATTAGTTAACAGAAACAAATAAAAAATAACGTTGCTACGTTTTTGTTATTGTTCTACACCTGTACATTTCTCGTTGGTGTTCAACAGGTTGGATTCTAGGATAGTGCCCACCCACCACCATTTATATAAACCTATAGTTAAGCTACAAAACCATGTTCGTATAATCAATTTTCTTTGTAAATTCATTGGTGATGTTGGAGGTTTAACAACAGCCAAAACAGGGTTTTTAATTGAAGTAAAAGTTCATTCGGAGGAGGTTTCCTCTAATAAATAGGTTCATTAAAAATTATTAAGTCCTTTAGTATTTTTTTATTACATTTATGTATTGATTTCTACTTGTAAACTATCGTTTATAATCCATGAATTGGAGGGTAGAAAGGGCCCACCCACCACCAACCCACCACCATATAGGGAACACCCACCACCCTCCCACCACCAACCCACCACCATATAGGGCCCACCCACCACCATAGGCCCACTCACCACCCGTAATTTTAACCTTAACTTAAGCTACAAAACCATGTTCGTGTAATGAAATTTCTTAGTAAATTGTGATGTCGGAGGTTTAACAGCAGCCGAAACAGGGTTTTTAATTGAAGTAAAAGTTAATCCGGGGGTGGTGGGTGGTTCCCTATCCTACTGTCCAATCAGTTTCTCCTGCACCAATGTTTCCTCCAATAAATAACTTTATTAAGAAAAGTCCTTTATGCCCGGTATTATCAACTTTTTTAAACAGGTATTTAGTTACACAATGTTTAGGATAAAGGTACATTGAAAATTTTCATGGGTATTATGAATCTTTTTAAAGGAGTTTTAGTAACTTTAACTTTTAAAAGCCGTCGATCGGCCTAATAAATTTTTCAAATCAGAAAATTCAAAAGAAAGCAGCTTTTAAATAAATGTTAAACATTACGAAAAACTTTTGATCTTTCGTTAACAAATTCATAAACTGTGATTTAAGAAAGTAGCAATCACCAATAAACAGGAATTTGTTTAAGTTAATATAAATTAATAATTGAAATGTTGATTTTCTGTTTTATTTTTCTTTCATAACTTAATACATTTGTACCCACCATTCCCACCACTGATAGGGCCCACCTAGGGCCCACCCACCACTCGGCATTTCTATTTTAACATAACCTATGGACATCTGTTCGATTTACGGATGTCAAATTAATTGTGTTGCTGGAAATTTGACTACTAACGAGAAGCACCGTTTTTATGATCTATGTTTTACTGGTTGGAATGTATAATAGGGCCCCCCCGCCACTCTATTCAGAGCACCTATACATCTCTGTTTTAACTATATAATTTCTATAACAATTCATTTGTAATATTGGAAATGTTTAACAAGCGCCAAAAAAAAAAAGGTTTGTAGTTGGAAATAAAGTTAATACAGAGGGTGGTGGGTGGATCCTATCAAACCACCAAACATAGAAAAAAAAACCGTAAAAACTTCTGTTCAATCAACTGAAGTTCTTGCCAAATGTGTTGCTGTAAATTTTATTACTACTGAGAAACATGGCTTTTGTTTAAAGTTAAATTTAATATGGAGATGGGGCCGCGGTGGTCTAGTGAGTAGTGGACCTGCTCACGGGCCTCGTGGTCGTGGGTTCAAATACCATCCGAGCGGTCACTTTTTCGAAATGAAGAAGTGGCCGTTTGGGTCCATGGATGTTCAGTGTATGTCCCCCCACTCATTATATATAATAAATAATGATTATATATATAAATATGAGAAATCAATACAAAATAGATAAATGGTACCTCTGGCAGAATGGGACCAGTTTCCCAAAATAAAAAATATGGAGATGGATAGGTGGTACAGGTGAGTAACTCATGAGTGAGTTGATTAACCCCTTAACGTACACGCTCGAGTTAATACGAGCGTGCTAAACGGTAACGCTAAAAAAGTGTGCGTTAAGAGGTTAAAAAAGTCGACTCTTAGAAATGAGACGTGAGTCCCGTGTAAATTTCCGGGCTCATTTTGAGTCAGGAAATTTGAGAGGTTTTAAAGTTTTTGAAGTTCACTATGTTTTCCGAGTAATTTGCAAAATTTCCGAACTAAGGACCATTTTTTACTCATCACTTTTTCCAGACATACTTTCAAAAAAGTCAAGAGTCACTTCAAGAATCGACTCTTTTAAGTCGACTCACAAAATTTCCACATTTTGCCCACTTCTAGTAGGTGGATCATATCCTGCCCTTTAAAAACCTGTGAATAGAACACTGAATTTTTGACTTTTTGTTTCACAAATTATTTCATTTGTCGAAACTCTGTTACGTTTGACTAGTTGGATTATAGAATAAGACCCACCCATCACCCTTCATATTCAGAGTAGCATAACCTATAAACCTCTCTTTTATTCAATATAATTTCTATAACAATTCATTTGTAATATTGGAAATGTTTGCAGTTAGTATTGAGTTTATACAAAGGATGGAGTGGGTGGGCCCTATCTTACCCTACAAACAGCAGAACTGATACCTATAGGGTTTCACAGGCGGAATAGTATATAGTGTATCAAGGGCCGAAAATAGGCTTCAGCAACCCGCCGCTTTTAGCAGCAAGAGCGAGCGAAGCGAGGGTTGCTAAAAGTGAAGGGTTGCTAAAGCATTCTGGCCTGAGTTACATTCGATATTTTTTCACCTGCCTTAAGTAAAAACAGTGTTTCAGGAAATTTTATATCGCGCACCATTGAACTGTCACTATTATGCATATTATTTTTTCGGCCCTAGATACGCTAAATCGTAGTTACGGCCCGATTTTTATGGCCGAAATAAATGGCAGGCGAAAAAATCATTAGAATGTTGCCTTTCTGTTTTTTTTTTTTTTTGACAAATCAATACATTAATAGAGATCCTCGGTTTTGTTTTACTGGTTGGGTTCTAGTATAGGACCCATCCACCACCTGTAGATTGTAGGATAGAGCCCACCCATCGTTGTTTTTATTATAACGTAACCCATAAACTTCTGTTCGATTTACTGAAAATTCTTGTGTTGCTGGAAATTTTATTACTAACAAAAGGGGCGGCTTGTAAGTAGTTGGGCTAGAGCCCATCTACTTACAAGCCTACAAGCTTAAAGGTTAGATCCTATCCTTTAAACAGTTGATGATGTTGACTTCCTGTTTAATAAATGAATTCATTTGTAAAAACTCCTGTTTTCTTTTTACTAGTTGAATTATTGGATTATAGAATAGGAACCACCCACCACCCTTCATATACAGTGTAACATAAACTACAAACCTCTGTTTTGTTCAATATAATTTCTATAACAATTCATTTATAATGTTGGATAGGTTTAACAAACACCAATAGAAAGGGTTTGTAGTTGTAGTTCAAATTAATACAAAGGGTGATGGGTGGGCCTTACCAATGTGGGTGGGCCGTATCAATACCCTCAAAACAGAAAGACAACTTTTACAGAAAAAATCATGAAACATATTTTTATTTTGCAAATTATAATATTTGAGTTATGCTTTACTATAGTCTATTTTTCGTAAGATTGCCAACAGGGAAGGATAGGGCAAATATGACCTTGTTCGGTGATTGGTTGAAATTGTGGGAAAACTCACACCGGAGACATTTAATTCTCTATCTTCATTTTTTCGACTGGTCTCTGTCATTTTACTAGCTGGCATAAGCGTAGCATAAAGGGGTAAATATTATACTGTTAATGTAGTATTACCGAATAAATTGAAGTATAAAATAAGAGTACTGTATTTAAATAACATAATTGACAATGAATTAAACTCTTGCACTTAACTGCAATGTTAAATTCTAAGAAAATATTAATTTAAGGAGTATTGCGGCGCGTACGCTCATGAAGCGTAAACATGCGCAGTGTGTACACATGCCAGCTGTACGAGCGTCTGCCATTATAGATACACCGTTCACGAGCTACTGTTTTGTTTTGTTTAGTGTTTCTCCTTATTACTGTATGGTGTTTCTTTAATTTTGTATTTGTACAAAGAGTGATAAATTCATCCCATGCTTTTCCCTCACACTGTCCATTATACATGTAATCCACTAGATTTAAATTTCGCACCAATATTTGTCACCAGATTCACATATGTTAATGGTGTAAATCAGTCTTCTAGTGTTGCAATCTTAAGAAAAATAGGGTATAGTTGGATTGTAGGTTTTAACACACCTACCGTCCTTAGTATCTAATTAAACATTTATTTAAAATAATTACTACGCCATTTCTTCAGTGATTTTGGAAATTTAACAATCGCCAATAAACAGGGATTTGTTTGTTTAAGTTAATACGAAGGGTGGCGAGTGGATCCTACACTACTCTCTAAAACCTACACGGGGGGTTTGGAAGGTGGAAAACCTTTAATGGGATATTGAAATGTAGCCTTTCTGTTCTTTTTTCCCAAAAATTAGTTTATTTGAATTTGTTGTACTGTTTGGATTCACGTCCACTTTATCTCAGTCTACTACCTTTTGTTCGATTTTCTAAGTCTCTTGTTAAATCTTTTGCGTTTCTTGAAATTGTATGACTACTGAGAAATAGCGTTTGTAGTTGAAGTCAAAGATAATACGAAGGGCAGTATAATCCAACCAGTAAAACACAGACCAGGGGTTTTACAAATCAACTAATTTTCTGGAAAAAGCACATAAAAGATTGGCAGAAGACTTCAGTGAATCAAATGAAATTTAAGCAACTTGAATTCATGATTATAAACTGACACAGATACATTGAAATGGGGGCATTAATACAAACTAATGATATTGAGAAAAGCAGAATTGGCACAAACCTGGAACAAGCAAGTTTGAATGAATTTGTTGTGTCAAAAGTGACATAAGCAGGTGTGACATTGCCAAACGTATGTTTGATGAAAATAAGCTAATTAAGAAGTGTTAAAAGTACACGTTTGAGATAGAAAGATAGCACACACTGACAAATAATTTTCAAACTAGCCATACTACCGAAATTGCCGAATTTTCTGTAAATTAATATCGAATAATAACGCATATTTAACGACTGGATGTTCAAACTTTGAGGACCTGGTGAAGGCTCAGAATGCATGGTACAACATTTTAGAATTAAGATAAACTGCTTAGAATTTTTAGAAAATTATCGTCACGTGTAGATTATCCGCCAATTTATACACACCCGATATAAAGTAGGTATACATTTTTTACTATTTTTAAAAGGAGAAAATCTGACGGAGGGTCGCCCGGTAGCATACCTGGCACACACCAGATTTTTCGGATGGCGCACTGCGTCGTAAATTGGTTTGATGGTTTTATGGGCAACTGCAGTTTCCTTTGTACCAATTTTTCGGGGATTCGGGAGAGTCGCCATTCTGCCACACTGATTTTATATTATTATTCATTAATATTTCAATGAAGATAGAATCACTAGACCCATAAAGCCATTCTTTGACCGGGACGCAACTCAAAACAACGGGCCCCGTAACAGTACCTCTACCTACTAGGCTACCGCAGCCCCTATATGCATTTAAACTGATAGTAGAAAATACCCGACAATCTCTAGATATTGCACGTAATATTTAATCGGAAACACAAATATTACTCACTCTTTTTTCCCGTCATTTACTAATTTCTTGGCTATTAGCCTATCGGATTCGAGCGTCCTTTCTATCCGCCTTTGGTACTGCTTTAATTTATCCCGCTGGTGCTTGAGTTGCTGAAACAATGCCCCACTCGAATCGAAATAGTCGTCAAGTGTTGAAATAATTTACCAATATGGCCTTATCTTGCTGCGTGATTCTTGGTACCTTCTCCTTTTTACTGAAGAAGTGCCCCATTGTTTAAGCGTGTTTAATACTTATTCCTATAGAATAATCTTCGCTAGTTCTGATAAGATAGCAAGTATATTCGATTAAAATCCCTGTCAAAATATAACTGAAGTTATTCCATTACTCATCAACAATATTGTAGGTTATAATAATACAATTGTATGCAACCGTATATGCATATCATAGACAACGTGTAGATAAACAACTCTCTCAGAGGTGGGTGAAATTACTTTGCTTGGAGTTGACTCTTCACGCAGTTATGGCAATGACGGTTCGAGGGGTTTTTTTCTGGTACGGCCGAGGAACAAGAGGTGGTAATATAGATAGGTAGGGTCAGTTGCAGAGACGGCTGGCTATGTGACCGCACCTATCTGTATTACCACCTCTTGTTCTCAGCCGTACCAGAAAAAACCCCGCGAACCGTCACTGAGTTATGGTCTGGGAAATGGCGCGAAGGCAGCAAATGTAATAGAACTTTAAATAAAAGTACGATTGTTAAAACACTAATACACAATGAATTAACACACATATCTTAGAATAAATGAATTTGTAAATATTTAAATAATACAAGCGTTTGCCTTTGCGTTTTGCTCTGCAAGATTGCGCTAATATAAGGTGACCGACTTTTTACAAAGAGGAAATAAATTGGAGAAAAGAAAAATAGGGTAGCGGGATAAGATGGGTGTGGCGGCCCCGCGCGATTTGAGTTTCAAGTGTAGAAACCTTGTTTTAAATATTTAAAAAAATGAGTTGCATTTTCGACTTCTACCAAAAATGTGGTAAAAATGCGTTTTTCTTAAATTATTTCACTGTAAAATGGTGTGTATTTTTTCCGATCAGTTGTGTTATCGGATTTAATTGATTTAATTTTATTACACCCAAAACTGGAGAACGGCATTTTTTCCAGATTTTTAGGGATCATGGAACTCCAAAAATTTAGTGTAAACAGCAGGAACACGTGAAAAAAATGTTTGTTTTTCAAGAATATTTTTTTTAAAGCTTTTTTGTGCGCTTACAAAAAGGGGGCAAATAGCATAAGTAGCGATATTAATGGCCTTCATTATCCCCTTAACCACGTTTTAATATCTTCACTTGTTCGCGCGAAAACTCAAATTAAGTAAATTTTGTTTTCCATAACTTGGTAATAATAATATAATTTCACGAGTAATTGACAAAGTTGAAGTCGTATATAACATTTTTAGGATAAAATACATTATTATAGCACATACAAATGTTAGAATACATTAGTCAATATAAGTTTTAGTACCGAAAATTTTATTTTCACATTGTAACAGTTTTTGCACTTTTAATCATTGAATGCATTTTTTGTATCTCAGTTTAGGTTTGAAATGTTATCTTTGCCCTCCCTACGGAAATCCACGAGCCGTCGCTGCTTTTCAATATCACTGAATGCATATTTCGTTATCCCAGTTCAAGTTTGGAATATTGTGGTTTTGTACACAGCTGGATTACGGTGATTGTTTTTTTGAAATCAGAAATGTATGTTTTTGTGGATTTTGAGCTCTTTAAACAGTTTGCTCGATTGATATATTTTCACATTCTTTTCCATCATTGAATGCATTTTTCGTTTTGCTGGTTTATGTTTAGAATGCTGTCGTTTTGTACATAGCTAGATTATGGCAATCGTTTTATCAGAAATATATTGTTTTTTTATGGATTTTAAGCTTTTGGAGCAAATTTCTTTACTGATAATTTTTATCGTTTTTTCTTTAATATCGTTGAATGCATTTTTCATCATCGTAATTCAAGTTTGAAATGTTGTGGTTTTATACATAGCTGGATTAAGGCGATTATTTTACGTGAAATCTTCAAGCAGTTTGCTTGATTGATCAATTTTAAACTTTTTTTTTTTAATCTTTGAATATATTTTTCGTTTTTATAGATCAAGTTTGGAATATTGTCGTTTTGTACACAGCTAAATTATAGCATTTGTTTTAAAACAAAGTCAGAAATATATTGCTTTTTTATGGATTTTGAGCTTTTGAAGCAAATTTCTCCATTGATAATTTTTTTACACTTTTTAATACCGTTAAATGCATTTTTCATCATGGCAGTTCGAGTTTGGAATGTTGAGGCTTTGTACACATCTATATTATAACAATTACGTGAAATTCCTACAACTACGCCGCAAGGGCGTTTCCAACCAACTAGTCTAGGGGACGGGGTAATTAAAAAAAATGTTCCGTGAAATCTCCCTATCCTTTTGCAACGTTTTAAAGCGTTGGAAAAATTTACCGGTTATATTATTTGTTTGGAGTATGGAATACTGGTAATTTTTAACAATAAAAATAGTTAAGCGAAAAATTCCTAGGGGGGTAATTACCCGATTATCCTCCTTTGAAATCGCCACTGCGTACGCCTCTGCTTTTAAAACATCATTAAAACAATTAGACTGTATATTTGGTTGCCGGTATTACAAATATTTTGAAAACACACAAACAGCATGGTTATATTTTGAATCCTCTCATTAACCCCAAAAATGCAACCAAAAGTAGGAGATGTGGTGATACCAGGCGATGTTATAACAGAAGTGACGCCGCACAAAGACGTCCTCATATTAGGCCCCGGCCTCAGAAGAAACGAAGACCACAAATCCATAGTGGCAACACGAGGCGGTGTTTTATGCCACAAACCGAAAAACCTGTACTGGGTGGAGACGCAGCAGAAACGTTACATCCCCAAAAAGGGCGACCTCGTCGTGGGCACCGTCGCGAAGAAATCCGGTGACACCTTCAAAGTCGACATCGGATCCAGCGAGTTCGCCTCCCTATCGTCCTACGCCTTCGAGGGTGCCACAAAAAAACAAAAACCCGACCTGCAAGTCGGAGATGTGGTCTACGCTAAGCTTCTGACCGCGCACAGGGAAATGGAGCCGGAACTCATCTGCATCGATAAATACTTCAAGTCGTACAACCTGGGACCGTTGTCGAATGATGGTTTCTTGATAACGCTAGTGTCCGGCTTGATTCATAAATTGTTGACCGCAGAGCATCCGCTTTTAAAAACTCTGGGGAAGAAGTACGTGTTCGAGATTGCGATCGGGATGAACGGGAAGGTGTGGTTAAATTCCAAGAGCATTAAAGACACTCTGAACCTGATGAACGCATTGTACGCTGCTCAGTATCAGAGCGATAAAGTTTTAATTGATTTGTGTAGGCAATTTTGATTGCTTCATTTTTATTATAATCTATGATAATTATAATGTGGAATTGAAGGTCATTTTGACACAATAAATACCAGTCATGTTTTAAGTAGCAGTATTATTAATATTAAGTAACTATTGGGTCCATTCACTGCCGGAGAAGACTGAGTAGATATGAGTCGACCTGATCTTGGAGGAGAAGGTGTGTATTTAACTATTCTTTAATTATTTATCATTTTGATATCTATGTTAGGTTATGTAACCTTTTTAATTACTGCATATTTGAATACCTCCACGCTTAGTTGCATATGTATGTGCATGCATTTGCATCAGTTATCGCACTTAAAATATAAATGTAAGGCCAATCTATATTTCATTGATCGTCTTTATTATACCATCTTCCAGTTGGTCTGTAACTATCAGCCGACACAGTGTACTTCATAATTGGCATTTGACGTAATTATAGTGTGAAGCTGTAATTTACATTATGGTAAACGGTGACAGAGGTGAGATAATTAACAACCTATCGTACTTTTTGTTATGTTAAAAAATTATAATTTAGACATTTTCAATATCGCACAGAGTGGAAGAATAAATTAGTTCAACAACTTTTAGGTAGTCAATGGTAGTCAAGCAAAACTTCTTTAATCGCGTCAATTAATAACGTACATCAAAAATAAATTAATCGCAGTTGCCTATGCATTTAAATGTGCATCGGATTACATATTTAAGTGGAATATCTAAAACTGTCAAGTTTTGAGTGACAACCACAAATTTCTAATCAGTGACATCGGCTTAATTCTTAGGCGACAGATTAACTCCTTTTTGAAACACAACGGAAGTGAAGTGAATGTGATAAAAAATATCATAATTGAAAGTTTTTGGGTATTACATTACCTAAACTAATCTGTGATTTTCACGAACACTCACAAGCCCGAAATAACAAGGTTAATATATGCCGGGTTGATAAGAGTTTCAATGTTGAGTGTTTAATGATTAATGTTTTATTTGAAGCATTTTTCTATTTGATTAGGCTTCCATAAATTATGTCAGGGGTTTAGGGGGGCCAGTTGAATTGTGGTAGCATTTGACAGGGGGTAGAGGGTGTTTTAAAAGAGCTGCTTGTATGAGTTGTAGTTATATTTTAATTGTTGCCTTTACATTTAGATTCGGAGATGTAACGTACAGGGCTAGAGGGGCCTAACCTAAGGGTTTAAAATTTAATGATAACGTCGTGGGATCAGGTAGATTTACACTAGTGGTATCAGTGAAGGTTCGCGGGTTTTTTTCTGGTACGGTCGAGGAGGTGCGGTCACGCAGCCAGCCGTCTCTGCAACTGACCCTACCTATCTGTATTACCACCTCTTGTTCCTCGGCCGTACCAGAAAAAACCCTGCGAGCTGTCACTGAGTGGTATCATTTTATAGGTCATTTAATTTTGTATCTCTTTTATTTCAAGCATTATTTGATTACATTATGCAATGCCTTGAAAAATTGAAAATTACAAAAACACTGATTTGCATGAAGTGGTGATAAAAACAATTGAGTCATTCCATATCAACTCGGACAATTTAGAAGAACTTGGTAGCTGGCATATCTCAGATTTGGTTGAAAAAAATCAGGTTAGTTCCCATACATGAAAGAATACAAAATCTACAATTTTAGGCCTCCCGACCTCAAGGGGGCCCTTCAAAGTTCGACAACGCCACAATTTTCTGTGTTTTTAAGGAATTAATTTCAAGAAAACTATGCATAGTACAATAATAAGTAACATACCAAAAGAACGATCTCAGCACCAAGAATTCAATTATTCAGAGTACCTTCCACTTTAATCAATATTCTTACATTTAATGAGCCCAGTTGTCGTACAAATTTTACCAAAGTTTAAGATTTTTTTCACAGTGTTTGGTTCAAGGTACCAATCTGCAATTTTATTTTCTAATACATTCCATGCTTTTGTTTCATTTTGGTACTATGTTTCAAACACTGGGAAAAAATTCTCGAAGTTAGATAATTATTCATACTGAACAAAGTTTGACCCCCTATATCTCATGTTTAAAACCAACTACAGGGTGGCCCAAAAGTCACGCACCATTGGGAGATTATAGTATGTGTTCAATATGAGAACCTCAAAACATGTCTGTAAACGGTCGCCCATGTTCTGTATAACACTGGACACGAAGATTGGTGTAAAAGCATGGCACTCTGCTACAATTTGCTCTCGAAGGTGGTTTGCATCCCTGATCTTCTTCTCGTACACTTTTGCCTTCAGGTATCCCCATATCGCAAAATCCATTGGATTCAAATCAGGTGATCGTGGTGCCCACTCCACTGGTCCTCTACGACCAATCCACTGCGGAAAATTGTCGTCCAGCCAAGTCCGTACTTGAATGGCGTAATGTGGTGGTGCACCATCCTGCATAAACCACTCAGGGCGGGAACCAATGATATCCAAATCGGGCAATAATGAATCTTCCAATATTGCCAGGTAAGCTTCACTGTTGACATTTCCGTCAAAGAAGTACGGGCCAATGATATGGTCTTTCCACACACCACACCAAACCATTACGCAGGTAGCTCCTTGTTCTTTGCAGCTACTGAACCAATGTGGATTACTGTCGGACCAGTAACGTAAATTTTGCCTGTTCACTTCGCCATTTACATAAAAATTGGCTTCATCTGAAAACATTACGGTTAATAAAAACTGTGCATTATCTTCCATTTTGGTTCGAAACCAGTAACACATTTCCATACGGCGATCTGGATCATCTTCTGACATATTGTGTAATAACTGCAACTTGTATAGGTGATATTTGTGCCTTTTCAAGATACGCTGGATTGTTGTTCGAGGAACACCAAGTTCATTACTTGTTTGGCGAGTTGATTTCTTGGGGCTTGCTGCTATTTTTGCCAAAATCATTTCTTCTGTTTCTTGTGAAGTGCTTGGGCGCCCACATCGGGAAGCATCTTTCACATTTCCAGTACGCTTGAATTTATCAAGCAGTCTCCCAACTGTGCTGTGCGACAGTGGCTCTCGTTTAGGGTGTCTCCGATTAAATTCAGCTGCAACATCTCTTTGTGAATATCCTTCTCTTCCATAAAGGAGGATAACTTCCACACGCTCTTCACATGTGAACATTGTTTATCTGAAAAACATAAAAAATAAATTATATTCCTATGGTGCGTGACTTTTGGGCCACCCTGTACATACTAGCAGATGGTGGGAAATGCAAGTACTTGATGTGTTCTATAAACTGTGAAAAAATCAGAGAGGTACCTTTTTTTATTATCTTTTAATTAATTTTAGAAATTGGTAACTATTTGCATTTAAAATAAAACTCGTCTTCTTAGGTAACACAATAATAAACCTTTAATATTGACTATACCGTGTGTTTGATAAAAACGCCCAACGCCATAACTCTGATATTGAAAAAAATTAAAATAATTCTTCCATTTCAAATTATATTTTTCAAAAATTATAATTAGCGTGCCTTGGAAAAAAAGTGACAAATGTCATTTGTTGTAAGGTTATGTCAAACGTGAATAATAAGGACACAATAAATAAGTACATATGTTATAACTGAAGGTGGAATAGAATAAATAAGTACTGCAACTATTAATTCAGATGTTCTGTGATTATTGTAAACACTAAGAAGAACCTCTAACTCTGCAAGTCCACGAAATTGTCGATCCACTCTCTTCGACTTTTTAAAGGCTCCATATCGTCTCAAATTTCCTTCTAACCTTCTAAATTTGGGTTCTGGTATTCGCCGCTCTGGAAACCGTAGATGATAAATTCGTACCGCAGCTCTTCGATTTCTATTACATAGAAAATAAATTAGTAACATGTCTGTTAATTCGCTATTGTTCATGATTATGTCTGAAACGCACACTAATAACAAATGGTTGACATTACTTATACAAAAAATGACATTTGTCGATTCGAATTTTTTCCAAGGCACACAACATTTATAACCAAAAAAAACCTGTGAACAAGATTTATTATTATCTTTTTCTGGCATAAATATTAACTTAAAACCAACATAACGGGCATAACTGGATTCAGAAAAACAATGTCTAATATTATAAAATTAGAAAAGTATATGCAGCCATTTAAAAATTTAAAGTTGACTATCATTTGGCAATGAAGTTGATTTTCAAAAAATATATAGTTACCGTAATTTTATAGTATTTAAACAGCCATTGACTTTATTTTTTAGTTCATTTAAATCGGTCAATAAATAACAGAGTTATGGCGTTGGGCGTTTTTGATCGAACACACGGTATATGAACACACAACTAAAAATTTAGGGAAACTATAGTGCCCTCTTTTTCCAATTGGTGGCTATAACTATTATGGTTGTTAAGATGCTGTTGTTGCTCAAAACGCAGACATTAATGTAAGTATCATCAACTGGTACAAAATAATTAAAACTTCTTGTTCCTGGAATAGGAACTGCTTTTTCATATCTTGATACCAGTTGCTGCCATAATTGCAACCGTTTGCTCAGAAACAAAATGAATAGAGATTTTTGTGATATTGTTCACACAGTTGAAAAGGTGTTAAAATTTCTGACCCTCTACTTGCTTTTACGGCGTTTGATTTAATAACCCCTCTTATTTCATTGCATGGGCTCTTACCATGGGATGTAGCAAAAAAATTCCAAGCAGCTGAAATCCCTTCAAAATCTGTTTTATGGTGGCACAAGTTCGTAAAATTATTTTTATTTTTATATTGCCCAGCGGCTCCATCACTAAAGTAGCGGATTTTTGTAATATTTGTCAAATTTTTGGTAATATCACATGGCTCGTGGATTTCCGTAGGGAGGGCAAAGACAAAGATGTCCCTCATGCTGCTCTACTTACTCTTATAGAGGATGCAAATATTTCATTGCTGTTTCGGTCAAATTTTCTTCCGTTGCCCCACCGCCGAACATTCACGAGCCGCTGCTGCTTCTGGAATGGATAGAAGGTGGTTGCGTCATATGTAGAACACTCACTTATCACAGCATATGAACGATGTTCTATTTTGGAAGTTGCAGAATTCCTATAGTAAAATACAAAAGGGTGAATTGTGGTTTTTGAGTTGTCCCAATGAAACCGATGTGCTCCGTCTTGAATTATGAAATGAATAATTTTCGGCAAGGTCCACTAAACAAATCATTTCACCTTCTGGAAGAGAATTCTTGAGTTCTGTGAGGTAAGCCGTCTGTGATTTTGAAATTCTTCAATTCACCTAATTTTTCCATGAACTGATCTTGAAAATTTTCCGTGGTAACAATTGCAGTGCGATCAACATTTACCCATTCCTTGAAATTAATGGTATCTAAATCCTCAAATGTATTCTGTTCATCCAACCATTCTTTAACTGCTTCCACCCCTTTGCACCCATTACATTGATCGAACATACATAATACATTGTCTGAAGAACACAGCATGAACTGTAAGAACTCTTTGTAGCTTTTAGTTGTACCAGCAGCTTCTATCATCAACTTAGTGTTTTGATGAAAGGTACATATACATATCGTATGTTCATTAAAAAAAACCTCGAGTGTGCCATGACTTTTTTGTTTTAAAAATTTCAGTTGGCACACTTGACACTTGTTGGGAATTGACATATAAACGTCAGATCTTTCTAGAAGTCACAATTATTCCGTGCTCACAATGGTTTACAGCAACCAGCAAAAAACATTTCAAATTGAAAGTTATTTCCGAAATGTGATTAAAGTTAACGGAAATTGGGTGTATTCATTCGACGCACCTTTAGCAGTGTTTCAGGAAGAATTTCCTAACGTGCCCATTATTTATGATGAATTTAAAAGTACCTTATCATGATCTGTTGTATTATTTCGTGAAACGGGTAGTATTCTCCGTAAACCAGGAAGTGGTAGACCAGTTAAACGAACTCAAGATGCTGTTAACACAGCACAAGAAATTTTGGAAGATGAACCTATCGGTAGGAACATGCCACAAGCTTCTATGACAAGATTTGCAAGTATACCCTTATCGCATAACATCGGTGCAAGAGTTATTACTTGTTGATTACCCCAGACGACTGGAATTTTGTCAGTGGTTTTTACAAAATGTAAACGAGGATGTTTTACATATTACTTTTTTTACCGATGAAGCTTGGTTTTACAAGGATGGGTACATTAATTCCCAAACTATGAGAATTTGGTCGGATGAAAATCCTCATATATATCGAGAGAAACCACTGCATCCAGAGAAAGTTGGCGTTTGGGCAGCGTAGTGGGAGAAGATTAGTCGGACCGATATTCTTTGAAGGTAAAATCCTATTTTTATTATCAATAATAAAAATTCAATAACCGTGCATTTTTACACCATGACTAGCTCTAACCTGTAAAATTTTCAGTGTTGCCAACTCCACATATATTTTTACAGTGTTGCCAACTCCACATTTATTTTTACAGTGTTGCCACTTCTGATGTAACTATAATTATTCATGCCACAAGCGAATTCAATCTTATATATCTTCAAAAATTAATTAAAATATAACGAAAAAAATACCTCTCTGATTTTTTGACAGTTTATAGAACACATCAAGTACTTGCTTTTTCCACCATCTGCTAGTCTGTAATTGGTTTCAAACACGAGATGTACGGGGTCAAACTTTGTTAAATCTGACTAATTATCTTAACTTCGAGATTTTTTTCCCGGTGTTTGAAACAGCATAAAATGTATTAGAAAATAAAATAACAGATTGGTACCTTGAACCAAACACTGGGAAAAAATTCTTAAACTTTGCTAAAATTTGTAAGACAGCTCATTAAATGTAAGAATATTGATTAAAGTGAGAGGTACTCTGAATAATTGAATTCTCGGTGCTGGGAGCTCTCTTTTGACATATTACTTATTATTGTACTAAGCGTAGTTTTCTACGGGTGTGAAGTTAGCAATAGATCCAGCAATAGATTTTAAAAATTCATATCTCGGAGAAAAGAAAAGCAATTCGAAAAAAGTGAACCATACCATTAGGGAAGGTCTAAATTAATAATACAAAAAGAATCAACCCTTAATTTTAACCCTTTTTTCCCCCTCCTTTCAAAAGTTTTTTTTTTAAGTTTGCAATCTGCCATAAATATATAAAAATGCTTATTCTTATCACTAATACAAGTACTTTAATAATCCAGAGTCAAAAAAACTACGGCCACTCCTTCAACATAAAAAAAAATCTTTGTCAGAAAACTCCTCGCGATATAAATCTCGAGTTTTTTCAAAGTTTGCAATCAGCCATAACTAAATAAAAATTCTTATTCTTATCTCTAATAAAGGTACTTTCATAATCAAAAGTAAAAAAACGTTACGGGCACTCCTTCAACCCAGAAAAAAATTATTTCTCCGTAAGTCGCAGAAATCCACATTTCGGGATATAAATCTCGATTTTTTTTTAAAGTTTGCAATCAGCCATAACTAAATAAAAATTCTTATTCTTATCACTAATAAAGGTACTTTCATAATCAAAAGTCAAAAAAACGTTACGGGCACTCCTTCAACCCAGAAAAAAATTATTTCTCCGTAAGTCGCAGAAATCCACATTTCGGGATATAAATCTTCATTTTTGACAAAGTTTGCAATCAGCCATAACTAAATAAAAATTCTTATTCTTATGACTAATAAAGGTACTTTTATAATCAAAAGTCAAAAAAACGTTACGGGCACTCCTTCAACCCTGAATAAAATAATTTCTCCGTAAGTCGCAGAAATCCACATTTCGGGATATAAATCTCCATTCTTGACAAAGTTTGCAATCAGCCATAACTAAATAAAAATGCATTTTTTGATTGCATTTCGCAATGTCTCTAAAAATTGAAAATTACAAAAACACCAATTTGTATGAAGTGGTGATAAAACAATTCAATAAATGGAGGGTTGTATCAGGTGGATTTACACTAGTTGTATCATTTTATTGATAATTTAATTCCCCACCTATTTTATTTGAAGCATTTTTTGATTGCATTTCGCAAAGTCTCTAAAAATTGAAAATTGCAAAAACGCCAATTTGGATGAAGTAATAATTAATAGAATTGAATAACTTGGTAGTTGTAGCGGACATACATTAGTGGTACTATTTTATAGATTAATTTTCTACCCCTAACATTTTAAACATTTTTTGATGTCATTACCCACTGCGTCAAAAATGGCAAATTACAAAAATAGCAATTTGTATGAAGTAATGATAAAAGCGATTTAATAGATTAGATTAGATTAGACAGAGTCGATTGTCTACGGAAAGCCTTACAACATGAATGCATGAGTCGTACTATTTTATAGATAACTATATTCTTTACCTTTTTTTGTTTAAAGCACGTGAAACAAAAAAAATCAAATTACGAAAAAAAAAACATTTACAATTTAATAACTTGGAGGTCGTATTGGGTGTTTTTTCACGAATGGTACTGTTGTAATTGAAGGATCACGTCGTGTGAACTAGCTGTTGTGGTTGATGATTCTCGTTGGTCCAACAATTCAACACTTGTAGATCAGTCGTTATCGACTTGATACAATATAATTTAACTTCAAAAAGAGAGGCAGGTCGACGAATAAGGTGATTACTTTATTTTTGGTAGGAATTACAAAAATGAGTGTGTTTTCTGTATTCCAGCAAAATTCTTCTTTTTTCTATTAATTGTTTTTCTCGCCTCCCTGGTAACCGCGTTTTTCCGGGCTACCCGTGATTCTCATTTCCATTTCTCCGTTCTATGACCCAGGCGGTCACCACAGTACTATTTTATAGATAATTACATTCTCCGTCTCTTTTATTTGCAGCTTTTTTTATTCCATTACACAATGTATCAACAAATTGAAAAATACGAAAATACTATTTCGTATGAAGTAGCGATAAAAACAGTTGATCTCATTAGAGAATGTGTTAGAAAGTTAAGAATTATAAAAACACCACACATTTCAGTGAAGCAACCAGCGGCGGCTCGTGGATTTTCGTAGTTGAGGCAAAGACAAAGATGCCGCTCGTGCTGCACAACTTACTCCAAGAGAGGAAGCAAATATTCCGTTGCTATTTCGGTCAAATTTTCTTCCTTTGCCTCATCGCCGAACGTCCACGAGCCGCCACTGGAGGCAGCGATCAAAACAATTAAGTAACTATCGTGCACTTGTTGTTAACATTTCTAGGAAATATGTTAGAAATTCAATGTCGTTTAGAGGTTTTACCTCGACAGGAAAAATGTTGATTTGCTACAAAAACATAAATCATTCGAAAGAAATTCTAAAAATAAAAATGAATGGGCGACGAAATTCGGTTTTAATTAGTATTGTGTAGCAAAATGAATTCAATTACTGGTCATTATTTTGCCATTATCGGAGTAATGACTCCGAATGGAAATGTTTGCATTGCAGTGATCCACTGTTTGCTTTGCCCTTCCGTTGTTTGTCACATAACTCAGACGTAAATATGAATATTTTAAAACATGATTGCTGAAAATGTTGTTTTGTTAAATCCTGGGCAATGTCGTTCGATCCATAGAAGAGCCATGTGCAGGTACTGTACAGCCGTAAATGGTAAGACTACTTGATATTATTTAACTTTGTTTTGGTGGTAAAATTTATATGTGTTATCTTTGATAGCAACTATTCTACAAACACATATGTATTTAGTTGAATTTTTGATGGTAGCAGTTTTCGAAACGCAACAGCGCAATAACTAGAACCGCGGCATGGTAGTGACCGTTACTATGTGGTGTTTCATTTTCAGAAGTAAATGAGACACAATTTTTTATATTTTAAATCACTGTATAATATATACAGAAATTGTTAATGTTTATGTAGAACTTAAATGACAGCAATGGCTTCCTGTTCTGCTGTGGAATAGTTTTGTTCAGCTTCGCCTTATTACTTTCTTCGTTACGAAGTACGAGAAAGTATTGTGATCGTGATTTTTTTTTCAAATTTTTGTTTTACGGAAATATCCGTTTTGGGGTCCCTAGATGCCATTTCAACAAATTCTGGAAAAAAAAATTGTGTCTGTCTGTGTGCGCTGTATCTCAAAAACTAATAGAGCAATTGATATGAAACTTTGAACATAAGTCTTATTTGATAATTCAAAGAACTGAACAGCTTTTGGTAAAATTTCGTACACCGGAAGTGGGTGTTTACCTTAACTGTTTTTTGTTTTTTGCCAATATTTTCTTAAATATGAAAAATATCACAAAAACATTTAAACAAACATTACAGACAACAAAGAAATGAACATCTTTTGCTTGAAAATATTTTTCATAAAATCATTTTTATACGAGAAAAAAAATTATTAATTTTTTCTTTTAATTTTCGGTTTATAATTATGAAACGATAATAGTTACAGCAAATTTATGTGAATAATAATTTCTGAGAATGCCAAAATGAACAATTTATAAAGAATAAGTTTTTTTCGAAATCTCGTTAGTTTTTGAGTAAACCGAGTTTTTGAATTTGAAGTATAATTTTGCCATCTTTCATAATTTTGACGTTTTAAACGTCAGTTTCATCCGAGTTTACACAACGCTCGATGTACATTTAAAATATGATTTCAATTGAAAATAATCAATGATAACGTAAATATAAATGGCTATGATACCATCCACGTAAAAATAAATTTTGCTTGTCTCAGTTCCTGTAAGTCTTACAAATAATTTGTATAAATAGTGTTCAGAATGGCCCCGAAGACTTAAAACATAATTTTTTGAAGAAAAATTTAATTGAATCGTTTTTCGGCAGCATTTCCAGCCGTTGTAAGAACGATCCACGTAAAATAAATTTTGCTTGTCTCGGATACTGTAGGTCTCACAAATAATTTTCATGAACAAATAGTGTCGAGAATGGTCTCCTGGACTTGAAAAAAAAAACAACAATAAACTTTTGCAGAAAAAATAAATTTAATCGTTTTTCGGCATTTCCAGTCGATGTGAGGGCGATCCACGTAAAAAGAAATTCAGCTTGAAGAATGGAATCCTGGACATGAAAAAAAAATAAAAATAAATTTCTGAAGCAAAATTAAATTTAATCGTTTATCGGCCTTTCCAGTCGATTTAATCACTATCCACGTAAAAAGTAATTTTGTGTATCTCGGTTCCTGTAACTCTCACAAAATATTTTAAATAGTGTTCAGAATGGTATACTGGACTTTAAAAAATACAAAAATAAATTTCTGAAGCAAAATTAAATTTAATCGTTTTTCGGCATTTCCTAACGATTTAAGCACTATCCACGAAAAAAGTAATTTTGCGTTCTCACAAAATTTTTTAATGGACAAATAGTGTTAAGAATGGTCTCCGGACATGAAAAAAAAAACAAAAATAAGTTTCTGAAGTAAAATAAAATTTAATCCACGAAAAAAGTAATTTTGCGCATCTCGGTTCCTGTAACTAATAAATTTATTTCAATAGACAAACAGTGTTTATAATGGTCTCCTGGACATGTAAAAAACATAAATTAGGTTTTGAAGCTATAAATTTAATCGTTTTTCGGCATTTCCTGACGATTTAAGCACTATCCACGTAAAAAGTAATTTTGCTCATCTCGTTAAAATATCACAAAAACATTTAAACAAAATTTGAAGACAACAAAGAAATGAACATGAACATCTTTTGCTTGAAAACATTTTTCATAAAATCATTTTTATTCGAGAAAAAAATGTATTACTTTTTTTTTTAATTTTTGGTTTATAATTATAAAACGATAATAGTTACTGCAAATTTATTAGAGAATGCAAAAATAAACAACTTTTAAACAATAAGTTTTTTCGAAATCCCTTTAGTCTTTGAGTAAACTCAGTTTTTGAATTTGAAGCATAATTTTTCCGTCTCTCATAATTTTGATGTTTTAAACGTCAGTTTCATCCGAGTCTACAAAACGCTCAACGTACATTTAAAATATGATTTCAATTGAAAATAAACCATGAAAACGTAAATATAAATGGCTATGATACCATCAAGTCGGAGAAAGTAACATGATGGCCACATCGCCATTTTTTTAGGTAGATTTTCAAAACTTCTTTCAGGCCTTTTTTAAGATTCGTTTTGAGATTTTTTTCAGGACAATTTTTTAAGAACTTTTTCAGAACTTTCTTTTCACGACTTTTTTCTCGGGAATTTTTTTTCAAGACTTTTTCAGGACATTTCGTCAGGGCTCTTTTTCCAAGACTTTTTGGGAGTTTCTTTCGGAATTTTTGTTTTCAGGATTTTCTTTTAGGACTTTTTCAGGATTTTTCATCACTTTTTACTTTCTCCGTTACGAAGTACGAGAAAGTATTGTGATCGTGATTTTTTTTTCAAAAATTTTTTTTACGGAAATATCCGTTTTGGGGTCCCTAGATGCCATTTCAACAATTTCTGGAATTTTTTTTTTGTGTCTGTGTGTGTGTGTGTGTGTGATGGTGTGTCTGTGTGTGTGTGTGTCTGTCTGTGCGCGCTGTACCTCAAAAACTAATAGAGCAATTGATATGAAACTTTGAACATCCGTCTTATTTGATAATCTGAAGAACTGAAAAGCTTTTGGTAAAATTTCGTACACCGGAAGTGGGCGTTTACCTTAACTGTTTTTTGTTTTTTGCCAATATTTTCTTAAATATGAAAAATATCACAAAAGCATTTAAACAAACATTGAAGACAACAAAGAAATGAACATCTTTTGCTTGAAAACATTTTTCATAAAATCATTGTTATTCGAGAAAAAAAATTATTAATTTATTTTTATTTTTGGTTTATAATTATGAAACGATAATAGTTACAGCAAATTTATGTGTATAATAAGTGTAGAGAATGCCAAAATGAACAACTTATAAAGAATAAGTTTTTTGCAAAATCTCTTTAGTTTTTGAGTAAACTTAGTTTATAAATTTGCATAATAATTTTTTCATCTTTCATAATTTTGACGTTTTAAACGTCAGTTTCATCCGAGTCTACGAAACGTTCGATGTACATTTAGAATATGATTTAAACTGAAAATAAACCACGAAAGCGTAAATATAAATGATATTATTAAGTCGGAGAAAGTAACATGATGGCCACATCACCATTTTTACTTTCTCCGTTACGAAGTACGAGAAAGTATTATGATCGTGATTTTTTTTCAAATTTTTTTTTACGGAAATATCCGTTTTGCGGTCCCTAGATGCCATTTCAACAATTTCTGTGTGTGTGTAAAGTGTCTGTCTGTGCGCGCTGTATCTCAGAAACTAATATAAGGTTTGTTCCAACCCGCGATTCTCGTATCGCCCCAAGACCGTCACAGAACTGTTCGGATCGCTTTTATACGCATGCGTAAGCTTTGCACCGTCCCGTTGCCATTTACAAATATGCATGGGTTGGAACGGTTTTGGGATTGTTTTGCACATCGGTTATAACCCTACTTTGGATTGATTGTCAGTAAACAGACAGTGGTTTTAAAATTCAAGAAAATGTTGTGGCAAATTCCTAATCATCTCCACTACTTTCATCAGATTTAAAGTCACCATCTCTTTTGTCACTCATAATTCGTATAACAATTAATAAACGCGACAAATCGCCGTTCGTTCAACAGAAAAATACAGTGCGCATGTCAGTCCAAACAGTTTCTACTCCGGACCATGTACTGAAATGATCGTACGGGAACCGATCCGTGAACGATCCAAAGTTCGGTTGGAACAGAAAAATTATCGTCCGGCGTACGATCCTTTCACGGTTGGAACACTATATTTCTACTGCGCATGACGACGACCGTACAGTGAACGGTTTTCTATGGGGTTGGAACAAACCTATAGCAATCGATATGAAACTTGGAACATAAGTCTTATTTGATAATACGAAGAACTGAAAAGCTTTTGGTAAAATTTCGTAAACCAGAAGTGAGTGTTTACCTTAACTGTTTTTTGTTTTTTTTTCCAATATTTTCTTAAATATGAAAATTTTTACAAAAACAGTTAAACAAATATTGAAGACAATAAAGAAATGAACGTCTTTGGTTTGAAAATATTTTTCATAAAATCATCGTTATTCGAGAAAAAAAAATATTTCTTTTCATTTTTGGTTTATAATTATGAAAAAACTTATAAAGAATACGTTTTTGTCGAAATATTTTTAGTTTTTGAGTAAACTGAGTTTTTGAATTTGAAGTATAATTTTTCCATCTTTCATAATTTTGACGTTTTAAACGTCAGACTCATTCGAGTCTACAAAACTCCCGTTGTACATTTAAAATATGATTTAAATTGAAAATAAACCATGAAAACGTAAATACAGGGTCCGGCACTGGAATGTGACACATTTTAACGCGCCACTGCTTGACACATGAATGGGTGAGGGAGTTCTGCTTATGATTAATGTGTTTTTTATTGTATGCAGTTTAGTAGCTATGGAGAATTGGCCGGTAAATCAACGCGTGTTCGCCGTGACGGCTTACATTGAAACGAAGTCTGTTATTACGGTCCAAAGACGATTTCGGGCTGAGTTTAATATCCCAAGACGTGATCGCATTCCATCGGGGAACATTATTTTGCAATGGTTTAAGAAGTGGAATGCGCATGGAACTGTCTGTGATAGGTTTGCTGGTTCTTCTCGTACTATGCGAACGCCTGAAAATATTCGAAGACTTGAGGAAGCAGTAACAACCAGCCCAACACGTTCAGCGAATAAACATGTTCATCAATTATCCCCACAAAATCCACCTAACAGACTTGCATTTTGCAGGGAATTTGTAAGATTGTTGGGCGAAAGACCAGATCTGATGGATAATTTAATTATGTCGGATGAAGCACATTTTCATTTATTGGGTTTTGTTAATAAACAAAACTATCGATATTGGTGTGCAGAACAACCAATGCAGTTGCATGAGAAACCTTTACATGCTGAAAAAATTACGGTTTGGTGCGGTATTGCAACCTTTGGGATTATTGTACCGTATTTTTTGGAAGAGAACAATCGAACTGTAACCGTTACCTCGGAGCGATATTTGCAAATCCTACAAACATTTCTTACTGCCGAATTACGTAGATTGAGAGTTGAAGATCACGAACTATGGTTTCAACAGGATGGGGCAACTAGTCATACCGCTAGAATAGTTATGCAGTTTTTAAGGAAGATTAATTTCCCGAAATGGAGACCTTGCCTGGCCAGCACGTTCTCCTGACTTAACGGCTCCAGATTGTTTCTTATGGGCGTACTTAAAGTCTAAAGTGTATCTAAACAAGCCCCGCACACTGGATGAGCTAAAGAACAACATAACTGAGGAGATAAGAAGAATTGATGGATGACTTCGAGGCGCAGTTATGAACCACGTTCGAGGAAATATTGAAAAATGTATAGAGTTTAATGGTGGATATTTAAATTCTGTAATTTTTAAAAAATAATGAAACTGTTAAAAACTGCATTCAATGAGTATTATTTTTCAGATTTTGACTTCTTTTGACAACAAAATATCTAATACTACAGTGTAGCGAAAAACGTCACATTCCGCTGCCGGAGCCTGTATAAATGATACCATCAAGCCGGAGAAAGTAACTTGATGGCCACATCACCATTTTTATGACTTCTTTTGGGATTCGTTTTGGGACTGTTTAAAGAATTTTTTTTTTCGGGACCTTTTTTAATTATGTTTTCAGGCTTCTAGGATTTTGTATGACTTTTTTCCAAGAGTTTTGTTTCAGGACTTATTTTTGGGAATTTTTCAAGGACTTTTTTTTCAGGACGTTTTCCAGGAATCTTTCTTCAAGACTTTCTTCAGGACCTTTTTCAGAGAAATTTGTTGACAGAACTTTTTTTCTTTTTGTTAATGAAACTTTAAACATACGTCTTATTTTATAATCCGAAGAACTGAAAAGCTTTTGGTAAAATTTCGTACACCGGAAGTGGGTGTTTACCTTAACTGTTTTTTGTTTTTTGCCAATATTTTCTTAAATATGAAAAATATCACAAAAACATTTAAACAAACATTACACACAACATAGAAATTAACATCTTTTGCTTGAACATATTTTTCACAAAATCATTGCTATTCGAGAAAGAAATTTATTATTTTTTTTTTATTTTTGGTTTATAATTATGAAACGATAATAGTTTTATAAATTTATGTCAATAATAATTGCAGAGATTGCCAAAATGAACAATTTCTAAAGAATAAGTTTTTTTTCGAAATCTCGTTAGTTTTTGAGTAAACCGAGTTTTTGAATTTGAAGTATAATTTTGCCATCTTTCATAATTTTGACGTTTTAAACGTCAGTTTCATCCGAGTTTACACAACGCTCGATGTACATTTAAAATATGATTTCAATTGAAAATAATCAATGATAACGTAAATATAAATGGCTATGATACCATCCACGTAAAAAGAAATTTTGCTTGTCTCAGTTCCTGTAAGTCTTACAAATAATTTGTATAAATAAATAGTGTTCAGAATGGCCCCGAAGACTTAAAACATAATTTTTTGAAGAAAAATTTAATTTAATCGTTTTTCGGCAGCATTTCCAGCCGTTGTAAGAACGATCCACGTAAAAGAAATTTTGCTTGTCTCGGATACTGTAGGTCTCACAAATAATTTTCATGAACAAATAGTGTCGAGAATGGTCTCCTGGACTTGAAAAAAAACAACAATAAACTTTTGCAGAAAAATTAAATTTAATCGTTTTTCGGCATTTCCAGTCGATGTGAGGACGATCCACGTAGAAAGAAATTTAGCTTGAAGAATGGAATCCTGGACATGAAAAAAAAACAAAAATAAATTTCTGAAGCAGAATTAAATTTAATCGTTTATCGGCCTTTCCAGTCGATTTAACCACTGATCGGCATTTCCTGACGATTTAAGCACTATCCACGTAAAAAGTAATTTTGTGAATCTCGATTCCTGTAACTCTCACAAAATATTTTAAATAGTGTTCAGAATGGTATACTGGACATAAAAAACAAAAATAAATTTCTGAAGCAAAATTAAATTTAATTGTTTTTCGGCATTTCCTGCCGATTTAAGCACCATCCACGTAAAAAGTAATTTTGCATATCTCGTTAAAGTATCACAAAAACATTTAAACAAAATTTGAAGACAACAAAGAAATGAACATGAACATCTTTTGCTTGAAAACATTTTTCATAAAATCATTTTTATTCGAGAAAAAAATTTATTACTTTTTTTTAAATTTTTGGTTTATAATTATAAAACGATAATAGTTACTGCAAATTTATGTGAATAATAATTGCAGAGAATGCAAAAATGAACAACTTTTAAAGAATAAGTTTTTTTCGAAATCCCTTTAGTTTTTGAGTAAACTAAGTTTTTGAATTTGAAGCATCATTTTTCCGTCTCTCATAATTTTTCAGTTTCATCCGAGTCTACAAAACGCTCGACGTACATTTAAAATATGATTTCAATTGAAAATAAACCATGAAAACGTAAATATAAATGGCAATGATACCATCAAGTCGGAGAAAGTAACATGATGGCCGCATCACCATTTTTTTAGGTAGATTTTCAAAACTTCTTTCAGGCCTTTTTTAAGATTCGTTTTGAGATTTTTTTCAGGACAATTTTTTAAGAACTTTTTCAGAACTTTCTTTTCACGACTTTTTTCTCGGGTATTTTTTTCAAGACTTTTTCAGGACATTTTCTCGGACATTTTGTCAGGACTCTTTTTCCAAGACTTTTTGGGAATTTCTTTCGGAATTTTTGTTTTCGGGATTTTCTTTTAGGACTTTTTCAGAATTTTCCATCACTTTTTACTTTCTCCGTCACGAAGTACGAGAAATTATTGTGATCGTGATTTTTTTTCAATTTTTTTTTTACGGATATATCCGTTTTGGGGTCCCTAGATGCCATTTCAACAATTTCTGTGTGGTGGTATGTGTGAAGTGTCTGTCTGTGCGCGCTGTATCTCAGAAACTAATATAGCAATCGATATGAAACTTGGAACATAAGTCTTATTTAATAATACTAAGAACTCAAAAGCTTTTGGTAAAATTTCCTAAACCAGAAGTAGGTGTTTACTTTAACTGTTTTTTGTTTTTTTTTCAATATTTTCTTAAATATGAAAAATTTCACAAAAACATTTAAACAAATATTGAAGACAATAAAGAATTAAAAATATTTTTCATAAAATCATTGTTATTCGAGAAAAAAATTTTTTTTTTCATTTTTGTTTTATAATTATTAAACGATAGTAGTTACAGCAAATTTGAACAACTTTACCAAAATGAACAACTTGTAAAGAATGAGTTTTTTTCGAAATCTTTTTAGTTTTTGAGTAAACTGAGTTTTTGAATTTAATTTTTCCATCTCATAATTTTGACGTTTCAAACGTCAGTTTCATCCGAGTCTACAAAACGCTCGATGTACATTTAAAATATGATTTAAATTAAAAATAAACCATGAAAACGTAAATATAAATGGTACCATCAAGTCGGAGAAAGTAACTTGATGCCCACATCACCATTTTTAGGACTTTTTTTGGGATTCGTTTTGGGACTGTTTAAAGAATTTTTTTTTCGGGACCTTCTTTTCAGGCTTTTAGGATGTTCTAGGACTTTTTTCCAAGATTTTTGTTTCAGGACTTATTTTCGGGAATTTTTATGACTCCTTTTCGGGACTTTTTTCAAGGACTTTTTTTCAGGACGTTTTCCAGGACTCTTTCTTCAAGACTATCTTCAAGACTTTTTTCAGAGAAATTTTCTTGATGACAGAACTTTTTCTCCTGTTTTTTTCATGATATTTTATCAAAAAAAAATGTAAAGCCTTTTTCAGTATTTTTTTAGGATTTTTTTTTCCAAGACAATTTTTATCTGAACTTTTGTGCCGGGACTTTTTTCGTGTCTTTTTTGCCAGAAATCTGTTTTCAGCAGTTTTTATCAGAACTGTTTTTCAGTATTTTTTTCGATCCTTTTTTCAGAACTTTTTCCGGAACTTTTTGTCAAAACAATTTGTTGTCAGAACTCTTTTCAGGTCTCTTTAGGATCCTTTTGTCAGAACTTTGAAAACTCTTTTTCAATTAAGTCAGTGTTCAATTTTCATAAAAAAAAATTGCTTATTGGAGACAGTTTGTAGCGAAACTTGAGCATAACTGCAGTTCGAGGTTTCAGAATAGTTTATATTAGGTGCAAAATATACAACTTTACGGAATATGAGAGATGAGACCTATTTCGTTGATATTTATTGACTCCTCCTGGAAACTTAAGGTGTATCTATCAATAATTCTTTCTTATGCGTAATTTTTTTACATCTTTTTGATTAGTTAATATGCTATTGCTATACAAATTTTAATAGATCATTTTTATCTATTACAGATTTCGAGGAGATAAAAATACCAGTGCCTTGGGGTTTCATCGCTGGTAAGTTTAGCGCATGTGTTACAGAGATTACTCTTTGAACCGGAAAAAGATTATTCTTTGAACCGGTTCGATTCATTTGTGCGGTTCAAGAACCGCTCAAATGAATCGAACCGGTTCAAAGAGACAAACGCGGATCATCGGTTATGTAAGACATTAGATTGCTCTGGTGCGATCCAGCGTAAACTAGTCGGTGAACAACGGTATATTTACACTGTATACTCAGTATAAACTTCGCTTGATCTTGGCTGAAGGTTCTTTAAATTGATTGAATTACCAATCCAGATCGCACGCTTATCACAAAGTAGTTGATTGGTATAAATTTTAAAAATCATTATAAAAAGTACAGATTATTCTACAGATCGAGTAAAGTACGTTTGGCACAGGCAAATTCCATGGGTGCGAGAGCGCTGGAAATAAGAGATACACATTCTTTGAGTGGATACGGGTACGAAGACGCGTACTCATACTTAGATTAGATGGACAACAGTGCCCGAGGCGTACGGCCAATAAGGAGCCGCCTAATCCCTCCTAAGAACGCGTCTTCGTACCCGTTTCAACTCAAGGAACGTGCATCTCTTATTTCCAGCGTTCTCGCACTCATGAAGCATCCCCTCCTACGTACGCGTCTTCGTACCCATTTCCACTCAAAGAATGTGTATCTCTTATTTCCAGCGCTCTCGCACCCATGGAATTTGCCTGTGCCAAACCTACTTTACTCGATCTGTATAGTAGCATCAATTATAAATACCTTATAGCTTGAATATACATCAGATTAAACCGATGAACAGCTGAGTGAACCGATTCGGAGCCGTTTACTGAAGTGAGCCGTCTTACTTATCTTTATTATTATTATTATTAATAATAATATTATATGTATGTTATAAATAGCGATGCGAGTTGACGCTTTGTTGCCGTTTGCTGCAAGCATATGGAGCATAAATGTGGCATATTTCTCAAACTTGTGACAAATATCTGCATATCGTGCGGTGGCACATTGGCATTTTAAAGGTAGGTTTATGGAAACGAAAGTAAACGAATGCCACCGCAATCGGTGTCGGGTCTAAAAACCAGTCTACTATATAAACAGTATACACACAAGCTGGTGTGTATAGTCTGTTCGTTGTAATCTGGCGGCTGAGGACGTAAAACAGTCGGTCTACACCCTCGAAGAAAAGCTATTGGTGGTTCGTCTAATTGCATCCCATACATTTATTACTGTCCTTCGCTCCTATTGGTACACCTGTACTTCTCTACAAAGATTGGTTTGAGATAATAAATATTACGTCCCCTACTTACCGAGCTCCGGCCCTCTGTTACGACCATAGCCGCCAGATTCCAGAGAACGGACTATATGAGTAATTTTGAGACTGCGGATTTCGGCCTTAAGAGTGACTCACACTCGTCATATATCACTCGTAACGACCGCACGATACTCAGAAATGTGTTGCAAGTTTGGATAAGAAATGCGCCACATTTATTCGCCTTATATTTGCGATTCATTAGATGGAGCACGGTAGAATGATTTGTCAACGTTTACGTCAATTCACTTCATCAGTCATAACCCGTACAGTCTGTTCGTTATACCGTGATAAATTTACGCGCGATATGGGCTGTAATTAGAGATGGGCAGACAGTTCAAGAACCGGTTCAATGAACCGGTTCTTAGCAAAGACCGCTCAGGAACCGGTTCGGACAAACGGAACCGTCGTTCCTTTGCTCTTTAATGTGTACAGTCAGAGAAAATACAAATGCGAAACTCGCTCAGCGAAGGAATGCTGCCGCATGTCGGTGCTTAGTTCGGTCAAAACCAGTCAGTCCCTGCTTAAAATACAATTATGAGGTAATAACATTTACAAGCCTAGTTCACTTCTCGCCCTTAAATGATCGACTGACGGAAAATTTTATTTCGTTATATCATTTCTATCAGTTAATGTGATTTTTTCATCTTCCAATTTTTGGTGTGTCATCTTCAAAAATTCGAATAACTAAAATGTTTATTTTGATATTTTTTTAATATATTTATCAACAATTGAACAGTAATTTTATATAAAATTATTGGTAATATTTTAGTAGTAATTTTCTTTTCAGTTTCGTATAAATATGTTACTCCATTTTTGCCAAGATATGACCTTGAAACCCTCGAAAGATTATATTTTATTTTTTTAATCACTAAAAATTATTATAATAATCTGAAAAATTCACATCTATTTTTTACCCAAATAAAAGTTTATTTAGGGTATTATTTTTTTTTAAGTTTAACCATTTTTTCTTTCGCCCTTTCTAACCTTGAAAAAATTTACTTAATTTGGTATTTGGGATAAAAATATTTATGATTTTTTTCAGATTTTTATAGTGGTTAAAAACAAAAACCCATTTTTCGAGGGTTTCATGGTCATATCTTGACAAGAAATTGGGTTGTTTATACGAAACTGAAATACTAATAATAATTTTACATAAAATGACTGTTCAACTGTTGATAAATATACAAAAAATATCGTAAAAATATTAGTTATTCGAATTTTTGTTGCAACAAACGTTGAAAGAGGAAAAAAATATCACATAGATGGTATTTATTGATAGCAATCATTTGACGAAATAAAATTTTAAATTACACTTTTTCAAGACTTTTAAGCATTTTTTTCGGGCCATTTTTTTTTAGTACTCTTAAAACTCTGGCATTTTTCAAGACAATTTTTTCTAGTACTCTTTGTGGCATTTTTTTTCAGTTCACTTTTTCAAGACTTAAGCATTTTTTTGGGACAATTTTTTTTAGTACTCTTAAGACTCTTTGGCATTTTTCCAAGACAATTTTTTCCAGTACTCTTTTTGGCATTTTATTCAGGACAATTTTTTTCAGTACTCTTTTTGGAATTTTTTCAGTTCACTTTTTCAAGACTTTTTAGCATTTTTTTGGGACAATTTTTTTTTGGACTCTTGAGACTCTGGCATTTTTTCCAAGACAATTTTTTCCAGTACTTTTTTTGGCATTTTATTCAGGACAATTTTTTCCAGTACTCTTTTTGGAATTTTATTCGGGACAATTTTTTCCAGTACTCTTTTTGGAATTTTATTCAAGACAATTTTTTCCAGTACTCTTTTTGGCATTTTTTTTAGTTCACTTTTTCAAGACTTTTTAGCATTTTTTTGGGACAATTTTTTGTAGTATTCTTAAGACTCTTTGGCATTTTTTCCAAGACAATTTTTTTCCAGTACTCTTTTTGGCATTTTCTGTAAACAATTTTTTTCAGTGCTCAATTGGCATTTTTTCAGGACAATTTTTTCAGTACTCTTTTTCAAGACTGCTATGGCTTCTTTTTTCAAGACAATTTTCTTCAGTATTCTTTTCCAAAACTCTTTTTGGCATTTTTTTTCAAGACAATCTTTTTAGTACTCTTTCTCAAGACAAAATCCTTACTTCTACAACAGGCTTTCTATAGCATAACATAATTCAAAAATTCTATAATTACGTAACACCAAGAATAAGAGTCTCTTTTAACCAAGTTATTTTAAGTTGTTTCGTGAATACATGTCTGAATTTAACTTTATGTATTTTATACCTGACGTGTCCAATATTGTAAAGGCAATATAATGATCTAAGAAAATTGTATTTTATTCTATTCTATTTTTAAGACTCTTTTAGCCATGTTTTTTAGACAATTTTTTTCCGGTACTCTTTGTGGCATTTATTTTCAGTACTCTTTCAAGACTTTTTTTTTCAGGACAATTTTTTTTCAGTACAATTTTTTTAGTACTCTTTTCGGTATTTTTTTAGACTATTTTTTCCAGTACTCTTTTTGGCATTTTTTTTTCTGGACAATTTTTTTTGGTACTCTTTTCCAAGACTACTTTTGGCATTTTTTCAAGACAATTTTTTTCAGTACTTTTGGCATATTTTCTAGACGATTACCGACTAAGTCAAAATTAGTCTTTTCTCTTGACGCGTGTTGACTTTAAGTCAAATTTACACATTAATTTGGACATTAAGTCTTTTAACTTTAATTACATTATTATCCAGTTTGATACGAAGAAGGTTCAACATTATTTGCTTGCAAATAATAATCATTTCAATATTTAATTAAATTTGACACTTTTTTTAGAGGCTTTAGGTTTTAAGTCATTTTTTCTTCTTAACGCTTGTTGACTTTAAGTCAAATTTATACATTAATTTGAACATAAAGTCGTTTAACTTTAATTAAATTTGACATTTTTTCTAGAGGGTTAAAGATTTAAGTCAAAATAAATCTTTTTTCTTAACGCTCGTCGACTTTAAGTCAAATTTCCACATTCATTTGTTATAAAGTCTTTTAACATTAATTTAATTTGACATATTTTCTAGAGGCTTAACAGATTTAAGCCATAATTAGACTTTTTTTCTCAACACCTGTCGACTTTAAGTCAAATTTCTACATTCAGTTGTAAAGTTTTTGAACTTTAAGTAAATTTGAAATTTTTTTCAGAATTTAAGTCAAAATTAGTCTATCTTTTGACGCATGTCATTAGTTTATCATAAAGTCTTAGCTTGAATTAAATTTGTCATTTTTTCTAGAGACATAATGGCTTTAAGTCAAAATTAGTATTTTTTCTTAACGCTTGTTGACGTTAAGTCAAATTCAGACATTAATTTCTCATAAAGTCTTTTAACTTGAATTAAATTTGACATTGTTAATAGAAACTTAACAACTTTAAGTCAAAATTAGTCGTTTGTCGTGGGGTTTGTTGACTTTAAGTCAAATTTCGACATTAATTTGCACAAAAAGTCTCAATTATACCCAATTTTGACATTTTTTCTAGAGGCTTAGGGGTTTAAGCCGAAAAAAGTCTTGCTTTCTTAACGCTACTCAACTTTAAGTCAAATTTCGACAGTAATTTGGACATGAAATCTCTTCACTTTAATTAATATTAAGTCAATATTAGTCTTTTTTCTTAACGCTTGTCACTTTAAGTCAAATTTTGACATTAATTAGTCATAAAGTCTTTTAACTTTAATTTAATTTGATATTTTTTAGAGGTTAACTGGTTTAAGTCAAAATTGGTCGTTTTTTGACGTTTGACGATTTTAAGTCAAATTTCGACATTAATTTGAACATAAAGTCTTTTAACTTTAATTCAACTTGGCATATTTTCTAGACGATTACCGACTAAGTCAAAATTAGTCTTTTCTCTTGACGCGTGTTGACTTTAAGTCAAATTTACACATTAATTTGGACATTAAGTCTTTTAACTTTAATTACATTTTTATCCAGTTTGATACGAAGAAGGTTCAACATTATTTGCTTGCAAATAATAATTATTTTTATTTAATTAAATTTGACACTTTTTTTAGAGGCTTTAGGTTTTAAGTCATTTTTTTTCTTAACGCTTGTTGACTTTAAGTCAAATTTATACATTAATTTGAACATAAAGTCGTTTAACTTTAATTAAATTTGACATTTTTTCTAGAGGGTTAAAGATTTAAGTCAAAATAAATCTTTTTTCTTAACGCTCGTCGACTTTAAGTCAAATTTCCACATTCATTTGTTATAAAGTCTTTTAACATTAATTTAATTCGACATATTTTCTAGAGGCTTAACAGATTTAAGCCATAATTAGACTTTTTTCTCAACACCTGACGACTTTAAGTCAAATTTCTACATTCAGTTGTCGTAAAGTTTTTGAACTTTAAGTAAATTTGAAATTTTTTTCAGAATTTAAGTCAAAATTAGTCCACCTTTTGACGCTTGTCATTAGTTTATCATTAAGTCTTAGCTTGAATTAAATTTGTCATTTTTTCTAGAGACATATTGGTTTTAAGTCAAAATTAGTATTTTTTTCTTAACGCTTGTTGACGTTAAGTCAAATTCCGACATTAATTTCTCATAAAGTCTTTTAACTTGAATTAAATTTGACATTGTTAATAGAAACTTAACAACTTTAAGTCAAAATTAGTCGTTTGTCGTAGGGTTTGTTGACTTTAAGTCAAATTTCGACATTAATTTGCACATAAAGTCTCAATTCTACCCAATTTTGACATTTTTTCTAGAGGCTTAGGGGTTTAAGCCGAAAAAAGTCTTGCTTTCTTAACGCTACTTAACTTTAAGTCAAATTTCGACAGTAATTTGGACATGAAATCTCTTCACTTTAATTAATATTAAGTCAATATTAGTCTTTTTTCTTAACACTTGTCACTTTAAGTCAAATTTTGACATTCATTAGTCATAAAGCTTTTAACTTTAATTTAATTTGATATTTTTTAGAGGTTAACTGGTTTAAGTCAAAATTAGTTGTTTTTTGACGTTTGACGATTTTAAGTCAAATTTCCACATTAATTTGAACATAAAGTCTTTTAACTTTAATTCAACTTGGCATATTTTCTAGACGATTACCGACTAAGTCAAAATTAGTCTTTTCTCTCGACGCGTGTTGACTTTAAGTCAAATTTACACATTAATTTGGACATAAAGTCTTTTAACTTTAATTACATTTTTATCCAGTTTGATAATTGAATGTTTTTATACATTAAATAAATTTGACTCAAAGTCAACAAGCGTTAAGAAAAAAAAGACTAATTTTGACTTAAAACCTAAAGCCTCTAAAAAAAGTGTCAAATTTAATTAGATATTGATATGATTATTATTTGCAACCAAATAATGTTGAACCTTCTTCGTATCAAACTGGATAAAAATGTAATTAAAGTTAAAAGACTTTATGTGCAAATTATTGTGTAAATTTGACTTTAAAGTCAACACGCGTTAAGAAAAAAGACTAATTTTTTAAAATTTGAACATAAAGTCGTTTAACTTTAATTAAATTTGACATTTCTTCTAGAGGGTTAAAGATTTAAGTCAAAATGAATCTTTTTTCTTAACGCTCGTCGACTTTAAGTCAAATTTCCACATTAATTTGTTATAAAGTTTTTTAACATTCATTTAATTTGACATATTTTCTAGAGGCTTAACAGATTTAAGCCATAATTAGACTTTTTTCTCAACACCTGTCGACTTTAAGTCAAATTTCTACATTCAGTTGTAAAGTCTTTGAACTTTAAGTAAATTTGAAATTTTTTCCAGAATTTAAGTCTTTTGACGCTTGTCATTAGTTAGTCATAAAGTCTTAGCTTGAATTAAATTTGTCATTTTTTCTAGAGACATAATGGCTTTAAGTCAAAATTCGTATTTATTACTTAACGCTTGTTGACGTTAAGTCAAATTCAGACATTAATTTCTCATAATGTATTTTAACTTGAATTAAATTTGACATTTTTAATAGAAACTTAACAACTTTAAGTCAAAATTAGTCGTTTGTCGTAGGGTTTGTTGACTTTAAGTCAAATTTCGACATTAATTTGCACATAAAGTCTCAATTCTACCCAATTTTGACATTTTTTCTAGAGGCTTAAGGATTTAAGCCGAAAAAAGTCTTGCTTTCTTAACACTACTCAACTTTAAGTCAAATTTCGACAGTAATTTGGACATGAAATCTCTTCACTTTAATTAATATTAAGTCAATATTAGTCTTTTTTCTTAACGCTTGTCACTTTAAGTCAAATTTTGACATTCATTAGTCATAAAGTCTTTTAACTTTAATTTAATTTGATATTTTTTAGAGGTTAACTGGTTTAAGTCAAAATTAATCGTTTTTTGACGTTTGACGATTTTAAGTCAAATTTTTATTTTTATTTATTACTTTAAGTAAATTTGAAATTTTTTTCAGAATTTAAGTCTTTTGACGCTTGTCATTAGTTTGTCATGAAGTCTTAGCTTGAATTAAATTTGTCATTTTTTCTAGAGACATAATGGCTTTAAGTCAAAATTAGTATTTTTTTCTTAACGCTTGTTGACGTTAAGTCAAATTCAGACATTAATTTCTCATAAAGTCTTTTAAATTGAATTAAATTTGATATTGTTAATAGAAACTTAACAACTTTAAGTTAAAATTAGTCGTTTGTTGTGGTGTTTGTTGATTTTAAGTCAAATTTCGACATTAATTTGTACACAAAGTCTCAATTCTACCCAATTTTGACATTTTTTTAGAGGCTTAAGGGTTTAAGCCAAAAAAGTCTTGCTTTCTTAACGCTACTCTACTTTAAGTCAAATTTCGACAGTAATTTGGACATAAAATCTCTTCACTTTAATTAAATTTAATTTTTTTTTAGAGGCTTAAATTCAAAATTAGCCTTTTTTGACGCTTATTGACTTTAAGTCAAATTTTGACATTAATTTGCACATAAAGTCTCTTAACTCTCTCCAAATTTGACATTTTTCTAGACCCTTAACGTCTTTAAGTTTAAATGAATTTTTTTTCTTGACGCTTTTCGACTTTAAGTCAAATTTTAACATAATGTTTCTTAATTTAACTCATTTTTGACATTTTTTTCTAGTGGCCTAAGGGTTTAAGTTTAAATTAGTCTTTTTTTCTTAATTCTTGTTGATGTGCTACCAGAGAGGAGAAAATGTGAAAATTAAATGATAATGTAAAAATAGAAGAAGCCATGACAGGAAAAAATAAAACTAGCAATTTTAAAAATCAATCCATTTAGAAATATCAGAAACATGTAAAAAAACAGGGTAATATTGAATGCCCACTTCTCGTTTACAAATATTTACCAGTAGCTTTTCAATTCTTCATATTGTCAAGCATAAAATACAAAAAAAGTTAAAATATATTGCAGTTGTGGCCACACTATGAATGAATTTTAATTAATTGGAAGGCTGGAATTTATTTCTGTCAATCTGGTATAAAACTGTAGAAAAGAGCTGTGAACTGCTCTAAGGATCCGATTCACTCCAGCAAGTGAACCGGTTCGGAACGGTTTCCGACAGTGAACCGTTTTTGCCATCTCTAGCTGTAAGATCTGTGGCGTTCATAAAAAATGGTGATGTGGCCATCATGTTACTTTCTCCGACTTTATATTTACGTTTTCATGGGTTTATTTTCAATTGAAATCATATTTTAAATGTAAATCGAGCGTTGCGTAAACTCGGATGAAACTGACGTTTAAAACGTCAAAATCATAAAAGATGTAAAACTTATACTTCAAATTCAAAAACTCGGTTTACTCAAGAACTAACGAGATTTTGAAAAAAACTTATTCTTTAGAAGTTGTTCATTTTGGCATTCTGTACAATTATTATTCACATAATTTTTCTGTAACTATTATCGTTTTATAATTATAAACCAAAATTTAAAAAAATAATAATAAATTTTTTTCTCGAATAAAAATGATTTTATGAAAAATGTTTTCAAGCAAAAGCTGTTCATTTCTTTGTTGTCTTCAATTATTATTTATATAGAATTGCTGTAACTATTATCGTTTCATAATTATAAACCAAAAATTAAAAAAATAAAATAAATGTTTTTCTCGAATAGCAATGATTTTATGAAAAATATTTTCAAGCAAACGCTTTTCATTTCTTTGTTGTCTTCAATGTTTGTTTAAATATTTTTGTGATATTTTTTATATTAAGGAAAATATTGGCAAAAAACAAAAAACAGTTTAGGTAAACACCCACTTCCGGTGTACGAAATTTTACCAAAAGCTTTTCAGTTCTTCGGATTATCAAATAAGACGTATGTTCAAAGTTTCATATCAATTGCTCTATTGGTTTTTGAGATACAGCGCACACAGACAGACACACACACAGACACACACACAGACACACACACAACACACACAGACACACACACACACACACACCATGACACAAACATTTTTTTTCCAGAAATTGTTGAAATGGCATCTAGGGACCCCAAAACGGATATTTCCGTAAAAAAAAATTTTGAAAAAAAAATCACGATCACAATACTTTCTCGTACTTCGTAACGGAGAAAGTAAAAAGTCAGATTCGACAAAAAATTAGCCCCCCATCCTCCCTTCATCCCGCGCTATAGTCAAAAACGTGTTTTTTTTATTTTTAATTTTTCCTGTGCATCCGACTAATTTTTGACTTTCGGTAGGTATCAGTACCTTAAGATAACAATATTATCTAATGTATTTTTATAAAACGGAAATTTTTGGCGGGAAATTCGAATTTTGACAATATAAAATATCAGCAAATAGCGATTATTTAAGAGACTTTAAAAGGTGCACCTCTAGAAAAAATATATAATGGAGATCTATTGTTTCTTAGTATGTGTGATTTTTTTCAGAATGTTCCGAGTAGTAGAACATGGCCAAAATATTTGAAAACCGCATTTTTGACTAATTTTAACCTTATTTATCACTTTCAAACGGTAAAAAACATTGTAAATTTTTTTATTTGCACATTTTAGGTCATTTATTGTATTGATGTATGCTACAATTTTATTTTGCCCATTTAGTAAGAAACTTCAATACCTGAAACAAAAAAAAAATTCATTCAAAATTATTACTTTCTCCGTTACGAAGTACGAGAAAGTATTGTGATCGTGATTTTTTTTTCAAAAATTTTTTTTACGGAAATATCCGTTTTGGGGTCCCTGGATGCCATTTCAACAATTTCTGGATTTTTTTTTTTGTGTCTGTGTGTGTGTGTGTGTGTGTGTGTGTGTGTGTGTGTGTCTGTCTGTGTGCGCTGTATCTCAAAAACTAATAGAGCAATTGATATGAAACTTTGAACATTCGTCTTATTTGATAATCTGAAGAACTGAAAAGCTTTTGGTAAAATTTCGTACACCGGAAGTGGGTGTTTACCTTAACTGTTTTTTGTTTTTTGCCAATATTTTCTTAAATATGAAAAATATCACAAAAACATTTAAACAAATATCGAATACAAAGAGGAAATGAACATCTTTTGCTTGAAAATATTTTTCATAAAATCATTGCTATTCGAGAAAAAACAAATTTATTTTTTTTAAATTTTTGCTTTATAATGATGAAACGATAATAGTTACAGCAAATTTATATGAGTAATAATTGTAGATAATGCCAAAATGAACAACTTCTAAAGAATAAGTTTTTTTCGAAATCTCGTTAGTTTTTGAGTAAACTGAGTTTTTGAATTTGAAGTATAATTTTTCCATCTTTCATGATTTTGACGTTTTAAACGTCAGTTTCACCCGAGTTTACGCAACGCTCGATGTACATTTAAAATATGATTTTAATTGAAAATAAACCCATGAAAACGTAAATATAAAGTCGGAGAAAGTAACATGATGGCCACATCACCATTTTTTTCGTTAAAATCGAAAGGTGCTACTGCCGAATTAATATAGAATGTTAAGTAATTAATTTTTACGCAAAATAAATGGTACTAATAGATACGTTTATTTCTGAAAATACATGCCACAAAATGAAAGTGATAAACGAGGTTAAAATTAGTCAAAAATTCTTTGTTGAAACTGACTTTTTATGATCCTAAACGTTATTTTTAACCTCCCAGCTCATTTCGTTTGGGGGCACTTTTGACCATCTTATTCCGCTATACTCTTTATCACGGTATAACGAAGAAACTGTACTTACATAAATTATATTTTTAGGAAAATGGTGGGGTAGCCGCGATACGCAACCCGTAATCGCCATACACGGCTGGCAGGATAACGCAGGAACTTTCGACAAACTGGCACCACTGCTGGTACAGAAAAATGTATCGGTACTATGCATCGATCTTCCGGGGCACGGATGGAGCTCGCACTATCCCGCAGGACTATTTTATTACGTATTTTGGGATGGTTTGCACATATTAAGACGGATCGTCAAGCACTTCAAATGGGAGAAGATAAAAATCATGGGCCACTCGTTGGGCGGAGCTATCGCTTTCATCTACGCCTCCAGTTATCCGAACGAAACGGATAGATACGTAAGCTTCGACATCGCTTCCCCGACCGTCAGGAATGCCAGCACTTGGCAGGATAAAATGGGAGACGCTGTTAACAAGTTTTTGCATTACGAAACCTTGACGCAGGATCAGTTGCCGCGTTACAATTACGACGAGATGATCGATATAGTCGAACGAGCGTACAACGGCTCTTGCACTCGGGATTCTTGCAAGATTATGATGCGGAGGGGGATGAGGCGAGACGAGAGTGTTTATACCTTTTCCAGAGATTGCAGATTGAAGACGTCTCTGCTGGGGATGACTGGTATTGCGGAAACTCTGGATATGGCCAAGAGAATTAGATGCAGGGTGATGAATATTAGGGCGGAGCCGGGGTTGTCTTCGCAGAATCCCGAGTACTACGATCTGGTTTTGGATCAGATCGAGAAAAACGCGCAGTGCTTGGAGAAGCACTTGGTTCAAGGCACTCATCATTTGCACTTAAACGATCCGGAGAAGGTTTATGAACTTGTAGCTGAATTTTTAAATAGGAAATAGGCAGTTGTTGGAATTAGGGAAAATAGTTTAATTTGTTTATAACCAGCATTATCAAAAAAGTGTTATTTACGGGTAAATCACTGTGAACGTCATCTAATTTACATCACAAAATGTGTTTATCGTTTGTAATCTTTGAATAAAACAGAATAGTAATGGTTTATTAAAAAAAAACATTGCTGTTTCGCGAAAACATGGAAATTATTGATATCGGAACGCACGGGACTACCTGTAGTTGGTCAAAATCCCTTACAAAAAAAATCAATGGCAGCTGGTTCCTGACAGTGAAGAGACAGCCTTTAGATACACACTCATATCGCATTTACATATTCGTGCTCGTGTTTCGCCTAGGGATTCGCACTTTCATGCCCTCACCGTTTTCTTACTTAAGGCGCGTTTTCACGATGCCAATTGGGGAGACAATTGTGAGAGGACAATTTACTGGCATAAAATTATTGGCTACGTGTAAACACCTCTGGCCAATTGGCGTGCCAACTGCCCTGCCAGTTGTCCTGAAATTCGATTGTCTCCAGGAGTAGACAGAGGACAATTGGCTGGGCGCAATTCACGCAACTGGCACAAGACAACTGGCCCCGACAATTGTCTCCCCAATTGGCATCGTGAAAACGCGCCTTTACGTAGAGTTCATTGTCGAGGCGAATCACGAGGCTTTAACTCGTCCCACGAGCGCTAAAAGACAACCGAGGACACTACCGCCTCGCCACTTGCCTCGGCACTCGTGCGCTCGTGTAAATGCGTCACAAGCCGCAAGCTTGCGGTAACAAACACGTGGTTACTTGACTTATAGTACAAACGCGCAGAGGTGACAGTGACTCATCGCTCCATGTTGCCTGAATTAAGTTTCTAGTAAACGTATGTCCGTAAAATAATTCGATTCAATCTAGGCGGGAAATTTAAAAATTCTCGAGCGTGCAAATATTTTCCCGACGAAACTTTGCGAGTGCAATCGGTAAAGACAACTGGAAATTTGTCATTAAATTTAACCTTTTTATTAATAAAATGGATACAATCAATTCTGCTCTTAACTAAATCGAAATCGGAGACGGTCACAACCAGATACAAGCACGTGAATTTTGAGGTTAGAATAGATAGAATGAGAAAAGACATACGTTGCACTTAGCCCTTGAATTTACATATCGACATACGTTTCGTATTCCATTTCGTTTTTCTTAAGCTTGCGAACGAATATAGATATTTATCCAGACGCGATTATTAGATCGAAAAAGCATGAGTCACTGTCACCTTTGCGCGATTGTACCATAGCTCACGCCTTGCGAACGTTATTTTCGTGGTACCTACGCACAAGCACACGATTAAGAGTGTGAATCTAATCGCATTTACACATTCGCGTCACTCGTCACTCGCCGTGGTACTCGCAAGTTGATCCCAACGACGCCAATGACCCAAAAGCTGCGAGTCGTGAGGTCAATGACGCCTCACGATTCGACTCGCCACTGGTGCGAATGTGTAAATGCGCTATAAGCACCGTCATCGGATTTTAACCCGCACAGGGTAGCCTCATGAAACATACCCTTAACCACCACTGTTTTTCATGTAATAACGCTCTAAATAGGTGTTTCCTAAATGTCATAGGAATTAATTTTATCGTACCCTAATGTGGCGATGTATTCTATCGCGAAATTAGCTTATTATAAAAACTGTATTTAGTGTAAACATAAATTTATCAAATAAATTCAAAAAACGAAATATTACCTGAATATATAAATATTCAACCTGTTCGTAACTCATATATTCAGGCTATATTTCGTTTTTTGAATTTATTTAATACTTTCTGCAACAAGTAAGGTTGTTTCTATTTTATTTATATATTTATCAAGTAACGGATTTGCCAATTTTACATTAAGAAAATTCCTTAACGTAAAAATTTGTTAAAAACACCCACTAGTACGTATTTTTAATGCTGGTTATAGGCAAATTTAACTAGACGTAGTGAAAGTCATACCAATACATTAATCATTAAATTATTGCTTTAATTTATTGTGTAATTAATTACACCAGGTTTTATTAGCGTTGTGACATGCATCATTTGATTGTACATAATTAAAAAACATTAAATGGATGTGTATAAAATTATAATATTTTTCACCTAAAATCGACATTAAAATAAAATTGAATAGTCGTTAAAATGATTTATGCAAATTGGCACTTAAACTTTATAGGTATGGATATGTTATGTGTAACACATCCATAACTATTAGGATGCGGTTCTAGATTTTTTTTTTATCATTTCGTTTCATTTCAAGCTCTATCCCTTAGTCTGTTTAATTGAACAAAAAACAAGTGTTACATAGATGTAAGGGAATAAATAAAATAAAGGAAATTTTTACAAAAAACGCGGCTTTTGTTTTACTGGTTGTATTGTAGAATTTGGCCCACCCACCATTCTTCGATTCAATTTTCACTTAGGCACACATCCTGCTTGTTTGTTGTTTTATGCATCTGACCTAAACCATGTTTTTAGCTTAAGTTCAAATTAAAATAAAGGGTGGTGGGTGCACCCTCTCCTACAATCCAATAAGGGGTTGTGGATGCACCCTATCCTACAATCCAATCAGTTGAGAAGATAACAAGGGTTGCACAGATTTAAGGAAATACAGAAAAAGTTTGCGTCTTTGTTGTGAACAATTTGTTTTGTAACAGATTAAATATTTTGTCTCCGTTGTGAACAATTTGTTTTGTAGCAGATTAAATATTTTGAATTTCCATTAATCATTCATCTGTCCTATTTAAAGGTCTCGGATCTCCGTCACTATCACTATTACATGAAAATCGTTACCAATTTGTTGTATTTCTGATCCTGGAAAAAGTCCTGTCATAAAACATTCAGCAAATTAAATCATGGCTGATTTTGAATAACCAGAAAAAATATATTTTCAAGCTTTACACGTTTTTGGATTATGTAGATATGCCAATAAAGTCATAATTCGTTTATTTTCATCGCAAGTCGCATCACTTTGAAAATTGATAAAATAGATATTATACATATGTTTTTAGTGCCGTGTTCAATTTTGAGATTTACTGAGTCTCGAGCGTTAATCCCCTAGTATCGAGACTATATATTTTTCCAAAATTCCCGGGAATTCCCGATTTAGCAACCCTACTCAAAAATTTATTTCCGCTAAAAAAAATCCGTTTTCGACGGAAGATGGACAACTCGAAAGTGAATGTTTTAAAAGTCATAATGATTGAATGTGCTATTTTTTAAAGGCTTTGATTTTCTGCAATTACCAACAGTCTTCAAATTTGAAGGCAAAACTTTTGTCAAACGTATTTCCCATGTAAAATTAAATTTGTTAATTAAATGTAAACTGCTCGTGAAAATAAAAAATGGTGATGTGGCCATCATGTTACTTTCTCCGACTTAATGGTATCATTTATATTTACGCTTTCATGGTTTATTTTCTATTTAAATCATATTTTAAATGTCCGTAGAACGTTCCGTAGACTCCGGTGAAACTGACGTTTAAAACGTCAAAATTATGAAAGATGGAAAAATTATACTTCAAATCCAAACACTCAGTTTACTCAAAAACTAATGGGATTTCGAAAAATATTCTTTATAAGTTGTTCATTTTAGCATTCGCTACAATTATTATTAACATAAATTTGCTATAACTATTATCGTTTTATAATTATAAACCAAAAATTAAAAAAATAATAATACATTTTTTTCTCGAATAGCAATGATTTTATGAAAAATATTTTCAAGCAAATGACGTTCATTTCTTTGTTGTTTTCAAAGTTTGTTTAAATGTTTTTGTGATATTTTTCATATTTAAGAAAATATTGGCAAAAAACAAAAAACAGTTAAGGTAAACGCCCACTTCCGGTGTACGAAATTTTACCAAAAGCTTTTCAGTTCTTCAGATTATCAAATAAGACGGATGTTGAAAGTTTCATATCAATTGCTTTATTAGTTTTTGAGATACAGCGCGCACAGACAGACACACACACACACAGACACACACACAGACACAAAAAATTTTTTTCCAAAAATTGTTGAAATGGCATCTAGGGACCCCAAAACGGATATTTCCGTAAAAAAAATTTTTGAAAAAAAAATCACGATCACAATACTTTCTCGTACTTCGTAACGGAGAAAGTAAAAATAGTGATGTGGCCATCATGATACATAGCCGATTTGATGGTATAATACATTATATATTTATACTTTCATGATTTGTTTTCAATTTAAGTCACATTTTAAATGTAATCTTTGATTGGTTTTTAGGGTTCACTGAAACACCCGTTTCATCGCAATTAAATATTTGAGTTTGGACTTACAGCTACTTTATTAAATCCCATAGCTCTTGCACCAGATGTTGCTTCCGGTTTGCGAACAGATAAAGTAGGATGTCGCTTAAGGAATCCATTGACCCAATCTTGACCTGCGAGTCCATTTTGAAATCTATGACCAATGCCATTTCTTACAGTCTTTCATTGTTAAACTGAATAATGTAGCCTCTATTGTTTTTAAGTGGTTAACGAGCTCAAGTTCCGGCTCTTCTGTAAATACGTTTTTAAATTTCCCAGCCTTTTTATCAATTTTGTAGTCAGGGTTTTCCTTTCTTTTTTAACGTGTCTTTCCAGAGTGGACTGGGGAACATCAAATTGGTTCGAAGCCTTCAAATACCCAGATTGGCCAAAAATAACCGCTTAGATAGCATTGTTCAATGACTCGATAGACCATGATTGCCTATTTGTTTTGTTCTTATCAGTGCCGTCTTTAAGTTTTTTGGAGTCCTGGGCCAGGGGCCCCTGGGGCCCCACCAACAATTTTTTTTTAAAGGAAATGCGTATTGATTGGTTTATTATAATAAGGTTACAATATAGGGTAACTACATTGCCCCTTTTCGGGTTTTGTGCGTCGCAAACTCCTCAAAAGCATCCTTAAAATCTATTTGTTGGAGAAGATCATTCTCGATGCCCATTAGGGATAACCATCTTAATCTCTCCTGATCCATACTATTTCTGAGCTTATTTTTAATGAGTTTTAATTTCGAAAATGATCGTTCTCCACTTGCGTTTGTTATCATGAGGGACAAGAAAATGCGGAACGCTATCTCTATATTGGGAAACGTTTCCTCGAGATGATTGTTTTTAAGAAGCTTATACATATCGTGAATAGGAATGTATTCATCCAGCATTTTTTCCTGTAGCAAATATTGCTCGAAATGCATACATTCCAGCAGCAGGTCATTTCCGTCGACATCATTCATGAAGAACTCACTAAACTTCTGACAGTGAACTTTCAGCTCTTCGGCGCGCAAAACTTTCAATTTGGAAAAGAATCCAAACAAATTGAGCAGTTCATCATAGGCCTTTGAACGTCGTTGCAGCTGCGTTATCAACTCGTCGATGATTGGAAGGTAGACCTGAATCCTGAATTTCTCGCGACCTTGAAACTGGGTATCTTCTGCAGCTCCTTCGAAGAATGTCAAGCGTGAACTCCTTTTCCTTGTACGGGATGTGGTATTTTTGTAGTCGAAATCCGAAAGCAGCTTCGTAGTTATCGAACTGTTCGCGTTGGTCCTTCACAAAATCAGTTAAAGAATGAACCAAATTGAGAGCCACGTCGAGAGGAATTCTGTCACTTTGGAGACTTTTAGATGTCTCGTTGACCTGAACAGTATTTTGCTCCATCACGGTCAGCAGAACAGTATCCAACGTTAGCATTTTGTTTAAAATGTTTCGAGCTCCTTTTCGCATTTCTGGTTGTTCTTTTTCGTCGTCCATATTCTTTAGAGCATCAATTATTTTTGGATAACTTTTCTGTAATGCTGATACAGTATCCGAGCGTGCGGACCATCTGGTATCCGAAAGACATTTTACTACTAAGCCGGGTCCAAGACACTCTTTCAACACGTTCCAGCGATGAGTGGAACTGGCGAAGAAAGTGTACAACTTTTGCAGAAACTGGAAGAAATCTGTCGCTTCCATCACGCACCCACCGCCTGTCTAACCACCAAGTTCAGACTGTGTGCTAGACATGGGACGAAAAGGGCACATTGTTCCTTCAGTTTTGCTTGCAAACCGTTGTACTGCCCCGTCATGTTCGGGGCGTTGTCGTACGTTTGTCCACGACAGTCTGCCAACCTGATACCGTTTTCTGCAAGAAACAATGGTATCGGACAAGTACGCAGATCCATGCTTTTCGATTGGTACGAAGGCGAGGAGACGTTCTACTGGGGTACATTCTTTCACGTATCTGACGACAAACGTCAGCTGATCGACGTGAGTGATATCAGGTGTAGAGTCGACGGTTATCGAGTAGTATTTTGCTTTTTTCAGTTCTGCAATTATCTGGCTCAATACTTTGTGTCCCATTATAGCAATAAATTCATTGCAAATGGAAGCTGACAAGTAGGAAACATGCCCTTTCCCTTTATTTGCATGATTGTGCAAATGTTGGGCAAGGAACGGATCAAACTTGCTCAGTAGCACTAGAACTCCCAAATAGTTTCCGTTATGTTGCGATCCGATAACCTGATTGTCTCCGCGGAACGCAAGCCCTCTTGATGCCAATAATTTTACCACTTCGACAATTCTTCGTAACACTTCCCGCCAGTACGTTATTTCGTCATTTAATTGAGCGGCCAGAGCGTTCTCGAGGATACCAACGCTCTTCTTCCGTGATACATAGGTCAACATGGCTTGTCTGTGTCCCAAACTGCTCTCATGTTCCAGAATACATGCTCCGGAATGTTTCCAGTCATTGAAGCCTTTTGCAGAACTGAATGCAGTACTCGCAGTCGCGAAAACGCTACACGCAAAGCAAAACAAAACTTTTTGTGTCCGAGAGTACACAACTATCTCGCCGTTTTGCAGTGTCCGGGAAAAAACCGATGGATTCAGACACCGTGCTCCAGATAGGTTCTAGTAGAATCTGAGAAATTGCAATTCCTGTTATGAAAAAATTCAGGCCCCTTGTTGATCCAAATAATACGCTCTTTCTCAGTGACTAGCGACCAGGCTGCAGGATCATTAGAAACGGTTTCTGGATTCTGATGTGTCTAGCGGTTCTTCCGTTGACGTGGGCTGCAACTCTGCACAGGTCGGATGAAGAATCTCCAAAGCTGTAAAATCTGTCGACGTCGATGGAGTCGTATCGTCTTTAGCAACGGGTGCTGGAGACAATTGGAGCTCTTCATTGCGACTTGTCTTTGCTGCATTGTCTGGCGAAGTCGGAGCTGCAGGTTCCTGAACTTTTGGTGATGTGTATATGAAGAATTGGGACAGCTTGGGCAATTTTGCAATCTTCTGTTTTTCTTCCGCAGCTTTTCGTCTTTTTGCCGCGCTACTCTGATAACTCCGATTCGACATCCTCTTGAGTTGATTCAATTAGACATCTGTTAAAATAAATATTAGTGACTTATAGTTTTATATGAATGTGTTAAATTTTTCACTTGAATTATATTTGTCTTCTACTTACGTTATGATAATCCATCATTTAGCTGATTACTTTCTTGACTGTCTTATTTTCAAATCCTGCAACTAAACCTAAATATTATATTATGTCTGCGATAATTGAAAATTGTAAAATTATAAAATGAAACTTTTTTTTATTTACACTGTTACAAGTCCATAACTAATTTTACACATAGCTAAACTAACATAAGACACTCCTGATAACCAGGCTGTTGTAAATCTTACACTTATGTTAAAGAAAGGCCCCACCATTTTTTAATTTACGAATCACATATTTACATAATTTCATGCAAAATTTATGCTAGCTTGTTGCAAATTTTATATGAATCTTGTGCAAATACATGCAAACTTTTTGAAATCGTGAGAGCAATAGCACAAATTATTTGTAAATTTTTTGCAAATTTTTTGGGTGCATATTTGTTTTTTATACAATTAGCGCAAAACGTGATTATCAGGGACGTTAATCAGTAACTATCGGTAGTCAGGGTTGGCATGTTTAAAACATTTTGTTTAAAACAGTTGTTTTAAACACGTTTTAAACACTGACTTATGTTTAAAACAGTTTTGTTTTAAACACGTTTTAAACATGTGTTTAAAACATGTTTTAAACAAAAGTGTTTTAAACAGTTTTTAGGCTTTTAAACAAAAAAATAATAATAAAAAATGAATTTTATTAAATTATAAATAAGTTTCGTAACAATAAAAATATAAAATAAAAAAGTTCAAATAATTTAACAAAATTATAAATCTTATAGTTAACAAACTTATAAATTTTCTATAATTAAAAAATGTAAAAATATAATAATCTAAATAATACTTAAAGAAAGAAACAAATTAAATTCCTCTTGAAATAACATTAACAATTCTCATCTTCAATCAAATTTTTATTAGAATTTAAGGTTCGCATAATGGTTACAAGTTTTGCTGCTTTTTCTGTGCCTAATCTGTTACGCAATTTGCTGTGTATTAAACCAAACGAAGAAAATAATCTTTCGATGCCTGCAGAAGAAGCAACTGCTATATGAAGCTGCATAGATAGTTCAAATATCGTTTGGTTAATATTTTGGTGAAGAGCCCGCCACCATGAAATTGGACTTACATTTTCTATGTTTTGACTTGAGAATAAATATTCCCCGAAGGGCGAAGTTTGCGCCTGGTATTTTATAATAAACGGCATAGCTTCCGGATAAAATGATGCTGCATATTCCAATGCCTCCTCTAATTGTTCTTGGCTTAGCTTGTGGCCTCTAAAGCGATGGTCTAATAAATTAGCAAGATAATGGGCAGGTGTTATGGCCATATTGAAACGATTACCTAAACAACTTTTTTCAAAATCTGACAGCTGCCCCTCTTGCATACTTTCTATTAGATTTAGCCATATTTCCGTGGCCTTGCCTAAATTACAATTTTCACTTTGAACCACGTCCAGAGCAACAGAAATTTTCTTCAGTTTAATCAGGTACTTTTCGACTTGAGTTTTTAAATCGAGGTCTTGAATTTTGTTTGTTATACTCGTGTCGAATGCGACTCGATTTTCTGTGCACACTTTTACCAGAATGTGCCAGTTCTTTTGGTACGACTCTAAACAATCACACAATGTGTTCCAACGAACGTCTATGGGCAAATTAAGTGATGTCCCACCAGCCTGTTTGTATTTAGCAGCAGGAAAATGAGAATTTCTGAAATACTTTATAATTGTTTTAATGTCGTCTTTTAGACCTGGCACATTTATATCTTTCGATAAAAAATTTAACACATGTGCGAAACAACCATATGTTAAAATGTCGGGCATACCTATATCGTCGCGTTCTGCAAGTTCGCTACGCATTTTTACCATGTTACTGGCATTGTCGGTCACAACACTTCTAACGTAACAACCAAATTTTTGGCATGTTTTTATTGCTTCCGCAGCTAAATCTTGCAAATATTCTGCAGTATGCATTTTTTCTGCAGTATCAACTGTGTCCATTAAATAAATGTTACCTTCTACAAGATCGGTTACCGAGATGCATACAATTGGTTCGTTATGAATGTTACTCCAGCCATCAATTGCCATTGAAACCATTTTGCCTTTTAAATTGTTTTCTATTGTCTGTTTGACTGAACAATACACTTTGTCTAATAATTCGTTCGCAATTTGACGGCGATTTGGTGGTTGATAACCAGGGCGTAAGAGATTAATTAGATTTTTAAATTCTTCGTGTTCTACCAAACGAAATGCTGAATTGGTGCAATAAACAAATTTGGCAACCTGTAGATCAATATTTTTCTTGAGTGTATTCGTTGTTCTAATGACAAAAGATGACAGAGATGATGCTGATGTCGATGGAAATGATGCTGATGTCGGTGGAGATGATAGGTCCGTGGAGTGCTTTTCACGAATACTCGTAGTATGGTATTCAAATGCGGACGAAGTACTTGCTACTGCAACATTTGTAGATGGCGTAGAAACTATAAAGTTAAATAAAACAAACTTTAATGGTAGTAGTGATTGTATTATTTACAAGAATACAACATTTATAATTAATAATAATACTTTTTATTCATTTTACATTCAACCTAAATAATTGTTTCAAAATTTGAAATGTTTAGTTTTGAAAACATGAACTTTACTAACTAGTAACTACTAAATAATTTGTTAAATTTCCACTCAAAATTCATAATTCGGTTATTTTATAATTAATTCATCATATCATTCTGAAAGCTCAAAAAGTGATCAGTTTAATTTTTACTTTGTCAAACATTACAAAACTGTTTCCCCATATTTTTGAAAAATGAAAAATAATAAATAATTTTATTTATTTTATTCTTTCACAAAAATTGTGCAATTTTATTCGTTATGGTAGAGGCGTTTACTTCGTGATACATGTTTTAAATATAAATAAAACACTTTTTACTTTGTTATATCACACGGAATATTCCATTTAATATAAAGTGTTTTATGTTTATGTTCAATTTTATTTCAACTTATTAAACATATAACCGACAAAATAAATATATTTGTAGTATTTTATGCAGTTGATCTATTAAATCATTAATTCGTCTAGAATAAAGATATTGTTTGGTCAAAGTAAACAAATAATAATTAAAATTACTTAACATAATTATTCAACGTCACAAAAGAAAATTCAATTTTTAGGATCAAAATTTTTATCCATGAATCCGGGTTTACATGCTGTTCTAAATTGTTCATGTTGAAAATGAACGAAACAATTTTTATTTCGGATTGTTTTGTAAAACATAAACATAAAACATAAAATTAAACAACGTTTGTGATTAAAATATTACACAAATACAGGGTGTTTGATAAAAAACGCCGCAAGCCATAACTCCGTTAAATATTACACGATTTTAAACATTAAAAGAAGGAAATTTATGGTTTGTCAAATACTACAAAATGACACTAATTAAATATTTTTTAAACATAATCTTTAAGGTCAAGCGATAGTCAACTTTTTTTTTCAAATGGCATCATATTTTTTTTTTTCCTGATAGAGATTTTTTTTCTGAATCCAGTGATGTATAAAAAAGTTGACATTGATGCAATAGTTACTAAAAAATAAAATTTTTAGTAACGTTAATTATATTTTTTTTTGCATCAAGGATACCATGGAACATAGTCAAATGCTACTAATAATGTTTTATTGAGTAAATAAGAAATAGTTTAAGACGTTAATGTTACAGTGAGTCTCAGTTTTACTCGTATATTTACGATTTTTGCGGTTAAATTAATTAAATAAAACTACCCAATGGACAACAATTATCTAATAGACATATTGCAAGAATATTTTGAATGTAACCGAAACTGTGACCAAGCAGTACGTCTTTACAGTGATCGCTTTCTTACTAGAGAGGTTCTAGACCCTCTCTAGACTTGAATAAAATGTAAGAAATTATGGAGCTTTCAAGAAACCTATACGAATGGAGTCTACATTTCAGGAAAATACTGAATTAGACGTTCTACTTAGTGTGGAAGAAAATCCAAATACTTCTACTGGGGAAATTGCATGTAACATTGCTGTATCAAATCATTCTATACTAAAAACGCACAGATGAATGGCTTTAATTCATTTGGCAATAAGTGCAACGATTAGAAGAAAATGATGAGACCAACGACAGAAATTTAGCCATCAATGTCAACTTTCTTATACATCACTGGATTTAGAAAAACATTCTCTACCAAAAAAAATATAAAAAAATAAATGGTGCCATTTGAAAAAAAAAAGTTGACTATCGCTTGACCGTAAAGATTATGTTTAAAAAATATTTAATTAGTGTTATTTTGTAGTATTTATCGAACCATAAATTTCCTTTTTTTTATTTTTAAAATCGTCTAATATTTAACGGAGTTATGGCTTGCGGCGTTTTTTATCAAACACCCTATAAGGTTTTATAAATTTTTGAAAAATTTATATTTATTTAATAAAAACTAATCTAGCTTAGCCCGGGTCGCAAAAATGTAATATTTATATATATTCTAACTCGAAATGTCATCCTGAATACGAATCTATAATTTTTTTCATGAAGAAATGAATGATTCATTTTTTTTAAATGTATATTTAATTAATGATTTTTATCGAGAATTAGGTTGGGTTAGGTTAGGTCAGGTTTGGTTAGGTTAGGTTGGGTTAGGTCAGGTTAGGTTAGGTTAGAGTAAGCATATATATATATATATATATATATATATATATATATATATATATATATATATATATATATATATATATTATACTTTTGCGACCGCGTCTAAGCTAAGTTGTTTTATTAATAAGTTTTCAAAAATTTATAAAAATTTATTTTTCATTTCGCGATAAAACAAATTACAGATTCGTATTCAGGATCGCATTCCGAGTGAGAATATGAAATATTATACTTTTGCGACCGGAGCTAAACTAGACTTTTACCAATAGTATTGTTATAGTACTTGTCAGGTCTCAACACGAACATTGTTTTCTAAATTTATACAGAGCAACGTATTAGTGGCGCTCTAAAAAGTTAATGACTGAAGTTCATTTACATAAATCACACGATCTTCCACATATATAAACCACTAAATTAAATTTAAATAATTGAATTGAATACTCACCATTATTGTCACTAATATCAGCATCATCCTCACTTAAATCGGCGACGTCCGCGTCCTTTCTTTGTTGTCTATTTCTAAGGTCACTTTTGCTTTTTATAATATGTTGCTTCATTCTTGCCACTAATGCAGATAATACTTTGCCACATTTAAGGCATTTGGCTTTACTTAACTTTCCTCCCTTCACTTTTGAAAAATGTTGCCAAATGGGGTCTAATTTTCTACCGGTCATGTTTTTAAATAGGAACGCACTGTGTGGTTGTGTATGAACAGAGTAAAAGACAGAATGAAATAAAATTATATTAGGGCTCAGCTAATCATCAAATTTCTACAGAGAAGGGAAAATAAATAAACATTGTGAGGCTTGGGCTTCAGACATATAAGTTAATGACCCCATTTCAACAGGTTAATGAAATCATTTCATAATGTATATTTATTTTATTCCAAAACAAACATAGAACGACGATAACTGAAGCTTTCTGGTAAATATTCTTTCAGGGCATTATAATAATTAGAAGAAAGAGCGTATTTGATTGGAATTACTAAAAAATTAAAACTTTACTTAAAATATGAAAAAAAAAAACAGTTTTTTTGTTTTAAACATGTTTTTTTTTCGTTTAAAACGTGTTTTTTTTGTTGGTAAAAAAAACATGTTTTAAACATTAAAAAACAGTTTAAAACAAAAAAAACTGTTTTTTTTGTTTTAAACAAAAAAAACTGTTTTTTTTCCAACCCTGTCGGTAGTAATATACCTAGATCGAGGTTAATTATCAAAAAATTGTTTGTTGAGTACCTTGTTACCTGGTAATTTAACGAGACAACAACATTTGTTGTCTGATTATTAACCGAGAGCGTCAGCTTGAGGTTAATAACCAGTTGACAACAAATGTTATGTAGAGATGAATTACTAAAAGGTAACAAGTACGAAAGAAATGTTTTTTGATAATTCATCCAGGTTCGCGGTATATTTGGGTAGATAATTTACCTAATGAAATAATAATATGGAACAGGAAAAGTTATGGTTTATTACATGTTGAATAGTTTGGTTTGCTAGAATAGTAATTGTAAAAAATTATACTTAATTTATGTTAAAAACCTCACTGGTTCTTATAGTTTCGAACCATCTGAAATTTGAAATAAAAAAAAAATGAGGTACCCCATTCCGCCCCACCCGTTCCACTCGGGAACACGATTTAGGTTAGGTAGGTAAAGTAACTCGAGGAAGATACGTAAACAAACGTTTACCTACACGAAACGAAAGACAATTAAACGTACTTCAAGCATGTAATAATTATAGTTCTAATGTACACAAGTATGTATACCTTACCATGATTATAAAATCATTAAAAGTTATAATACAGCAGCAAAAAATCAAACAACGAAAACCTCAAGCACCAACGCTCAAGAAAACCAGACTTAAATGGCTGCCGTAGTTGAGCGGTAACAGTTGGTCTAGTTCTATTTATTGCCGCTCGCTAGCAGCACCTCATTGACACTAAATAACATCGAACTTCATTCCGCCCCGGTACCCCGTTCTGCCCCGGGTTGTTGATGATTGAAACGTCGAAACTGAGACAAAAATTAAGAATTTTTAAAATTGTGCCTGCAGCAAGATACAAATTTAGTTTAAACTAGTTTTTCCTAGGTCTAAGTTTGATGTATGTGAAATTGTGTTCTTTGTGTGAAATTGTGAAATGTAAAAATGCAAGAAAAGTAACTGATGATGAACGACGGCTACGCTGCGCTGCGCTGCGCCGTTGTCCGTGCGTGGCCCATTAACATTGAGCACGGTAACGGGTGACGGCTCCGCTGCGCTACGCCGCCGTCCGTGCGGGGCCTATTAAAATTAAGCGATTAAATTGATAACGGACGACGGCACAGCATGTCCCATGCAAATCACATATTGGCCGCCTACTGATGTTAATTTGCGTCTTAAAGCAACTATTATAATGAATTAAGCAAAGTAATTGGTGAAGAGTGACGGATCCGCTGCGCCATCAATGAAAAACATAATTTTTTTCTAAAGTAATTTTAATTTTTCGTTTTCTATTTTTCTTTTTTCGTTTTCATTTTTCAATTTCAATTTTTCATTTTTAATTTTCAAGTTTTAATATTCAATTTTTCATTTTCAATAATTTTCAATTTTCATTTTTCATTTTTTATTTTTCATTTTTATTTTAAATTTTTTATTTTTATCTTTGTTTCTTTTTTTTTGAAAGCCACTTGTATCCTCTGCGATCCTTGAAAATTTCGGCTTTCCGACTTGAAAAGAAAAAAAACTGTCCTTAAAAGAAGGAAAACGAACCCAGGGGATGCAAATGGCGCAGGGGTAGTTCCAAAAATTTTGAAAAAATATCTTCTGCCATCCCTGAAAGTTTCAGCTTTTCGACTTTAAAAGAAAGAAATTCGTCCTTAAAAGAAGAAAAACTAACCCAAGGGGTGCAATGGTTCGTAGAGGTAGTTTCAAAATTTTTGAAAAATATCAGTTTTTCGACTTTAAAAGAAAAAAAATCCGTCCTTAAAAGAAAAACGAACCCAGGGGTGCAAATGGAGCGTAGGGATCGTTCCAAAAATTTTTGCTGCCATCCCTGAAAATTTCAGCTTTCCGACTTTAAAAGAAAAAAACAATTTTTAAAAGAAGAGAAACGAACCCAGAGGGTGCAAATGGCGCATAGGGGTGGTTCCAAAGATTTTGAAAAAATTCTCAATGAAAGCCAGTCATCCCTGAAAGTTTCAGCTTTTCGACTTGAAAAGAAAAAATACGTCCTTAAAAGAAAAAAAAAACAAACCCAGAGGGTGCAAATGGCGCGTAGGAATGGTTCCAAAAATTTTGAAAAAATTCCCTATGAAAGCCAGTCACCGCTTCTGTCATCCCTGAAAGTTTCAGCTTTTCGACTTGAAAAGAAAATAATACGTCCTTAAAAGAAGAAAACCGAACCACCCCCTGAGTTGGTGGCGTTAGTGGCGCGTAGGGGTGGTTCCAAAAATTTTGAAAAAATTCCCAATAAAAGCCAGTTATCCCTTTTGCCATCCCCGAAGGTTTCAGCTTTTCTACTTGAAAAGAAAAAAATACGTCCTTAAAAGAAGAAAAAAAAATATTTTTTTTTGTCCGGTTTAAAAAAATATATATCTCGGAAACGGGGCAAAAATTCAAAAAAAGTGGCTCGATCAATTTTAGATACTTTCTTTAAGATTATTTTAACACATACCGGTATCGTCTAGCTTCGGCGGTTACGGAGGAGATATATTTTTTTAGAAACGTGTAAAAATCGAAAATCTGGGTTTGAAAAATCCCCCCGGGGGTGGGGGTGAAACGAAACGATGGGAACGGTTCTAAAAGCTTGCCCGGTCATCTGGGCGTCGATCTGCGTGCAAAAACTAACTAAATTTTACAGAATAAGGCCCCGATAAGGGGTGATATTTAACCCTACCCCCCCGTTTTAAGGGTGAATTTCGGGGGACTCGATTTTCAAAATCCTCCTCATGTTTTTGGGCGAATTTTCTGTACCGGTCGGCCGACGCCCCCTTATAGCGGTTTTTTCTGAGCGACTAAAATTTTCTTACTCAATTAGTGCCTGCAGCAAGATACAAATTTAGTTTAAATTAAGAAAAAAAAAATGTAAAAAATGAAATCGTTTCGTAATTATTATGTAAATTTTAACATACAGGGTGTTTCAGAGCTCTGGGAACGGTCAATCACGTGCTCATTTGTCAAAATTTCGAAAAATGTTTTATACAAAAGTTGTGTATAATATTGAGCTGCACGCCCTAAAAATATTTAAATTTATACAGGGTGTCTCATAACAAAGTTACAGACCAAACTTATGTTTTTTTAAATGGAACACCCAGTATTTTTTGTCATTTTTGAATTATATGGAGCAAATAAAGGTGAGTTACTTCAATACTTCCTATACCTATTGTTTGCCGTTTTCGAAATATTTGAAGATTTGTTGAAATGCATGGTGTGGATGATATTTTATTTCTGCTCCAGTGATTGACGTTGAACGATTAAAATCATTTCTATTATTTGGTTGAAGGTTCGAACTATAGAGCCAACCATGATTTTATACAAAAAATTATACAGGGTGATAAAAAAATGTGGTAGAAAAACCGAACTTATAAAGTTAAATAACTTCGTTTTTTCAAATGGCACACCCTGTATTTAGTAACGTATTCTTAAGTAGAATCCAATTATCTTTCAGTTTGTATAAGGGTTCCCTGTTCCTAATCTCAATACTTTTCTTTTATTCAGCGATTATCATATCAGGAATAATTATTATAATCTGAAAGTTAATTGTATTCTACTTGAGAATACGTTACTAAATACAGGGTGTGCCATTTGAAAAAACGAAGTTATTCAACTTTATAAGTTGAGTTTTTCTACCGCATTTTTTTTTATCACCCTGTATAATTTTTTGTATGAAATCATGGTTGGCTCTATAGTTCAAACCTTCAAGCAAATAATTAAAATGATTTTAATCGTTCAACGTCAATCACTGGGGCAAAAATAAAATTTCACCCAGACCATGCATTTCAACAAATCTTCAAATATTTCGAAAACGGCAAACAATAGGTATTTGCTCCATATAGTTTAAAAATGACAAAAAATACAGGGTGTTCCATTTCAAAAAACATAAGTTTGGTCTGTAACTTTGTTATGAGACACCATGTATAAATTTAAATATTTTTAGGGCGTGCAGCTCAATATTATACACAACTTTTGTATAAATCATTTTTCGAAATTTTGACAAATAAGCACGTGACTGACCATTCCCAGAGCTCTGAAATACCCTGTATTTTACTAATAAAAACAGTTTATTTCTTTTGAAAATCTTAACTGAGACAAAAGTTATGAATTTTTAAATTGTGCCTGCAGCAAGATATAAATTTAGTTTAAATAAAAAAAAAAAACGTAAAAAATTTAAATCGTTGCGTAATTATTGTGTAAATTTTAAGAGAAACTTTTGCATCTATTTACTAATTAGAACAATTTATTTATTTTAAAAATCTCAAATGAGACAGAAGTTATGAATTTTTAAATTGTGCATGCAATAAAATACAAATTTAGTTTAAATTAAAAAAAGTAAAACATTGAAATCGTTGCGTAATTAATATGCAAATTTTAACATATAATTTTGCATCTATCTACTAATTAAAACAGTTGATTTCTTTTAAAAATCTCAACTGAGATAAAAGTTATGAATTTTTAAAATTGTACCTGCAGTAAGATACAAATTTAGTTTAAATTAATAAAGAAAACGTAAAACAATTGAAATCGTTGCGTAATTAATATGTACATTTTAAGAGATACTTTTGCAGTAAGATACAAATTTAATTCGAATTTGAAAATGGTGGTATTTACACTTACATGATTTATTTTCAATTTAATTCATATTTTAAATGTACATCGAGCGTTTTGTATGATCGGATGATAGTGACGTTTAAGACGTCAAAATTATGAAACATGAAAATAACAAATTATACTTAAAATTTTAATAGTCAGTTTACTCAAAAACTAAAGAGATTTTGAAAAAAACTTATTTTTTATCAGTTGTTCATTTTGGCATTCTCTGCAATTATTATTAACATACATTTGCTGTAACTATTATCGTTTCATAGTTACAAACCAAAAATGAAAAAAACAAATTTAGTTTTCTCGAATAACAAAGATATCAACATCTTTTATAAGACTTAATTTTGCTTGCAGAAATACGAACAAAATAAATATTCATATATTCAGGCTACATTTCGTTTTATTGAATTTATCTTTTATTTGAAAATATTTTTCATAAAATAATTTTTTTCGAAAAAAATACTGTTTTAAAAATGTTTGTTATTTTTGGTTTTTAATAATGAATCGGTAATAGTTACATTAAATTTATATTAATAATAATTGTAGAGAATGCCGAAATAAACAACATAAAAGATAAGTTTTCATCGAAATTTCTTTAGTTCCCAAATTAACTGACGGTAAAAATTATTAGAATTTGGAGTATAACTTCTCATTTTCATCTTTCATAATTTTGATGTTTTAAACGTCAGTGTCATCCGATCCTACAAAACGCTCGATGTATATTCAAAATATGATTTATACTGAAAACAAACCATTAAAGTACAAATATAAATAACTATTAAACCATCAAAATTAGAGAAAGTAGCATGATGGCCACGTCACCATTTTTTGGTCTATAATTATGAAATGGTGATAGTTGCATCAAACTTACGCGAACAAAAATTGTAGAAAATGCTATAATAAACAACTTCTAACCCCACCAGTTTTTGAAATAAATTGGTAAATATCTTAAAAATTCTTTTTATACCACCAATCCAGAGAAAGTTACATTATGGCCACGTTAACGTCTTTTATTGCTTTGTAGTTTATAGCAAATTCGGCTAAACACTTATATACGATTTGCAACACCCTAATGTGCTTGGGGGTGCACTTGGTTGTTTTTAAGCGTTAAAATAAATAGAGACGCTTTTTGAATCATTTAACACGTTGACCGCTTTGTCAGTCGTCGGTGACTGACACCTTAAGTCTTAAAAAATAATTCTAAAGCCCAAAAAAAATTATTCAGAAAAAGTCCTGAAATAAAGTCTTCCCAAAAATTAAAACTGAAAAACAGACCAGAAAAAAATTATTCCTGAAATAGAAACCAGAAAAAGGCCTAAGAAAAGTAACGAAAAATTTTTTATAAAAAAATGTCTCGAAAAAATATTCCCGAAAAAACCTGAAAAAAAAAATCTGAAAAAATTCATTAAAAATACCTGAAAAAAATCCTGTACAAAAACTTTATAGGTTTTGAAAAACCATTCTGAAGTCCAAAAAAAAATATTCAGAAAAAGTACTGAAATAGAGTCTTGCACGAAAAAAGTAATTACCAAAAATTAAAACTGAAAAACAGTCCCGAAAAAAAATATTCCTGTAATAGAACCAAGAAAGAAGACCTAAAAAGTAACGGAAAAAAATTCCTAAAAAAATGTTCCGAAAAAAATTCTGTAAACAAAAGAAATCCCAACAGACCTAAAAAAAGGCTCAAGCATCTCCTAGAAAAGTTCCGAACAAAAGTCCCAAAAAAGCCTTAAATATGTTTTGAAATAGTTCTAAAAGAAAGTCCTGTAAAATATTTCACAAAAAAAAGTCCTCATAAAAACCCTAAAAAAGTCCTGAAATAAACTACTAAAGAAAATCCTAAAGTCCCAAAAAAGACCGAAAGAAAGTCGTAAGTAAATTTCCTGAAAAAAGTCCTTAAAAAATCCAGAGAGAAGTCCTGAAAAAAAGAAATCCTTGGAAAAGACATGAGAAAAGTCTCGAAAAAGGTACTGGAAAAGTCCTGAAAGATATCTTTTAGAAAAAATCCTAGAAATAAGTCTTGAAAAATCATTCTGAAGAGAAAGCATGAAAAAAATCTGAAAAGGTACTAAAAAACTAAGTAAAAAAAAAAATATTTAGAAAAAGTCCTGAAATATAGTTTTGCAAAAGTTACGAAAAAGTAATTCCCAAAAATAAAACTTGAAAAAATAGTCCCGAAAAAAATATTTCTAAATAGAGACGAAAAAAAGGCCTAAAAGAAAGTAGCGGAAAAAAATTCCAGAAAAAATATTCCCGAAAAAAAAAATTCGTTAAAAAATACCTGAAAAAATCCTGTAAAAAAACTTTACAAACGAATCCTAAAAAACGTACTAAGAAAGGCTCGAGAAAAAATACTTTAAGGAAGTTCTAGAAAAATTCCGAGAAAAAGTCCGAAAGAAGCCCTTAATATGTTCTGAAAAAGTTCAGAAAGAAAGTTCTGAAAAATATTTCCCGAAAAAACATTTCTCATAAAAACCCTAAAAAAGTCCTGGAGTAAAGAACTAAGAAAAGTCTTGAAAAAGTCGTTAAAAAAATCAAAAAAGGCCGAAAGAAAGTTGTAAGTAAATTTTCATGAAAAAAGTCCTAAAACAAGTCGAGAAAGAAGCCCTCAGGTTTTGACAACGTCCTGAAAAAAAATCAAGAAAAATCCTTGAAAAAGACCTGAAAAAGTCTCGAAAAAGGTACTGAAAAATGTCCTGAAAGAAATCGTTCAGAAAAGCCCTGGAATTGAAATAGAAAAATAATTCTGAAAGAGAAAGCATGAAAAAATACTGAAAAGGTACTGAAAAACCAAGTCTAAAAGAAATTATTCAGAAAAAAATCCTGAAATAAAGTAAAAAATTTATGTAAAAATAATTCAAAAAAATTAAAACTGAGAGAACTGTCCCGAAGAAAATTGTTCCTGAAATGAAAACCAGAAAGAAGGCCTAAAGAAAGTAAAGGAAAAAAATTCTTGAAAACATGTTTTGAGTACCTACTTTCAACTTACTATTTAGCGCTGTCAGTCACGAGTTAAATTAAATAAGCATATTCTTACTCATTTTATAAAATCAAACTTAAAAACAAAGAAATCTTTTTTTGACATTTTACAAAAAAAACTTGTTGGCAGCCAATAGTTATATTAAAATGTACAAAAAATGCAACAACTACTGTAAAATGTATGAATTGTAAGCATAATTACTAAAAATTAGGGATTTTACCTATTATTCGAAAACGTGACACACTTTCCGGAATAATTTTGGAATTCGATAGGCAATCAAAAACTATTTAATAAATAATTAAAATTCGTCCACACACTAAAACCCATTATATAAAACGATAAGAACCATTAAAATCTAATCATTAATTGAAACGATTTTTAAATCCGCAGTATAAAATATCCCGGGACTAGCCGGCAAAGCATAGTCTTCGCTAAATCATGGAGACAATCACCATAGTACTCATCGCTTTGCTGGCAACATCCGCCTCAGGATTCCCTGGTAATTATTACAACTTAATCTAACTGCTTTTTCTAATTTATTATTATTTTTGTTTAGCCATCAGCAGCATATCTTCGTCTAGTAGTTCAGGAGGTGGCGTTGTAACGAGTTTTGAAAATGTTGCGAGCTCAGATGGAGTGCAATACTCTGTGTCGTCTTTATCATCAAATTCTGGCGATGGAATCTCATATGTGAGTCACACTTCTTCCAATGGGGTCAATCTCGGTGCTCCTGCAATAAGTTTAGTTAATGTGGCTCCTACTGTTCCTCAAATAATCATTGCTGATGCCAACGCTGCTGCGCATGCTGTGGCGAACGCCGCCGCGAATGCTGTTGCCCACGCCATCAGCGCTGCAGGAGCTAGTGCTAATGTTAACGCTGCCGCTAATGCAGCTGCCACTGCTGTAGCCAACGCCGCCGCCGGAGCCGTCGCTAACGCTGCTGCCACCGCTGCTGCTGACGCTCATTCCGCAGCCGCTGCTATTGCTAATGCTGCAAGCAATGCTGCTGCCCTAGCTATTGCCAACGCTGGAGCTTTTACTGATGCCACCGCCGCTGCTAACGCGGCTGCCTCTGCTGTCGCCAAAGCTGCCGCTGCTGCCGCCGCCAACGCCTTTGCCTCAGCTACCGCATCCGCTAACGCTAACGCAGTTGCTAACGCCGTTGCAAATGCTGCCGCTAACGCCGTCGCTAATGCCGTCGCCACCGCCAACGCCCACACCGATGCCACTGCAGCAGCAAACGCTGCCGCTTCTGCCGTTGCCAATGCTGCCCTCAACGCCGTCGCTAATGCAATCGCCGCTGCTAACGCCAATGCCAATGCCTTTGCGAATGCCGCAGCTACCGCTGTTGCTAACGCTGCGAGTACCGCTGCTGCTCAAGCCGTCGCAAACGCTGGTGCTTATGCCGATGTCACCGCCGCTGCCAATGCCGCTGCCACTACCGTTGCCCAAGCCGCCGCGAATGCTGCTTCTAGCGCCTTTGCCAACGCACAAGCATTAGCTGCTGCAAACATTGCGCACTCAATCGCAAATGCCAATGCTATAGCTAACGCTAATGCCGGCGCAACTGTTGGATCTTTAGTTATTGGATCCGTTGATGCTGCCGCTAATGCTGCCGCTAATGCTGCCGCTAATGCTGCCGCTATTGCTGCCGCTAATACGTCTGCTCATACTGCCACTAATGCTGCCGCTAATGCTGCCGCTATTGTTGCCGCTAATACGTCTGCTCATACTGCCACTAATGCTGCCGCTAATGCTGCCGCTATTGCTGCCGCTAATACGTCTGCCCATACTGCCACTAATGCTGCCGCTCATACATCCGCTAATGTTGCCGCTAATGCTGGCGTTAATGCTGCCGCTAATGTTGCCGCTAATGCTGGCGTTAATGCTGCCGCTAATGTTGCCGCTAATGTTGCCGCTAATGTTGCCGCTAATGTTGCCGCTAATGCTGGCGTTAATGCTGCCGCTAATGTTGCCGCTAATGCTGGCGTTAATGCTGCCGCTAATGTTGCCGCTAATGTTGCCGCTAATGCTGCCGTTAATGCTGCCGCTAATACGTCCGCTAACGTTGCCGCTAATGCTGCCGCTCATGCGTCCACTAATACTGCCGCTCATACGTCCGCTAATGCTGCCGCTAATGCATCCGCTCATGCTGGCGTTAAAACTGCCGCCACTTCAGGAGGTTCCGCCGTTGCTCAAGTAAATACAAATGCCGCAGCTCATGTATAAAAAATTGATAAACATAAATGATTTTTAAAAGTTTTTTTTATATTAACAAAAACAAAATTGTGCTTAATTTTTTGACCCAAAAACTTTAATCCTTTCTTGATCAGATGCAGAAGACGTTAAATACAAAGTAAAATTATTCAGGCAGGCGCTGTTGCAGTGGTTGTGCAGTATGCAAAAAAAATTATATTGGCACCTATAAAAAAGTTTTTTTTTTTCTTGGCATTGGAAACTGGTCCATTCCACCAGAGTTTTCAATGAACTGTATATATTTATTTCTAATTATTTATTATATATACTCAATTATATATTATATAATGATTAAGGGAACATCCATGGACCCGCACGGCCTCTTCTTCGTTCCATAAAAGTCATCGCACGGATAGGATTCGAACCTACGACCACCAGGCCCGTTGAGCAGGAACTTACTCCTAGGCCACCGCGGCCTTCTACAAAAAAGTTACAATTTGAAATTTGTTCAGCAAAAATGGATACTTTGTAGAAGCACGATTGTAGATTCCATATCCGTCAAGGTAAGTGAATAAAACTGTTACATATTAATCCTTAAAACTTTGACTTTACAAATTGCTAATTAACACTTTTTCAACTTCACTGAAAGAAAAAATGGCGCTCATCAAAACTGAAATTTGATAATCAAAAACCAACTTTTTGCAAAATCTTGATCTTACATTCCAGATCTGTCAAACAATTAAATCCAAATGTGACAGATTAATGCTAAAAAGTTTGTCTCAATAAATTAGCAATTAAAACTTTTCTAACTTTAATAAAAGCAAAATGGCGCTCGTCAAAACTGAGAAAACTACCTTTTTGCAGAATTATTATTGTAGATTCCAGATCCGTTAAGACAATTGAATCCAACTGTGACAGATTAACACTACAATATATGTTTTTACAAATTACCAATTAAAACTTTTCCAACGTTTCTGAAAGAAAAATGGCGCTCGTCGAAACTGAAATTTGACAAGCGAACTATGAGAGATTAATGCTAGAAAGTGTTTCTTTACAAACTACCAATCAAAACTTATCCAACTTTACTGAAAGAAAAATGGCGCTCGCCAGAACTGAAATTTGATAATCGAAAATGAACTTTTTGCAGAATCTTCATTGCAGATTCCAGATACGTTAAGACAATTGTATCCAACTGTGACATATTAATGCGAAAAAGTGTGTTATTACAAATGACCAATTAAAACTTTTCCAACTTTCCAACTAAGAGAAAAATGACGGTCATAAAAACTGAAATTTGAAAATCAAAAATTCACATTTTGCAGAATCTTGATTGCAGATTCCAGATACGTTAAGACAATTGAATCCAACTGTGACATATTAATGCTAAAAAGTGTGTTATTACAAATGGCCAATTAAAACTTTTCCAACTTTCCAACTAAGAGAAAAATGACGGTCATAAAAACTGAAATTTGAAAATCAAAAATTCACTTTTTGCAGAAATATGATTGCAGATGCCAGATCCGTTAAGACAATTGAATCCAACTGTGACATATTAATGCGAAAAAGTTTGTTATTACAAATGACCAATTAAAACTTTTCCAACTTTCCAACTAAGAGAAAAATGGCGGTCATAATAACTGAAATTAGAAAATCAAAAATTCACTTTTTGCAGAATTTTGATTGCAGATTCCAGATACGTTAAGACAATTGAATCCAACTGTGACATATTAATGCGAAAAAGTGTGTTATTACAAATGGCCAATTAAAACTTTTCCAACTTTCCAACTAAGAGAAAAATGGCGGTCATAAAAACTGAAATTAGAAAATCAAAAATTCACTTTTTGCAGAATCATGATTGCAGATTCCAGATACGTTAAGACAATTGAATCCAACTGTGACATATTAATGCGAAAAAGTGTGTTATTACAAATGACCAATTAAAACTTTTCTAACTTTCCAACTAAGAGAAAAATGGCGGTCATAAAAACTGAAATTTGAAAATAGAAAATTCACTTTTTGCAGAATCATGATTGCAGATTCCAGATACGTTAAGACAATTGGATCCAACTGTGACATATTAATGCGAAAAAGTTTGTTATTACAAATGACCAATTAAAACTTTTCCAACTTTCCAACTAAGAGAAAAATGGCGGTCATTAAAACTGAAATTAGAAAATCAAAAATTAACTTTTTGCAGAATCTTTATTGCAGATTCCAGATACGTTAAGACAATTGAATCCAACTGTGACATATTAATGCTAAAAAGTGTGTTATTACAAATGGCCAATTAAAACTTTTCCAACTTTCCAACTAAGAGAAAAATGGCGGTCATAAAAACTGAAATTAGAAAATCAAAAATTCACTTTTTGCAGAATCATGATTGCAGATTCCAGATACGTTAAGACAATTGAATCCAACTGTGACATATTAATGCGAAAAAGTGTGTTATTACAAATGACCAATTAAAACTTTTCTAACTTTCCAACTAAGAGAAAAATGGCGGTCATAAAAACTGAAATTTGAAAATAGAAAATTCACTTTTTGCAGAATCATGATTGCAGATTCCAGATACGTTAAGACAATTGGATCCAACTGTGACATATTAATGCGAAAAAGTTTGTTATTACAAATGACCAATTAAAACTTTTCCAACTTTCCAACTAAGAGAAAAATGGCGGTCATTAAAACTGAAATTAGAAAATCAAAAATTAACTTTTTGCAGAATCTTTATTGCAGATTCCAGATACGTTAAGACAATTGAATCCAACTGTGACATATTAATGCTAAAAAGTGTGTTATTACAAATGACCAATTAAAACTTTTCCAACTTTTCAACTAAGAGAAAAATGGCGGTCATAAAAACTGAAATTTGAAAATCAAAAATTCACTTTTTGCAGAATTTTGATTGCAGATTCCAGATACGTTAAGACAATTGAATCCAACTGTGACATATTAATGCTAAAAAGTGTGTTATTACAAATGACCGATTAAAACTTTTCCAACTTTCCAACTAAGAGAAAAATGGCGGTCATAAAAACTGAAATTTGAAAATGAAAAATTCACTTTTTGCAGAATCATGATTGCAGATTCCAGATACGTTAAGACAATTGAATCCAACTGTGACATATTAATGCTAAAAAGTGTGTTATTACAAATGACCAATTAAAACTTTTCCAACTTTCCAACTAAGAGAAAAATGGCGGTCATAAAAACTGAAATTTGAAAATGAAAAATTCACTTTTTGCAGAATCATGATTGCAGATTCCAGATACGTTAAGACAATTGAATCCAACTGTGACATATTAATGCTAAAAAGTGTGTTATTACAAATGACCGATTAAAACTTTTCCAACTTTCCAACTAAGAGAAAAATGGCGGTCATTAAAACTAAAATTAGAAAATGAAAAATTCACTTTTTGCAGAATCATGATTGCAGATTCCAGATACGTTAAGACAATTGAATCCAACTGTGACATATTAATGCGAAAAAGTTTGCTATTACAAATGACCAATTAAAACTTTTCCAACTTTTCAACTAAGAGAAAAATGACGGTCATAAAAACTGAAATTAGAAAATCAAAAATGCACTTTTTGCAGAATCATGATTGCAGATTCCAGATACGTTAAGACAATTGAATCCAACTGTGACATATTAATGCGAAAAAGTGTGTTATTACAAATGACCAATTAAAACTTTTCCAACTTTCCAACTAAGAGAAAAATGGCGGTCATAAAAACTGAAATTAGAAAATCAAAAATTCACTTTTTGCAGAATCATGATTGCAGATTCCAGATCCGTTAAGACAATTGAATCCAACTGTGACATATTAATGCGAAAAAGTGTGTTATTACAAATGACCAATTAAAACTTTTCCAACTTTCCAACTAAGAGAAAAATGGCGGTCATAAAAACTGAAATTTGAAAATCAAAAATTCACTTTTTGCAGAATCATGATTGCAGATTCCAGATACGTTAAGACAATTGAATCCAACTGTGACATATTAATGCTAAAAAGTGTGTTATTAGAAATTACCAATAAAAACTTTTCCAACTTTCCAACTAAGAGAAAAATGGCGGTCATTAAAACTGAAATTTGAAAATCAAAAATTCACTTTTTGCCGAATCATGATTGCAGATTCCAGATACGTTAAGACAATTGAATCCAACTGTGACATATTAATGCGAAAAAGTTTGTTATTACAAATGACCAATTAAAACTTTTCCAACTTTCCAACTAAAAGAAAAACTGAAATTTGAAAATCAAAAATTCACATTTTGCAGAATCTGTATTGCAGATTCCAGATACGTTAAGACAATTGAATCCAACTGTGACATATTAATGCTAAAAACTTTGTTATTACAAATGACCAATTAAAACTTTTCCAACTTTCCAACTAAGAGAACAATGGCGGTCATAAAAACGGAAGTTTGAAAATCAAAAATTCACATTTTGCAGAATCTTGATTGCAGATTCCAGATCCGTTAAGACAATTGAATCCAACTCTGACATATTAATGCTAAAAAGTGTGTTATTACAAATGACCAATTAAAACCTTTCCAACTTTTCAACTAAGAGAAAAATGACGGTCATAAAAACTGAAATTTGAAAATCAAAAATTCACATTTTGCAGAATCTTGATTGCAGATTCCAGATACGTTAAGACAATTGAATCCAACCATGACATATTAATGCTAAAAAGTGTGTTATTACAAATGACCAATTAAAACTTTTCCAACTTTCCAACTAAGAGAAAAATGGCGGTCATAAAAACTGAAATTTGAAAATCAAAAATTCACTTTTTGCAGAATCATGATTGCAGATTCCAGATACGTTAAGACAATTGAATCCAACTGTGACATATTAATGCTAAAAAGTGTGTTATTACAAATGACCAAGTAAAACTTTTCCAACTTTCCAACTAAGAGAAAAATGGCGGTCATAAAAACTGAAATTTGAAAATCAAAAATTCACATTTTGCAGAATCTTGATTGCAGATTCTAGATCCATTAAGACAATTGAATCCAACTGTGACATATTAATGCTAAAAGGTGTGTTATTACAAATGACCAATTAAAACTTTTCCAACTTTCCAACTAAGAGAAAAATGGCGGTCATAAAAACTGAAATTTGAAAATCAAAAATTCACTTTTTGCAGAATCATGATTGCAGATTCCAGATACGTTAAGACAATTGAATCCAACTGTGACATATTAATGCTAAAAAGTGTGTTATTAGAAATTACCAATAAAAACTTTTCCAACTTTCCAACTAAGAGAAAAATGGCGGTCATAAAAACTGAAATTTGAAAATCAAAAATTCACTTTTTGCCGAATCATGATTGCAGATTCCAGATACGTTAAGACAATTGAATCCAACTGTGACATATTAATGCGAAAAAGTTTGTTATTACAAATGACTAATTAAAACTTTTCCAACTTTCCAACTAAGAGAAAAATGGCGGTCATAAAAACTGAAATTAGAAAATCAAAAATTCACTTTTTGCTGAATCATGATTGCAGATTCCAGATACGTTAAGACAATTGAATATAACTGTGAGAGACAGTAATACTAAAAAGTGTGTCTTTATAAATTAGCAATTAAAACTTTTCCAACTTTACTGAAAGAAAAATGGCGCTCGTCAAAACTGAAATTTGATAGTCAAAAACTAACTTTTTGCAGAATCATGATTCTGGATTTCATATCCGTTAAGATAATTGATTCCAACTGTGACAAATTAATACCAAAATGTGTGTCGTCTGACAAATAATCAATTAAAACGTTTCCAGTTGTACTGATGATAATGGCGCTGCTTAATGCTGAAATTAAATGATCAAAAACTGACTTTCTGCAAAAAAAGTGATTATAGATTTCATATCCGTTAAGACGATTGTATGAAACTGTGTTAGATTTATCTTTAGAAGTGTGTCTTTACAAATTACTAATTCAAACTTTTCCAACTTGACTGAAAGAAAAATAGAGCTGGTCAAAACTGAAATTTGATGTTAAAAATTGACTTTTTCAGAGCCATGATTGTAGATTCCGAATCTCTTAAGACAAATGAATAAAACTTTGACAAATTATTTTCCAAAAGTGTGTCTTTGTAAATTACTAAAGTCAACTTTACCGCAAATAGCGCTGGTCAAAACTGAAATTTCATGATTCAATTTTGACATTATGTACAGGGTGATTTTAAGTAGGTAGCCGCGTGCCGCTTTATACTTATGGGCATGTGCCGCTCTATAGACTGTAGCGTTAAGTGGATATGTTTGAACAATAAGTTGCCTAACTCAAAGTATGGTAAATAAATATTTGATTTATATATTCAGTTTATGTGTATCTCAAATTATATTATAAAGTAAGGTAGTAAAATAGTGTGTAATTGATTGTCAAAAATATGTTTTTAATGATATATTGCATATTTATTTTTTTACTAGTATTGAAAAATCACAGGTCATTACTGTTACTAATAGACGAATTTCACTGCTTCTTAAAATCGCTGATACTTAAAATCACCGCTACTTAAAATCACTGCTACTTAAAATCACTGCTACTTAAAATCACTGCTACTTAAAATCACTGATTCTTAAAATCGCCGCTATTTAAAATCACTGCTACTTAAAATCACTGCCACTTAAAATCACTGTTACTTAAAATCACTGCTACCTAAAATCACTGATATTTAATCACCGCTACTTTAAATCACAGCTACTTAATCACTGCTATTTAAAATCACTGCTATTTAAACTGGTACTTAAACTGTGTTTGCTCCTTAAAATCACATCTGTTACCGAAAAACGTGATTGTAAGAAGATTATGGAGAAAAGCATTTCTAAATATTATTTTATATTCAATACTGTATACTCGTATTTACTCTTACGCTCATGTTCAAATTACGATTTTCATCAAATGAAAAACAATTTCTACAAACGGTAAACCCAAAATGACTCAAAATTCATTTTAATTTAAGATTCAGTGCGAATATATAAACGTACATTTTGAAATAATACCACGAAACCAATTTTGAAAACTGTGGAATAACGGGTACTTCGGTCATTGAGGATAATTTTTGATAGAATGTTTCCTGCATGTTTTATATATTCTTATGCGATGTTTTTGTTCACGTGCTCAAAAATTAAAACAACAATTTTTAAAAATCCATATTTCTATTGAACATTTTTGAATTTACAAAAACCAAATTGGTTTTGAATAACCGCTACTTCGACCATTGAGGATGATTTATAATGGAATTTTTCCTGCGTTTTTTTTATATTTTTTCCGCGATGTTTTCGTTCAGGTGCTCAAAAAATAAAAACAAAATTTTTCAAAAATACATTTTTTTATTAAATTTTGTTGAATTTAGAAAATCCAAATTGATTTTGAATAAGCGATACTTCGACCATTGAGGATTATTTTTATTGCAAATTTTTATTGCTTTTTTTATATTTTTTTCTGCTCACAAAAATTAAAACAAACATTTTCAAAAATCCGTATCTCTGTTGAAAATAGTTGAATTTACAAAAAAAAAATTATTTTGAATAAGCGATACTTCGACCATTGAGGATGATTTTTTATGGAATTTTTCCTGCGTTTTTTATATTTTTTTCTGCGATGTTTTTGTTCAGGTGCTCAAAAAATTAAAACAAACATTTTCAAAAATCCGTATCTCTATTGAAAATTTTTGAATTTACAAAAACCAAATTGATTTTGAATAAGCGATACTTCGACCATTGATGATGATTTTTTATGGAATTTTTCCTGCGTATTTTTATATTTTTTTCTGCGATGTTTTTGTGATCATAGTCACAGTTTAAAATCACTGATATAATTTATAACTTTTGTCTTAATCGGAATTTCTAAAGGAGGTAAACTACTTTGGTTAGTAAACAGATGCAAAAGAATTATTACCATTTGCAAAACAAAATGAAAGAAAATTAAATTATTAATTTATTAACAAATTTTATGGGGCCTCAAATATTTTTGTGCCTAGGGCCTCCAAATAGGCAAGTACGGCACTGCATTTGATAGAAATGAGCACCGTTTCTCCCTTGGCAAAAAGCCAATCGGCGATAAAACTCATCCCTTACATTTTGAAACAAACGGTGCTCATTTTGAACATTTGATACATTAAATAGGTTTATTAAAAAATATATATTTTTTTCAATTTCCTAAATAAAAAACCAAAAAAAAACAAAATATTTTTACACAGTGGTAAAGACAATAAAAAAGACTACAAATTTAGTGAAATAAAAAAATGGTTTCTATTACAAAAAAATGGTCTATGACGTCATACGTGAAATACCAGTGATACTATTTTTAAAGACGCTAAAAAGTGCGCAATAAAAAACAAAAATCGACGTGTCCGAGGACTTTTTTCTTGAACCGAAAAAATACTGATTTTGTTCCAGTTAAAGTTTCCACCCTGTATAATAAAATAATTGAGTTAACGAATAAATTTTAAAAGTGTGTCCACTTATTACCATACTATAAAACTTTTCCACTTGTATTTATTGCATAACATTTTGGTCATTTCTATATTATTTCAAATACAAAACATTTCAAAATCAACCAAAAACTGAAGTCAATGTTCTAATTTGGAGCAAACAATAGCCTCGTAAATCACAATATTATGACATATTAAATCCAGAACTTAATACGTATTATAAACCTAAATGATTTAGATAAACAAATTATTATACGTCTACATTTTTATGATGTTGCAGGATTCCAACGCAGTGGTATTAAGTATACGACCTTAATTTTAGATTAGATATAATATGCGTTGCATATGGAATAATATTTGGATTTTAATATTTTATAAGAATAATTGGTTTGTGAAATAAATTATATACTCATATTTTATGTCAAAAATTGAAATTTGTAAACTAAACGAACACATTTTGTTTCAAACAAAATTTATTTAGAAACTATTTATAAAGTTTTGATACGTTTTTCACTTAAAATGGCGTTTGATAATGCATAACAACGGGATGTGATAAACATTTATTATTTATCAAACTAAATATTGGAAAAATAAGTGTTCGCCATTCATCTCTAAACAGATTTCTGCCCTATTTTAAATTTCGAATCGCTCTTATGATGTCCTTCCTTCACCTTGTAAAGCACCGTTGAAATTCTACGTTCTCTTGAATGGTTTTCTTTTAAATTTTTAAATTTTGTCCCCCAGTGGCCAATGTACATCACCGTAGAAGATCACCCCCAAGAAGAAGATAAATAAATTTAGTTTTTATCATTGAGTTTTTCTCGAAAAAAGAGATCGAGGATGCGCCATCAGTTTTTCTCTATATATTATAGTTATCGAGATCCACCATAGACACATCGAATTTTGCCCACCCTGTACTTTATATTTCTATAAAAAATTGCAAACACTGCTAATCTAGATTTCTAAATAATCCCTCTTGATACTGTCCGATTCAATTTTGATGTTAGACGTTACAAGTTGCATTGAAAATGGAAAAACAAGTGCAACAAATTCCAGACTTTTCACATTTACTGCTAGCAGATTAGTCTTTATTGCTGTAATAAAGTCTACAAACATTCTTGGCCCAAATTTTGAAATAATTACACGTGGACATCCTTCGCTTCAATTATGAATTATGAGGCTGGACATTTTTCGTTTTACCAAAAAAATGTAAACTACACACTTTTCAAATTAATTCAAAAGAGATTGTACTTATTTCTAGACCAATTTTCACAACAACTCTAACCTAGATTTCGAAATAATCATTCTTAATTACCCCACGGTTCAATTGCGAAGTCAAATTTTACGGGCACCTTAAAAAATACAAAAACATTTGCAACATTCTCCAACGTTTTTAAATTGAATCAAAATAAATTACTTTTTATCATTATATATTGTTATATTTATATTTATACACTATATATTGTTATATGTATTTGTATGAAATAAAGAAGTATTATTATTATCATTCCATAAAAATCTATCAACACTGACCCTACATTTTGAAATATTCACAGTTAACAATGGCTCAATTTTGAGGTTAGACGTTGTAAGTTGCCTTAAATATGCAAAAACAGTTGAAATAATTCCAGATTATTTAAATTTACTGAAAACAAATTTGTCATTTGTATAACAAAATCTGCAAACATTCTTGGACCAAATTTGGAAATAATCACACGTGAACATTCTCTATTTTAATTATGAGGTTCGAAGTTTTCGCGTCACCTAAATAATAGATAAATAAATGCAACAAATACTATGGTTATTAAATTTACTTAAAACTGATTAATCTTCATTATTACATACAAATTTGCAAACATTCTTGATATAAATTTTGAAATAATTACACTTGAACATCCTTAGTTTCAATTATGAGGTTGGAATGTGAAATATCCTCGATACAAAAACTTTTAGAAAAATGCAAATAATTATTTTTGCAATCCACAAAGTGTGGATATTTTGTTTTTCAAAGCAATATTTATTGCGTTAATTATTATTGAAAATATGAATACTTAAAATTTTTACCGTGTATAGATAATTGAAACAAACTTTTCAAATCTACTCAAAGCTGATTGTGGTTCGATTTTCTATAAAAACATTGACAATACTTCATCCTTTTAAAATAATCACACTTGAACACCTCCCCGTTTTAATTCTGAGGTAAGAGATTTACCAAGTTTCTGGGGTCCTGTGCTCAAATCCCATCCGATGGATGTCTAGTGTGTTTGTCCTTTTATATCAATATATGAATAATTAACTATAAAAATCGGTTGTGCAGAATATCCTAAATGGCCACGCCAATCCGTACTTTCTTAACCCGAATTCCTATCAAACAATCAAACAGCCTTCGTTTAATAAAATTAAAAAAATATATAGTAAGGCTTTTGTTTACTCATAGGTTACTGATCGGTCTCGATTCGTCTCTCAGAGAGTGAACATCGAATTTGTGCGCTGAGGAATTTGGACATAATATTTGAGTTATTTCGAATATTAAGTAGTTTAAATACTAGTATTATACAATAGTGAGTGTACTAAACAAACAGTAAGGAGGAATCGCTACCATGGATCCAGGGTCTGGGTTTCCTTCGGGAAACCCAGTCAATTCAACCATAACAGATAAGTCAGATAGTATTTTAATCCCGCCGGGTATCATTACATCAGCTATGGAAATTGTAAATGACGTCGATTTTAATTCAAGTATGTCATATTTGCCGAGTCAGTCGAATTCTAAATGCATCGAGGACGTCGCGAACGTTCCCAATGTCGAATGTTTAATCAACGTCACGGATAAAAACGCAGCGAAGAATACGATACAAAACACCGCGAATTCCATAAATAAAATAGTAAACAATCAATACACTCCCAATAAAGAAAAACCAAACGTACGATATGACATAAAAGATACAGGCCCCTTTCAAGTGTACCTTGAGGGCACCGGTACCGAATCTGCACTTGGCAGGCTCCATCCCATGTCAATCGGAAAATTAATTCTTTCTAATCACAGAGATATAGATACGCAAATAATTGAAATTGCGACAAGTGGGAAAAACAGAGTTAGGGTTATATTAAGAACATTTTCCGCGGCAAATAAATTGCTCGATTCCATATGTCTCAAAAATAAAAATATAATTTCATATATTCCGCAATTCATGGTCCGTAGATTAGGGGTGATTAAAGGAATCGATACAAATATTTCTGAGAAGGAATTAATTGATTATATTAGACCACTATTCGGCGAGGAGTGTACAGTGTTGGAAACAAAACGTTTAAATAGACGCATCACTGTTCAAGGTGAAACCATTCAAAAACCCACGCAGTCGGTTTTAGTAACATTTAAAGGGCAAAAATTACCATCGGCAGTTTCAATTTTCAGAGTTGTATGTGCAGTTGAACCATATATTCAACGGGTCATACAGTGTTTCCGCTGTTTGCGCTACGGTCACATTAGTTTGCAATGTAAATCACAAAGTAAACGTTGTGTTAGATGTTTTGGGGATCATGACCCAGAGGAATGTCAAAGTTTGGTGCCGATTAAATGTATTCATTGCGAGGGGGCTCATAGCTCCACTAATCACATGTCATGTCCAGAATATGAAAAACAGAAATCAATCAAAAATTTAATGAGTACGGAAAATATATCGTATCAAGATGCTATAAATAGACAAAAATCTTCTTTCTCTCATGCGGTCTCCAATAATTTTCGTATAAATAACACAGATTTCCCAGACATTAATACATCGGTAACTGTAACGAAACGAAAACGAAAGGAACCGGAATATTCTCAAAGAATTATTCAAACTCGCGAAGAACACAGGAATATAATTTCTAAACCAAGGATAGATAATGTTAATGGCATCGCTCTTAACAGAAATAACCATAGTACTGTGGAACCATCATCGGTGGATCAAACGAATAGTTTAATTAATGAAATTTCTAATAGTGTATTTAATTTGATCATAGTTAATAGAAACAATTTAGACTTAGAAGTAGTTATTAAAAAACATATTGAATCGATTCTTAAAACGAAAACGTTCCAATGGATAAGTTAAACATTATTCAGTGGAACGCAAGATCCATTAGAAATAAGAAAGGTCCGTTGGAACACTTATTGTTCGAAAATGATACAAACTTATGTTTAATTAGTGAACCTTGGCTTAACCCTCAAAGAAATTTTATTTTGTCTGGATTCAATATTTTCAGAGATGATAATCTAAATGGTAAAACTGGAGCGTGTATCCTTCTAAGTAAAAGTATATCGTATGAACCGTTTGACGCCTATTTTAAAATTCCTAACGTGAATTCGGTTGGCATATCAATTGTGCAAGAAAACAAGAAAACCATTAAATTTATATCGCTTTATTGTAGTCCCAATACATTAGTTAATAAGAATCTTTGGATGAAGTTTTTTAATAGTATTCAGGGTTCGTTTTTGATTGGCGGTGACTTTAATTGTCATTATTCCGCTTGGGGAGATGCAAAATCTGACGCCAGAGGAATAAGTTTGTTAGATGCCATTGAAGATTGCAGTCTAAGCTTCCTCAATGACGGTTCGCCTACGTTATTTAAACGGTCAAATGAGGTCCCGTCGGCAATAGACTTGACTATAATTCGTCAATCTCAACTAGAGTAGTTGCGCACTGGCAAATGGATGGGTGTAGGGCGGGAGAAGGCCATCGGTATAATACGGAATGCGTTCGTTTAGGACATTCAATGACAAAAATTATCATATTCTGTTGAAAACGGTGTGCGTTCCCTGCGGGAGGCCCGCACGTGTCTGGCGGCAAGCGTATCAACCGAACGACGACCTTCTCTAGACTGGCAATAAATCGCCCAATTTTTGTCTCTGATTGTACTCGGGGAATTGTTTGTTCCTCTCACTTAGATGCTCGGTGCGCGGCCCGCCTCCTCACCACTCAGATTGAAATTGACGGATAATATATGTACATCTGATGTTGCAGTTCTATCAGCATGGAATACACTTGATAATACGCTTGGATCAGACCATTATGTAATTAATATTTCGCTGAATATAAAACCAAGGGCCAAATCATTTTCTATAAACAGAAAATGGAATGTTAGCAGGGCAGATTGGAATAAATTTAGGGATTGTATGAATGAATTAAATCAAATATCCTCATCAGGAGAAGAGTGTAATTATTCCACATTAATGTCAAATATGAATCAAGCATGTGAGTTGTCGATACCAAAATATATAAATCCACAAAAAAATTCAAAATTTTCTAAGCCATGGTGGAATTCTGAGTGTCAGTTGGCCATCGACAAACAAAATAGGGCTATTAAAGAGTTTAAACGCAATTTCTGTATCGCAAATCTGGTAGAGTATAATAAATGTGTAGCAATTGTCAAAAAGACTATTGCAAAAAGTAAAAAAGAGTCATTTACACAGTTTTGTTCCAATTTGAATCGGAGTACGCCAATTAAAAAAGTCTGGAATGAAATTAAAAAAATTAAAAATATACCTTACGTCAATAAAAATCCTGTTATTGAGGGGGACTGGTGTGAAGAATTTTTGACCAAGCTTGCTCCCGCCACAGTAAATAATATTTCTCCAAATAATTCACCAAGCGTTGACAATCACGTTCTGAGTAAGGTAATAACATTCGAAGAATTAATTTTAAACATCAATCAAAAAACAAATAGCGCGCCAGGCTTGGACGAAATTAATTATGCTATGATTAATAATCTGCCTAATAAGGCAAAATATCAGTTGGTCCAGTGCTTTAATAAAATTTTGTCTAACGTATACAAAATCCCATCAGAGTGGAAAATCTATAAAATAATCCCCCTGTTAAAACCAGGGAAGGATCCAACGCTTGCAGCATCCTTCAGAGGTATCTCACTGTCTTCGTGTGTTCTAAAGTCCTTTGAAAGAATTCTGAAAATCAGAATTGAATGGTGGATCGAATCTAATAACAAATTTCCAAAATCTCAATTTGGATTTCGCAGATTTTACGCAACTCAAGATGCCCTTAGCACGTTTGTTACTGATATTCAAATTGCACTATCTAATAATGAGTCTGTCTCTGCTCTTTTCGTTGACGTTACAAGTGCTTACGATAACGTAGACCTATCCTTACTATCCATTAAACTTCGTAGGCTAGAGTTGCCTGAAACCATTATCAATCTAATTAATCGGATTTACAGGGATAGAATTTTATATTTACATGTAAATGGCAAAATAATCGGCCCACGCACCTCGAACGTTGGATTGCCTCAGGGTAGTATTTTAAGTCCTCTACTTTATGCATTATTTCTCTACGATTTGGAATCAATTTTTGGCACTGAGGTAAGAGTGATTCAATATGCGGACGATATTTGCATATATACAAAAAACAAGAGCATAAATGGTTGCTTTACAAAGTTAAATGAGGGAATGAAAGCGTTAAAATCATATTTCAGTAAAAATGGTCTCACGATCTCGAAAGAAAAATCACAACTTTGCACATTTACTAGACAAAGATTTGAAAGGGAGTTTGTTACATTGGATGGTGATTCAATTCAGCACAAGAAATGCGTAAAGTTCTTAGGGCTTTATATCGATAGCAAACTACTATGGTCCGCGCATATATCGTACATATCCTCTAGAGTAGAAAAAGGAATCAACGTCCTAAGAATGTTATCCGCATGTAGTTGGGGAGCCGATCCTGTAATCTCCCTGCTCATTTACAGGTCCTTTATTCGTTCAGTAATTGACTATGGATCTGTCCTCTATGGGAGCGCAAGTAATTGTCACCTCAAAAAATTAGACACATTACAGAATAAATGTCTCAGATTATGCATTGGAGCATTGCGTAGTTCACCAATAAATTTCTTACTCGCAGAATGCAATGAGAGGCCATTGTTCATCCGTCGTAAACAACTAGGGACAAAATATGTTCTCACCCTAATATCAAGAAACTCTGCATTATTACAAAAATTTTCTCAACTCTCAATTCTTGACTTGACATCGAGGTATTGGGTCGTTAAGAAATCCCCAATTTTAATTATATGTTACCGTGAATTGCAACAATATGAACCCAATTTAGTCAAATCCAACATTAGTCTACTGTTCACTATTCCATATGAAACCCTAATTCAGCCTATACACTGTGTTTATTTCAACTACGATTCAAGCAATACATCCACAGAAGCAGTAAAAGGTTCATTCTATCAATTTGTTAATTCCAGATGGGTCAATTCATATAAAATATACACAGATGGTTCGTGTTCGGAGGGAAGGTATAGTTGCGCTTATTATGATCCACAACAGTATGTAAGAAGGTCCTACTCGTTAGGAAGTATTATGTCAGTATATACAACGGAACTGATTGCGATTTTGGAAGCCCTGAAATATCTTAAAACACTCAACCTGGCGGAATTTTCATCAATTCTAATAATAACAGACTGTAAATCGATTGTCGATTTCTATAAAAAAGTCAACTTTTCATCTAAATTAAACGCAATCACTACAGATATCCTACAGCATATAAATTCCTTTGAGGGTAAGATTAAGATGGTATGGATTAAAAGTCATGTCGGTATTAGTGGCAACGAAACAGTCGATAGACTGGCAAAAGATGGACGAAATAGCAACAATATTCTAATATATCCTTATGTTCCATCCGACCTATTTAATGCATTGTACAAACAAATGGACCAGGAATTCAATCAATTTTATCAGAACAGCAATAAAGGGAAGTTCTACAAAAACTTAACACCCTATGTCCCAGTGAAACCATGGTTCCAAAAATATGGACCCTCTCCTAAAATTTTGGTCAAAACAATATCTCGATTACGTTGCAATCACGGATTGTGTCCATTTTATCTATATAAAATTGAAAAGAGAAACGACCCATTTTGTGAATGCGGAGAACGTGGGACTTTAGAACATATTATTATGTTGTGCCCAATATATAATACAGAAAGAAGAATATTATTAGACTCAATCTCTCCTAGGCTGATCCTGCCTCTTAATTACAATAGTATACTAGAATCTAATAACATCTTCGTCTTTAATCAGATTCTTGAGTTCCTCAAATCGATACACATGGTAATTTAATCATCCACGATAATTGTTTATGAATGTAAGAAACTTGAATGTTAGTTTCTATGTTTTATCCTGTGTGGGAATCCCATTAACCGTGGCTTAGTGTTGTTTGTTATATGAAATGCCTTGATGAGCCCCTAGGCGAGAAACGTGTTATTCCTTGTCGGATTCCTAGTATAAATGTAGTATGCAAGTTTTGGATAAAAATAAAAATCACTATAACTTTGTTTGATGGCCAATGGTAATGGATACCAAGGTCAGGCGTAAGCCATATCGAAATAATAAAAAAAATAAAAAATAAAAAAGGTTACTGATCCAAGTAATAATAAAAACATGATAAATACAAACAAATATGGAATTTGCGCCGTACTTATTATTCATCTTCATCCCAACAAAAGATAAAGACAAGGAATCTTCCAAGAATAAGAAAACAACGCATTTAACTTGATAACACGCATTCCGCATGCACTTTTTTAATCTTATCATTTCAAATAAATTGTCTTACTTGAAGTAGAACAAGCAAAGCGCAGAAGAATGTAAACGTTTTATTGCTTTATTGTGCCTGAGTTTAGATTAACGTTTACCAAGAAATTCTATTTTCGCGCCGCAATGCTAATGAAACGCTCCTGAGGTGATAAGTGGTCCGATTGCCTGACAGCTCTCAAGATGGTCTTGAAAATTAAACCGTTGAAGGAAGAAATTAGTGTTTTTACTAGATATTATACGTTTATACAAGGAAATTTATGTGAGTAGATTTTTACACATTTATTTATTTATTGATTAACACGTTTTTTCCCCAATTATTTTTCTTTAATTTCTGATATCATTTAATTAATATTGGTTAAATACAAATAAATAAAGTATAATATGTAAATGTATTATTACATTTCGTTTTTTAATACATCTGTGTGTAGAATAAGTGCATAATGCAAACAAACTCGTGCTACTACACGTTTTCTTATAATTCGAGAATAAACCTAGCCATTTTGGGACACTGGGAAAGAACGGGTTAAAGACATTACTTTGTGACAAATCAATAATTTTACACAAGATTTTGATATAAATAATCTGTGTGTGGCCCGTTGGTGTAGTGGATAGAGGCGAGCGCTTGTGCGGCCGTGTGGGTTCGATTCCCATCCCGGGCGGAAGATTTTTCGGCGATCGAGAAGTATTCGCTCGGGTCCGTGGAATAATGTATATGTCCTACTACATTATTCATTGGTTCATTTATTCCCATTATTCATACAAAAATACAATTAAAAATCTAGCCGTGTGTGACTGAAGCCTAAGTAAAAAAAATCAACAATGTGCATTTTATTTAAAGTTTGTTTTACAACAGATAATTTGTGTTACTTTTATTAGTTATTTCTAATTAGGAAGTAAACTATAATTTTTAATATTCAATTTATAATAACCATGATTTATTGTTTTTTTTAATATTCTCCATTCTAATTTTATAATTTTTTACATATTTGTTCTTGGCAATATAAATCAATAATCAAAATTACGCCGCATTAATTTGTCTAAAAAAAAACGGGTATAGGATTTAAAAATCGCGCAATTTTAGCATTTTGAATTGAATTAACAAGAAAATTTCTTTATGCATTGTTGAAATATTTTAAATTGGCAACGATTTAATAACAATAATAATAATTTATTGAATGCCACTACTTAAAATTTACACGTGTCAAAGTTAGGGTAATTAGAGATAGTGCAATGTAAATAAATAATAAAAATGAGCAAACGCGATTAATTTAAACATATTACGGCTTTCATGAAGAAATCTTTAAGATTAAATTTTAAGATCAAAACTGAAATTCAAAATTTAAAACATAGATTCCAATCTGAAAATAAAATATCAAAAATTTGATATCCGAAACACAACATTTTAAAAGGTTTCACTTTAACTAAAAATCTACAGTTTAATATTAAACATGCAGAAGACGATATTAAATTTAAAACAAAGTTCAAAACCTTTAAATCCAGAATTCTTAATTAAAATTCAATACATAAAGCAATAAAATTAAAATCTAAAATTGAACCATCAAAATTGAACAGCGAATTCGTCATTTATTTAACTTCCAAAAACTAGAAAAAGCATATCTGTCCATTTTGGATTAAGAAAACATGCGATTTAAGCACTTTGAATTGACTCCTTAAAAAATCTTGACCGTTGACATATTGACTAAATTGGCTACATTTTATATCAAAATCGAACAACGAGTTCGTCATTTGTTCAACTTAAGTTTTGTGCTGGTTTTGGACTTTGAAAACGCGCAGCTTTGGCATTTTGAATTGACTCCACAAAACATTTTTTTAATTCACTACATTGGCCACATTTTACTGTTTGAATCATCAAAATCTAACATCGACTTCATCATTTGTTTAACTTGAGTCGTCGAGTGGTTATCAAGCGTTTGTGTAGTAGCACAATTGGTCAAAATAAGTTAAGTATAGAACCAGTAGATTTGCTGATATTTGATTTTAATTATTTTAGCATTAATGCATACAAATTAAAGATGATCTCGATTGACCGTTGAGGTAATTCACATGTGTGCAATTATTGCGATTTTATTTATCTCGTTGAATATTTGTTTTACCTGCTGCCTTATTCATTAATTCATTATCATTTCTTTACGTATATTATTCCTACTGAAACATACCTGTCTCGTGTCACCCTGAAAAGCTCCTGCGTGTGAATAGTAACCTTGTCTAATTTGTGTCCATCTACATTTTGTCAATTAACTGTATTAAGCGCCTTTTCAAAGTAAATTTATTTTTCCATTTTCGTGAACAAGTCTTGCTATTATTCAATTCAAATAAGTCACTAAAGTACTGCATTTAATCATTAGACGTTAAATGATTAACTCTCTACTGATATACAGGGGCCCGTTTTTGGAGCTCAAGCATGGGGATCTCGGTTATTTGCAGAGATACAAGGTCGGTTAAATTAGGCAAAGTTGTCCAATCTGGAGTGTAACATAATGCCGTTTTGAAACATAAAATATTCCGACTACTTTCAAAGATATCCGAAAAAAATCGAAATTTTCAAAAAATGTTTTTGTGTTTTTTGCGAGACTATTTATAGCAGTGGCGGCTCGTCAACTTTTGGTTTGGTGAGGCACAGATTTAATATTGTCGACACTTCACTCGGCCAATAAAACATCTGTGTATATACCGGGTGACCCAGGGTTCTGTAAAAGCCCCATAACTTACTTGCTATTTGAGATATCGACTTCTATTTTTCATAAACTGGTACCCAAACTTATTCTACATATTTTAAAAATATGTATGTTTTTGTACAGGGTGTCCTAGTATAAGTAACAGATCAAAGTTATGTTTTTTTTAAATGGAACACCCCATATTTTATACTTAATTTTTAATCCTCTTAAGAAGCTGATAAAAATAGTATAAGATACTATGGGTCTATTATGGACGGTTAGTTAGTTATGAGCAAATTTGTGGCAAAAACATGTACACATTGAAAATATTGCAGAAGCATTCCTAGCAAAGATTGCTTCATTTTTTATACATTAGAACATTTTCCACATCATGAAGAATAATACACATCGGCTTTAGTCCTTTTTTGTTAATACTGCTATACAGGGTGTCAACATACGCAAAACAACGGATAACTATTTTTTTCAAATAAAACACCACCACGTTGCCACCAATCTATGGCATTTTTGATAAGCTTTCCAATGATATACAGTTTGCATAACAAAATATTAAGGATTCTTGAGATTTATCAATAAAAACATATTTCTTTTATTACCTTCTGATGATTTATGGATTTTCAGCCAAAACTATGCATTTTCTGGAAAAATTCCGCTCTACAACTTTGGTCTCTTATTATTCTTTCAGAAAATGCATAGTTTAGGCTGAAAATCCAAAAATCAACAGAAGGTTGATATATAGGGTGTTCCATTTGAAAAAAATAGTTATCCATTATTTTGCGTAGGTTGACACCCTGTATAGCGGTATGAACAAAAAAGGACTAAAGCCGATGTGCATTATTCTTCTTGATTTGGAAAATTTTCTAGTGTATAAAAAATGAAGCAATCTTTGCTAGGAACGCTTCTGCAATGTTTTCAATGTGAACATGTTTTTGCCACAAATTTGCCCATAACTAACCAACCGTCCATAATCTTAGTCTGTAATACCGTCCATACTATCTTATACTATTTTTATCAGCTTCTTAAGAGGATTAAAAATAAAGTATAAAATATGGGGTGTTCCATTTAAAAAAAACATAACTTTGATCTGTTACTTATACTGAGACACCCTGTACAAAAACATACATATTTTTAAAATATATAGAATAGGTGTGGGTACTAGTTTATGAAAAATAGAAGTCGGTATCTTAAATAGCAAATAAGTTATGGGGTTTTTACGGAACCCTGGGTCACCCGGTATATCTTTAAGATATTCTATTGTTCAGCAAGAACCACGAGAAGGTGTGAAGATTTTCTTGCCGGGATGGGAAAATTGGAAAGGAAATAATAAGGTTGAACTATTAAATAAAAATAAATAAATATTTAAATTCTATAACAAAAATAAAACTCTACGTAGGTTTATAATAAATAATGGAATGTGTTATGGAAATAAATGGGACAACAAACTTAAAAATACTCTAATAAATATTAAATATAAAATACAACATAAAACTATTCATTTGAAAATAAATAAATTCTTAAACAAAACTAGAAATGTGTATATTGAATATTAAAGAAAACGGATCCTATTTATTTAAAGAGATTGCACAAAAGTGTTTCAAGAAAAATGTAATCAAAAAATTTAATGGTTTTTATATATTAATGGTATTCTTCTGTTCTTATTTTCAGCAAAATAATCTATAATTTGATCGTAAAAATGTTCATTTTTACAAAGTGTTTTCACAAATTCCTTTTCAATAGCAATGAGTGACATATTTGACAACCTATTTTGGCCTATTTGATTTCTTGTGCATGTTTTTATTCGTTTTAATACGGAAAAACTTCTTTCCACAGATGCAGATGTTACCGGTATGGTTACTATTAAAGAAATTAGTTTGTACAATTCAGGCATACATACTTGCAAGTCATTATTCTTTATATATTCTAACATATCCATTGGCATTTTAGACTCACCAAGAAGCTTATCTGAATATAGAACCCACAGTTCATTTCGTAATTGTATTTTGTCAAAAAATGGATATTGCTTAATTAATTCTTCAAACAACTGCAATGGAAACGTTTTTGAATACAGTTCAAACTTACTAACAGAAATTAAATCAAAGAATTTAAATTTACTTAGATCAAAAAATCTTGTTTCGATTTGTCCTACCACTGTATCTAAAATTTCGTAAAATATCTGTTTATATTGTAATCCCGTATCATCAAAGCGCTTTCGCGTTTTCGGAGGATTTTCTATGTCAGAAAAATGTTTTTCGTATATATGATTAAAATATGTTTCATTGGTTCTAAATTCCTTTAATTTTAAAATAAGTGAAGTTAAACGCCCTCTTGCATACGTGATGTCAGTTAGTTTGTGTTGAAGAATTAAAAATACAACACTTGTTTGTTCAAAAATAAGTTTGAAGGAATCTAATAAGAAACAGAAATGGTTGTCTTCTAACAATGATTTTAAGCCGTATGCCTCTCTGATAGATATATTATCAAATTTGTCTGAATTAATTATAAAATTGAATACTTCAATTAATTTATTTTTATTTTCATGAATTGTAAAAATAACCCGAGATGTAAAATTCCAACGTGTTTGTGCATTAGATGGTATTCTTGCATTACAAATTTCATCCAATACTGCGGTTCGTTTTGTTGATTTTGAAAAGAAAGCAGAAAATCCTGTTAGATTTGAAAAAAATATTCGTACTTTTTTTATTGAGTTGCACGATTTACTTAGCACTAAATTTAGAACGTGAGCATGGCAATGAGTAAAAATTGCTTGTGGAGCTACTGATTTTACTTTGGTTTGTAAACCATTCAAATGACCAGCCATAACAGCAGCACCATCATAAGTTTGAGCAATTAATTTTTCTTTGATATTAAATTTTCCAAATGTTTCTGTTAAAAAGGTGAATAAATCTTCTGACGTTCGTTGAGAATTTACATCATAAAATCCCATAAACCTTTCAACAAGTGTTCCCTGGATGACGTATCTAAATATAACTGATAATTGAGAAATACAAGTGATATCAGTAGTTTCGTCCACTTGCCATGAAAAAAAATTGGAATTTAAAATTTCACTTTCTATTTGATTCTTCAGTGTGTAACTGATTAAATCAATTAACTCATTTTGAATTGTTTTTGAAAGCCCCGAAAAAATTGAAGCATCATCTATTTTTTTTTTTAAATCCCATCCGTTTTACTCATTAACAAAACTAATTCTCGAAAATTCCCCTTATTATTTGAGGTTTCTGATTCGTCATGCCCCCTAAATGACAATTCCTGACTGCACAAAAATATTGTCACATCGATTAATCTTTTTAAAATCCCCCTATTTTCCTTCACGTTGTTATTGTACGTTTCGATTTCAATTTGCCGAGCCGTACTTAAAACATTAACTATATTTTGTTTACCTAAAATGTGAAATTTACAATTTGATGATATATGATCTCTACTTTTGGAATGCTTATCAATAGAACGCGCTAAATTTTTTAAATCGTCATAACCTGTTTTATGCCATACCGACTCATTGCTATTTGAAAACAATATGCAAGGCCAACAAAATAATTTATTTCTAATCATTGTACCTGTCAACCAACTACATTTGTCAAACCATGCACTTTTAAATGATCGATGTTTTTGAATCAATAATAAACTAAGATCAGGGCAAGGCCTTTTGATACCTTTTACATAAACTTTATCATCGTACGACAACCGGCTAAATGGATTATCAAGCAAGAAATTTACGATGTCTTTACAATTTCTCACTGTAAGAGTGCTATTTCCGTCATCCATTATAATATAGGAATAAATACTATTTACTAATAAATATCAATAAGATTACCTTTAATAACTAATGCTGATCAACGGACGGCGGAGTGAAATGAATAGATTACTAACACAGCTGACAATTGCGAGTGCCGCGAGGTTCTCTCTCTCTCTATCACGCGGGTGATTTCCGACCAATGAGAAGCCTGTGAGGCTCGCCTCCGATATCGAAATAAATCTGCACATTACTTCGAATGTGATATGGGTAAACTGTGTGGAGGCATATTAAGTTGCATAAATTCCTACCGCTCTGGTTCATTTCTGCCGCAAGTTCGGCCTGGATGGGCGCGCTAATTCTGATCATTAAAAATCGGGAATTTTCCGTTAATACATCCATTTATAATTACTGTATAATTAATTATCAATATTAAAGCCAACACGGAAGAAATTTATTGAATAGATTTATATTTTTATAAAATAGAAAATTAATGGTGAGGCAGTGCCTGAAAATGAATGGTGAGGCAGTGCCTCACCTGCCTCCCCTGACGAGCCGCCACTGATTTATAGAGATTGGGCAACTTTGCCCTAATTTAACCGACCTTGTACTCTTCAAATAACGAGATCCCCATGCTTGAGCTCCAAAAACGGGCACCCTGTATACTCTGTTCACATTTTATTCTCGCCACAGACATTATTGTTGGTAGTAAAAAAGTTACTAAGAATTTGGTTATTTCATTCCTTTTTTTTTGGTTATGTGTAGTGCAATGTTGCATTTTATAATATCCCTCATTCACATGTAAAAATATTGTTTTTGCCGACTCGGTATGTAATATACTATTGACAACGTTCTATTGAAATTATAACTTAACAACATACTTCAATCATTACTAGAGAGAGGATTTTATGCAAAATGCATATTTTTGCATATTTTGCATATATTGCATATTTATCCATATAATGCATATTTCGTCTTTTAATGCATATTTTAACGTATAATGGTAAAATTTAACATTTTGTGCAAATTAATTGCCAATTCGTCCTGCGATAAACAATTTATGCGTTCACATATTTTTGTCGATTTTCTTTTTACAAGGAAACTAAACTTTCGCAAAGATGATTTGCGATTTTGGTATAATTCAATATTCGTCGTGGTATTAACTAGGGAAGTATTTGTTTTAAAAATAATTTGTTAATTCCCCATTTTGTGTAAAATGTTGTCACGACATTTCTTAAGTCCTCGTAGTTAAAGTGAAATTATTGCACGGATTTTCGCTTACGTTCCTAAATAAAAAAAAGATTTCTATGATATCTTTAGTATTTGTTTAAATGTTTTGGAATATTTTTTCTTATTGAAAACCCACGAAATTTTGGCAAAAGCTTTTCAGTTCTTCAGATTGTCTGATAAGGCTTATAGTTTAAAGTTTCCTATTCATTCATTTAGTATTTTTTGAGAAACAACACGCACAGGTGGACACACATAATTTATTTTTACTTTCTCCGGAACGAAGTATTGAGATCGTGACATTTTTTCATTTTTTTTGTACAGTATATATCCGTTTCGAGGTTCCTCAAGTCGATTTCTATGATCTCTGAGAAAAAATCGCATCTACATCTTAAAAACCAATACAGCAATTTACACGAAACTTTGAACATGAGTTTTATTTGACAATCCGAAGAACCGAAAAGTTTTTCGTCAAATTTCATACACCCGAAGTGTGTGTTAAACATATTTTATATTTTTAATATAAAAATATTACAAAAACTTTTAAACAAAAATCGAAGACAACAAAAAAATGAACATATTTCAAAATATTGTTCACGAAATGATTGTTTTTCAAAAAGAAAAATTGAATTGAAATTTTTGCAATATTTGGTCTATAATTATGAAATGATACCTGTTATATCAAATTTGTGTTAATATTAATTGTAAAGAATACCGAATTGAACAACTTATAAATAATATGTTTTTTCAAAAGATCATTGTATTTTAAAGAAACTGACGGTATATTATTAGAATTTGAAGTATAATTTGTCAATTTCAACTTCTTTATTTTGGCTGTAATATCGATTTATTTGTTGTAAGTTTAGATTTTTTGGTTTGCATTTTTCATATTTAAACATGAATTTTTGATTTTTGGTCTAAATTCTTGTTTTTTGGCTTTTGAAGATTTTGAAACCTAAATTATTGATTGTTAGACACGAATGTTTGATGTTTTGGCAAGTATTTTTGAGTTTTTAATTAAAGCACCTATTTTTTTTATATTTCGTTCATTTCATTACATTTATTTCACGTCTGCCACAATACATAAGCCATACATAAGATGCAAAATTTGTTGCGGATGTGTTTGTTAATTAAAAATTAAAATTAAGTATTATAATAATGACAAGTTCATAAAAATAATGACATAATACTAGACCCGAATTTTTCATTTTTAGGCGTTTATTTTCATTTTAGAGTATTTATTTGATTTTATATTTTTGATTCTAATTCTGAAGTTCAATTTTATTTCAAGTTAAAATTTGACATTTACTTAAAAGATATAGTCGCGAGGGAATTATTTTAATCAACTAATTATTGTTTTTTTTTTACTTTTTGGCCTGAGTTTTTTATTTTTAGACCTAGACTTTTGATTTTGGACTTATTTTAGATATTTGGCATGTATTTTCAATTTCTTTGCCCAAATATTCTTTTCGATTTTTGGCCTAAATTTTTTTTGGCCTTTATCTCAGATTTTGAAACCTGAATTATTAATTTTCATGCGAAATGTTTTTCTTTTTTGGCCAGTATTTTCAAGTTTTTATTTTATTTTAATTTTAGGTTGTTTAGTTAATTCTAATTTTTTGATATTAATTTAATAGTTGATTTAAAGTTTCAAGTAAAAATTTGACATTTACTTATATAAAGTATATTCGTGAGGAAATTATTTTAACCAATTACTTAATTTGTTTGCCTGATTTTTGTTTATTTGTAGACCAAGGTATTTGATTTTGGCCTTTATTTTAGAGTTTGGCCTGTATTTCCAATTTTTTTGTTCAATATTTTATTTCTAGGCCTGAATATTCTTTATTTCGGATTTTGTAACCTAAATTATTAATGTCAATATTTTCGAGTTTTTATTTATTTAAAGAACCTGCATTTTTTCAAGGTGGTGAATCTATTGCCTGAATTTTTCATATTTAGAACAGAATTTTTAATTTTTAGGAGTGTATTTTCCACGTTTTATATTTTCATTTTAGATTATTTATTTGATTTTATATTTTTATTTTTATTTAGACGTTCAAGTTTCATTTCAAGTTAAAATTTGACATTTATTTAAAATATATAGTCGAGGGAATTATTTTAACCAACTACTTATTTTTCTTTTTATTTTTTGGCCTGAAATTTTTATTTTTAGACCTAGACTTTTGACATTTTAGGTCTTCGACAGATAGACAAGTGACCTCAACAGGCAATTGACCAGAGGTCTTTCAGCCTAGTTATTAAGACTAATTATCTAGTTGGCACTAACAACTATGTAACTTAATTTTTTTATTAAATATGTATATAAACAAATTTATGTAATTTTCATTGACATATTTCAATTTATTACTTGCATATTACAAATTAATAATGCATAATTTTTAGTTTTTGACTGCATACATATGCACATATTTCAGCATTTTATAATGCACAAAATCCTCTCTCTAATCATTACTATCAAAAATACAACATGCCAACTTAACGAAAAAAAAACCCCAACTGTGACGAGAATAAAATGTGATCAGAGCATATGAATCTTTGACTATTATAAACATGGACTGCTATTTCTCCTCGATTTCCCATATGATCACTGCTCCAAAAGTTGCCCGCGAGCTGGCGCCCGAAAATGGAGCCTAATTTAAAAACCGGAAAGCAAAAAAAAATATTTCTCGATGTATTCATCAGCAACGTGAGAATGCAAATGCGAGCATATTTCGGCAACTCGGGTCCACTTTCCTGCCTGTTCTTTACAAGCAAAGCATCAACCCATCATTTGCGAAGTTCCGGATTTGATGGAAATCTAATAATATGATAATATTAAAATAAAGAATAAACAGAATTTTAGGTTATAAGTCATCTGACGTGTATTATAATCGCATTGGCATATATACGTGGACGTATTGCAGCAAAGCAATATTTTGACATAGTTTGAATATTTGACAATATAAATGTTTATGTATTCAAAGGTGTGAATAAATTGCAGGGTATCACAATATGCAATGCGAGCTCATAGAGTCATATATCATAGACACAGAATAGCTACCAATTTAGTAACATACCGCAACCACTTTGGGTCGCGCCGCGCCACCGTTGCTTGGAGTTACACATGAAGTTGGCGTTGGCAGTCCAAATGTATATAGCCAAAGAGGGCAGCGCTTCCAAATAACGAGGAGCTTCAAGACAACGTCAAGACACATTTAAATTCATTGGCGGCAACATTTTATGAAGAGGGTATTGGAAAGCTCGTTCACGGTATGCCAAATGCCTTAATCTCCAAGGTGAATATGTCGATAAATAACTATAAGTGTACATAAGTTTTGGTATAAAAATCATTGTTTTATATACACTTATCTTCTTATTACGGCCCATCGGAGGTTGAAAAAAAAACGACCCTCGTATTATAAGAATTATAATTTTGGATGGAAGTCGAAAATGGGAATAAACAGGTTTAGCATACGCGAGCAAAGTGTCTTATTGTTAGCCTCGGATTTATCACTTCAATAGTAAAATGACATCGTAAATTGTTTTGAATTTTTTAAAGTCTTCTATACGCCGATGTTTTAAAACTTTTAAAAAGAATCAATGCTCACAGAATGCAGAACAGCTACAAGCTGATATCGATAGTCTTTCTAGTTGGTGTGATAAGAGTGGCCTGTACTTGAATATAAAGAAGTGTCTTTTTTTTCGTTGTCGCATTTCAATCAGTTTTGACTATATCATTAATGGGGCTGAACTTGAAAAGATTACAGAGATTACGGATTTAAGAATGATTAATTATTGTAAAATTTCCTTTGTTTGTCATATTAAATCCATTGTAAACGCAGGTTTAAAGTTATTGGGATTTATCTCGAGAATCAGTAAATATGTTTCTATTTAGACTCCTCTATTCCTCATTAGTGCGTTCTGGATTGGAGTACGCTTCATGCGTCTGCTCACCGCATCCTGTGTATTTGATTAAAGAACTAAAGTACAGTACACATTTTTACGAATGACAGCTTTCAAATTAAATTTCGATAATAGTCCCTTTAAATTAGACAATTTTTAGGAAAATTTTACCCACTGCTTAGCGACCTATATACTTAGGTGTATTTGGACTGTCTGAAAACTATTTTCACCTAGCGCACGAATAAAAGAAGGTGGTTTTTGAGTAATCACGGTAAAAATCAATTTTCGCGTTTTTTAATGTTTTTTTTACATTTTTACCGAAAACTATGCATTTTTGGCAAAATTTACTTCTATTAAAAGTTGTAGAGCGAAAAATTTCCAATCGATATACGTTATTCTAATTTTCCTATAATTTCCCGTTTTTCTCATAGAAGGTGCAGAAAATAAAGTATAAACAACGCGTCCACGTAAGTATGCAACATATGGGAAACTTTTTACTTTCTCCGTTACGAAGTACGAGAAAGTATTGTGATCGTGATTTTTTTTTCAAAAATTTTTTTTACGGAAATATCCGTTTTGGGGTCCCTAGATGCCATTTCAACAATTTCTGGAAAAAAAAATTTTGTGTCTGTGTGTGTGTGTGTCTGACTATGTGTGTGTGTGTGTGTGTCTGTCTGTGTGCGCTGTATCTCAAAAACTAATAGAGCAATTGATATGAAACTTTCAACATACGTCTTATTTGATAATCTGAAGAACTGAAAAGCTTTTGGTAAAATTTCGTACACCGGAAGTGGGTGTTTACCTTAACTGTTTTTTGTTTTTTGTCAATATTTTCTTAAATATGAAAAATATCACAAAAACATTTAAACAAACATTGAAGACAACAAAGAAATGAACATCTTTTGCTTGAAAATATTTTTCATAAAATCATTGCTATTCGAGAAAAAAATGTATTAATTTTTTTTAACTTTTGGTTTATAATTATGAAACGATGATAGTTACAGCAAATTTGTGTGAATAATAATTGTAGAGAATAGCAAAATGAACAACTTCTAAAGAATAAGTTTTTTTCGAAATCTCGTTAGTTTTTGAGTAAACCGAGTTTTTGAATTTGAAGTATATTTTTTCCGTTTCATAATTTTGACGTTTTAAACGTCAGTTTCATCCAAGTTTAGGCAACGCTCGATGTACATTTAAAATATGATTTTCATATAAATGATACCATCAAGTCGGAGAAAGTAACATGATGGCCACATCACCATTTTTTTATTGTCGAAAGCAATTTTCTTCGTTTCGATTCAAGTTTTTGAATCTCAATTCATTCTCGAAATTTATGACGATTCAATGGCTTATACAAAAAAATAAAATTTATCCGGCCAAATTGTAACCACTTGTGGTATTACCCCCGATATTTTGTTTATTGCAATTTCCATTGCTTCGGTTCAAGTTTTGAGGGCTTCTATTTTGTTTTCAGCTGTTATCTTTCAATTTTTTAAGAGGTTGTCAAAACTTGGTTTATTGTGGTTGGATTATAAAATTTTGAAGCGAATTCTGGGAGAGATTCATTTTCGACAATATTTTTTTATTGTCGAATGCAATTTTCTTCGCTTCGATTTAAGTTTTGAGGGTTTCTATTCTGTTTTTGACTGTGAACTGTCAATTTTTTTTAAGGGATGACAAAAATTGGTTCATTATGGATGTATTTTGAAATTTTGAAGCGAATTCTGGTAGAGATTAATTTTTGACAATTTTTTTTTTATTGTCGAAAGCAATTTTCTTTACTTCGGTTCAAGTTATCTTCAATTTTCAAAAATTGGTAACTCTCCTCAAAAACTAATTTTGAGAGTAATATGTGAACTTATTGCAATTTTTTAAAATTCACAAATGATTTTTTTCCGGTCTCGATATTGCGTTCGACATCTCAAACTTCATATTTACATGATAAAGTGGGTTTGATTTTCAACTTTTTTTAAATTTTTGCTTTGAAATTTTGACGAAAAAAAAATATTTAAAAACTTCAGCCTCGATATTGCGATCGGTGTCTCAAATTTCATATTTGCATGATAACGTAGGTTTGATTTTCATTTTTTTTTTAATTTTGCTTTGATAATTTGAAAAATTTGAAAACAGAAATTAAAAAAAAAAATTAAATCATTGAAATAAATAAATTGAATTGAATTTAAATAGAATATGGATTTTCAATCCCGTGCCTCATCAATCAGTTCTTTTCCATCTTCAAAAATTAGTAACTCTACTAAAAAACTAATTTTCAAAGTAATATGTGAACTTTTTTTTTCGAATTTTGTTCACTTAAGCTGAAAATTCGAAGATGTTCATTTCTTTGTTGAATTCAATATTTCTTTAAATGTTTTTGTGATATTTTTCAAATTTAAAAAAATATTGGAGAAAAACGGTTAGGGTAAACGCCCACTTCCGGTGTACGAAATTTTACCAAAAGCTTTGCAGTTCTTCGGATTATAAAATAAGATGTATGTTTAAAGTTTCATATCCATAGTTTTTGAGATACAGCGCGCACGGGCACACAGACACATTTTTTTTTTACTTTCTCCGTTACGAAGTACGAGAAAGATCATGATTTTTTTTTAAATTTTTTTACGGAAATATCCGTTTTGGGGTCCCTAGATGCCATTTCAACAATTTCTGGAAAAAAAAATTGTGTGTGTGTCTGTGCGCGCTGTATCTCAAAAACTAATAGAGCAATTGATATGAAACTTTGAACATAAGTCTTATTTGATAATCCGAAGAGCTGAAAAGCTTTTGGTGAAATTCTGTACACCGGAAGTGGGTTAACCGTTTTTTGTTTTTTTCCAATATCTTCTTAAATATGAAAAATATCACAAAAACATTTAAACAAATATTGAAGACAACAAATAAATGAACATCTTTTGTATGAAAATATTTTTAATAAAATCGTTGTTATTCGAAAAAAAAATTTATTATTTTTTTTTCATTTCTGGTTTATAATTTGGAAACGATAATAATTACAGCAAATTTATGTTAATAATCATTGTAGAGAATGCCAAAATAAACAACTTATAAAGAATAAGTTTTTTTTAAATCCCTTTAGTTTTTGAATAAACTGAGTTTTTGGATTTAAAGTATAATTTTTCTCTTTCATAATTTTGACGTTTTAAACGTCAGTTTCATCCGAGTTTACACAACGCTGTATATACATTTAAAACATGATTTGAATTGAAAATAAACCATGAAAGCGTAAATATAAATGATATTATCCAGTCGGAGAAAATAACATGATGGCCACATCACCATTTTTTATTATTAATTTCTCAGAAAATTTTATTTTTTATAAAAGTTTGTGCTTAATCTTAAACATACAAAAAAGACAAAACAAATGACATGGGACGGTATATTAGCAAGATAATGAAAAAAAATAACTTTTGCACTTTTTTATGCGAATTTTATCAAATATTTTCAGTTTTTACTTATCTGTCATTAATATTTATTACTAACAAATAATTAATTAGTAGTCTCCTAAATAATGGCAGAGAGATTGACTTTGCAAGACAGAGCAGCGTTGATGCTAATATGTAGCGATAACTATAAAACCTGCAGAGAAGCAGCTGAAATTTTTAACGGCAGGCACCCCGAAAAGAGAATCAGTTATTCACAAGTGTCAAGGATTTCAAAGCAATGTAAAAGGAAAGGAACATTTGAATTGCATTTAAAAAAAGAACGAACTAAACCAGTGAGAAATGTGGGGAATTCGTTGGTTATCTTGCAAAGTGTGGTTCAAAATCCTCAAATATCTGTTAGAAAATGCGCCAGAAGTTTAGGATTGGGAAAGTCAATAGTACGTAAGGTATTAGCAGAGAATAAGTTTAAAGCATTTAAACCAAGATATGTTCAAACTTTCCAAGAACATGATTACGACAAACGTTCTGTTTCCTGGTACAAGGTGATATAGAAATTGATAGAACATTTCCCAAGAAGATCCTGTTTAAGGATGAAGCTACATTTACTATAAATGGTGTATTTCCATCACAAAACTATCGTTGGTGGTGAACAGAAAATCCAGCATTCCGAATTATCTGCAAAAATCAATATTCTCGAAAAATAAATGTTTGGTGTGGAATTTTGAACAGAAAAATTATAGGGCCCTACATATTTCAGCAGAGTTTAAATTCAGAAAGATATTTAGAATGAAAAAAAAATGGAATTGGAAAATGAATTTGACATGTTACCTTTGGCTACAAGAATTTCTCTTAGGTTTATGCAGAATGGGGCACCTGCACATAGAGCTCGTGTCGTAGTTGAATATTTAACTAAACAATTTAATGATAAATTAATTGGAAGACATTCAACATTTTCATGGCCTGCTCGCTCACCCGATGTAAATCCATTTGATTACTTTTTATGGGGGTGGTTAAAAAACAGAGTTTATTCTGAGAGGCCTTTTGGAAATTTAGAGGATTTGGAAAATAAAATTCGAAATAGTGTAAGATATTTAAATAACCATCCCAACATTCTTGAAAATGTAATCAGAGATTCTAACAGAAGAACAAATTTATGTATTGAGAGGGAAGGGTATCACATCGAGTGATTGTTATTTAAATAATAATATCATTAAGGTTAGTAATTTCAAAGAAATTACATTTTTTTGTTGATTAAAACCGTAGGTCATTTGTTTTGTCTTTTTTGTATGTTTAAGATCAAGCACCAACTTTTATAAAGAATAACATTTTCTGAGAAATTAATAATAAAAAAGTTTCCCATATGTTGCATACTTACGTGGACACGTTGTATATACCGGGTGACCCAGGCATCTGTAAAAGCCCCATAACTTAATTGCTATTTGAGATATAGACTTCTAGTTTTCCTGAACTGGTACCGGCACTTATTCTACATATTTTAAAAATATGTATGTTTTTGTACAGGGTGTCCCAATATACATAACAGACCAAAGTTATGTTTTTTTAAATGGAACACCCTATATTTTATACTTTATTTTCAACCCTCTTGAGAAGCTGATAAAAATAGTATAAGATAGTATGGGTTTTATTATGGACGATTGGTTAGTTATGGGCAAATTTGTGGCAAAAACAAGGAGACATTGAAAAAGATCCAGAAGCGCGCCTAGCAATGATTGCGTGGTTTTTTATACACTAAAGAATTTTCCACATCATGAAGAATAATACAAATCGGCTTTGGTTCTTTTTTGTTCATACTGCTATACAGGGTGTCAACATACGCAAAATAATGGATAACTATTTTTTTCAAATGGAACACCCTATATATCTTGCCACCAATGCATGGAATTTTTAATAAGCTTTCCAATGATGTACAATTTGTATAATGAAATATTAAGGATTCTTAAGATTTATCCACAAAAACATTTTTCTTTTGTCACCTCCTGCTCATTTTTGGATTTTCAGCCAAATGTATGCATTTTCTGAAAAAATAATAAGAGACTAAAGTTGTAGAGCGGAAAATTTTTGATCGAGATAGGTCTTTCGACTTTTCCAATAATGCGTGCATTGGCCGCCAGAGTGCGCAAAATCGTGACCGTATATGCATTTTAGCGTTTTTCTCAAATTTTTTGTTAATTAATTGCACTATACTTTATTTTCCACGTCCTCTAGCAGAAAAACGGGTAATTATAGAATTATTTAAATGACTTACATCGATTGAAAATATTCCGCTCTCCAACTCTCAAAAGAAGCAATTTTTGCCCAAAATGCATAGTTTTCGCTAAAAATGCAAAAAATCATTGAAAACGCAAAAATTGATATATACATTTTCAATTTGCATTTTTAGGGAAAACTATGGAATTTTGGCAAAAATTGCTTCTATTAAGAGTTGTAGAGCGGAACATTTTCAATCGATATGAGCCATTTTAATTTCCCTATAATTTCCCATTTTTCCGCTAGAGGGTGCAGAAAATAAAGTATAGTGCAATTTATTAATAAAAAAAATTGAAAAGAAAACGCTAAAATGCATATACGGTCACGATTTTGCGCGCTCTGGCGGTCAATGCACACATTATCTTAAAAGTTGAAAAACCTATATCGATCGAAAATTTTTCGCTCTACAACTTTGGTCTCTTATAATTTTTCCTGAAAATGGATAGTTTTGGCTGAAAATCCAAGAATCAGCAGAAGGTGACAAAACAAATATGTTTTTATTGATAAATCTCAAGAATTCTTAATATTTTGTTATACAAACTCTATATCATTGGAAAGCTTATTAAAAATTCCATAGATTGGGGGCAACTTATATAGGGTGTTCCATTTGAAAAAAAATAGTTATCCATTGTTTTACGTATGTTGACACCCTGTATAGCACTATGAATAAAAGAGAACCAAAGCCGATGTGTATTATTCTTTATGATGTGGAAAATTTTCTAGTGTATAAATAATAACGCTATCTTTGCTAGGAACGCTTCTGCAATGTTTTCAATGTGTACATGTTTTTGCCATAAATTTGCCCATAACTAACCAACCGTCCATAATAGACCCATACTATCTGATACTATTTTTATCAGCTTCTCAAGAGGGTTGAAAATAAAGTATAAAATATAGGGTATTCCATTTAAAAAAAAACATAACATAACTGTTATGTATATTGGGACACCCTGTACAAAAACATACATATTTTTAAAATATGTAGAATAAGTGTGTGTACCAGTTCAAGAAAACTAGAAGTCGATATCTCAAATAGCAAATAAGTTATGAGGCTTTTACAGATCCCTGGGTCACCCGGTATATATGATTTCTTTTTTTGCAGTTGGAGCCGAATCTAAGCATTTTGGTGATAAATTACAAGAGATCAAAGTTGTAGAAAAAAAAAAATCAATTCATATTGGCCATTTGGATTTCCCGATAGTGTGCACATTTTCCGTTAAAGAGCGATACAAAATTTCGCAAATTGTGACCTTCTGCTAATTTTTTGGATTTTCAACCAGAACTTGTAGAGCGGGAAATTTCTGATCGATATACATCTTACATTATATAAAATTTAGATTTCTCAGTAAATGGGCTCAAGCTTAAACAAGAAAATGGATTTATTTAGTCTACTATTTTGTAAGACTAATTACGGTAATAATGACCGGTTATTTAGAATGGTGCGATTTGTTAATCATTTATAACCTAAATCTAAATTTGTTTTTTTTTTGCACCAACGATATTAAGTTATTTTCCAAATATATTAAGGACACAAGGATGGATTATTGTGCTCTAAATTTAAATAACAGTTAATAATTGGCAGGATGATTCTTTATTTGGTTGTATTTGCTCAATTCTTAAAGTACTTTTGTTCACGAAAATGTGCGTATTATTTAATTGTATGAGCAACATTAATGGGGTGCATTTAACACTCAATTTCTTAAACACGCATTTGATACGCGATTTATGATAATATTTTGTTTACCCTGTTTAATACTGATTTTTTTTTAAATTGTAATTGTAATTACATCTTTAATTTCGATTTAAATTTTGATTTTGATTTTGATTGTGTTTTTGTTTTTTTTTTTTATTTTGATTTTGATTTTGATTTTAATTTTCGTGAACAAAGTATAGTGTAAAACTCGCATATAATGGCTAATAATCACTCGAACGATTTGCTCCACTCGCCTACGGCTCGTTCCGCAAACATCGTTCTCGTGATTAATAGCCATCATTATATGTTCGTTGTACAATATACTATTGTTGAATTTGGTTTTCATTTAACACGTGGTGAAATAATTTTAATATTTAGGATTATTAAAATGAAGCACTTGATTTTACAATTTTAAAATTGTGCTTTATTTAAACAATCCTGAATCTTAAAGTAGGTTTGTTGTATATACATTTTACCCTCCACTTCTTCGTTCGAACACTCCACTGTTAATTTGTTTTGCCTGATGCCAATCTAACGTTTAGTTTATAAATATCGTGACCACAATTGAAAAATTTTGATTTGACGTTTTTATAAAAGGAACATATTTAGCTTACTCACCTCAAAAAGTACAAATTAGAAAAGTTAAACTACGGCACCCAATATGGGAGGGTATTAGATAAACCGTGTAAGAAAGAAATAAAAAGAAAAATCTACATAATTCGTATGCAAGAAAATTCAAAATCGAACTAGGTTTACAATTATCTTATCTTATCTTTAATTACCATTTGACTTGGTAATTATGGTTTCTTGAAATTTGTTTTTAACTGTGTCATTCTTAACGCGGTTTATTGTACGACCCTGCACATCTATAAACAATTGCCACTTCACATATTAATATTCCTAGAGCAGTCGCAGATAAGATACTTTTACATTTTTTGCATTCCTTATGTTGTTTTTATCGCGATTTTTGCAGATCAAAGATTAATTAATTAATAACAACGAGATTATCTCGAGTTGTCGCGTACTAATCGTACAATTGATCTATCAGATAAGTCAAAAGTGATGTGAATGTGTTTAGTGATAGTGTAGTCAAATTTATGTGATGGCGGTGAAAACAGTTCTTAAGAATTTCGATAATTTACCGTTATTGTTTACCGTTTATATTTGTAAGTATGTTTTATTTTTTTCGTAAAGCGTAGAAAATGTGTTCTATAATTTTATTTCAAATCCAACTGTGGTTGTATAGAATTAATGTTGTTTTCACGATTTATAATTTTTCAAGTCAAAGAAAATATTTATATCAAAAATCGTGAGTAATAAGCGAATCACTGCGGTAATTTGAGGGAAGTAATGCTTTCATTAGCCACTAGTGAGATAATTACTCGGACCCACGGAATAATTAGGTATTTTCAATAATTCAAATTGACACCAAGCACGTCAAAATTCTTGTCAAAATGTTATAAGCAATATTTTAATATTTAATGCAATCGCAGACGATTTTGAATAAAATGTTATATACAGGGTGTCCGATACCACCCGTTACAACCTTTTTTTGAGAAAACGGCTAGTAGTAGAGAATTTTATTACAAAAGCCGTATTGAAGAATCTAATTATGATATTGTTATTCCCAAAAACGGTTGGCACCCATGAGAGCTTGTCTTTTTTTCTTGGCTAACTTTTATTACAAGTTTGCATTTCAAATGATTGTTAAAAAATATCAGATGTGTTCAAATTTTCTTACATTCACTTATACACATTGTTGAGCTCTTCTGGTGATATTAATTGTCCACAAATAGGTCGTTGACACTCCAAATTGTTCTAAGCCAATGAGCATTTGTTTGCGATCAGACTTAGGACCACTGATAGTTTCACCAGAAGAGAAATTTGAAATTTGATAACTTGAATCAGATATTATTCAAAATGGGTGCCAGTAATAAACTCATATTTTCTACAAAAGTTGCTTGGGTTTTAAAATTCTTTTAAATAATACTACTTTTGACCTATCATGCCATTTAAAAATCTGGAGTACTTGTTAATCTCTCAGGGATGCCAACAGCTTTTTGAGAATAATAATATCATTATTCGATTCTTTAATGCGGCTTTTGTCATAATTCTTTTTGTCCCAACTCTCTCCGACTAACCGTTCCAAAATCATTTGGGGAGCCAATATTTGAACATTGAGAATTTAACATGGAAATCCCTATGGTGCGTGAACCAATTCTACACCCTGCATGAAAAATACCAGGAAATCATTTTGAGAAATCTTTCATTACAAATAGTTTTTTTTAACTTTTTGATTCATGAAAAAAAATTATAAATTAACTACGGCATTTTCAGGATACGCCACAGCAGGTCTTAAGTTTTTTGTCAATAATTATTAAATCATAAATGTTACATCAAATTTAGTTAGATATAGATAATACCAAAATGAACAATTTAGAATAAGAATATTTCGAAATCTTACGAGTTTTTGAAAAAAATGAATGGGGAAAATATCATCATAAACCCTACTATTATTATATTTTATTTACCCCTTTTGTTCTATAATAAGCGATATGCCCATGGTGAGGCTCGAATTTGAAATACCCTTTATACAATAATCCAAAGTTTTTAACTGCCATTCTACGTAAAGTTAAGATTATCATTTAAACATGTGTAACTTTATACCGAGTTTACGGTTAAACTTGGTTTAAGAAACTATTGAACATTTGGAAGTTTTGATAATATAAACGCTTTTTATGATATTTTTCATATTTATCGCTTTTTCTCAAAAACTAGTGACAAGTTAAAAAATAACATGTTTTATAAATTATTATTTTTGACATTATCTATAGATAGTGATAATTCTAATTTCATGTAACTCTCGTAGTTTCATTTTTTTCCAAAATTAAATAAAATTGGAACCATATTTGTTAGAAGTATCCGGACCAACATACTGGCAGACTAACAAATAGAAATGTGTGGAAAATGGTCTCGAAAATGCACATTTTCGTTGAAAGTTAGACTAAAAATGGTTTTTAACTTTTGAAACTGTATATAAAAACTTATTGTACATAAATTTTACCTACTCTCACTTTGTAATTAATAAATTAAACAGTTTCCATCAATAATGCAATGTAATGTAAAAATTCAACCATTCAACGTAGCTCAAAACGGACATAAAAAAAATAAAACATTTTCACGATCACAATACCTTTCCGTACTTCGTACAGAGAAAATAATGACAAAAATTGAAAATTTCCTTTCTTTTGAGAAATTTTCAACTGATTATTATTCCGCGTTATAATACATACATTTACCCTATTTAACCAACTTTCTATGATAACCGGAATCGCCGGAGTACCTCTCTAAAAACGATAAGCCTGCAACTCGCTAAATTCCGTTTTATATAGGGTTTTTCAAAAGTAAGTCGTGTATTGAAATACTGATATTTGTATCAATCATTGAGAAATTTGAAAATTAAAAATGCCTATATGTGAAGAAAGAAATAGAGTTATGGATACATTTTAAGTTGCCTTTGAAGAATTGGTGTTACCAATCTCCAAATGGCCTGCTATTTTATTGACACTATATTTGTTCCATATTTGTTTTCATTTGCTAAATTTTGCGTTTCTTATAAAACTTCAGCAACTACAACATCTGTTGTAACAGGGGGTCTTTTTATCCATAACAGAACCACTTTCTTCAAATTTTGCTACCAGCTTTTGAATAGCTCTCAAAGTGCATGGGCTAAAGCCCTGCACAGGCCGTCTTTTAAAGACCCGGCCCGGCAGTGAATATTCAAAGGCCTGGCCCGGCCCGAAGAAATAAAATGTTTTGTCGGCCCGGCCCGCTAGTATTCAAAGGCCCGGCCCGGAATCGTTCTTTATTTCTTTTGCTATTATTTAAAATTTATAATAAAACAAATGAATTATTCTGTTTTGAAATATTTTATAAAAAATCATATCTCAAAAATCTTTTGAAAAAAGAAGAAAGGATCAGGGCAAAACATATATTATTTTTAAGAAAATTAAAATATGAGTAATTGATTATTCTTTGAGATATATTTTATTCATTAAATACTAACTATCTAAATTTTGTTTTTGTTTTGGAATTTTTTTTAAACTTTAAACATTCAAGCATAAAAAAGTATAGAATAACTTTTTCGTATCCGTAACGGTTTACGATATTTTTGAGTCCAAAATAAGTGTACTGAAAGTTTATATTGTTATAATTTTTGACACAATAATTTTCTGAGTCTCTAGTAAAGACCAAAAGCCATGTCTTGATAGCCTTTATAATATATGTAAAATTCGCTAAAATCCCTGATTTACCCTCAAAAAGTGTACATTTATTTATGGCATGATTTAACATTTATATTAAATAAAAATAGTCCATTTAATTTTATTTAGAAAGAATTCATGCATCCGAAAATATAATCAAGATCAGCGGGTGTAGTGGAACACGAAACATTATAAAAAATGGTGATGTGGCCATCATGTTACTTTCTCCGACTTGATGGTACTCATTTATATTTACGCTTTCATGGTTTATTTTCAATTCAAATCATGTTTTAAATGTACAAACAGCGTTTTGTAGAATAGGATAAAACTGACGTTTAAGACGTCAAATTTAATTCTAATAGTCAGTACCAAAGAGATTTCGAAAAATATTTATTCTTTATAAGTTGTTAATTTTGGCATTCTCTGCAATTATTATTCAAAAATCTTTACCGTAAGTTTAATGAAAAACTAAAAATAATGCTAAAAAAGTCTTGAAATGGATTTCTACAAATATTCCTGACTAAAAAGTCCTGAAAACCTAATTAAAGTCCTGAACAAGAAAGTCTTGAAAAAAGTCCTGATAAAAAGTCCCGAAGGAAGAGTCCTGACAAAAAACCCCTTTGAGCTTTAGGTCCTTCTAAAAGACCTGAAATAAAGTCCTCAAAAAACAGTTCTGATAAAAAACATCTTGAAAAAATTTTTGGAGGAACAGTTTTAGAAATAAAGTCTTGAAAAAAGAGTCCTGTTAAAAAGTTGCGGAAAAAACATTAAGTCTGCATATAAAACACCAGAAATAAATGCCCTTAAAAAATCCGAGTCCTAAAAAAGTCCCGAAGGAAAGTCCTAAAATAAGTCCTAAAAAAGTCCTGAAGAAAGTCCCCAATAAGAGTCCTGGTAAAATATCCTTAAAAATTGTCCTGTGTCTTGAAAAAGAGTTATGAAAATAATAAATGAAAATATCATTAAAAATATCATCAAAATAGTCCTGAAAAAGTTCTGAAGAAATTGTCCTGAAAAAAATCCCAAAAAAGTCTTGAAAAAAAGTTCCGAACAAAAAGTCCTGAAAATTTATCCAATAAAAAATGTCGAAATATAATACTAAAAAAAGTTTTGAAAAAAAATTCCCGAAAAAATCATTCAGAAAAATGTAACGAAGAACATTCTAAAAATAATCTTGGAAACAAGTCTTGAACAAGAGGTTCTTAAAAATGTCTCGAAAAAAGTCCTAAAGGAACAGTTCTGGAGAGAAAATCTTGAAAAACGAGTCCTGACAGAAGCCGTGAAAAAAAAAATCCAGAAAAATAGTCTTACAAAATACCAGAAATAAATGTCCCGAAGAACAGCCCAAAAAGTCCTGGAAGAAAGTCCTATAATAAGTCCTGAAGAAAGTTCAGAAAAAGAGTTCTGATGAATTATCATGAAAAAATTGTCCTGTAAAAACAGTCTTGAAAAATTGCCCTGAAAATAACATCTTTCAAAAATAAACAAAAAAGATTCTGAAAAAAAGCATTGTAAAAAGTCCTTAAAAAAGTTTGAAGAAATTGTCCTGAAAAAGAAATCCCAAAAAGAGTCTTGTAAAAAATCCCGAAAAAAGACCTTGAATAGGCCTAAAGTCCTTAACAAAATTCCTGAAATAATAAGTTTTGAAAATAGCCTTGAAAAAAATACTAAATATATCTTTAAAAGGTCCAAAAGAGCTCATTAAAAAAAATTCTGAAAAATTTGTTCTGAAAAAAATCCCGAAAATAAGTCCTCAACAAAGGATTCTTGAGAATGTCCCGAAAAAAAAATCCCGAAAAAAATATCCTGTTAATAAAATTTTGAAACGAAATCCTGAAAATAAAGGTCCTAAAAGAAAAAGTCCTAAAAATAAGTCTTAAATAGTCCTGAAAAAGAATACTCGAAGAAACGTCTTTTAAAAATATCCTTAAAAGACCTGATAAAAGTTCCGGAAACATTGCCCTGAAGTCCCAAAAAGGCTAAAAGAACAAAAAAACTGTTGAGGTAAATATTCGGAAAAACGTAATTTTACCAAAAGCTTTTCAGTTCTTCAGATTATCAAATAAGACGTATGTTCAAAGTTTTGTGGTCATTTCTGTATTAGTTTTTGAGATACAGCGCGCACAGTACACTCAGACAGACTGTTATATAGAGAAAAAATGGTGATGTGGCCATCATGTTACTTTCTCCGACTTGATGGTATCATTTATATTTACGCTTTCATGGTTTATTTTCAATTTGAATCATATTTTAAATATACATCGAGCACTTTGTAAACTCGGAGGAAACTGACTTTTAAAACGTCAAAATTATGAAAGATGGAAAAATTATACTTCAAATATAAAAATTTAATTTACTCAAAAACTAAACGGATTTCGAAAAAAACTTATTCTTTGTAAGTTGTTCATTTTATCATTTTCTACAATTATTATTAACATAAATCTGCAGTAACTATTATCGTTTTATAATTATAAACCAAAAATTAAAAAAATAATAATAAATTTTTTTCTCGAATAAAAATGATTTTATGAAAAATGTTTTTAAGCAAAAGATGTTGATTTATTTGTTGTCTTCAAAGTTTGTTTAAATGTTTTTGTGATATTTTTTATATTTAAGAAAATATTGGCAAAAAACAAAAAACAATTGAGGTAAACGCCCACTTCCGGTGTACTAAATTTTACCTAAAGCTTTTCAGTTCTTCAGATTATCAAATAAGACGGATGTTCAAAGTTTCATATTAATTCCTCTATTCGTTTTTGAGATACAGCGCGCACAGACAGACACACACACACACACACACACACGCAGACACACACACACACACACACACACACACACACACACACACACACACACACACACACACACAGACACAGACACAAATTTTTTTTTTCCAGAAATTGTTGAAATGGCATCTAGGGACCCCAAAACGGATATTTCCGTAAAAAAAATTTTTGAAAAAAAATCACGATCACAATACTTTCTCGTACTTCGTAACGGAGAAAGTAAAAGGTATCGTAAAACACACCGAGTAGGTATAAAAAAAACAAACCCTGAGCATTTATCAACAGTAAATCTCTCAACGCTGTGCGACCGAAAATGTAAATTAGGACGCGTGTTATTAGTCATTCTCCACAAAAACAAATAATTTCATTTTAAATTCAGGCAACTCAGTAGGCATATTATTTTCATAGCCATCTATGAGGGCATAGTAAAATCAATTTAATTGCTATTTTATATCGCAGCGGTAGCGGAGGCTTCCAAAGTAGGGGTCCACAGGCTTCCAAAACTTGCCTCTTTTTCTCCATAAGCGTTGCACTACTATACCTCATTTAATAACCAGGCGGACTAAACGCGAAAGCCACATTTACACTAGAAAAAAATCACCAGAAAAGTAACCAGAAATATTTTGGCGGTAAAAATAATTATTTAATTTATTTAAAATTATTTTACCCACAACATTTTTTCAAAAATTGCACCAACCCATATATTTATTCTAGTGAAACTTTCTTGATTATATAGTCAATAATTTAGTGCGCGTGATATTCAAATATTATTTAAAATAGACGCAAGTAACAGTGATGGATCAGCTGATCATAACAACCGCCATTACTATTTTTAGCAATTTGGGCCTGTGTAAAAACGACGGCCCTTTGGCCAATCGCAACAACATATTTTGGCGGCAATAATTTGATTTATTCCGCCTGGTTATTAAATGAGGTATAGATATGTATATACAATGGAAATATCTAATTGAAATTTTCGAGTCCATTTACATGTCAAATAAATTGCCGAATTTGTTTTAAAAATCGGTGTTTAACAAATTATACTATTTACACTTTTTTTTAAATACTTTTACACGATATGAACAAAAAGAAAATAGAAAAAAAACAAATTGGTTTTAATAGCGATAACCGCCGCCACTGCTAATATTTGTTTTCGGATTATTGCGGGCAAATGCTAACGAAAGGCTGGCGATAAATTTGAATTTTGAATTGGTAAAGCGGCCTTTAATCTCTGCGCGCCTCCATTCGAGGTCAAATTCAAAACTGTTCATTAGGTTGCCTGTGGTAATAGTTTAAATTGCTTTAATAATTCCAATTTAAAATGGAACGAAATAATTTCGTTACATATTCTCACATAATTTCACTTCACTTATTCTCTGTGTTCATTATTTTATTTGTTTAGTTTGTCTCATGGTAACGGTCGTGGAGAAAGTATAATCTGCTACTCGGTTAGAATGGAAATTTTGATGCTCATGGTAATTTTACTCGCATAGAATTTCGATTCTAACCTAGTTACAGAATATAATTATCTTCAAAAGTCAGTAAAGTAACGTTTTATCAATGAATACTTGACATTAAAATTGAACTTTATTGTCAGGATCACGGGCGGAACTAAAAGTACTACGGGCGGCATTAAAACTACTTTTAGTGCCGAGTACTGCAGCATTGTAAGCATTTGAGCCAATGAGATGCAATTAAAGTACTAGGTCCATGTTAAAGAAAACTGATTAGAGAAGACACACTAGCGGTGACAAGTTGTTGGGGTCCTGTCAGAACGCAAACCAGTGACGGTTCGCGGTCTTTTTTGTACGGCCGAGGTAATAGAGGTGGCAATACAGTACAGTCAGGGAAAATATAAATGCGAAATTCGCTCGGCGAGGGAATGCTGCCGCATGTCGGTGCTTAGTTCGGTCGAAACCCGTACCTGCTTAAAATCCATTTATGAGGTAATAAAATTTACAAGCCTTGTTCTCTTCCTCCCCTAATTGATCGAGTAACGGATTCCTATTAGTTAATACCATATCTGTGATTGTATTCATCTTCCTTAAGCCCGACAGCCACCCCTCTGGGTGCACGCCTGTTCTGAACAACTTTGGAAAGTTTCACGCATCTGGCAATTGTTTTTCTATTTTTTCACCGACTTTGAAAATGGATGATTTTAATAAAATGACCTCCTGGACGATTTAAATCAAATTATCTCGAAATCTAGAAAAGGGGTGTTTCTGGATTTTTACAGAATTACGTTCTAGTATGTATTCTAAACAACTTTGGAAAGTTTCACGCATCTGGCAATTGTTCTTCTATTTTTTCACCGAGTTTAAAAAAAGGATGATTTTAAAATGTCCACTTGGACGTTTAAATCAAATTATCTCGAAATCTAGAATAGGGAGTTTTCCGGATTTTTACAGAATTACATTCTAATATGTATTCTAAACAACTTTGGAAAGTTTCACGTATCTGGCAATCGTTTTTCTATTTTTTCACCGGCTTTAAAAATGGATGATTTTAAAATGACCACTTGGACGATTTAAATCAAATTATCTCGAAATCCAGAATCGGGGTGTTTCTGGATTTTTACAGAATTACGTTCTAGTCTGTATTCTAAACAACTTTGGAAAGTTTCACGTATCCGGCAATTGTTTTTCTATTTTTTCACGGAGTTTAAAAATGGATGATTTTAAAATGTCCACTTGGACGATTTAAATCAAATTATCTCGAAATCTAGAATAGGGGTGTTTCTGGACTTTTACAGAATTACGTTCTAGTATGTATTCTAAACAACTTTGGAAAGTTTCACGTATCCGGCAATTGTTTTTCTATTTTTTCACGGAGTTTAAAAATGGATGATTTTAAAATGTCCACTTGGACGATTTAAATCAAATTATCTCGAAATCTAGAATAGGGGTGTTTCCCGATTTTTACAGAATTACGTTCTAGTATGTATTCTAAACAACTTTGGAAAGTTTCACGTATCCGGCAATTGTTTTTCTATTTTTCACCGAGTTTAAAACCGGATGATTTTAAAATGTCCACTTGGACGATTTAAATAAAATTATCTCGAAATCTAGAATAGGGGGGTTTCCGGATTTTTACAGAATTACGTTCTAGTATATATTCTAAACAACTTTGGAAAGTTTCATGCATCTGGCAATTGTTTTTCTATTTTTCACCGACTTTAAAAATGGATGATTTTATAATTCCATTTGGACGATTTAAATCAAATTATCTCGAAATCTAGAATAGGGGTGTTTCCGGATTTTTACAGAATTACGTTCTAGTATGTATTCTGAACAACTTTGGAAAGTTTCACGTATCCAGCAATTGTTTTTCTATTTTTTCACCGACTTTAAAAATGGATGATTTTAAAATGTCCACTTGGACGATTTAAATCAAATTGTCTCGAAATCTAGAATAGGGGTGTTTCTGGATTTTTACAGAATTACATTCTAGTATGTATTCTAAACAACTTTGGAAAGTTTCACGCATCTGGCTATTGTTCTTCTATTTTTCACCGAGTTTAAAACCGGATGATTTTAAAATGTCCACTTTGACGATTTAAATCAAATTATCTCGAAATCTAGAATAAGGGTGTTTCTGGATTTTTACAGAATTACTTTCTAGTATGTATTCTAAACAAGTTTGGAAAGTTTCACGCATCTGGCAATTGTATTTCTATTTTTCACCGACTTTAAAAATGGATGATTTTAAAATGACCACTTGGACGATTTAAATCAAATTATCTCGAAATCTAGAATAGGGGTGTTTCTGGATTTTTACAGAATTACTTTCTAGTATGTATTCTAAACAAGTTTGGAAAGTTTCACGCATCTGGCAATTGTTTTTCTATTTTTCACCGACTTTAAAAATGGATGATTTTAAAATGACCACTTGGACGATTTAAATCAAATTATCTCGAAATCTAGAATAGTGGTGTTTCTGGATTTTTACAGAATTACATTCTAGTATGTATTCTAAACAACTTTGGAAAGTTTCACGCATCTGGCTATTGTTCTTCTATTTTTCACCGAGTTTAAAACCGGATGATTTTAAAATGTCCACTTGGACGATTTAAATCAAATTATCTCGAAATCTAGAATAGGGGTGTTTCTGGATTTTTACAGAATTACATTCTAGTATGTATTCTAAACAACTTTGGAAAGTTTCACGCATCTGGCTATTGTTCTTCTATTTTTCACCGAGTTTAAAACCGGATGATTTTAAAATGACCACTTGGACGATTTAAATCAAATTATCTCGAAATCTAGAATAGTGGTGTTTCTGGATTTTTACAGAATTACATTCTAGTATGTATTCTAAACAACTTTGGAAAGTTTCACGCATCTGGCTATTGTTCTTCTATTTTTCACCGAGTTTAAAACCGGATGATTTTAAAATGTCCACTTGGACGATTTAAATCAAATTATCTCGAAATCTAGAATAGGGGTGTTTCTGGATTTTTACAGAATTACATTCTAGTATGTATTCTAAACAACTTTGGAAAGTTTCACGCATCTGGCTATTGTTCTTCTATTTTTCACCGAGTTTAAAACCGGATGATTTTAAAATGTCCACTTTGACGATTTAAATCAAATTATCTCGAAATCTAGAATAGGGGGGTTTCTGGATTTTTACAGAATTACGTTCTAGGATGTATTCTAAACAACTTTGAAAAGTTTCACGCATCTGGCAATTATTTTTCATTTTTTTCACTGACTTTGAAAATGGATGATTTTAATAAAATGACCACATGGACGATTTACCTGTAAATATTACCACCTCTGCTACCTCGGCCGTACCAAAAAGAATCCCGCGAGCCGTCACTGATGCAAACCTTGCAAACCGCAGAGAACATGTGCACGTATTCCGGTAATTTAAATATATTCACTTTATTGCAATTTTAACCATTTTCGGCGTTGAAAATATTATTATTTTGAAAAGAAAATATGTTTTATTCGGAGTAGAAGTATATACATTTTTGTGGCTCGTCGGTATTTTAATGCAGCGCTTGCGACTCACCACAAAAATGTCACTTCTACTCCTAATAAAACCATACACTATTTTTCTATAAATTACTAAACAAAACTTTTCCAAAATTTCAGAAAATCAGCACCTAAATTTGATCACGAAAATTGATTTTTTATCAACTTTTCTAACATTATTAAGACAAAACTGGAGCTGATTTTTTTGGACAAATATATTTACAGAAACTTTAATTATACTTATGTTCATCTTTTGTTTCAGTAAACTTGGTGGCATTTATAATAGGAACGATATTCTCGTGGCCGTCGCCATCTCTGCCTAAACTTAATGGAAAAATAGAACCAGAAAACAACCCACTCTCGAACCCAATTTCCAGTCAAGAAGAATCATGGCTAGCGGCCATCAGTCTGCTCGCGGCCAGTGTCGGCTCGATCCTCCCATCTCTGATGATAAAAAAGTTGGGAAGAAAAATCACACTCCTCATCCTCACGGTGCCCGTCCTCATCGGATACATCATGTTCGCATTCGGATCGCACATCGCAGTCTTCTTCGTGGGGAGAATTTTATGCGGCGTGACTCTTGGAGCGGGTTTTCAAATAGTGCCCATGTACGTAGGGGAAATATCCGAAACGAGAAACCGCGGCGCTATGGGGTGTTTCTTTGCAATTTTTATGGCCGCAGGGCACGTTTTTAATCTATCCTTAGGTCCGTTTGTATCAATAACAATACACAATATCTGTCTTGCGATCTTTCCGGCAGTATTCCTCGTGTTGGTCATGGTTTATGTACAAGACAGTCCGTACGATTACGTGGCGAAAGATGATTTCTTGAAAGCAGAGAAGATTCTTAGGAAGCTGCGGTGTAAATCCAGCGATGGTGAAATTAAGAACGAATTGGAAGAAATTTCGAAATGTGTAAAGGCTTTGCAAGAGCAGCTCAAGTTTTCCGATTTATTCAAAGCTAAGCCTTTAAGGAAGAGTTTAATAATTTGTTTGGGTTTAGCAATTTTTCAACAGGTATCGGGCATCAACGCAGTGATGGCGTACATGCAGAAAATTTTCGATGCTGCTGGTGGAAATATAAAGCCTGAATTGTCCCCGATATACGTGGGAATCGTGCAGTTTCTAGCTACTTTAGTCAACCCCCAAATTGTAGATCGTTTTGGACGAAAATTACTTCTCACTCTATCGCAATTCGGCCTTTGCGTTTCCTTAGCCGGACTGGGTACGTTTTTCTATTTACAATCGGAAGACTTCAACGTGGATTCAGTAACGTGGCTACCCTTACTCTGTCTAATCACTTTTATAATATTCTTCAACACCGGTCCGGGTTCGGTTTTGTTTGTTATCATGGGCGAAATCTTTCCCTCAAACGCGAAAAACGTATCTTCAACCCTGACATCTTTCGTTTTAACATTGTCCGGCTTCGCGGTTACGTGGCTGTTTCCGTTTATGGTGGACTCCATCGATTTGGGCTACACTTTCTGGATAGCGGGCGCGGCCAGCTTCCTCGGTTTCCTCATGATGGTGTTGGTGATACCGGAAACGAAAGGAAAGAGCTTCATCGAGATACAGGAGTTGTTAAATAGCTAAAGAATACGTTGAAAATTTTGTGAATTTACGAGTCAAGTTATAAGTTCTATTTATGACCTATTGTAAACGAGTTATTTGTTTTAGTTTACTGATAACACGCGCGCACTTTTGTAATAATTTGTTAAATATAATATTACATCAAATGCTGTGAGACTTTGATAATATGAGTGCTAAGAATAGAGCACCTACAAGGTTGTACCTTTCCGTAATAGCAGGTAAGCATTATTTCTACCCTTACATGTATGTGCTGTTTACCGGAATATTAATTAGGCTATCTATAAGCGAATAGTTATTACTGCATGCTAATACATAATCCATAATAATGTGTTTGTAAATAATACATGAACATCATTCTCACAATATGCAATCTTACGTTTTCAAAGAATAGTAAGAGTATTTTTTTTAATAATTAATATTTGTTTCACTGCTTGGCAAAAGGAAGCATTTACTGTAGTTTGTAATACTAAAGAATATATTTTGAAAATCAGTTATCAATTTAATTTGCTCTTAAATAGCTATTTACAGATCAATTGCAAAGACTTGACATTTGGTGCGGGTGGTACTAGTTACCAGAGCTCTGCAGGAGCAGGTTTTTGAAGGGCCGACCCGGCTCGGCCCGACGAAGTTTATGTACTACAGGTCCGGCCCGGAATGATTGAATATTCAAAGCCCAGCCCGGCCCGACGAAGTTTAAAAAATTTTAATTTTGATTATACCATTTCGAAAAAAAGTTTAATATTTATTTATTTATTTATTTATTTATTTACGGAATCCCCTGTTCCACGAGAAAATACACAAAGTTGTACAGCTAACCAATAAAAATTACAGCTAATAAAATGAAAGACACCAAAACGTGTATAAAAGATAATTTAAATATATAAACAATAATGAACAATTGAGTTTAGAATGATATGCCTAAAATATAAAATAATAATACTAAGACTAAACATTGATCTTAGACTTAACACAGGGCAACTAGGTTCACACGATTAACATAACGCTTAAATGAGGCGAACGATTTCGAAAAAAATAAAGACGAATCCCGATTCCAGATCAGATTGCCAGTTCGCATCATTCGGGAGATGGGATTTAACATCCCATACGTGGTTGAATGAAAATCCAATCTGAACAAATACTTAGATCTAGTATTTCTAGCGCAAGGAGTAACAAATTGCAATTTCGCTAATAAACTACTACAATCAATAATTCCATTTACTAATTTAAATAGAAAGCACAAGTCAGCCCCAATTCTCCTATTTTCCAACGACCTCAAATCCAGAGCCGCCAACATTCCGCTGTGGCTAAAGTTAGATCTCTGAATACCAAGTCTCCTGGACATCAACTGTAAAAATTTACTCTGAACTCCCTCAATATTGTTTTTCAAATAAACTAAATACGGTGACCAAACACAGGAAGCATATTCCACATGCGGTCTTACCAAAGTTAGGTAAAGATGTTTGATTGTTGGTGTTTTGAAATCTTGAGAGAAGCGGTTGATAAAACCCAATACCTGCGACGCTTTATTACATATATTCTTAATATGTGTGTTGAAATTAAGATTAGAGCTAAACGTAACGCCCAAATCCTTAATTTCTTCGGTGTAGGACAACTTCTGGTCGCGAAGATAATAAGAATTAACAGCCCGCTTCCCTCTAAAAAAAGAAATGGAATAACATTTTTTTACGTTCAGAAATAAATCATTTACAGTGCACCACTCAACTATAGTGTCCAAATCAAGCTGGAGATCAACATGATCTTGACAATTATTTACCGACTTATATAATTTAAGATCGTCGGCAAACATGAGAAACTTACTTGATAGTAATCTAGATCCTATATCATTTACAAAAATTAAAAACAAAATTGGCCCACAATGTGAGCCCTGAGGTACACCAGACGGAACGGCTATTTCTCGCGAAGTCGTTTTACCAATGCGAACAACCTGAGTACGGCCATGAAGAAAACTATGAAGCCAATGAACTGCACCCTCTCCCATGCCAAAACACTTTAACTTATGAATTAGCAATTTGAGATTAACCCTGTCGAAGGCTTTGGAGAAATCAGTATAAATTGCATCTACTTGTTTACCGTTCTCCAAAGACTCCAACAAGTACGAGTGAAATTGTAATAAATTAGTTGTTGTAGATCTGCCTTTAAAGAAACCGTGGTGTTCATCAATTATAAAATTCTTGCAACTCCACATTAATTGCACACTAACTAGTTTATCAAACAATTTAGGTAAAACGGACTGCAAAGAGACACCACGATAATTCTGTATATCTTCGCGACAGCCGCTTTTAAATATAGGTAGAATAAAGCATTTTTTCCAAGCAGACGGGAACGAGCAAGTCATTAAAGACATGGTAAATATATCATGAATCGGCTTGCACAGTGAATACATACATTTATTTAAGAAATACGCTGGTATACCATCAGGACCCACCTCACAGGACTCTGGGAGATCATTCAGACAATTGAAAATATCTTCCACCGTCACACTGAATATATTAAGATTAATAGAATCAGTCCTGCTGTAATCTGGCATAGTAGCTATATTGCTGGACTCAATGTACGCACCCGAAAAGTGATCAGCAAATAATTCAGCACATTCCGCAACCGTATCCGAGGATTTGTCAGCAAGGAACATCTGCCTGGGGAACCCAGTAGCTTTACGACGCTGGTTGACGAAAGACCAAAAATATTTAGAATCCGAATATATACGCTGCTCCGTACGAATGATATACTCGGAATACAATCTAGCACTAAGATCCGCGCACTGTTGACGAAGTTTACTGAAAATATCGTAATCAGATCGCCTTCCACTATCCTTGTATTTCGCATGACTTTTTTTCTTCGCTTTGACTAGTTGAATAAGATGGCTGTTAAACCATTTAGGAAAATTAGATACTTTTACAAAATTTCTCGGCACAAACAAATTAAAAGCCTCGTATAACACATTATTAAAATTGTCCACCATGTCACTAACATTACCGCACTCCAAAACATCCGACCAATCAACCATCGACAAATAATTGTTAATCGCAGTATAATCCGCAGATTTAAGTCATAAATCCAGTCTTCGACACCAGAAACGTAGCACATATTATAGTTTGACACTTCCAGGGAATAAGGTAGGTGATGAAAACTAGCCTTGCACAATGGATCACTTGATAACTCGATATTCATGTTGCTTAAGTTCGAAAAAATTAAGTCCAAGTAAGTTCCACGATCATTTGGTAAATTATTAATTTGCCTCAAATTATGAAATTCGAAAGATTCGGCCAATACTTCGGCTGCATATGAATTGTTAGAATGTGCTAGTACATTATTTCCAGTAAAATCCCACTCAGCATTCGGAATGTTGTAGTCTCCACAAAAAATATAGTTTAAATGAGGGTAGAAACTGCATATATTATCAATAGCTTCACAATGCTCCTGATATAGTGAGATGCTAGAACCGGGAGGAATGTAAGAGGCTCCAATTACATACTTTTCATTTATTCTCACAAATAAATGCTCTACTGAACTACACGCCTCAAGTCTGCAACACCGCAATTGGGATCTCACCGCAATCATTACTCCTCCACCTCTAATCTTGGAACTAGTAGAATTCGATCTATCCGTTCTGAAAATGCTGAAGCCGTACAGAGCAAGCTCAGCATCATTTACAAATTGATCCAACCACGTCTCAACAAAAATAAGTACGTCATAAACAGAACAATTAATCTTTAACAATATGTCCTTAATTTTTCCCTTTATACCCCCCACATTCTGGAAGTAAATATTCAGTTTTTTTTATTGATGGTAGATTGAACAATTTCCGGATGACCGTTGACATACTTAATCGTCAAATCCGTCTCTCCCTCTGATCTTCGCAAACTAAGCTCGTCTCTAAGTTTTTTAATATGATCACGCTGCGCTAAAGTTAAATCACTTGCAAACCTCACCGTGCCTGTATCAATAATACGGCAAACTCTTAAAACCTCTACGGCAGACTTCCGGTTGGCAAATGTGAGTTTAATGGGACGGGGTTTGTTATTGTTAACTTTCCCAATTCTTATCGCCTTACATGGTTCAATAACCAAATAAAATAATATTCTTTTAATATTTGTTATTATTGTGAATTTGTAAATTGAAAAAAGACCCAATCTTTTTTTTTTATTCACTTAGTTGTTATTGTTCAGAGTCTATAATAAATTTCAATTTACCCAAGCCCGGGCCGGCCCGGTCTAAATTATCAATTGGAAAGCCCGGCCCGGCCCGGCCCGAGATTGAAAAATACGGCCCGGCCTGGCCCATGCAGGCCTCTGGCAGTTACCTACCTCAGAAATGAATATCTGTCAAATTCAAAATGATGGTTAAAAAAAACAAATTATACATCGGTTTTATTTGAATTTAAACTACAAAACCATGCTTTTCATTTTGTTGATTATTTAATTAGATCAATGGTATAAAAGAAGTTTCAAATTATGAATACGCTACTAGATGATAAGCGCTAGTCCAGGTTTGAACAATATAATGTAATACATGCCTTTTGTAATTTGTCTAATTTTTAAAACGAACAAGTCTTCAATTCCGATTTTTTGGAAAAGTTGTTGATCTAACTGCATGGTATCTGTATCTTCCTTTTAAGGGTATGACTTTTGCTTATGAATCCAGATACTGAATAATATTCAAGCAAACTTTCTTTAGAAAGGTAAACATCGATATTCGCTAGATAGACAGTTTTTGCGACATTCCCCAAGAATGAAAATCATGTCAACCAATTCCTCTTGGGAATAAATTCATAATTATGAACTGAGATCCCAACTTAACTGGTAAAATCTATTTTTGAAATCTATATAGTAATTTTTTTTTTTTTTTTTTTACGGCGTTATGCGTGGCTTTGGTGCTATGACCATTAGCCATCATCCATATTATATTTGTGTAAGTTATAAATGAAATGAATAAATGAACAAATGAATAATGAAAGACGTATACAAACAACCACGGACCCGAACGAATACTTCTCGACAGAAAAGTCTTTCGTCCAGGCTGGGAATCGAACCCACACGGCCGCGGTGCAATCGACACAAGCGCTCGCCTGTACCCACTACACCAACGGGCCGCCCATATAGTAATTATTGTCACTTGTTTTTTTTTTAATTTAAAATGATTGGTACCTAGATTTTCACCAACGAATTTTGAAATATTAGAGTAACCATCAACTTCACATATACGAAACCTTATATGAAATGAAAGCTTACTTACTGAACTTTTAAATTATGATATAATATATAATAATAATAATAATAATAACGGAACTTTATTTCGAAGAAATGTTAACAAAAAACAGCAAGCAATTGCGAACAAAAATGAAATTGTGTCAAAAAACATAAAATAATAATTCATTTAAAAGAACATTAACTATAATCTAATTTAACTAGATTTCAAGTTGAAATAATCATTAATGGAGTACAGTTCCGCGTTCAACAATAAATGGTATACGGCTCTCTTATATTGACTAAATGACGTTAGTTTTCGTATTTGATCTGGTAACTTATTGTAAAATTTTTTACATCTATACGACGCATTCTGTTCAGTGAGCGTTAATTTATGTGCTGGATATGTTATATCTGCATTTCTTGTACTATATGCATGATGTTTGATTACTGTAAATTCAGTTGTTTGTTTAAAAACAAATTTTAAACATTCATATATGAACAGCGAGTATACAGTAAGTATATTGTTTCTTTTAAAAACACCTCTACATGACTCTCTGTAATGTAAGCCAAACATTATGCGTATAAAGCGTTTCTGCATAACAAATATTTTTTCAATTTGACCACTATTCCGCCAAAAAATAATTCCAAATCGTAGTACGGACTCCAGACTAGCATAATAAATTATCTTTAAAGACTCTCTACTGAGATATCTTCTCAAATTGTTTATTAGATAACATAATTTTGCCACTTTAGAGGATACGTATTCTACATGTGAGCACCAATCCAACGACTCATCAATAAAAACTCCTAAGAATTTGACTTTAGACAACGTAACTAAATTGCCGGATAGGCTGATTTGATCAGGAGCACATATTTGTGATTGTTTAGTTTTAAACAAAACAGCGTTTGTTTTACCTGCATTGAGAATTAGCATATTAGAAGAAAGCCATTCCTCAACTTTTAAATATAGTTCGTTACACCTTAGAATATAGTTTGGCTGTAGCTAATAGGGTGTTCCATTTGAAAAAAAAAAATAGAAATTGTGCGATTTGCGAATGGCTATCACACTGTATAATACGCAGAGTTATGTTTTGGTTGATAGAGTAATTTTAAAGACTAAAGTTCAACTAAACTTTACCACTAAATTAGAATAACTGATCTTTATTAGTTTCAGGGGAGCAGTTTAACAGTTTTGTTCAAATTTTTGTATAAACAACTGAATAACACGAAAACGGCCCAGTTTCAATCCCCAAACCCTGGGTCATTTTAATCTTCAGGTAACAAGGAATCCAAAAATGCTAAAATATACGGGGTGTTCTATTTTAAAAAACATAAGTTTGGTCTGTAACTTTTTTATGAGACGCCCTCTATAAATTTAAATATTTTTAGGGCATGCATCTCACTATTCTGCACAACTTTTACATAAGCATTTTTCAAAATTTTGACAAATAAGCACGTGATTGACCATTCCCAGAGCTCTGAAACACCTTGTACATGTTATGACCTCTTTTTCTAAAATAATAACAGTAGCATTAACAGATCATGGCTGACCTGATTAGTTTGGGAGATATCGGGCGTGTTTCAATGTTTGTCTTTTTCTCAATAACTGTATGACATGCAAAAAAAAACAAATTAATCGTTACTTGTGTAGTCTTCGTAAAATAAAAAAAAATATTTTGATTTATTGTTAAACAAAGTTACATTTCTTTAAATGGAACACCCTGTATATTTTTATATCATGGAATAGAACTCTAAATCAGCGTTACATTGATATAACATGGTTAATAAAATTCAAGTAAATTAACGAGAAAAACCTATTATATTAGAAATTTTGTGTCAAATCTCTTAAATCAAAAGTCGAATTAAAAGAAAATAGCACGCCATGAAAGACATTTCAAATATAACCATTTTTCTTCTAGGTTTTGTGGGTTAAATTACAGTAAATAAAGGTCGGTGGGTGGGCCAGACCCTACCCTCCAAACAGTCAGTGGGTGGGCCAGACACTACCCTTCAAACAGATGAACATCAACGAAGATTTAACAGTTATAAATCTATAAAGGAATCATGGAAACATTGAAATTTTATATTTTTTTTTGTGAAATAGTGCATTTCTAATAAATTTGGGCTATATTTCACTGCTTGGATTATGAGATAAGGCCCACCTGCCATTCTCCAAGTTAGCCTTTACTTTAGCTACCGACCCTGTTTATTTGTTTTAATTATCTCTTAATCACAAAGAAATCTCATTAAGCAAACACCAGTGGCGGCTCGTCAACTTTTGGTTTGGTGAGGCACAGATTTAATATTATCTACACATCTTCTTAAAACCTCCCTATTTTCCTTCACGTGTTATTATACGTTTCGATTTCAATTTTATATTTTAAATTTTGTTTATACAATTAATAACTAATTTTCAGTAACGGGAACGACAAGCTAGGTACATTTACTCGTTACCATTCCTATAGTCTATTTTTTTTAAGATTACAGTAACTAAAAGACTGATTTACACCATTAAAATATGTGAATCTGGTGACAAATATTGGTGCCAAATTCAAATCTAGTGGATTAAATGTATAATGTAAAAACTATGAATTTTATAACGGATATAGAAAAAAATATTTGTTTTAAAGTTGATAAATTTGATTAAAAAAATGCAACACAAATTTCATGTCACACACATGTGTGAATATCAAATTCATTTACAGTGATATGAGTTGTATTGACATGATAAAATTTCATTTAATGAAAGTGTTTTTCAAGTATGTTATACTTCCTGTACTGTGTACTATGACGAAATGGTAATAAAAAAATGGTGATGTGGCCATCATGTTACTTTCTCCGACTTGATGGTATCATTTATATTTACGTTTTCGTGGTTCATTTTCAATTGAAATCATATTTTAAATGTACATCGAGCGTTGCGTAAACTCGGGTGAAACTGACGTTTAAAACGTCAAAATTATGAAACGGAAAAAATATACTTCAAATTCAAAAACTCGGTTTACTCAAAAACTAACGAGATTTCGAAAAAAACTTATTCTTTAGAAGTTGTTCATTTTGCTATTCTCTACAATTATTATTCACACAAATTTGCTGTAACTATCATGGTTTCATAATTATAAACCAAAAGTTAAAAAAAATTAATAAATTTTTTTCTCGAATAGCAATGATTTTATGAAAAATATTTTCAAGCAAAAGATGTTAATTTCTTTGTTGTCTTCAATGTTTGTTTAAATATTTTTGTGATATTTTTCATATTTAAGAAAATATTGAGAAAAAACAAATAACAGTTAAGGTAAACACCCACTTCCGGTGTACGAAATTTTACCAAAAGCTTTTCAGTTCTTCAGATTATCAAATAAGACGTATGTTGAAAGTTTCATATCAATTGCTCTATTAGTTTTTGAGATACAGCGCACACAGACAGACACACACACACACACACACACACAGACAGACAGACACACACACACACACACACACACACACACACACAGACACAAAAAATTTTTTTCCAGAAATTGTTGAAATGGCATCTAGGGACCCCAAAACGGATATTTCCGTAAAAAAAATTTTTGAAAAAAAAATCACGATCACAATACTTTCTCGTACTTCGTAACGGAGAAAGTAAAAATGCAGTGATGTTTAATGGAATTCAATGAAAATAATACACACTTTAAATACATATATATTTATTACACAAAAATATTTATTCTGTATCAGAAAAATCTTCTTCAGTAGATGAGCCGGTTTTCACATTGAATTGTAATTGCATTTCTTCAATAATATTGTCTAATTTGTACAATTCTATTTCTTCTTTTTTTATGTGTTCAACACATTTAGCCCATTTTTCTGGTGTTACTTGCCGCAAACCTTCATGAAAAAGATTTTGTACATCTGGCAATTTAAAGGTTTTATTGTTTTTTGCCACATACCCTTTTACTTGTGCCCATACGAGCTCAATGGGATTTAATTGGCAGTGGTAGGGTGGCAATCGCAAAATTTGTCGGTTTGTCTTTTTAACAATGTCATCAATTCTATAGGGCACAAGATGGTTACTAACATATTTTTTGGCAGCAATTAACAATTGAATTTTTAACATGTCATCATCTATTTCAACCCCTTTTTGCAGTAAATATGTTTTTATATTATTTTTGGTCCAAGCACTTGTTGGAACCTTCTCAAGTTTAACGGAGTGGTATGGCGCGTTGTCCATTACAATAACCGCATTATCCTCTAAACGTGGCAAAATATTTATCAGCCATTCCTCGAATTGTGTTGAATTCATTTCATCGTGGTAGTCGCCTGAGTTTTTAGATTTAAATAATAATAATCCACCTTCTACAAACCCATTTTCATTCCCGATGTGGCAAATTATTAGACGACTACCCTTTCCTGAGGGGCTTTTTAATCCTACAGATAAATTTTCCACAAATGCCTGACGTGTGCTATATACTGTAGTATCCTTCCAAATTTTATTTGTTGTATGCCCTGCATTTACCCAAGTCTCGTCTAAATAATAGATGATGCGTCCCTCTTGTCTTAATTGTTTTATTTTAGTTAAATACTTTCTTCTCCAATCAATAATTTCATCCTTTTCAATTAGCATACTATTTCTACCTTTGCCCCTTTTCTCCCACACAAACCCTAATTTTTTCAGGACTTTGAATAGTGTGGTACGTGACATCTGCATAATATCATCATTACGTTGTACAGCCTGTAATAATAACAGTATTATGAATACATTGTCTACTTTTAATGTATTAAACTCACCATTACAAGTTTATCCAAAGTAGGTATTTCATTCCTTTTGAAGAAAGAGTGCACTGTGTGGCGCACTGCTTTTTTTTCAGTTTCCGTCAATTTTGAGCATGTATCAAGACGAACTCTTTTTTTGGGTGGTGATTTCAGAATTCCCGTCTTATCCATCTCAGAAACAATTTTAAACATAGTTTTTTCTGAAATTCCTACATCTGCAGAGGCAAGTCGTATGGCTTCAGTTTTCATTGTACCGGATTTATATTTTAAATAAATATTGTAGGCCATTAATCGCTGCCCACTTCGGATAGATTTTCCCTGCGGGTTTTTAATAACGTTTGTTGCACTCGTCGATGGAATCTCCATATCGGACATGGTACAAATATAAAAGTCAAGAAACAACACAGAACAATAAGAAAGAACACTAAACAACACAAAACAATAAGAAATAACACTAAACAACACAAATCAGCAACACGTGAATGGATATAATTGCGGACGCAGACAGACAGAAGGTTATGCTTATGACAACTATCAAAATGACAAGGATCACTAGACAAAATAAAGATGGAGAATTAAATGTGTCCGGTGTGAGTTTTCCCACAATTTCAACCAATCACTGAACAATGTCAAATTGGTCCTATCTTTCCTTGACTGTAATCTTAAAAAAAATAGACTATAGGTCGTGGTGAAGCTACCTTAACCAGCGTTGCCATCTGATCACATAATATTTCCGCCAGATAGCCAACCTAATTCCACTAGAATTCCGCCAGAAAATATGAAAATATAAAGTACGAAATAAATCTATCTTATATTTTAACAGTTGAATTTAACGCGTACGAATTAAGGTTGAATATTAGGTGGAACAATGAAATAATCCGAAGAAAAATAAATATAGAGTTGATTAAATTTGTAAAAAATTTGAATCAATTTTTGAAAATTTATATTTTTAGTAGTAAAAGACGAACAAAAAAATCTAAAAAATAAATGGTGATATAATGGTGAATTCCACTAAAATTTTAAAATCTTCACGAAACACCCACCTTTAAAACTAACTTAAATTTTTGAAATTTGCCAATTTCTCCACGAGTTATGAATTTAAAAAAAAGGTTTTAAGTTGTCGAACAATTGAAGAAATCTTAAAAAACATATTTATATGATGGAATTACCTTTAAGATAAACTTTGATTTTTGAAAATGTGTAAATTTCTGTGTGAGTTATGAATTTTTAAAAATTCTTTTTTTAAGTTGTCGAATATGTGAACAAGGAAAAACTAGAAAAAAAAATCATATTGATATGATTGAATTCCTTAAAAACTCTGATGCAATCATACTACAGTTACCTTTAAAATTAACCTTGATTTTTGAAACTGAGTAATTTTTTGTAAACAAACCAAATCTAAAGAAAATAAATTCTTATATAATGCAATTGCTCAAAATTTTTAGTATATTCACGAGATTACCCTTAACTTAAACTTCGATTTTTGAAAATGTGTCAATTTCTGCGTGAGTTATAAATTTTTAAAAATGATATTTTTTAACCGATCCAATATTTGACCAAAGAAAATTAAAAAAAAAAATATCGATATAATTGAATTCTTTAAAACTGATGCAATCATAATGCATTTATTTAAACAGCTTTGATTTTTTTAAATGAGTCAATATCTGCGTGAATTATGAATTTTTGAAGATTAATATTTTAAGTTCCCTTAACCAATATTGTATCCATCGTGACCCCAATATCCCACCAAAACACGAATTTCCTATCCAAACACTTCATCAATTCATTTCATCATTTCATACAACAGACTAGCGAATACCGGACGTGACAAGACTGACAGAGACGGGCAGAAACACCTATGGTCGATAGCCCTTGACAGTTCATCATAAATGTGATATGTAAAAATTAATGTAAAAAACAAATATGTTTGTCAATAAAGATGCTATATATTTTAAGTTGCTAAAGACTTGAACAAAAAAAATTATGTCTGTTAATAAAGATGTTATATATTTTAAGTTGTTAAAGACTTAAACAAAAAAAATGATTTTTTAATATATTCACAAAACATCTCCCTTTAAAACTAACTTGAATTTTTAAGAATGTGTTACTTTTTCCCCAAGTTATGAATTTTGAATGCTTTAACTTGTTGAACATTTAAACAAAACAAAAATCGAAAGCAAAATTGAGTTCCATAAATATTTTAATAAATAGACAAATGTTTTTTTTTTAAGTTTGTGGAATATTTGAACAAAAAAAAATAGAAAAAAATAATAGTGATATAATTAAATTCCTTAAAAACTCTAATGTTATCATAATACATATACCCTTAAAATTAACTTTGAGTTTTGAAAATGCGTCTAGTTTTTGTTGAGTTATGAATTTTTATAGATTAATATTTTATGTTGTCAAACACTTAAACAAAACAAAAATCGAAAACAAAATTGAGTTTCTCAAATATTTTAATACACCCACAGAACGATTACCTTTAAAATTAACTTTGATTTTTGAAAATGTATTCATTTTTGGGTGTTTTGGATGAATTTTTGAAAATTAAGATTTCTAAAAAAATACTGATTTGATAGAATTGCTCAAAAATTTTAATAAGTATATTCACAAAACATCTCTTTAGAATCAACTTAGTTTTTTGAAAATGTGTCCATTTTTGCGTCAGTTGAAATTTTTAAAAATGATATTTTTAAGTTTCTCGAATATCTGAACAAATAAAAAATAGAAAAAAAATACTGATATGATTGAATTCCTTAAAAATTCTAAAGCAACCATAATACATATACATTTAAAATTAACTTTGAGTTTTGTTTATTTTTGCGTGAGTTATGAATTTTTGTATATTAATATTTTAAGTTGTCGAACACTTAAACAAAACATGAATTTTTGAAAATTAATATTTAAAGGTGTTGAACACTTGAACAAAAAAACTATTTTTTTAAATATATTCACAAAACATCTACCTTTAAAACTAACGTCATTTTTTGAAATGTGTCACTTTTTTCGTGAATTTTTGGAAATTAATGTTTAAGTTGTTGAACACTTAAAAAAAACAAAAATCGAAAAGAAAATAAGTTTTGATATGAGAAGAGTTCTTCAAATATTTTTGGCATATTCACAGAACATCTGCCTTTGAAACTAGCTTTAATTTTGCTGTTCATTTTTCCGTGAGTTATTAATTTTTTCTACTCCCACCTCTAAAATGCCATTTATTGCATCTGTTTCCAACACGCTAAGTAATTCTTTAAATACACCTCCACAAACTGTGACTTTGTGCATTTTAGTCATGGGCTGAAGTTAGCTCCAGATTTTTAAATCGCTAAAATCAATTGAAACTCAAAATCAAGTTAGTTGTCACTTATCAACAATCTGTCAAAATAAAAAGTAAATAAATGAAACAAGGAATACTTTCAACTTAAATCAAATAAATAACACACAATATCAAAGAAATTTAGGAGAATCAATGATTTCCTTTAGCAATTGCCATACTGCCTCTAACGTAACTGTTAATTTATATTTACCCATAGTAGACTAATTTAATAATAATGTACATACTATTACCATGTTCATTTAAGATAGTAAAATAATTTCAAAATTTTACCAATTTAGTCGTAGAAAAAGTATAGTATGCAATTCGTGTTATAAACTTCTCTAGACACTCGTTATTAAACACACGCTCCGCTCGTGCCTAATTAACTCGTGACTAAAGTGCCGTTTATAACACTTGTTGCATAATATACTATTTTCAAGTTAATGTTTTAAGTTTCTGTTTTTTCTCTTGTAAAATAGAGTTTAAATTTAAATTGAAATACGCAAGTTTTCTCAAAGATTCAACATAATTCCGTTAGAAAATCCGCCAGCCGCTAAAACAAAAATCATTCTGCAATTCGGATTCAAAATCCGCCAGATCTGGAGGATTTTCCGCTGACTTGGCAACACTGTCCTTAACACAGCTGACAATGGCGAGCGTTGCGATTGTTTTATCTCTATCGCGAGGATGATTTCCGACCAATGAGAAGCCTCTGAGACTCGCCTCCAATATCGAAATAAATTTGCACATTACAACGAATGCGATATATATATATAAACTGTATGGAGGCATATTAAGTTGCATAAATTCCGATCGCGCTGGTTTACATTTGCATCAAGTCCGGCCTAGATGGGCGCGCTAATTCTAATAATACAAAATCGGGAATATTCCGTTAATTTATAATTATTCATTATTAATTATCAATATTAAAGCCAATACGAAAGAAGTTTATTGAATAAATTTATATTTTTATAATATAGAAAATTAATGGTGAGGCAATGCCTCACCTGCCTCCCCCAACGAGCCGCCACTGGCAAACACAGTTATGTAGGTTACAGAAAATACGAAGGTCGGTGAATGGGCCCAATCCTATTCTTCAAACAGTTGAATATCAACGGGGATTTGAGAGATGTAAATCTATAAAGGAATCGTAGAATCGTGAAATATATTTTTTATATATATAGGAAAAAGGTTGGGGTGGGGGGGGGGGGCTTACGCATATAATAACTCACACACAAACATATGTGTAAACTGAAAATCGTGAAAATTACAGTAAATAAAAGTGCAATATAGGAATGGTATTACAATTAAATAAAATTCCAAAAAGCACTATTTTCCTATGGCCAGGTTTGGTGGTTAACATTTGGTATATTAATGTCTTAGGGGGGTCTCAAGCCTCATAGCCACCCCCTGGGTGCGCGCCTGATTATCAGTGCCCTTGGTGCACAGCAGCTGATAATTTCTATTTCATTCATATCATTACCCAATCAATTTTTTTTTCAATCAATATTTGATTATACTGTTTACTTAATGACGGGAGCTCACCAGTTAAATCAATTTAAAATAACCGAATAAGCAAGAGGATAGAATGGTAGATCAAAAGTATAAAAAGGTAGGTACACGTTTGCAAGCGGATCAAAAGGTAGATCCAAGTTTGCAAGTGGATATGCTTTATTTACCTTCACCATGACAACGATCTGAACGATTTGAAATTATATATAAAGAGTTTTGCTGTATTCGTTAAATTATCTAAACAACTCGCTGTTATAATTTCGCATTGATATTTTTTTTAAGTTTTAAATTTTCCATCTTAATTTTTTTCTCGAAATTGGTATTGATTTTCGTGTAAAATAAAATGTATCCGGCCGAATTCTAACCTCTTGTGGTATTACCCCCGATAAATTAACATCAAAAATTTGTCTCTGATCTTTTATAAAAGCCTCCCACTAGATATAATAAATACCTCATCCTCAAAAACTATGTCTCTCATCAATAAAAATTGTCTCTCACTTCAAACAATAAATGTCTCTCTCTCTCTCAATCAATGATATAATCAGAACTAGCTTGTGACATCGTACGGTAATTTTGGGCAAATTGATAAAATAGCTCTACTGTTTATTTCAGGGGAATTCCTCTCCTTGTTGGCCTTTAACTCTACATTCTCCATCCCTTCGAACATACTCCAGAGTTTCTATAAATACTATCTTTTGTCGAAGTAATAAAACAACGGTTACATTCTGTTCATATAAACTAATTTATAGTTGTAGAACATTTGTTTGTTTTTTGGATTGGAGAGTAGAATAGGGCCCACCCATCGCCCTTCGTTTTCACTTAAACTTAACCTGGGAAACACTGTTTGATATTTTTTAATCAAATCGCTCTAGTTTGAGATTTTCAAAACAATTAAGGAAGAGGGTTTTTAGGTTAAATTGAAATGAAAATAGGATGTGGTGGATGGGTTAGATCCTACTCTACAAGCAGTTAAATACCAACGCGGGTATCACAGATGTAAATATATAAACAAATCTTAGTTTTTATAAAATATAATTTTTGGAAATCACCTTCCCCACAAACCTGTCCTTATTCCATATGATTTTATAGAATTGAGAAAAAATCAATATTTAGGAGTCCCTATGATTTATAGGTCAAAATGGAGTTTTTGCTAAAACACCGATATTTTGGTATAAAAAAAAACTTTACTAACGATATTATGTCGAAATTATTTTACATTTACAGTCGTCATAACTCAGGTTTTTTAAATGTTATTGTTACATAATAACACATTTTGTTCTTGTATACTAAGCATTACTAGCATCATTGGCACCTTCTTGGACATACGAAACTGTTTTCTGTGCATTTGAACTGACCGAAGAAGATACTGAAACCGTTCTTCATTTTTTGTGATACTGGTATTAAATGTTTGTATCAGAGCAATACTTCTTTCAGCACAGTCATTCACTATTTTCATTTTACGTACTTTCTTTTTGAGATCGGAAGGCCAAAACTGAGGATCCTTGCAAAGGAAAGAAGCAGATTTTTCTTTTCCGTTTGCGTAGAGGATGTGAAAGAGTTCTATTGTTCGATGTGTGAAGTATGTCTCCAGAGGACTCTCATGCTTGAACGATTTACTTTCTACTCTCTTAAGAGACTTCGGTTGGCGCTGTAGATTTTTTACCATCGCAATTTTTGTGGCGTCGCTGACATGAGAGTCAAAGAGAGCCAGTCCAACCAAATGTTGACAGAAGAAACATAGGTGGCGTTAAAGTGTTACAAATGCAGCCTTTTTATGCAGCTTTTTATGCAGCCTTTATTTTATATTCCTAAGGTAGAAATGACTATTGGAGTCACAGCTTAGGGAAAAAATTGTGGGCTGCTGTACTGTTGCTGTTTTAGCTTCGAGATAACTGCTCAGAGCTGTTGCAGTTGTGCCCCAGGTAATTTGCACAACGTACGTATAGATGGGGTCCACACAAGGCTAGTCTTTAAACTCTCTTCAAGAATAGTACATGCCCCACTTTTCAAGCTTGTATTCACAGCTGTTGTGTCAAATACTACAGTTATTCTCAGGCCCCAATCATCGAGAGCGTTTAGGCAAGTGGTAGATTGTTCCTGGCCAGTTCCACGGAGAATCTTAGGAACTCTGGGTAATTTCTAGTGCTCATCTCCACTTTGTCAACAATTTCAATGCCCTTCGCAATATCTGTGATTAACTTGCCATCCCAGTGTATAAATAAAGGATCTCCAGAACAGAAAGTTGACTTGTCATTTTCTGCAACACTCTCTCGATTACTCCTGATTGTGCTCCGAGATGCTGACAACTTATACAAACTCAAACCAGAAGCGTCAAAAACGGCACTGACGACAAACATGGCTTAATGGTCCGATAAGTGTTGCTGTTACGTTGGTTGTGAGAATATTCTTCCTTTTTACGGATTTTGGAGTAATACTCGTTGAAGGTTGATAATTAAAATCAGATTCATCGCGGATTTTTCAGTCACTGCTAATTTACTTGAGGTGACACACTCGATGACTTTTTGCATTTCATTAACAGGACGCTGACATCTTTCTCGTACTCGCTTTCGAAACTCTTGAGCTACTAGATTCTTGCCTACTCATACCACGCTGCATTATTAAAAAAATTGCTTTCATCAATTTTCATTATTTGCATCTTTATGTCTCCTTTAAAGATTTCCTCTTTAATGCGACAGATATCGGAGGTGTTTTCATATGTTTATTTAGATTGATATATTCATTGTACAATTTATTGAGTTTTGATTCAATCGTATCTATTCTTTGAGTTGGAATCTTCGCCATACACCAAATCTACAGGATATCTTCAACAGTTTTAAGCCCAATTTGTTGATAATATGATCGAAAATGTCTTCTTTTAGAGGTAGCCTTGCTTTGGAAAGTGATTCAGTAGGCTTTCCTTCACCATACTTTAGAGGAAGGTTTTGTAGTATACGTGGCCATAATCAGAGAGAGAGAGAGAGTGCGCGCTATTCATTTACAACTCTATCGGGCGCTGTTACTTTTGAAAATGAATGTACCAGGCGCGCGAACTCTTCACGAAATCTATCGAGACCGCCCTTCGAAGGTTCCGCCCACAATTTTGCCACTGCGCAACGACAAGTTACGTTTGCCGTCCTGTACCAGGCGTTCGAACTCTTCAAGAAATCTATCGAGGGCGGGTTTCGTAGGTGTAGTGGAAAGTCAGTACACAACTTTTAGACTAATTACTCTCATTGCTTCACTAAACTTAAACCTAAAGCTTATTGTAATATAGGTAAAATTCTTTCTAGGTGTTCCTTAATAAGCACGTACCAAGCTCGGACAAGTTGAAATGCAACTAATATCACTTTCATAAGAAAATCACTTTTTCATTGAAATCAACATTACTACAATTACTACATAGAACTATTCACTCTCAAAATCGTGAAATCATGAAAAAAACATTTTTTTTCCGGGGAAAATAATTACTTTACACGCTTCTTCATGTCATTAAGAACCGTCATGAATTTTTTCAAATCTTTCTGAGACCCAACAAATTTTTACATGCATTTTTTCCTGAATAATTACAATGAAAAAAAAATGTGAAACGTTGAAATCATAAAAAAAAACATTTTTTTCTTGGAAAAAATCTACTTTACACGCTTCTTCGTGTCATTAAGAACCGTCATGAATTTTTTCAAATCTTTCTGAGACCCAACAATTTTTTTAATGCATTTTTTTCCTGAATAATTACAATGGAAAAAATGGCCAAAATTCTGAAACGTTGAAATCATGAAAAAGCATTTTTTTCTGGGAAAAATAATTACTTTACACGCTTCTTCATGTCATTAAGAACCGTAATGAATTTTTTCAAATCTTTCTGAGACCCAAAATTTTTTTTAATGCATTTTTTTCCTGAATAATTATTACAATAGAGAAAATGGATAAAATTGTGAAACGTTGAAATCATGAAAAAAACATTTTTTTCTGGGAAAAATAATTACTTTACACGCTTTTTCATGTCATTAAGAACCGTCATGAATTTTTTCAAATCTTTCTGAGACCCAACAATTTTTTAATGCATTTTTTTCCTGAATAATTACAATGGAAAAAATGGCCAAAATCGTGAAATGTTGAAATCATGAAAAAACATTTTTTTTTGGGAAAAATAATTACTTTACACGCTTCTTCATGTCATTAAGAACTGTCATAATTTTTTCAAATCTTTCTGAGACATAACAATTTTTTAATGCATTTTCTTCCTGAATAATTACAATGGAAAAAATGGCCAAAATCGTGAAACGTTGAAATCATGAAAAAAACATTTTTTTCTGGGAAAAATGATTACTTTACACGTTTCTTCATGTCATTAAGAACCGTCATGAATTTTTTTAAATCTTTCTGAGACCCAACATTTTTTCCTAAATAATTACAATAGAAAAAATGGCCAAAATCGTGAAACGTTGAAATCATGAAAAAACATTTTTTTCTGGGAAAAATAATTACTTTACACGCTTTTTCATGTCATTAAGAACCGTCAAGAATTTTTTCAAATCTTTCTGAGACTCAACAATTTTTTAATGCATTTTTTTCCTGAATAATTACAATGGAAAAAATGGCCAAAATCGTGAAACGTTGAAATCATGAAAAAAACATTTTTTTCTGGGAAAAATGATTACTTTACACGTTTCTTCATGTCATTAAGAACCGTCATGAATTTTTTCAAATCTTTCTGAGACCCAACATTTTTTCCTAAATAATTACAATAGAAAAAATGGCCAAAATCGTGAAACGTTGAAATCATGAAAAAACATTTTTTTCTGCGAAAAATTATTACTTTACACGCTTCTTCATGTCATTAAGAACCCTCATGAATTTTTTCAAATCTTTCTGAGACCCAACAATTTTTAATGCATTTTTTCCTGAATAATTACAATGGAAAAAATGGCCAAAATCGTGAAACGTTGAAATCATGAAAAAACATTTTTTTTGGGAAAAATAATTACTTTACACGCTTCTTCATGTCATTAAGAACCGTCATGAATTTTTTCAAATCTTTCTGAGACCCAACTATTTTTTAATGCATTTTTTTCCTGAATAATTAAAATGGAAAAAAATGGCCAAAATCGTGAAACGTTGAAATCATGAAAAAACATTTTTTTGGGAAAAATAATTACTTTACACGCTTTTTCATGTCATTAAGAACCGTCATGAATTTTTTCAAATCTTTCTGAGATCCAACAATTTTTTAATGCATTTTTTTTCCTGAATAACTAAAATGGAAAAAATGGCTAAAATCGTGAAACGTTGAAATCATGAAAAAACATTTTTTTCTGGGAAGAATAATTACTTTACACGCTTCTTCATGTCATTAAGAACCGTCATGAATTTTTTCAAATCTTTCTGAGACCAAACAATTTTTAATGCATTTTTTTTCCTGAATAATTACAATGGAAAAAATGGCCAAAATCGTGAAACGTTGAAATCATGAAAAAACATTTTTTTCTGGTAAAAATATTTATTTTACATGCTTCTTCATGTCATTAAGAACCGTCATGTATTATTCAAATCTTTCTGAGACCCAACAATTTTTTAATGCATTTTTTTCCTGAATAATTACAATGCAAAAATGGCCAAAATCGTGAAACGTTGAAATCATAAAAAAAAACATTTTTTTCTGGGAAAAATGATTACTTTACACGCTTCTTCATGTCATTTAGAACCGTCATGAATTTTTTCAAATCTTTCTGAGACCCAACAATTTTTCCTAAATAATTACAATGGAAAAAATGGCCAAAATCGTGAAACGTTGAAATCATGAAAAAACATTTTTTTCTGGGAAAAATCATTACTTTACATGCTTCTTCATGTCATTCAGAACCGTCATGAATTTTTTCAAATCTTTCTGAGACCCAACTATTTTTTAATGCATTTTTGTCCTGAATAATAATACTATGGAAAAAATGGCCAAAATCGTGAAACGTTGAAATCATGAAAAAACATTTTTTTTGGGAAAAATAATTACTTTACACGCTTCTTCATGTCATTAAGAACCCTCATGAATTTTTTCAAATCTTTCTGAGACCCAACAATTTTTAATGCATTTTTTCCTGAATAATTACAATGGAAAAAATGGCCAAAATCGTGAAACGTTGAAATCATGAAAAAACATTTTTTTTGGGAAAAATAATTACTTTACACGCTTCTTCATGTCATTAAGAACCGTCATGAATTTTTTCAAATCTTTCTGAGACCCAACTATTTTTTAATGCATTTTTTTCCTGAATAATTAAAATGGAAAAAAATGGCCAAAATCGTGAAACGTTGAAATCATGAAAAAACATTTTTTTGGGAAAAATAATTACTTTACACGCTTTTTCATGTCATTAAGAACCGTCATGAATTTTTTCAAATCTTTCTGAGATCCAACAATTTTTTAATGCATTTTTTTTCCTGAATAACTAAAATGGAAAAAATGGCTAAAATCGTGAAACGTTGAAATCATGAAAAAACATTTTTTTCTGGGAAGAATAATTACTTTACACGCTTCTTCATGTCATTAAGAACCGTCATGAATTTTTTCAAATCTTTCTGAGACCAAACAATTTTTAATGCATTTTTTTTCCTGAATAATTACAATGGAAAAAATGGCCAAAATCGTGAAACGTTGAAATCATGAAAAAACATTTTTTTCTGGTAAAAATATTTATTTTACATGCTTCTTCATGTCATTAAGAACCGTCATGTATTATTCAAATCTTTCTGAGACCCAACAATTTTTTAATGCATTTTTTTCCTGAATAATTACAATGCAAAAATGGCCAAAATCGTGAAACGTTGAAATCATAAAAAAAAACATTTTTTTCTGGGAAAAATGATTACTTTACACGCTTCTTCATGTCATTTAGAACCGTCATGAATTTTTTCAAATCTTTCTGAGACCCAACAATTTTTCCTAAATAATTACAATGGAAAAAATGGCCAAAATCGTGAAACGTTGAAATCATGAAAAAACATTTTTTTCTGGGAAAAATCATTACTTTACATGCTTCTTCATGTCATTCAGAACCGTCATGAATTTTTTCAAATCTTTCTGAGACCCAACTATTTTTTAATGCATTTTTGTCCTGAATAATAATACTATGGAAAAAATGGCCAAAATCGTGAAACGTTGAAATCATGAAAAAACATTTTTTTTGGGAAAAATAATTACTTTACACGCTTCTTCATGTCATTAAGAACCGTCATGAATTTTTTCAAATCTTTCTGAGACCAAACAATTTTTAATGCATTTTTTTCCTGAATAATTACAATGGAAAAAATGGCCAAACTCGTGAAAGGTTGAAATCATAAAAAAAACATTTTTTTCTGGGAAAAATAATTACTTTACACGCTTCTTCATGTCATTAAGAACCGTCATGAATTTTTTCAAATCTTTCTGAGACCCAACTATTTTATAATGCATTTTTTTCCTGAATAATTATGATGAAAAAAAATGTGAAAGGTTGAAATCATAAAAAAAACATTTTTTTCTGGGAAAGATCATTACTTTACACGCTTCTTCGTGTCATTAAGAACCGTCATGAATTTTTCAAATCTTTCTGAGACCCAAAATTTTTTAATGCATTTTTTTCCTGAATAATTACAATGGAAAAATGGCCAAAATCGTGAAACGTTGAAATCATAAAAAAACATTTTTTTCTGGGAAAAATCATTACTTTACACGCTTCTTTATGTCATTAAGAACCGTCTCGAATTTTTTCAAATCTTTCTGATACCCAACAATTTTTTAATGCATTTTTTTCCTGAATAATAATACTATGGAAAAAATGGCCAAAATCGTGAAACGTTGAAATCATCAAAAAAACATTTTTTTCTGGGAAATATAATTACTTTACACGCTTCTTCGTGTCATTAAGAACCGTCATGAATTTTTTCAAATCTTTCTGAGACCCAACAATTTTTTAATGCATTTTTTTCCTGAACGTTGAAATCATGAAAAAATTTTTTTTTCTGGGAAACATCATTACTTTACACGCTTCTTCATGTCAGTAACAACCGTCATGATTTTTTTTAAATATTTCTGAGACCCAACAATTTTTTATTGCATTTTTTTCCTGAATAATAATACTATGGAAAAAATGGCAAACTCGTGAAACGTTGAAATCATGAAAACACATCTTTTTCTGGGAAAAATAATTACTTTACACGTGCTGCTTCCTATTAAAAACTGATCGAACTAAAACTTCTTAATAGTCTTTTAAAAGTACATTGTAATAGTTGATAAAATAATCTGTAAACTTTTACAAACGAAAAATAAAAGTTCACAACTTTCAATTCATAGGCACCCCTAAACATTCTCCGATTGATCCAAATTTTGGTTTGATAATTAATTTTATGTTTATTTGCATAGTGGAACAAGGACAGTTTTTTTTTATTTTAATTTTTCTCATATCATTATGGACCATATGTACATACAGATCAAATGGATTTTGCTCTATTTCATGAAAATCTACAAACAACCCTTCACTAGTTTTTGAGATAATCCCTCGAGAATTGTGCTTATTTATATCCTTAGTTATTTAATTTGTTATTAAAAAAAAGTGTCCTTCAAGGTTCATAGAACTCTTCATTTATGTAATTGGTTGGAATAGTAATTACTACCACCAACTTGTATGTATTTTTGCAATTGATCTTGATTAAATATTTCTATTATTGCTTACAAAATATTGATAAATGTATTGCAGAGGGAAAACGAAATTCAAAGTAACCATAGAAACGAGCAAAATCCTTGAGAATATATTTCCTGGGGGCTCCAAATAGCGCGTATAGAGACACCTTTATAAAATTAGACCAAATAATGTTTCTGGTCATGATTCACCACGAATGTATTCGACAAAACCAAAATATATATTTTTTTATAGCAAATTTAGCATCATTCGCCGCAGGCACAGCATACTCATGGTCATCTTCTGCACTACCCCGCCTGAACGGAAGCGTGGATTCCGCACACAACCCCCTGAGACATCCAACAACCGAGTTCGAAGACTCATGGATTGCCTCGATATTACCAATCGGCGCAATCTGCAGCGCCTTCCTGGCCGGAATAGCATCAGACACGTTGGGCAGAAAGAAGGCCTTAATACTCGAAACCATCCCACTCTTCATAGGCTTCGCAACGACAGTCTTCGCGCACGAAGTTTGGCACTTTTACTTAGCCAGATTTGTATGTGGACTTTCCACCGGAGGACTCTTCGTAACCCTTCCAAATTACGTGGCGGAGATATCCGAGAAAAATAATAGAGGAACCCTTTCCTGCTTGATGACAGTTAGTTTAACTTTGGGTAATTTACTAATTTATTCAATCGGTCCGTATTTAGAGATCAAATACTCGAGTTTGATCTGTTTGATTGCACCCACACTGTTCTTCGTAGTGTTCACTGCGTATGCACCCGAAAGTCCGTATTATTTGATTGCTAAAAACAACGTTGAGGGCGCGGAAGAGATTTTGAGTGCTTTACGGGGGAGAAGTCATTTGGAGGTTATGAGGGAATTTGAAGAGATGGAAAGGGTGGTGAAGGAAGCGTATGTGGTGAAGACCGGGATTTTTGATGTTTTTAAAGACGTGTCGAATTTAAGGAGATTGTTTATTATTTTTGCGTTAATGTTCTTTCGGCAGTTTTCAGGCTATAATGCCATACTTTTCTACCTTCAAAGAATATTTGATTCAGCCGGCAGCACGATACCAGCTGAGCAGGCTTCTATTATCATTGGCGCCGTGCAATTTATCTCTTCATTAGTGGCACCAGTAGTTGTCGAGCGTTCAGGGAGAAGGGTTTTGTTGTACGTTTCCGGTTTTGGAACTTTAATTCCATTAATCGTTATCGGTGTGTTTTTCTACATCAAAGATAATGGTGGAAATTACGAAGCAATTAATTTCTTACCAATTGTAAGCCTGGTGGTGTATATATTCACTTTCACCTGCGGTTTTGGTCCTATTCCCTTTACAATTTTAGGTGAGATTTTCGCCCCGAATATGAAAGCCGTAGCTTCAACCCTCTCCGTTGCTGTATGCTTTATTTTTACTTTCGTGACAGCAGTTTGTTTCCCTTTTCTGTTATCATTAATCGGGGAAGCACAATCATTTTGGTTTTTCGCTATCTTTTCCGCCCTTAGTGTAATTTTTGTTTACTTCTATGTACCGGAGACGAAGGGAAGGAGTTTGGGCGAGATTCAAGATATGTTGAAATGATAGTGACTAAATAATGTTTGACACATTTTCATTTATATGTATTGCATTCTTGTATATACTTATTTATTAAGAATAAATTAAGTTTTGATTGTTTTTTTATAAACGGGTGCAGAAATTGCAGAAGAACGTCAGGTCGGTAAACCAAACATTATATATGTATTTATATGCTAATTAATGTATAATGTCGGAATAAAGACTCGAAGAAAAAAATCTGGAGGGAAACTTTGGTGAATTATTATATCGATTTTTTTAAAAGTTTTCTCAGAGGTGTACAAAAATTACTAAGAGCGCCTTCACACATGTTATTTATCCACATAATTGTTTATCAAAGTAGCGGTTATCAGCGGTCAAGAAAGCCATCGCGGCATTGTCGATTGTCAACAACCACTTTGCTAAGCTGGATAAAACGGGTCGATCCTCTCTGGCCAAAAATTCAAAATACCAGGAAATTCCGTCCATCCCTACTATACCTACCCATGAAATGCGATGATTTTCTAAGTTTCACTTGGGCAGCCGGCGTGGCACACAGCAGTGTAAAATAAGTAACCATGTGAAATGTAGCCACACGGGTCTAAAATCAGGCAAAAAGTCACTTGTAAACCCTTAAATCTAATGAGTCGAAGTCTAAATTATTATAGCGTATTTGGGCCTTAATTTCGACTGTTTTTAAGTGATTATTTTCAAATTACATAAGTCTTCGGGTTTATCCGTCCGAAACTAACTTTCCTTGCCCCGCCGAGGGGTACAAATATTTTTCGGCCAGGAATGACGCGCCGGATAAAACTACACAAGGCAGAAAGGCTCGCAAATGCGAAGAAAGAGCTTGTGACTAGGCAGAGTAGGATATGGGCTACAAAAGTGCATCGTTCCGCTCATCGCCAATCTTGCCCGGTTCACGTTCTACTTCGTTGTCCATAATTCCGCCGCCTCAAATCCATACAGGGTCTTTTTTTTAACTCAGAACATATGATTGTTAATGTCTATGTTCTATGTCATAATAATCACCTCAACGCATTAAAATGTATTGACAATGTAGGCAACCAAGTACACAAAGGTCCCGTCGACCTTGAAGTGTAAGTATGGTTGCCTACATTGTCAATACATTGCAATGCGTTGATGTGATTATTATAACATAGAACATAGAACATAGAACATAGACATTAACAATCATATGTTCTGAGTTAAAAAAAGACCCTATATATTTTTGTTGTCTATTTTGTCACGTAAATTTTATGTCTTATAATTGTGCCCTTTGCACTTTGCTTCCCAAAAATAGCCTTCAGCTAGCCGGTAACGTGCTCCGGGAACATGAAGCGTTAACCGGAGCCAAGAGGCCGGCTCTGGAAAATTTCCCGTTGTTAATAAATACGATGTAATTTATCCAATCTAGGGCTGCAGTGTATATAATTTTGTGCATTTAGCGGACTAACACAATTGAGGTACGACGCAGTTTTTATACATGCCTTGAGACTTTTTGAGATTTTTTAAATGAATTTTTGAATATTTTTTTCATTACGCTGTTCTCCGCATGTTACTTTAAGAAAATTTAAAATAAAAAAAAAATTATTTATGCCACAGTATTGATTCTTTATTCCCCTTAAGAACCCCGGTAAAATATGCAATTTTTGAGAGTGAAAATATGCTAAATTTGACTGGTAAATATGCCAGTTTTGACAGTTACAATATGCTATTTTTGACTGGTAAAATATGTCATTTTTGACACTTAAAATATGTCATATAAATGTTTTAATCAAGCCATTATAACTATACAAAATATCACTTTAGACTTTTAAAATATGACTTTTTAATTTATAAAATATGCCATCTTTTACGGGTAAAATATGTCCGTTTTGACTGGTAAAATATGCAATTTTTTTTTACTTAAGCTTTCGCCATTCAGTCACGATCGGATACACCATATTGACTGTTAAAATATACTCTCTATTTTTGACTGCTCAAATATGCCATTTTTGACTGTTGAGATATGCCAGTTTTGACTGTTAGAATATTGCATTTTGACTATTACGATATGCTCTTTATTTTTGACTCGTAAAATATGCAATTTTTGAGTGTTAAAATATGCCATATTTGACTAATAAATGTGCCAGTTTTGATGGTTAAAATATGCCAGTTTTGACTGGTAAAATATGCAATTTTTGAAAATTAAAATATGCTAAATTTGACTGGTAAATATGCCAGTTTTGACAGTTAAAATATGCCAGTTTTGACTTGTAAAATTTGCTATTTTTGACACTTAAAATATGTCATATAAATTTTTTAAACAAGCCATTACAACTATATAAAATGTCACTTTAGACTTTTAAAATAGCCCTTTTTAATTTATAAAATATGCCATCTTTTACTGGTAAAATATGTTAGTTTTGACTATTAAAATTAGCCTGTTTTGATTGGTAAAATATGGCATTTTTTTTTAAATTTAAGCTTTCGCCATTCAGTCACGACCGAATATACCATTGACTATTAAAATATACTCTCTATTTTTGACTGGTAAAATATGCCACTTTTGACTGTTGAAATATGCTCTCTATTTTTGACTCGTAAAATATGCAATTTTTGAGTGTTGCAATATGCTATCTATTTTTGACTGATAAAATATGCCATATTTGACTGGTAAATATGTTAGTTTTTAAGTGTTAAAATTTTGAATTTTAAAATATTCCTTTTAAATTTATAAAATTTACTAGTCAAATATGTCAGATTTGACTGGGTGAATATGAATATTTTTGACGGAATATGTGCCATATTTTACTTGTAAATATTCCACTTTTGACAGTTAAAATATGCCATTTTGACTATTAAAATATGCCATTTTAATTTTTTAAATACGCCATTATAACTTGAGCTGTGCAAAATAATCGATTAACTGATTGTTAGATTATTACTATAAAAATAATCAATTAATTAATCATTTGATTAATCGATTAATCGATAATTTGATTAATCGAATTATTGACCATTTCATTATTTGGTTAATCAATTATTTTGATTTATCGATATAATCGATTATTAAAAATAACCAATAATCGATTATTCATTTCCATAAGCGAACACCTCTAGTTTCAAGGTCAATTTTTATTTTTAATTTTATTTTTAAATAAAAACCAGTAATTTTTATTAGAGCATCCGAATCTACAAATTAAAGCAAACAACTTTTATTAAACACACCTGTTTAAGAAAGTCAAGTACTAGTGGATCCAAACAGCAGGTATGAATATTTTAAGTCCGCGGAGATGTTGCAGATTTCAAAATTTATATATAAATTTTCTTAAGTTGTTTATTAGTTGTTTCCTAACTCACCTTTTTAATAAAGTCAAGTATAATTGCGCAAAACGCCACTTAGGTATTTTTTTGTTTCGCGCGGATCCGTAGCTGACTTCAAAAATTTCATTCTCCCCCAATTTTTATTAAAATTGTAAACAAATATTTATAAACTGATATATTGCGGGATTAAATGCGGGATTATTGAGATTGGTCATAAATCTTAAGATTTATGACCAATCTCAATAAAATGTTATTAATCCCAATTGGGATGGTAGAAAACATATACAGGGCGCTTAGAAAATTCTGATCTACAGATAAATCATCGATTTAACACAATTAATTTCTTTTTTAAATTCGAATCACTTTTTAACGAAATTGTGATTTTTTTTAAATTAATGACACTACAACAAAAACTTGGATGAGGTTTAAAAATGTGGAAAATATATTCAGTGCTCAGATAATTCGGAGAACCTGGTAATTTACAGGATTATCATAGATTTAACACAATTCCTTTGTTTTTTCAATTATAATCACTTTTTAAGGAAGTTGTGATTTTCATAAATTAAACATGCAAAAATATAAAAACTTCGGTGAGGTTTAACAATGTGGGAAAATATATAAGGTGCTGGGAGAATTCTAAGACCTTTTCAATTTACGGATGTATGATTGATTTAACACAATTCATTTGTTTTTTCAATTCGAATCACTTTTTAAGAAAGTTGTGATTTTTTTAAATCAATGATGCCAAAATACCAAAACTCGGCTGAGGTTTAAAAATGTGGAAAAAATATACAGAACTCAGAAAATTGTGAGAATGAACCAATTTACAGATGTATCATTGATTTAATATAATTCTCTTGCTTTATCAATTCGGACTTTTTTTAAAAAAATGTAATTTTTAAAAATTAAAAATGTAAAAATATAAAATCTCGAGTAAGGTTTAGAAACGTGAAAAAATATATAGGCTGCTCTGAAAGTTCTACGAACTTGCTAATTTACAAATGTATCACTGAAATCACTCATTTAATTCATTTGTTTTCTCAATTCGAATCAAAGGTTGTGACTTTTCAAAATTAAAGATGCAAGAATACGTGATTTGGGTGAGGTTTATGAATGTAAAAAAAGTTCACTTTTCTATACTTACCGCCCACTTGTGTATCGTTTCTGAAAGTAAAATTGTCTAACCGCCCACAGCTATGTTTAATGAATTTTGTGTTATATTAACATGTTTACACTAATATCTATTATTTTACGTGTTTATGTTGTGTAAATATTTTTTTAAATTAAAAATTGTGTTTATGTTATTCTAAAGTCGCACAATTTGCCAATCATTAAAAAAATAATTTCCAAATACTGGAAAAAATGCTTAATCTAGTCCAAATTGGTGAAATTAAGAACGTTTTGAGATTCTTTATAGGATCTATTATAAAAAATCTCAAAACATTGATTTATTAGTTTTTAGGATAATCGCACAAGAACTGTGCTTATATTCTTAGTTAATCACAATTTTGTCTTTCAAATTAAAAAAAAAATCTTCATTTATACAAATATTAACTATAATACTTTCACCAACTGATTTTGTATTGTTGCAATTGATCTTTATCCAATATTCCTGTCCTTGTTTACAAAATTAATTATAAGAAGACTAGTACAGCTAAATCAAAAGTAAACATAGCTAAAAAAATAATAAACTCGAGCAAAGAAAAATAAAAAAAAGCATTCAGACATATCTTTAAAATGTTTCTGGTCATGAATGTGTTCAACAAAACCAAAATATTCTCTTTTTATAGCAAATTTAGCATCATTCGCCGCGGGTACAGCATACACATGGTCATCTTCAGCACTACCTCGCCTGAACGGAAGCGTGGATCCTGCACACAACCCCCTGAGACATCCAACCACCGAATTCGAAGACTCATGGATAGCCTCGATAATGCCAATCGGCGCTGTCTGCGGCACCTTCCTGGCTGGTATAGCATCAGACACGTTGGGCAGGAAAAAGGCATTAATACTCGAAACCTTCCCATTCTTCATAGGCTTCGCAACGACAGCCTTCGCGCACGAAGTCTGGCATTTTTACTTAGCCAGATTTATATGTGGACTAGCTACCGGCGGAATTTTCGTGACCCTTCCAAATTACGTGGCGGAGATATCCGAGAAAAATAATAGAGGAACCCTTTCCTGCTTGATGGCCGTTAGTATAACTTTGGGCAATTTATTCATTTACTCAATCGGTCCATATTTGGAGATCAAATACTCGAGTTTGATTTGTTTGATTGCACCCACGCTGTTTTTCGTAGTGTTTACTACGTACGCACCGGAAAGTCCGTATTATTTGATTGCTAAAAACGACATTGAAGGCGCGGAAGAGGTTTTAAGTACTTTACGGGGGAGAAGTCATTTGGAGGTGATGCGGGAATTTGAAGAGATGGAAAGGGTGGTGAAGGAAGCCTTCGCGGTAAAGGCCGGAGTTTTGGATGTTTTTAAAAACGTTTCGAATTTAAAGAGATTATTTATTATTTTCGGGTTGATGTTATTTCGCCAGTTTTCCGGCTTTAATGCCATACTTTTCTACCTTCAAAGAATATTCGATACATCCGGCAGCACCATACCAGCTGAGCAGGCTTCTATTATCATTGGCGCCGTGCAATTTATCTCTTCATTAGTGGCACCAGTAGTTGTCGAGCGTTCAGGGAGAAAAGTTTTGTTGTACGTTTCCGGTTTTGGAACTTTAATTCCATTAATAGTTATCGGAGTATTTTTCCACATCAAAAATAATGGTGGAAATTACGAAGTGATTAGTTACTTACCAATTGTAAGCCTGGTGGTGTATATATTCAATTTCACCTGCGGTTTCGGCCCGATACCTTTTACAATTTTGGGCGAGATCTTCGCCCCGAATGTAAAAGCCGTAGTGTAACGTACTCCACTCACTTTATTCATTATTATTATTCTTATATATATTTAATTATTCTACTATTAGTGTTCTATACATTTAATATGCATTTAATTATTCTATCATTATTATTATATGTTTTCATGTCTTTCTGTTTTAGATAAATCATTAATATTATTTACATAGTAATTGTAATCACCAATCTATTTTTAATATCTATGTTTAATTTAGGAAGTCATGCGGATGCCAATTATGTTACTCATGATTATATTTACTCTTACTACTGCTATGTAATAATCCGCATTATTTATTACCGTTATAAAGGTTCCAATAGTGTAAAATGTATTATCTATATGTACCCGAGACGGACGCACCGATCATGAAGACCATTCAATTATCAATCAATAAATAATACTTTGACCATCAATAAATAATACTTTGACCACAGCTAAACGAGTCTCTGATCACGTGCGCCCGCCTCGATTTTTGTACTTCGACCGAACACATTACATTAACAACACTTCTCTTCTAAGCTCCGGTCGAAGAACAACGATAGTTTTTCGGTTAAGTCTGTAAATTGTTATAAACGAGAAATAAAAACCAACGTAAAGAATCCGATTTAGTAATTTCGACTAACAATAACAGAAGAAGTAACCCCTCTCTGGCAGCATCGCGGAGTAACCCACGGTTCCCAGGCAATACTAAAGAACCCTATATAAAAATCATCACAAAATTGGCGCAGTCGGCAGGATTGTCTGGAAATTGAAATCTGTGTATGTACACCGCCGTCAGAGACGAGTTCGAGAGGACCAAGCCACCAGCTGAAGTAGACCACCTGGAGCAGACGTGCAGGTACTGAGGAGAGAACCGAGACCCCACATCGAAGTCGAGTCCGAGAGGAACGAGTCCACCAGCCGGAATAGACCACCTGGAGGAGACGTGCAAGTACTGAGGAGAGAACCGAGACCCCACATCGAAGTCGAGTCCGAGAGGAACGAGTCCACCAGCCGGAATAGACCACCTGGAGGAGACGTGCAGGTACTGAGGAGAGAACCGAGACGCCTCATCGAAGTCGAGTCCGAGAGGATCGAGTCCACCAGCCGAAACCGACAACTAGAGACGCATGATGTCACCATTATATATATTTTTTTTGTAAGTCGAATTTTCTTACTATTACGGAACCAACCATTTAATTACTTTCTATATATATTTTTTTTTTTTTTTCTCTCACTTTTATTATTACTTTTTATCGTTACAATGGCAAACAATGATCTGACTATGTTAAATTTTGCATTTAATATCCTAATTGACACCAGGTTTGACAACTCTAAATTATCACCTCATAATAATTTAGAAGATTTTATAAATCAATGTAGTGACGCAATCCAGTTAGTTCCCGACGCTCAAAAACCACAGTTATTAATTGCTATAAAAAATAAAATAATTGGCGACGCTGGCCGCTGTACTAGGAGTAGACAAATTGACACGTGGGATGATTTAAAAACATTTTTACGTGATAATTTTTCAATAAAACGAAGTTACAGTGCCGTTTTAGCAGATTTAAATTTATGTATTCAAAAACCTAGCGAAATCGTTTCTGATTTCGGATTACGTGTTGAAAAATGTCGTCAAAATTTAATACTCACTCTACCCAGAACTTTAACTCTAGAGGCGCGTGAAGCGCAACTTCAAATGGTTAATGCACAAGTTCTTAGTGTTTTTCTTACTGGTCTAAAAGGTCAGTTAAATTTCTTGGTAAGAGCGATGAAACCCACCACTTTAGAAGAAGCAATTAGCTATGCAACTAATGAGGAATATATTAACACAAAACTTACACCTGATCTTATTAATTCAACAAAATTTTGTCACATTTGTAACAAAAACTCCCATGTCACATCAAATTGCAGATTCAATTCTTTAAATCATGTACCAAATCAAAATTACCCTGAAACCCACAAGTCACGACCTATTAATTTTAATATACAGTGTCATTATTGCAAAAAGGGAGGACACTCTATAAACGAATGTCGAAAAAAACAATATCAAGATTCGCTACAAAATTATTCTAATAGAAATTCCCAATTCCCAAACAATGTGACTTACCAACATAATTCTAATCGTAATTTTTCAAATTCGAATATTCCGAGGTTTAATCAAAACCGCCCAGATTTCCACGACCAAAACACACGAAATTACAACTCACCTTCTCAAAACAACAGAAATAACTTCCAAAATTATCATAATAAACCGCAAAATTCACGCTATGTTAATTCTCCAGATCAATTTAATCGATCAAACACCCCAAACACTTCTTATCAAATGTCCAAACAACAAGCTTCTTTAAACTCGTTATCGACCGAGGCGGAGGCAACACCCCGGTCGTCGACAACAGTACAAGCCGAATTTATACGTTGAATTTATTAGCTGCATCAACCTATACTATATTAACTATTCCCGAATTAATTAATGACCCTTCATTTTTATTAGACACAGGTTCAGAAGTTTCGTTAATAAAATTATCGAAGTTGAAACGTCACGTACCTTGTCACCTTGACAATCTTATTACCTTACGAGGTATAAATAATTCCAATGAACCATATAAAACAAAATGTTATTGTACATTTAATGTTATCATTAACGATCAGGTTATCTCTCACATTTTTCATGTAGTTCCCGATTCATTCCCTATAAAACAAGATGGTATTCTTGGTAACGATTTCTTACTCAAGGTAAATAGCAAAATCTGTTATCAAGAGAAAAAACTTTTTATTGGGAACAATTACCTACCTCTGTATGTTATCCAGAGATCCTTAACTTCATTAAATGACTCGGATCATTCGAGTAATGATAGTTCTGTTCCTGATTTTGATCTAAATAATGGCAATAATCATCTTAAAATTCCTATTTGTAATAAAAATTCTGAATTTCTAAATTCTCCTAACAAAACTAGCAAAATCGCTCAAAACTGTAGCAATAATAACGAAATCAATGATAATATACATAAGGTTTTAAGTCAATCATCAGGTAATTCGGATCATTCGAAGGACGATAAAACTAACATTGATTATAACACAAGTCAAAATAATAATCATATTAAAATTCCTATCCCTTGTCAACGAGATCACAACATTAAGATCAATAAAAATAAAACTAACATTTCACCACAAACAATTGTGCGGACAAATAGAAAAAATATTGTAAGTAAATTTCTGAATTCATCTCGCCTTTCGGGTGATGATCTTTTTATTTCTAATTTCAATGCAAAAGATAACAATAAAACTAGTGAACTCGTAAGTTCAGAACGAATTGTAGAAATTAAAACTATCCCAAAGTATAGAATAAAATTTTCTGATAATTACGCAAATAACGAAATTGATCTTAATCACCTCAATACACATCCACCTATTAATGATAATCCTACATATTCTTCCGATACAACTAATATTAATAATAATAACAAAATGGATCCCATGCCTAATAGAGAATTTAACAATTCCTCTAACAATAATAATGAAATCGTTTATAATCCTAATGATAATAAAAATTATTTACCTATTAATAGTAATTCCCGTCAACATAATGAACGTAAAATTTCTTCTAATCAACAGGATGATTTTCCAATTAATGAAACTAACAAAACTAACAAAACTAACAAAAATCATCAAGTACTTATAAAAAATAATTTTACTAATTTCCAGAACAAAATTAACTCTAACAATAATTTTAAAATAAATCCTAACCATCATGATAAACTCAATAATTTCCCAAATCAAATTAACGAAATTGATTTTAATCCTGCTCACAGAAACAACAAAACACTTATTAACAATAATCCCACTAATCCTCATGATTTAATTAACTCAAACTATAATAATAACATAACTAACCCTGACCCTTTAACGAATGCCAACCTAACCTTACCTAATCCTGATAGTAATACTATTTTTAAACACGAAGCCATTAATAATATTGAAAACATTTCCCAACCCTGCCTTCCTTGCAATGATCAACATTTCGCTAACTCAAACCAATTAAAAAATAAAATAACTCTAAAAGCTCGATCCGAAACGGTCGTGTCAGTAACAATCAATAACCCTGAAATAAATGAAGGAATTATAAATAATATGGAAATCTGTCAAGACGTAATTTTTTGTCGTAGTCTAGTGGTAGTCAAAGACAACAAGGCGATCACTACTGTTTTAAATATGTCCCCTGAGGATGTAATAATCGATCATTTTTATGCAACAATCGAACCTGTAAATGTAAGAAGGACAGAAGTTTTCAATCCTACTCTAATTCCCGATACTGATTTCCCTAATATAAATAAAAATCGGCTGACAACTCTAGTGGATACTTTACAATGCGACCACCTTAACTCAGAAGAAAAAACCGCTTTGACAGAACTATGTCTTGAATATAATCACATATTTTACCTGGAAGGAGATGTTTTAACATCGACCGACCTAGGTCATCACGAAATTCACACTAAAACGGATATGCCCATAAATACAAAAACATATAGGTACCCTCCGGCTTTAAAACCCGTCGTCGACGAACAAGTGGAGTCGATGCTTCGTCAGAATATTATTAAACCTTCGCAAAGCCCCTGGAATTCACCTGTATGGATTGTTCCCAAGAAAAGCGACTCCGAGGGTAACAAACGATGGCGGTTGGTCATCGACTATCGTAAGTTAAACGAAATAACCATCGGCGACGCCTATCCTTTACCAAACATCGAAGAAATTCTAGATGAACTAGGAAGTGCTAAATACTTTACCACTCTCGACCTTACCTCAGGTTTTCATCAAATCAAGATGCACCCACGCGATGCACCAAAGACAGCATTCAGTGTTCCGCAGGGACACTTCGAGTTCAATAGGATGCCTTTCGGATTGAAAAATTCACCTGCTACCTTTCAGAGATTGATGAATTTAGCCTTATCAGGTTTACAAAATAATCATCGATGTTTTGTGTATCTAGATGATATAGTCATCTTCTCCGACAACTTACAAAATCACATAAAGAAAATTCGAGAAGTTTTTGATAGACTCGATCGACATAACTTAAGAGTCGAACCAAAGAAATGTCAATTCTTAAGACATGAGGTAGTTTACCTAGGACATTTAATTACGGAAAATGGAGTCCGGCCAGACCCAAAGAAGACCTCCTGTGTTGAAAATTTTCCCGTGCCAAGAAACCCTAAGGACATTAAATCTTTTTTAGGACTCGCAGGTTATTACCGACGTTTTGTTCCTAATTTCAGTAGGCTCGCACAACCATTGACGAAACTGCTGAAGAAAAATTCTAAATTCATGTGGACTAGTCTACAACAGGATGCCTTTGAGACGTTAAAAGAACTACTTTGTACACAACCTGTGCTACAATTCCCGAATTTCGAACAAGAATTTACCTTGACAACGGACGCGTCCAATTATGCAGTAGGAGCTGTACTTTCGCAAGGACCAAAAGATAGGAATCTACCAGTTGCTTATTACAGTAGGACTCTTAATAGGGCTGAACAAAACTATGATGTGTCATCAAAGGAGCTTCTCGCAATCGTTTCAGCCGTCAAACATTTCCGACCCTACCTCTTCGGACGGAAATTCAAGGTGATTTCCGACCATATCGCACTGAAGTATTTGGACAATGTCAAGGACCCCAGTTCCCGATTGCTAAGATGGAGACTGACGCTAGAGGAATATGAATACTACGTGGAATATAAACCTGGAAAAGCTAATAAGAACGCGGATTCATTAAGCAGGATTTTACCAGAGGATGACTGGTGCACTTTCGAAAAAAACAGGAAAGGAAATAATATTATTAATAACAATGTTGTAGAAATTTATGGTAATTTATTCGATGCTGAAGATGACTTCTCTTTATGTCATTGTGTCAGCCAAGATCTAAAGTTAGGAGCTGGATTGGCCTTAGAATTTCGTAAGAGATTCTCAAAATTGACTGACCTTAGAGCACAGAACGCACAGTTGCATTCGTTTGCTTATTTGAAATTTCACCTAAGATATGTATTCTATTTAGTAACTAAACAATATTTTTTCGATAAACCCACTTATTATGACCTTTTTAGATCTTTGATGAACCTAAAACTATTTTGCGAAGACAATAAAATTTATAAACTTGCTATGCCGCGACTAGGCTGCGGTTTAGATCTTTTAGATTACAGTATTGTACTACCAATGATCAAGTATATTTTTCAAGGTAATTTTAGAATAAAAATATTTATCTTTGTCACAGAACCCTCAAATAACTTGTCGTTAAAAGACTCTGATAATCCAGGCGACAATCTGACATCTGTGGTTCCTGATACTAAAATTTCGTTAAACAAATCAGAAAACTTAAACTCGGAATGTCCTATCGTAATAAACCGAGCCCAACCGAAACAAAATGTTTTAAAAATATTTTCCACTTTACCCAATTCAGGTAACTACCGTTTTTCTTCCTTTTGTATCGAACCTCATTTAACAATGGTCACCGTACCGGTACCACCCGATGGTAATTGTTTCTACCATTCTCTCATTAAACTACTACCCCATCTTGATAGCATAGAAAACCTAAAAACGCTGCTCCTTACTTCTAAATACCTAGAGACATGTCTGTCTCCAAATGAGGCAAAAGCCGACCTCGCTACTCCGAATGCATGGGCAACAGATGATATAATTAAAGTCGCAGCCTCTACCCTCAATATCTCCATTTGTGTACATATAAAAATCAACGAATTCTTTGTTTTTGGAGATAGTGATAACAAAATTCACCTACGACACCTTCTCGATCATTTCGAACCTTTAGTAGAAACCAATTCCTTAAATATTTCTGGTAACGACCCAACCGTTAATCATCAGGAACAAGAATCCTATCAAAATTTCCTAAGGAAACTCGAAACCACAGTCATTGCCGCGAATAACATAATTGAACACCAAAGTAATATCTCAACGTCACGCTATGGTAAAGCTATCTTAATTTCTGCCGACTTAGAAGAAGTAGAGAATTATCCTAAGGACTTTTATCACTTTGACAAATTAAAACTGAAGGAGTTATTAATACCTGCCATTCATACCTTTGAACATAACAAAAACCTGATAGCTTACCTTGTTTATAAGGACCATTTCTGGGAACAACCTACATACGAAGATATTTACAACGTTTTTATCCTCTTAAGAAACCTTTTATTAGAAAATAATATAGAAAATTTTAGTATACCCAAAATTCAAAATTCATTTGACAAATTGGAATGGCATAAAATTCGTTCTATCCTGCGTTACATTTTTAAATCATCCAATATAACAGTCCACGTCCACCTAAATACTATCATAACACCTTCCCCGCATGAAATACCAACAATTCTAAAAGAGAATCATGATGTACCCAGCTCAGGACACACAGGATTTCATAAAACTTATAAAAAGATAAAACAGCATTTCCTGTGGAAAACTATGAAAAAGGATATTGATAATTATATCAAACAGTGCCAATCGTGTCAAACAAAAAAATTAGTACGGCGAAAAAACCGTGCACCAATGGAAATCACGACTACATCCTGTAAACCTTTAGAAAAACTATTCCTCGATATTGTAGGTCCCTTACCTATAACAGAAGATGGCAACCGTTTCATCCTAACACTTCAGGATGACCTGAGCAAGTTCTCGCTAGCTTTTGCAATCCCCAATCACGAAGCCCTTACCATTGCTAAGATTTTTGTTAACAATGTCATTTGCAAATTCGGCATCCCAAAGTACATTTTAACAGATAACGGCCCCGAGTTCGTTTCCACTCTTATGAAACAAATTTCGAAATTATTTCAAATAAAAAACATTACTACAACAGCTTATCACCCCCAAACCAACGGCGCCCTAGAAAGGAGCCACCTTACCCTGGCCGATTACCTAAAACATTACGTACATGATCAAACCGATTGGGATAACTTTCTAGATTTTGCAATGTTCGCATACAACACAAGCGTACACACAACCACAAAATTCACACCTTTCGAATTAATGTTCGGTTATAAACCTGACCTACCCTCAAGCCTAACCAGAACCCCAGAATTTAAATATACCTATGACGACTATTTAGATGAATTGAAAATTCGGTTCCAACGATCTCATGATATTGCTAGAAAACATATTTTAAATTCAAAAATTACCAATAAAACTTATTACGATAAAAAAGCGAATCATTCTCGTTTTCAAATTGGCGATTTAGTTTATTTGGAAGACAACCTCAACAAACCAAACACTTCAAAGAAACTGGCACCCCGATATTCCGGTCCCTACGAAATTGTAAAAATTAATTCAAATGTTAATTATACGTTGAAAATAAAGAATAAAGAGCATTTAGTACATTATAATAGACTAAAAAGAGCAATTGTTTCAGGCTAATCAACCCAGTTGTGATTCAAACATATTATTAAACTCAAAAATCTCCAAAAGTTGTGATACAAGAATCATCAAATTTATTTCTGCTTATTGGAAAGGTCTTGAACAAAGAAATTCATGGCTTTTTATCCTTCCCAAAGAATTACTAGTTACCCTTACCTGTAAAAACACCGTTAGTACCGACATTCTATTGAGTAATGCTGGAATTTTAACCCTAGCTCCAAACTGCAAAGCGTACACAGGTACAAGCACTTTAACCTCGTCCTCCAGTTACTTTGAGAGTGAATTAACATTTACCTTGCCTTCGTATAACATTTTAGTCGACAATTGTTGCGACAAAATTCCGAAACTAAATATCAGCCATCTGATTCCAATTCCATTAACTCAGGTCGATGAGAATAATTTGATCACTGCTAGTCACAAACTTGATGATATTGTAAAACTATCGGACAATATCTCGAAAGACTCTCAACTTTCTATGACTTCACCTTCCTATTTAGCTTACCTATTATCCTTGCTGATTCTCATTTTCTTTTTATTCAAATGCTACAAAAAACTATCTACGTTTTACAAACAAAAAATTTCGCGCAATGTAACCCCTGCTGCTATACCATTGAACCAACTTGCCGATCAAATCCAAATTGCAAACAATGAACCTAATGCTTTTAATGGCGAAGCCGCTCCAGAACTTAGACGTAGTCAAAGAATTATAGCCAGATTTCGTAATGATTAATAACATTTTTAATGGTTCCTTTATAGTAAGATTTTTCATTTATTTTTGAAAAAAAAAGTTATATAAAATAATTTTTTTTTCTCTCTAAGGGGGGGAGTGTAACGTACTCCACTCACTTTATTCATTATTATTATTCTTATATATATTTAATTATTCTACTATTAGTGTTCTATACATTTAATATGCATTTAATTATTCTATCATTATTATTATATGTTTTCATGTCTTTCTGTTTTAGATAAATCATTAATATTATTTACATAGTAATTGTAATCACCAATCTATTTTTAATATCTATGTTTAATTTAGGAAGTCATGCGGATGCCAATTATGTTACTCATGATTATATTTACTCTTACTACTGCTATGTAATAATCCGCATTATTTATTACCGTTATAAAGGTTCCAATAGTGTAAAATGTATTATCTATATGTACCCGAGACGGACGCACCGATCATGAAGACCATTCAATTATCAATCAATAAATAATACTTTGACCATCAATAAATAATACTTTGACCACAGCTAAACGAGTCTCTGATCACGTGCGCCCGCCTCGATTTTTGTACTTCGACCGAACACATTACATTAACAACACTTCTCTTCTAAGCTCCGGTCGAAGAACAACGATAGTTTTTCGGTTAAGTCTGTAAATTGTTATAAACGAGAAATAAAAACCAACGTAAAGAATCCGATTTAGTAATTTCGACTAACAATAACAGAAGAAGTAACCCCTCTCTGGCAGCATCGCGGAGTAACCCACGGTTCCCAGGCAATACTAAAGAACCCTATATAAAAATCATCACAGTAGCTTCAACCCTCTCCGTTGCTGTATGTCTTCTTTTTACGTTCTTGACAGCACTCTGTTTCCCTCTACTATTATCATTAATCGGGGAAGCACAATCGTTTTGGTTTTTCGGTGTCTTTTGCGCTCTCAGTGTATTCTTTGTTTACTTCTATGTACCGGAGACGAAGGGAAAGAGTTTGGGAGAAATTCAAGATATGTTGAGATGATATTAACCAAATAAACGGGGTCAGAAACTGTGGATAAAACTCAGCTCGATAACTTACTAAGAAAATTATATGTGCATTTATATATAAATTATTATATCGTAAAATAAAATAATAATAAAGATGTCGGTGTAAATAAGCATGTTGTTTAGAGACCAGGCCAAGATCCAGAGATATGGGTATGTAGAATCACTCACTCCATTCGCTACCATCTATTTTTTTAAGTTTCCCCTGAGGTATAAAATAAATTCTAAAGAGATGGCATTAACCTCGAATAATAAAATTTGTGAAATAGTTTTATTAAAAAATACCTTTAAACCTAAGCTTTACTCTTACGCACTACATTAAAACACGTGTACATATATCCTCCCTCGGGTTCTATCAATACGAGTAAATCCAAGTAAAGTATCGAGACTATTGCTTGAAACTTTTTGTATCCAGGGCCGATCCTAGACCCTTGGCCGCCCGCGTGCAAATGATGAGTTGGCCGCCCCCTCAAGTCAGTAAAACATTTCTTGGGGCGCATTAAGGATCTTGGGGTACACTTTGACAATAAATTAGCGTTTACATATCACATAGAGCAGACGATTCAATCGGCACTCAAAATGCTAGGGTTTATAATCCATTCTACGCGGAATTTTGAATCAGCGCAAGTATTAAAAATTTTGTATTATTTATTTGTGCGCTCTGAATTGGAATACTGTTGTCTAATCCCTAAATCCCATTTATCAAAACCATAAAAACTCATTGGAACTCAACATAAATTTCTTAAGTATTTGTCATTTAAAATAGATAAAGTCGATCCATCTATCCAGTACAAGGAATTGCCATTGGCTTATTATGGACTAGAATTGATCTACAATCTCTAGAAATATGATGCGAGACAATCATCGTTTCCTTTCTTTACAATCTTGTAAACAAACACATTAATGCTCCGGAACTACTTAGTAATACAAATTTCTATGCACCTCGCATTTCGTCTCGAAGTCATCACACGTTTCATTGTAGTCAATGCAATACAAATATAAAAGCTAAATCTCCTATACACCTTATGTGCAACAGCTTTAATAAAATTTTACCACTCTAGATATCATTTTTCAACTTTAAAATAAGCTAAGTCTTTTATAGCCTAACTTCGATTAAGCTGTTATTTGATTGCATTGGATATATACTATGTATTATTATTATTATTATTATATGTTGTATTTGAAAATAAAACATGCTCCATTCAATATAACCTGTGGGACCTTTATTTAGTTTGTAAGTTATTGTAATACTTAAATTAAATTAAGTTGTCCTTTTTTGGTTCTTGTAACTAGGGCTGTGCAAAATAATCGATTAATCGATAAATAATCGATTAATCGATTAATCGACAGTTCGATTAATTCTAAAAAATAATCGATTAATCGATCATTTGATTAATCGATTAATCGATAATTTGATTGATCGATTAATCGATTAATCGATAATTTGATTGATCGATTAATCGATTAATCGATAATTTGATTGATCGATTAATCGATTAATTGATTAATAGATTAATCGATAAATTGATTAATCGATTAATCGATTATTTGATTAATCGATTAATCGATCATTTGATTATTTGATTATTTTAATAACCGCCCAATCTGTTATATTAACATTAAGCCATCATATCCACTTTATTCATTACATTTATTAAATTGGTAAGCTGTAAATATGTGGGTATAAATACTAATGGAAGCGTATTACAAGTTTTCGAGTTTCATCCGAGAAAAAAACGTCCGTTTATAAAGAAACCCTTGATTCGGCCGCCGCCGCCGCACTGTGTGCCATATCCGAGCGCGAGCGCCAGGGGGGGATTTGGAGGAAAAAAATAAAATTCAAAATTTCGAGAAAAAAACATATCCACTCCATTGTAGATACATGAAACCCTTCTGATCTTGCATATTTATATTTTTTAACCCCCCTATATTATTTGCAATTAACGCTTAAAGTTGATCGATTTAGAAAACTTCATTTTTACGGTATTTCACGCGCACGTTTAAAAAAATTATTACATGGATTGTAGAATTGCTATCAATACAACATTATACAGAATTGTTTATAACATAATATTGTATGCTATGGTTAAAAAATCAAGTCTCTAAATATTTTAGAACAAAATTTAAAAAATTTTGAATATGATAAATATTTTAAATTTACATTTTGCCTCTAAGAAGGGTTATATAAAAAATGCCAACTCGATGAGGTCTGGGACTATCGCCAAAAATTAGTTCAATGTTTTCTCTAACTACCCTCAAAATTTCGTATCTCCACCGGTGCGTTTTTGGGGTCTTTTTAATTTTTTTATTCGGCGCCACCAATTAAAATTGGGTCGACCTAGGCCCGTGTGCCGTGCCGTGAGTATCGCGGAGTCGTGCGCACTATCGTCGAGCAGCACAAAAAAAATAAAAATACACTTAAAACGCACCTGCAAAAATTCAAAAAAATTAGGGCAGTTACAGAAGACATTGACAAACGTTTATATGATAGTCTCAATCCTCCCGATTTGCGATTTTGCAAAATAATTAATATAATAATAATAATTCATTGCAGCAAAATTATACACAAATGTTATAATCTTTACAATGGTTGTGATTGTCACCAACAAATGTTCTATGTTTTTAACTGCCAAATCGAATCTCTATATGTGCGTTTTGTGTGCCTTTTTGGCCGCACACAAGTGACCGTGAAGACGAACAGACTGATGAGGATGAGAAATGTAATGTATATTCTGATTAACAATTCACATTTTAAACCAGAGTTTAAATTATTTTTAACTACAGCAGATACTTTTCACATTTGTCCGTTTTTTGGAGGTGTTATAATTTTTATTAACCGAAATGAATCGATTCGGTCATTGGCCAAAAAGGGACACAAAACGCACATATAGAGATTCGAAGTTTTGGTAGTTAAAAATATAGAACATTTTTTGGTGACAATCACAACCATTGTAAAGATTATAACATTTGTGTATAATTTTGCTGCAATGAATTATTATTATTATATTAATTATTTTGCAAAATCGCAAATCGGGAGGATTGAGACTATCATATAAACATTTGTCAATGTCTTCTGTAACTGCCCTAATTTTTGTGTATTTTTGCAGGTGCGTTTTAAGTGTGTTTTTATTTTTTTTTTGTGCTTCTCGAGGACAGTGCGCTCGACTCCGCGATACTCGCGGCACGGCACACAGGCCTCGGTCGACCCAATTTTAATTGGTGGCGCCGAATAAAAAAAATTAAAAAAACCCCAAAAACGCACCGGTGGAGATACGAAATTTTGAGGGTAGTTAGAGAAAACATTGAACTAATTTTTGGCGGTAGTCCCAGACCTCATCGAGTTGGCATTTTTTATATAACCCTTCTTAAAGACAAAATGTATATTTAAAATATTTATCATATTCAAAATTTTTTAAATTTTGATCTAAAATATTTAGAGACTTGATTTTTTAACCATAGCATACAGTATTATGTTATAAACAATTCTGTATAATGTTGTATTGATAGCAAGCTTACAATCCATGTTATAATTTTTTAAACGTGCGCGTGAAATACCGTAAAAATGAAGTTTTCTAAATCGATCAACTTTAAGCGTTAATTGCAAATAATAAAGGGGGTTAAAAAATATAAATATGCAAGATCATAAGGGTTTCATGTATCTACAATGAAGTGGATATGTTTTTTTCTCGAAATTTTGAATTTTATTTTTTTCCTCCAAATCCCCCCCTGGCGCTCGCGCTCGGATTTGGCACACAGTGCGCCGTAGACTTCAATGTTGCTTAATCGACAAAAAAGTAATAAGAACCATGTGTGAAATGTACACTTTGGTATGTCAATAGAGTTATAAATCATGTGAATATAAATAAATACACCGGTGTTTATACTTTCTGCGAAGAAAAGTCTGCACCAGCAATGCATATCAATGAAAAACAATTGTAGTCTATCGGTTAAATCTCATTTTTATGATGCCGAGCTTATATTAACATACTGTGACAATTATTTATAATAATTTATTAATATGAATTAATATCTCCATATTAAGTGCGTGTTTCTAAATATTGTCTATTTTTATTCGAATAAAGATTATTATTATCAAAATTACAGAATTTTGACTCCAGTGTCCAGAGAATAATAAATTGATTCATTATTGTTAATGATTATTTTAATAATCTATCAATAGATTATTTATTTTTTTAGATCCTTTGAATAATAGATGTATTTGAATTATCGGACTAAACGAACTTATAATAAGAAAAACAAAGAAAATTGGGAACATTATAAATATTTACATAAGACTAATACTAATGAGATCGTTGGCCTTTCATTTTGGCAATATTTTCAAAGGCGGGATCATCCGATAAAAGAGATATTTATACACACTGATCGGATAGTTAAATAGTTATTAGTTAAAGAATTTCTTATTTTTAATTCTGGAATACTCGTCAGAAAATGAGGATTCCGCCAAATAAATCCAGCCAAAGCAAGACATTTGTCAAGATTGGGTATTTCCTAAAACAATTTTTGTATTTCAAATACAAATAAATTTGAAGTTTGATTATTTCAATTTCTATCAATTCTGATTTGCATCAACTATGGTAGAGATTTGTCTTACAATTCCTTCTATGTTGATATGTTATTGAAAAACATTTGAAGAAGATAGTGCAATATTTTCAATCTTACCAAAATCTTCAAATTTTCTATTGAATTTTTCTCTTCTCAGCAACTTTAATTTCAAGAATTTTGCTTGGGTTAAAGCAAATCATTGTTTGTTTGTCTGGATATATTTTTCAATGCTTGGGAAATGCTTGAATTTTGTATCCCTTAAATTCGCTTTCAACAGTATCATAAGTTGCTGATGAACACAATATGAACATTGCTGAGTATACGCAGAAGTCCTAATTTTAACTTCTGTCAAAGCCAAGACTATTTTAAACTGATTCCAAATCAATAATCAAAAAGCATTGCGACATTATTATATTACGTCTGTTCCATTAATTTAAAAATTGTGCGATAGTCTTCCGAATATCCCGCGTGCTGGATAATTTTTTGCTCGTGCATTTTTACCATTGTAATCGGTTCTTGTCTTCGTCTCGTGCCTCGTGATTATGAACGCAAAGCACTCGCAAAAAATGATCCGTAATATTTGAAGCACTACGGATGTTATATGTGATAATGTCCTAATTCAGTCGAATTGATTACAGCTTCCAATTTACATTAATTAGATTGAAAAACAGTATTCACGAGGCTGTGCAAAACTTTGATGTTTTGTTTTTACTCGAGAAATATTCAATTAATCGATGAATCGATAATTTGATTTTTCATTAATCGATTAATCGATTAATCGATTAATCGATAATTTTATTTTGATTAATCGATTAATCGATCATTTCGATTAATCGATAATTTCGATTAATCGATTATCGATTAATCGATCAATTCGATTAATCGATATAATCGATAATTAAAAATAATCGAAAATCGATTATTCATTTCCATAATCGAACACCCCTACTTGTAACTGCGTCAGTAATTTTCATAGTGAAATGGCTAAAAGAAGTCAGATTTTATGTTACGTAGAACACAACCGCCTTTTATCTTTAAGAGTTATTGCAGTTTCAAATAAGTTTAGCTTCCGTTTACAAGACATTAAAATAATTTAAATAGCTCACACGTTTTCAAATCATCAGCAATTATCAAATGAAGACAAAGACCAACCGAATTCTGTGAAACCGTATTTAATTCAATTAAACTAACTTTATTCGTAATGCGTTAAGCTGTGTCACCTTTTTGTACTTGGTTGCATACAATTTCAATATAATGTGATTATTTTACGATTGAACATAGGCGTTAATAATAGTATGTTCAGTGTTAAAATAAAAGCCCTGTATATGTAAGGCTACAAATAATGCTTACCTGCTATTACTGAAAGAGACGACCTTGTATTCTTAGCACATATTATCAAAGTCTCATACCATATCATATTTAACAAATTATTAGAGAAGTGCACGTTTTATTGCCAACGACTCTCATTTACAAAAGATTAAAATAGACTTTAACTTACAATAATTTACAAAAATTTAACATGAATCGAAATATCCTTTAATTGTTCAACAACCTCTGTATCTCGATGAAGCTCTTTCCTTTCGTTTCCGGTACCACCAGCACCATCATGAGGAAACCGAGAAAGCCGATCGCTGCCGCTATCCAGAAAGTGTAGCCCAAATCGATGGAGTTCACTATAAACGGAAACAGCGACGTAACCGCGAAGGAGGACGATGTTAAAATAAAAGATGTTAGGGTTGAAGATACGTTTTTCGCGTTTGGAGGAAAAATTTCGCCCATCATAACAAATAAAACTGAGCCCGGACCGTTTTTGAAGAATATCATAAAGGTGATCAGGCATAGTAAGGGTAGCCACGTTACTGAATCCACGTTGTAGTCTTCTGATTTTAAGAAGAAAAACGTACCCAGTCCTACTAAGGAAACGGAGAGACCGAATTGCGATAGAGTGAGAAGTAATTTTCGTCCAAAACGATCTACAATTTGGGGGTTGATTAAAGTAGCTAGAAATTGCACGATTCCCACGTATATCGATGATAATTCAGGCCGAATATTTCCACCAACAGCATCGAAAATTGCCTGCATGTACGCCATTATGGCGTTAATGCCCGTTGCCTGCTGCAAAACTGCTAAACTTAAACAAATTATTAAACTCTTTCTTAAAGCCTTAGCTTTGAATAAATCGGAAAACCTAAGCTGTTCCTGCAAAGACTTTACACATTTCAAAATTTCTTCCAATTCGTTCTTAATTTCACCATCACTGGATTTACACCTCAGCTTTCTAAGAATCCGTTCCGCTTTTAAGTAATCATTTTTCGCCACGTAATCGTACGGACTGTCTTCTACATAAACCACGACCAATACAAGGAATACTGCTGGAATGATCGCAAGACACATATTATGAATTGGTATTGATACAAACGGACCTAGGGATAGATTAAAAAGGTGTCCTGCGGCTAAAAAAATTGACAAGTAACACCCCATAGCGCCGCGGTACTATATGGGCACTATTTGAAAACCCGCTCCAAGAGTCACTCCGCATAACACCCTCCCCACGAAGAAGACTGCTATGTGTGATGCGAATGCGAACATGACGTATCCGACGAGGGCGGGCGCCGTGAGGATGAGAAGTGTGATTTTTTTGCCAAATTGTTGTATCATCAGAGATGGGAGGATCGAGCCGACACTGGCCGTAAGCAAAGTGACGGCTGGTAGCCATGCTTCTTCTTGGCTGGAAATTGGGTCCGAGAGTGGGTTGTTTTCTGGTTCTATTTTTCCATTGAGTTTAGGCAGTGATGGTGACGGCCACGAGAATATCGTTCCTATTATAAATGATACCAAGTTTACTGAAACAAAAGATAAACATTAGCTTAGGTAAATGTGCATTTGTAATAAAAATTCAGTTGCAATTTGTTTCTCAGAGAAGTCAGAAAATTAATTTGAATTTATTGAAAAAAAGTCACTTTTTCACGATCAAATTTCATTTCTGATAGGTGTTCATTTTCTGCCAGTTAAGTTAAAAAAGTTTCAATTAGTAATTTATAAAGAATAGTATATGTTTTATTAAAAGTAGAAGTCACACTTTTTGTGGCGAGTCGCAAGCTCATCCAAATATCAATCAAAAAGTTACTTCCACTCCGAATGAAACATAATTTTTTTTTTCTACGTCCGTTATAAAATGTATAGTTTTTTTCATTAATTTGGGTCCATAAAATATGTGATTCCTGAACCCTACAAACAGCGTGAAAAAAAGTGCCATAACGGTTCATTTTTTCACTCTTTTGTGTGAAAAAAAGTGCCGTAGCGGTTCATTTTTTAACGCTACTGTAAAATTGTTTGCGCAAAGTGTGTCATGAACGCTTCGCAACACGCCGCGAGTTCCGCCGATAAATGTCAAACATTCGTTTCCGATCAAGAAAACTTGATGATTATTATTTTTTTCATTTAAAAAAAGTATTATTACTTATAAAAATTGATTAAGGTTTTATCGAATTTATTTAAAGTTATGGACGTAGAAAATGTTTTGCATGAAACTCGAGAGTAAAGCAACTTTACTCACTTGCTGCATAAATAATTATTTCCAACGACTGCTCCCGAAAACAGACATATCGTCGCAATACCTTTGCATTGAAAGTTGTCAATTGTATATTTGTCACTTTTGACAAATGATGTCATGCTTGAAAATTTAATTTTCAAAACAGCCGCTTTGAAACTGAAATCCTCAAACTTCAAAAAATGTGTCAAAATCATTAAAATAAAATTGGTAGTGACAAAGAACAATTAATTATGTATTAATCTATTTTAGAATTGTAATAAGCAAATTTAGATTAGAAGTTAAGAATGTTTTGATACTAATAATACGCACGTATTTAATTGAGATAGACGCGGGTAAATTCGAGAAAAATTATGATTGAAACATCCCTAACAAAATATTTGGTCGTAGGAAAAGCAGTGTTCAACACGTTGTCAAAGCTACATTGCATGCTCGTACAGGCTCTACAGCAGTGATGGGAAACTCCGGCCCGCGGGCCAAGTCCGGCCCGCGGAAAGGTTTAATCCGGCCCGTTTAAGAGTGCCGTCGTGAGAATGTTTGAACGCGTTCTTACTTCGTAATGTGACGACCCGCATAAAAACTACCTGCGGCGATATTCAAAACACAATAGTATTCTGGACAAATCCATCCGACCTAAACAGATGACTCATCTTCGCTCGAAACTTCCAGACACTCTCGCAGGTAGGTATAAATACAAGCGAGGCCGCCCGAAGATCAGTTAGTTAGCGACTTAGTCAGTCATCTGCAACGACCCGCTGTGACTCGAGTAATTGTTTGTGTAATCCCCTAAACTCCCAGTGCCTCAACAAACTCCCGCGTAAGAGCATTAGTTAGCAGTAAGCTTTCGTCAATTGCGTTTCTGTGTGTTGTTTTCCGTAGTAGGTAACGTCTAAAATGGATGTTAAAAAAAGAAAAGTGGATTCAGAATGTCGAGTTTTTAAAGAGAATGGACGTGGAAATATTTCTTTACTTTATTTAAAGAAAAATCTGTGTGCTTACTTTGCAATACAACTGTTGCAGTTTTAAAAGAATAGAACATTCAACGCCATTTCAAGAGCAAACATGAAAACCACTCCTACTCATCGTTAAGTGAAGAGGTGAAAAAAATTAAATCGATTTATAAAAAATTTATCAAGTCAACAACAATTATTTCAGAGAGCTAATCATTCTCAAAGATGCGCTACGAAAGCCAGTTATGTGTTGGCTTATAATATTGCTAAATCTAATAAAGCATTTTCAGATGGTGAATTTATAAAGCAGTGCATGATAGATGTGTGCGATATTATGTGCCCTGACAAGAAAAAGGATTTTCAGTCACTGTCTCTCTCAAGAAGAACAATCACCGAGAGAATTGAAAATATTGATAAAAATCTAATTTCACAACTGACTACAAAAACTCAAAAATTTATTTTTTATTCAATTACCATGGATGAAAGTACTGATATCAGCGATACTGCGCAGTTACTCATATTTGTAAGAGGAATCAACGCCCACTTTGAAATTACAGAAGAACTTGCAGGGCTGCAGTCAATGAAAGGAACAACGACTGGTGCCGATATATTTTGTGAATTTGAAAATTGCATCGATAAACTTCGTTTACCTATTGACAAGCTATGTAATGTAACTACAGATGGTGCTCCTAATATGGTTGGAATCAATCAAGGATTTGTTGGGAAATTTAATTTACCTACGACAACTTGGATATATGCTCATTACATGCTTGTTAATGACTAGTATATGTAGTGCATTGCTCACGCATTTCATTCTCGCATCGATTATCTGTGCTATACCTCATTTAATAACCAGGCGGACTAAATCAAATCATGCCCGCGAAAATACGTTGTTGTGATTGGCTAAACGGGCGCCGTTTTTACACAGGCGAAAACGGTAATGGCCGCTGTTATGATCAGCTGATCTGTCACCGTTTACTTGTGTTCCCCGTTTTCACGTGTTTTGCGTCAGTTTTTGTGTTTTTAGCCAGTTATTCCTTTCGTTAATAGTGTAAGAATCGGTTCTTTTAAGTATTCATCCCGCGATCTTCGAGGAAATAGTTATTTCATTTTTAACTATGGTTATATACCCAGTACTAGTTCGGCGTGATTTTCGATATCCAGAATTGTATGTATTTTTAAAATATACCTAATACTTCAATTCACTTTATATGTAAAAAAAAATATATACAACATGAGTTTTTCAGTGTGCCACCTAGATTCTTAAGAGGGTCCCATACTTATTTTAATGAATATTTTAATATTACATACTAAATTATTGACTGTAGATATAATTAAGAAAGTTTGCCAAAAATTTATTTATGTATTGTTATGAATGTTATGGGTAAATGAATTTTAAATAATTTTAATTTTACCGCCAAAACATATCTGGTTACTTTTCTGGTGACTTTCTCTGGTGTAAATGAGACTTTCGCCTTTAGTCCGCCTGGTTATTAAATGAGGTATAGAATATATTCCAACACTCTACTGTCACGCGTGAAGCCTAACCTTCAATGTGTCAAAATGACGGAGTAGATTTAAAGATGTTTGCTTCGCTGCTTCTACATACATGGGGCGTTATTTGTAGTACCTCGGCAAATTTGTTGTTTTCGATGTTTGTCTCCATACTATTTATATATACATTTATAAACACTAAGAATGTATAAACTCGAGAAATGATATGAACCATAAATAATGTTGCGGCTGGCGGCTTGGTTTTTGACTGACATTTGTTTCCGCGGTAACGTTAAGCAGGTGCCTCTGATAAAAGTTATCGCGTACGAATTGTCCGCTCTCAGTTTTTAATTATCTTAACTATCACAATGAAGCTCAACAAAGTTGTCGTAGGTAAAGCATAGTGTACAACTCGCATGGAATGACTATTTCTCGCTCTTATGAATTGCAGCATTCGCCTTTCGGCTCATGCTGCAAACTTCATACTCGCGAGAAATGTATGTCATTCCATGCTCGTTATACAATATACTATCTAAGTATCCGGAAAATGATGTTGTTTTTTTGCATTGCCTTATACATACATATATATATATATATATATATATATATATATATATATATATATATATATATATATATATATATATATATACCGGGTGACCCAGGGATCTGTAAAAGCCCCATAACTTATTTGCTATTTGAGATATCGACTTCTAGTTTTCTTGAACTGGTACCCTCACTTATTCTACATATTTTAAAAATATGTATATTTTTGTACAGGGTGTCCCAATATACATAACAGAACAAAGTTTTGTTTTTTTAAATGGAACACCCTATATTTTATACTTTATTTTCAACCCTCTTGAGAAGCTGATAAAAATAGTATAAGATACTATGGCTCTATTATGGACGGTTGGTTAGTTATGGGCAAATTTGTGGCAAGAACATGTGCACATTGAAAACATTGCAGAAGCGTTCCTGGCAAAGATTGCATCATTATTTATACATTAGAAAATTTCTCACATCATAAAGAATAATACACATCGGCTTTGGTTCTCTTTTATTAATAGTGCTATACAGGGTGTCAACATACGCAAAACAATGGATAACTATTTTTTTTCAAATCGAACACCCTATATAAGTTGCCGCCAATCTATGGCATTTTTAATAAGCTTTCCAATGATATACAGTTTGTATAACAAAATATTAAGGATTCTTGAGATTTATCAATAAAAACATATTTTTTTTTGCCACCTTCTGCTGATTTTTGGATTTTCAGCCAAAATTATGCATTTTCGGGAAAAATTATAAGAGACAAAAGTTGTAGAGCGAAAAATTTTCGATCGATATTGGTCTTTCAACTTTTAAGATAATGCGTTCATTGCCCGCCAGAACGCGCTAAATCGTGACCGTATATGCATTTTAGCGTTTTCTTTTTAATAAATTGCACTACACTTGATTTTTCGCACCCTCTAGCGGAAAAACAGGAAATTATAGGGAAATTAAAATGGACTATATCGATTGAAAATATTCCGCTCTACAACTCTTAAAAGAAGCATTTTTTGCCTAAAATGCGTAGTTTTCTCTAAAAATGCAAATTAAAAATGTATGTATCGATTTTTGCATTTTTCAATGTTTTTTTGCATTTTTAGCGAAAACTATGCATTTTAGGCAAAAAATGCTTCTTTTAAGAGTTGTAGAGCGGAATATTTTCAATCGATGTAGGTCATTTAAATAATTCTATAATTACTCGTTTTTCTGCTAGAGGACGTGGAAAATAAAGTATAGTGCAATTAATTAACAAAAAAATTGAGGAAAACGCTAAAATGCATATACGGTCACGATTTTGGGCACTCTGGCGGGCAATGCACGCATTATTGGAAAAGTTGAGACACCTATATCGATCGAGAATTTTCCGCTCTACAACTTTGGTATCTTATTATTTTTTCAGAAAATGCATAGTTTTGGCTGAAAATCCAAAAATGAGCAGGAGGTGACATAAGAAAAATGTTTTTATGGATAAATCTCAAGAATCCTTAATATTTCATTATACAAATTGTACATCATTGGAAAGCTTATTAAAAATTCCATGCATTGGTGGCAAGATATATAGGATGTTCCATTTGAAAAAAAATAGTTATCCAATATTTTGCGTATGTTGACACCCTGTATAGCAGTATGAACAAAAAAGAACCAAAGCCGATTTGTATTATTCTTCATGATGTGGAAAATTCTTTAGTGTATAAAAAATGACGCTAGCTTTACTAGGAACGCTTCTGCAATTTTTTCAATGTGTCCTTGTTTTTGCCATAAATTTGCCCATAACTAACCAATCGTCCATAATAGACCCATACTATCTTATACTATTTTTATCAACTTCTCAAGAGGGTTGAAAATAACGTATAAAATATAGGGTGTTCCATTTAAAAAAACATAACTTTGTTCTGTTATGTATATTGGGACACCCTGTACAAAAACATACATATTTTTAAAATATGTAGAATACGTGTGAGTGCCAGTTCAAGAAAACTAGAAGTCGATATCTCAAATAGCAAATAAGTTATGGGGCTTTTACAGAACCCTGGGTCACCCGGTATAACGAAGGGGTATAACAGCCGTTATAGTTAGAAAACCGAATTTAAGTAACGGGTGTGCGGCTTGGGTCTGGTAGGAAAACTCTTGTTATTTACTGCCAATATTTCGCCGTTTATTTACAGCTTCATCAGGGCTCTAAGTGAAACGATCAACACGTGGTATTAGTTAACATAACCTACAATATTTATGTTATACTTACTAAATAGTGAGTTTTTAGTAAAACTAGCAACCGTGAATATTGGAAACATCTTTAAAAAGTTACATAGAAGCACAAGGGACAATGATGGATGATGAAAACATTACGCGTGAACAGATTAAAAAACTTGATTAATTAACATGGTAATTGAACCAAGATGGACGCCATATCAGAGATGGAATGTCGGTTTCGGAGAGCCGAAGGAGTTGAATATAGCAACGGAAAAATCGACGTGTCAAACGTGCAGCCAACGTCGATGCAGCTACTCCAAAACCGGTACTCCACTCAACAGGGCAACCAACTAGGGAATTTAACAGTAAATTAATTGGTGATACGGAAGCGACATTTCGCAACCGGTGGAGCGAGTTAAAACTAATTTAATTGTCTATTGAATCTACATATTGAATTTCAATCTATGGAAAAGTGTTGAGAAAAAGAACTCTGTAATGGCTGAGAATAACAAAGAGTAACCTTATTTCTTTTTTAAAGAGCCGAACATGCTGACTATTAATTATTGGATAATAATATGATAATAAATCAACAGAAAATTAATCTGTAAAATTATATGTAAGAGAATTATTTAGGAAAATCATTTAAGAAAATTATTTAAGAAAATTATTTAAGAAAAATTAAATTGAGTGCAGAGCAAGGGTTAAAAATTAATTGTAATATGATAATATTATATAAAATGAATTTTGAGAGGTTGGGCCGAAATTGAATTTTGGGAGAATTTGTGAAAATGAGAAACGGTAACAATGGAAACTAGTCAGAATCATCCAAGCGTAGCGGCAAATACTTTTTGCAACTAAGGAGGTACGAGTAAATGGTGCTCAGCCCATCAGTGTCTGTTTTGAAATTCATGACACTTTCGGTGTTAACTATCTCAGACATTTCAAGGAAAAGTCTGCTTTTGTAATTGGGTTCTGAGCACAACACACTCGCACCACCAAAGTTGACAGAATGGCCTTCTGTGTTGGCGTGTACAGAGAGTGCGCAAGATGCCTTTTTTAATTTTATGTCGCTTTTGTGTTGGGTGAGTCTGGATCGCAACCACTGTCCCGTCTGACCAATATAAGACTTACTACAGTCTCCGCAAGGAACAGAGTAAACCACATTGCAACGTTGACCTACTGGTGTCATGTCCTTCATTTTTGAGAAAAGTAATTTAAGGGGTTTGGGATTGTATCTGGCAATGCGAATTTTGTCATTTTTTAAAGTTTGAATTAATTTGGAAGTTAACTGGGGGACGTCGATGATTTTTCTGTATTGACGGGGTGTAGGTTGTTCAATTTGATCATTAGGATCAGGAGTAATACGGACGACCGGATCTGTGATGCCACTGTAGATCAGTTTTTTGACTAGCAACGGGGGGTAACCGTTGTTGATGAATATGGAAGTTAGTTTTTTTAAGTTTTTGTTTAGTAAGGAAGGATGACAAATGTTTTTTACACGGTTCTTCATGGCAACCAAGATGTTCTTTTTTTGGTTGAAAGGGTGATTGGAGTAATAATTGATATATCTGCCCGAGGCAGTGGGTTTTTGGTACCAATCTAAAATGATAACATTGTCATCCCTCCTTACTAACAAGGTATCCAAAAAAGGAACACTGCTGTTGGTTTCCTCTTCCATTGTGAACTGAAGATGGTGGTTGAAATTATTGAATATATTCAAGATATTCTCTTTTTGGTTAGCAGGGACAGCACAGATCAGATCGTCAACGTACTTCCTAATGAATGGTATTTCAAAAGGTAATGTGGGTAACAACTGGTCAAGAAGAAAATTCATCGTTATGTTTGCAATGATCGGACTTAAAGAAGAACCCATGGGGGTACCAAAAATTTGACGGTAAAATTTGTTATTGAAGGAAAAATAACTATTGCCAAAAACAAACCTAACGGTAATAATGAAGTACTCGAGGTCAAAGGTGCAATGTGGGGAAATCTGGTCCCATTTCTGTTCTATAATTGATATAACTAAATCTAAAGGGATGTTAGTAAAGAGAGAAACAACGTCCAGAGACAACAGTTCATAGCCTGGTGGCACCACATAATCATTAAATTCCTCTGCGAAAACAAAGGAATTTCTAACATCATACTCATTGTCGCCACCTAGGGCAGTGGAGAGGATGAATGATGAGAATGAATGCAGACAGACAATCCGTAGGGGTGTTGATAGACGATACTATGGGACGAAGGGGGCAATCGGGCTTGTGAATTTTAGGAAGTAAATACAGTTTCGGAGACGTAGCATTATATGTGGTCAGTTGTTTTGCCACTTGAGCATCGATGCAACCTTTAGTTTTTAAACTTTTGATAAGTTCGTTGCATTTTCGTTGGGTCGATGATGTTGGATCTTTGCGCAAAACTGTATAGACTTCCGCATCCGACAGGAGCAATTCGGCCTTACGATTATAGTCATCCCTGTCCATCACCACAGTAACGGCACCCTTATCTGCGTTAAGAACACAGAGTTGAGGATTGTCTTTAATGAAGCGCCTGCATTCATTCCAAGCACCATCCACGGAGCCCACGGAGCAAGAAGAGTGGAGATGATTTGTGATTATGTTGGTGCAACGGGCACGCACGACGTTCTGAGACTCCGAAGGAGTGGATTCGAGGATGGATTCTACGTTAGCAAGGAGTCTGGGGATATCCAGCTCTTTGTTATTAATAGGGACACTGAATTTAGGACCCAGTGACAAAAAATCCGACACTCCTTCGGGAATCTCATTAATAACAAAGAGCTGGATATCCCCAGACTCCTTGCTAACGTAGAATCCTGCGAGTCCCGTAAAATCACTTTTGGAACGAGTTACGTACAATATTTTTTCTGCCGCCGTTTTTTATGTTAAAAAAGCAAAAACACACACGAATGTTATATGACAAGCGCTGTCATAATTTAGTATATTACGACACAAGTTAACGAACCGAGTGTTGTTTGCGCTACCGATTTAAATAGTTATAAAAAAAGTTAAAAAAATAGTTGAAAACGATTTTATAATTAAAAATCTCTGCTGTTTTAACTAGCCTATAACGGTACTAGGACTGTTACGATTCAGAACAGGCTTGTTATTTTGAGACTTTCCTAGCTACCGAAATTAGTCCGGGAAAGCCATTCGAACGTAACTGAATACACACACAGTAAGCATAGCAATACAGATCGGTAGCGCAAAAAAATACGTAATTGATGTTTTTGTCAAGGCCGCCTACATATATACGCAAAATCGTCCCGAAAGTAACAAAAAGCGTCCCGAAAGTAAAGAAATCGTTCCGAAAGTGAAACAAAATCATCCCGAAAATAACTACTTTCGGTACGATTTATGTAAAGTGGTACTTTCGATTTAATAAATCATACCGAAAGTTTTATTTTCGGGACGGCTGCACAAAAATTACTTAAACGCACCGTTCTGTTTTAGAGATTTACAACTTATAGTTAATACAATGTTACCAGGTGAAAAAATTATTCGAAGACAATTTTAAATTGGTGTTGTTTATCAGTAAAGTCCGGATTTATATGTGCTAAACAAAGGCATTATAATTATTTCAAATGCGCTTAAAATTAGCCAATATATGATTCAAATACGGATTTTGTATGCGGTTTAATTAAAAATAATGCTGAAAGATTAAAAAATACGAATAACAACTGATGATAATTTATTTATTGTAACTACAATGTAGGACCAAAATTTGATTTAGAATTTCAATCGTAAAATTAAATGAGTCCATGGGGTTCATGTTAAAATTTATTAAGTCCTCCTCAGGCTCGCCTTTTAAAATTCCACAAATAATTTCCAAATTCTTGATTGCGGTTATTAATTTGCAAAAATGAGGAATAAAAGCCTATTTTTGCGTTATATTTCTACGTGCAACATTTACATTTTTAAGTGCTGCTAATTCTTCATCATTAAAATTAAGAAAAACATTCTTTAATTTTTCAAAATTATTGCCGTAGAATAAAGCAGCTTCCAGTCAAGCACAATTACCGTGTACGGTTGCATCGAGTATGATCTGCATAGGCGTACTACCTTAATTTGCTTCAGGGAAATCCCCTTATTCTATATAATCGATATAATATAGGTCATTCCGTATCACATTTGCATTTGCCTTGAATATTTTTTTCAGTACTAGATACAAAAATAATTGACACGTATTTTTTTAAATTTGACATGATATCTGAAATTTCGAATTTATGATTTTTTTAATTTTTACAGTCGGAAAAATTGAACTTTTATTGAATGCTACTAGTTCATAAACAGTTTCATAAATTTTCAGAGAAAATCCACAATTGCTGAAACTATGCATTAGGCAGTCATTCGAAATATTCCTTCTTTTATTTATGCAATAAATTATTTCAAACAAATAAAAAAATAGACCTCTTGAAAATCGTTTCTTTCCGGATCAAAATATTAATCACAGAATCCATCGAATTTCTTATAAACATTTTGGATTTGTAATCAAAGGATTACTTAAAAAAGAAATCTCGTCATGTTTTTGACTTTAGTATACCGTGTGTTCGATAAAAAAAAACGCCCAACGCCCTAACTCTGTTATTTATTGACCGATTTGAATGAACTACAAAAAATGTCAATGGCTGTTTAAATACTATAAAATGACGGTAATTATTTATTTTTTTCAAAATCAACTTCATTGCCAAATGATAGTCAACTTAAAATTTTTAAATGGCTGCATATACTTTTCTAATTTTATAATATTAGACATTGTTTTTCTGAATCCAATTATGCCCGTTATGTTGGTTTTAAGTTAATATTTATGCCAGAAAAAGATAATATTAAATTTTGTTAACATGATTTTTTTGGTAATAAATGTAGTGTGTCTTGAAAAAAAATCAAATCGACAAATGTCATTTATTGTATAAGTAATGTCAACCATTTGTTATTAGTGTGTTTCAGACATAATCATGAACAATAGCGAATTAACAGACATGTTGCAAATTTATTTTCTTTGAAATAGAAATCGAAGAGCTGCAGCACGGATTTATCATCTACGGTTTCCAGAGCGGCGATTACTAAATTTAGAAGGTTAGAAGGAAATTTAAGACGATATGGAGCCTTTAAAAAGCCGAAGAGAGTAGATCAACAAATTCGTGCACTAAATTTTTGAAAAATATCATTTTAAATTAAAGATTTATTTTAGTTTTTTCGACCAAAATATTAAACGAAAAACATCATATTGGGCATTATTGGATTTAGAAAAATAATGTCTAATGTAATACAATTAAACCATTATAGGCAGCCATTTAAAAATTTTAAGTAGACTATTGAAAAAAATCAATTTTAATGCCATTTGTTAGTATTTAAACAGCCATTGACTTCGGTTTTTAGTTCATTCATATCGGTCAATAAATAACAAAGTTATGGCGTTTGGCGTTTTTTTATCGAACACCCGGTATATGATATGTATTATTTATTTATGCGGCAATCACCATTGTACAATATAAAATAAAGAGTTGCTATTATTATCAAAGAAAAAACCATATGAATTACCCGAAATCCTAGTACATTCATTATGTTTCTTACCTACGCAAAGTAACCCATCTCGGAAGGGAGACCCTCATAAATAAATCAGGGACAGGTAAAATTTTGAATGAGCTGTTGTGGGTAACACACAGTGGGGTGCAATCTTTATCCGTGCCGAAGTGTAGTAGAGTTGGGATGCTCGCCTTTTGAAATACAAAAATCTATATCTGAAAAAACTAGATCTAAAATTGTGATGTGGCCATCATGTTACTTTCTCCGACTTTATATTTACGTTTTCATGGGTTTATTTTCAATTGAAATCATATTTTAAATGTACATCGAGCGTTGCGTAAACTCGGATGAAACTGACGTTTAAAACGTCAAAATCATGAAAGATGGAAAAATTATACTTCAAATTCTATAACTAGGTTTACTCGAAAACTAACGAGATTTCGAAGAAAACTTATTCTTTAGAAGTTGTTTATTTTGGCATTCTCTACAATTATTATTCACTTAAAATTGCTGTAACTGTTATCGTTTCATAATTATAAACCAAAAATTAAAAAAAAAAATAAATTTTTTTCTCGAATAGCAATGATTTTATGAAAAATATTTTCAAGCAAAAGCTATTCATTTATTTGTTGTCTTCGACGTTTGTTTAAATGTTTTTGTGATATTTTTTATATTTAAGAAAATATTGGCAAAAAACAAAAAACAGTTAAGGTAAACGCCCACTTCCGGTGTACGAAATTTTACCAAAAGCTTTTCAGTTCTTTGGATTATCAAATAAGACGTATGTTCAAAGTTTCATATCAATTGCTCTATTGGTTTTTGAGATACAGCGCACACAGACAGACACACAGACACACACACACACAGACACACCGCAGACACAAAATTTTTTTTTCCAGAAATTGTTGAAATGGCATCTAGGGACCCCAAAACGGATATTTCCGCAAAAAAAAATTTGAAAAAAAAATCACGATCACAATACTTTCTCGTACTTCGTAACGGAGAAAGTAAAAATGTGTCATTTTCATTAGGTATTTGACATAACTGTTGAAGATTATGATAACTAAAACGTGAAATAAGTAAATTTGCTGGTTCAGGATTAGAATAGTTATAGACAAGACCTAAATCATCATTAGACCAACATGCTGATGGAATATTAAAATCGCCGCACAACAGAAATTTTGAACTATTATAATTATTTGCAATATTGTCGACTGTCTCACAAACAAATTCATACTTTTCAATTAAGGAATTGGGTGGAATATAAATAGGCGAGCATCCCAACTCTACTACGTCTGTGTCAAATACCTAATGAAAATGACACATTTTTAGATCTAGTTTTTTCAGATATAGATTTTTGTATTTCAAAAGCACTAGATTTAATTCTTCCTATAAGCCACCATCATATTCCATATTGTATTACATCGAATTTTATTGAATATATTAAGTATCTTAGTTATGAAGAGTATGTTTATGATTGTTCAAGAACTGATTATTCGGCTTCGAACCAGCACCTTGCATTAGTTGATTGGAATAATATGACATCGATGTTATGGTTAAGTCATTCTATGATATTTTGAATGATGCCGTTTATCTGTTTACACCAATCAAACGTTTAAACCGCTCAAAATATCCATGTTGGTATAATAATGAGCTTATTAAGTTAATTATTGATAAGAAACTGGCTCACAAACGTTATAAACGATTTCAAACTTCAGAAAATTATGGTCAATTTAAGCAGCTTCGTACGCATGTTCTTACATTGAATCTATTAACTCGAATATTTCATCGAATCCTAAACGATTTTGGGATTTTGTAAGGGCCACAAATCGCGATTCTGGTATTCCCGCGGAAATGTTTTATAACAATGAGACCAGCAATGTTGGGTCTGAATGTGCTAACCTTTTTGCAACTGTTTATACTAATGACAAGCCCACACATACACCTGTGTTTAGTGATACTGATGTTGTCGTCGATGTTCCTTGGAATGTTTCTAAAACCGAAATTTTTAACGAAATTAATTCACTTAAACCGAGTAATGCTCCGGGCCCTGATGGTTTTCCATCTAATGTTATCAAAAACTGTGTTTGTTCTCTGACTACACCTTTGTTTATTATTTTTAATTATTCTCTCGACAAAAGTATTTTTCCCAATATTTGGAAACAGAGTTACGTAACTCCTATATTCAAATCTGGCAACAGAAAAGATATTGGTAATTATAGAGGTGTGACCATTTAGTCAACTATACCTAAACTGTTTGATAAACTAATATATTTAAAATTAGATTGGATGTCTCGACAAATAATAATTGATGAACAACATGGTTTCCGAACGACGAATTTATTAATTTTTCAATCAAATGTCATCAGTGCCATGGAAAATAATTGCTCGGTGGATACAATATATATGGATATTTCCAAGGCCTTCGACAAAGTATGTCATGTTACATTAATATCCAAATTGAAATCATATGGGTTTAGACAACCCGTCATTGCATGGTTCCAAAGTTTCCTAAGTGACCGTTCACAATGTGTTAAAATCAATAATTATCTATCTAAGGTTTTTCATGCACCCTCAGGTGTACCACAAGGGTCGCATTGTGGTCCTTTATTGTTTCTATTATTTATTAACGACATATCACATGCTATTAAGAACTCAAATTTTCTGCTATTTGCAGATGATTTGAAGATGTTTAGAGTAATACGTAATACTGAGGATTGTCAGCGACTACAAAGTGATCTTTCGTCTGTTGCGAACTGGTGTTGTACTAATAGACTTAACTTTAACATTGATAAATGTAAATTCATGACTTTTTCCCGTAAGAAACATATTCACAATTTTGATTATAGCATTAATAATACAGCTCTTGTTAAAGTTAACATATTCAAAGATCTTGGTGTCTGGTTTAATAATAAATTAAGTTTCGAGTACCATATTAATTATATTTGTAACCGGGCTGCTAAAATGTTAGGGTTTGTTAAGCGTATGTCCAGAGACTTGTCTGTTAAAATTGTATATTTTGCATATGTTCGCTCTCATTTAGAGTATGCCTCTAGTGTCTGGTCGCCTTATCAAATGAAATATATCAATCAAATAGAGAATGTACAAAATAAATTCATCAAATTTATGTCTTTTAGGTTGGGTTTTAATTTAAGCGCGGAAACTTATTATATTAGGAATAACTTACACATTGATAAATTATGTTGTAGAAGATTATACGCAGATATGTTAATTTTGTATAAAATTATAAATGGTGCGATCCAATGTTCCATTATTCTGTGTATGCTAGGTTTCTACGTCAAATCCGACAACCGTTATAGCCGTCACATACCTCTATTTAGGATACCGTTTCATAAAACTAATTGCAGTTTCAACAGTTCAATTAGTCGTTTCATGCGTACATGTAATTCATTATCTATGTTTCCTAATTTTAATATATTTTGTGAATCTTCATCTGTTTTTTTGCGCATCATTAAATATTCAAACGTTTGCCATTGCCTCCTTCAGATATAATTTAATTTATAATTTTTGAGCACTTGCTTTGATTTTGTTTCCCTATATTTATATATTATATATATTTTCATAATTTTCTTTTGTTAATTTGTATATTGGTTCTATCCGTAAATAAATGATGATGATTATTATTATGATTTCTACATATTATTTTAATGAAGTACAGTAAAAATTGAAAATTAATGCGTATTCCAGCGCTCCAACCTATCGGTGGCCTTGGGGGCGAAACTTAAAATGCGTTAAATGTTGTGTCCATAGAGTCGCCTATCTATTTAAGTTTATCTATGGTTTTCACACCCAAATTCTAAAACCACCAAGCCGATTTAAAAGTGTATACATTTTTGCTTAGTTTTAATTAGATCTGTAAAATAGTGTAATTAATGTATTATTTCAACCAAAAAATATTTTCTTTGACTAGAAAAATCAACAACATCAATTCTGTACAATCATAGTTATATTTCAAACAAAGTTATAGAACACATTCTAGTTAAAGTTTGTACACTGTACCAGAAAATAAAACATACTTACAGATATAAACAGTAAACAATAACGGTAAATTATCGAAATGGTTAAAAACTGTATTTGCCGGCATCTCGGCATATTATTTAAACTTGACTCCACACCAGGGACAGAAAACGGACTGAAAACATAACGAAAACGAAATAACGAAATTAACCGAAATAATTCCAAGAACGAAAACTGAAACGAAAACGAAATGTATATTTTTCGTTTAAGATCGAAAACGGAATAAATTATTGTTCTAATATCGGTATTTACCATTCTTATCGATATTTAAAATTGTCTCCGTATAACAAAAATATTACGTAATTTATGTAGGAAACTGAAGGTTCTTCGACACGGCAAAGGAAAATGGTACAAAGGTCTTGTTTACCACAACAGTCAGCGGGGTCTCAAATTTACAAAATTTACTCAAAACTGTTTGTATACGTGCACGCGCCTGGAAATGCGACCAACCCCATCTGGAACCGAAGATTTTACTACCCCATAAATTTGAGTGTTAGGGTAAACAAGGCCATTGTACCATCTTCCTTTGTCGTGCCGAAGAAGACAAGAGTCTACGGTCCTAAGTGACAAATTAAGACGTTAATTTTCAAAAATTCATAGCTCACGTAAAAATTGACACATTTTCAAAAATTTTAATGAATCTTAAAGGTAAATATATTCCGATTGCACCAGAGTTTTTAAGGAATTCAATCATATCGATAATTTTTTTTACAGTTTTTCCTTGTTCAAGTATTCATTCATTTTTAAAAATTAATAACTCTCGCAGAAATTGATACATTTTCAAAAATCAAAGTTTACGAATATGTTAAAGGTAGATGTTTTGTTAATATATTAAAAATTTTGAGCAATTTCATCATATAAGTGTTTATTTTCTTTAGATTTGTTCAATTGTTCGACAAGTTAAAATATTAATTTTCAAAATTTCATAACTCACGGAAAAATTGACACATTTTCAAAAATTTTAAGATATTTCAAAGGTAGATATTTTGAGAATATGTTAAACAGTTTGAGTAAATTAATCATATAAGCATTATTTTTTCGACAAATTAAAACGTTAATTTAAAAAAAATCATAACTGACGGAAAAATTGACACATTTTCAAAAATCAAAGTTTACGAGTATATTAAAGGTAGATATTCCAGTAAATAATGGTCGGAAAACTCACCAAGTTAGAGAATTTGCAGAGGATCTTCATTTAAGGTGTAATTGGTCGATCTTGACTAGTACTTTGAAATTCGAAAATATCCTGGGACAAAAAGGTATGGGGCAGACCCTGAAAAATGGCCCTAAGGTTCCAAAAATTCATTTTTCGCTAATATCTCCAAAAATATGGCCTTTAGGGAAATGTATTGGGGATAAATGAAGATCAGTTCATTATCTACAAAAGTGTTCCCATGATTTTTTTCGCAACATCAATACTTTTTGCACAAACGGGGGTTAAAAATTTCATAATTTTGGTACTGAGATAATATGGCAGTTTCTTATCAAATTTGCGATCGAGGGATCTGAAAATACGCTGAGCTTCATGTTTTTGACTGTAAAGACACATTGTAGATGGCGCTGCCACGTTTCCCTACTGCAAAATTATTGCGGCTATAAATCAGAAACCCCGGGAATGGTCGATTTCTCAACAATTATTGGGGTTGCACACGTGATTTTCTGCCTGGAGATAAGTGTTTAGACTACATTTATTGGTTGAGTATATCTTAAGCGTTATAACATGAGGATGGGGCTAAAAAAATGATCCGAAACTTGCAAAAATCACTTTTTGCTAGGTGACAACACCTTCAAGTCCTCAGGGTTTTGTATAAGGGAAATTATAATGTTTCAGGAGTTTCTCCCATAAGTCATTGCCAATTTGTTGCAAAATTTCGCCAATTTTTTTCGAAAAGGTTTTTGGAAAAATAGTTGAAAATTTTGTTTTCAATCACATTTATTATAAAAAATTCATACAAAATTAGAAATGCACAAACAATTGAACATCCATCAGTCAATCACCACCCCAAATCAAATTCCCCTGCTCCATTTCTTCCTCTCTTTTTTCCTCCCCCTCTCTTTCTTCCTCCTCCTCCTCTATTTCTTCCTTTCCCTGTATTTCTCCTTTTTCGACTACTTCTTCGGATACTATTATACCTTCACTATTTTTATAATTTGAACATGGCCTAGACTGACATGAAGCACAGATAGATGGATATTTTAGCCCCGCTTTCTTACATGAACATTTGTTCCCACAGTCCGCCTTGCATTGGCAAAAAATCATCCGGATGGAGTTCCGGATGCGCCGGCTCTTTTGTGGTCTGGACTGGTATGAGTACATTCCCTGCACGTTTCCATGCAGGAGCCGCTAAAAATGTCCAGAGTAGGCGGCATGGCCCTTGGGTTTATTGCGGTCGGTAATAATCACCAGGCGGTCGTAAAAATGTCAAACTTGCGGGCACGTGCCCACCGGATCGAATTTTAAATTTTTGGCCCAAGCAGGTAGTGAGCCCTTTTTCGGGGTGTATTATAATAAGCCGTGCATTCATGTCTAACTGGTTGATCGCCCCAAGATGAAGATGAAATAATTAAGAAATAGAATACTTTTCCTTTTAATGATCGGTAATATTTGACGCATTAGGGATATTATAGATGAAAATTAAATTGTCCTTATTTTAAGCCAATAAAGGTATGGTTGTAGATAAAGTATAACTCGAGTTATAAAGTAATTACGCACTAGTGAAATAGTGTAATACAAAAAATATGTTAATTATTAATAAATTTACAGGGTGCTGTAAAAATTCGTTTCATATTCATTTTCATTTTTTGCTCTTGAGTGCTCGTCATTGATAAAAATACATTTTCAAAAATTCGTAACTCGACTGAAAATTGCTGCAGATTCAAAAGCCAAAATTATTTTGAAAGATCGACGTCTTGTGAAGTGAATTGAATTTTTGTAGTATTTTATCCCTGCGTTTCATATTAATGTTGCATTCGAAATTGCGACATTGAAAAAAATACATTTTCAAAAATTCATAACTTGACTAAAAATTGCTGCATATTCAAAAACCAAAATTATTTTGAAAGATCAACGTCGTGTAGAGTGATTTAAATTTTTGTAGCATTTTATCCCTTCGTTTCATATTAATTTTTAATTTTTGCGCTCGAGAGTTCGACATTGAAGAAAATACATTTTCAGAAATTCATAACTCGACTGAAAATTGCTGCATATTCAAAAACCAAAATTATGTTAAAAGATCGACGGCTTGTGAAGTAATCTGAATTTTTGTAGGATTTTATCGTTCTGTTTTATATTAATTTTTATATTTTTGCACTCGAGTGTTCGTTATTGAAAAAAATACATTTTCAAAAAAATTAAGATTACTTTATTTCATAGAAATGTATATTTCAGTTATTTTGTATTTTTCAAGGGCGATGTCGCGCTAATAAATGTATTAATATTATTATTAATTCGAGTAAGAAAAATTTACATGTTGGGATTAAAATAATTCTACAAGCTTTATTACTCGTGGAATTCTCTTCAAAATTTCCAAAACTGCTTAGAAATAATTCATTTTTCACATACTAGATAATTATTTTGATATTTTAAAGCTATAAACAATAAGGCGACAGTCGAAATTTGAATACGCGGAAGCGAAATTTACATCTTGAAATAAGGAAAATTCTAAAAATATAATAAAAACACTTTTACTTTGTAGGTATAACACGGATTTTTATTGTTGACTATAGTTTCGGCAACTCAACTGCCATTATCAAAACATAAAGTAAAAGTGTTTTTATTATATTTACAACATGTATGACAAAGTAGACGCCTCCACCATAAACTATAAATGCTAAAAAAATATCGCTTTTGGAATTATTTTCAAAATTTCCAAAACTACTTAGTAATGATACATTTTTAATACATTAGGAAACAATTGATAACATTTTTAGCTAGAAATAAAACGGCGACTTTTGAAGCTTGAATTCGAGAAAGCGAAATTTACATCTGGGGATTATAAATATAGTAAAAACATTATCAATCGTGGAATTTTCTTAAAAATTTCTAAAACTAATTAGAAAATAATGCATTTTTGACATTCTAGAAAACAATTCATATTTTTAAGTTAGAAACAAAATGGAGACATTCGAAACTTGAATTCGAGAAAGCGAAATTTGCATCTAAGGATTTTAAAATTTCTAAAAACATTATCACTAGTGCAATTTACTTTAAATTGACTACTTAGATATAGTAGACATATTAGAAAACAATTGACATTTCTAAGCTAGAAACAGACTGGCGACATTCTCAACTGGGTCAATCCAAGTGAATAAAAATTAAGTTCGTTGCTTGACCATTTTTAAATATTTTGATTTTTTATATGCGATTACCCTATAATTGAGTTCAAAAGTTTTAAAAAAATACCTTGCACCGTTACTATATTTGTAAGCGCACGACGTGTTTTCAAGTTAATTCATTTTCATTAGCGTTAGTTTGAATATCTCTACACTATGTTAAGTTACAACATTGCAATTGACATGATTGTTTTCAGAAAAGTCTCCTTTACAACACTGTTTATTACCCAAAAGATCCAAAATTTAAAAATAACCAGTAAAATGGAAGTTTGATATTGAAAATTTAGAAAATCTACTTTAGACCCAAAAATAACAACCAAAATTTATCACAGTGTATTTTTTTCTCTAGCTAGATATCATAAACTACTAGCTTTATATAGAGCAAGAACCCTGACAAATTTATAATTGTTTGAAACTTGAAAATCTTTATTTTTTGTAAAGTTTTCGTAAAGCTAGTTAGTGTTCTTACACTATATAAGGCTAGTAGTTTATATCTAACTGGAGAAAAAAAAAATACACAAAAATACAGAAATGAACATAAATATAATTTCATTGATCCATGTTACACTTAAAAGTAAAAATTAATAATTGCCGTTTAGATTGAAAAAATACCTGTAACGTATTAAATATGAGTTAGTTTTATTCAGGGTACGTTAGTTTGGAACGGATATTGAGTTGTGTTGCATTCATTTAAACGAATTCCTTTTAAAATTTAAAGGGAAGGTCGAACGCAGGTACTAGGGGTGAAGAATGGGAACATCTGGCATATCTTTTTGGAAGCTTGTCCAGACCTCGTCTCTATCAGGTAGAAAAGGTTCGAATATGGTCATAAATTACAATTTCTACACCATTACGTAGAGAATAGAATCCCTAATCGTCGGTAGTAAACAACCCGCAAATTGTATCCCTTGATCCCGCCGCTCTGGCCAAATTACTATGGTCGCTACAAGCGTGGTCGGCGCCACGCACGTAATCAGCTGTCCCTGTGTCAGTGTATTTGTTTCCAAAAATTCTGTGTTTTAGAAGTCCGTCGCTTGTCCAGATTGTTCTTATTTTTCATTGGAAACTTTTCAATACTGGTGATTTGGAGCAAAAGCTAAGCCTTCGTTCATTTTACCCCATTTTTATTCAACAACAATTATCGCAAACGAACTGTCACCGGAAGAATGGGGATGGAAGCGGTACTTCTCTTCCGCAGCCAATTCCTCCATTTCTGAAAAACTGCTAAAAGTGAAAAAAAAAAGAAAAGTGCTATTAAAAAGGGGACATTGTAAGCTTTCCAGTCATGTGCATTAGAAAGATACATTTTTAATCCACGATTGTGCGCGAAATTTTTCTAAACTCTGAAAACAGCAAAAAAAAACGAAAATGAAAAAGTGACTTCATATTAAGATGCAAAAAAAAACCAAAACAACCTTTCTCAACTGTTTCTACACCTTTCAAGGACCTATTATCAAAAGGGATCTGAATAAATGACTATTGATAACAAAATTATAATTTTTTATCAATTTATAAAAGTCGAAAAAAATCTCTTAAAAAAAACTTTGGCCACTTTTTGCAATATTTTGGAACAATCAAAATGGGGCTCAAGTCACAGTATATGATAGCTATCGATTTGTGAACGAGACAACATAGGCGCACAAGGCGCTGGGTGCGCTCCAAACGCCGGTGGCGCACAGTGTCCGGAAACGCGAGAAATGTGGCCAAGCGGGTCGAAAATCGGGCAAAAATTAAGTCAGTTTAAAAAAAATAATAATAACGGATTCATGTTCGCAACACTTATAAATTTAAATTTTTAAGTCAAAATTCTAAACCATTATGGCGTATTTGGTCATTCAAGTAGACTGATTTTAACTGGTGAGTTTCAAGCAAAAATTGCACCGGAAATAAATATTATTTTTGTCGCATTTTGAAATGTTTTCCGAATGAATTTTATATCACGTAAAACTGAATAAAAACACGATTTATTGGTACTAATTACAAAAAGAATGTCTGATAAAGTTTTGAGATAAAACAGTTTGAAATTTGTAGAAATTTAAAACTAATTTCGGATTTTAAAAGAGTAAAAGTTGCTTATATGAAAAAACGTGTCGCCCAATTTACAGTATGTGATAGCCCCAAGTGTCCTCTATCTTTTCATACCAAATTCACCTTCAGGTTGATCCCACCTCGGGTGTAGTGATTTTTTTTCTCTCGCAAGACGCCGAAACATCGGACAATTCAACGATAATTTGGAGTATATTTGTAATAGAACATTGAAAAGTTATCCGAATGTATTTTATATTACATAAAATAGAATAAAAATATAATTTAATGACACCAATTAAAAAAAAATGACTGTTAAAGTTTTAAGGCATAAAAATTTGAATTCTGTAAAAAAATTAAATCAATTTATGATTTTGAATGGGTCACAATCACTTGTATGAAACATCAAGTGATTAAATGTATAGTATATGATAGTCCCAACTATCTCCTATCTTGCTACACCAAATTCACTTTTAGGTTGATCCCCCCCGGGGTGTGGTGATTTTTTTCCCTTGCTAGTCGCTGAAAAATCAAACAATTCGACGATGGAGTATATTTTTTAGTCCCATATTTTTTTTATTGCTATAAAAAGTGAGTAGTATTAGTAACTATTTCCTTATATAATTATACTTTTAAAAGACCCTTAAATTGACTAAAATTTCACGTGGCATACTGTTCTCTAACGTGATCTCTAACCTCCGCATATCACTTATCGTCGAAGGAATCCTACCCTGGAAGGAGTTATTTTTTTTAAATCAGGTAAAAACATTAGTAAAATTAATTAATGAAATTTTTTTTTAGGAAAATTATAAATAACTGGAATTTTACCTGAAATACCATACTCTAATGTGCGTGGTATTGCTTGTAAACCGCTCAGGATGAATCCCCACAGGACCTGAATAATTCTGTATCTGGCGAAAAATTAAACGTTAATCATTATTAAGTAAATATTAAAATTATATTCTCATATATATTTTTATTAAGTTGGAGACTACCTAAAATACTATTTTGGCGTCATTTTGAATTAATTTATTGAATTGGTGGACGTAGTTGGCACCCATAGGCTAACACAAACTCTGGTTAATAATTTGTGGTGTTATATTATAATTCCTCATTGCAATCATAATCCAAATAAAGTTCTTTGGTTTCACCAATATCTGATTCGGCAACAATTATTTTTCGCGCTTCGGATGGTTTTCGGAATGACTTTTTGTTATTTTAGTTGACCTCTTCGCTGAAATAAGGGGGTCTGAATTGACCAGCAGCATATTGAGCAGATTACTTTTAGAAGTTGAGATTTACATTTTTTTAAATAGTTTTGAGTTTTTCAGGATTGTGTTTTAGTGATGTTTTTATTATTTTCAATTATATAACGTAGAATATTGTACTTTATATTTATATTTTTTAATTTGCACTTGGGACCATCATATACTATACATTTAAATTGATTTGAATTTTTTACAGAATTCAAATTTTAATACCTATCAGCATTTGTTTTTAATTAGTGCCATTTAATTATATTTTTATTTTGTTTTATATGATATAAAATATATTTGGATAACTTTTAAATATTCTATAAAAACTAAATAACAAATTTACTCTAAATTATCGTTGAATTGTTCGAGTTTTCAGCGGAAAAAAAATCACCACACCCCGGGGGGATCAGCCTAAAACTGAATTTAATGTGGCAAGATAGGGGATACTTGGGACTACCATATACCATACATTTAGCCACTTGATATTTTATATAAATGATTGTGACCCATTCAAAATCATAAATTGATTTAATTTTTTACAGAATTCAAATTTTTATGCCTTAGAACTTTATCAGCCATTTTTTCTTTAATTGGTGTTATTAAATTATATTTTTCTTCTATTTTATGTAATATAAAATACATTCAGATAACTTTTCAATGTTCTATAACAAATATACTCCAAATTATCGCTGAATTGTTCGATTTTCGGCGTCTTGCGAGAGAAAAAAAATCACTACACCCGAGGTGGGATCAACCTGAAGGTGAATTTGGTATGAAAAGATAGAGGACACTTGGGGCTATCACATACTGTAAATTGGGCGACACGTTTTTTCATATAAGCAACTTTTACTCTTTTAAAATCCGAAATTAGTTTTAAATTTCTACAAATTTCAAACTGTTTTATCTCAAAACTTTATCAGACATTCTTTTTGTAATTAGTACCAATCAATCGTGTTTTTATTCAGTTTTACGTGATATAAAATTCATTCGGAAAACATTTCAAAATGCGACAAAAATAATATTTATTTAAGGTGCAATTTTTGCTTGAAACTCATCAGTTAAAATCAGTCTACTTGAATGCCCGAATACGCCATAATGGTTTAGAATTTTGACTTAAAAATTTAAATTTAGGGGGTTTATAAGTGTTGCGAACATGAATCCGTTATTATTATTTTTTTTAAACTGACTTTATTTTTGCCCGATTTTCGACCCGCTTGGCCACATTTCTCGCGTTTCCGGACACTGTGTGGCGTGCTCTCGAAATTATTTAATATTTTCTGACCGCATAGAGACTTCACTTTTTTAAAAGATGGGTCTTTTAGACTAAAAAATTGCGCATATATAGTATTTTTTTTTAAATTTCATTCGTTTTGGGAAAGAGCAAGAAAATATTATTTGAACAATTCAATTGTTAATATTGTATAAAAACTAGGTCTAAAATAGCAAAATAACGGAAATGATCCGTTCAGTAAAACCGGAGATAATGAATTTTGAATGTTAGAGAATCCGGCAAACTATCAAAACGTAAAGTTTACATATTTTGAAAAATACACATTTACAAACAAAATCCCGTTATAAGTGTCGGCTTATTTCATGTTTATAAGTGATAGAAAAAATTTCTAGCGAATCCAAATCGTGACGTCAAAATAGCTGTACGATATGTAAAAGAATGACCCATATGCATATGCATCTATTTAAGAACATGTACAAACTTTTGTTGTAAAATAAACGTAAAATGCAACCTTGAAAAAATATGGGTAATCTTGAAATTTGGTCTATAATTTAATTTTATGTTATCTTACATAAGCTTCATGAATATTTACTTGTTGTTGCCGATTTATATCTGTTTCGTTCGAGGATCAATTTGCATTTTAAATTAAAAAGTGTTTGTTATAGCAAATTCGTATATTATACAAACAACAATGTATACAAGGGAATTTACAATTTAAAAAAAAGTTTACAAATGTCGCGGTCTGCATCTCATAATCTCTCTTGATCGTCCTCAAGGGACTGATGGTGGAGTCTCAGGGTAAGTGTGGTGGTAATGTAAAGTGTTCTGATTGATTATTGATAAACCGAAAATTACCACCACCTTGGCCCTGCTGTCAAATATCTGCAATCGCATCTTGACCTTCAAGTGTCACTCAGGTGTTAAATTATCCGCTAAGCCTGGTTCACTTTGGCCCTTTTGGACCATAAATATCGAGATTTCTTTTAACACAATATTCATCCGCAAAAAAACTACAGTTACTCGGGACAGACATAGGATATGCATGTAATAAAGCATACATTAAAGACAGGTGATCCCTGCATATTTTGTTGAGGTATTATAAGATATATTTTTTTGCGTCGACTACGAGTTTATCTGTGACCACCTTTTGTGTTAATATCTCATATATTAATTATAAACAAATTAGAAACAACTTTACTTGTTGCAGAAAGCATTAGATAAATACAAGAAAACGAAATGTAGCCTGAATATATGAATATTCAACCTGTTCGTTACTCTGCAAGCAAAAAATCAAGTCTTACTAAGACTATAAACAAATAACTTATTGAAACAACTACTTCCCTGGCTAATGCCACGCCGGATATTGAATGATACAAAAGAAATTTGCATGTTATTACTAGTACTACTAGATAATAACATTGGTTTTAAGGTCGTTTATTTCTACATACAAGACTAACTTAGAAAATTATTCTGAATTGATTTTTTGCTTGCAGAGTAACGAACAGGTTGAATATTCATATATTCAGGCTACATTTCGTTTTCTTGTATTTATCTATTAATTATAAGATATGAACATACTGATTTAAGATAAATTTTTTATGTCTATTCGCCCTATCTTTTGCAAGCAAAAAAACAATAGACAAGTTACTAATTTTCGTATTACTTTAAATTTCTGAAAAAGTTAATAGTTATTTATGTATTACGTGCGCAAAGTATGTGTTTGCCGATTGAGATAGACAGTTGCCGCCAGCTGAGCGTGACAATCTATCACAATCGGCAAATACATTTTGCGCTCGAAATTACACAGAATATTTCTACGACTATTTTGCAGAAAAACCCAAACACACTTCATAAATATGTATAGCTAATTTACATAAATATCAACCAGGTGATTATTTTCGCCTTGTCACCAGGTGGTGAACCTTGGACGCACTCGTATCTAGGGCGAGGGTAAATAGAAAACTGACGTTTTGATAGTAAACGTCAGTTTATAGTGCGATATTAATAATAATAATAATAATTTATTAACGGAACCTCCATTATACAAAATTCAAGAAACAAAAATAGATTGATATTGATACAATTTCAACAACTAATTATGAGTGAAAATAGCAACGACAGTGATTTGCGATATTGCACATGTTGCGAGATCCATCGTGCTGAATTTGTTACCGGAAAAATCTAAGATAAAGTATGAAAAGTAATATGTTAAATTCCAGAATTGGTGAAAGAAACAGAAAATTGGCAAGTAGAAAGAAAATACCTACATTCAGTGGCAGATACGACCACCGGGCAACCTTGCATTTGCCCAGGGGACCGGTATGTTTTGGCCCAAAAGGGCCCGTCTACGGACTGCAAATACTGCATACATGCATTTGAAATCCACACCAATCCCACGCTTCGTGATAACAAATCCGAAAAACGCAGCCTCGACCCCGGCCCCACCCCTCTACAATCAGGTGAGTTTAACATCAATAGGGACTATGGGGCCGTGACATGCCCCTTCATGCCAGGTCCGGTTTTTCTAACCAATCCGCCGCCACTGGATACATTTAATTGAAGTGTGCAGGAAAGTACAATCGTGCATGCTGCTATGGATAGCGTGCAGAAAAGATAACGTTTCTGAACTGTTCAGAAAACGTCTACTTTTAGTTGTCAAATGAATGCGCAAAAGCCCACTTTATTTATCGGTCGCTAAAAAAAAATGTCTTGTATGCACGTTACTAGGATGCAAGAATTTTTTTATTAAAATACGATTAATATTTAATTTGTTATTGAATGTTCTTGAATTTTATTATTATTGACCTTTTTCATAATTTGTGGAAATATATAGCATTCTGGGTTATACGGTTGATTACCTAGATACTTCCAAACACTGATACTTATATGATAATTATCTTTTCGGTTACGGAAATGAAGGTATTAGGTACTAATACAGACAAATACTACACTTAAATGCGTTAAGTGTAGTAAGTGGTTTCATACTGATTGCCTAAACTGCACATTAGAAATAATTGATTATTATACCAATGAAGGAAAAAAACGCGAAGGTGACCACTGGGTTTGTCCTACTTGTTTGCCCAGTGTTTCGTCCGTAAAAACTAGACACAGAAGTTGATCTTCATCTGTTAATGACACTATAAAAAGTGTATTAAAAAGTGAACGTCCTTCACTATTCAATCCGCAATGCAGGATTTTTTTGCGGAAATCAACGGCATAAAAGATCGACCTTGAAAAAGTAATTCCAATCGATACCTATAAATTCGAATCTCCATTAGATTTTCTGTTGACCACTTAATTTTTTTAAATAACTTATTTGTTTCATTGTGCGGCCGGCCCGAAATTGATGGTTATGAACACTATCCTCCGCATTGCTCTTGAGAACACCCTCTGCCTGAGAATCATTACGAAAAACTATTTTGAGAGGCCTTGGTTTTAACACTTTCAAATCATTAATAACAGGATTAAAAACGGTGAACATGATCTTGTCATTAAATATTTTAACAACATTCCAAAAATTATCTCAAAGAGTGAAGCTACTAGCCATCGTCCGTCTAATGTACAAAAAAACTAAAAATATATTTCCAAAATGTGGGCGGTATCAAAACCAAAATTAAAGAATTAGTTCATTCCCTTAACTTATGTTCATACGATGTAATAATTTTAGTTGAAAGTTGGTTAAATGCGGATGTATATGACAGTGTGATAATTATGTAATATTTAGAGCTGATAGAGGTCCAAATACTAGTGATAAATTACGGGGAGGAGTATTGATTGCTGTAAGAAAGATACTATTATCTCACGTATTGTTCATTGATAACTCGAGTGTAGAACAACTTTTTGTTAAGGTAAAATTTTTCAATAAACATTACATAATTGGTGGGGTATATTTACCACCTAATTCTCCTATTACCAAATATCAGGATCATTGTCAAATTCTGGAAACAATAGTTAGTGCGAATATGGATAAAGAAATTATTATTTGTGGTGATTTTAATATGCCTTCAGCAACATGGGATAATGATGATATGGGTGTTGTTGTACACTCGTCTTCTCAGAACAATGCATGTGAATTGATTGCCAAAACTTACAGCTTCCTTAATATGTATCAATTTAACAACATTCCGAATGAAAGGGGGATCTTTCTAGATTTAATATTTAGTACAAGTACTGGTATATCTATCATTCCAGCTATAGATTTATTATGCAATACGTCAATTGATCACATTGCCTATGATATCGATATTAATATTTTAACAGAACATCATGAATTATTGGTAAATGATGTAATTTATGACTTCAAGCAAGGAGATTACATTGCTATTAATAATGTACTGTCGGTTGTGGATTGGGATTTATTATTTGAAGGTAAAGATTTAGATTATGCACTTGAATTATTTTATGAGGTATTGTATGACACAATCAAAATGTGTTATGTTCCATCTAAAACTATTTTTACCTCTCACTATCCAAAATGGTATAATTCTGAATTAATAAAACTAATCAAGGAAAAGAAGAATGCACATTTATCTTATAAAAGATCAAATAGTATTGTTGATTACGAGATTTTTAGTAAGCTACGTGCTCAGTGTTCGTCTTTGAGTAAATCTCTCTTTGAATTATTTATTAATCAAATTCAAGACGATATTACTCAGAAACCCAAGTCCTTTTGGAAATTTGCCAGTGATATGAAAAATACTTCAGGCATCCCAGAATCCATCTCATATAATAATGTGACTTATGACAACGGATTGGATATTGTTAATGCCTTCGCGTCGCTCTTTTCTTCAGCCTATTGTACAAGTATTACTACAGTGCCAGAATTCAATTATGACTCTAAAGTTAATTCGTCTAAGTTAGGTGTTACATTAGAAGAGGTGTTTAATGAAATTATTAATTTATCTAATAATTGTAGTTATGGCCCTGATGGAATTCCCGGTTTCTTTTTATCTAGATGTGTGTTTACTATCTCAAAACCAATCCATTGGCTTTTCGTTAATTCCCTTCACTCGGGGTATGTTCCACAATATTGGAAGAGATCATATGTCATTCCCATTTATAAGAAAAATGGTAAACACTTAGTGGACAATTATCGTGGAGTTACTATCCAGTCTATGATTCCTAAGATATTTGATAAAATTGTTTCTACTTAATTGCGTTGGATCAGCCGGAGTATTATTGTAGATAATCAGCACGGTTTTATTGAAGGCCGATCTACAACTTCAAATTTATTATGTTATCACCAATTTATTATTAATAGTTTTTCTAACGGTAAACAAGTAGACGCGGTATACACGGACTTTTCGAAGGCGTTCGACCGCGTAGACCACAATATATTAATTGCTAAGTTGAATGCCTACGGATTTACTTTAGACACAATCAATTGGATCCGTTATTTTCTCTCAAGTCGTATACAGATGGTTAAGATAAATAATTACATTTCTTGCGATATTAATGTACTTTCTGGTGTACCACAGGGAACGCATATAGGCCCTTTACTGTTCTTGTTATTTGTCAATGATTTATATTATTCGTTTAATTATTGTAAATCATGAATGTTCGTGGATGATCTGAAGATATTCCATGCTATTGACAATGTAAATAACTGTAGAGAACTTCAACATGATTTGTATGGGTTACACTTTTTTTTTTAATAATAATATTCAAAAACAAAAATGATTTTGAAACATCGATGTCTTGTGAATTAATCTGAATTTTTGTAAGATTTTTCTCTGCGTTTCATATTAATTTTTAATTTTTTTGCGCTCGAGTGTTCGTTATTGAAAAAATACCTTTTAAAAAATTCATAACTCGACTGAAAATTGCTGCACATTCAAAAATCAAAATTATTTTGAAAGATCGACGGCTTGTGAAGTAATCTGAATTTTTGTAGGATTTTATTCTTCTGTTTTATGTTAATTTTTAATTTTTTTTTACGCGAGTGTTCGTTATTGAAAAAAATACATTTTCAAAAATTCATAACGACTGAAAATTGCTGCACATCAAAAACCAAACTGATTTTAGTTTTTAAATGTACTTAAAACATATAATACATATCAATTTTGTTATCAAGTAATAAATATTATTACTTTGAAATATGTGCTACGTCTGTAAAAATAAGAAATTCCTTGAATACGTCTGTAATTTTAAAAATGAAAATAGTATTAGACAAATAAAATATATGTAATATTTACTAAAATTTATATATACATAATCTCTATTAACAGTCTTTTGACATGATTACATTTTTTATATATTTTACAAATAAACTGTCACATGAGTTATCGACCTAATGTTTTTCGGCCCAAGAATGTGTATATACTTGAATTAAATTAATTTATTGTATGTTGGTTTAAATCGGATTTTTCGGAGCTACCGAACATAAATATAATTTCATTGATCCACGTTACATTTAAAAGTAAAAGTTTTGAATGTGATAATTGCCGTTTAGATTGAAAAAATACGTGTAATATGAATTAAATATGAGTTAGTTTTATTCAGCGTATGTTAGTTTGGAAGGGATATTGAGTTGTGTTGCATTCATTTAAACGAATTCCTTTTAAAATTTAAAGGGAAGGTCGAACGCAGGTACTAGGGGTGAAGAATGGGAACATCTGGCATATATTTTTGGAAGCTTGTCCAGACCTCGTCTCTACCAGGTAGAAAAGGTTCGAATATGGTCATAAATTACAATTTCTACACCATTACGTAGAGAATAGAATCCCTAATCGTCGGTAGTAAACAACCCGCAAATTGTACCCCTTGTTCATGCCGCTCTGGCCAAAAAGCTATGCTCAAAATGTTTAATATATTCAGAAGATATCTACTTATTTATTTATTTAAATTTTTATCTTACGTATTAAATATTTTAAACTGTTAAATTTTTTATTTTTTTTAAACTACCTGATGTACAGTCTTGGTTATATAATTTAATAAACTTTTTAATTACGTCAGCTTTATTTTAATATTTTAAACTATTGTATTTATTTATTTACTTTTTATCTTTCATTTTAAATATTTTAACATGTTTATATTTTTTATATTTTTACCTTTACCTGCTGTATTGCCTTTATTTTAATGGTCAATTTATGTTTTTAAAATTAAAATAATACCGGGTGACCCAGGCATCTGTAAAAGCCCCGTAACTTGTTTGCTATTTGAGATATGGACTTCTAGTTTTCTTGAACTGGTACCCACACTTATTCTACATATTTTAAAAATATGTATGTTTTTGTACAGGGTGTCCCAACATACATAACAGAACAAAGTTATGTTTTTTTAAATGGAACACCCTATATGTTATACTTTATTTTCAACCCTCTTGAGAAGCTGATAAAAATAGTATTAGATAGTATGGGTCTATTATGGACGGTTGGCTAGTTATGGGCAAATTTGTGGCAAAAACATGTACACATTAAAAACATTGCAGAAGCGTTCCTAGCAAAGATAGCATCATTATCTATACACTAGAATATTTTCCACATCATAAAGAATAATACACATCGGCTTTGGTTCTCTTTTAATCATAGTGATATACAGGGTGTCAACATAAGCAAAACAATGGATAACTATTTTTTTTCAAATGGATCACCCTATATAAGTTGCCACCAATCTATGGCATTTTTAATAAGCTTTCCAATGATATACAGTTTGTATAACAAAATATTAAGGATTATTGAGATTTATCAATAAAAGCATTGTTCTTTTGCCACCTTCTGCTGATTTTTGGATTTTCAGCCAAAACTATACATTTTCATGAAAAATTATAAGAGACCAAAGTTGTAGAGCGAAAAATTTCCGATCGATGTGGGTCTTTCAACTTTTAAGATAATGCGTGCATTACCCGCCAGAGCGCGCAAAATCGTGACCGTATATGCATTTTAGCGTTTTTTATTAATAAATTGCATTATACCTTTTTTTCGCACCCTTTAGCGGAAAAACGGAAAATTATAGGGAAATTAAAATGGCCCATATCGATTGAAAATATTCCGCTCTACAACTCTTAATAGAAGCAATTTGTGCCAAAAATGCATAGTTTTCCCTAAAAATGCAAATTGAAAATGTATGTATCAATTTTTGCGTTTTTCAATGGTTTTTTGTATTTTTATCGAAAACTATGCAGTTTGGGCAAAAATTGCTTTTTTCAAGAGTTATAGAGCGGAATATTTTCAATCGATGTAGGCCATTTGAATAATTCTATAGTTACCCGTTTTTTTGCTAGAGGACGTATAAAATAAAGTATAGTGCAATTAATTAACAAAAAATTTAAGAAAAACGCTAAAATGCATATACGGTCAAGATTATGCGCACTCTGGCGGGCAATGCACGCATTATTGGAAAAGTCGAAAGACCTATGTCGATTGAAAATTTTCTGCTCTACAACTTTAGTCTCCTATTATTTTTTCATAAAATGCATAGTTTTGGCTGAAAATCCAAAAATGAGCAGGAGGTGACAAAAGAAAAATGTTTTTATGGATAAATCTCAAGAATCCTTAATATTTCATTATACAAATTGTACATCATTGGAAAGCTTATTAAAAATTCCATGTACTGGTGGCAAGATATATAGGGTGTTCCATTTGAAAAAAAATAGTTATCCAATATTTTGCGTATGTTGACACCCTGTATAGCAGTATAAACAAAAAAGAACCAAAGCCGATTTGTATTATTCTTCATGATGTGGAAAATTCTTCAGTGTATAAAAAATGACGATAGCTTTGCTAGGAGCGCTTCTGCAATTTTTTTAATGTGTCCTTGTTTTTGCCACAAATTTGCCCATAACTAACCAATCGTCCATAATAGACCCGTGGTATCTTATACCATTTTTACCAGCTTCTCAAGAGGGTTAAAAATAAAGTATAAAATATAGGGTGTTCCATTTAAAAAAACATAACTTTGTTCTGTTATGTATATTGGGACACCCTGTACAAAAACATACATATTTTTAAAATACGTAGAATAAGTGTGGGTACCAGTTCAAGAAAACTAGAAGTCGATATCTCAAATAGCAAATAAGTTATGGGGCTTTTACAGATCCCTGGGTCACCCGGTATATCTCTATATCTTGCTAATATTAATACCAATAGCGATCTGTCTGCTGATAAACTCCGCATCTATGTTTTGTAACACTTGTTTTTATAAATCCATATGTAAACTGTTCATTTATTAACATTATCTTGACCTGTGTAAAACTATGTTATTAGCACCAATAAAATTATTATTATTACCTTTAAATTTAATTAAAATTTTTAAAAATGTGTCAATTTCTACGTGAGTTATATTTTTTTTTAAATTAACGTTTTCATTTGTTGAGCACTTCAATAAAAAAAAACCCAAAAAATACTTGTATGATAAAATTGCTCAAAATGTTTAATATTTTCAGATCCTTTATGTTTAATTAAAACTTTTGAAAATGTGTCAATTTTTCCGAGAGTTATAAATTTAAAAAAATGATTTTTTTTAGTGATCGAATATTTGAACAAGAAAAAACTGGAGAAAAATCATATCGATATAATTGAATTCCTTAAAAACGCCGATGCAATCATAATACATTTTACCTCTAAAATTAATTAAAATTTTTAAAAAATGTGTCAATTTTTCCGAGAGTTATGAAGTTTTGAAAATTAACGTCTTAATTTGTCACTTCAAGAAAAAAAAAATGAAAATAAAAAAGTACTTATATGACTAAATTGCTCAAAATGTTTAATAAATTCACAAGATATCTACCTTTAAAATCAATGAACATTTTTGAAAATGTGTCATTTTTTCCGTGAAATGAATTTTTGAAAATTAACGTTTTAATTTGTCGAACACTTCAATGAAAAAAATTTAAAAAGTTTAATATATTCAGAAGAAATCTACCTTTAAGTTTAATTAAAATTTTTGAAAATGTGTCAATTTTTCCCTGAGTTGTTATGAATTTTTGAAAATTAACGTTTTAATTTGTCGAAAAAAATGCTTATATGATTAATTTGCTCAAAATGTTTAATATATTCTCAAAATATCTACCTTTAATATAATTTACAATTTTTGAAAATGTGTCAATTTCTGCGTGAGTTGTAAATTTTTAAAAATGATTTTTTTAAGTGATCGAATATTTGAACAAGGAAAACTGGAAAAAATCATATCGATATGATTAAATTCCTTAAAAACTCTGATGCAATCGAAATTCATTTACCTTTAAAATTAAATAAATTTTTTTAAAAATGTGTCAATTTTTCGGTGGGTTATGAATTTTTGAAAATGAACGTCTTAATTTGTCACTTCAAGAAAAAAAAAATTAAAATAAAAAAGTAGTTATATGACTAAATTGCTCAAAATGTTTAATGAATTCACAAGATATCTACCTTTAAGTTTAATTAAAATTTTTGAAAATGTGTCCATTTTTCCCTGAGCTATGAATTTTCAAAATCATCATCTTAATTTGATGAACGCTTCAATTAAAAAAAAAATCGAAAAAAAATAAATACTTGTATCACTAAATTACTCAAAATGTTTAAAATAAATTAAAATCTTTGAAAATGTGTCAAATTTTCCGTGAGTTATGATTTTTTTTAAATGAACGTTCTAATTTGTCGAAAAAAATGCTTATATGATTAATTTTCTCAAAATGTTTAATATATTCTCAAAATATCTACTTTTAAAATAATTTAAAGTTTTTGAAAATGTGTAAATTTTTCCGTGAGTTATGAAATTTTGAAAATTAATGTTTTAAGTTGTCGAATAATTGAACAAATCGAAAGAAAATAAATACTTATATGATGAAATTGCTCAAAATTTTTAATATATCCACAAAACACCTACCTTTAACATAAACTTTGAATTTTGAAAATGTGTCAATTTTTCCGTGAGTTATGAATTTTCGAAAATCACTTCAATAAAAAAAAAATGAAAGAAATAAATGCTTATTGACTAAATTGCTCAAAATGTTTAATAGATTCACAAGATATCTAACTTTAAAACAAATTAAAATTTTTGAAAATGTGTCAATTTTTCCGTGTTATGAATTTTTAAAATCAACGTCTTAATTTGTCGAACGCTTCAATTAAAAAAATTAAAAAATAAAGAAATACTTCTACAGTGCGCGCATAAAGTATGGAATATATTCAATAAAACCGAAATAAAATATTTTTTAAAAAACAGATCGATTTTCTTTTATAAAAATACACATTTTTACATAAAAATCGATTTTCAGTCTTCATTTGTTTTTGAGTAATGACGTCATCTATTTTGTTTTTAAATGGCAACCCGTTATTTTTGTTATTGATTTTGAGAGATCTTTTCATTGTCGAACTGGCAATATAAAAATATTATCATCTCACATAAGACATTTTTCGAGTAAATGGCAATTGAAGGTGAGAAATTGATATTTAGAGTTTTTACAAAATGACCTTATTCCAGCGTGTTTTTGTAAACAAAAATGATTTTGACCTTTCATATAATACAGTATGGTCTCAGCAAGACGGCGCACCCCCGCACCATGCGCGTTTTTTGGCAATTGCTTTACGAATAGGTGGATTGGTAGGCGAGGACCGATAGAATAGCCCGCTAGAGAGATAAATGCGCAGAATTAGAATATTCAAAATGTTCTAAAAGAATTTTTACATTAAAAAAAAACGCGCCTAGTTGCGGGGATGCGCCGTCTTGCTGAAACCATATTGTAATATGTGAGGTAAAGATCGTTGTTGTTTGGAAATATTGCTACAAGCGCTGGAACAGGGTCATTTTGCAAAAACTCTAAATATCGGGTTCTCACATTCAATTTTTATTTACTCGAAAAATTTCTAATGGCAAAATTTTTATATTACCAGGTTGACAATAAAAAGATCTCTCAAAATCAAGAACAAAAATAAGGGGTTGCTATTTAAAAACAAAATGGATGACGTCATTACTCAAAAACAAATGACAACTGAAAATTGGCTTTTATGCAAAAATGTGTGTTTTTATCAAAGAAAATCGACCTGTTCGTGGATTTTTTCCAAAAATGTTTTATTTCGGTTTTACTGAATATATTCCATACTTTAGGCGCGCACTTTATGACTAAATTACTCAAAATGTTTAAAATGAATTAAAATGTTTGAAAAAGTGTCATTTTTTGCGTAAGTTATGAATTTTGGAAAATTGACGTTTTAATTTGTCGAAAAAAAATGCTTATATGATTAATTTGCTCAAAATGTTTAATATGTTCTCAAAATATCTACGTTTAAAATAATTTAAAATTTTTGAGAATGTGTCAATTTATCCGTAAGTTATGAAATTTGGAAAGTTAACATTTTAAGTTTCTGCGTTTTCTCTAGTAAAATATACGTTTTGAAAATAAATTTTAAATTTAAATTGAATTACACTGGTTTTCTTAACAATCCAACATAATTCCGTTAGAAAATCCGCCAGTCGCTAAAACCAAAATTATTCCTTAATTCGGATTAAAAATCCGCTAGATCTAGCGGATTTTCCGCTGAATTGGTAACACTGCCTTCTTAGGGTTGTACAGTCAGAGAAAATACAAATGCGAAACTCGCTCGGCGAGGGAATGCTGCCGTATGTCGGTGCTTAGTTCGGTCGAATCCCGTTCCTGCTTAAAATCCATTTATGAGTAGCCGTATATCAAAAAACCCCTACATGACCCGGGAAGCCCCAAAATAAGATTATTTCAAATATAATTTTTTTAACCACTAAAAAATTATTTTAAAAATCTGAAAAAATCACATATATTAACCCAATCAAAATTCAAATTCCCACCAATGTCTCCTTATGAATTCCTCAAAACCCTAAACGACGGATCGGACTAAACAAGTCATCCTTAGACGAACGGACACGCCATACTTCAGATTCAATCATTCTTGCTTACTAACCTCTTTAATTTTTTTTTTGTAATTTTATGTACCATTATTGTTTATTATTGTACTAGGCTGAAAGACCTCTGGTCAATTGCCTGTTGAGGTCATTTGTAAAAGTGTCTCAATAAATGTATTCTCTCTCTCTCTCTCTCTCACATATATTATTGACCCAAATACCAAATTAAGTTAATTTTTTCAAGGTCATTGAACGTTATTTACAATATTAAAAAAATGTTTAAAAATAAAAAAAGAAAATTTGCCCACAAAAATGCCAAAAGTAGTCTTGAAAAAGAGTACTGAAAAAATTGTCTCGAAAAAAATGTCAAAAAGAGTACTATAAAAAAATGCCTTGAAAAGAAATACCAAAAAGAGTCTTGAAAAAGAGTACTGAAAAAATTGGTTACTTTCTCCGAGTTGGTAGTATAATTTATATTTACGCTTTCATGGTTTATTTTCAATTTAAATGTGCATCGAGCGTTTTGTCGACGAAACTGACGTTAAAAACTTCAAAGTTATGAAAGATGGAATAATTATACTTCAAATTCAAAAACTCAGTTTACTTAAACACCAACGAGATTAAAAAAAACTTATTCTTTATAAGTTGTTCATTTTATTATTCATAAATTTCATATTTGTTCCATAATTATAAACCAAAAATGAAAAACAAATTAATAATTTTTTTTCTCGAATAACAATGATTTTATGAAAAATATTTTCCAACAAAAGATGTTAATTTATGTATTGTCTTCAATATTTGTTTCAATGATTTTGTGTGAATATTGGGAAAAAACAAAAAAACAGTTAAGGTAAACACCCACTTCGGGTGTACGAAATTTTACGAGAAGCTTTTCAGTACTTCAGATTATCTAATAAGACGGATGTTTAAAGTTTCATATCAATTGCTCTATTAGTTTTTTAGATACAGCGCGCACAGACAGACAGACACAGGCACACACACAGCACAATTTTTATTTCCAGAAATTGTTAAAATGGCATCTAGGGACCCCAAAACGGATATTTCCGTAAAAAAAATGTTTAAAATTTTTTTCACGATCACAATATTTTCTCGTACTTCGTAACGGAGAAAGTAAAAATGCCAAAAGTAGTCTTGAAAAAGAGTACTGAAAAAAATTGTCCAGAAAAAAAAGAGTAATGGAAAAAATTGTCTAAAAAAATACCGAAAAGAGTACTAAAAAATTGTACTGAAAAAAAATTGTCCTGAAAAAAAACTGCCAAAAGTAGTCTTGAAAGAGTACTGAAAATAAATGCCAAAAAGAGTACCGGAAAAAATTGTCTAAAGAAAATGCCTAAAAGAGTCTTAAGAATAGAATAGAATAAAATACAATTTTATTTGATCATTATATTGCCTTTACAATATTGGACACGTCAGGTATAAAATACATAAAGTTAAATTCAGACATGTATTCACGAAAAACTTAAAATAACTTGGTTAAAAGAGACTCTTATTCTTGGTGGTACGTAATTATATAATTTTTTAATTATGTTATGCTATAGAAAGCCTGCTGTAGAAGTAACGATTTTGTCTTGAGAAAGAGTACTAAAAACATTGTCTTGAAAAAAAATGTCAAAAAGAGTTTTAGAAAAGAATACTGAAGAAAATTGTCTTGAAAAAAAATACCATAGTAGTCTTGAAAAAGAGTAATGAAAAAATTGTCCTGAAATGCCAAAAAAAGTACTGGAAAAAATTGTCTTGGAAAAAATGCCAAAGAGTCTCAAGAGTCCAAAAAAAATTGTCCCAAAAAAATGTTAAAAAGTATTGAAAAAGTGAACTAAAAAAATGCCAAAAAGAGTACTGGCAAAAAATTGTCCTGAATAAAATGCCAAAAAGAGTACTGGAAAAATTGTCGTGAATAAAATTCCGAAAAAAGTACTGGAAAAAATTGTCTTGGAAAAAATGCCAGAGTCTCAAGAGTCAAAAAAAAAATTGTCCCAAAAAAATGCTAAAAAGTCTTGAAAAAGTGAACTGAAAAAATTGCAAAAAGAGTACTGGAAAAAATTGTCCTGAATAAAATGGCAAAAAGAGTACTGGAAAAAATTGTCCTGAATAAAATTCCGAAAAAAGTACTGGAAAAAATTGTCTTGGAAAAAATGCCAAAGAGTCTCAAGAGTCCAAAAAAAAAATTGTCCCAAAAAATGCTAAAAAGTCTTGAAAAAGTGAACTGAAAAAATGCCAAAAAGAGTACTGGAAAAAATTGTCCTGAATAAAATGCCAAAAAGAGTACTGGAAAAAATTGTCCTGAATAAAATGCCAAAAAGAGTACTGGAAAAAATTGTCCCGATTAAAATTCCGAAAAAAGTACTGGAAAAAATTGTCTTGGAAAAAATGCCAAAGAGTCTCAAAAGTCCAAAAAAAATTGTCCCAAAAAAATGCTAAAAAGTCTTGAAAAAGTGAACTGAAAAAATGGCAAAAAGAGTACTGGAAAAAATTGTCCTGAATAAAATGGCAAAAAGAGTACTGGAAAAAATTGTAGTGAATAAAATTCCGAAAAAAGTACTGGAAAAAATTGTCTTGGAAAAAATGCCAAAGAGTCTCAAGAGTCCAAAAAAAATTGTCCCAAAAAAAAAATGGCAAAAAGAGTACTGGAAAAAATTGTCCTGAATAAAATGCCAAAAAGAGTACTGGAAAAAATTGTCCTGAATAAAATGGCAAAAAGAGTACTGGAAAAAATTGTAGTGAATAAAATTCCGAAAAAAGTACTGGAAAAAATTGTCTTGGAAAAAATGCCAAAGAGTCTCAAGAGTCCAAAAAAAATTGTCCCAAAAAAAAAATGGCAAAAAGAGTACTGGAAAAAATTGTCCTGAATAAAATGCCAAAAAGAGTACTGGAAAAAATTGTCCTGAATAAAATGCCAAAAAGAGTACTGGAAAAAATTGTCCCGATTAAAATTCCGAAAAAAGTACTGGAAAAAATTGTCTTGGAAAAAATGCCAAAGAGTCTCAAGAGTCCAAAAAAAAAATTGTCCCAAAAAAATGCTAAAAAGTCTTGAAAAAGTGAACTGAAAAAATGGCAAAAAGAGTACTGGAAAAAATTGTCCTGAATAAAATGCCAAAAAGAGTACTGGAAAAATTGTCCTGAATAAAATGCCAAAAAGAGTACTGGAAAAAATTGTCCCGATTAAAATTCCGAAAAAAGTACTGGAAAAAATTGTCTTGGAAAAAATGCCAAAGAGTCTCAAGAGTCCAAAAAAAATTGTCCCATAAAAATGCTAAAAAGTCTTGAAAAAGTGAACTGAAAAAATGGCAAAAAGAGTACTGGAAAAAATTGTCCTGAATAAAATGGCAAAAAGAGTACTGGAAAAAATTGTCCTGAATAAAATTCCGACAAAAGTACTGAAAAAAATTGTCTTGGAAAAAATGCCAGAGTCTCAAGAGTCCAAAAAAAACTGTCCCAAAAAAATGCTAAAAAGTCTTGAAAAAGTGAACTGAAAAAATGCCAAAAAGAGTACTGGAAAAAATTGTCCTGAATAAAATGCCAAAAAGAGTACTGGAAAAAATTGTCTTGGAAAAAATGCCAAAGAGTCTTAAGAGTACTAAAAAAAATTGTCCCAAACAATGCTGAAAAGTCTTGAAAAAGTGAACTAATAAAATGCCAAAAAGAGTACTGGAAAAAATTGTCCTGAACAAAATGCCAAAAAGAGTACTGGAAAAAATTGTCTTGGAAAAAATGCCAAAGAGTCTTAAGAGTACTAAAAAAAATTGTCCCCAAAAAATGCTAAAAAGTCTTGAAAAAGTGAACTAAAAAAAATGCCAAAAAGAGTACTGGAAAAAATTGTCTTGAATAAAATGCCAAAAAGAGTACTGGAAAAAATTGTCTTGGAAAAAATGCCAGAGTCTCAAGAGTCCAAAAAAAAACTGTCCCAAAAAAATGCTAAAAAGTCTTAAAAAAGTGAACTGAAAAAATGCCAAAAAGAGTACTGGAAAAAATTGTCCTGAATAAAATGCCAAAAAGAGTACTGGGAAAAATTGTCCTGAATAAAATGCCAAAAAAGAGTACTGGGAAAAATTGTCCTGAATAAAATGCCAAAAAGAGTACTGGAAAAAAATCTCTTGGAAAAAAAAAGAGTCTTAAGAGTACTAAAAAAAATTGTCCCAAAAAATGCTAAAAAGTCTTGAAAAAGTGAACTGAAAAAAAATGCCAAAAAAGGTACTAGAAAAAATTGTCTTGGAAAAAATGTCAGAGTTTTAAGAGTACTAAAAAAATTGGCCCGAAAAAAATGCTTAAAAGTCTTGAAAAAGTGTAATTTAAGATTTTATTTCGTCATTTGATTGCTTTCAATAAATACCATCTATGTGACTTTTTTCATCTTCCAACGTTTGGTGCGACAACTTCAAAAATTCGAATAACTAATATTTTTACGATATTTTTTGTATATTTATCAACAGTCATTTTATGTAAAATTATTATTAGTGTTTCAGTATTAATTTTTTTTCAGTTTCGTATAAACAACCCAATTTTTTGTCAAGATATGACCATGAAACCCTCGAAAAATGGGTTTTTGTTTTTAATCACTATAAAAATCTGAAAAATCATAAATATTTTTATCCCAAATACCAAATTAAGTAAATTTTTTGAAGGTTAGAAAGGGCGAAAAAAAAAATGGTTAAACTCAAAAAAAATAATTTAAAATTTTTATTCCAAATACCAAATTAAGTAAATTTTTTCAAGGTTAGAAAGCGCGAAAAAAAAATGGTTAAACTCAAAAAAATAATACCCTAAACAAACTTTTATTTGGGTAAAAAATATATGTGAATTTTTCAGATTATTATAATAAGTTTTAGTGATTAAAAAAATAAAATCTTATTTTTCGAGGGTTTCACGGTCATATCTTGGCAAAAATGGGGTGACATATTTATACGAAACGGAAAAGAAAATTACTACTAAAATATTACCAATAATTTTATATAAAATTGCTGTTCAATTGTTGATAAATATATTTAAAAAATATCAAAATAAACATTTTAGTTATTGAAGATGACGCACCAAAAATTGGAAGATGAAAAAATCACAAATATGGCATTAACTGATAGAAATCATATAACGAAATACAATTTTTCGTCAGTCGATCACTTAAGGGCGAGAAGTGAACTAGGCTTGTAAATTTTATTACCTCAAAATTGTATTTTAAGTGGGGACGGGTTTCGACTGAACTAAGCACCGACATGCGGCAGCATTCCCTCGCCGAGCGAGTTTCGCATTTGTATTTTCTCTGACTGTACCTTGCACGTTCCAGAGTACAGTCCGTATAACGTGGGCTTACATTTATGTAATTTTCCACCAAGTCTTAAAGAACAGTATATTACAACCGAGCGGGAAAGTACTCTATTACAGCCGATTGTTAACGTTAAGCTACAAACGCGAGGCTGGAGTGAGTTCCCCCGAAGTATGTATACTATTTTACTCACAATCCACTATTAGTAGCAAAGGATAAGTTTCAAATAACATTAATTTTTCATTTCATAAATTATTTCAAAGATATCTGTGAGACCGTTGCTAGGCAATATGACTATTTTGTTGAACCTCTGAAACGGTACACCTTGCTTATTTTTCTGAATTAACTAAACAATATAATCGCCATTGTGGTCAATATATTCTATGTTGGAGGCAGTATTAAATATTAGGCATGATGTTAACATGAATAAGTATGCCAAATTGTAAGCATATTTGAAAAAACAGAATGTGTGTTTCGATTTACCAAAATGACAGTGACACACGCTAGCCGGGAAAGTGACACATGTTAGCCGGGAAAGTACTTTCCCGGCTAAGTACTTTCCCGGCTAAGGCTGGCAATGAGTCGCTTCCCAACTGTTTTGAAGGGTACAAATGCACAGATTACTAACCGATTGTGAGTAAACTTTATATCTTATCAACAAAGTTAATTTGAGTGTTTATTCATTGTTAGCGCTTGCGCGCGCCCCTCCGCCACCGCTCGTCGGAGGTTTCGCTAAGGGTGCCTTGCACCCGCAACGGGAGACTGATAATTACCACGGTACCAATAAGATGTATATATTCGTGTAAATAAATGTGCTATCATTGAACTTCGTTGGAATTTCTTGGATCCGCCACTGAGTTATTATTAAGCCAAACACCGCTTAACATTTTGGTCCTTCGAACCGGATCTCCAGGAAGACGGCGTATTCAAAGGGGTACATCATCGGAGTCAACACCAGGAAGTTTAAAAAAAAAGGTCAGTTCCTTTATTTCCTTTTCCTCTTATTGTGAATTGACATTATTTCACTGCATTGTGCATTTTCGCATTTAAGTCAATCTGACAAATTTAATTATTATTATTGTTCTGCGAATTATTTAATATGGCTTCTCTTGAAGACTTAAAGTCAAGAAGGGGTACATTAAGGGGAACGTTGACGCGATTTTTAAATTATACGAAAAGTCTCACTGCGGATAATGTTAATAAAGATCACGCTTACTCTCGAAAAGTACGAGCTGAAGGTTGCTTGGATGAATTTATTGAAGTTCAAGAAAAAATTCAAGCTCTTGAAACCACTGAAAGCGATGTAATAGGTGAATTTGAAGAGGCGTATTTTGAAGCCATGGACATTTATATAAGTTTAGTTGGATTTAATTATAAACCCATAGCAAATAATAGTGCAATTGTTGCTAATAATAAACAATCAGGTGAAGGAGATTTGCCAAAAATTGAAATACCTAAATTTGATGGCAATTTAAATAATTGGCTTAATTTTTACAATGCATATAAGTCCATGGTTCACGATCATAATTCATTAAGTAAAACTCAAAAATATCATCATTTAATAAGTGCTTTACGAGGGGAAGCGGCGGAGTTAATTGCTGTGTCAGAAATAAATGATGCTAGTTATGATAAGGCTTGGAATGCATTAATGAATGCTTATAATAATCGATTATTACTTGCCCAAGGTCATCTGGCTGCAATTTTTGATTTGCCAACCGCGACAAAAGAATATCCCGATCAATTATTGAAAATAATTCGCGGAATATCAAAAAATATTACAACTCTTGAAGTTCTCGGACGTCCCGTTAAACATTGGGATGATATTCTAATTACGATTACTCGTAGAAAAATCGACGTAGATACGCGAAAAGAATGGGATCGTTCAATGAAAAAAGACATTTTTCCTACATTTGAGGATATATATAAATTTATAGAATTAAAATGTGCTTCATTAGCTCTTGAATTTAAAGATAATTCTTTTGAGGCAAAATTGCCCGTTGCAAAAAACTTTGTTAAAAGTTGCGCATTCTGTAAAGTTGCTGATCATTTAATTGCTAAATGCATTAAATTTAAAAATATTAGTCAAAAAGAGAGATACGTTTTTATTAGAAATAACAAATTATGCGTAAATGCTTAAAGCCAGCGAATCACTTGGTTAATAAATGCTTTGGTTCTAATTGCAATATTTGCAAGCGTTTCCATCATACGCTTTTGCATCGCGAAGATCAAGCGAATAACGACTCTGTTGTTGCAATGCCAACTGATATTGATGTGGGTCGTGCTCTTATATGTACGGAAGTTGTAAATGTAATTGAAAATAATGTAATCAAATCTGGTCGCGCCTTACTAGATACTGCTTCACAATCAAATTTTATTACAAAAGATTTAGTAAATAAACTTGCAATTAAATGTAAACCTATACTAATTAATGTATCAAGTATTGGAAATAGTGTAACCCCGATTAAATTTTCTGCAGATATTTTAATTCAATCTAAAGTTAATAATACAACTTTCAAAATAAAAGTCTTGTTGTTGATACAATAACTAATTATTTGCCTAATTTAAATATTAATCGTGGTTCGCTTAATATCCCAAAACGGTTGCCACTGGCTGACCCGCAGTTTGATAAGGCTGGATCAATTGATTTACTTTTCGGTTCAACATTATTTTGGCAAATATTATTGCCTGAACAAATAAAAACATCCGCTAATCTACCTGTCGCGCAAAATACTCTTTTCGGGTGGACAATCGGAGGAGGCAATTCAATAAATGTTTCCTCTTCACGGGCGCTCGATGTTACCGTTCACAACAATACAATTGAAACGGGTACAGATGTACAAAAATTTTGGGAATTGGAAAATATTCCGGGCGACAATAAATCGGACAATAAGTCCGACGCGGATAAACATTTCTTAGAAACGGTGAAAGTGACCAATAACGGGAGATTTATGGTATCTCTCCCTTTCAAAAATAAATCTGTCAGCAGTACGTGTTTAGGAGCATCCCGTAAAATCGCACTTAAGCGGTTTTTTAATTTAGAAAAAAGGTTGAAACAAGATATTTCTCTGAAGGATAACTATTGTCAATTTATGAATGAATATCTTGCTTTGGGACACATGCGGCAGGTCAAAAATGTAAATGACCATTGTCTACATTACTATCTTCCGCATCATGCGGTGTTCAAAGAAACAAGTTTGACAACCAAATTAAGGGTGGTGTTTGATGCGAGTGCAAAAACGAACAACGGGGTGTCTCTTAATGACCTGCTTGTAAAAGGTCCCGTTCTTCAAGATGATTAGTTTAATATTCTAATTAGATTTAGATTGTATAAATTTGTTTTGTCTGCTGACATTGTAAAGATGTACAGACAAATATTAATTCATCCTGATGATCAAAAATTTTTAAGAATTTTTTGGCGTGAAAATCCAAAGGATAAACTTCAGGTTTACGAATTAACAACCGTAACTTATGGTACTACACCTGCCTCTTATTTAGCGGTACGGTGTTTATTTTATTTAGCCGATAAATATAATGAAGTTTATCCTGAGGCAGCGTCTATTTTAAAATCAGATTTTTATATTGACGATTTAATCACAGGATTTTTTGATATTGACACCGGAATACGTGTTCGTAATGACTTAATTAATCTTTTGGAAATAGGTAAATTTACATTAAACAAATTTAATTCTAATAATAGTGAATTGCTAGTTGGATTAACCGACAATTGTAAATAATATTATAATTTTGAATGGTGGTGATAATAATAAAACATTAGGTTTGCACTGGCATGCACAAAAGGATCTAATTTTATATGAGATCCCAACATTCGAAAACGGACCTTTTACAAAACGCAGAATTTTGGCAGATACTGCTAAAATTTTTGATCCGCTTGGATTAATAAACCCTGTCGTAGTTTTGGCAAAAAAGGTCATTCAAGATTTATGGATTAAAAAAGTAGGTTGGGATGAAAAATTATCACAGCAGGATAATAAATATTGCTCGCGTTACTTAAATGATCTACAATTTCTCAAAAATATAAAAATTACGCGTAACATTGTAAATTCAAAAAATCCAATTATTTTAGAAATTCATGGCTTTGCAGATGCCAGTCAAATTGCTTATGCCGCTTGTATATATTTAAGAGTCAAAAACAGTATCAATGATAATATTTTGACACAATTATTATGTGCAAAATCACGTCTTGCACCTTTGAAAAAATTAACAATTCCGCGGTTGGAATTGAGTGCTGCATTGTTGCTTGCTCAATTAACAAATAAAGTGTTGCATAGTATAGGTGATACAATTAAAATTAAAAATATATATTATTATTCCGACTCAACCATTGCGTTGCATTGGATCAAAAGTAATAAAGATGAGTGGAAACAATTTGTTTCTGCTCGTGTGCATAAAATTTTAGAAATTACAGAGGCAAATTGGTGGCGTTATGTAAACACTAACAACAATCCAGCTGATATAGGTTGTAGAGGTGCAAGCGTGGAGAAAATAACCAATAATGAATTGTGGTGGGAAGGTCCATCATTTCTTAAAAATGAAATTTTAAAAGAAGAATTATGCGATTTGTTTTCAAATTCACATATACCTGAAAGAAAAGGTCTAAAAATATGGTGTCACGCAACGTTCGTGCATGATTCAAATTTTATATTGAGATTTTCGTCTTTTACCAAACTCAAAAGAGTTATTGCTTATTCGCTGCGATTTGTACATAATTGTAAATATAGAAATAATATTTTAAGTGGTCCACTAACACCTTATGAATTAAATAGAGCAACAGCATCTATTGTTAAAACAGTTCAAGCTGAAACATTTGCCAATGAATACAATGCATTAAAGTGTAATAAAACTTTTAAAGTTACAAGTCAAATTTTAACGTTAAATCCATTTATTGATGAAAACGGGGTTATAAGAGTTGGCGGAAGGCTGAAAAAGGCCAACATTAATTATAATAATAAACACCCGATTTTATTACCTGGAAATCATCATTTATCTAAATTAATTTATAGACATGTTCATTTAAACAATTTGCATTCAGGTATTCAAACCACTTTGGCAAATGCACGGTTAGAATTTTGGCCCATCGCAGCAAAACGATATATAAAACAAACTATTCACACATGTATAGTTTGTTACAAACATAAGCCTAGATTTCAAAATCAGCTAATGGGCAATTTACCGGAATGGAGAATTAACATTGCTCGCCCGTTTACGAATTGCGGAGTAGATTATTGTGGGCCGGTACTATTAGCGGAAGGTAAAAGAAGACAAACTACAGTAAAGGCGTATGTAGCTGTTTTTGTATGTTTTGCCACAAAGGCAGTACATGTAGAATTAGTTAATAATTTAACAACCGAAGCATTTATTGCCGCGTTTCGCAAGTTTATCTCTAGAAGGGGAAGGGTTACAAACATTTATTCCGATAACGGGACAAATTTTGTCGGTGCAAATCGAGAATTGCAAGCCGTTTACGACATTGTAAACAATGAACAACATAAGTTATTAATAACTCAAGCTTTCGCAAATAACAATATAAATTGGCATTTTTCGCCACAGCGCTCACCTCATTTTGGTGGGATTTGGGAGGCGGCGGTTAAATCACTAAAGCATCATTTGCGTCGTACGGTAGGAGAAGCCAGATTAAATTTCGAGGAAATGTACACATTATTAGTGCAAATAGAGTCAATTCTCAATTCCCGTCCACTAACCCCCATATCAAATGACCCCAACGATTTTACCTTTTTGACCCCTGGCCATTTTTTAATCGGCGATTCCATGGCGTCTCTGTCTTGTGAAAGGTCAATCGATGTAAAAATTAATCGATTATCAAGATGGCAACATGTACAGAAGATGCAGCAGGACTTCTGGAAGAGATGGTCTATCGAATATTTGGGACAGTTGCAAAATCGCAACAAATGGAAATTTGTAAATACAAATTGCCAAATTGGGCAATTAGTCCTAATTAAAGAAGACAACATTCCACCATCTAAATGGGCGGTTGGCAGGATCGAGCAGGTTCACCCAGGAGAGGATGGAGTCGTTCGGGCTGTCACCATTATCACGCCTGGAGGAGCACAAACCAAGAGAGCAGTAACAAGGATATGCATTCTGCCTATAGAGGGGTCTGCCACTACAGATTCTGATACAGAAGTTCCAGAATGAATAGGTGTTTGTGTTTCAGTTGCGTAATGAAAAGTGCGCGTAATTATCGATAACGTTCGATAAATTCCGATCGGGCGTATGAATATTTATACAGTGCGAGTCTCTAACTTGGAATAAATTCAGTAAATCAAATAAAGTTTATTTTTCGGAAATATGCTCGAATACGTCGATTAGTATTTTAAATTGCGCTCTTTTTGTTGTAATAAAATTTTATACAGCGTGTCCTAAATTTGAGATATGACGTCATCGACTATTTTTTTTAATAGCAACCCTAATTTGTTTATCACTATTTTTAAAGAGTATATCAAGTTACACATGTGTGCCAAATTTCAAATTTTTATTTCCTGTCATTTAGAAGATATTTAACAAACATTATCAAATTTGTAGAATGAAGAAATCAAGTCACCTTAATCGAATTTTTATGCATTTTAAAAGTGGAATGCCAAAACGTGCTGGTTTGTCATTTTTTTTTCAAACTGACGTTTATCATTTTGACGTTTAGTTATAAAAACAAGTAAGAAGTGTAGCATCGCATTCCACGCATATTCGAGTGAGGAGAGTATTAGTCGTTCCATTGTTGTGTTGACTGTTGTTCACCGTTGGTCGAAAAATTATACTAACATGCCGTACTTAACTGAAACCCACAAAATCGAAATTTTAATGATGATTGGCTATGGAGATAGGACAAGAACACAAAATGAAGTTATTTATTTATTTAGAGAGAAGTATCCTGACTTACCAGCCATATCTCAAAGTACCGTAAGCAAGATTGAAAGTCAGTTTCGGGAAAATGGGCATTTAAGAAAAACTAATAATCATCGTCAGAATGCGCTGAGTGAAGAGGTCAAAATTGATGTACTTCTCTCTGTTCAGGAAAATCATCATGTCTCCTCTAGGCAGATGGCTAGGGAACTCAAAATTAGCCAGTCTTCAGTGTCAAGAATCCTTAGAGAGCAAACATTTCATCCTTATAAAATGACAATCCTCCAGGAACTCACCGAAGATGATCCGGATAGAAGACTTCAGTTTTGCGAAAAAATTATGGATCTACTAGATAGAAATGTTCTAAAAATAGAAAATATATTGTTTTCCGATGAATCAACGTTTATGTTAAATGGTGAGGTAAATCGTCAAAATTGCCGTTATTGGGCAGACAAGAACCCACACTGGATGAGGGAAGGCCACACTCAATATCCAGAAAAAGTTAATGTTTGGGCAGGGATTGTTGGTGATCGAATTTTAGGACCAATTTTTTTTCCAAATAATCTCAATGGAGCGGGATATTTACAATTCTTGGAGGAAGAGCTAATTCCGAGTTTGGCTATTTTGTTTCCTTGCCCTGTAGAAGCTGACGTCCCGAATTGAAACATCTGGTTTCAACAGGACGGTGCGCCTCCTCATTTTACAAGGCGTGTCCGTGAGTACCTGGATAATGTATTTCCACGAAGATGGATTGGCAGAAGAGGACCAGTTGAATGGCCACCCAGGTCTCCGGATTTAACACCTATGGACTTTTTCTTATGGGGGTACTTGAAAAGCAAAGTTTTTAAGACCAAACCGCCAAATCTTGAGGAGTTGAAAGAACGAATAAGACAGGAGTGTAGACTAATTTCCCCCGAAGTAATTAGAAATGTTCAAAACGAGTTTCAGTTCCGTTTAGGGTATTGTCAGTTAGAAAATGGACAACATTTTGAGCATTTATTGAAGAAAGACTATTAAGTTGAATTCATTTTTCAAATTTGATACTGTTTGTTAAATATCTTCTAAATGACAGGAAATAAAAATTTGAAATTTGGCACACATGTGTAACTTGATATACTCTTTAAAAATAGTGATAAAAAAATTAGGGTTGCTATTAAAAAAAATAGTCGATGACGTCATATCTCAAATTTGGGACACGCTGTATAAAATTTTATTACAACAAAAAGAGCGCAATTTAAAATACTAATCGACGTGTCCGAGCATATTTCCGAAAAATAAACTTTGTTTGATTTACTGAATTTATTCCAAGTTAGAGACTCGCACTGTATATTAATTTTTATTATGTGTTATTTTTTCATAATTTTATAGGATTCATTATTATTAATATGTTTGTGTCATAATATTTACTTTCTATTTGTTAAATTGTTTGTTTCATGATTTGAGTTGAAGTGGGATATTTTTGTGAACGTTTATAACTTTTGTTTAATTTAAAAAAGTGGCTTTTCTTGATTTTTTATTAAATATTTTCATAATTAAATTGTTTTATAAACAATCGGTAATTGTAAATAGATATTTTAATTTTTATTAAATTTACGTGTTCTAAAGTCTTTATATATTTTAATATTAGTCATTAAAAGTCAACTTTTAATCGGGGGCAGTGTGTTAGCGCTTGCGCGCGCCCCTCCGCCACCGCTCGTCGGAGGTTTCGCTAAGGGTGCCTTGCACCCGCAACGGCAGACTGATAAGTACCACGGTACCAATAAGATGTATATATTCGTGTAAATAAATGTGCTATCATTGAACTTCGTTGGAATTTCTTGGACCCGCCACTGAGTTATTATTAAGCCAAACACCGCTTAACATTCATTATGTGTTAATATTTTAACAATTTTACTTCTATTTAAAGTTTCAAAGAGTTAATAATATTTTACGTATTACTATTTAAATAAACCTTGAGAATCAGCTATTAAGATAATCAGGTTTACATCGTATTAAATTTAATGTAGCTATAATCGGTATTAGAGCACCATAATCTTCCGACGTAATAACTGCAATTTGATTATTTAATGTGTCTATTTGAATATAAGCGCACATTTCAGGGACTGGACTCTCGAGAGAGGAACCATAAGAGCGAGAGAAAAAAAAACCGAGGATTCCGACAGGAGCTGCGCGGTGGACGAACTCGCAATGAAACTTTTTTTTACCTTCAGTTTCCGACATAAACTACGAAATGTTTGTGTTTAACGGAGACACTTTTAAATATCGTTGAGAACGATAAAAACCGGTATTGGAAAATAATTTATTCCGTTTTCGATTTTAAACGAAAAATTTAAATTTCGTTTTCCGTTTTCGTTCTTGTAAAGATTTCGGTTAATGTCGTTTTTTCGTTTTCGTTCCGTTTTCAGTCCGCTTTCAGTCTCTGGTGTGGAGTGATAGTGCAGTCAAGTTTATATAATATGCCGAGATGCCAGTTTTTAACCATTTCGATAATTTGCCGTTATTGTTTACTGTTTATATTTGTAAGTATATTTTATTTTTGTGTACAGTGAAGAAAATTTAACTTTCAAATTCAAATCCTACTGTGTTTGTATAGAATTGATGTTGTTTTCGCGATTTATAATTCTGCAAGAGCTCGATTTTTCTAGTCGAAGAATAGTTGTGTACTATACGAGTGTGAAATGTATGATATTCGTCACTCAAGAAAAAGTTTAGCGGTTCACTCCTTGAGCTCAAGGGTAATTTTCTTAAGTGACAACAGAGTAATAATAATAATAATAATAATAATACACTTTTATTGCCCAGCAGATTAAAAATAATCTTATTACACGGAAAATTTACAACTTGTAATATAGAATTAGTGTAAAACTAGTTTTTCCGAGCTAAAGTAAAAGTAGGTAAAATTATGTTCTTTTTATTTTTAATTTAAAAAAAATTTAATTTTTTTAAATTTTTAATTTTTATTCATTTTTAATTAAAAAAAAATTTCAATTTTTACTTTCTACGTTATGAAGTATAAGAAAGTATTCTGATCGTGATTTTTTTTTCAAATTTTTTTTTACGGAAATATCCGTTTTGGAGTCCCTAGATGCCATTTCAACAATTTTCGGAAAAAAAAATTGTGTCTGTGTGTGTGTCTGTGTGTGTGTCTCTCTGTGTGTGTGTGTGTGTGTGTGTGTGTGTGTGTCTCTCTCTGTGTGTGTGTGTGTGTGTATGTATGTGTGTCTCTGTGCGCGCTGTATCTGAAAAACTAATAGAGCAATTAATAATAATAATAATAATAATAATAATAATAAACAATTTATTTACAATGACAATTATACAAGAATATAGTTGTACATGTAAAAACGTCAAAGAAAGAAATATAAGTATACATATTTAAGATACAAACTTAAAACTAAAGAAATCGGCCATACAGTATGGTTCCATATCACACAATACGAAATACGAAACTTTGAACATCCGTCTTATTTGATAATCCGAAGAACTGAAAAGCTTTTGGTAAAATTTCGTACACCGGAAGTGGGCGTTTACCTTAACCGTTTTTTTTTTGAAAACTTTGAAGACAATAAAGAAATGGACATCCTTTGCTTGAAAACATTTTTCATAAAATCATTTTTATTCGAGAAAAAAAATTATAATTATTTTTTAATTTTTGGTTTATAATTATAAAACGATAATAGTTACAGCAAATTTATGTTAGTAATAATTGTAGAGAACGCTAAAATGAACAACTTATAAAGAATAAGTTTTTTTCGAAATGCCTTTAGTTCTTGAGTAAACTGAGTTTTTAAATTTGAAGTATAATTTTTCCATCTTTCATAATTTTGACGTTTTAAACGTCAGTTTTATCCGAGTCTATAAAACGCTCGATGAACATTTAAAATATGATTTAAATAGAAAATAAACCATGAAAGCGTAAATATGAATGACCATGATACCATCAAGTCGGAGAAAGTAACATGATGGCCACATCACCATTTTTACAATATGCATGCCATTAAGATGTGAATGCGCTGTCTCTGCGCGCTGTATCTCAAAAATTATTATAGCAATTAGCATGAAATATTACACATAAGTCATATTAAGCAATCTGAAGAACTGAAAAGCTTTTGGTAAAATTTGGTGTACTGAAAGTGGGTGTTTACCTTAACCGTTTTTTTTTGTTTTTTTACCAATAAGTTTTCAAATGTGAAATTTGTTAACAAGTAGAAACTTCCAATAATTTAAAAATGATTGGCCATTAAATTTCAAAAAACCCAAGTACGTTTATCAGTCAGTTTTCCCAATAATCATCATCAAATCCAAGTAAGATCATTGTTGGCACTCAAAATTCTAAAAAGGGTAGATTTATCAAAAACCAAAATTTCTGCAAACTTATTTTTATAAAATCATTTGAAAATGACTGAGCTTTTTTATTCCGGAAAAACTTAAGCACGTTAGTGTCCTAGTTTTTTATATCCATCATCAAATCTAAGATAGACTATTTTTAGCGCTGATTTAAAAAAAATGCGTTGATTTTTGAAACTCGAAACACACAAACTTCTAAGCCATATTACATTTTTCAAAAGTAAGTGAGTTTTCAAATTTCAAAAAAACACTAGCACGTTCTGTCGTCAGTTTTTCCAATAATCATCAATGCCAAGAAAAAACATTTTCGGCACACAAAAGTGGAAAGAGGTTTAAAAAAATCCAAAATATGCGCGGACTTCGAATCTTTACAAAATTATTTAAAAATGATTGGTCGTTTATATTCCAAAAAAACTCAAGCACATTATCTACCTAGTTTTTTTTTATTCATAAATTTTTAGTCATGAAATTATTCAAAAATGATTCGAGTTTTCAAATTTCAGAAAAAAAACTGAATTAGCTTAAATTTCAAAATCCTTCCAAATGAATCTATTTTTGACATTCTTTTAAAACAATTGACATATCACAGGTGGAAACAAAATAGTAACATTGAAAACCTGAACCGAAGAAATAAAAAGTGCATTCGCGAATAAATAAAATTGTAAAATATTCAAATCTGCCTGAATTAGCTTGAAAATTTCAAAATCCATCCCATATGAATCTATTTTTGATATTCTTTTAAAACAATTGACATATCGCAGCTGGAAAAAAAATAGTAACAAAGGCTCGTCTTACCCCGAACCCCCCCTAAAATTTTCAACTCTTTGATATAAATAGAAAAAATACGTCCTCGAAAGAAATAAAAAGGAAAGAAAGAATGTCCTGGGTGGGCCAAATAACACGCTCTGGGGGGGCGGATAGTGTTTTGAGGGTTTTGAAAAATTACGGATCATGGCTCTCACCCCCCGCCTACCCTGAAAGTTTCATCTCTTCGATTTCCATAGAAAAAAATACGTCCCCGAACGTACGCCCGAAAGTACAAAAGGGGGCGTGGCCCGATTGGGGCAAAAATTTAAAAATCGCACCGAGCGTCGCTTTGAAATCGTTTTTAATTTCTAAAAAATACGACCGTCACCCTACCGCTCGGTCGCGGACCGACTTCTGATCCGGCGCGTTTTGATGTTTCTTTTCGATTTTCAAAAATTCGCCCCGGGGATTGTGCTAGTTCTAGAAGGGTGGAAGTGGTCGGAATCGACTCGATCGATAATTTTATACAAACTGAGAAAAAGTCCACCTCCCGGGGGTGGGGGTTGATGTCCAAAATCTAATAGTTTTTTACCTTTTGGCGCCCTCTATACGTTTGGAAAATTTCAACTCTCTACGATTTTTACTTTTTTCACTATTCAAGTTATTAAAACTCAATTAGTATACAGGGTGTTTCAGAGCTCTGGGAACGATCAATCGCGTGCTTATTTTTCAAAATTTCGAAAAATGTTTTATACAAAAGTTGTGTATAATAGTGAGCTGCACGCCATAAAAACATTTAAATCTATTCAGGGTTCTCATAACAAAGTTACAGACCAAACTTATGTTTTTTTAAATAGAACGCCCTATATATTTTGTCATTTTTGAATTATATGGAGCAAATAAAGGTCAGTTACTTCAATACTTCCTATACCTATTGTTTGCCGTTTTCGAAATATTTGAAGATTTGTTGAAATGCATGGTCTGGGTGAAATTTTATTTCTGCCCCAGTGATTGACGTTGAACGATTAAAATAATTTCTATTATTTGGTTGAAGGTTTGAACTATAGAGCCAACCATGATTTCATACAAAAAATTATACTGGGTGATAAAAAAATGCGGTAAAAAAACCCAACTTATAAAGTTGAATAACTTCGTTTTTTTAAATGGCACACCCTGTATTTAGTAACGTATTCTCAAGTAGAATCCAATTATCTTTCAGATTATAATAATTATTCCTGATATGATAATCGCCGAATACAAGAAAACTATTGAGATTAGGAACAGGGAAACCTTATACATTCTGAAAGATAATTGGATGGAAATCATATTTTAACGTTTTGTAGACTCGGATGAAACTGACGTTTGAAACGTCAAAATTATAAAAATTTTACTTCAAATTCAAAAACTCAGTTTACTCAAAAACCGAAGAGATTTCGAAAAAAACGTATTCTTTATAAGTTGTTCATTTTAGCATTCTCTACAATTATTATTAACATAAATTTGCTGTAACTATTATCTTTTCATAATAATAAACCAAAAATGAAAACAAAATTAATATTTTTTTCTCTCCAATAACAATGATTTTATGAAAAATATTTTTAAACGAAAGATGTTCAATATTTATTTAAATGTTTTTGTGATACTTTTCATATTTAAGAAAATATTGGGAAAAAACAAAAACAGTTAAGGTAAACACCCACTTCCGGTGTACGAAATTATACCAAAAGCTTTCTAGTTCTTCGGATTATTAAATAAGACTTATGTTTAAAGTTTCCTATCAATTGCTCTATAAGTTTTTGAGATACAGCGCGCACGGACACACACACACACACAGACATAAAAAAAATCCAAAAATTGTTGAAATGGCAACTATGTACCCCAAAATGGAGATTTCCGTAAAAAAATTTTAAAACATTTTCACGATCACTATACTTTCTCCTACTTCGTAACGGAGAAAGTAAAAATTTGAAAAAAATTTCACGATCACAATACTTCAACTTAAAAAAAATGTGGTGAGCCAATATTATATTCACCTTTCAAGTTAAACAATACATTGACACTTTTGCTTGGATTCAAATAAAGGCGGTTTCGAGTGTACCATTCCGAGGCCAGCACAGTAGCGTTTTGATTTGCACTTAATACTGCATGCAGATCCTTATTCGCACTTAACAGGGTCGTATCATCTGCATATTGTATAACACAGGCTTCTGGAATAATTGTTGGGAGTTCATTAATATAAATAAGAAATAATTAAGGACCCAAAATTGAACCTTGTGGTACCACAAATTTAACCCGTAGAGGTTTTGATGTTTTACCATTTACCCCGGTAATTTGAATGTGTCCAGAAAGATACGACCTTATCAGCTGTAGGCTTGGTTGATTGAAGTTATAGTGCTCAAGTTTTTTTAAGAGAATTTCATGTGATACACAATCAAACGCCTTGCTCAATTCAAGGCAGGAAGCCATGACGAAACCAGTGCCCTCAAATGAATCCAAAATAGTGTTAACTAAAAATAGAAGTGCATCAGATGTGCTAACTTCTTCACGAAATCCAAACTGATTGAAGTTAAGAAGAGAGTTATCCTCCATATATTGCACAATTTGTTATATGGTATTTTTTCCAAGATCTTTGAATAAATAAATCTCTTACTACACTGCATGACACTTCCTTGAAACTAAAACTACTGTCACAATTGATATACTGACTAGAATCTATATCGTGAGATGGAATGGAAGCAATTATGTCCTTTACTAAATTGATGAAAGTAATGTTAAGAGTATCAGGAGATATATCACAGTTTACATTACATTTTTGTGTTTTACATTGATTTATAATTTGCCATCTAGCCTTTGCTGGTTACTAGCAGTATTAATGAAATTATCATTTGCTTTTATTTTGGCTTGATGTATAGCCGAATTATATTCTTTTTTAAAAGACGAGTACATTAATTTGTGGTGCTCACTTTTTGTGCGTTTATATACTTCATACAGAAAATGTTGTTTATGTTCAGAATTAATATTTACACGCCTTTGAGGGAATGCATTTTCAAAAATGCCTAAGAAAGTTTCATGGAATGCATTAAATAAATCATTACAATTATTGTAATTATTAAGAAAACTTCAATTTTGATGCGTTAGTAGATTAAACATGTTAAATTTACCTAAATGTGTGATGGGCCGTACTATTTTAAATTTTGTTTCTATATTACCTGATTTCAGCATGACTTGGAAATGAATTCCAGTGTGATCAGAGCTTAATGTTACAGGTGAAGTTTTTACAGATTCTGCTTTAAAATGTGAAAAAACATTATCTAGGATATTACCACCTCTGGTAGGAAAATAAACATGACGATACAGACCATGTGAATTAAAAATATCACAAAGTTCAGTAACCCTTCTGTCAATATTATTAAAAAGAACATTAAAATCACCCCCAAATATCACATTCGTTGAGGTTGTGTTAATTTGTTCTAATACAGACCAAACTTTATCACAAAATATGTTGAAGTTGCCAGACGGCGAACGATATATCACTATAATAGTGCAATTAAAATCAATGAAATGGATTGCTGATAACTCGCAGTGCTTTTCAATCGATAAATTGTTGATATCGTTTAATATTTTTATATTATATCTGGGTTTTGATAATATTAATGTGCCTCCGTGATTAGACGAAGTACGTGCAAAAGATGTTACAGTTGACATATCGTTAATTACTAAATTATTGCATTGTAAGTCATTTAGCCAGTGTTCACAAGCACAGAAAGCATCAACATTATGTGACTGCAGAAAACAATCAATTTCATTGTATTTATTTTTGATTGGACATTAAAAAATATATGTATGTGAAGTTAGCAATATTTCTAGCAATATCCCGGCGAATACACCATGTAAAAAAAATAATAATTTTCCTTGGTTTCACTTACAAAAAGTACAGTATTTTATGGACATGGTTGGTATTGTTATAAAAAAATATAAATTATTCATTTGGGATATGCACCTTTAGTTGTTTTGGAATCCTGATAGTCCCGTAAAATCACCTTTGGAATGTGATACGTACAATAAACAATAAATAAAGCAATAAACTTTTATGTCACATCGGCATCGAAAAATATAAATAAAGGACCAAATCGGCTAAAGGTACATATCCCAAATGAATAATTTATATTTTTTTATAACAATAGCAACCAAGGCTATTATCTCCTGTCGACAAAATTTGAGATTTCCATCGAGAAACCACCCAGCAATAAACTTTTATGTCACAACAGCATCGAAAAATATAAATGAAGAACCAAATCGGCCAAAGGTACATATCCCAAATGAATAATTTATATTTTTTTATAACAATAGCAACCAGGGCTATTATCTCCTGTCGGAAAAATCTGGGATTTCCATCGGGAAACCACCAAGCAATAAACTTTTATGTCACATCGGCATCGAAAAATATAAATAAAGGACCAAATCGGCCAAAGGTACATATCCCAAATGAATAATTTATATTTTTTTATAACAATAGCAACCTGGGCTATTATCTCCTGTTGACAAAATCTGGGATTTCCATCGGGAAACCACCCAGCAATAAACTTTTATGTCACATCGGCATCGAAAAATATAAATAAAGGACCAAATCGGCCAAAGGTACATATCCCCAATGGATAATTTATATTTTTTTATAACAGTAGCAACCAGGGCTATTATCTCCTGTCGGAAAAATCTGGGATTTCCATCGGGAAACCACCCAGCAATAAACTTTTATGTCACAACAGCATCGAAAAATATAAATAAAGGACCAAATCGGCCAAAGGTACATATCCCAAATGAATAATTTATATTTTTTTATAACAATAGCAACCAGGGCTATTATCTCCTGTTGGAAAAATCTGAGATTTCCATCGGGAAACCACCAAGCAATAAACTTTTATGTCACATCGGCATCGAAAAATATAAATAAAGGACCAAATCGGCCAAAGGTACATATCCCAAATGAATAATTTATATTTTTTTATAACAATAGCAACCTGGGCTATTATCTCCTGTTGACAAAATCTGGGATTTCCATCGGGAAACCACCCAGCAATAAACTTTTATGTCACATCGGCATCGAAAAATATAAATAAAGGACCAAATCGGCCAAAGGTACATATCCCCAATGGATAATTTATATTTTTTTATAACAGTAGCAACCAGGGCTATTATCTCCTGTCGGAAAAATCTGGGATTTCCGTCGGGAAACCACCCAGCAATAAACTTTTATGTCACATCGGCATCGAAAAATATAAATTTAGGACCAAATCGGCCAAAGGTACATATCCCAAATGAATAATTTATATTTTTTTATAACAATAGCAACCAGGGCTATTATCTCCTGTTGGAAAAATCTGAGATTTCCATCGGGAAACCACCAAGCAATAAACTTTTATGTCACATCGGCATCGAAAAATATAAATAAAGGACCAAATCGGCCAAAGGTACATATCCCAAATGAATAATTTATATTTTTTTATAACAATAGCAACCAGGGCTATTATCTCCTGTTGGAAAAATCTGAGATTTCCATCGGGAAACCACCAAGCAATAAACTTTTATGTCACATCGGCATCGAAAAATATAAATAAAGGACCAAATCGGCCAAAGGTACATATCCCAAATGAATAATTTATATTTTTTTATAACAATAGCAACCAGGGCTATTATCTCCTGTCGACAAAATCTGGGATTTCCATCGGGAAACCACCCAGCAATAAACTTTTATGTCACAACAGCATCGAAAAATATAAATAAAGGACCAAATCGGCCAAAGGTACATATCCCAAATGAATAATTTATATTTTTTTATAACAATAGCAACCAGGGCTATTATCTCCTGTTGGAAAAATCTGAGATTTCCATCGGGAAACCACCCAGCAATAAACTTTTATGTCACATCGGCATCGAAAAATATAAATTTATGGCCAAATCGGCCAAAGGTACATATCCCAAATGAATAATTTTATTTTTTTTATAATAATACCTACTATGTCTATAAAATACTGTAGTTTTTGTAGGTGAAACCAAGGAAAATTATTCTTTTTTTACATGGTGGAGCGCCGGGATATTGCTAGAAATATTGCCAACTTTACATACATAAAAAATATACATTTAAAATAATGTTCATTTAATTCTCCGCTGTTGTGAGCACTATTACTGCGTGGGTCTGGGTTTTGGTTTCTTTTTGGGCGAAAAAAATACCTGTTAACAGTAATTCTCTCCGGCCAGCTGGATGGATCCATCAGTACAGGCTGATCTTGAATTTTCGAGCCAATCTTAAAGCCATTGGTATATGAATGTTCTCCTTCTCACAAGTAAAACCTGAGTGGTTTAAGATATTTTGTAGGTGCTGTTTTACCTGTTCGATTGTAATATCTTTGCGTACACGATTAACATACATCCATGTCCTCTTAGGCTCAGCCGCTAATAATGATGTAAAGCTCATGCTGGTCCCGATGATAGGTTTATTTTTGTTTTTAATTTGCTTCTTCATAGTTCAAAAAATATCGGAAAAACACAAAAAATATTTAAGGTAAACACCCACTTCCGGTTCATGAAATTTCACCAAATGCTTGTCAATCCTCTGGAATGTTAAATAAAGCTTATACTTAAAGTTTAAAATATTTATCAGTTCTTAAGATACGGCGTTTTTCAAACAATCTTTGAATCCTCTCTGGTGACCTCAAAAAGGATATTTCTGTTGAAATTTCGAATTCGAAAACATTACTTTCTCGTAATTTGTACGCAGAAGGTAAACATATTTTTTGGCCTTGATAACAATGCCGCTTTAGCGATAAGAAAATATATGTTAACGCATGTTTTCTGCCACGACACGGTGCATGAAATTTCACCAAAACTTCTAAATTCTTTGGAATGTCAAATAAAGCTAATGCTTAAAGTTTAGTTTGAAAATATTAATTTCTTTATAAGATACGGCGTTTTTTTTTAATGATGGTAATCTTCTGCGATGACCTCAAAACGGATATTTAAGTTGAAATTTCGAATTCAAAACGTACATTGTAATAATATTTTTTAGCATTAGCATTAGACCACTTTAACTATAAAAAATATATTCAGGATTATTAAACAAATGTTATACAAATATAAAAAATGGTGATGTGGCCATCATGTTACTTTCTCCGACTTGATGGTATTATTTATATTTACGCTTTCATGGGGTTTATTTTCAATTTAAATCATATTTTAAATGTACATCGAGAGGATGACACTGACGTTTAAAACGTCAAAACTATAAAAGATGGAAAAATTATACTTCAAATTCAAAAACTCAGTTTACTCAAAAACTAAAGGCATTTCGAAAAAAACTTATTCTTTAGAAATTGTTCATTTTGTAATTTTCTACAATTATTATTCACATAAATTTGCTGTAACTATTATCGTTTCATAATTATAAACCAAAAATTAAAAAAAAATTAATAAATTTTTTTCTCGAATAGCAATGATTTTATGAAAAATATTTTCAAGCAAAAGATATTCATTTCTTTGTTGTCTTTAATGTTTGTTTAAAAATTTTTGTAATATTTTTCATATTTAAGAAAATATTGGCAAAAAACAAAAAACAGTTAAGGTAAACACCCACTTCCGGTGTACAAAATTTTACCAAAAGCTTTTCAGTTCTTCAGATTATCAAATAAGACGTATGTTCAAAGTTTCATATCAATTGCTCTGTTAGTTTTTGAGATACAGCGCACACAGACAGACACACACACACACACACACAGACACACACACACACACACACACAGACACACACACAGACACAAAAAAATTTTTTCCAGAAATTGTTGAAATGGTATCTAGGGACCCCAAAACGGATATTTCCGCAAAAAAAATTTTTGAAAAAAAAATCACGATCACAATACTTTCTCGTACTTCGTAACGGAGAAAGTAAAAATATACCGGGTGTAAGTGAATTCTATTAAACCCCAAATATCGTTTGCATTTTTACATACCGGGTGACCCAGGGATCTGTAAAAGCCCCATAACTTATTTGCTATTTGAGATATCGACTTCTAGTTTTCTTGAACTGGTACCCACACCTATTCTACATATTTCAAAAATATGTATGTTTTTGTACAGGGTCCCAGTATAAATAACACAACAAAGTTATGTTTTTCTTTAACGGAACACCCCATATTTTATACTTTATTTTCAACCCTCTTGAGAAGCTGATAAAAATAGTATAAGATACTATGAGTCTATTATGGACGGTTTGTTAGTTATGGGCAAATTTGTGGTAAAAACATGTCCACATTGAAAACATTACAGAAGCGTTCCTAGCAAAGATAGCATAATTTTTGATACTAGAAACATTTTTACATCATGAAGAATAATACACATCGGCTTTTTTTGTTTCTCCGTTACGAAGTACAAGAAAGTATTGTGATCGTGATTTTTTTTTCAATTTTTACTTTCTCCGTTACGAAGTACGAGAAAGTATTGTGATCGTTGTTTTTTTTCCAAACATTTTTTTTACGGAAATATCCGTTTTGGGGTCCCTAGATGCCATTTCAACAATTTCTGTAAAAAAAAATGTTTGTGTCTGTGTGTGTGTGTGTCTGTGTGTGTGTCTGTGTGTGTGTGTGTGTGTGTGTCTGTGTGTGTGTGTGTGTGTGTCTGTGTGTGTGTGTGTGTGTGTGTGTCTGTGTGTCTGTGTGTCTGTGTGTCTGTGTGTGTGTGTATGTCTGTGTGTGCGTGCGTGTCTGTCTGGGCGCGCTGTATCTCAAAAACTGATAGAGCAATTGAAATGAAACTTTGAACATCCGTCTTATTTGATAATCTGAAGAGCCGAAAAGCTTTTGGTAAAATTTCGTACACCGGAAGTGGGCGTTTACCTCAACTGTTTTTTTGTTTTTTGCCAATATTTTCTTAAATATGAAAAATATCACAAAAATATTTAAACAAACTTTGAAGACAAAACAAAGAAATGAATATCTTTTGCTTGAAAACATTTTTCATAAAATCATTTTTATTCGAGAAAAAAAATTATTATTATATTTTCAATTTTTGGTTTCTAATTATAAAACGATAATAGTTACAGCAAATATATGTTAATAATATTTGTAGATAATGCTAAAATTAACAACTTACAAAGAATAAGTTTTTTTCGAAATTCCTTTAGTTTTTGAGTAAATTAAGTTTTTATATTTGAAGTATAATTTTTCATCTTTCATAATTTTGACGTTTTAAACGTCAGTTTCCTCCGAGTTTACAAAGCGCTCGATGTACATTTAAAATATGATTCAAATTGAAAATAAACCATGAAAGCGTAAAAATAAATGATACCATCAAGATCGGAGGAAGTGATGGCCACATCACCATTTTTTTTTCTCTACATAACAGTCTGTCTGTGCGCGCTGTATCTCAAAAACTAATACAGAAGTGACCATGAAACTTGAACACAAGTGTTATTTGAGAATCCGAAAAACTGTAAAGCTTTTGGTAAAATTTCGTATTTCCGAATATTTACCTTAACAGCTTTTTGTTCTTTTAGCCTTTTTAGGACTTCAGAGCAAAGTTTTTAGAACTTTTTTTAGGACATTTCTTCGAGGATTCTTTTTCAGAACATTTTAAGAAATTTTTTTCAAGACTTATTTTTAAGGACTTTTCTTTCAGGACCTTTATTTTCAGGATTTCTTTCCAAAATTTTATCAACAGGATTTTTTTCAGGAATTTTTCAACTTTCAATTCTTTGTTGAGAACTTATTTTCGGGATTTTTTCAGAAAAAAAATTTCAGAATTTTTTAGAATTTTTCTTTACATAACCATTTTTGGACCTTTTTAAGGACTTTTTCAGATATTTTTAGCTTTTTTTGACGACTACTTTCTAAACTTTTTATTTCAGGAATTTTTTAGGCATTTTGCAGGGATTTCTTTTTCAGGACAATTTCTTCAGATCCTTTTAAGGACTTTTTACAATGCTTTCTTTTCAGATTTTTTTGTTTATTTTTTATAGATGTTATTTTCAGGGCATTTTTTCAGGGACTGTTTTTACTGGACAATTTTTTTATGATATTTCATAGGGGCTATTTTTCTCAACCTTCTTCAGGATTTATTTTAGGACTTTTTAGGACTCTTTTTCGGGACATTTTTTGCTGGTATTTTGTATGAAGACTATTTTTCAGGAGTTTTTTTTTCACGGCTTTTATCAGGACTCGTTTTCAAGACTTTATTTCCAGGACTGTTCCTCTAGGACTTTTTTTCGGGACTTTTTCGAGTCTTTCTTAAGAATCTCTTGCTCGGGACTTATTATTTCACATACAGTATTATTTTTTCGGGAATTTTTTTTCAAACCTTCTTTACAGGACTTTTTTCAGTACTACATATAATTCAGGACATTTTTTATGGGATTAGTTTGCTGGATTTCTTGTACCGGAGACTCTCTCTGCGATTTCTTCAGAACTTTTTCAGGTCTTTTTTAATGATCTTTTTACAGGGTTTTTTTCAGAAATGTTTTTTTAGGATTCTTTTACGATGTTATCTCCATAATTCTTTTTCAAAACTGTTATTACAGTACATTTTTTCTGAATATTTTATCAGGACTCAATTTTGGGACTTTTTCAAGACATTCTTCAGGACTTTGGCATGACTTATTTTAGGACTATCCTTTGGGACTTTTTTGGGACTCTTTTTCGGACGTCTTTCAGGATTTTTTAAACAACATTTACTTCTGGTGTTTTATACGAAGACTTAATTTTTTAGGATTTTTTTTTTGTAGTACTTTTTTCAGGATTTTTTCACAACTTTCTAACAGGAACCTTTTTTCAAGACTTTGTTTTCAAAACTGTTTTTCCAGGACTTTTTTTCAGGATATTTTCTTTTTTAGGACATTATTTAGGACTTTATTTCTGGTCCTTTTGAAGGACCTCTTTTTCAAGACATTTTTTGTCAGGACTTTTTTTCAGGACTTTTTACCAGGAGACTTTCTTGTTCAGGACTTTTAGTGGGTTTTTTAGGACTTTTTAATAAGATCTATATTTAGAAATCTTTTACAGGATTTTCTTGTTCAGGGCTTTTAGGACTTTTGAATCTGGACTGTTTTTAGAAATCCTTTTCGAGACTTTCTTGTTCAGGACTTTTATGAGATTTTTTAATCGGGACCATTTTTAGAAATCTTTTTCCGGACTTTTTTTTTAGTTTTTCAGTAAACTTACCGTAAAAATTATTAGAATTTGTAACATAATTTGTCATTTTTACCTTTCATAATTTTGACGTCATCACCATCGGTCGATCATGTGAAACGCTCGATTTAAAATATGATTTAAATTGAAAATAATGAATGAATCTTCAAATTTAAATAACTATTAAACCATCAAATCGGAGAAAGTAATATGATGGCCACATCACCATTTTTTTTTACGGAAATATCCGTTTTGGGGTCCCTAGATGCCATTTTAACAATTTCTGGAAAAAAAAAATTGTTGTGTGTGTGTGTGAGAGAGTGTGTGTCCCTGTGTCTGTGGTTCTGTGTGTGTCTGCTTGTGCGCGCTGTATCTCAAAAACTAATAGAGCAATTGATATGAAACTGTGAACATCAGTCTTATTTGATAATCTAAAGAACTGAAAAGCTTTTGGTAAAGTTTCGTACACCGCAAGTGGGCGTTTACCTTAACTGTTTTTTGTTTTTTGCCTATATTTTCTTAAATATGACTAATATCACAAAAACATTTAAACAAACTTTGAAGACAACAAAGAAATGAATATCTTTTGCTTGAAAACATTTTTCATAAAATCATTTTTATTCGAGAAAAATATTTTTTTTTAAATTTTTGGTTTATAATTATAACACTATAATAGTTACAGCAAATTTATTTTAATAATAATTGTAGAGAATGCTAAAATGAACAACTTATAAAGAATAAGTTTTTATCGAAATCCCTTTGGTTTTTGAGTAAACTGAGTTTTTGAATTTGAAGTATAATTTTTCCATCTTTCATGATTTTGACGTTTTAAGCGTCAGTTTCATCCGAGTTTACACAACGCTCGATGTACATTTAAAATATTATTTCAATTGAAAATATACCATGAAAATGTAAATATAAATGATACCATCAAGTCGGAGAAAGTAACATGATGGCCACATCACTATTTTTTGTTCATACTGCTATACAGGGTGTTGACATACGCAAAACAATGGATAACTATTTTTTTTAATGGAACACCCTATATATGTTGCCACTAATCTATTAAATTTTTGATAAGCTTTCCAATGATATACAGTGTGTATAATAAAATATTAAGGATTCTTGAGATTTATCAATAAAAAGATTTTTCTTTTGTCACCTTCTGCTGATTTTGAGATTTTCAGCCAAAACTATGAATTACCTGGAAAACTTATAAGAGACCAATAGAGCGGAAAATTTCCGATCTATATAGGCTTTCGACTTTTCCAATAATGTGTGTATTGCCCGCCAGAGCGCGCAAAATCGTGACCGTATATATTTTTTTCAATTTTTTTATTAATAAATTACACAATACTTTATTTTTCCTCTAGTGGTAAAACGGGAAATTATAGGGAAATTCAAATGACCTATATCAATTGAAAATGTTCCGCTCTACAACTCTTGATAGAGGCAATTTTTCGATTATGTTTAAAAAGTAGATAACCCAGTGTGTTTTAAATTATATTAAAATATCCATGTCGAGACAATAGAAATTGCCAAAATCCGAAAAGTTCAAAATCAACAAAATCAAGTTTTTGATTGTGATATTTTTTTTACCTTACGAGCCCGTTATTTGATGGTATAATTTTCAAGAATTTGGTGTTTTTTTTATATATTTAAAAAAATTTCGTAAAGTTTTTTTGATCTCAGCAAAGTTTAATAACATTTGGTTCTAATCTAATAATAATCTTAAGTCACATTATTATTTTTTTAAGCGATTTGAGCCATCTCTGATGACAGGTATTTAAAATGCATTCGCCCCCGCAACATGACCATCGCCCCCAAATGCGGTAATTATCAGAAAATCGTCAAATTTAGACGTTGATCGGCCACCGGGGGGCGATATCGCCCACGTTGAGAAACACTGATGTACGCGATACAACCGTTATCTTATAAGTGTATCTTGATGAACACATCCACAAATACTTATGTAATATTTATTAATTGTGTATGTATTATGGTGGCCCAAGTGGACATAAAATTGAATTGAATGGAAGGTCGACGACGAATTCAAATTGCTTGCAGATAGTGGGATAACAGTGGGGGCCGCCCAGTGGCGTACCTAGAGCTTTTTCTACCTGGGGCGGTTCTCTATTTGCCGCCTTTTCTAAGTCAATCAAAATCAAGACTGGTTATTAACAATTACTGAACACCAATTAAAAAAAAAAACGGATTGTGATAAAATGTAAACGTGTTTATCTATTTATTTTATCCTATAATGTTAACATGCTAATAATCCTTTGCAACGAGTAACGTTAAGGTACCTTTAAAAAATTAAGAAATTCGCAACAACACTAGTGTTTTTATATGTATGTATCTTAACGCAACCCGTTGCTATGGAGATATTGGCAAACAAACATAATTTCGCTTTTTGATGGTTTTTATTCAACATTTTTCTCGTGAATTTACCGGAATTTTGTTCTCTTATTTTGTGACAACATAGTCTGGTGTACGAACATTATGCAGTATTAATTTGTAATATCTCTAAGTAGCAGAAAGTGTGTAAACTGCATATTAACCTATCGTGAGTACAATTCTAATTGTAGTTTTTGTCATCTACAAGAGGTGCTTATCAACGTTTATCTGGGATCATTGTCCGCGCGAGTGGATTGATTTGTTCTTGTGAATCTCCGAATTTTCTATTTCCAAATAATGGTTAATATTTCCTTCCAATGCAAGGTGAACATAAGTGCTGGTTCAGAATCCCTTAAATGTGGTAAATGGTTCCATTGCGAATGTATTGATGCAACAATTGATATATTTCGTATTATTATGATCAAGCGATTTTAACATGAAACGTGTAAGTAGTGATAATATAAATGATTACCACCAATTTTTGTCATAAAAATGTCTACTTATTAACGTCTACCTACACAAAATTTTCAAGAAATGTTTTTGTTGTCTTGGTTATGGCTCGTGAATTAATTTTTCTATTGGTCGTTAATGAGTGTCGTACGATTTTCACAGACAAATGTCACCGGTAAACGAATTATAAAGTAAATGACAAACGGTGCAAATATCAATAACGTATAAATTGCGTTAGACGTGCTAATAACTTACTGAATTACGTTCAATCTACCGCACATCCAAATCCTTCATGGATAGAGAGAAATTTAACCTTCAGAGAAGTAAATTAAAATTTTTAATTAAGGGGTGATGCCTTCCTGCAAGACCGAAAAATCGCAAAAATTCGGGATTTTTATTCTCGAAAACTAAACAAGACAGGTAAAATCGAATAAGTTGAGTTTATTATATATTATATATTGGTCTTCAAAATCAAATTTTTTCATATCCGCCGGAGGTCCTGGGTCCCCGCTGCGCACCTCCCAGCAGATGACCTTTTAAAAGAGGCCGTTTGCGGTGACACCTCCTGAAGTCGCAGAAATCATCTGAAATCAAAAATAAGATGCGGGTTGCAATAAGAATGAGTAAAAGCTGTCGTTGATCGTTCGGTTTTGGAAAAAAAAAATGTTTGGCAAAATGGCGGCCTCATACTTAAAAAAAGTATTTTTCGGGTCTAAGAATCTGTCTTTGGACTGCCGTTAAAAATAGAATTTAAATAATAGGCGAAATCCGAACGATCAATGACTAGAAAAAATTGTTTCGGATAAGAGACGCAATAATCGGCCAAATTGAATGAAAACTCTTCGAGTTATCGGTGTCCGACTTTGAAAATGTGGTTTAGAGATAATCGCGTTTAAAGATTTGAGATGTGTTGCCGGTATTATAAGTGACTAATTGTCGGTACTTACATGGAATCATCGATCCCTGGTCCATAAGATACTCCTTCCTCGTTGATTAAGCCTTCCAGGAACTTGATTTGCCGCTGTCTGCGAAGCATTCGGGCCTCCCGGGTGTTTTCGTGCGCCCGCTGCTCAGAGACGTTGTCCTCTTTCTTGATGTAGCTGTGCATGTTGCGTCCGCAGTTGACTCCCATCGCCTCAAACATCTTCAGAAGTCCAGTATGTCCCTCGTTGAACATCGTGGAGGCTGCGTATGCTGCAATCTCTACGTTCAGCTTGCCGGATGACGAGATTTTGGGACTGATTTTCCAAATCAGTGGGTTCAGACTTTCGTTGCGGTTTTGATCAAGTCCTCCGACGCACCGCTCCAAGAGATCGTCCTTGCTAAGGGCTGTATATATAGGTTTGATGACTTTCAAAACGTCGGCTGGCAAAGGATTGTAATCGTGATGGAAGGTGTCCAATGTTCCCTCGGCATGCACGCGTTGTCACGAGCACCACGACTCGGACCCGGTTGGACAAATAGATGTTGCTCAGTGGATCGATAATGATGAAATGTAGCCCAAATATAATTCTTCATTTTGTCGGCGGAGTCAGAGTTACGTTTAATAGCCAAGCCGTAATAAACAGTCAACTTGTCTATCAGTTTTGCAGTAAGCTTACCCTTACCACCGACCCCCTTGTTGTTCTTCGTACAAGCGCGAAGTCTGCTGCCCATTCTCTTCTGCACGTTTCCGACGCACTCCTTCTTGACCACAGCTGCATCTGCATACGGATTCGATTTCACAATTTGCGAGTAAGTCTTGGAATCGCCGTCTCCTACGTAGAATTTGTACCGCGCGCCATAAAATCCTTCAGAACGTTGAAACATTTCGACCATGGCATCTCCCGCCATTTTTCCAGACGATCCCGTGTGATTTATTTGACATTCAGCTCCATGCATGTCCATCCACTCTTCGTGTTCGACCGTGCCCTCCATTTTGCTCCAAAACTCGCATTGCTTACGAAACAAACTTTTGGTGAGTACATCCAGAACTTTGCCAGAGTAAAACCCAATAATGGAAGAAACGCCGAACAAGGAAGTAAAGCCTCGTTTCATCCAAGTTCCATTCCCAGAAACGACTAAATCGATTGATTGTGGATCGCCAGTTTCCTTCCGGGTCTCGTTGCTTTCTTATTTGGCAGCTTCACGGAAAAAACCTTCTGCAACGAACTTCACCGCGCCATGGACACTTTTGATTATCATATCGTACGTACTGTGGTAGAGAAAAGTCGGCATGTCCATCAGTCCACAAAATCGTTGAGATCCTTTCAAGCCTAGTCCCAGCAACCGCATCGTGAAAATGAATCGCCGGTTCACCTCGTAAGTATTTTTGATGAGATAGCAGGAGTGAACGAATCGCGTCGGGCAAGTGTCACACGATATGGAGATTTTGAATCCGATTCCTCGAGTGCTGGCGGTTCCAAACTCCGTCCTTGCACTTGATGAAAGTCGCAATTGCAGCAAAAACGGTGATGAAATTGATGACTCGATACTCCACAGAGGCATTCTCCGGTACATCAGAGTCCAGTTTCAATTTCTTCGCAGACGCACTGAAACTCGCAGGATCACTTTCCATCAACTGCGGGTTTATTGGGTGCCTTTTCCGAGGTTTACTTTTTCGAAAACCGATCGTTTCGCGATCTTTTACGCTTAGAACACCCAGGACTCATTACTTTAGCCCAAAACAACACTAAAATGCAACCTCGTTTCGCGCGCGGCAGAGTTTTTGAGGTTATGGCATTCAACGTAAACACGATCGTGCGCATCCCGGTGCGCACGTGAAGGATGCCGAAGTCTCCTTTCATTTGGGCAGCAGTCGAAGCGTTTTGTTCCGCGCGCATCTAGCGCGCGCTACCTTCTCCGGTACGGTAGCGCGCGGTATTTACACGATACTCTTTAAACGCTCATAATTTTGGCAATTTTCATCCGATCGATTTAAAACTTCGACGAAAAAAAACTTAAATGTTCAGACTTTCGATTTCTGCAATAAAAAAAATCGATTTTTTTAAGCTATGCAGGTAGGCATCACCCCTTAAGCAAGCGAAGAAAAACTATAAAAACAAAGTTGAAGAAAAGTTAAATATAGATCCAAAAATGTCTGATCATATAATAATTCTATAAAGGAAAAATGGTGATGTGGCCATCATGTTACTTTCTCCGACTTTATATTTACGTTTTCATGGGTTTATTTTCAATTGAAATCATATTTTAAATGTACATCGAGCGTAGCGTAAACTCGGCTGAAACTGACGTTTAAAACGTCAAAATTATGAAAGATGGAAAAATTATACTTCAAATTCAAAAACTAGGTTTACTCGAAAACTAACAAGATTTCGTAAAAAACTTATTCTTTAGAAGTTGTTCATTTTGGCATTCTCTACAATTATTATTCACATAAAATTGCTGTAACTATTATCGTTTCATAATTATAAACCAAAAATTAAAAAAAAATTAATTAATTTTTTTCTCGAATAGCAATGATTTTATGAAAAATATTTTCAAGCAAAAGCTATTCATTTATTTGTTTTCTTCGATGTTTGTTTAAATGTTTTTGTGATATTTTTTATATTTAAGAAAATATTGGCAAAAAACAAAAAACAGTTAAGGTAAACGCCCACTTCCGGTGTACGAAATTTTACCAAAAGCTTTTCAGTTCTTCGGATTATCAAATAAGACTTATGTTCAAAATTTCATATCAATTGCTTTATTGGTTTTTGAGATACAGCGCACACAGACAGACACACACACACACACAGCACACACACACACACACAGACACACACACACACACACACACACACAGACACAAAAAAAAAATTTCCAGAAATTGTTTAAATGGCATCTAGGGACCCCAAAACGGATATTTCCGTAAAAAAAATTTTTGAAAAAAAAATCACGATCACAATACTTTCTCGTACTTCGTAACGGAGACAGTAAAAAACGAGAATTCCTGGGACTGTGAGTTATCTAGGCACTGAATACATAGAGGGAACCGATATAGTTAACTTTTTCGCTGACTTCTTTAATTCCGGCCACACCAGCAAACCAGATGATACGTCACCTCAGCATCACGCTCACTTTGGTGATTTCAGGATATCTGAAAAGTTAGTTCTCTCTTATCTCAAGAAACTGAAAGCGAAGATGACAATGGGTATGGACGAAATTCCATCAGTTCTATTGAAGGATTGTGCTAGTGTGATGGTGTCTCCAATGGCATATATTTTCAACCTAATCCTGAAGTATGCTAAATTTCCAAACGTCTGGAAAAAGGATAGAGTGTGTCCAATTTTCAAGAGTGGGGAGAAGAATCATGCAGCGAACTATCGACCGATTGCAATTGTTAGTAACTTTTCAAAAGCATTTAAAACAATTATAAGTAAATACATAAATAACTTAGTGCGCATTGATGTAATCCCCGAGCAGCATGGTTTTCTTTCTGGACGGTCGACAACTTCTAATTTATTTAATTTTACACAATATGTCTCATCTGCTCTAGATGAAAGATACCAAGTGGACGTAATTTACACTGATTTTAGAAAGGCATTTGATTCTATATCACACCAGATTCTTATTGAAAAATTATCCAAATTTAACATTAATTCAAACATCATCAGCGCAATTTACTCATACTTAAAACGGCAACATTTTGTTCATTACGAGGGTTGTATATCTAAAGCCGCATCCAGACTATGTCAAATAGTGTCGATCGACACTGTCGACCAAGTGTGTAAACCAGTGGTGGGGAAACTTTTTTTAAGACGGGCCATTTGTAATAACTAGATAATCGTAGCGGGCCAAAGAATAATGCTTAATCGTTAACTAATTTATGTATTCTTTAAACATATACATATATTATTACATATACATATATTATTACATACACTTATTATTTTAATTGTAAAAAAGCAAAAGGTAACAAAATTATAAGCACAAAATATAAAATGAATTAAGTGTAGTTCTTGATGTGAAGTATTATCACTTTATTTTCTGGTGTCATTACTGGTTGATGGTGCATGAGAAAAATGAAATTGAGACTCTGTTTCATCAAAATTTCATCATAGTCCGGTTCCATTTGCGAAGCAGAAATTCTTAAAACTGATGAAAGGTGCTCATCTGTAATTCTGTTTCTTAAAGAAGTTTTCCTAAGCTTCATTGTTGAAAAGATTTGTTCGCATATATAAGATGAGCCGAACATTGTTATTATCTTCATTGCATGAGTAATTTGGGAAATTATCTGGACTTAATTTTTTATAAAATTCTAGTAATGGTACTGTATGAAAAGTTTGTTTCAGGAGAGTATTACAGTTCAGTTCTATTAACTCAAGTTGAAATTTTGCATCAACATCTTCATAATTAACATTGAATGGGGTCGCAAAAATACTAAACTCTGGTTCCATTTTTCTAAAGTCCTGAAATCTCCTTTCAAATTCTGTAGATAGTTTTCTCAAATTAATTTCGTATTTTTTAATCTTATTGTTTTATATAGTGAATTTTAAAGATTGTATTCTTGGAAAATGAGAAAAATCAGATATAGAGATCTGATTAGCAAATAATAATAACTATAATTTGAAACTTTTCAGGTATTGCCAAATATCGTGAAGAAACTGATTTTTTCCTTGCAATTTGAGATTAAGTTTATTCATGTGTACGAGGAGGTCTGTGAAAAATGCGAAATCAGAAAGCCACGTTTCGTTTTCTAAGACGTCAAATTTATTATAAATGTCTTTATCAAGAAGAAAATTCACAATATCGTCTTTTAAATCCCAAATTCTTTCAAATACTTTTCCAGCACTTAACCAACGAACTTTTGAATAATACAGGATATCGGAATGCTCAGCATGTACGGACTCCAAAAACTGTTGAAACTGGCGATGTAATAATCCTCTGGAACGAATCATATTTACTAGTTTTACAATAATATTAAGTATATGATCAATATCTAAAGCCGATTTACAGAGAGCATCCTGATGTATAAGGCAATGCAAAAAAACAACATCATTTTCCGGATACTTAGAATTAAATTTCCCAACAAATCCTTGTTGTACAGATGTACTTTGAGTGATTCATTTAACGGATAAAGGCCGAAAAATGGATCTACTGGAAGCACTCGAAATACACAAAGCAAAAATTAATCCGGGAATTTCCGTGCTTAATGACCAGTTTGACATAATGTATTCGCTCCTGTTTGAAGCCCTGTAATATATATTATAAGAAATGTAAAGCCGTAATTTAATTTACTTATGTTTGAAAATGACCAGTGAATGGTCGAAACTAGTCACATAAATAAAATATAGTGGTATAAAAAAGTTAAAGTGTTTTATTCCAATTTAAATTCACAATTTACCGATGTGTGTCTCTCGACATGTGTCGAACGGCCTTGTCGATCGGTATAGTCAGGATGCGGCTTAAAGCTTATACTCCTATAGTACAATCGTGCAGAGGTGACAGTGACTCATGCTTTTTCGATCTAATCATCGCGTCTGGATAAATATCTATACTCGTTCGCATGCTTAAGAAAAACGAAATGAAATACGAAACGTATGTCGATATGCAAATTCAAGGGCTAAGTGCAACCTATGTCTTTTCTCGTTATATCTATTCTAACCTCAAAATTCACGTGCTTGAATCTGGTTTTGACCGTCTCCTATTTCGATTTAGTTAAGAGCAGAATTGATTGTATCCATTTCATTAATAAAAAGGTTAAATTTAATGGCCAATTTCCAGTTGTCTTTACCGATTGCCGAAAAATGCACCCGCAAAGTTATTTTTTTTTAATTTTAAATTTCCCGCCTAGACTGAATCGAATTATTTTATGGACATACGTTTACTGGAATCTTAATTCAGACAACATGGAGCGATGAGTCACTGCCACCTCTGCGCGATTGTACTATACCAGTGAAATACCTCAGGGGTCCAGTTTAGGCCCCCTGCTGTTCTTACTGTTTATAAACGATCTGACACAAAACTTTAGCTCATCATGCCTTTTGTACGCCGATGTTTTAAAAATATACAGTCGTATTACCAACGAAAATGATTGTATGAACCTGCAGAAAGATCTGGATACATTTTGTGTATGGTGTAATGCTAATAGCCTTTATTTAAATTTGAATAAGTGTTCAATAATGACCTACTTCAGAAAGCCAATGAATGTTGTTTTTGATTATAAGCAGGAGGAACATGTGTTGACCAGAATACATTGTAATATCTCAAAAACTACAAGCATTTCCGGAATCTGCGGCACACATTATATCCATAATCAGGTTGAAAATTCCAGGCACCAAGAAATATGTTTTTGTTCCCTAGTGTAATCAATCAATCAATCTGTAATACTCAATTGTACAATCAATACTCAAGGTCACTTGGGATAGGCAACCATCAAGGCTGTTTGGCCCAAGTGGCCCCATGTCTACTACTACTACTACATTAAACTTCTTAATCAAAAACGGAAACTTGATAACAAAAACTGACTTATAGCAGAAAACATGATCGTAGATTCCATATCCAAAACTTATTAAATTAATCTTTAAAGATGTTTTTATCAAACGTCAGTAAAATGTAACATTTCGACACTTATTACATGACGTTAAACTTCAACTTTATTGCTAGTATCACGGGAGGCACTAAAAGTACTACGGGCTTCATTAAAAGTACTATTACTGCCGTAGCAACAAGTTGTTAGGATCCTGTCGGAATTCGAAATGCCAAAATGAATGCAAATCTAACAAATCGTAGAGTAGAAGTAACTTTTTGTGGTTCTTCGGTATTTAAATGTCACAAAAAATTTCACTGCTACTTCTAATAAAACAATATACTATTTTTTTACAAATTACTAAATGAAACTATTCCAACTTTATTGGCGGAAAATTAGCACCTATCAGAAATTAAATTTGATTCCGAAAAACTGACTTTTTCTCAAAGTGTAATTTAAACTTTTTTGACTTCACTGAGAAAAACTGGAGCTGATTTTTTGTAAATTCAATAAAACGAAATATAGCCTGAATATATGAATATTCAACCTCAACTCTGCAAGCAAAATTAAGGCTATAAACAAATAACTTATTGAAACAACTACTTCCTTGCTTTCTGCAACAAGTAAGGTTGTTTCTAATTTATTCATTGATTTTTTGTGACAAATGTATTTACTAATTACACTTATGTTTATCTTTTGTTTCAGTAAACTTGGTGGCATTTATAATAGGAACGATATTCTCGTGGCCGTCGCCATCTCTGCCTAAACTCAATGGAAGAATAGAACCAGAAAACAATCCACTAGCGAACCCGATTTCCAATCAAGAAGAAGAATGGCTACCAGCCGTCAGTCTGCTCACGGCCACTATCGGCTCCATCCTCCCATCTCTGATGATACAAAGGTGGGGCAAAAGAATCACACTCGTCATCCTCACAGTGCCCGTCTTCATCGGATACATCATGTTTGCATTCGCATCGCACGTAGCAGTCTTCTTCGCGGGGAGAATTTTATGCGGAGTGACTCTTGGAGCGGGTTTTCAAATAGTGCCCGTGTACGTAGGGGAAATCTCCGAAACGAGAAACCGCGGCGCTATGGGGTGTTACTTTGCAATTTTTATAGCCGCGGGACACCTTTTTAATCTATCCCTAGGTCCGTTTGTATCAATACCAATACACAATATCTGTCTTGCGATCTTTCCGGCGGCATTCCTCGTGTTGGCCCTGGTTTATGTACAAGACAGTCCGTATGATTATGTGGCGAAAAAAGATTTCTTGAACGCGGAGAAGATTCTTAGGAAGCTGAGGGGTAAATCCAGTGATGATGAAATTAGGACCGAATTGGAAGATATTTCGAAATATATAAAGTCTTTGCAGGAGCAGCTCAGGTTTTCTGATTTATTCAAAGCTAAGGCTTTAAGGAAGAGTTTAATCATCTGTTTAAGTTTAGCAATTTTCCAACAGGTATCGGGCATCAACGCCGTGATGGCGTACATGCAGACAATTTTCGACGCTGTTGGTGGAAATATTCGGCCTGAATTATCATCGATATACGTGGGAATCGTCCAGTTTCTAGCTACTTTAGTCAATCCGCAAATTGTAGATCGTTTTGGGCGAAAATTACTCCTCACTCTATCGCAATTCGGCCTCTTCACTTCCTTAGTCGGTCTGGGTACGTTTTTCTTCCTAAAATCGGAAGACTACAACGTGGAATCGTTAACGTGGCTTCCCTTACTCTGCTTGATCACCTTTGTGATATTCTTTAAAACCGGTCCGGGTTCAGTTTTGTTTGTTATCATGGGCGAAATCTTTCCTCCAAACGCGAAAAACGTATCTTCAACCCTAACATCTTTCATTTTAACATTGTCCTGCTTCGCGGTTACGTGGCTGTTTCCGTTTATGATGGACTCCATCGATTTGGGCTACACTTTCTGGATAGCGGGAGCGGTCGGCTTCCTCGGTTTCCTCATGATGGTGTTCCTGGTACCGGAAACGAAAGGAAAGGCCTTTAACGAGATACAGAAGTTGTTGAACAACTAAAGGATACGATTCATGTTGAATTTTTGTAAATTTGCGAGTGTGGGTATAAGTTTTATTTATAACCTTTTGTAAACGAGAGTTGATTGTTTTAGTTACTACATGTATGTGCTGTTTACCGTAATATTAGGCTATTTATAAACAAGTAGTTAGAGTACGTGTGAATAGAGAAGAGCCCAAGGTTGCGCGAGATTTCAACGGTCGCTTGTGCCAGAGGCGTGCGAACTTCAATTAAATATATTTGGGAGGGCAGAAAATAATACGTGAAATCCCAATATAGGTACCGCCTTCAATTGCTTCGTATTCCATAAACTCTATAGAGATAATTTTACGAGATTGAGAGTGAATTACTAGTCCACGTTTCCCCAACAAACACTTCCTTTCGGCGACCATCGGAATGCAGCTATAAATGATTTAATAAAAAATGAAACAACTAATATAAACCACTATCGTACAGTTCATTAACTCGTAAGTTCTGGAAAGAACTGATTTTTATACGATTTAACACGGGAAAAACGAATCAAAGCAAAACAACGAACAATAAAAATCAGAATGACACTCGGAACTCGGAAGCAACTACACTAATGAAACACTGCCACACCCTATTCTGCATAGTAGGCTCGGCTAAACGGCTAAAAAACAGTTTTCGTTCGTGCGCAAGGTTCTTCTCTATTCAAACGGACTCTACTACGTAATAATCTATAATCCATAATAATCTGTTTTTAAACAATACTTAAAAATAGTCTCACAATATGCAATCTTCTTTTTGCAAACGAGCAATGGTAAGAGTAGTTTTTAATAATGAAAATTTGTTTTACTTCTTGGTAAAAGGAAACATTTACTGTGGATTGTAATATTGAAGACTATATTTTTAAAATTGTTTATTAATTGAATTCGCTGTAAAATAGCTGCTTGCGGGAGATAAATTGCAGACTTTATTTGAATTCAAACAACAAAACCGTGCTTACGATTTTGTACTAATTATAAGTAGATCCGTTGTATAGAAAAAATATTATATAATAATAGTACCAGATGATGAGTATCAATTGTACTAATATAACATACATGATTTTATTTATAACATTATTTATATTTTAAGATGTACTTGTTTGTATATTTTGTGTTGCCTTATGTTTGTATTTATATTTCTATGTTTCACGTTTTCAATAAGGTAAACATTTCTGTGTTGACATTATAAAACTACTTACTTACTACCTATACTTATTTTATTAATTTTATGTATACATTAATTATATTCTATTTTAAATTTATTGTGTCGTATGTTAAAATGTATGAATTATTATTACTAATAATATTTGTTTGACATTAGGATTAATAAATAATTTACTACTTACTTACTATTCTAGAATCTCTGTATTCGCAAAGGCAATTCGAATATGTAAAAATCGGAAAAATTTACTTACCAAGATTATCGATAAATATTTTTTTGAGTAGCTTTTCACCTAGTAATTTAACGAAACAATAACGTTTGTTGTCTGACAACAAATGGCATGTCGAGATGATTAGCCAAAAAATAACAGGTGCGAAAAAAATGTTTTTTTTTGCAAAGTATTCACAACAACTATCTAAACGTCACTTTGCACAATTTTTATTGATCCGTTACCATGGATACGACATTCCATGGCTGACCACGGTACAGTCTGTATGTATTATTGCTTTTTATATTTAATTATATTTATGTTTCTTTTTCAAAGCGGTCGATGAAAAAAATGTATGTATAGTGGGAGCGCAAAGCTCATTACCGCTTTCGAGAGGTTTTAACTTCCTCTCTCAAGCGGCAATGTATCACTTTGCGCTCTTACCATACAAATAACTATTTTCTACTTTGGTTTAACAATCGACCTTTTGTTATATCAAAAATAGTTTAATAATTTAATAATGAATTTTACAATTTTACTCATTATTAAACTATTTGTGGTAACATTTTAGTTGTTGCATTGTTGTGACATATGTCGACATCAATATGTAAAATAACCGTTAATTCATAGGATAATTGGAACCGTCCAATGCGTTACACACTGAATATGTTCGATAATGCATATTGGGGAGTTCGCCACCAGTACCACTAAGTTTAAAGAAAACGGAAGCGTCATATTGTTCACTCTTTATCCGCGTGGAAAATGTAGGAACTCGGTGACAATGGCCGGACGCATGAATTCACTTGGCTCTCGGTGACGACGTTTAGGCAACACAACATACACAGAGGAAAGCTTGTAATTTATTATATGTATTATCACTTTGTTTGCAAAACGAATATCACGGAAGAAACAGCGAGAGCATAATGCATGTTTCGTTCGCGGCGAAAAAGAGCCGCTTGAGTCGGTGTGTTAATTCGGTGTGGATTTTTAATTAGCGTCGATCGATGCCTGACACGAGGAACGAGAAACAAATGTAAACATAACCTTAAATTTCGATTATTATTTAGGCGTTGCATTATTTTATAAGCTTAAATTGGTTACAACTTACGTGGAAATAGTTTATTGCACCCTTGGCAACCTCCCTTATTTCTGAAGGTGTGTAAGTAATATTCTTGATTTAATATGTCATCGTAATTTACGTAACAAGTTCGGAAAGTGATATTTTACGGGATGAGTAGAAAGTTTCCAGGACGAGCCGTAGACGAGTCCCGTAAAATCACTTTTGGAACGCGTTACGTACAATATTTTTTGTGCAGCCGTTTTTTTTTTATGTTGACGTTCATGTTTTTGTCAAGGCCGCCTACATATATACGCAAGATCGTCCCGAAAGTACCAAAAAGTGTCCCGAAAGTAAAGAATTCGTTCCGAAAGTGAAACAAAATCGTACCGAAAATAACTACTTTCGGTACGATTTATGTAAAGTGGCACTTTCGATTTAATAAATCATACCGAAAGTTTTATTTTCGGGACGGCTGCAGAAAAAATATTAAATTCGTTCAAAAGGATCAAATGTTTTTAGTGCTGCCAAATGTTAAAAAATAAAACTCACTAGGTTTAAGTATATATTTTATTTTAAAAATAAATCCTAAACTAAAACCAAAGTAGAAAAAATAGTATATTATACTTGTTTAATAAGAGGCATTGTGGGGCACTTGTTGCAATCCCACTCGTGCCACAATAGACCCTCTTATTAAACTTGTATAATAATGTACTATTTTAGTTTAAAATTTGTACTTTTTCATTATAAGTGGATAAATGCGCAAATTTATAAATGAATTCAGTTTTGTTCAAATAGGATTATATTGAAATCTTAACAAGAGATTTTTCAAATTTTTATAAAATTGAGATGGAGAATATACTTTCAATCATTTTCGAAAGTTGAAAACGGAGATATTTGTTTTTAATTATTTTCACCTAGAGAAGAAATGCGCAAATTAAAAAATTAACTCGACTACGTCGAAATGGGATTATGTCGACAATTGCCCTCATTTACTTACTAACCAATGAAATCGAATAAAGTTGATGAGATGATCCAATAAAATTCTAATTACGATGCGTAACAGACCACGGTCCATGTTATGCATGGCAATTTACCCTGGGTGGTATCTAATCAGATAATCTCTCATGTTGGTATTGCCTAGCAACGCGTTAGTACATGTTCTATAACATCTAAACGTCAGCTATTGCCCGACTTTTAAGCAGTTTGTTCCTGAATTCGATCTGTTTGTAGTTTCGGGTGAAGTGTTAGTGCTTTCATCAGTGATGGTGTTCATGGGCATTTCTCAAAATCTTGGTAAGCTCATTTTTACTACAATTATTGTGGCGCAGATTAATACACGTCTGACACTTGGTGTCACTAAACTTAACTTTTCAAATTATGGAATGTGAACTTTCTGTTCGGCCAATTGTCTTCTCGAATATAACTCGTGACTGATTTTTCCTGGGCAATTATTAGCGTCTGGATCACTCTTGCTTGTTGCTTCTAGAAAATCGATTTTCGTCGCAACAAGCAATCGTGATCCTGCCGCTAATAATTGCCGGCAAAATCATAGGCACTCGTTATATTACTGTTGAAAACATAAGAGGGTATTTCAATTTATTTATAAAATTAGGATGAATTTACTTTCAGCAATTTAAGAAAGTTTAACTAGGGTAGCAATTCTTTTCTCCGACTTGATGGTATCATAGCAATTTATATTTACGTTTTCATGGTTTATTTTCAATTGAAATCATATTTCAAATGTACATCGAGCGTTGCGTAAACTCAGATGAAACTGACGTTTAAAACGTCAAAATTATGAAACATGGAAAAATTATACTTCAAATTCAAAAACTCAGTTTACTCAAAAACTAACGAGATTTCGAAAAAAACTTCTTTAGAAGTTGTTCATTTTGGCATTATCTACAATTATTATTCATACAAATTTGCTGTAACTAATATCGTTTCATAATTATAAACCAAAATTTGAAAAAAAAAAAATAATTTTTTTTCTCGAGTAGCAATGATTTTATAAAAAAATATTTTCAAGCAAAAGATGTTCATTTTTTTGTTATCTTCAATGTTTATTTAATGATTTTTGTGATATTGTTCATATTTAAGAAAATATTGGCAAAAAACAAAAAACAGTTAAGGTAAACACCCACTTGCGGAATGCGAAATTTTACAAAAAGCAGACATACACAGACACAATTTTTTTTCCAGAAATTGTTGAAATGGCATCTAGGGACCCCAAAACGGATATTTCCGTAAAAAAAAATTTGAAAAAAAATCACGATCACAATACTTTCTCGTACATCATAACGGAGAAAGTAAAAATGCGCAACTTCAGAAATGAATTCAGCTATGTTTAAATAGGATTATATCGAAAACTGTAATTTTATTTATTTAATTTAATCTTTTTGGGGCCGGATCGGGCTGGGCTTTAAATATTCAGCTTCGGGCCGAATAATAAATGTCTTTTTGAAATGAAATCAAAACAAAAAATGGTGATCATGTTACTTTCTCCGACTTTATATTTACGTTTTCATGGGTTTATTTTCAATTGAAATCATATTTTAAATGTACATCGAGCGTTGCGTAAACTCGGATGAAACTGACGTTTAAAACGTCAAAATCATGAAAGATGGAAAAATTATACTGCAAATTCAAAAACTAGGTTTACTCGAAAACTAACGAGATTTCGAAAAAAAACTTATTCTTTAGAAGTTGTTCATTTTGGCATTCTCTACAATTATTATTTACATAGAATTGCTGTAACTATTATCGTTTCATAATTATAAACCAAAAATTTAAAAAAAATACTAAATGTTTTTCTCGAATAGCAATGATTTTATGAAAAATATTTTCAAGCAAAAGCTTTTCATTTCTTTGTTGTCTTCGATGTTTGTTTAAATATTTTTGTGATATTTTTTATATTAAGGAAAATATTGGCAAAAAACAAAAAACAGTTAAGGTAAACACCCACTTCCGGTGTACGAAATTTTACCAAAAGCTTTTCAGTTCTTCGGATTATCAAAGATATGTTCAAAGTTTCATATCAATTGCTCTATTGGTTTTTGAGATACAGCGCACACAGACAGACACACACACACACACACACACACAGTCACAAAAAAAAATTCCAGAAATTGTTGAAATGGCATCTAGGGACCCCAAAACGGATATTTCCGTAAAAAAAATTTTTGAAAAAAAAATCACGATCACAATACTTTCTCGTACTTCGTAACAGAGAAAGTAAAAATGTGCATTATGATGTTTTTATACTCATTTCGCCCTGAAAACGCAAAACCAGACTGCGGCACACGTTTGTACTTCCCCGAAGGGCCTGCTCACCGCAAACAGCAATAAAACTGTCAGCAGACCCATTAAACTCAATATTTACGAGCATCGCCGCGTCACTGCCAGGCCCTGCGCAGATAGCGAACCTTCGTCCACACCATTCATGGACCAATTCTCGGGGTGCACCGTTTACAGCGCTGGATGACTTATACCCAAGACTCACGTGCCGCAAATTTAAAATTAAAGAACGGCGCAGAATACAGGAAAATATTCAACAGTAATATAACGAGTGCCTATGATTTTGCCGGCAATTATTAGCGGCAGGATCACGACTGCTTGTTGCGATGAAAATCGTACGCACGACTGCGAAGCAGGAGTGCCGATTTTCTAGAAGCAACAAGCAAGAGTGGTCCAGACGCTAATAATTGCCTAGGAAAAATCAGTCACTAGTTAGATTCGAGAAGACAATTGGCCGAACAGAAAGTTCACACTTCATAATTTGAAAAGTTAAATTTAGTGACACCAAGTGTCAGACGTGTATTAATCGGTGCCACAATAATTGTAGTAAAAATGAGCTTACCAAGATTTTGAGAAATGCCTATGAATACTATTACTGATGAAAGCACTAACACTTCACCCGAAAATACAAACAGATCGAATCCAGGAGCAAACTGTTTAATGGTCCGGCAATAACTGACGTTTTATACGGTATAGAACATGTAGCAACGCGTTGCGAGGCAATACCAACATGAGAGATTATCTGATTAGATAAATTGCCATGCATAACATGCAGCGTGGTCTGTTAGGCATCGTAATTAGAATTTTATTGGATCATGTCATCAACATTATTCGATTTCATTGGTTAGTAAGTAAATGAGGGCAATTGTCGGGGGTAATACCACAAGAGGTTTAATTTGGCCGGATAAATTTTATTTGTTTGCACGAGCCATTGAATCGATACAAATTTCGAGAATGAATTGAGATGGAAAAATTTTGCCTAATCTCAATTCATTCAAGAAATTTGCGATGAAATGACGAGTGCTTTAAATAAAATTTATCCTGCCGACATTATAACCGCGAGTGGTATTTGTTGAGATAATTTAACGAATAAGAACTATATACATTAGCAATCTATATTAATTAAAAGTACAATAGGCGAAAGAGCATTGTTTATTTATAATGGAATTGAATAAAGCACCAGTCGTCAAAATCGTGTTAGGGTAAAATGAAAATGGTTGAGTGCCACGGGAATAGTGAAATTCGCACCTGCGCGTTTGCGAGTAGTATAAACACTGAGATCGTTAAAATGAAATTTTTAATTATTGCTTTGTATAAGTAAATATTATTACTTACATTTAGTATACATTCCATACATTTCTGGCGTTTCTTATATTATATTATAGGTTATAATTTTCACACACACACAAACACGCACTACAAGCGACACAAGTTAGGAGACCAATAACGGCTGATCGTTTAATCGCCGGTGCACTTATTTCCGACACACATAAAAGAGAAGACGCCAAGTGCACTAATATAAACATGTTTATTTCATACTATTAGAACATGATAGAACAAGATGGATATTAAATGCAATCCAATTCTGCATTTTACGCATTGTGGCAGCGCTACCGTACACTTGCGACATCTCACGACACTAGGCCGAAGTACGAAATCTGTATCAGGCTTAAATTGCAAATGTACGTAACTAAATGTGTATTATTGGTGAACGGGCAATACTTACTCAACTTATACATGGATCGGAATGATAATCGCGAAATAACTTTCACGTGGAAGCGTGTCCGAAACGGATTTCAATTATATTTCACCGCAGAGGTATTCAGAACTGACACGAACAGCCAGAGTACAACTGAAGTCAGCTGTTTACTAAAATTGTTAATTTAAAGATCGTTGTTATGGTGAAGGTAAATAAATTTTTAACCATTTGCAAATTTTTTTGTCCGCCGTTTTAAATGCACCTTTTTATACATGAGTTGAATTATCGGGGATTTTTTTCTATGACCGTCAAAGAAAATATGAAAAATAGCTCTTGAAGATGAAGAAAGCTAAAATGCCTATCAGTACTTTTGCGAGTATCAATTTTTGGTAATTTTCCAGTTTATGATACTAAACAATACGTATGCGCGAAAATCATGCGAACGGTATGGTATGTTGTCAGGTCTCCTTATTTTAATCAGGTTGTTTTCAGTCAATTTCATTTACAATAATTTGCAACTATTGGCGCTTATAAAGGGTGTTTTCTTAGCTGCATGAGAAGTTTCGATGGTAGTTGTCTATATATACTCAATGAGAATGTCAAACTGTTTTGACATTTCTGTTCAGTAAGGTTGGGCAATTCATCATGGATCGTTTAACGCCACAACAACGCTTCCAAATTGTGGAAATTTACTTTTAAAAAAATTAATCTGTTTGCGAAGTTCATGGAGCACTTCGTCCATTTTACGGTCAACATAATCAGCCTAGTGAGCAAGCAATTTGTGCAGTTATTGATCATTTTCGCATTAATTTTACTCTTCTCGATTCAAAACCATCAACAAGACAAAGAAATGTGCGTACCGAAGAGAAGATTGCTGCTGTAGTGCGAAGTGTTGAAGAAGATGCCGAAATGTCGATTCGTCGCCGTTCTCAACTTGCTGGCCTTTGTCCTTCGATTACGTGGAAAATTTTACGAAAGGATCTTGGATTACGTGCCTATAAAGTACAGCTCGTGTAACAATTAAAGCCAAATGACCATCGTTTACGTCGCATTTTTGCTGATTGAGCTAATTTGAAACTGGCCGAAGATGAGCATTTTTATCGAAGAATTGTGTTTAGTGATGAAGTTCATTTCTGGTTAAATGGCTTCGGCAATAAGCAAAATTGCCGTGTATGAAGCGAAGACAATCCTCAAGCCATTAACGAAACACTGTTACATCTATTAAAATTGACTGTTTGGTGCGGTTACACGCTCGGTCCTTATTTATTTCGCAATGAGGAAGGAGCTGCCGTTACGGTGAATGGTGAGTACCATCGAGCCATGCTGACTGATTTTTTGTGTCCAAAAATTAATCAGCTAAACATCGACAACACTTGGTTCCAACAAAATTGCGCAACTTGCCATACAACGCTCTTAACCATCAATTTATTGCAAAATCAATTTGGTGACAACTTTATTTCCAGAGGTGGTCCTATTAACTGGCGCCCTCGTTCGTGCGACTTAACGCATCTCTATTACTTTTTATGGGGCTATGTTAAGTCATTGGTTTATGCCAACAAACCAGCAAATCTTTAAGCATTGGAAGCCAATATTCAAGCCACCATTGACGCCATACGGCCAGATTTATTGGAAGAAGTAGTTAGAAATTGGACTGATCGAATGGGCCATGTAACTCGTAGCCACGGTGGACATATGCCGGAAATCATATTTAAAAAATAAATGCCATGAAATTATCTACCAGATTATAATAATAATTAATAATTCCAACAATATTTCTGACTTGTATTATTATTTAAAGTTCTCAAGCTCTTAAAAAAAAACACCCTTTACTTAGGTTAGGGTTAAGCTAAGGTCCCCCCCGGACCCGCTAGTTAGTAGCTATCCGTAGTAGCCGAAGTGATGGCGAAGCCGTCACGAATGTATAAGAAGTAGTTTCACGGGCTCGCCATGGTCATCGATCGTCATTACTTGCAAGTTAATAGTTGCGAATGGTAGGTGCTTATGCTTAGGTTAGGGTTAGTTTAGGTTACAACCGCGTTACATTCCGCTTCCCCGTTTAGTTTAAGAAGTTGTAGTTCCGAGATATTATATTTTTTGGCGTCTACAAGAACATGTGTCTCAAATAGTTTTGCTTGTTTTCCTTCGTTCTTGGCTTTGCGATAATAGGGGAGTAAAATATTTCTCAGACGACGTTCTTTAGAGGTTAGGTCATCGTTTAAATAAATATTGGTTCCTTTTAAATTTGTTACTTTGTTAAACATTTGAGTTTTGTTATTGGCTAATAAATTCGATTAGTATGGGGCTGTTTTCTTTATTTCCCAATACAGATATGTTGTTTATATCATTTGAAGAGATTTCTGTGTCGAGTTTCTCGTTTAAAATATTTAACAATTCTGCAGATTATTTTTTGTTTTTAATAATCTTCGATGAAACACCAAGAATGACGATGTTATTTTTCTTTGATGTTTTCTCCAGTTGTTCTATTTTCGATTTAAGTAATTCATTTTCTTTTCTTAAGGCTTCAATTTGAGGTAAAATATCATTATGAATTCTATGTATCTCTGTTTTAATTTCCACTGTCTGCTCATTAATAAGTTCCCTAACATCGTATAAAAAAAATCCTAGTAATTGTTATAGATTGGTGTGTAATATTGTAATAATATTTTAAGAACAAAGGGTAGAAAAACGGGGAGACTCGCTTCACGCTTCCGTGTCCGTTGAATAAACTTAATTCAACAAACAATAAAAATGGTGATGTGGCCATCATGTTACTTTCTCCGACTTGATGGTATCATAGCCATTTATATTTACGTTTTCATGGTTTATTTTCAATTGAAATCATATTTTAAATGTACATCGACCGTTGTGTAAACTCGGATGAAACTGACGTTTAAAACGTCAAAATTATGAAAGATGGAAAGATTATACTTCAAATTCAAAAACTCAGTTTACTCAAGAACTAAAGGGATTTCGAAGAAAACTTATTCTTTATAAGTTGTTCATTTTAGCATTCTCTACAATTATTATTAACATACATTTGCTGTAACTATTATCGTTTTATAATTATAAACCAAAAAATAAAATAAATTTTTTTTTTTTTTCTCGAATAAAAATGATTTTATGAAAAATGTTTTCAAGCAAAAGATGTTCATTTCTTTGTCTTCAAAGTTTGTTTAAATGTTTTTGTGATATTTTTCATATTTAAGAAAATATTGGCAAAAAACAAAAAAACAGGTCAGGTAAACGCCCACTTCCGGTGTACGAAATTTTACCAAAAGCTTTTCAGATTATCAAATAAGACGAATGTTCAAAGTTTCATATCAATTGCTCTATTAGTTTTTGAGATACAGCGCGCACAAACACACACACACACACACACAGCCACACAACACACACACACACACACAGACAGAAAAAAAAATTCCAGAAATTGTTGAAATGGCATCTAGGGACCCCAAAACGGACATGTCCGTAAAAAAAAATTTGAAAAAAAAATCACGATCACAATACTTTCTGTACTGTAACGGAGAAAGTAAAAATTGTGTCTGTGTGTATTGCTGCGTATGTCTGGCTGTGCGCGCTGTATCTCAAAAACTAATAGAGCAATTGATATAAAACTTTGACCATACGTCTTAATTGATAATCCGAAGAACTGAAAAGCTTTTGGTAAAATTTCGTACACCGGAAGTGGTTTACCTTAACTGTTTTTTGTTTTTTGCCAATATTTTCATAAATATGAAAAATATCACAAAAACATTTGAACAAATATTGAAGACAACAGAGAAATGAGCTTATTTTGTTTGAAAACATTTTTCATAAAATCATTGTTATTCGAGAAAAAACATTATTTTTCTTTTTATTTTTGGTTTATTATGAAACGACAATAGTTACAGCAAATTTATGTTAATAATAATTGTACAGAATGCCAAAATAAACAACGTATAAACAATAAGTTTTTTAGAAATCTCTTTAGTTTTTGAGTAAACTGAGTTTTTGAATTTGAAGTATATTTTTTCCATCTTATAATTTTGACGTTTTAAACGTCAGTTTCATGCGAGTCTACAAAACGCTCGATGTAGATTTAAAATATGATTTAAATAGAAAATAAACCATAAAAGCGTTAATATAAATGACTACATAAATTTGCTGTAACTATCATCGCGCGGTGCACGAAATTTATTTTGCACGAAAAACTGTGTGCTACGATTCGCACGATTGTAAATTTTAAGCAGCATGTACTTACAATTTCGGCTAAAACAGGACTTTCATCTGCCCTTTTTTTTAAATTTTCATAATCGATGTAATGTATTAGCAGTAATATTACTACCAAAATTCAATAATGTATATTAATTTAAGGCGGATAATTTCACAGCACCACGTTTTAGACACACACACACACAATCTCTTTGCAAATGGCAATTTGTCATTTCATATTTCATAATTTTTAATCATTTTGGTATCATTATCATCGAAACCTGCAAAACGCTCGTTGTACATTTACAATATTATTTACATATTGAAAATAAACTATGAAAATATAAATAACCATAAAATCGGAGAAATATTCGATGATTTACAAATTACACTAAGCAACAAAATTTTAGTTGCATTGATAAGAGAACTTGTTCTTACATAATTTGGGTGTACTGAATTCATATATGACGTTATTTTTTCTCCCTAAGCTACCGCTTTTATGCAATTTAACAATGAACATTTTTCGAAATTTGCATATTTATTATACATATTACATGTATAACAAGTCATAAATCACATATGAGCGTAGAAATATTGTGTCATATTGTGAGCCCAGAATGAAGGTTGATACCTTACAGTTCAGCTATGTTTTGCGCTTGTAGCTCTTGCGTTTGTGTACTTGTTCAGGGCAATCCCTTTTTATAGTCCATCAGTAGTCCGCCTTTATATTCCTGTCTCATCACTCTTGATAGAGCTCTTCCATGATCATCAAGTCCTGGTGGAAGCGTTCACCTTGTTTGACACAGCCCCAAAGTTTTCCGGGAATTTTTCAAGGCTAATGTTCAAGAAATTGACTTTAATACTCATCTAACCCCAGTTAGCGGAAAGACAACAACTTCCAGCAAACAAAAGCTCGTAGTTTACACACAAGTCACACGTCTAATGATTGTTTTCCTTTCAGCGCGTTTGAGAAGAAATTTGTGTTTTCGGGGCAAAGAATATGACTAATTTGGAGATATTTACGGGGCAACTAATGATGCGCCCGTACACCCTAGCTCGACACCTATTCAAAATATCAACAAAAGGAAAACACCAGGTTATTCATGAGGTTTCTGGTTACAAAGGTATGCTGAACTAAATCTAATAAAATTGAAAAATGGGGCGAAAATGTTAGATGTCGAAATTGGCAGAACGCGCGCGATTAGACAGCTATTCCTCGGCACCTGGGTATAATATTAAAAAAACAGAAAACAGGAGGTTGTTCATGAGATTTCTGGCTACAAAAGTATAGTGAACTAAATTTTAAGAAAACAGAAAAATGAGGCAAAAATGTCCAAATTGGCCGAACTCGCGTGATTGGGCAGCTATTCCTCGGCACCTGTGCAAAATATAAAAAAAAACGAAAAAAGAGAGGTTATTTATGAAACATTTGGCTACAAAAGTAAGCGAACCACCCTATCGCTCTAACGTTTTTCATTGGCGAGCAATTAAATAAGTTGTACACCAAACCACAAAAATAATGACAAATCAAAATGTCAAATTGCATGATAACCGTAGCTTGCAGAAAAAAAAAACTGATTCCAGATTTAAAATCAGCATTGTCAAAATACTCAGAATACTTGAAACATCTCATGCAACAGAAAATATATATTTTTTTGTTGCCCAGTTTTATTGTTACATTGTTTTGTCTGCGTTTATTACTGGATCGATCAAATTAATTTCAGCACATAATGAGAAATTAAAGTTTAATAACAAATCAATAATTCCATTCAGTTTATTACTATAATCTCCAATTAACTTGTTTACTTCATTTTGCCTTATTCAATTGCCATTATCAACTCATTTATAATTTATTACTTGTAATTAACTAAAAAACCAAGTTCAAAATCCACTATATGTTCAAACATGTACAAGACTATGGATGACATTAATCTAATTCTTAAAATAAATACAATTTTATCTATAATACCATACAAGTCATCAGAAACAAACAAGTATCTAAATCGGAAGCTGTACCCATCAATCTTTATATTATTATTAACAGCAACCTACGTAATCACTTGGTACCAGCACACAGTATATGAATTCGAAGTTTCCTTCATAGTGTTTGCTGTAAGAATAATAGCAGTATTTATGAACGTATTACTAATAAGTAATTCGATGATTAAAGTAAATGCATTTAATCAATTCTTCAAAAACATCGAACTAATTGATACGTACCTCAAGATCAAACCATCAAAATTTCATATGGAAAATATATTTGCTGTTTTATTAAATATAAAATTTTTAGTATTCTACTATATTAAGATATGTTTAAGTAGTGCATTTGTAAATGCTTGGCTCAGAAATGTATTTTCACTTATAAATAATTACTATGTGTTATCTGTTTGTATGCTCCAGTGTTATTTGATTGGTGTAATTATTAAGAAAATTGATGCTCTGCATTTAGTACTGGAACATTTGGAACGTAGACATAAAAATGGAAAACTGAAGCATGGACGAGTAAATCAAGAAATATATGATAGCAGTTTGATGGCTCGACTTATAATTTCCCATAGGAAAGTTTTAGATCTAATCTCGGAATTTAATAATATTTTTGGATGGAACATATTTTTGAGAACTGTTTGCTATATTTTATACAACTTGGTTACCGTTATGGGTTTGTTTAACAACGGCAATGTTGTCACCTTTGAAGAACGAATGTTGATTGCTGTTCATTTAATCTGTACTGGCGTAAGTCTTTTATTAATTTCTCTATATGTCACTTTTTTCCATTTCACGATAACCTGCATTATAATAGCTATTTATGTAATAAGTCTATAATATAGCACTTTCCTGGACGAGACGTTTTATGGCCGCGCGAGCGAAGCGAGAGAGGCTAGTAATGGAGGCGAGTCCATAAAGTGCTATTGTGGACGAGTTACATACAAAGCATTATGTTCGACTACTTTTAGCGTTTTTGGAATACTTCTTATCCAAAATCGGGGGTGTAATAATCGAATTACAGTGATCATTTAAGCCAGGTAATGTTGATCATTACCCCCTAGTCAGAGAATAAGTTTCTCTCACGGAATGCATAGATCCTTCATAGGATTTTTGAAATATTTCAAATTGACACCACATTATTTCAATATTTAATCCAATTACAGACGATTTTGAATAAAATTTTATATTATACTCATGTGGAAATCCTCATCAAAATTATTTCTTGCGGGACTAATTACGTATATTCCACATTCGTATAATAAGTAACTATTAAATAAAACCTGAAGCAATTTATTTATATACACTCGGTTTCAAAAAAAAGCGCCACTCCAAAAACTCGATTTTTCAAACCGTCGTAACTTGGTTCAATTTAATCGGAAATCGATTAATCTTTCAGTTTGGGAAAGATTCAAGTTTTATATTTAAGAAAGTGTAGTTGATTTTGACCCCAAGTCCAACCCACCCCCCGTAACAACGCGATGGAAAAAAAAATGTTTTTCATGTAAAAAATTGTCCAACTTTGACAAGCTGTACCGTGCGCAAAAAAATCGGCGGGAAATTACACCACAATGGCAGAAGAATTTAATCAATTTCCTTCAAATGCCTTAAAAATTCGAGTCGTTTCGATAATTTGGAGCAAATTTTTGAAAAAAAAAATGACAAGTTGTAAAAATTTAACATTTTTTGTCAATCCAAAACACTTTTTGTAGGGGTTTCAGGGGGTCACGAAAGTCAAAAACTTCTTAGATCGCAAAATTCCATCAAGTTTTGTGCGAAATTCGCCCAGTTATGGCCAAAAAGGCGCAAAATGTATTTTTTTTCAAAACTGCATAACTTCGCGCCAAATCATCGCATCGACTTGAATTTTGGAGGAAATTGGAGGAAAATTATTGAACTTTATTGCCATGCTGACCGATTGAGTCCACGATTATTTTTTTTGCACACGCTACAAGAAACCAAATTTGCACATTTAAACTTCAAAAACATGTTTTTTCCTTTAGGGGGTGGCAGGGGGTGGAATCGTTTCAGCAACAAAACAATTCACATGGCGTTCAAGAGAAAATTTGAAACTGTTCAGATTGCAAAAGTTCATCGATTTTGGTGCAAAATTATTCAAGTTATAGCCAAAAAAGTGAAAAATGTCTTTTTTTTCCAAAAATTCATAACTTTGCTCCAAATCATCGAAACGATTCGAATTTTTAAGGCATTTGAAGGAAATTGATTATATTTTTCTGCCATTGTGGTGAAATTTCTCGCCGACTTTTTTTTGCGCACGGTACAGCTTGTCAAATTTGGACAATTTTTTACATAAAAACATTTTTTTTCCAACGCGTTGTTACGCGGGGTGGGTTGGACTTGGGGTCAAAATCAACTACACATTCTTAAAGATAAAACTTGAATCTTTCCCAAACTGAAAGATTTATCGATTTTCGACCAAATTGAACCAAGCTACGACGGTTTGAAAAAATCGAGTTTTTTCGCGATTTTTCGAGTGGCGAGTATAATTGTATCATAGTGTGCATTTGCTGTCACACTAATGTCATTCATTGTAAATTTCATACAAAATGAATTATTACGATCCTATTACGATAAACAATATATCACACAATAAACGTCCAAACCTTGCAATCTTCTTCAGGAGTAAATATAATGAATAAAATAGTAAGTACTACCGTTATAAACCACTAACATAGTTGATCTCTCTTTTTTATTAGTAATGTGTATTGTTATAATTGGGTGTTCTAACCAAAATTAAAATCTGTCATTTCTGACACTGACTGTTACGGGGGTGTCGCAGCGCGGGGTGAAAACCCACCCTCGTTGACCTTCAGCTAGCTCTTAGGAGTCGGGTCGCTATGAACACAACACGAGAACACGGATGATGGGGTGGAGGTAGACAATCGCTAAGGATTATACATTTACAAAAAGTTCAATGTTCAAAAATATATGGGGCATTCCGCCAGAGATTTTTTTTTTCGAAATGGAAGTTGACCTCCTGATTACGTCAAAATGTTCGTCTACCTGTCCCTAAATACCGTGAATTTTTTTTTCAATATAGAAAAATCCAGGTTTTTGTCAATTTTATCAGACGTTCATGTGAAAATAACTTTGAATAGACGCGTTTTCATACAAAATTATTCAGAACCAAAGTTGCTCGGATTGGATGGAAGAATAAGATCCCGAGGTAATTTTTTTTTTGGGCGAAAACATTTGCGTTCTTTCCGGAAAATTCGGGGAAAACCTATTTTCGCCCATTCGAAAATGGCTCTTGGTTCGAAAACTTAGATGAATGTTGCGGGAATAACCTGACAAATTTTCAGAGTAGTTCTCGACAAGCATCAGACGCAATATCAAAAATAGCCATAAAAAAATGTATGTCTCGAGGGTTAAAGTGGGTTTTCGGGGTTCTCTGCGTTACTTTTGAGGCATACTTTTAATGAGAAATAACCTCGGAAACATCCGAGATACATGTTGCATTGTCATGTTTTATTTTCTCGGATTATTCAATTTTTTGCTTCTTTTTTTATGGCTATTTTTGATATTGCGTCTGATGCTTGTTGGGAACCACTCTGAAAATTTGTCATATTATTCTCGACACATTTATCTAAATTTTCGGAGCAAGATGAGCCATTTTCAAATGGGTGAAAATAGGTTTTCCTCGAATTTTCCGGAAAAACGCAATTTTTAGGTTATGTTTTTGCCCCAAAAAAAAATCCACCTTGGGATCTTGTTCGTCTATCCAAGCCGAGCAACTTTAATTTAATTTAATTTAATTTTTATTTCCCAACAGAAAATCCATTTACAGGGAAAAACTAAAAATAAGATACAGTATTAAATACAACAACAAACATAAACTAAATGTAAGATAATAACTAAAAAGAAACAAATAAGAATATAGATAACAAAGAAATAGGAGAGATTAATAATTATTCTAATGCAATAACAATAGTGGTGACAAGTTGTCCTAAATTACAATTAAAAATATCACACGAAGGGATGGCGTTACAATAAATGCGTTGCATGGTATTTATAGGCGAGTGGTAGTATAGATTGGTGTTGCTTCGATTGCAGACAAATGTAGCAGAATTTCTACTGGAAAATCTAGGCACATGCAGATTAATTTGCATCAATAAATTTGGATCATCTATACCACCATGAATAATTTGATGTAAACATTTCACTAATATAACATCTCGTCTTATTACTAAGGATTTTAAATCAAACATTATCAACATGTCATTGTAACTAATGGTATAGTCAGGATATACTAAATTGTCTTTATAATATAAATACTTGACAAAAATTTTCTGTACACGCTCGATCAGTTGCTTATGAACTGTATAATTAGGAGACCAAATTGCGGCGCAGTATTCCAATTTTGGACGTACGTAAGACACATACAATTTCTTAATCGTGTAAATGTCACTAAACGGTTCACTTACGCGCCTTATAAATCCCAACATTTTCATAGCATCTCCTTGGATAGCATGAATATGGGGAACAAATGACAAATCTTTATCAAATAAAACACCGAGATCTTTTACTGAATACACTTTTTGTAACGGTACGTTATGCAGACTGTAATTAAACGAAATCTGCCCTACTGTACGGAAGAATGACATATATTTACATATAGATATATTAAGATGTAGTTTATTATTAACACTCCATATATTAATCATATTAAGGTCATTTTGTAATATTCGGCAATCGTCCACATTTTTGATGCACCTAAAAATTTTAACGTCATCCGCATAAATCAAAATTTTAGAATCGATATAAGTAACCAGATCATTTATATATAGTATAAATAGCAGGGGCCCAAGGTTAGACCCCTGAGGAACCCCGCTCGAAGGGCAGAAGGTATCAGATTTATAATTCTTGTATTCCACATATTGTATCCTATTTAACAAGTACGATTTCATAAGAGCAACCATACTATTACTAAAACCCCAATGTTCTAGTTTACAAAGTAATATATTGTGATCTATAGTATCAAAGGCCTTGCTGAAATCAGTATGGATGACATCCACTTGCAAGCGTTGATCAAGCTGATATGCGACAAATTCAGTAAAATTTAATAAATTTGTCTGTGTTGAGCGATTTTTCATGAATCCATGTTGTTTGGTTGTTATGTGGGTACCTACATGATAATAAATCTGATCAGCGACGATAATTTCGAAAATTTTTGCGAAATTGTTAACTATAGATATGGGACGATAATCTTTAATTTTATTTTTAGAACCTGACTTATATACTGGTGATATTCTCGTAGTTTTCCAGATAAGTGGAAAATGTGTTGACGATATAATAAGGTTAAAGATATGCATTAGTGGTTTAACTAGGCTTGGGATACAATCACGAACAATAAAAGATGGAATGTTGTCTGTGCCAGATGTGAATTTACAACTGAGGCGCTGTGCTGCTTTTAATATATCAGATTCAGTGATCGAACAAATATTAAAGACACTATTGAGGTTAAAATTAACATTAACATGCTGCATTTCAATCGTAGGCGTAACAGGAGCATATACAGAGGAAAAATATGTTTTAAAGTTATTTACTATAACATAAGGGTCTTTAGATTCTATGCCTTCAAAATTCATTGAACCTGGGATACGAGACTGTCGTATCTTTGAATTGACATAATTCCAGACGTTCTTTGGGTCATTACAAATGGACTGTTCAGCATTTCGTACAAATACTTCCTGATCTCTTTTAATGGATGTTCTAACATTTCGACGAAGTTGAGATAATTTGGTTTTGTAGTGACTGAATTTATGTGTTTTTAACAATTTTCTGTAGTGTTCTTTAATTCTTATTAACCGTATGGATTCGTAGCTAAACCAACACGGATACTTATAGTTATTAATTGAATGTGTCTGGCGCGGTACATACTCATCAAAGATATCATACAGCTTACGATAAAGCACTTCACAGCATAAATCAACATCATTATTTATTTTGATAACATCAGACCAATCATTTTTTTGTATAGTAAGTTAAGATTAGCTTTACGAAAATTATATTTTTTCGAGTGTGTATTATTGTGCATATTTATCTGGGTATCTGCCATGAAATCAACGGAAAAACTTAGTGGGGGGTGATGATTATCGACTTTGGTAATGGGTAAGTCATCATAGAAACTGCAGCGAAAGTTATTAGTAGTTAAGATCAAGTCAAGTAATTTGTTGTTGATATTCAATTTGGTGTTTTGCTGAATAATGCCATTAAGATTGATTAAATTGTTTAGTTCAGTCAATTTACGATCTCTAATTTCATTTGATAAAGATTTGTGATAATCGGGAATATTAAAGTCCCCACAAATAATTACTGATTGATGGTGGCTAAGAATACGATCAAGCTCACTAAACAATGTGATGTAAGTCTCAACGGGTTCAGAAGGAGCGATATATAAACAAACAAGATAAATAACTGTACATCTAACAAAGACCTTTACAACCACTATTTCTAAATTAATACCCAGTGAGATGTTATCAGCTGAACAAACGAAATTGTTTCTAACTGCTATCATTACCCCTCCACCACGCCTGCCAATTCTGTCACATCTGAAAACATTAAATGAGTCGGGTAATAATTCCGAGTCGTTAACACCATCTCTTAACCACGTTTCACTAAGCATAAGAATATCATAGCTACTAGCGAGAACATTATTATAGAATACATTAGTTTTAGTCAATAGCCCACGAACATTTTGATAGTATACATTAATTTCCTGTGTAATCTGTCGGGAACTACTTAGTTTTCCGTCACTATTTTCAGAATACCACGAACGTACTTTAACTTGATGTTCGATTCACCACCATCTCCTCGTTCTTTGAATTCGTTTCTGATGACGGTTTCCTCTTCTAATTCGAGTGGAGTTCTGTCATTTTTCACAACAACATTCTTGAAATTTTCAGTATGTTTTAATCGTCCAGAACCTCGAAGAAAATTTTTCGCCTCGATCTCAGAATTTAAGATGACTTTAATTGGTCTGCATTTAGTGTTCGATTTATGTCCAAGACGAATTATTTGCTTTGGCGGTTGAAATTCATTGCAAATGGCTGATAGAATATGATTCACAACTGCGTCTCCATCATCCTCCTTTACATTAAATAAGATAATGTTGTTTGCTCTCTTATTTCTGTCCATTATTTCATGAGTTAACAGTTTCAAATCTATTTGACTTTCGGATATTCGCATTTTATCAGACTTAAGATTTATCAATTCGTTTCGTAAGTTGATATTTTCCTTTTCTAGAGCTACGACTTTAGCATTTATGGCATCAAACTTACTAGTCAAGTCGAATAGAAACATTTGCATTTGGCTTTTGAGATCGTTAAACTTGAGCTCGATTAGTGCACTGAGCTCGGATGAACGATCGTCTTTGGCATTGGACGACGGTGATATAACTATACCAATTTTGCAAGATACGCTACAGAACCATTTATTACCTTTGCTGTCCTCATCTCGATGGTATTTTAATTCGTTTACGTTGAGTTTTATACAATTCCCGTGATACCATTGGGAGCAAGTCCCGTTGCATTTTATAGCAGTGTGCAAGCAATTTGGGCGTATTCCTGCATTACATATCATGCATTGTGGGAACATTGTTAAATGAGAGGTAATAGGAAAATAAAAGGAACCAAAAATAACAAAAATACAAGTCTTCACACTACACTTTGGTACTTATGAATTTTACATAAAAATGCGTCTATTCAAAGTTATTTTCACATGAACGTCTGAGAAAAATGGATAAAAACCTGGATTTTTCTATATTGAATCGTGGATATCTCGGGAACGCGAGCGAAAAAAAAACTGAAAAAATTCACGATGTTTAGGGACAAGTGGACGAACATTTTGACGTAGTCATTACATTTTGAAAAAAAATCTCTCGCGGAATGCCCCATACACATTTACGGGAAATATCAGAAATAATATATCTGTATATCTGTATTAGAATTCGCCAATAACAATTTATTATTATTCAAAATAAAAATAATAAAAGTCACGAAAGCAATCATCACCAACACTTCACTTAGTTCGCACCGGGATGCCCGACGAGTTTGCGAAGTGGTGAACGGTGGCGACGGCGGCGACGAAAGCGGCGGCGGGAGAAACGGTGGCGGCAGAAGCGGTGGCGAGGGAAGCGGCGGCGTCGGAAGCGGCAGCGATGGCGGAGCCGGCGGCAGCATGGCGTCGTTACATCGGCGGGGTGGCGGGTCGGTGGCAAAGGTGACGTCGGCGGCTGCAGCAGCGTTAGTAAAGGCGGTCTGCGTTGACTGTTGAACTTGTCGACTGTTCGGAGTTCTGAGTCGATCGATGATGTTAAATTCTGATTGATCTCGTCTGAATTGAATTGATTGTTGAATTCTGAATGATCTGCGTCGAATTATTGTGTTAAATTCTGAGTCTGAGTGATCTGACGGAGTGCTCCATGTCGGCGCACGTGCTCGAACCGGCAAATTGCACTTCCGAGCCTACGTGCCAGTTCTAGACGATTTTGGCACGTAGGCGGGCAGCAGGAGGCGGATCGGCCGTCTTTCGTGTTGCACTGGCAGCTGCACTTTTCACTAATTGTTCCGTCAAATGCTCTACCATAGTCCTCGGTACATAGGCGCACAACTGGTTTAGACTTATCTCTTCATTGTGTTGTTACTGGCAGCTGTACTTCTTCGAAAATTATCTCGTTTGGAAATTTAAGTAATGCGGAATTTATGTTAATATAAGGAACAATGATTAGCTCATGAAATGCAAATAAAGATAATTACGCATTTGTTAAATGCGTAGAAAGTATGTATAATGGCTGCCAGTTGAAGTCGTCGTCGTGGTTTTGTCATCACAAAGGTGGGTCCTTCCGAGGTTGAGGTGTGAGGGGATTCGGTCTTCCGACACCGGATCCAAGCTGGGAACTGCTGTTGGGCGTCTTGGGGAGGCAGCACCGGCTGCTCTCAACGCTGGTCAGGACCCTGGTCCTTGTGTATCTCGACGCCGGATCTCTGCATCTCTGGATGCCTGGATCGGAGTCAGAATCGGAGTCAGAGTCGGAACAAAAAATTCAGGAATCGGAGCCGGAGTGGGAGTCGGAGTCGAAACAAAAAATAATAAGGAGTCGGAGCCGGAGTCGGAGTTGCTACATTTTTGTCTCAACTCCACACCCCTGATTGCAAGTTAAAAGATTCTATTACGCATTTAATTGTCCAACTGCTCACACAACTTGCATTAGCGAATATAAAAATATTCAGAAATTCGACGATTCAAATATTCGACAGAGAACGGTGCTTCCCCTTGATTTTTTTTATATGTTACGCAAAACGAATGTTGAGTCGGAGCCAGAGTCAGGGTCGGTGTCGTAGCCGGAGTCGGAGTTGGAGTCGGAGTCGGAATAAAAAAATTGAGGAATCGGAGCCAGAGTCGGAATCGGAGTCAAAACTCCAAAAAAAATGGAGTCGGAGTCGCCACATTTTTGTCACGACTCCACACCCCTGGTTCTAGGATGCTGGCCGGGACAGGGTCCTTGGAGATCCATCCAAGGGTGAGATGTGGGGAGATTCGGACGTCCCACACCGGATCACTAGATGCCTGGTGTGGCCGCATCCTTGGAGCAGTCATATTTGGTCCTGCCGGTGATGAGCCGTCATCCTGGTGTACACTGGTATGGCGGGACCCAAGACGTCTGGTCTGTCTCTCCAGTCCTTGAGGGAACTGGTGCATCGGATACCGGGGCGCACTGGAGGTGGTCTGGTTCTGGATGGTGTTGCTAATCTTGTTTGATGGGCGCCACTGCATGTGTCTCCGCGTGCAGACGGGTGATTGTAGGTGGTGTGTTCTGGGCTGGTCTTGTGGGCGGTACTAGTTCCAACACCTTGGTGGTCTTGGAACATTTTACAGTGAACACAGCTTGTCGGGGGCCGAGGCACGACATGTTCCTAGATGGTGCCTACATGTCGTCAGGCGGACGTGGATTGTTCGAGTTGCCCATGGTGCACTAGAGCGTTCATAGGGGCACTTACACTAAACTATTGAGTCTTTTCGCAGGGCACTAATACTAACGGGTCTATTTTATAAACAACCGTTACAATGCGATTCGTTAACTATAACTATAATCGTTCGGAACGTCAGTTGCAATATTTAGGTTAAAATGTTATTTTGCAACCAACATCGTTAGGAATTGACCTTGAATGTTTATTCGTAACGATGAACTAGTGATTTTACAACGAATAGTACACTTGTTGGTCACTTCATTTCCAATTTCATCAGCGTCATGACAGTTAACGTTTACATTTAAAATCTAAACATTATGCTTATTTTTGCGGATACTTTCAAAAATCAAATTTTAATTGAACTGAATTAATTTAATTACGTGATGAAGTGTTAATAATGACTGAAAGTGAAAGTCGAAGTAGTGCAAATCTTGCTCCAGAGATCACTGCACGGCAGTATCAAATATATCTAGAAGAGTTACAACGGAATGAAGCCTTTCGAACGAATAAATAGCTTAAAAAAAACCGGTTATTTTGGATGAATCATGGAAGTCACGCACTACAATTAAATGCAACAGGAGGACCAATAAAAAATGTTGAGCAGTGGATTATAGGAGTATTTCTCAGATTTGTCAATACATGTTTCTAAAGCTTTCTTCGAGAATAAAGAAAGGTCACTTGTGTCTCTTAAATACGTGTTCATGTGTTGACTTCTTGCTCGGTAAATATATTTTCTAGATAATTTTCTAGTAATATAGGAATAACAATTTTGCATTGTAGCACAATATACAATGATATGTATTTAAATAAAAATTAACTTGTCTTCGTTCCAATATATAATTCCTATCCACCACAAATTACATGAGAAGATTAAATATAAATATACAGTGTGGAAATTAAATAGCGGATAAATTAGGTAAAACCAAAATAAAATATGTTTGGTAAAAATCCGTTACTCAAAAACAAATGACGACTGAAAGTCGACTTTGATGCAAAAATGTGTATTTTTATCAAAGAAAATGACCTGTTCGAGGATTTTTTCCAAAAATATTTAATTTCGGGTTTACCGAATTTCTCCACTATTTAATTTCCACACTGTATAATTCATATAGTATCATGTCAAAATGTCCGGTAACGATTGACAGCGGAGCTGTCGTTCCCGAACGATCATAACGGAACCTTCGACTATATACTAATGGACTGCTATTTCCCCTCCATTTCCCATATGATCACTGCTCGAAAAGTTGTCCACGAGCTGGAGCCTGATATAAGTCCCGCCCCGGAGTCGAAAATGGAGCGTAATTTAAAAACCGGAAAGCAAAAAAAAATATTTCTCGATGTATTTATCAGCAACGTGGAGAATGCAAATGCGAGCATATTTCGGCAACTCGGGTCCACTTTACTGCCTGTTATAATAATAATAATAATAATAATAATAATAATATATATATTTACGGGATTCTCCCTGTACATTTAAGTATTAAATCGAATATAAAATATAAAACAAAATATAAAATAAAATATAAATATAAAATATAAAAACACAAAAATTCAAATTACAATTTAAAATTTAATGTTCTTTACAAGCAAAGCATCAACCCATAATTTGCGAAGTTCCGGATTTGATGGAAATCTAATACAGAATTTTAGGTTACAAGTCAAAAGTCAACTGACGTGTACATCAGCTGACGAGTATTATAACCGCGTATATACGTGGACGTATTGCAGCCTTTCGCATAGCAATATTTTGACATGGTATGAATATTTGACAATATAAATGTTTATACAGTGCGAGTCTCTAACTTGGAATAAATTCAGTAAATCAAACAAAGTTTATTTTTCGGAAATATGCTCGGACACGTCGATTAGTATTTTAAATTGCGCTCTTTTTGTAGTAATAAAATTTTATACAGCGTGTCCCAAATTTGAGATATGACGTCATCGACTATTTTTTTTAACATCAACCCTAATTTTTTTATCACTATTTTTAAAGAGTATATCAAGTTACACATGTGTGCCAAATTTCAAATTTTTATTTCCTGTCATTTAGAAGATATTTAACAAAAAGTATCAAATTTGAAAAATGAATTCAACTTAATAGTCTTTCTTCAATAAATGCTCAAAATGTTGTCCATTTTCTAACTGACAATACCCTAAACGGAACTGAAACTCGTTTTGAACATTTCTAATTACTTCGGGGGAAATTAGTCTACACTCCTGTCTTATTCGTTCTTTCAACTCCTCAAGATTTGGCGGTTTGGTCTTAAAAACTTTGCTTTTCAAGTACCCCCATAAGAAAAAGTCCATAGGTGATAATCCGGAGACCTAGGTGGCCATTCAACTGGTCCTCTTCTGCCAATCCATCTTCGTGGAAATACATTATCTAGGTACTCACGGACACGCCTTGCAAAATGAGGAGGCGCACCGTCCTGTTGAAACCAGATGTTTCTATTCGGGACGTCAGCTTCTACAGGGCAAGGAAACAAAATAGCCAAACTCGGAATTAGTTCTTCCTCCAAGAATTGTAAATATCCCTCTCCATTGAGATTATTTGGAAAGAAAATTGGTCCTAAAATTCGATCACCAACAATCCCTGCCCAAACATTAACTTTTTCTGGATATTGATTGTGGCCTTCCCTCATCCAGTGTGGGTTCTTGTCTGCCCAATAACGGCAATTTTGACGATTTACCTCACCATTTAACATAAACGTTGATTCATCGGAAAACAATATATTTTCTATTTTTAGAACATTTCTATCTAGTAGATCCATCATTTTTTCGCAAAACTGAAGTCTTCTATCCGGATCATCTTCGGTGAGTTCCTGGAGGATTGTCATTTTATAAGGATGAAATGTTTGCTCTCTAAGGATTCTTGACACTGAAGACTGGCTAATTTTGAGTTCCCTAGCCATCTGCCTAGAGGAGACATGATGATTTTCCTGAACAGAGAGAAGTACATCAATTTTGATCTCTTCACTCAGCGCATTCTGACGATGATTATTCGTTTTTCTTAAATGCCCATTTTCCCGAAACTGACTTTCGATCTTGCTTACGGTACTTTGAGATATGGCTGGTAAGTCAGGATACTTCTCTCTAAATAAATAAATAACTTCATTTTGTGTTCTTGTCCTATCTCCATAGCCAATCATCATTAAAATTTCGATTTTGTGGGTTTCAGTTAAGTACGGCATGTTAGTATAATTTTTCGACCAACGGTGAACAACAGTCAACACAACAATGGAACGACTAATACTCTCCTCACTCGAATATGCGTGGAATGCGATGCTACACTTCTTACTTGTTTTTATAACTAAACGTCAAAATGATAAACGTCAGTTTGAAAAAAAATGACAAACCAGCACGTTTTGGCATTCCACTTTTAAAATGCATAAAAATTCGATTAAGGTGACTTGATTTCTTCATTCTACAAATTTGATAATGTTTGTTAAATATCTTCTAAATGACAGGGAAAAAAATTTGAAATTTGGCACACATGTGTAACTTGATATACTCTTTAAGAATAGTGATAAAAAATTAGGGTTGCTATTATAAAAAATAGTCAATGACGTCATATCTCAAATTTGGGACACGCTGTATAAAATTTTATTACATCATAAAGAGCGCAATTTAAAATACTAATCGATGTGTCTGAGCATATTTCCGAAGAATAAACATTCTTTGATTTACTGAATTTATTCCAAGTTGGAGACTAGCACTGTATATTCAAAGTTGTGAATAAATTCCAGGGTATCACAATATGCAATGCGAGCTCATAGAATCATATGTCATAGCTACCAATTTAGTAACATACCGCAACCATTTAGGGTCCCGCCGCGCCACCGTTGCTTGGAGACACACATGAAGTGGCGCTAGCAGTCCATAAGTATATAGTCAAAGAACGTAACGGTTTCATCGTTTCGTAACGAAAAAGTTACAAAAACGAGTTTCATTGAAAAATCGTTATCGGAACGAAAATCGAATTACAACGACATCGTTACGAGCTATAAAATATACCTGTAAGTCTTGTTGTTATTGGTTGCGGAAACGGCCACTCGCGCCACCATTCGCAGGTCCGCAATCGTGATGGTGGCCGCGATTAAGGCTGGTCACGTTCCGAAGGCGAGGTTGCCGCTGGTTGCGGCGTCTAAAGAAGCTGCGGCGTCTTCGGCAGACACGGTGGCGTTTGCAGAAGACATCAGTAGGGCGGCGTCTGTAGACATGTGGCGTCGTGGGTGGACACGGCGCCTTAGGGACGTCAGGCTGGACCAGTGGGCGGTGCTTCTTCAGGCGTCGTCTGCTGGCAACGACGTCGGGCTGTACTGCGGGTTTCCGTGTGACTACGAAGACAGCGACCTTCAGGTC